>CM038678.1:670617510-671857357 GCA_021605205.1 Aegilops longissima | reverse complement strand
GGCAAACCTCGGTCCATTCCGAGAACGTTTAATACCCGCACAAAAGAAGAGGCAAAAAGGGGGCGCCGGGAGACATAGGAGTGCCGGATTGCAAAACGGACAACGGGGAAAATGCTCGGATGCATGAGACGAACACGTATGCAAAATGAAATGCACATGATGACATGATAAAATGCAACACGCAAGCAAATGACATGGCAACGACATGGCAACGACGGCGAATAACTGGCAGACAACTGGCGCATCGGATCCGGGGCGTTACAACACTCCTCCACTAACAAGAGATCTCGTCCCGAGATCTTAGGACCGAGACGGAAGAGAAAGAGGAAGAGGTGAAACAAGAACTCAATAGAAGAAGCAAAGAATCGAGAGCACTCGAGAATAAGAGAGAAACGACGCGAATGATGAGAATCGAAAGCTCACTGAATCAGATAGACTATGAAAGCACTCGTTCTAACCGGAGTGGTTTGAATGAGAAAAGAAACGAATAAGACTGAAAGGATTTAAGTAGCACTCCGGCTGAACATGGAAAGAGTTGGAACTGAGTTTGACAAAATGGAACGATAGTTGACGAGAGGAACAACACAATGCCTCCGGAAGAATTGAAAGAATTGAATGAAAAGAACTTAGAAGGAAGGATTGGACGGAGTTGTTGAGAAAATCAACAACGAAAGAATAAGCTTGTCGTGGACTTATGGATAACATTTCAAAATCATAAAGCGATAACCGGCCACAAATGGAAATGATTGGATAGGTTAGAAGAACGAAGAAATGCAAAACTCCACTTCAAAATAATATGGAGAATTAATTGCACTTCAAGACGTGAGAAGAAAAGATACTTGAACTCCACCAACAAAATCTTGATGGACACTTGAAGAATGAATTAAATCATGAAGAACCACCATGAAGAACTCCATTGACAAAAAGGATGATGAGATAGAATGAAAGGATGAAAGAATAAGATGAGCCTTGCGATGATTTAGATGGAGGTTCCGACGAAATGGCTGAGGAAAATTTGAACTCCGGAAAAGAAAGATGAAAACACTTGGAACTAGAATTTATTCCTCACGAACAAACTCTGAAGGAAGGGATTACTCACTCTGATGAAATAAGAATAAGATTTATTGTATGCTTATCCTTCATCAAATTAAATTGATGGCAAGCAATGTATTTAGCATACTACTTATTCTTCTTGAAAAGGATTGAGAAGTGACATATCGCAAACTTGAGAAGGTCTTCATGAACCACCGGTAGGATTGAAAAGAACGAATGGATTAATATGATAAACAAGGAAAAGAATCTTGAACGAACCACCGTAAGAATTCGTAAATGACTGATGAAAGAGAATGAATCACCGGGAAGAATTAGAAAAGCACGAAGATACTTGAGGGAATTAAAATGCAAGAGAACAAAGAGATCACGAACTGATAGAAGAATACTTGAATGAAGCACCGGAAGAATATTGAGACGAACGAAGGGGCACGAATATGGAATAATTGGAGAACGAATTTGAAAAACTTAGGATGGAGAGATATTCCGAAAAGATGGCCTCCGGATGATCGGAACAGAAAAGCAACTCCTGAAATACTCCGGATGGATGAAAAGAATTTGCATGACTGGAAACAATTAGATAGGATAACATCGAGCTAGCACCATGAATCTCCGGGGGAACGGGCAAGATTTAAGAGAAACTCTACTTCGATCTTCAAAGCTGAGAAAGACGACGAGAAACTCAACCGAAATTGTTGAGAAACTCCGGAATAATGAAAAAGAGGAAAGGTAGAACCCAAGATGAAAATAATTAGAAAGCGATCTTGGAGAAGGCATGTGCCTGATGGAATCCATTCTTACATCACAACTTGAGAATAACTCCGGGGAAATTAGAAGAGTCAGGTAAGATCCTGGGAAAAGACCTGTGGGTTAGGGCCCACTGAAGAGATAACACCGTTGGAAAGGGATGTTGAACAGATAGATGATGCACCGGAACAATTAAATATTAGAATGAGGTGATAACCTCGAATTAATTGGAACACAGACGAATCTCCTGAGATGTCTTGAGCTCCGGAATGATTGAATGGCGAGAGGCAAACAAGAAAGGAGAACACTTGATCCAAGGAAAAGAATATGATCAACACCGAAATACTTGAATTGAGTGCACCGGAAAAAGAAAGGGATGAAGAATGACGAACAAGACGAGAATTCACCGGTTGAAATGATTGACGGAAGATTGAAGAGGCTCCACACGAATGGAATTGATGGTCGGAAGAAACTCGAACTCCGGGAATAATAGGGTGGGAGGGCGGGAAAACAAAGGCAACTTGGAAGGGGGAACCAACGACTATCATGAAGAGAAAACACCGGTTGAAATCATTGAGGAGAGAAAGCAAACACTTCGCACGAGTAGGAAGCATACTCGACCACGGACTCCGGTTCCGAGAAGAAGAAGGGTGGGCGAGTGGGAAAATAAGACAACTAAGGATTGAACTTGCAACAATGGAGAGGGTCGAATCACCTTGATGAGAAATGCACCGGATAAAAAGAGCTGAGGCCCAACGATCGAAAAACCAACTGCGTGATCCTAAAGAAAAATTTGAAGGGGAAGAGGAGTAGTTCAAAACACCTACGTCAAGATTTCTCACCAGAGCGATTTAAAGGGCGAGGAGTAAAAGAATTCCTACTCTCGATATAACTAGACTCAAAACAGTTTTCTTCTAGACTCAACAACGGCCAAACTACACGATCAATCAAGGGGCTCCTAGGGTCGGTCGAGGCTCGATACCAACTTAACACGCCCAATATGCGACCCTATCCAAAAGGAACTCGAAGGTCCCACCAAGGATAGACCGCATATTGAAACGCTTTTGCAAGGTGGATATCATTACATCAACATTACATAATAGATGGGGTACATACATAAGGCATACAATGCCACACGAATACAACATCACATCATATACAAGATCAACATCCGACTACGGATGAAACATAAACAAAGCTCAGCGACATCCACCTGCTATCCCAGCTGCCGACCGGAACCTATCCCCGATCGAAGAAGAAGCGAAGAAGAACTCCAAAACAAGCAAACATCGCTCTCACGTCATGATCATCGCAAACCTGTACCTGCAACTGGTGGTGTAGTAATCAGGAGCCACGAGGACTCAACAATCCCATTACCATGGGTATCAAGACTAGCAAAGCTTAATGGGAAAGGAAGGGGTAAAGTGGTGAGGTTGCAGCAGCGACTAAGCATGATATGGTGGCTAACATACGCAAGTGAGGCGAGAAGAGAAACAAAGGAACGGTCGTGAAGCTAGCAATGATCAAGAAGTGATCCTGAACTCCTGCCTCGTCAAACATAACCCGAAACCGTGTTCTCCTCTCGATCAACCCGAAAAGAGACACTCACGGTTACACACACGGTTGGTGTATTTTAGAAGAGTTTGCTTCAAGTTAACTACAACCGATATTAACAAATTCCCATCGCGCCGATAACCGCGGCACGGCTCTCGAAAGTTTAAACCCTGCGGGGTGTCCCAACAAGCCCATGATAAGCTCTCGCGATCAACGAAGGATATTCCTTCTCCCGGAAGACCCGATCGGTCTCGGAATCCGGCTACAAGACATTTCGACAACAATAAAACAAGACCAGCAAAGCCGCCCGATCGCCGACAATCCCGATAGGAGCTGCACATATCTCGTTCTCGAGGCAACACGGATGAGACTACCTCGAGTAAAACCAACCCTCGGGTTGCCTCAAGGTGGCCTCATGAGCAGCTCGGTTCGCACCAGCACTTAGAGAAGCAACGGCCCGGGGGCTAAATAAAAGATGACCCTTGGGTTAATTACTCCCAAGGGAAAGGGTAGGTGGTGGTGAGGCAAATGGTAAAACCAAGGTTGGGCCTTGCTGGAGGAGTCTTATTCAAAGCGAACTGTCAATGGGGTCCCATAAATCACCCGACCGCGTTAGGGACGCAAAATCCGGGAACATAATACCGATATGACGGAAACTAGGGCGGCAAGAGTGGAACAAAACACCAGGCATAAGGCCGAGCCTTCCACCCTTTACCAAGTATATAGATGCATTAATAATATAAGATATATTGTGATATCCCAACAAGTAAACATGTTCCAAACAAGGAACAACATCTCCATGTTCCAACAAGGAACAAACTTCATCTTCACCTGCAACTAGCAACGCTATAAGAGGGGCTGAGAAAAGCTGTAACATAGCCAAACAACGGTTTGCTAGGAAGGGTGCAAAAGGTTAGCGGTTCATGGCAATTTGGGAGGCTTGAGGAACAAGTGATAGGTAGCGCAGCATAGCGATAGAACGAAGCAACTAGCATAGCAATGATAGTAGTGAGATCCAGGGTAGCGGTCATCTTGCCTGAAATCCCGCTAGGAAAAAGAACGAGTCCATGAAGAAGACGAACGGGTGAAGCCGAACCAAGCGTAGACGAACGAATCCTCACGATCGCAACGAAACAAGAACTAACAAGAAGAAGCACACAACAAGGTAAACACTCCACACATGAACAAGACATGATGCACAACAAGCATGATGCATGACAAAGCTAGATGAGGCTACTCATGGTAAGAGATGATGCAAACAAGAGCAACACATCAAAGCAAGTTTAAATGAGGCCGGAAACAACATATAACAATTCCGGTAATTCCTCATATGCAAATTTCGAAATTGGTCCAGATCTGAATAAACCTTGAGTTCAAGTTGTTAAACAGCAATTTAAGATGCACCACGATGATCTACACGAAATTCTAGTCAAGTTACATATAAAGTTCATTTAATTGAGCTACGCCTAGAAGATACTGAGCAAAACAAGTTAAACATGGCATTGATGCAAAATGCATACAAACATCAAGAAAACACCTCAAAACAAGGATGCAACATGATAATATGAAACTACATGCAAAACTAAGCAAGTTTCATATAGAGCACACTCACAACGGAGCAACGGTTCAACACATACACATGAAACAAGTCATGACAACAATCCGTCCAAAACAGCAAGTAGGCATATTGCAAGCATCAAAAGAACATGCTACAGCATCTCACTATGAGAACAAAACGCATGGGCATGAAGTACAGGTAAAGCATGACAAAACATGAACACTGAGCTATCTCCAGAAATCACTAGAACATGCTCAAAAACACATGGCAAGATTGCAAATAATAACAGTTTCAGACTTATCAGGAAATAACATCAGGTTGCAATGTTTAGAGCTATCAAACAACATGTTACAGGAACTTCTCACGGCAAACAAAGGCATGGCATTAATCTACTAATTGCACAGAACAAAAGTCCCTTACTGACCAAGAGCCAAAAAGGATCAGAAAATACAATGGCACCCATGTAAACATGGCAAGTTATATTACAGATTCATACATGGCAGGACAACAATAAGTAGGCATGTTGGTGAGCTTGAACCACTCACCACAGAGCAATACATGGCATGGCAAGGCAACCAACAGTAAGAAGACATGTTTATTAAGCTAAGCATGGCAAGAGCAAGTTCATAGAGTGCCTGGATCACTAACAACAATCATGGCAACATTGAACTTAATGTTAACAGGCTGACAGCAACATTATTTAGCAATTTTAGAGCAAGATTACAACAATCTACAGCAAGCTATAATTGCAACCAGGGGCATGAATGGATATAGCATGACATGTATAACAAAACATCCTTAGTGAATATCTCCAGATTATGCATAGATTGACTTGTAGAAGCAGGTTTACAAAGCAACATGATATAGCAGATTTAGACATGCAAAAACAGTAACAGCAAGTACCCTACTTAACAAGCTTGATGCACTCAGTACACAACTCACAAAAATATATGGATGGCACCACTGGAAAGATGGCATGGCATAGATCAAAACTCATGTAGAGCTCATGCTCATAGGATGCACACATCAAATGCAACAAAAATGACAAATCATCAAGTTATAACAGTTTCAGCAGATTAACATCATATAGCAGTCTTGCAACGAAAATTAGGGCATCAAGATGAACTCAAATGAACATGGTGCAATGGAATGAAGTGAAGTACTCGTCGAGACGAACAATTTGACATATTACACGCATGAAACGGAGCTACGGATGCAGAGATACGATGCGATGAACATGGCATGATTATGACAAAAACTTCGGGAATTGGAGAAATTTACCCTCTCAGAAACAGATCTAGGGTTGACTTGCACGTAGATCGAGGTTCGCCGGAATCGGAGAAGAAGAGGGCGGCGGCGGGCTCGGGCATGGGAGTCCGAGGGCCGGGCGGCCGAGGAGGGCGGCGCGCCGGAGGAGGCCAGGGGCGTGGAAGCGGCGGCGGCGGCGCAAGGCCGCCGCGCGGCGGCGGGCGGCGGCGGCAGCGAGTGGCGCTAAGCGTTCGGGCGGCGCGACGGGAGGCGGCGGCGGAGAGTAGCGGCATGGCGGCGCGGCCCGCCGGCGAGGCGGCGGCGAGGCAGGCGCTGCCCTGTCTCGTGGGCTTCGAAGCCGGCGGGGGGCTCAGGCGCCCATGGCGCCATGGCAGCAGCGGCGTGCGGCCCTGGCAGGGAGGGCTCACGATGGGCATGGCGGGCTGGCGGCGGAGGGAGGGCGCGGCCACGTGGCGCGAGGAGAGAGGCTGAGGAGGCGGCGGGACGTGTCCGCAGCAGCATGGACGCGTCCGTGGCGTGGAGGAAGAAGAAGGCTAGGGTTTGGGATTCATCCGCGAAAATGGAGGGGGAGGCACTTATTTATAGGTAGAGGGAGCTAGGAGAGTCCAAATGAGGAGCGGTTTTCGGCCACGCGATCGTGATCAAACGACCGAGAGCATGGAGGGGAGTTTGCTGGGTTTTGGGCCACTTTAGAAGGGGTGTTGGGCTGCAAGGAGAAGGAGGCTTTTGCAGTTACCCGGTTAACCGTTGGAGTATCAAACGACCTCCAAATGGCACGAAACTTGACAGGCGGTCTACCGGTGCTATTCCAAGGCCGCTTGGCAAACCTCGGTCCATTCCGAGAACGTTTAATACCCGCACAAAGAAGAGGCAAAAGGGGCGCCGGAGACATAGGAGTGCGGATTGCAAAAGCGGGCAACGGGAAAATGCTCGGATGCATGAGGCGAACACGTATGCAAAATGAAATGCACATGATGACATGATAAAATGCAACACGCAAGAAAATGACATAGCAGCGACATGGCAACGACGGCGAATAATCGGCGAACAATGGCGCGATCGGATCCGGGCGTTCTGACGTATTCGAGATTAGGATTTGTCACTCCGATTGTTGGAGAGGTATCTGTGGGCCCACTCGGTAATGCACATCACTATAAGCCTTGCAAGCATTGTAACTAATGAGTTAGTTGCGGGATGATGTATTACGGAATGAGTAAAGAGACTTGCCGGTAACGAGATTGAACTAGGTATTGAGATATCGACGATCGAATCTCGGGCAAGTAACATACCGATGACAAAGGGAACAACGTATGTTGTTATGCGGTTTGACCGATAAAGATCTTCATAGAATATGTAGGAGCCAGTATGAGCATCCAGGTTCCACTATTGGTTATTGACCGGAGACGTGTCTCGGTCATGTCTACATAGTTCTCGAACCCGTAGAGTCCGCACGCTTAAAGTTTGATGATGATTGTATTATGAGTTTTTGTGTTTTGATGTACCGAAGATAGTTCGGAGTCCCGGATGTGATCACGGACATGACGAGGAGTCTCGAAATGGTCGAGACGTAAAGATCGATATATTGGATGACTATGTTCGGACACCAGAATGGTTTCAGGGAGTTTCAGACATATCTGAGTACAGGGGTTACGGAACCCCGGGGAGTTTAATGGGCCAAGATGGGCCTTAGTGGAGAAGAGGAGGGCGGGTAGGGCTGGCGCGCCCTCCCCTTTAGTCCGAATTGGACAAGGAGGGGGGCGGCGCTCCCTTTCCTTCCTCCCCTCTCCTTCCCTTCCTTTCCCCCTCCTACTCCAACTAGGAAAGAGAGTCCTACTCCGGTGGGAGTAGGACTCCTCCTGTCGCCCTCCTCTGGCCGGCCTCCTCCTCCTGATCCTTTATATACGGGGGCATGGGGCACCTCTAGAAACAAGTTGATCTGTTGATCTCTCTTAGCCGTGTGCGGTGCCCCCCTCCACCATATTCCACCTCGGTAATATCGTAGCGGTGCTTAGGCGAAGCCCTGCGTTGGTAGCATCATCAACACCGTCATCACACCGTCGTCTTGTGGAACTCTCCTAAGCTCTGCTGGATCGGAGTTCGTGGGGCGTCATCGAACTGAGCGTGTCTTTGAACTTCGGAGGTGCCGTGACGTTCGGTACTTGGATCGGTCGGATCGTGAAGGCGTCGACTACATCAACCGTGTTGTCATAGCGCTTCGCTTTCGGTCTCACGAGTGCGTGAGACAACACTCTCCCCTCTCGTTGCTATGCATCACCATGATCTTGCGTGTGCGTAGGAATTTTTTTAAAATTACTACGTTCCCCAACACTCACATGGAGAATTAACGACCATTCTGCTCATGCTTTGGGTGATATGTTTACCGCAAAGGAAAGCAATTCATGAAACCATTTATTGGAGTCATGTAACCATCTTCTGTTTTATGACACGCCGTCAAGCTGATCTAATGCATCTTGACCATCTAATATGAGATTTCTTTGTCCGCATGACTAGGCCCAACAAACATAGAATCAGATTGGAGTCTCTTGGGTTCCTCACTCTACTAATTAATTTTCTTCAGGACACTATTGGAGCTATCTCTTTGCCAACTCGGTGGTATCTTCTTTTTTGAACTTAACTCAGTATGTTCTTACTTTCCCACGATTTTGTCCACAATTACAAAGCATCGAAGATGACTTTTCTTATACATCGATGTTGACTTAGCGACCTATTTGTAACCTGTAGTCAAAGCACCGAGGACCCAAGGCCTAGCATGACTACATCTCGCTTGATGCGAGAGCTACCACCGTGTCACCTCACGGAATGCCCTAGTGGGCCAACCCAGTAGCAGGTTTGTTCATTTATTCACCTTGTTTGTTTGCTTCATTTTTTATGTTTTCCCTTTGTTTGTATTTTCGAAAAAAACCTAAATACACATGTTCCAAAAAATAAATACATTTTGAAAAGAGTTCATCACACATTTAATAAATATTCATGCAGTGTAAAAAAAATTCACCCGACTTTTAAAATGTTTGTTCCATTCAAAAAATGTTCATGTGTGTCGAAAATATGTTTGAGACATTTTAAAAATTTTATATAAATTTTTCAAAAAGTAACTATAATTTTTTAAAAATTGTACCATTTAAATAAAATACAAAAATGCTCACTCGTTTCAAAATCATGTTCGTACATATTTGCGAAAATATTAATACAATGTCAGAAAATTCACGTAACTTAAAAGATATTCAGTACCCTTCAAACAAATGTTCAATGTATTTATTTAATATTTATTCAAAATAATGTAGAAAATTGGCTCCAAGCGAAATTGGAGTCTCTTCAGTTCCTCACTCTACTCACGAATTTTCTTTGGAACCCTTTAGTGGTAACTCTTTCCCAACTCTGCGGTTTCTCTTTTTTCGAACTGAACTTAGTATATTCTTGCTTTCCCACTATTTTGTTCACAATCACTATGACTATTTTTATACACTAATGGTGACATAGCGGCCTATTACTAACCCTTTAGACAAAGGGTCAAAGCACCGTGGATGCCAGGCCTAGCACGGTTACATCTCGCTTGTTGCGAGAGCTACCACCGTGTCGCCTCACGGAACGGCCTATTGTTCATTTATTGACCTGGTTTGTTTGCTTCGTCTTTTTTCTTTTCTCCGTTGTTTTTATTTTCAAAAATATCTGTATACGCATGTTCAGAAAATAATTAAAATTTTAAAGGCATTCATCGAAGGTGTTAATAAATATTCATGCAATGTAAAAAATGTTCACTTGACTTAAAAAGGTTTGTACCATTCAAAAATGTCCACGTGTGTCCAAAATATGTTTGTGACATTTTTTATATGTTTACACAATTTAAAAATGGATGTATAATTTTAAAATGTATTGAACCATTTTCTTAAAAATAGAAAATGTTCGCTCATTCCAAAAACATGTTCGTTCATATTTTGAAAATTACAATACAATGTCAAAAATTTCACGTAATTTTTAAAATATTTCGTACCCTTCATACCAATGTTCAATGTGTTGTTTTAATATTTATTCAAAATAATGTTGAAAATTGATTTCTAGTGAAACTGGAGGCTCTTGAGTTCCTCACTCTAGTCATGAATTTTCTTTGGGACCCTTTCAGAGTTATCTCTTTCCCAACTATGTAGTACTCCCTCCGTCCCATAATATAATAACATTTTTCAAGCTATGTTTGCTTGAAAAATGTTCTTATATTATGGGACGGAGGGAGTATCTTTTTTTTTTTGAACTGGACTCCGTATGTTCTTGCTTTCCCACTATTTTTTTCACAATTAAAAAGCGTCGATGGTGATTTTTTATACATCAACGGTGACTTAGCGGCCTATTAGTAACCTATAGTCAGAGCACTGTGTATCCCAGGGGTAGCACAGTTACAACCCAATAGCAGGTTTGTTCATTTATTCACTCGGCTTGTTTACTATTTTTTTTATGTTTGTATTTTTGAAAATATTCTACATACATATGTTCCAAAAAATATTTAAAATTAGAAAGCATTCATCACACATTTTCAACTATTCCTGCAGCATAAACAACGTTCATGCAACCTTTAGAAACATATGGGCCATTTTAAAAATGTTCGTGGCATTTGAAAAATGTTCATGTGTGTCAAAAATATGTTCGTGATTTTTTTTCAAGAAAATTATACAACGTATTAAAATATACATGTAAATAGAAAATGGTTTGTACCATTAAAAAGTTGCATTTGGAATAATTGTTCACGCCTTTCAAAAATTATTTTAAAACATATACAATGTAAAATATACAATGTAAAAATTATTAGCGTAGTTTACAAAAATTGGCATTTAGAATAATTGTTCACGCCTTTCAAAAATATACGTTCGAATATGTATTTGAAAATAAACATATACAATGTAAAAATTATTCACGTAGTTTACAAAATATTACGTGCAATTGAAAATGTTTAACATGTATTTTAATAAAATGATCAAAACATTATGGAAGTTGTATCAGAAAAATGTATGACATTATATATTTTAAAACATTATGGAAGTGTATTGAATTTTTTTAACATTATATATTTTAAGAAAATATAACTTGTATCAAAAAAATATTCATGTATGTACAAATAACCCAAAAATGGAAAGGAAAAAAAATGCATGAAACACCCGTGAGGAAGGATTTTCAAGGGCCGTTTTCCAGTCAGACTGTTTGTCAATTATTCAAAAAACCAATCCTTCGGCGGTTGACAGGTCGCCGGTGGGGCTCATCACTGCTAGTATCAAGGAGTTGGCGTCTGTTCGCTTTAGTCATGTAAATCGTTTGTCGAATGTCGCGACACATATTCTAGCTAGATCTTGTGAGTCCTCTAGTGACTCTATTTTTCATGTAACCCCGGATTGTATCCGGGAGGCACTCTTTTCTTATTATGCTTGATCCATAAAGCATGATATTCCTAAAAAAACCGGTATCATTTTTAGAACCTCCCAAAACTAAGTCGGCTCCATTAAAACGTGACAGCCCAGAAAGACGAGGCCAGGCTATATTTGACAGTAAGTGAGATATAACCCTGGCGTCCAAGGCCATCCATATCGACCCAAAATCCAAAATGGGGTGGACCGTTATGTCACGAATGTATGATGGCTTCCAATTGTATACAGCCTCAGTTGCTAAAAAAAATATTGTATACTGCCTCAAAAAAAAGTTTTCCATTTGTACACGCGTGTGTATAGTATAGTAACGGTACCCGAGTTGTAGTCCCGTCCAAACCGGATACGATCCAAAGAAACTGTACCTCGGCCGCTGACCCGGTAGCGAGCGCAGGGAAGAGCGATGGGGACGAAGAAGCCGCGGCTCCTCCGCCTCGCCGTCGTCGCCGTCGCCGTTGCGGCCGTCCTTCTGACCGGTAACAACGACGGGCCGCAGCCTAACCTCCACCTGCTCTATCGACCTGCTGCGTCGCGTAAAGATATATGTTCTGTTTACTTTTCCTGATTTGATTTTGCTCACTCGGTTTCTCGATCTGGATCTCCAGCTTCGGCCAAGAAGTCCGCGGATGTTACACAGCTCCAGATCGGCGTCAAGGTCGGTATTCCGCAGGGTTGTAACCAAACCGCAATCTCTGCCGCGCTCTTGTATTACTTTGCGTGCTTTCTGTGTTCCGGCGGATCTGAGATCCTTCGGTGCAGAGCTCAGGAAAAGGCTGGGTTGGATGATGCTGATTGCTAGGTTTGGGAGGTTTGCAGATCCGCAAGTGCAAAATAGGCTATTGTTCCTTCACACACAGGGCGTGAGATTCAGACTGCAGTTTATTCACTAGAGCTAATTAGTAAAAATAAAAATGAGGCGAAGCTAATTACCAATTTACTTGTGTAGTCTTAAGGAATGTTGTTTAACCAACCAGTGTGTGTTTTATATTGATGTATTTAACAAGGAGCCACGATGAATATCTCTCAGAAGTAACATTTGGTCTTCTAAGGATTGTTGTTCCAATACTGGCCAAGATCCCTTCTGCAGGGACTAGTCATGTTACACAGGATGTAAACTAAAAGCTGAGCAGAGACGTGGACAACCTATGATGTTACTTCTGCTATGAGTTTCAAACAAACAGAATATTATGTACTGACTGCTAAGGTTCATACATTATTTTTCGAAATGGAATATCCAGTATTCAATCACAAACCAGAGTGTGGGATAGGGGTGTTCATCACATTTTGGCCATACCATTGAAGCATGCGCAGTAGTACTCTCTCAGTTGTAATAGGCCGTATTTTGCCTGTCTGATGTTCAACTTTGACAGCAAATTCCTGTATTTGTATTTCATTCATAGCTGTAAAACTAGTCACAAGAAAGTGCTTTTAAATGCAAATTTAATGGTATGAAGCTTATATTTATAGCATAACGCCATAACCCATGCACTGTTGGATTAGTTGTTGGCCAACTCATGGATTTGGACAGTCAGGATACGTGCTGCATTTGCAACAGAGGAGTAATAATTTTGAATAACATTATCAGATGCATACAAGATTTAGTTGTACTTAGATGGTTTGAATGGTTTAGAAAAAAGGCTGATGAACACCCTTACTGTGGAGGGTAGAGATTTTCTGTATCTTTTTTTTAGAAAGTGAGATTTTCTGTATCTACGTGCCCAGCTTTCAGTCACTCATTAAGTCTTAATCTACAATCGTGCAACATTCGATTTATAAAGTTCTAAGGCAATCGTATACAGGTTATGTTTTCATTCTTATTACATTCCAATGATAGTATCACTGTGACTTCACATGACACTGTTTTCTTTGGCTCATCCTCTTTTCAGTACAAGCCTGAATCATGTACCCTACAGGCTCACAAAGGTGACAAGATTAAAGTGCATTATCGTGTAAGTATTTGACCGACACTTTTATCTGAAGTCAGCAATCCTATTCACTTATGATACTTGATAGTACTCTAGTCAAAAGAAATAATGACTGTAGCTAGTTATAACAAGCCTGCAATTCCAAGTCTCAGAAGCAAGGGCCACTGAGTTTCCCTTACTGTAACCTTCCTACTGTTCCTTCCAATGACTTTATGAACAACATAGTCCAAATGTACGATACATACTCTCATGTGTGCAGCAACTTTATAATGAATCAGTTGTGATAGCTATTTAACACGATGTCTCTTAACATGAACCAGTTGAGATGCCTTGCAGAGAAAGTGAAAAACATCATGGCAGAGTGACCCTAGTAATTTATGGCCTTTATTGCGTTGTTTACCTGGTTTGTTTGTCATGTTTGCCTGAAAGAAACTCTTTGATGCTTTTCCTGTAGCGATTTGTCTCCACAGTTTTGTCATTCAGCTGAAAGCTTGACTATGCTGCGTGCAGGGGACACTCACTGATGGATCAGTATTTGACTCTAGCTATGACAGAGGTGATCCCTTCGAATTCACTCTTGGGAATGGGCAGGTGATAAAAGGTTATTCTCTTTTCCTGGAGCAGCATGCGATTATTGGTTTATCTGTGGTCCATATCGTACTGGCTTGAACAAACAACAATATATGTTACAAAAAAGAAACGTGGATAAACGGCCTGCATTGTTCTTATCAGAAACCTTCGCAATGGCGCCAACACACATTATTGTTTCCGTCTGTGTAGGTTGGGACCAAGGTTTACTAGGTATGTGTGTTGGCGAAAAGCGGAAGCTAAGAATACCCGCAAAGATGGGTTACGGCGAGCGAGGCTCCCCACCAAAGATTCCAGGTATGGCTTGTTATTTGTATGTTTGCTTGGTATGGTCCTTGTGATGAAATCATATCCTGTGTACAGTGTAGATCGTCAACTTTGATATTGCCATTCCAGCGAGTTTGTTGCCTGCATCTATCTTATGATCCAAACACGGCATGCCGCCGTGCACTCTTTCATTGACCAGCAATGCTGACTAGCAGTTTTGAACTCTGATGATAGGTGGTGCAACTCTGGTTTTCGACACGGAGCTCATCGCCGTCAATGGGAAGACATCTGCTGGCGCCACCGCGGAGGGCGACGACAGCGAGCTTTGATACAAACATGGATGTACTTTTGCCTGCATTTCCGCGAGTTCGTCGGCTAAAAGGGCCGCCGTTTTTGAACTATTTCCATCATCCTTAAAGTGTTACAGAGACCGGTTAGATTTGCTGTACCAAAAGATCGTTGTGAACAACAGCTGATCTATATCACGGCAAACAATTTTTCACTCCTGATGGGGCGCGACTGTTAGTAGTGACTACTGACAACACAAGTATCTTCTGTTTGTTGGACTATGCGGCTGTTAGAGCAACTCCAATGGCGACCCAAATGGACGGCGATTTTCTCCGCTTTTTGTCCTTTTGGGTCGGCCGCCCGCCCTCTTTTATATTTGGGTCGGCAGCGCGTTCAATGCGTCGACCCATATGCCAAATATTACATTGATTTACATTCAAACATATTGCCAAATAACATAGTTTACCGAATAAAATAGTATAGTTTTACAAGCCGGATACAAATAAAAATGTTTCACATAGTTTTGCAAACGAATAAAAGAAGATACATTCTTGGTTGCCAACATGAGATCTCCGGGCACTCCGTATGCAAGTATTCGGATGGCGGCAGTGCATTTCTGATAAGAGGAGAAACCGATCTTGCCGACAGCATCCTCTTTGCACTCGAAATAGTCATCATAGCCGACCACCCCCTCTCTAATACAGTTGAAAAGATGCCTACTCATACGGAAACGGTGGCGGAATTTTTGATGTTTGAACAACGGGTTTGTTGTATAAGTAGTCCTTCCAAAGAAGGAAATGCCCGCTCTTTCGGTTGCGATTCAACGCCGGAAGGTGGCCCGGAATGGAACCACGGAACAAAGCCCGCTAGCTGTTGAGGTGGTGATGGACCAACACGGCAGCCAATATCTCCTCCTCGTCGTCGGACGACGAATCGTCGGAGTCGCAAAGGAAATTGTGGAAATAGAACTCGTCGTGAGTCCATTTTCGTACCTTTTGGCAAACCGTCGAACAGTTTGCGGCGTCGAAAAAGAGACGGCGGCGAGGAGAGTCGCGCCTTACGGACCAACTAGCTACCTCGCCGGCGTCAACGAGCGTCGGTGAGATCTCGCCAGCGGCGCGAGGCGGCTTCTTAGTCGCGGCGGCTATCGCGGTGGGAGGCGGCGGTGGGAAGCGGTTTGCTCCCGGCGGTGGCGACGAGAGCGGGCGGCGGCGGCAATGGCGTATCGCCGCAAAAATAAGCGGCGGCGTCGGACGAAGGAGGCGGCGAGGTTCTTTGCTACGGGGGTGAGGAGAGGCCAATGAGCCACCAACCAGCGGGCCCGGAGAGAGGAGAAGGCGAGCGTGCGCGCGTCCGTCGTGTGTCCGCGCCGACGTAAATCTTACTAAAAAATGAACCGGGAATGGGTCGCCCGCGAACAAAAAACAAACGCGTCCGTTTGGGTCGGCGCGTTGGGCCGCCTTTTGTATACGCGCCGACCCAAACGAACAGCGGCGGACAAAATGGGTCGCCTCATTGAACTTGCTCTTAATGATGAACGAGCACCAGCACGCTATACTACGCACACAAGTCGAGCATGCAGTGCGGTGATCAGTGGAGAATGAATGAATGAATCATGTGAACACCGGTCTCACATTCTCGCATGCCGCGGCAGAGATCCCGTGGGCCTCACCTCGTGGAATATATGTTCCTTCATGTTCATGGTACTATTCAACACTCGCAGTGCGCTAGTGCTCCGGCGGCAGGCGTGCAGGCAGCAGCATCGCCACGAGCTTTTAGCTTTTCATCAGTCTTCATTCAAGCACGTAGTATCGGGCAGGCCACAGTGCGCGCCTCTGTGAGCACATACGGTTTGCCGTCGACGCGCAGGCACAGGCACACGCACAGGGATAAACCCTGCAGCTCTGAGCAGCAACTCTCGAGTCCACAAACTACGGCTTGAAGGAACGAATGCATGCCATGCCATGCCAGCTTTGTTGCTTGTGCGTGAACCACTGTGTACCGTCCGATCTTCTCACTTGCGCGCTAAAATGATGTTTGCTCCTCCAGAGTCCAGAGCGACTGCTGCTGCAGTGACACGCGCGCACGGGTGCATGCGGCCAAGCGCCACGGGCAGTGACACCTGACCAAACGACTACTCCATCGTACACTAATAACAGTAATATACGTACAAACCTGACGAGGAGGTGTCGGCTAGCGGCGAGCAGATGGCCCGAAACTCGCGCAGGATTGCATGCAAGCCTGACTGACCGGGGCACTGCTGGTGCTGGGTCGATAGTTGTCAAGACGGACCTCTCGGGTGGAGTCTCGACCAGGTTTCCAAGAGCATCTCGATGCATGCATGCGTGCGTGCGTACGAACGTCTTTGCTTGTCTAGATTTCACACGAACGAAGTCGAACGAACCCGAGGAGGACGACGATGGGCGAGCGGGTCAAGGCCAAGGCGGGGTCGACCGATTGGACGCGTCGGGCGGGCGCACACCGGCGTAGGGCGAGGGGTACCTTTCTTCCGGCAGAAAATCTGCCGCGGGGAATTACGAAAATCTCGCGGCGGGCGATGCCTGCGTCGGTAGACTCTACGTGTGTACCTACTGGTAGTGTAGACCGGAGAGCAACGCACCGCACCGCACCGCACGCGCGCGCGCGTCGTCACGTCACGTCGCCGGCCCCGGGGGTAGAGAGACCGGACAAAGCGTGCCGTTGCCTTCCCCCTCCGGTGGTGATGGCCGTGGCCGTCCGGCGACTGTGCACGCACACATCGCGCTGCCCCTGCAGTAAAAAGCGGCCACTCGTGCGATCCCACGGTGACGGTGGCGCTAGTGCCGGTGCTAGTGGTGTGTGCCCGTGACGGTGATGTGATGTTTCTGTAATGCAAGAGAGGGAAAAAAACTGTCGAGTGAAGTGAGGTGCAGCTGGCTAGAGAATCTCCTTTTAACTGAATTTCGTGGCAGAGTCGTCCGGCGAGACATTCGCTCAAGTCTCGACTGCTCCTCTCACTCACTCTTCCCTCTTCAAGGACAGTGAGAATATAAACGGTGTCCGTGCGTGCATGCATGCATGGGTTTGACTGCACGGCGTGGACCGGTCCACGCACGTATTGAGCTTCCCCTGCCAGCCTTTGCATGTTCTGCGTACGTGCTCACCGTATCAGTATCGCGTGGTTGCGTAACTGAACACGTACTGATCAAGATCAGTCTCCCTTTACCACCCCCCCCCCCCCCTGAAGTCCTGATTGATTGGTGATGACCCTACCGTCTACACCGCCATTGCCTCCTTCGGTGAAACAAGTCCCAATAATATCCATTGTCACTTGTCTCTACCAGTAGTCCAGTACCACCTCTCTACCTCTGCCACCCTAGCCGTCAGACAGGGCATGTACTGCGACAGATACTCCCCCTGTTTCCCCCGCAAAAAAAAAAAGATACTCCCCCTGTTTAACCCCACGCACCTACCACTCTCTCTCATGCCGTCATGCGTTGAGGTTACTAACCAATAATTATACAGTATCAGCAGTGCCCGCTTTCTAATCACCCCTGTTACCTCAATGATTGGAGCCCATGTTATGTTACCAGGATCTCCGTCTGCCCGCGAGTGTGAAAGACACCGGTAAAAGGCGATCGATCGATTGGGCAGGCAGCTTTCTTTTCTCCACGTCGATCCACCGCCAGTGGATCGCCGGTGCGTGCGTGTGTGCGTGCTGCCCCTTTCACCAACTATTGGTGGAGTACTAATCAAGTAAAGCTGCTCCGTTAGAAAAAGGTTTGGCTCAACAAAGCCATCACCGTGCGATCACCAAGCTGTGTTGTGATGAGTTGTCCTGCTGCGCGCGCGTAAGATGATGAGCTGAGTGGAGATTAGATCCAGCGCCCGCTGTTGTCGGAAAATACTTACTTCTGCTAGCAATATACTGTATAAAGATTTTAAAACAAATTCCTCCATGGCCGTCGATCGCTAATGATATGATATGGTATAATATGATATAGATCCGATCGGTGGGGTCTGACGGGAGGCGTCCGCCGAAGACGATGCTCCGAGTTGGAGATGCTATCGAACGATGATCGATCGCTGGCGGTGGTTAGATTAGATCTTGACCGGGCGCCGCGCCTGCGCCCGATTATGTTTTTTCCGGGTTGGTCTGTCAGTCCTACTGCTCCAGGCCTGTCACGGAGGATAATCCCACATGGCGCACAGATAACAAACCTACTAGACCAATCAGCCCGCGCGCCACTGGTCGCTTCCCAATTCGCCGCCTTGTCTATACGCCGCTGCTGCTGCCTGCTGATGAGATCACCTCCCGCGGAACCCGAGGCAATCATTGACAAGTGGAGAGTTCAGGAATAAGTAAACCTCAACAGCAGGTTCGTCTAGTGTTTGTTTTTCACGGCGGGTTCCGTACAGAGCAGCGTTTTAACTGACAGCCGTTCAGTAAGTACTGGTACTATACTACTACGTCTAGTCTACGGACCTCCGTAATAAACTCGTTTCCTGACATAGACCAGAGTTATCTCACGCCTCATTCATTCGTTCAATGATCCCTCCGTTCGTTTGTTCAGAAATCAGCCTGCAACCACTGCTGCTGCCTGCTGATGCAGCGCCGGACAAACAGTCCTTGTTTCAGGCTTTCAGCAATGAGTTGCACTGCATGCATGCACGCACGATGACTCGTCAACCTGAGCTTTGCTTCGAACCAGACCGGATCGGTGCCTCTTTATTTAATTTAATAAACTAATAAAAGATAAGAGGAGGGTTGGGACAAGACATTGCCATCACACACCCTACGCACACATCCGTATTTTATTGCACACAGGCACGAAAGGCTCCAGATCCGGGATGATTCAAACACGGAGCTGTAAACCAATTGGCGAGCACCGTGTCTCGGTTTCCTTTTGTCAAAGAAAGATGCCGCGAGACGAGATGCATGACAGGTGTTCGACGGGGCTCCGGAGCATGCCAGACGAGTTAACTAGCCTCTGTGTGCCTGGCAAAGTTGGGTGTCGCTTTGCAGCGACAACATCAAGTATGTACTATAGAGACATAGGAGGTGTTTGGTTCGCTAGACGGTAACGCAAACGGTAAGGGTATCAGGTTGCAGCGGGATCGAAGGTGTAACGATCCATGTGAGGTTTTGTTTGGGCCAGAGTAGTAACGTTATCAATTTACTTCACAGTGTTTGTTTCGGCATTGTAATGTGAATACATCAGAAGCGTGTTGTATGATTTCACGTACAGATCTTGGATGGGGTGATACCGGATGAGTACGACGACGTGGACAAAAGAATAGCGGTGGTGACCGCGGCTGCTGCTACTCCTCGCTCGGTTGTTGAAAGGAACGAGGTCGGATGATGGGCTATCCATGCTCCTCGCGGGTAGATCTGGGGCGGGGAGAAAATAAGGGCGGAGGTGAAGGCGACCTTGGGAAGACGGGGCATGGTGGAAGGCGGAAGTGGAGATGGACTGGGCGGGGAATTTCCGGTGAGAAGATTGGTGTTCGCCAACGAGGGTTCGCGGAGGAGGAGATCACGCGGGTCGCTGGTGGCGGCGGAGGAGAACGAAGGTGGGGAGGCTTCGATCGGGGCTCGCTTCGGTATAGCATAATGCGTTAACGGAGGGATTCGCGCAATCAGTTGAAGACTACGATGGGATCTGTTTACATGGTATGGGATTACGGAGCGATTTAAACAAACACCAGATAACGCGACCTGTTACCCGGTGTTAACGGATGACGTTACAGAAGCACGAAACAAACACCTCCATAGAGTAATGCGTGGCTTTGTTAAGTACTCCCTCCGTTCGGAATTACTTGTCACGGAAATGAATGTATCTAGATGTATTTTAGTTCTAGATACATCCATTTCCGAGACAAGTAATTCCGAACGGAGGGAGTATATCTGTATCGCGCTCTGGCGATTTCAATCAGTCCATGAGATGAGACCCTGACACGCCAACGAGGCAGCAAGTGGAAGCAAGCTAAGCTAGCTGAACACCTCTTGGAAGGGTATTTATCTTTTTATCATTAGCTTCTTAAGAGTATTTGACAAAAAAAACTACCACATTTCACGTATCCGTCCCACAGAACTACCACATTTTAAAAACCGACCAAAAACTCCAGATAAGTGTTGATTTTGTGACAAAAAACTACCAAGTTCACTTGATGACAGATTTAACCGTTATGGTCGGTTTTTAAAATGTGGTAGTTCTGTGGGACGGATACGTGAAATGTGATAGTTTTTTTTTGTCAAATACTCGCTTCTTAAGGACAATACAAACTTCGGGCCTCTTTGATTCATGGGATTGCAAAAACACAGGAATAGAAAAAATGTAGGTTGGAATGGCATGTTCATTGGATCCCTGTAGGATTTGAGTTTATTTGATTGTGTCACAGGAAAAACAAAGGATTGCTTCCAAGAGATTGGAGTGGATGTAAGAATTCGTGTAAAATGTAGTACAAATGAATCTTTAGGAAAAAATCCTACGAAATACAATCCCACAAATCAAACGACCAACGTAGGAAAAATTCCTAAGGATTCTAATCCATCAAAAATCCTATGAAAATCCTTTGAATTAAAGAGACCCTTCAGAGTGAGGACCACTACTATCTGTCTTGGAAGTTTTTCCTTTCTCCATGTATATACGAAGAGACGGGTCCACAAAAGACGAATCCATTACTTTTTCCCGTAGGAGAAATGCGGGCATGATCCTGAGGCATGAAAGGCAAACCTCTCATTCCCGTTTTTCATGACTGCCAAATCAAGAGCCCATTAGCCACGACCGCTATCGTCCCAAAACAAGAGAGGATCACATCAAATAGTGTGTTCTATCGCCACGTAAACACGTCAGACGGCGTAACACGGGTTTGGTAGTATTGCGATGATGTGATTCATGACGGATCGACAAGCCAGGGAACGGAGGTTGCGGTGTCGATTCTGCCTGCCTGCCTGCCTGCCTGCGAGTACAGTGAACACCACGTCCCACGCATCCTTTTTTCTGGTCGACTGTCTCCATACACCCAATAAATTCAGTTCTTATTTAGTGGCGCTGAAGTATTATTCAACAACCTACATAGATCCGTCAAATTATCGGCGCAAAATGCTCGGAAACTCGACGAGTTTGGTGGCTGGAGAGGCCACACACTCCGATGTCTATTTCTTTTCAGTATCCATCACGTACGTACTAGTCAGATCAGTCAAAAATTGTGGCCAAAAGCCCAAAACGATGTTGCATGCAGGATGCAGCCACCCTAGCTAGGCATCCGAACAAGCACCGAAACACGTTTGAAATCGTCAAGAAATATAGTATAGTCGCCCCGGTGGCAGAGGATAGTACGTAGTATGATGATGATAAAGAGAAGGATCCCTCCAACGGTGCCTCTGATCGAGGAAACGGGCGCGGAAGATGCCAAATCGACGATAATGAGGCGCGCACGCACGCACTCCATGGATTGACGGACTAGCACGACAAACGACCCTGTTAATCCCGGCCCCACGCCACACACTGCAGAGGCACAGCGACACGGAAGGCATGGCATCGAGGAGACGCCGATCGAGAGAGCCGGTGACGTCGCCGGTGGCGTGATCGCCGCGAAAAAAAATGCACGGACGGCGAGGCGTTCAAAAGGAGACGGAGACGGAGCATCTCTCACTGCGACGAGGCTGATCGCCGACTTGTGTTTCGGACGGAGCGCCACTGCCCACTGCTACTGTGGGTGGATATCTTCTCATCACCATGATCGATCGATCTCTGCCCTGTTCATGTGCGGCCATGCTCGTTCTCTCGTGCATGCTGTGAGACCTCCTTTTTCCTGCCGTTCCTCCTCTCTTCTTCAACTAGCCATGCACACAGACGTCAAGAGCCACTGCCGCGGGCATCCATCCGTCCATCAGCCACCAAAAAGCTGATCTTCGCCAAGACTTCATGGCACGCATTTTTTTTTTACCCAAAAGTAAGGCCAACTCCACCGCGCGATTCCAGACGGACGTTCGTTTTGTTCGGATTCTATATGTTTGGGTAGGGCAACGGGTCGTGTCCGGGCGTGTCCTGAGATGCAGTGACCGTATCCGTTTGCCTCATCCCGTCCGCGTCTATTTTAGAAAAAGAGCAACGTTTCAAATGCCAAGCCCTAGTTCATCAGGCCAGCGGCCCCAGTTCATCACGCCAGCAACGGAGCCAGCGGCCTACACATCCATTGCTGGCAACTCAGCCAGCGGCCGGCAACACACCCAGCCTTCAAAATGAATAGTTGTCCTCGCCGGCAACACAGCCGGCCTCCAAAATGAATGTTTTTCTCGCCGGCACACAGCCAGCGGCCGAGCGGGCGGGTGGCACCCATGCCAGCCTTCAAAAAGAACGGCCACGGCCGATCGGACGACCTAGTTCAGGCCGTTGGCGTCGAGCATCTCCTTCTGCCTGGCCTCGAACCAGACCCTCGTCTTCTCGCTTATCTTGGACAAGTCCACGCTCATGATCGCGAGGGCCACCTCCTTCGCTTTGGTGGCGGCATTGGTGGCCTCGATGTCGAGCTGCCTCTGCCTGGCCTTGACATTGTCGGCCTTGATGTCGAGCTGCCTTTGCCGGGCCGCCTCCTCCATATCGAGCTGCCTTTGCCGGGCCGCCTCCTCCATGTCGATCTTCCTCCTCTTGGCCGCCTCCTCCATCTCAAGCTTCTTCATTTGAAGGTCTAGGTATTGCTTCTTTTGCTTGTCCTTACTTTGCCGCTTCTTCTCGTCCCTCACATCCTTTTGAGACATCATGCCATGCAAAGTGTCATGCGTGTGCTTTGTTGACGATGTCCTCCTTCTCGCCGACCACGGCCTTGCGCCGCGCGGCCTCCATCGCATCGCGCTCGGCGGCGAACTTGGCCGCGGTGGCATTGACCTTGACGACCGCTCTCCGGCCCCTCCTCTTCGCCGATTCCGCGTCCAACTTGGCGATCTCCTCCGGCGTGCACTCCGACCGCGGCTTCCTTGGCGCCTTGACCGCCTTCTTCTTCACCTTTCCGGGCGGGTCGACGGCCAGGCCGCCGGAATTCGTCTGGGCGTCGGCCATGAAGGGGGAAGGAAGGGGGCGGCGGGAGGGACGTGGGAGGGTTTGGGAGAAATGACGCCAAAGGGGGCATGGGGGGTTTTGCTTTCTCTCACCGACAAGCGGCCAGGGAAAAACAAGCGCGCGCGTTCCGCCCATCCGCGCGCTGTCCATTTCACCCTAAAATCGGCGCAAACTTGGGCCGGGGATGGGTCGAAAGCGGATACAAAACAAACAAAAGTTCGTTTGCCCCCGCGCGCTGGGCCGTTTGATTTGTCTGCTTTATCCCAAACGGACAGGGGCGGACAGTATGGATGGCGCGGTGGGGTTGGCGAGTGACACGAGCAACCAGCAGCAGGACGTGGGCAGCGGCAGTGAAATCCCGAGTGCCTGACGTTTCTGGGACAAACGTGAGCGTGCCACAGTGACGGGACAGGGCCGGGGGGCGTGCTGTGCCTGTGCGGTGCATGGTTGGTGGAGTCAAATCAATTTGGCAAGCTCGGATTGGGCTACGATCCAAGGCCCCTTTTCAGATTGCTGGCTTGATTTCAGGCCCAAAAGGACCGCGCGGTGTAGCGCGTATCAGTGTATGCGTACCCTCCCTCTCTTTGCGCCTGCATGCATGCAGAGGCGAGGCCATGCACGCGAGTTCAGCAGTCGCCCAGCCCGGTGCTGAGAGAATCTACTGTGCCTTGACCAGCTGTGTGTACTGTTGCGTCCAGTCGGCTGCCATGCGGGCCCGCGCCAGCGTAGTACGTTGCCTAGCTGGCGACTCTACCTGGAACCTTGTCATGTTTGTGGTACAAGGGTACGTACTTCATAGTAATTGTAACTGTACATGGGCTTTTACTATGCTCGTACGTACATGCAGCATGTACTGTAGGATCAAGACGTAACTGGTAGATTTTTTCTTTCCCTCGCATGATTTAACTTGGCTTTTGCTGTTCCGCACAGCAAGAGGGAGACGTTGCATAGCCTAGCCTAGCCTAGCCTTGATGAAGTGCAGCTAGACTAGGAGGGACTTATAAGTTGGGACTATAAAAAGTCCTACTACCTCCGTCTAGGTGAATAAGTCATTCGCGTAGTTCTAGGTCATTGATTTGAGGAATTAAATATGTGTTATATGTCATGAAAAGTATATCACTAGATTTCTACAAGGATGTAGTTTCTAAATATATATTTTTTATCACATATAATATATATTTAGATAGTTAAATCGTCAACCTAAAACTACGCGAATGACTTATTCACCGAGACGGAGGTAGTAAGACTTATGAACCAAACAGGGTCTAGGATTGCAACTGCTAAGATTAGTCACAGTGGGAGTAACTTCAACAGTAACATCAAGTCCAACTCAGCAAATTTGCTTATATGGCAATGAGTTAATGAGGAGAGAGGTAATTCTAGTAACTTAGCTACTCCCTCCGTCCGGGTGTATAAGTCATTCGCGTAGTTCTAGGTCATCGATTTAAGGAATTAAATATGTGTTATATGTCATGAAAAGTATACCACTAGATTTCCACACGGATGTATTTTCTAAATATATATTTTTTGTCACATATAATACATATTTAGATAGTTAAATTATCGACCTAGAACTACGCGAATGACTTATACACCGGGACGGAGGTAGTAGTTACTGTAACATTACATGTCCCAATGCAATACGAGTCTATAACCTAATAAATGAAACTTTGCATGACACCACACTTATGTTACTACCCACTACTCCATTATGGGATATGTGTATGTTACTAGTGTATGTTACTCTCCATTGTGGCTAGTCTAAGTGTAAGGCTAGCCATACTGGGGTAACATAAGTAGTATCATGCACTTGGGACTCGCAAACATGCTTATGTGGCAGGCAATTAAAGAAGAGAGATGGTTATAGTAACATAAGTAGATACCGTAACATAATAAATGTGATGCTACTCTGTGTCATGCATGGCAATAAATGAGAGCACCCATGATACTAATTTATGATACTATATGCACTATAAAGGTAGTAACATAGACAGACTAGTAACATAAGTCTAAGGCTGGTTATAGTGGAAGTAACATAAGTAGTAACATAGATGCCACATAAGCAAAAGTGATGATGTGTCAAGTAGTTAATGAGGAGAGAGACAAATAGAGTAACATAATATGTTACCATCACCTAGCGGTTCCCAATGCTAAATGAGTCTATGAAGTAATAAATGAAGTGATGCATGACACTACATATATGTTACTACCCACTATAGAGGTAGTAACATAGCCTAGTAACATATACATGTTACTAGTCTAAGTTACTCCCCACTATGACCAGCCTAAATTACTCCCCGCTATGACCAGCCTAAGACTAAGACTACCCACGATGGGAGTAACATAGGTAGTAACATCATACATATCTAGATAAAGTAGATGATGTGGCAAACAATAAATGAAGAAAGAAAGGAGACTAGTAGTATGAGTAACATCACACATATATCAAGGCAAGATGTGTCTATAGCCAAATAAATGAAGTGTTGCATGTTATCACACATATGTTACTCTCCACTATAAAGGTAGTAACATAGACTAGTAAAATGGGCATGTTTCTAGTCTGTTAATACCCATTGTGGCTAGTCTACTACTATCACCTTTAAAAAAAAAAGAAAAGTGAGCCTGAGGTGGTAGTCTTGTCCTAGCAAAAGTACTCTACTGCTACCCTAATTCCCTACATCAAGGGTAGGGGCGCAACAGATCAACGAGCCATTTTAATACCGTTCAGGTGCACTGCGTGCCTGGCCTGTTGTGGCAGTGCCAGAAACCACGAATTCGCGATGGAACTCCAATTTATATATCTACTGAAGGAAAGGGATGATGAGGTTGATGATTATTCATGCTAGCCGTCGTGCCGTTGCACGTAAAGTCCATCCAGATTCAATAGGGCCTCGGCTAATTAAACAGGCGACGAAGTATTTTTTTTAAATAAAAAAAACAGGCGACAAAGTAGTTTTTCTAAAATAAAATAAAACAGGCGGCGAAGTGAAGGATGGTGAATTTAGGAGGGCGCAAGAAAGTCCACTGAACTGTCTGAATTTGGGCATGCATCAGCGGCACTCGCAACAACAGCTGGGTCGCAACAAGGGATGAGAGTTTTGCCGGCAAAGGGGAGAGAAACCAGGCCTTGACCAACCAGGGATGGGGACCGAAGCCAAGTTTTCAGCGAAGAAGAACAGATGCAAACGTTAGACTAGCCATAGTGCATATAACATACACTAGTAACATACACATATCCCTAGACTATGTTACTATCTTCATAGTGGGTAGTAACATAAGTGTGGTAACATGCAAAGCTTCATTTATATGTTATAGACTCATATTGCATTGGGACATGTGATGTTACAGTAACTAGCTAAGTTACTACAACTACCTCTCTCCTCATTAACTCATTGTCACATAAGCAAATTTGCTGAGTTGAACTCGATGTTACTGCTGAAGTTACTCCCACTATAGCTAGTCTTACGAGTAGTTTACACAGACGCCTCTGATAAACAAATACTCGCAACGGCTTCCCCGGCGCTGATAGAATGAATCATGATGGCGGCCAGATCCGTTCCCCGAGTTTGAACCCCCATACTTATATTGGAAGCACGTACATGCGAACACGTAGTATAATGGATCCACACCCCTAAATTAATCGTGCAAGGTTAGTAGGAGGAGTGGGAGTAGTACTAGTAAGGAATAACCCTAAGCCGGCATCAACTCCAAGAAAACTGCCGATCAGGGCCATTATTCTATGTAAACTCTTCCTACTCTGCCTCCCCTGTTCTCACCCTTGCTTGTGGCTCACTCCGGCGAGCTACCCTAGTCAATCCCATCTAGCAGTACTCCCTCCGTAACAAAATGTGGGTATGATTTTTCGTGCTGGGCTTTTCGGGTCCCAATGATTGCCGGCGAGATGGCAACTAACCACCAGCCCGGTTCCTTTGCCCCTGCTGCCTCGATCGATCGAGCTCTTTGCTTGCAACCAAAGGAGCAGACGATGATCGGCTGCAACAAAGAGGGGCAGGCCCCGATCTCCTCCCTGCCAGACGATGATGATCCATGCATGACGGGCCGGGCCGGCCGTGACAATAAGTGATTTAGAACAAAGGTGTAATAAGTGGCGATCTCTGTCTGTTGGGTACGATCGATCGGACTGACGGACGGACGGTGCGATCGCCCGATCTAGCGTACCCGGAGGGGCCTCAAACGCGCGAGTTTAGAGCAGGCAAGCAGGCCGACGCGCCTCCTTATTCGGCTGGATGGAAAAAGGACGGAATAATCGGCGTGTTTTGTTTGTCTGGAGGCGGGCTGGCGGGCGGCAAACAAAAGCTTTGGCGTAGTACGTCGGCTTTAGAGGACGGGACTCTGCAGAGCCATGCAATGCATGCACGGGCTAATGGTCCTCCTCCTCCTCTCCCTCGCCCTGCCTTTCACGTTGGAGCTGCGCGCAGCGGTGTGTCGTGGTACAAAAGAATTTATGTACCACCACCAGTGTGAAGCCTCGACTGTCTCGCCGCTCGTCATATTAATCATCAGAGGTTACTAGTAAAAAACTTGAAAAGTCCACGAGAGAGGATAGAGGGAGGAAATAAAAATGGTTGCACCATTAACTAAGTCTGTCTATGTCACATCTAGATGTGAGATATTATCTCACATCTAAGGGCATCTCCAGCCGCGCCCCAGGAAGGCCTCACCAGCGTTTTTCGCGCGCGCTGAAAAACGGCCCGGCCGCCTCAGAGCCCGATTTTATTGGCTTGGGCGAAAACAGCGCCAGCGGACCAACCCAACCAGCCTTGGGGAGGCGCCGGGCGCCGGCGAACTGTTTTGGCGCGAAAAAGCAGCGGGCCCGCTTGCCGTCGTCGACACGGCTCTCTTCTCGCCCTTCGTCGTCCTCATCGCCTCCTTTCCGCGGCGAATCAATGCCAAAGCTGCCAGCGCTGCCGCGCCGGTCGACCGCCATTGGTGCTCACGGCGGCGCAGATGAAGACCGGACGACGACGTCCCTCGCCCTCCCTCGCCCGCCACGCATACACGCTGGTGGCACGCGCCTCGGCCTATATATGACGCGCCCGGCGCGCTCGGCGACTCATCACGCTCTCCGCCGCCGTCGTTTCTCCTCTCCTCTCTCTCTTCGCCGTCTCGAGCTTCACACCCATGGCGGCGCTTCCCGCGACGGCGGCGCGGCGAACGGCTTCGCCGCCGCCATCTTCATGAAGACGAGGCTCGCCTCCTTACGAGGCCGAGTACCCGTCCCGCCGGACATGCGGGTGCCCGGCGTGGAGGATCGGCCAGCGGCGTGCGGTGCCCCGATACCACCGGAGCGGCCCGGCGTGCGGAGATCGCGCGATCCGCTCGAATCTGCCACGCAGCGGCGAGGAGGGCCACCAGACGTCCCCGACAGCCCGCTCTGGGAACCCTACTTCCGCCGCCGTCACGCCCGGCAGGCTCGAGGCCACCAACGGCGCCGAGCCCTCCGGCAGCTCAACGCCGCCGGCGGCGTCGGTGGTGGGGCGTGCCCGGGCGCACGTTGGAGGCCGTCCTCGAGTACATCGAGGGCGGCAACACGCCGCGCCTCGAGTACTCCGCTCCCCCTTCTTTCTCACGCCGCCGGGGAAGCTCCAGGACCCCGAGGCGCATGGAGACCGGGGTCCTCCTCCTCGTCCGGCGGCTCGCCTCGCCTCCGGCCCGTCAGCCGGAGCCCTGTAGGCGCCGGTCGTAGCACACCACTCAGCTCCGGCGTCGCGCGGGCGCTAACGCCTCTCCACCGCCCGGCCGCCTCGTCCTCGTCGAGCCCAAGCGGAGCCAGCTTGCCCTCGAGTCGAGAGATAGCCCGCGCGCATCTCCGACGAGGACGCCATGCGGTGGCGCGGGGCGACTACCTCCGCGACGAGATGGTCGGCAGCGCCTGGCCTGAAGGAGATTGCCGCCCATAGCGTGGGCGCGAGGACGAGCAGCGTCGTGGTCCTCGGCAATGACGACGACGACGACGCCCGGACCGTCAACCCGCCGCGCCAACCGGGGAGGATGCAACCGCAGACGGCGGGCGGCGAGCGAAGCGGCGGCGGCGACGACGACGGCGGTGACTACACGCGGTTCTACCGCCTCCTCGGCATGTAGAACCGCGTGGGCGGACGGCAAGGCGGGCGGCGAGGGAGACGGCGGGGGTAGCCCGCGGTAGTTTTTTTTTCTTTTTTTTTGTAAAATATGTTTAAGTTTGAATGAGCTCGCCGACATTTGTGTTAAATTTGCGCCGTATTTGCCTTTTTTTACTAACCGTGGGCGCCGCGACTGGGGGACATCACGGCCCGGTCTGTGATTTAAGCGCAGTGCGCCCCGGGCGATCTTTACCCTCCTGAGGGCCAACGGCTGGAGATGCCCTAACTCCCTCATCCTTGATCTTTTTTTAAAGTCTCCATGGATTTCTTTGTCCCTAAAGGTGAGGGAGTTAGATGTGAGATAATATCTTATATCTAGATGTGAAATAGCAAACCCGTAATTAATTAACCAAGGACTGACGGATCGGTTTGGTTCATTGCTTCCTTCCTTCCTTTCCATCGCAGTGTCAGGGACATGTATGGTGTCTTCCTCTTCGCCAATCCTACAGTGTTACCATTAGATTAGAGTATAAATAAGATTTGTGGGCGATGGATGGATGGATCGCCGCACCGGCAAGCATGCATGTGACTGTCAGCACCGATCCCGAGGCGCCTGCGATTACAATAAGCCGCCCCCCATCTCTCTCCGTAAAGAAAACACTTTCTTGTAGTATTAGCTGCCAAACTGTTAGGTGACACTGTTTGCTCTAACTAATCACACCTAAGCCGTCCACACATTCTTTTTTATCACAGAGGCAGATACCTTCGGTTCAGCCGCGCCAGTTTCGAATCCATCCCCGTTCCGTTCACATCTGTGATCTGCCTGCATGCTCGGGCACAGGTTGCAGCTACACCTACACAAACCACCACTTGACACAAGTTGTTTTTTCCTTCCATTTCTACGTGCAATTCCTGTTCACGTGGATCGCTTTATTGAGCTTTCACGGCGGGCAGAGGAGCGTCTGACATTGGAGGCCGGCGCCAAGAAAGCAACTGCACCGAGAGGAGAGGAGGTTGATCGATCGATCGACCGATCGCAGGTACTACGTCTACCTGTGGACAGGACAAGCGCGCACAGCCTTGCCAGCTGCAGCTAGTAATAACAATAAGTAAGAAAAAGGAAAAGCATGGAGGGACGCACGCTCCGTCCCGTCCCGTCGCCACCAGCAAAAGCGAGCGCGCACGCACGCCCGTCCACGGTTTTCGTCCGATCCGTCTCGCTCCCACTGGTTGAGGGTTAAGACGACGGTGGAATTCATTTCATTTCGGTTCCAAGGCCGCAGATTTGTTATTTTATTTAAGCCGGCCAAGGAACTGGCTGCTCCAGTTCATCACTGGCCGTGGCTGTAGTAATTGCCACGAGATCTAGTCCAGAGAAGAAGACAATGATTAAGATTTGCCTCGGCGGCGTTCAGGCCTCGGAATTTAGGGAGGACGACCGGTCAAGCCCCCGCGGCTTCGGTTTTCTTCGCTGCTGAAAAAGAGGTGTGCATGTCCAGCACCTTTTCTAATGTATCCCGTGTCCATCTCGTCTTATTCTCTTTGCGATGTGAATGAATGTTGAAAGAAAATTGCAACCAGCAACATTCCACTGCAAGTGTAGAAAAAAAAAGTACTCTCGAAACAGGTTTTCGCTCCGCTTTATATATAAAGCATCAATCGAAGAATTACACGACTGAACGATATAAGATGGTGATGTAGCCCTCTTACAAAGCCGATCCTGAGATATCCCGCACACACAGAACGCACACGACTACGCTACCAGCAACTAACACCGGGAGAACTAAACACCCTCACACTACGACCTAGCACACCTAACCTCCACGACAACGCCCTTAAGAGGGAAAATGACGCAGACCGTCGCCGCTGCCGAGTCCACAGCGGACACAGGTCTTCACCCGGAGCCCTAGCACGGAGAGAAGAACCACAACGACGTCTTCAAGAAGATCACGTCACCCTCGGGGGTCGCCGTCGTAGACGCAAAGGCAAGGAGCTTTCGCTCGGCAACGCGCCCGTGCCACAACGAGGCCGCCAGGAGGAGCGTGGCGATGATAGAACTCCAGATCCAGATCAGGACGCCGCCCTTCCAGGGGAGGGGGCACGTCCAAGCTACACGACGCAACACCTCCCGTCGCCTCCACAACCTAGGAGTGAAGCCACCACCACCGCCATGGTGCCTGCCGGAGAGCAACCATGCGGACCGCCATTCGGGGCCGCGCTCCGGCATTCTTGTCGCTAGATACCTTGTGCCGCACACATCACCACGCACTCAACCAAGGTAGGAGGAGTGATGGCAGTCCATCTACTCGTAGCTCGACATTAGTCCCCGAGTCTGGGTAGCCGCCTCCACCGTAGGAGGCACCCACACCTGCATCCCCAGCCAGTGCCAGGTGAACTGGGGGGCCCGACTCCGAGACTGCGGACGGCCACCGGCGAGCCCGCCCCGAGCCCATGGCCAAGCGAGCTCACACGGCGCCATATCTGTGGTCGCCGGTGCCGTTCCGCGCACCGACACAACGATAATACAACCACCACCAGCGAGCACCGCACCCGCAAGGAGAGCACAAGCACCACCTATGGGCACCTCCCAGGCCAAGCTCAACCTCTCCTACCCGAAGCACAAGCCACGCTCCGCCCTGGGCCCCGACCTGGCCCGCCAGAGCACAAAGCCTAGATCTGCACCTTCCACCGGCACACATCCAGGAGAAGGATGTCGCCACAGCCACCCTCGCCACCTGCAGACCTGCAGCAGCCACGACGATGTAGCACCTCCCGGCACGCACCCCCGCCCTGCCCCACACTACTAGGAGAAAGCTTATAGATAGAATTTTAGTAGTAGTGCTGGTTATGGGGCCAGCGGTACTGCTACTTAGTAGTAGCGCTGGGTGTCAACACGCGCTACAGGTACCAAAGTAGAGTAGCGCTAACCCCCCAGGCAGTGCTACTACTAAGTGGTTCCATCACCACCGGCAGGGGCTACACGTAGTAGTAGCGGTTGGCTGGAACCAGCGCTACTACTAGAGACATAGCAGTAGCGCTGGTCGGCGGCCCACCGCTATAGCTAAGTGTGCACTGTGCCAGTAGGTGGGCCCAACTTAGCAATAGCACTGGGCCGCCAGCCAGCGCTACTGCTAATGCTACCTTATCCACCCGGCCGACCCGATCACTCTCCTTTCCCACACTCTCACCATCCTCTATCTATGCCGCCCGCTGCCGCCGTCGCCCGGTATGTCTCCCTCCCATCCTCTCCTTCTGTCCCTCCCTTCTCCCTCCCTCCCTCCGACCATGCCTCTCCCTCCATCCCCCCTTCTTCCTCCCTCCTCCCTCTGATCGGCCCTCCATCCCTCCCTCCCTCCCTCCCTCCCTCCCACCCCTCTTCCTATGAGCCTCTCCCTCCCTCCTGCATTGCATAGATAGATGGATAGATAGATGGTTAGAACTATGGTATTTCTGATATATTGCATAAATAGACAAATGGATGGATGGATGGATAGATGGATGGATGGATACATTGATGGATATATAGATAGATGGATGTATGGATAGATGTTAGGCTAGAACTAGGGTATTTTTAGTAAATGTAGGTCTTTTCAATTTTATTTTTATTAAAATTTAGTAATAGAATAGAAAATTTTAAGTAAAAATAGTAATATAATATAAAATTGTTGTTGCCAATTATACTGGTGATATAATTTTTTGATCGGTGGACTATGCAGGATTTCTCGCCGTTGTGTCTCCCTCTCCCGCTCGGTCCCGTCTCGCCGTCGTGAGTACCTCCCACTCCTCTTTGTTTAGTTTTTGGTTAATTTTTGTTTTAATATATACGTAGATGTATGTATATTTGCAGTACAAATTTAGGGTTAGAACTAGGTTTTACAATTTTTTAGTAAATGTAGGCCTTTTGAATCAGCATAATAATGTTTAGTTGATAGCTTATATGGTTACACTAAGTCCTAAAATGAGGATAATAATGTTTTTGTTTATATCTTGTTTTTGTAGAAATCAAGGAGCCCCGCATCGTCCCCGCCGTCGTCCCCGTCACCGCACCCCTCCGAAGGTGAGACCAGCCAAATGCCCATGCCGATGATGATGTAGATGTTTCGATAGATGTAGTAGAGTAGTAGATGAGTAGCTGTGACAATTTCCATGGAATAGAAAATTACCAATGTAGGTCTTTCAAATATGATGGAGATTTAGACATTTGATATGTAGTGTTGTGTACTACTAGTGCTTGCCCAAGTGGCCTATGTTTGCTGGGAACACCTTAGAGTGGCCTATGTTTTTGTTGATTAATTTCCATTCTGGCAAATTTCAGACGCTCGATATGTCCTTTTTAGCAAAGGTCATGCCAGATTTTTCCGTGAATTTTGGCATGACTTGTGCTAGAATATGTGGGAAATATCGAGTGGACCGGATTTTCTAGAAAGATAATTAAACGATATTTTGGGTTGACTTTAAGTCTGCCGGGGCTCCATACATGACAGTCAAAAAATCAGTGAGGGAGAGTCTCCACCATATATATGAGAGAAATAGGATCCCGACTGTTGTCGTGAGGGAAGCTTCTTCTTCATTTGAAGGCGCTAGACATTTTGGTGTAATGCACTTTCAAATGAAAGTAGGAGCTTCCATCACCGACGGTCGCAAATGTCATAGAGGAAGAATCCCGACTGTCGTGGGGGTCACTTCTCCTTTGTTCCCGTGTGCTAGACATTTTGGTGTAACGCACTCGGGGATGAAGGGAGGAGCGACCATCACCGACGGTCGAATATATACACCACGTGAGCTGAGAGTTTTCAAGAAAAGACTCGACAGACCGATAGTCAACCCGTGATGAATAATAATGATCTAATGAATTTTTTTTGTCATACATATATTGAATTTTAGAAATTTCATCTTTGAATTATGAACATAGGAAATGCCTGACGACGACGATAGGATCCCTGAGTGCGACTATTGCAGCGACGACCGGGGTCGGTGCGACAGGCGCCCTCACCTGGAAGACGGTCGACGCTTTAGTATTAAGCTCGACGAGACCTTCGATGTTGAAACGGTACACAATGATGATAAGTTTTTTTTCGTAATTAAGCATGCCTTCTGCTTCTTCAGTGTGTAATTTCTGTATTTTACAATTCGACTAGCGCATTCCCTGCCATGCAAGACGCTATGTCTTGGAGAAGATGAATTTCGAAGATCATGAGAATATGAGACAAAGCTAGTTCACCTCAGGACCCATCATCGTTATGCTTTTACCGTAAAGCTATCAATGCGGAGAGCTACTCTCATTTTGGTTGCTCGAATTGGGAAGCACTGTGCAAGGTGTATAGTTTTCAGGAGGGTATGCATGTCACCTTCAATCTTGGTGATCCTAAAGATGATGACATCGATGAAGATAATGTCGACGAAGATAATGTCGATGAAGCTAATATCGATGAAGCTAATATCGACATTTGGGTCCTTGTTGATACGTTGCCACTTCTACCTCTATGTGAGTTTCTCAAATATATTTATTAAGTAATTCAATTTTGTTTTATAAAAATAGTTGGTAGCTTACATATTTCCATGCACAACTTATTTCAATGCTTCAAAACATGTTCGGAAAATAGTAGACAAAATCTACTACATTGATGGCTCTGAACTAACTTACGAGGAGAAAGATCATCTTGTCTCCTTCATTATTAATGTTGAGAATTTTAGTAAGAATTATGAAACTCCTCCACATTGTGGTCAATACGTGCCACTACTCCACGTGTTGAACTACGCCAACATCCATAGAAATGGCATAGTAAGATTTTTTCTTATTATGACTCAAATGCATCTTTTCCATACACTAACCGGACGAAATTCATGCAAACAAAGCAAATTTCAAATTAACCGGATGAAATTCATTACATTTCGAAAACTTTTCCTATAAAATGGACGAAATTCATTACATATTTCGCACAAACCGTACTAAAACCTACTGTAAACCTAATCTAAACGATCGCCGGCGCTCGACCACCATGTCCGGCCATGAACCCCGAGAAAGCCGGCCATTGCCTTTGCCTCCTCCTCATCCGCCTCGATAACCTCCTCCTCCGGAGGACAAGGTTCTGAAGATTTCCTCCCCCACGTCGCCATCAAGCGGCTAACTGGCCGCCGTTTTTTATCCCACCAAGCTTGGCGTTGACTGAGTGGAGGAGCGGTGGCCTTCCTGGGACCAGAGCGGCGGCGACCTACCGTGTACTAGTGTTCCTCGCTGCCGGCTGCGCCCACGCACGCTCGCCGGCTTCATGGTCGTGGCGGCGGAGGGCGGCCGGGGAGGGGAGCCGGCGATCTCCTTCGTCTGCTCCTGCGATAGTACATCTAAGAGAGCTTTGGTGCGTGCCGGAGCGGAGCCGCCGATGTCCTTCATCTGCTCCTGCGACAGTACGTCCAAGAGAGCTTTGGAGCGCCAAGAGGCCATGGTTGGAGTGGTGCCGACAGAAGGAAGGGACCTGAGGAGAATCAGTGTGGGTCTTTGGCTATGGCTGGGAGCTGGGGCTCAAGTTAATATAGAGGGCGAATGGCAATGAGCCACGGCAAACGGATGGACGGCTGGCGCCGGAGTCGGTTCGTCGGCAACCGCGTGTCATTAATGTGGGTGGCGGACGGAAGGATGGCCGTGGTGTCGTTAATGCGGAGCAGTCACTTGCACCGGGATGCCACGCGGGTCGCGCTCTCTCGGCCGTCGCGCTGCTGCAATGCCAGTGCCAGTGAGAGGTCGCGTCGAGCGTGAATGCGGACGCTGCTTCAGTGACTTAACTGCAGGTGCAGTTGGGTCACTGACATGTGGGCCCAACAGGCATCTGGGCCGCATGTCAGTGACACACCAACTGCACCTGGAGTTAAGTCCTGTGAATGCATCATTGACATTTTGGAGAGACGGTGACCGTTTCAGGCGGGAAGCGCGCGCTAGCGATGGAAGGGGTTTTGGTAGGCTAGGCGGTCAGATGCTGGCGTGGTGGTAAAATGTGAACTCATGGATGACGAGCCTTTGAAGCGTATGCGGCACGTATTGACAACCAGGCATCCATGCATCCACTCTTGTTGCCAGCTAGCCTTCGACGACCACCATTAGACACCACACAACCATGCATAACTTACGAATAATGGACGAATCGATTAGACACACACTCGTGTGCAGTGGCACTATGATCGGTCGCTCACGATAGATATATAGGTACCATAGTACCCTCTCTAGCTAGGTTGTTTTATAGATTGTCGTTGTGATGGATGATATACATGAGCAAGGCGCCGAGTCATGACTATGACTGTTGGTGTTGAGCCACGTGAATACATGCTCGATGTTCGCGGAGGCCTCCATCAAACGTCTAAACAGTGGCGGTGGCGCGTAGGTGACGGGCTCGCCGTTTGCGTTGCGCCATGAGCAGGACTTTGATTTGAGAGGGCGACGTGCATGCATTAGCATGATTTGATAGCGTGAGCGTGAGTGTCTGCACACGTACATGCTACTTGCCTCTATGGATGGTGTGCGCTAATGTGTGCATCACGTAAAATATAAATAATCGGTTTGTGCATTTGACGCAAAATATTTCATTTTCATTTGGCTGACGAGTGTGCGTTGCAGCGACAAGTCCGTGGTTTGATTCCTCACATACGTATAATTTTGGTTTTTATTTCTTTCTCCACTGTCAGGTAGGCCCGCATAGATAGATAGATAAAGAACACGAGCTGATGAGGCGCATACGGACTGTTTGACTGGTCAACCAGACAGATATGGAGCTATACACTGAGCCAGTGACCGTATAATCACCATATCGTATACAATGATCAAAGTGAGCTATCAAGACAAGTTCAATGACCGCCAGTGCATTTTACTCGGTAATAAATGAACAAGATTGAAGGGGAATCCAAATTTCCTTCGCCTTCTGTCAATGCACTATACGGTTGTCCAGCCACTCCACCCAGAGCTCTCACCAAGCGTCGTTCATGCCACCGCGCCGCACACTAACTGGTAAGGAAGCGATGGCATCCCGCCACGCCGAGTTCCTCGCCGCCCACGACCGTACATAAAATGGTAGGGAAGCGATGGCATCCCGCCGTGCCAAGTTCATCGCCGCTCGCGACCTCACACCTACGTGGGCGGAATTTGAAGCTACCAAGGCCGAATGGGCGGTAGAGAAAGAGGCGGCCAAAGCCGCACAGAGGGAGCGGGCAAGTCATAAAGCACTCAAGAAAAGAGAGGCCCGCCGCCGCAAGAAAGAAGAGGACGCACGTGCTGCTGCGGATAGGTCGGCGGAGATCCAAGCACGGTGGGGTGTCGCCGACAAAGCCGGGAAGGAGAACAACGACGTCTGGCCAGCATGTGAGAAGTAGTAGTACTACTAGTAGTTAGTGTGAGTGTGTCAGTGTCGCCCGTATGTTTGTTTAATTAATTACAAGCATGTACCAGTACTAGTTACTACTATAGTTTTCAGAGCAAATTACCAGTACATTAGCCTAGACTCAATGGAAAAATTCCTATCCTATGCATCAAATGGCATCTCTTTCTCTATAGGAATTGAGATGCATGTCATCTCACTTCCTATGATTTTCATATTCCTATAAAATTCCTATCCTATGAACCAAAGGAGGCCTTTGCTGGAGTAACTACTATAGCTAGCAGTACTGCTGGTACAGTAGTTTTCTTCAAGCAGCGAAATTCAACAAAGTCATGATGGTTCCTTCGTCCGAGCAACTTCACAGTGGGAAACGTTGGGCCTGTGATTTGACGGCTCATTAGTCATTATTACTGCGGCGCGACGACCAGGGTGACTCTCCCTTGGAGTTCTGCGTGCATGGCAAGTGGACCAGGATCGTCGACGTCCCACATGTCGGCAAACGGAAGTATTCTTTCCAATATCGAGGAGCAAGGAAACCACGTGGTATAGTATCACTGCTGATTTATATTTTATTTTTATTTCTGATGAATGCTAGCGTTTCAACTCTTATGACGAAGGAGTGCCAAACACAACACGTGCTGGATGTCCCACACGTCAGCGAAAGGAGTGGGACATGAACATCGTGGTAGAGCTAGTGCTATGAACGGTGCGACCCAGAGAGAAAGACACGTCTAGTTGGAAGGTCTCGGGGCATACACGTAAACAAAAAAAAACCTAATATGTTACTCCAATTAATATAGTAGTAGTAGAGTACTTAGGCACGTACTCCATAACATCATCATGCATTGCACGTACAATATTTACTGGTAGTAAGAGACAAATGCCTATATGCCACGCATGTTCATACTATTTGTGCCTTTCTACTTCACTTACTGCACTACATTACTCAGGTTCATACGTCCACTCCTGGGTACATGTCCGTCTCGTAGTTCCAATCCCATGTGTTCTTCATAGATGGAACGATCAATAACTGTGGGCAATGGGAGTCCATATCAACGCAGTTAGTGTGGCTCTCCATGGACGCGGAGCAGTTGCGTGCACCGGGAAGCAGCGCTCTCTCGGCCGTCGTGCTGCTTCAAAGCCGGCGGCAGTGAAAGGTTGCCTCCGCTCTGGCCGGGCATTAATGCGGCACTGACGCTCCGGGGCGACGCTGACCATTTCACGCGGGAAGCGCACGCCGGCAAGGGAGAGGGGTTGGGTCGGCCAGGGCCGTCAGACGCGGGCGTTGTGGTGGTATTGGTTTTGAACCGTTTCAGGTGTAGTACTGGTAGTTTGCAAAACTACTCAATTATTGCACTCATTTTCCTAAGAAATTGTGGTAAAAACGTTACTCCACAGCCCGCTTCCCTTATCCTTCCTCTTCTACCACCCGCGCACGTCTGCGGGAAGCGACCGGTCAACCCTTATATAGGAGTGCTAGCACAAAAAGATGCATGCATGACCACTAAAATTTCCAGATTAAAGCGCCGCTCTGGCGGGAGTATGGCGTATGTCGTTACCTTCGGCCGGGCCATGGCTACCGGGCAACGGCGACCAGAGAAGAGGCGGCGGGAGGGGAATGAATGCAGCTACTGTTTGGGTTCGCCGTTCAGCTTAAATAAATGCGCACCATCACATGTACCCGCGGGTGCACAAATTGTAACATACATGTCTGCTTAAGGGGGCGTCACGTAACTGGTGTGTGTGTGAGATTCTGAGACAGAGTGCATGTGTGCGACTCTACTCTTCGGACATGTACTCAACCTTTTGCATCGGGATATAAGTATAATGGTATTACACTTTAGCTAGTGATTTACGTGGCCATGTTAACGTGGTTGTGTAAAAATGTCACTTCCTGCTCGTGATTTGCGTTATATGATTACTAGCAAGATGACCGTGCATTGCATGGAACATCAAGACGCATTTTTTTTTACAAAACACTTGTTGTGATTGACCCATGCAGGAGTAATTCCATGTGTGAAAACTAATGATATCTCGGAATTTTATCGGAAAAATGGTATCTCGAGAATTTCATCGAAAAAATGAAAGATGAGAGATAAGGTGAGGATGTGACGCCCGGGTAGCTAAGCTACAGTAAACCTCTGTTAATGATGCCATGTCACGATGGTTATTGTTGCTAATCTCGTGTTAGTTAGAAACCGATTCAAAATCAAATTCAAAATCAAGTCAAACAGTAAATTTGTCAAACGTTAAAACTAAAATGTTCAAAATGGGACAAATAAATCCTAAGTCCTAATGGTGGAGGAACCACATTTTTGTAAAAAGATTTAATGCACTAAAATGATTTAAACAGTAGCAAAACAACTATTTGAACGACTTTGGTATTTTATAAAATACTAGACTATTTTATATCAGGGTAAAACTTTTTATAGTAGTGGATTGTTCTGAAACATTATTTTACTAAGTTAAAATTAATGTGTAACTAAAATAAAACAAAGAAGAAAAATATGAAAAGGTAAAAAGAAAGTAATTAAACAAACCCCCCACTGGGCCACTCGGCCTAGCTGCTAGCTAGGCCAAACCCCGGGCCGGCCCACCCCCTCCCTACTAACCCACTCCTCCCAAACCCTAAACCGTCGCTTCACTTCCCCACCCCTCTCGCTTCTCCTCCCGATCCAATTCGATCGGGCTGCTGACTGCGTTGCCGCCGACGGCCCGCCGCGCTTGCCGCTGACTCCGCCGACCTTTGCCGCTAGATCGCCTGCCCGGGAAGCCACCTCATTGAGACCGCAACTCGCCGGCTGCTTCCTCTCCGTCGCCGGCCGTCCCCGACCTCCTTCCTCGACACCCACTGCCACTCCCCTACGGCCATAGTGAGCACGCGCCCTCCCCTATCCCCGTCCCTCCCGGTCACCATGCGCTGCAGCGTGCTTTCGCCCATGATGAGCCGCGCCCGCCTCCACCGCTGCCTCCTCCTCCCCGCGCGCTTCTTTGCCATGGCCTGCTCTGCTGCCACAGCGTGCGTGCCCCCCGACGCCCGGTTCCTCACGTTGCCGTCCCCTGTGGCGAGACCGCCGGCCACCGCCCCGTGTGCCTCCGCTCGCCGACCGTGTCCCACGTCCACCCCATTCCCGCCCGACGGTGCCCACCGGAGCACCCCGCCACTTGCCGCCCGTGGCCTTCTCCTCGCGTCCGCGTCGCTGCCCTACCCCGCGGCCAACAGGCGCCATGGCCATCGTCCCCGCCACCTGCTGCACCCCTTCTGGCCTCCTGCTTCCGCTCCCGGTGCTGGCGCCCGCCACTGGCGTCCTCCCCCCCTCCCCCACCGTTGGCCTGGGCAAGTGCCCAATCGGGCTCGCGCCCACGCGCCCACGCCCACTCGCCCGATCCGCAAGGCCCCTGTGCCACAGACAGGTGGGGCCCCAGAACGAAATAAAAAACAATAATTATTAATAATAATAATAGTAAATAATAAAAATAAATTTAATTTAGTACTTAATTAATTAACTAAATTAATTAACTAAATTAATTAAGTAATTAATCTATTTAATAAATCTAATTAACCTGATTAGTTTAATTAAACGAAGAATTAGTTAAACCTAAACCCTAATTAACCTAACGATTGTATGACGGTGGGTCCCATCGACCCACACGTCAGCTTGACCATCAACACCTCACATTGATCTGCGGCGCCATGCCGACGTCAGCAAACACTGTTCTGGATAATGTTGAATTAAATTAATTAAATAAATTCTAAAAATAATTTTAAAACTTTAGAAAATCATATAAAATAAACCGTAACTCAGATGGAAATACTTTCTACATGAAAGTTGCTCAGAACGCCGAGACGAATCCAAATGTGCAGACCGTTCGCCCACCACGCATCCTTAGCATAGCGAACCTGCAACATTTCACCTCCGATTCGTTTGTCCGAAAACGCGAAACACCGGGGATACTTTCCCGGATGTTTCCCCCCTTCGTCGATATCACCTCCTACCGCGTTAGGGCACACCTAGCACCGCGCATTGTCTTGTCATGCACCGTCGTGCTTATGTTTTCATTATATTTATTGTTTCTTCCCCCTCTTCTCTCGTTAGACACCGAGACCGACGTTGCTGCTACCTAGTACGACTACGGTGTTGACGACCCCTCCTTCTCGGCTGAGCTTCCAGGCAAGCCCCCCCCCCTCGATCACCAGATATCGCCTATTCCTTCTCTATACTGCTTGCATTAGAGTAGTGTAGCATATTACTTGCTTTCGATTAATCCTATTACGATGCATAGCCTTGTCATTGTTGCTCTGATTTGCTACCCTTACCGCTATCCTACCGCTTAGTATAGGATGCTAGTGTTCCATTAGTGGCCCTACATTCTTGTCCGCCCCGCCATGCTATACTATCGGACCGTGATCACTAGGGAGGTGATCACGGTATATACTATATACTTTATATACATGACACATGTGGTGACTAAAGTCGGTTCATTTCGTTGAGTACCCGCAAGTGATTACGATGAGGGGTTGAAAGGACGGTGGCTCCATCCCGGTAGAGGTGGGCACAGGTTCTGACGGCCCCAATCTGTTACTTTATGGCGGAGCGACAGGCGGCAGTTGAGACCACCTAGGAGAGAGGTGGGCCCGGCCCGGTCGGCGCCCACAGATACTTAAAATAACACGCTTAACGAGTTCTTGGTATTTGATCCGAGTCCGCCATTTGGTCTATACGCACTAACCAACTACGTGGGAACAGTTATGGGCACTTTCGGCGTCGTGGTATCGGCCAAGCCTTCGTGACGCCATCGATGGCGCGCGCGGATTGGATTGGGCACGCCGCTAGGCTAGGTCTGCTTCGGCCAGTCGCAACGTGCAGGTGTGCTAAGGCGATGGGCCTGCACTGTCTGGCGCTTAGGTTTAGACCGCCGTCTTGACCTCTCTGTTGTGCCTAGGTGGGGCTGCGGCGTGTTGATCTTCCGCGGCGGGCATGACCCGAGAAAAGTGTGTCCGGCCAAATGGGATCAAGCATGTTGGGTTATGTGGTGCACCCACAGGGAAGTTTATCTATTCGAATAGCCGTGATCTTGATAACATGCGACTTGGAGTTGTACCTTGACCTTATGACAACTAGAACTGGATACTTAATAAAACACACCTTCCAAGTGCGGATATAACCCGGTGATCGCTCTCTAACAGGCAACGAGGAGGGATTGCGGGTAGGATTATGCTATGCGATGCTACTTGGAGGACTTCAATCTACTCTCTTCTACATGTCTGCAAGACGGAGGCTGCCGGCGTAGTATTCGACGGATTAGCTATCCCCTCTTATTCGGCATTCTGCAGTTCACCCACCGATATGGCCCTTTACACATATACCCATGCATATGTAGTGTAGCTCCTTGCTTGCGAGTACTTTGGATGAGTACTCACGGTTGCTTTTCTCCCTCTTTTCCCCCTTTCCCTTCTACCTGGTTGTCGCAACCAGATGCCAGAGCCCAGGAGCCAGACGCCACCGTCGATGATGACTTCTACTACACCGGAGGTGCCTACTACTACGTACAGCCCACTGACGACAACCAGGAGTAGTTTAGGAGGATCCCAGGCAGGAGGCCTGCGCCTCTTTCGATCTGTATCCCAGTTTGTGCGAGCCATCTTATGGAAACTTGTTTAACTTATGTCTGTACTCAGATATTGTTGCTTCCGCTGACTCGTCTATGATCGAGCACTTGTGTTCGAGCCCTCGAGGCCCCTGGCTTGTATTATGATGCTTGTATGACTTATTTTATTTGTAGAGTTGTGTTGTGATATCTTCCCGTGAGTCCCTAATCTTGATCGTACACGTTTGCGTGTATGATTAGTGTATGATTGAATCGGGGGCACAGAGGAGGAGTGGAGCATGGTGGTGACTGGTGGTCGGAGTGGGCGAAGGCATGGGGATGGATGGCGCCGGCAGGCGGCAGCGGCCACCATGCTAGATTGTTCCAGAGACTTCCTTTTTAATTTCTCAGCAATGAGGTTGTGGGAGATAAGGATGAACGAGGCAAGGCCTTATCTATAAATTTGGAGAGAGGTGCGGGTATCTTTTGTAAAATTGGCATAGTTTGCTTTCTATCCGTCAGATATAGATTGGACGGTCTATATTACAAGATGGCAGGCACACCATCATCACCAACTCGGTTTTTTACAAGAGTAGAGATGATAAGTTTGCTGACTACTAAAGTAAAGTGGAATTTGTCCATGTTATACAAGTAAATTAAGGTGACTGGTTATCATACGGGTAAGGTTGGACGAAGGGTGGTAGGAACAAATTCTCCGCCTAGAGCATGTGTGTGTGAGATGGAGTCTTAGTGTGTGTGTGTGTGTGTGTGTGTGTGTGTGTGTGTGTGTGTGTGTGTGTGTGTGTGTGTGTGTGTGTGTGGAGTCCTCGGTGGCGAATGTAATTTAAGTGTGGGTGGCTTCATCTAGAGAGGTGATGTGTATGGCAGAGGCCACCAACGAGGGGGTGCGAGAGAGAAAAGGCCCGTAGAGAGGGAAGAGAAGGCGTGTGCGCGTGAGAGGAGTCGACATCGAGAGAACGTGTTTATTCGAGAGACACCGAGGAATACTACTATATATCGATGGTGCATGTAGGCGGGAATTAAACGAAGGGATGGTCTTTGGTTTCGGGGATATAGGGGAAGAGTGAGAGAGGGGGGTAGCTAGAAGGAGATTGTTAAGTGTGAGTGTGCGTTTTACCCATCCAGGCGGAAGTTATGTGCACACAAGGAAGAGAACGATTCGATGTGGCGTTAGGGTTGAGGGTAATTAACTACGTATGGAGACATAAGAGACCTTGAATGTGCATGTGGGAGAGGTATACATGTATACGTGGGATGTGTGTGTGTGTGCGCGCGCGCATGATCGAGATAAAATAAAGAAGACATAAGTCATAAGATCAACGACATGGGAGAGACAGATCGGTATGACAATATGCATGCATGTGAGAGTGCACGAAAGAAGGCCCGATAATTGAGCATGTTTTTTTTGTCTTTAAGAGATAGTGGCGTGGGCTGGAGCATGCATCTATGGCGAGCAGAGGGAGCGAGACACAATGATTGTGCAAAAGAGATCAACCTATAGATGCATGTATGGAGAGACATATATAGTGTGCGTGATAGGAAGCAAGAGTGCGTGCGAGAAAGAAATGTTGATGGAGAAACTACAGATAGATACAGAGATAGAGATGCTAGCTAGAGGGATATCAGCTAGTTTGAGTGTTGGAGATGATCGCCGTGTGGTTCAGAGGGTGAAGTTATGTGTGTGTGAGAGAAATTAAGATAACAAGAGGGCACATGACTGCATGTAGAGAGAAACATATATAGTGTGCGTGATAGGAAGCAAGAGTGAGGGCGAGAAAGAAGGTTGATGGAGTAACAGCTAAATAGAAAGATAAAGATGCCAGCTAGTGTGTGTTAGAGATAGGAGCCGAGTGGATCAGAAGACTGAGTTATGTGTGTGGGTGTGAGAGAGATAGAGAGAGGGTGCATGTGAGTCACATACAAACAAATATCAGAGGGAAATGAGATCCCGAGAGACGGAGTTTTGTGTCTGCGAGAGACAAAGATATTTCACAACAAGAGTGATAGCTAGAGAGACATATGAGGGAACGCAAGATATCTCTAGGAAGAGAGAGTGTGTGTGAGCGACATACAAGAGAATGGTGGAGAGATATGAGACCCTGGGAGACAGAGTTTGTGTTTGTGTGTGAGAAAGAGATATTTAAGAGGAAGAGTCGTAGCTTCTCATACCTAAGGAGCGAAAGACATCTTTGTGTGAGAGGGGGTGTGCGAGTGGCACACAGGGGAATAGTAGAGAGAAATGAGACCCCAGGAGACGAAGTTTGTGTTTGTGTGAGAGAAAGAGATTTCACATGGAGAATCATAGTTAGAGACACATAGCAGGGAGCAAGATATACTTAGAGAGAGATAGAGTGATGAAGGTCGAGGGAGAGAGTACCGTTAGTGTGTTACGAAGATAAAAGATCATTGCCGACATACATGTAGCATGAGAGATACCCGAGAGACGATGAACGTGTATAGGTCTAGAGAGATACTCCTATATAAGCATGAGTGATAGCTATATGTGACGAATATCTGGATAAAAGGGGATTCAAATATTTAAAATAGAGATCACGGCATCGATAATATCATAACGCAAATTGGTGTATCGAATCTGCATATTCATTTGAATTTGGGGACACGTGTAATGTTATATAGTTTATCAATATTAGTGATCCATAGATTCTTTAATTAGAGACAATGCATGGTTTATATGCAATTAATGTCTAAACGGTACCGCAAAACGGAAGAAACAGACTTGTGTTGGAGCGCTACGGTCGAAACGGGGGTCCTGTTCATCGGGAGGGGTGTGGCGTACCACAAAACTGGACTCCACGAGATACTATTCATCTCCACCGTCGACTGCCTCCACAGGCTACTGTTCATCCACCGTCGACCTCCTCCAGCCTCCACCTGCGACTGTTCATCCACGGGCTCCTGTTCATCCAGCCTCCACCGCTCCTCCACCGACTACTGTTCAACCAGCCCTCTCCACGGGGTCCTGTTCAACCACCCCTCCACGGGCTACTGTTCATCCAGCCCTCCACCGTCTACTTTTCAACCAGCCCTCCACGGGGTCCTGTTCATCCACCCCCAACTGGCTCGATCGATCGGGGTCCTGTTCATCCAACGGCAACACCACGGGGTCCTGCTCATCCAAGCCCCCCATCAGGAACTGTTCATCCAACCCCTCCCCCCAACAACGTTTACTGTTCATCAAGGGAAGGAGGCAGCAGGGTTCGATCAGCTTCAGTTAGCAGCAGTAGCGAAGGAATCACTCGATCGGGTTCAGTTAACAGCCAAATCGATCGATTGCTTGGGTTCAGTAACGCGTAGCCTGTAGTGCAATCGCTCGCGTTCAGTAGGCTAACGCCTCGCTCGGGTTCAGTTAGAGTCCAACGCCTCGCACCCACGCGCGTACATGTACGAGAGAAACACGCATCGCTCTGCCCCCGACCACCCACCGTAACCGGGAACTCCCTGATATTTTCCTCGCCCTCACTTCTACCATGGTTTTTTCCGTCATGGACGACCCAAAGAATGTCATGCAGCTGCGTCTTCGGCCCGGCTAGGACGAAAAGCCCATTTTCTGTCATGATTTTTTGTCATAGAAGTAGGAGCCCACCACATCTATGCTGATACCGGGTTTTGTCACAATTATAGTCATAGAAGTGTCATAAGCATGGCAGAAAAAATCCGTTCGGCCCAAAATGTCACGGATGTGTCTTTTTTTGTAGTGCTTGCACCAAGGCGAAAGCGGCGCAGATGTGCGGCAAGGTGTCCAGGGGATCTTCAAGACTACCTTTTCTTTTTAGGCCCTGTATACAGCTTTCCCTTGTTTAAATTCTCGACATCTAAAATAGCCTTGATGTTTATGCATTATCTGTAAAAGCACGTTTTGATGTACCAATTCAGATTATAATGGAAACAATTTTTCACCAACCCTTGTTCGGTATTGGTTTATTTCATAATCTGTATCCCCTCTTTGTGTTAGACTGCCATATATACTTTGGTACGGCTTAAACGCCAGGGGCTCTATTCGGCCACATATATTTTCAAAAAGTCCGAACACTTCTAGAGTATACTTCGGCATCCCGAATATTGCATTATATGCATCAGCTCCGTATCATGTCTTTGGTGAATAGTTGGGTCACCCGGCTCCTGTGATTACTAAATGACGTTCCGCTTGTTCGGCTAGGGTAGTAAAGGGAGAACTACTGTGATTGTGTTTCTGGTTCTCCGGTCAAACACCTCAGTAGAGAAAGCCGAAAACTGACTGTCATGATACGGCGAGAGCTGGTTGGCGATTCAGTGACTTGCTATAAGTATCTTGCGATTTTTATCGTATTATACAAAGGACTGGCCTCCGTCCAGTCACTCGTCCAAGGCATCCCAGTTCGGATAGCCGCATACGCACCAGGGGCTAGTACTTAGTCCCATCGTGAAACTCCTATGGCTAAGTGAAAGTGATAAAGCCACATAGTCTGATTGCCTGGTTCGCTGCGCAGACACCTCCTTCACGAACCAGGACGTTGGGTCAAGTGTGATCGTGCGCTACTCCGAACACCCCCGTATCATCTACGTGGGGGCTAAAGCCGGCGACTGGCAAACTCTCAAGATTAAAAAACGGTCGCAGAGGAGGAAAGTAATTTAAGATAAAAACTTAAATATATTATAGGCCTCGGTTCACACCACAAAGTATGGATAAACATATTACATTTACTCAAACACGATATCCTTTGAGCATTGGCCCTCTACTATTTGGGCACCCGCCAGGATATCGTCGAAATACCGCTCCAGCTTGCGGTGGTCCTTGCCTTCGGGTGGGCCTTCGGTTGCGATAACGGTGGCCTTCATCTTCGCCCAGTGCATCTTGACACGGGCAAAGGCCATCCGCGCGCCCTTTATGCACGCCGAGCGCTTCACAGCGTCAACTCGGGGCAGCGCAGCAACGAGTCGCTTCACTATGCCGAAGTAGCTGCTAGGAATGGGTTCGGCTGACCAAACCGGACTATGACGTCCCTCATGGCCAGGCCGGACATCCTATGCAGCTCCGCCAGTTGCATCATCTGGTTGTTGAATAGCGTCAGATGCTCCGACGCCAGGAACTGTGACCAGAAGAGCTTCTCGGTTGTGTTCCCCTCCTGGGCCCGGAAGAACTGCGCGGCGTCTGCAGCACTCTTCGAAAGATCCGCAAAGGCGTCTGGAGAACTCCACAGTCGAGTGAGCAAGGCATATCTTTGACCGCCAAACATACTCTGCAAAAGAAAGGGCTTACCAGCCGCTATCTGTTCGGCCTGCCGGATCTCCTCCCGAGTCACCCTAGACTCGGTTCGCGCCTCTTTGGCCTCTTGGAGGGCCTTGGCGAAATCGGCCACTTGGGCCGTATTCTTCTCCTCCAAGGCCTCGCACTTGCCAATGGCGCCCTTGAGCTCTTGCTCCACCTCGGCCACCCTCTCCTCGTGCTGACGGCGGGCGACCTGTTCGGTCTTTAAATCCGCAGCCGCTTTGTCAGCGGCCGCTTTGCTCGCCTTCGCCTGCTCCTTGGCTTGTGCAAGGGCACTCTTGAGGGTCTCGACCTCGGCCGCGCTACCTGAAATCATATTCATAACAGTGCATAAGCTTAACTCTGAACTTGCATATAACTTTAGGCATATACGAGCTCTTTTAAACATAGCTTGCGCCTCATCGAACCGTGTTAATGCGGTCAATATCATCATCAGCCAGCTTCAGCTTCCGCTTGAGGTCGGAAACTACAGCGGCCTGGACGGTTGCCGCCAACAGGGAAGCCTGTTATAAAATAGAAAAGTATGTCACCTCTTTCGAATACTATATGATCCTTTGTTTGGCTTTTTTCAAAACCGAACACAGTCTCAGGGGCTACTATCTATATACAGGCATATTTTCTTCATATGAAAAGCGTCTAAGAGTATTACGCGATACCTCGAAGCTTTGTTAGCGGTGGTGAAAACTTCGTTCAGCCCGCTCTTGGCGGACTGAACCTTCTCAACCACCACACCCATCAGGGTGCGGTGCTCCACCACGATGGAAGCACGTCGTAGTGCCTCCACCGGAGCGTTCGGCGCCTCCGGATTAGTGGAGGTCGCCGCCAGAGTTGACGCTCTCCCTCCTTCGAAGGGGGTGGCTCGCTCGATTCCAGAGCCATATGGGTCTCCGAAATAGTGTTTGGCTGGGGGCCGGACTGGTCAGGGCCCCCACCGTCGGTCTCCATGGGGGTTGCGCCCCCATGTTCTCGACAGCCGAGGCCTCACCCTCAGGTACCATATTGGCAGCCTCCCTCACCTCTCCGTGGCCCAGAGAGGCCCTTCCGGACAACACCTGGGTGTCATCCGCGGCGGTTGGCGGAGAGGCTCGTGGAGGTGATTCGCTCTCCAACTTCTCTGGTGCCAGAGAGCTCCCTCGGATAGCGATGGATGGGGGAGGTCCCAGACATGACTGAAATACACACAACATAATATGTTATATAGAAAACATAAAGGACCGGATATTTGTAAAGTATCCTCTGATAGTTACGATGCGGCCAGGGGATTCGCCCTGGGGCACCTCTTGGGGATGGCATCGACATCCGAATCCGAACCATCCGAGAGGGTTACCTTCCCCCTCTTGGACACCCCTTCCTCCAGGGCTATGGAGGCGGCCCTTTTCTTTTCCCTCCCCTTCACGGGAGAGGTTCTTTCCGCCTCCTCCTCCTCTTTGTCTTCGTCCCCCTCATGGGAGGAGAGGGCTTCGGTCCCTCCGAACACTGCGTCCGAAGTACCCTTTCGGCGGATGCCACCCTTGGCCTCCTTGCTCTTCTTCTTGGCCTTCTTCTCCGGCGCCTGGGGCGTCGGCCAGCATCTTTGTGAGCTGGGGTGTGGCCGGATCTTCAGGCAGCGGTGCGGGACACTTGATCCATTCCGCCTTCACTGTCTAGCCCTGTGAGAGGGACGGAAGACTCGTTATGCCTAAAGAATTTATGGACCAAGTGGGTGTTCAGGAATAATACACTAACCGGAGTGGTTGGTGTCGGTGTACAAAAGAAGGGGCGCACCTTTGTACCCCTTTACCTGTGCACGGACAGTCGGAGCCGCGCCCACGGCCGCACCAAGTAGAATATGGGAGGTGAACCAAGGTAAAGCCGAAGCCCAAGACAGCCAAGGCAACGCTAAGGCCAAGAACACCAAGAAGCAGAAGGACGAAGCAGGCTCCCCCGGCAAGACCCTTGCCGGGGCAGCCTCAGCAGCCCCGACAAGTCCCTTGCCGGGGCGGCTCGCCCAGACCAGCGGAGTGAGCCACCCTCGAGCCCACGGGTTCCAACTCAACCAACCACTTTGGAACTAGGGCTTGGGCGGCACCTCCATGGTGGCATGCAGATCTTTGTCAAGACCAAGGAATCTTCAAGATCAGATGAGGATTAAAAGACAACGGTCTTCGGCAAGATCCTTGTCGAGGAGAGCCAAAAGACCCCCGGCAAGATCCTTGTCGGGGAAGACAGCGCGCCACGACAAGACCCTTGCCGGGCCGCCCAGCAAGGCCCTCACCGAGGATGCCAGCAGGGCCACTGAGGCCTGCACCAGCCAAGTCTCCACCGCCATTCGCATGCAGCTGCCAGCTCAATCAGCTGGGCTGGCACCTGCGTGGCAACATGCAGCTTCCAGGCCAGATTGGCAAGCGCCTGCGTGGCGGCATGCAGATCTTCGTGAAGACCCTACCACCGCGCCACCTGCTGCCTACCTGCCTGCATGGCGCCGCACGCATCGCTGGCCAGGGCGCGTGTCAAAGCGAGGAGGAGCGGCGACGGACGGGACGGGCCTCGCTCCCGTCCCTGATAAAGCTAGGGAACACCTCAGCGGCGCATTAAATGCTCCTTGTCCTGTAATACGAGCGATAAGCTCGCAGCACTGCACGCCTTTCCACCTCGTGTGCGCCACTGTGGCAGCCCCTTTCAACTATAAAAGGAGGCCCATGGCGTACTGGAGAAGGATTCGGCTCTCTGGAACTACTCAGCCACCATAGCTAGTTCGAGGGCTCAAGAACACTCAATACATCCACCAAAGCAGAACTAGGGTTTTACGCATCGTCACGGCCCGAACCTGGGTAAACGATCCTTGTGCTGATTACTAATCCACTCTTCTCGCAACCCCGCGCCCCGACAACCGTAGTAGGGATTCTTGTGATCCCATAGGTGTCGTTCCACACCGACAGCTGGATTCACGCTGTCAAGACCGATGTCCTCGGCCACGTCTTCTGGGCCTTGAAGAGCAGCTTCCAGCTCTCTTCGTGCGTTGTGCCGAAGAAGCGCTACAGGGTCCTGGGACATTCTGGATTGAACTCCCACATATGGAGTGGCCGGAGTTGGCAGGGGAGGATCCGGCAGAAGAGCATCACCTGAATCACGTCAGTGAGACTGGTGTTTTTGCTCATCATGTTTTTGATGCGCTTTTGCAACGTCAGCACTTCCACGGTCGACCCCAGTCCAGACCCTTGTTGGTCCACGACGCGAGCCGCATAGGGGGTCCGGATCTGAACTCAGGAGTGGCCGCCCACCTGGCACCGCGGGGTTCGGTGATGTAGACCACTCCTACTGCCACACCTTGATGGTCTCCACAAAGGCCCATTTAGGCCAAGTAGTGTTGGGGAGCTTGCTCACCATGGTGCCACCGCAGTCTGCATGCTGCCTGTCAACCACCTTCGCTTCACATCGAAGACTTTTAGCCATAAGCCGAAGTGTAGGGGGATGCGGAGTAGCACCTCGCACACGACGATAAACGCCAAGATGTGGAGGAAAGAATTTGGGGCAAGATCATGGAAATCTAGCCCGTAGTAACATGAGGCCATGGACGAAGGGGTGGAGTGCAAACCCTAGTCCGCGGAGGAAGTGAGGGATGAACACGACCTTTTACCGGGCTCCGGGGTGGGGATGACTTGCTCTTTGGCAGGGAGCCTGTGCGCGATGTCCGTAGACAGGTACCCCGCCTCCCGGAGATCCTTTACATCCTTCTCCATGACGGAGAAGGCCTCCCACTTGCCCTTCGAGCCAGATTCGTACATGGTTGGAAAGGTTGGCGGCGGTGGGAAGGATCGAAGCTTGGGTGCTGGAGCATGAAGACAGGAAAGCAGAAGAAGGAAGAAGGCATGGGGAGAAAAGAAGGATCTTTATCCACTTATATAGGCAGTGAATATCAAGCGCCCCCCTCCTCAAGCCTTAAAACTCGCCTGTTCCCAAGGGGTCGTGCGAACAACACTGTTGGATTACCCAAACCCGTATTAATGAGGATCCCCCGATAAGTGGACACAATGTCTGTTTTGACAGGACGTGTCAATAGAGGCCGCGCCTCAAAACACGAAGCGGGAGGCAGAAAACGGTTCTAAATGTTAAAGGAGCCAGGCATGGCGTTTCGCTGAAAAAGTTGTCAGTTGACAGACATTATTTTCATTAAATATTTTGCCTTCGTGGTTGAGGGTTGTGACTGTCATGCAGAGCCGTATACAGTTCTTTTATTCAGAAGATCACTTTGAAGTATTTGGGAGGAGGAACCCGCCTTGCAATGCCGAAGACAATCTGCGTGCCGTACATATCGTCATTGAAGACTGGTTCAGGGGCTACTGAGGGAGTCCTGGATTAGGGGGTCCTCGGGTGTCCGGGCTGTGTGATATGGGCCGTGAAGATACAAGGTAGAAGGCCTTCCCCCGTGTCCGGTTGGGACTCTCCTATGCGTGGACGGCAAGATTGGCATCCGGATATGTAATTTCCTTCTTGTACAAGTCAACTCTGTAAACCCTAGGCCCCTCCGGTGTCTATACCGGAGGGTTTAGTCTGTAGAGGCTATCAGAATCAAAACAGGCTAGACATCTAGGGTTTAGCCATTACGATCTTGAGGTAGATCAACTCTTGTAACCCCTATACTCATCAAAGTCAATCAAGCAGGAAGTAGGGTTTTACCTCCATTAAGAGGGCCCGAACCTGGGTAAACATTGTGTTCCCTTTGTCTCATGTTACCTTCGATCCTCAGACGCACAGTTCGTGACCCCCTACCCGAGATTGGCCGGTTTTGACACCGACAACCCCCATGGGCCCCACAACCCATCAGGGCATGCTAGGGGCCTCTAGCGCCCTGGTGTCTTGTGGGCCCCACAGGCCTCCCCCAGGTGTTTCCGTGGCTCCCAAGTCGTCTTCTAGTCCAAAAATAATCTCCAAAAACTTTCGTTGCTTTTGGACTCCGTTTGATAGGGATGTTCTGCGAAGTAAATAACAAGCAAAAAACAACTGGCACTAGGCACTATGTTAATAGGTTAGTCCCACAAAATGATATAAAGTTGCTATAAAATGATTGTAAAACATCCCCGAATGATAATATAATAGCATGGAACAATAAAAAATTATAGATACGTTGGAGAGGTTTCAGCATCCCCAAACTTAATTCCTGCTTGTCTTTGAGTGGGTAAATGATGAAAACAGAATTTTTGGTGTCGAATGCTGCCTAACATGTTCATCGCATATTCTTTTCTTTTGTAGCATGGACATTTGGACTTTTAGATGGTTCAATGCAATAGTATATATTTGACATGATAACTTCAATACTCAAGCATATCAATAAGCAACCATGTCTTTCAGAATATCAACACTAAAGAAAGTTATCCCTAGCCCATCATGCTCAATCATTGGTCCATTCACGAAGCACACTCAAATATTAGCTACATCCAATGCACACATATGATCATAGTGCCCCTTAGTTGGTGCTTTATAAGAGAAGATGGAGACTCAAAAAAATAAAAATTGCATAAAAGTAAATACATAGGCCCTTCGTAGAGGGAAGTAGAGATTTGTAGAGGTGTTAGAGCTCAAAGCTTAAATTGAGAGATAAATATTTTGAGAGGCATGCTTTTCCCGTCAACGAAAACGATCGAGTAGTTCCCAATACTTTGCATGCTAGATACATCATAGGCGGTTCCTAAACATAAAATAAATTTTATTCCTTTTTCCACCATTCTTTCACAATACATGGCTAGCCGTATCCATGGGTGCCTTCCATACCAACACTTTCCAAGGTATTTATTATTTCATAACATAAAGTAAATTTCTTTTTCATTCGGGACTGGGCATTGATACGTCTCCAATGTATCTAGTTTTCCTAACGCTTTTCCTCTTGTTTTGGACTCTAATTTGCATGATTTGAATGAAACTAACCCCGGACAGACACTGTTTTCAGCAGAACTACCATGGTGTTGTTTTTTTGCAGAAATAAAAGTTCTCGGAATGGAACGAAACTTTGCGAGGATTTTTTATGCAATATATGAGAATTTATGGAGCCAAGAACCACCGGAGGGGGGCACCTGGGTGGGCACAACCCACCAGGCTGCGCCCCCCTCCAAGCGCGCCCAGGTGGGTTGTCCCCACCTGGTGGCCCACAGACCCTGAAACCGACGCTAGAAAAAAACCAGGGAGAAAGAATTATCGTGTTCCACGAGACGGAGCCACCGTCACCTCCTGTTCTTCATCGGGAGGCCAGGTCTGGAGTTCGTTTGGGTGCCGGAGAGGGGGACCTTCGATCTTCGTCATCACCAACCCTTCTCCATCGCTAATTCCATGATGCTCCCCACCAGGAGTGAGTAATTCCTTCATAGGCTCGCTGGTCGGTAAGGAGTTGGATGAGATTCATCATGTAATCTAGTTAGTTTTGTTAGGGCTTGATCCCTAGTATCCACTTTGTTCTGAGATTGATGTTGCTATGAGTTTGCCATGCTTAATGCTTGTCACTTTGGGCCCGGGTGCCATGATTTCAGATCTGAACCATTTATGTTATCACCATTATATCTATGTTCTAGATTCGATCTTGCAAGTTATTGTCACCTACTATGTGTTATGATCCGGCAACCCCGGAGTGACAATAGTCGGGACCACTCCCGGTGATGACCGTAGTTTGAAGAGTTCATGTATTCACCATGTGTTAATGCTTTGTTCTGGTTCTGTATTAAAAGGAGGCCTTAATATCCCTTAGTTTCCAATTGGACCCCGCTGCCACGAGAGGGTAGGACAAAAGATGTCATGCAAGTTCTTTCCATAAGCACGTATGACTAGTTCCAGAATACATGCCTACATTATATTTATGAATTGGAGCTAGTGCCGTATCGCCCTAGGTTATGAGTGTCACATGATGAGTATCATCCAACAAATTATCGATCCAATGCCTATGAATTTCTTTTATATTGATCTTGCTAAGTTACTACTGCTACCATTATTATTTCACTTGTTACAAAACTATTGCTATCACTGTTACCGTTACTATTACTGTTGCTACTATTATTAAAACTATCATGTTACTTTGCTACTGATCACTTTGCTGCAGACAATTAATCTCCAGGTGTGGTTGAATTGACAACTCAGCTGCTAATACTTACAAATATTCTTTGGCTCCCCTTGTGTCGAATCTATAAATTTGGGTTGAATACACTACCCTCGAAAACTGGTGCGACCCCCTCACTACAGGAATCAGCTACTTTGCCGTCTGCCATGGCGGACGGCAAAGGCATGAATGGCGGACGGCAAAATCCTTTGCCGTCACCACGGACGGCAACAGCTCCGCAACGTAGGCTACGGTAAACAGCTACTTTGCCGTCCGCTTCTGTGGCGGACGGCAAAAGCCTTTGCCGTCCGCGACGGACGGCAAAGAGAGCGGACGGCAATAATTGCGCCGTCGATCCGTTAAGTGTCTAACGGCAGCCTTTGCCGTCCGCCGCTAACGGCAAAATTTCTAGTGTCTTTGCCGTCGCCATCGATGGCAAAGTGCAGGTTCTTTGCCGTCACATCGATGGCAAAGTGACCAAATGGGTCACTTCCGGAAGCACACTAGATGCCACATGTCTTCTTTGCCGTCCGCGAAGACGGCAAAGAGTGCGTTACCGTCGGTGGCGGTACGGCAAAGAGCCCGTATATTGGCTCTTTTATCTGTTTTTATTAAATCCAACAATTTTCATCACAAATATATATGACATATATAGATATATTTCAAAAGGCCATTACAGAGCAAACATATAAGATATCCAACACATAACTTCATCATCCAAACATATATATTACATGCATAGTTCCATCATACATAACAAGTTCAACATAGAGGCATCCAACCATATATATTACAATAGTTTCATCCAACGATACATGCATAGTTCAATGATACAAAAGAAACAGAGAAAGGGATAAGGAGCACTCCATCTATGCAAGCTTTAAGTCAAGTGAAAGAAATCGCAAAATGAAAAATAAGAAAGTTAGAACAAGAAGAGTAGAACAAGAAGAAGACTAGAACAAGAAGAGTAGAACAAGAAGAAGACTAGAACAAGAAGAGTAGAACAAGAAGAAGACTAGAACAAGAAGAGTATGCCATTTATGAGCTAACTTACGTGAAATGGATCATATATGAGCTAACTAAGTTGAAATGGGTCGCTTATGAGCTAGCTAAGGTGAAATGGATCATTTATGAGCTAACTAAGTTGAAATGGGTCGCTTATGAGCTAGCTAAGGTGAAATGGATCATTTATGAGCTAACTTAGTTGAAATGGATCATTTATGAGCTAATTTAGTTGAAATGGATCTTTTATGAGCTAACTTAGTTGAAATGGATCGCTTTTGAGCTAACTTAGGTGAAATGGATCATTTATGAGCTAATTTAGTTGAAATGGATCTTTTGAGCTAACTTAGGTGAAATGGATCATTTAAGAGCTAATTTAGGTGAAATGGATCATTTTGTAGCTAACTTGGTGAAATGGATCATTTAAGAGCTAATTTAGGTGAAATGGGTCATTTTGAGCTAACTTGGATGAACTGGATCATTTATAAGCTAACCTAGGTAAAATGGGTCATTTTAGAGCTAACTTAGGTAAAATGGATCGCCTATGAGCTAACTAAGCTAATTATGCAATTTTGACATAAGTAAGCTAAGTACAGATCGCTTTAGAGCTAACTTAGGTAAAATGGATGGTTTTGGAGGTCAATAAGCTTTATTAAGTCATTTTGGAGGAGAAGAAGCTAAGTCTAGGTCATTATGGTAAGCATTGGAGGAAATAAAGCTAAGTCTAGGTCTTTATGCATGTGTTAAGCAAAACACTAGATAAACTTACCAAGATCCAGGAGGTGTACGATTGGCATATACCGAAGAACACTAACGGGGATTTTGGTCTGTGTCTTCTCACCCATACCGTTGTCTACCACAATATACCTGGAAGACTTGCAAATGGGACAATAGTTCAAGTCCGCATAGTCAAGCCTAAATAAGGCACATCCTTTCTCACAGGCATGTATCTTCTCATAGGGCATCTTCAGTGCACGGAGGATTTTGTCCGACTGGTACAGGTTTGCGGCATTACATGGCCTTTGGGTAGAAAGCGCCCAAATCTGTCATAATTGCGTCCATAGCATTCTCGCCCAAGTTGAACTGAGCCTTGAGCCATTACTTGTGAGATGACATCCAACCGACAAAGCTCGGTGTGCTCGTGGAGCGGACGTTTGAAGACTCCAACATTTCATTGAAGGCCTTTGCAGATTCCTCCATCTCCTCGTCCAATCCCGAGCATCATCATAGCCTTGCACCATGTTTTCCATCCCGGTACCATGCTCGCTCGGTGCGACGACGATCCACCTCAGCTCGGTCATGTTGGGCAGACTCACCATGAAATGTCCACACCATATAATCGGGCGTAAACCACTCTTCTGCAGTGTTTGCCCATTTCAGCCTCTGCCTTCTTTTCCCAATTGCCGCACCGGAAACAGGGCACCAGGTTTTCTTTTGGCCATTTGCAAATGCGGCTTGCACAAACCCTTAGTTTTTGTGAACCATTCAGCGCCCATTTGTTCGACCAGTGTGACCGGTATACATCCAAGCACGGTCACTCATCTTGACTTTCGAGCTACTGGACACACAACAATTATATATGTAATTCACCATGTATATATTCATCGCTTGATCTACTTTGTCAATTTTATTACGCCCATGCAACCTACACTCTAATAGGTAATGATAGGTCCTAATCTCACCCGTGTATGTAGATTGGGTTCATTTTCCCATGCTATACTCGGATCCGACGCAAAAAATTTGGCAGCACCTCGCCGCTTCTCCTCGATACACGCCTCGCAATAAATGTAGAGGATGTGTAACCGGAGAACAACAGGGAGGCAATCGATTTAAATATATGCGCCGGATCCGAGCAAAGCATATGGGAAAACGAACCCAATCTACACATACTCGGCTGTCCATGGATAGCGTTGGACAATTCGAAGAATCAAGGTTATAAATATGCAAATGCATGCATATTTATAACTATGACGCTTTCGAACGGGAGACACATATTGGTTACGATATGATGATTCAAGACACATATATAGCTAGCTATCAAGTTTCATCGAATAGATCAAATAATTAATGGGGAGGAGGAGTTGTCATTTGTGCTCACCCACGAACGAAGGGGCGAGCTCAAAAAAACACACGGCGAGGTCGTCGAACACCAAACCTCGCAGCGATGAAACAACTGCACAATTAAAACTACACGATCAACACAATTATATATGATGTTTTCATAGCAAAATCGAAAAATATATGACCTAACTAATAATTCACAATATATATATGACCCCGTCGGCCTCGAAGGCCAAAGAACACCTTTTCGTGAGGTGTCGGTGGTCGGGTGTCCTGTCGGTGTCGGGGTGCCGTGTCGGGTCGGGTGCTGTTTCGTGGTCGGGGTCGGGGTGTCGTGTCGATGTCGGGTAGTGCCGTGTCGGTGTCGGGTGTTGTTTCGGGTCGGGTGTGGTGTCGGCGCGTGTGTGTCCGGTCGGGCTCGGGTCGGGTGTTGGGTCAGCTCGGGGTCGGGGTGTCGGGTCGGGTGTCGGGTCAGCCTTGGGGGGTCGGGGTGTCGGGTCGGGTCGGGTGTCGGGGTAGGGGTGTCGGGTCGGGTCGGGTCGGGTCGGTGTCGGGTCGGGTCTCGGGTCGGGTCGGGTCTCGGGTCGGGGTGTCGGTCGGGTGCCGGTCGGGTCCAGGTACCGTGTCGGGTCGGGTCGGGTCGGGTGTCGGGTCGGGTCGGGTCGGGGTGTCGGGTCGGGTCGGGGTGTCGGGTCGGGTGTCGGGTCGGGTCGGGTCGGGTCGGGGTGTCGGGTCGGGTCTCGGGTCGGGTCGGGTCTCGGGTCGGGTGTCGTGTCGGGTGCCGGTCGGGTCTGGGTACCGTGTCGGGTCGGGTCGGGTCGGGTCGGGGTGTCGGGTCGGGTCGGGGTGTCGGGTCGGGTCGGGTCGGGGTGTCGGGGTCGGGTCGGGTCGGGTCGGGGTCTCGGGGTCGGGTGTCTTCTTCTTCTTCTTCCTTTTCCTTTTCTTCCTTTTTCCTTTTCTTCTTCTTCCTCCTTTTCCTTTTCTTCCTTTTTTCCTTCTTCTTCTTCTTCTTCTTCTTCTTCTTCTTCTTCTTCTTCTTCTTCTTCTTCTTCCTCCTTTCCTTTTCCTCTTCTTCTTCTCCTCCTCTCCTCTCTTTCTTCTTCTTATACTAAACTAAATCTAAACCTAATACTAAACTAAAACTAAACCTATAAACCTAATACTAAACTAAAACTAAACCTATAAACCTAAAACTAAACATAAACCTAAAACTAAAAAACAGAAAAAAAAAAAAAAGAAGAAGAAGAAACTCACCGGGGCAAGTGGGGGCGGCTGGTGGCGGCGAGGGTGGAGGAGGGGGTGCGGCCTGGGCGGCGGAGGAGGGGGGGCGGGCGGCCTGGGCGCTGTGGCCGGGCGGCGGGCGGAGGTGCCGGGCGCCGGGCGGCGGCGCCAGACGGCAGGGCGGCGGGGCAGCGGGAGGGGGGGGCGGGGTGGCGGCGGGTGGTGGGGCGACGGCGGGGGGGTGGCGGGCGCGGCGGTGGGCGAAGGGGCGAGAGGGGAGAGAAAGAGAGAGAGGGGGGGGCGCCATAACGTTACGTGGGGCCTCCCTCTTGCCGTCCGCCACCCTTTGCCGTCCGCCAGTGCTCTTTGCCGTCCGCTAGCGGACGGCAAAGAGGGCCCCGTTAGGTTTTTTTTTGCAACTCGTCGGTGGGGCCCCTCCTCTTTGCCGTCCGCTAGCAGACGGTAACGATCTTTTGCGTCCCGCGAGCGGACGGCAAAGAAATGGCTGATGGTAACCTTGGTCTTTGCCATCAGCCGCTTCTTTGCGTCCGCTTTTGTGTAGCTGATGGCAAAGAGCTTATTTGCCGTCCGCTAGCAGACGACAAAGATCTGGCAGATGGCAAAGTAGCTGATTCCAGTAGTGCCTATACTTGTGGGTTATCAAGACCTTTTTCTGGCGCCGTTGCCGGGGACCATAGCTATATTTGTTGGTTCACTTGGGATTATTATCAATTTATCACTATGAAGAATCTGAAGGATGCTAAGACTAATATTTATCCCTCTAAGACGAGAGGAGGTAAGGAACTGCCATCTAGCTCTGCTTTAGATTCACCTTCTGTTATAAGTAAACTTGCAACACCACCACATGCTGTTAATCCTGATGTCGCAAGTTATTGATGATGCTACTTCTGCTATGAATGATACTTATGATGATGCTACTACCTTGCTTGATGATGATGTGCCACTAGGTGAATTTCTTGATGAAAAAATTGCTAGAGTAAGACAACATGATTTGTTGAAACTGATGATGAGCTTGAAACTGAAAATCTTGAAACAACTACTAAAACTAGCCCTCCTAGATATGAATGCCAAAGGTACCGGAAGGTTATGTTATGAATGAGGAGACAACTAGAGATATTCTTGCTTGTAAAGATAGAGATGATCTAGTGAAATTATTATGCAAGTATAAAGAAAAATCCTTGAATGCTAGAATGCAATATGATCCTAAGTTTGCTACTTCACCTATATTTATTGATGATAAGGACTATGAATTCTCTATCAACCCATAATTAATTACTTTGGTTGAATCCGATCCTTTCCATGGTTATGAAACTGAAACTGTTGTGGCACATCTTACTAAGTTGAATGACATAGTCACCCTTTTTACTCATGATGAGAAAACTCGCTACTACTATATTCTCAAATTATTTCCGTTCTCATTAAAGGGTGATGCTAAGGCTTGGTACAATACTCTTGCTCCTGGTTGTGTGCATAGTCCCCATGATATGATTTATTACTTCTCTGGAAAATATTGCCCTGCTCATAAGAAACAAGCTGCCTTGCAGGAAATATTTAACTTTGCGGAAATTGAAGAAGAGAGTCTCCCACAAGCTTTGGGGAGGCTTTGCCAATTGCTTAATGCTTTGCCTGATCATCCTCTTAAGAAAAATGAAATACTTGATATCTTCTATAATGGACTAACCGATGCTTCTAGGGATTTTCAAGATAGTTGTGCTGGTTTTGTTTTGAGGGAATGAACTATTGGGCAAGCTGAAGAATTATTGAATAACATATTGAAAAATTATGATGATTGGACTCTTCCTGAACCACCGCCTAAACCCAGTCTGAAGAAGAGGGGCATATTATATCTCAGTCCTGAAGATATGCAAGAGGCAAAGAAATCTATGAAGGAAAAAAGGTATTAAAGCTGAGGATGTCAACAATTTACCCCCTATTGAAGAAATACATGGGCTTGATACACCACCACCACCTAAGGTGGTAGAGGTAAATTCTCTAATGAAATCCAATGATAATGGCAATCCTCACAATATGCACCCTGGCCAATGCCTTTATGAGTTTGAAATTTGTATTAGAAAACAAGATTACTTCAATGCAAATGTTATGAAACAATTGAAATACAATTCTGATATGATTGCTCGCTTGAGTGACTTATTATTTAGAATCTCAAATGATGTTAGAGGTGTGGGAAATCATGCTTCTATGGTTTAAACCCAGTTAGAATGAGTTGCTAAATCTCAAAGAGAGTTGCTTGATGAAATGAATAATAATATCGACGATCATGCTGTTAGAGTAATGAGTAGAGGAGGTAGGATGACTCAGGAACCACTTTATCCTGAGGGACACCCAAAAAGAATTGAACAAGACTCTCAAAGAGTTAACAATGATGCGTGTAGTCCTCCTAAAAAGAAAAAGAAGAAGAAAAATGATAGGACCTTGCATGCTTCTAGTGAACCTGAAGTAGAAAAACCTCCTGATAATGATAATGAAATTTCCATCTCTGATGCTGAAACTCAGTTTGGTAATGAACACTCACCTTCTGATATTGAAAAAGATAATTATGAGGTTCTTGGGAATACTGAAACAAATAGTAAAGAACCATACAATGATGTTGAGATAGAACCTGCAATTGATCTTGATAACCCACAACCCAAGAATACATGATATGATAAATGAGACTTTATTGCTAGAAAACACGGTAAAGAAAGAGAACCGTGGGTTCAAAAACCTATGCCCTTTACACCTAAGTCAATTAAAAAGAAAGATGATGAAGAATTTGAACGCTTTGCTCAAATGTTGAGGTCAGTCTTTTTGCGTACTCGCTTGCCTGGTATCTTAAAAATGCTTCCTTATGCAAAGTATATGAGAGACATCATCACCAATAAGAGAAAAATACCGGAAGCTGAAATCTCCACCATGCCTGCTAATTATACTTTTAAAGATGGAGTACCTAAAAAACTCGGAGATCCAGGAATACCAACTATACCTTGCTCTATCAAAAGAAATTACGTGAAAACTGCTTTATGTGATTTAGGAGCTGGTGTTAGTGTTATGCCTTTCTCTTTATATAAATAATTTGATTTGAATAAACTCACACCTACTGAAATATCTTTGCAAATGGCTGACAAATCAACTGCCATACCTATCGGTATTTGTGAGGATGTGCCCGTTGTTGTTGCTAATGTTACTATTTTGTATGACTTTGTTGTACTTGAGATGCCCCGAGGACGACAACATGTCGATTATCCTTGGTAGACCCTTCTTGAATACTGCAGGGGCTGTTATTGATTGCAATGAAAGAAAGATCACTTTTCATATCAGTGGTAATGAGCATACGGTGCACTTTCTGAAGGAACAATTCCAAGTGAATGGTATTAATGCTATTGAAAAATCTCCGACAATCACTATTGGAAGTTTTCAACTACCTCTACCTAATGTTAAAAAGAAATATGAAATGCTTATTGTTGGGGGCATACGTATGCCCGTTGAGGTAACTTAGTGAAGCTAATCAAAAGTAGTTGTTAATAAGACTTGATCAACCTTATTAATGGATCATTTTTGAGAGGTATGAAGTTGATGAATTTAGTGAGCACTACCTTCTGTCCCTACGTTTTGTTTTCTGCTTTTGTTAGTTAAATAAAATAAAATACCATGTTTTGTTTGTTTTCTGAATTTCCCAAGCAATAAAAAATGACCCAAAAATTTAAATTCTTAGAATGCTCTGAAAAATTTAATATGATTTTTTACTGAATATTTAAGATTTTTTGGTGCAAATAGTATTAGAGTGAGGTGCACTAGGTCAGCACAACCCACCTGGGCGCGCCAGGACCCCTAGGCGCGCCCTGATGGGTTGTGGTCCCCATGTGGCCCCCCTCACTTATCTCTTCATACCACTTCATCACTACCTCCAGAAAAAAATCACCATTGCTCTCTCTCTCTCTCTCTCTCTCTCTCTCTCTCTCTCTCTCTCTCTCTCTTTTTCTTGCTCTCAAACCTGCGGATTTCGATCTCTTTGCTCGAAACCCCGTTTCCGAAACTGTTTCGGGGGGATCCTTGGTATGTAACTCCTCCGTTTGTCCAATTAGTTTTTGCTTTAGTGGTTTATATTTTGAATAATTAGCTACTCTTGGTGCTGCTGTAGATGAGCTTGCATGTTGAATTCTTAGAGTTCTAAGTTGTTTGAATGCTTGCTATGGCCTCTATGTATCCCTATGAGTAGTTGCTATCAATTTTATAAAGTTTTGTTGAAAAAAATTTGTGGACTAAAAATTTCAGAATTTTGTTCATAGGAAAAGGATGAGTATCTTTAGGAAGTTTGATTCCAAGAAGAACTCCAAGGGAGTTACTGGCGAGTTTTCTGACAGTGATCTCCATACCCGGAGATTGGCGGAAGTACGGCCGTGCGAATGGCCGCATACCCCGTTCATGGAAGGGGCCGAAATCCTTCAAAATTTGCATGATTTGCTACTAATACCGGCCTCACCAACTTCATCGTAGCTGAATGTGAATAGTATCATCTCCTCACAAACACCTTTGTGCAAAGTTTTAATTTCGTTCCTAGGAATAACCCCCCTGAAGTGCAGTTTAATTTATACGTTGAACTCCATAAGATACCGATTACTGAATTTTGTGATATATGCTTGATCCCTTCTGATGGGAGTTTAGCAGAGCCTAGGCCTGCAGACTTCGAAGGCTTTTATCGTACTCTGTCTATGGGGGATGAGAGAGGGGTGTCGAGTATCACCGCCGCTGGCTTGCATTTTCCTGATGTTCATTATTTTACTCTTTTCATTGCAAAATGCTTGCTTGCTAGAGAGAAGGTGGGTGCACTGAGTGCCCCAGACCTTGCTATTTTACGTGGTGCACTTGAAGGCGACAATAGTTATAGCCTGGGAGCTATTGTGGCATGTCGCCTTCACATTAATAAATCCAAGGGTAAAATACATGGAGGTATTTACGCCACTCGTTTGGCGGCTTGCTTCAACATTCAGATACACTTGCATGATTATCCTTTGCGCAAGATTTAGCTAGATCGCGCGGCCATGGAACACCACCACCAGTTTATTGCTGCTGATTACCCTAACATCCCTATTCCATATACCCTGGATTTTAGTGTGAGAACTCGTCATATTATTCCATTACCTGCACCTGCTTTGTTTGATCCTATTGCAAGGGGAGGATACAGGATTATGCCTGTGGATATCATCGCCTGGCGGAACAACCAGGCTGTAGCAGAGGAAGAGCCTCAGCAGTGGGATCCATAGGTGCTCGCTCCTCAGCAGTTCGACATGGGACCCCATGGTTTCTTCGGCTACTGACTGATTACCAAGTTAGGCCAAAAGCCTAAGCTTGGGGGAGTACATATTCCCACCGACATTACATTCATGTTCACACATTTCATTCCAGTTGTCGGTGTCCACTCTTTTTTATTGTATTATCCATGTTAAATTTATTTTCTCGCTTTCTTCTTGTGTGTTTGAAAAACTTGAGAAAATACAAAAATATTTCCTACTTCTTTTTGATTTTTCTTTCCAGAGTAGTTAGTTGTAGCACTAAAAAGAAATCCCAAAAAGATTTCCTTGTTCTTCTTTTGCTTGTTGGGAGCTTTCCCGTTAAATAGTTTTTCTCATTTTTTGCTTTTCCCTTTTATTTGCTTATTCAAGAAAACCAGAAACTCCAAAAAAATTCCACTGTGTTTCTCTGAACTTCTTTTTTCTTTTTATTGAGTCATACCGAGGAGAAGACCACGATGAAAATGTTGAGTGGCTCTCATATGCATAATCGTTGATCTAAGAAAGAGCCCATATTACCTTGTCTTCTCCTGTTGAATAAAATGTTTGCATATTCCAGCTTAGTCCACGGCACTCTTGCACTATCATTATTTTCATATCGTTCGGTCGTGCAACTGAAAGGCAATAATGACGCTATTTGATGAACTGGCCGTGGGAGAGAGAAACGGGTATGAACTCGACTTGTTCTATTTTTTAAATATGTTTAACCTAGTATCCATGATTCAGCCCATTATAATTAAACATGTTTGCAATGACAATGACTAGTAGCTAGGGGTGGATAATGATTTATCTTGGATATCAAAATTATGTTAAAATGATTGTGATGTAGTATGATGATGTGGTATCCTCCTCTGAATGTTCGAGTGGCTTGACTTGGCACATGTTCATGCATGTAGTTGAATCAAAACCAACATAGCCTCTATGATATTTATGTTCATGGTGTTCATATCCTACTCATGCTAGTGTCCAATGTTACTTATGCATAATGCATGTTCATGACCGTTGTTGCTCTCAAGTTGGCCGCTTCTCAACCTATTTCATAGCCTTCGCCTGTACTAAGTGGGAATTCTGCTTGTACATCAAAAACCTTGTACCCAAGTTATTCCAGATGAGTCCACCATACCTACCTATATGCGGTATTACCCTGCCGTCCTAAGTAATTTGCATGTGCCATCTCTAAAAACTTCAAATAATATCCTTTTTGTGTGCGTAGATCGTTCATGGAACGACAGGAGGTAGTCGTCATCTTCCATGCTAAGCAGGTTTTTCTTAGGATGGGTGTTTATTCACTCCCCATCGCACGAGAAAAGGGTGGTAATAGGGATGCCCAGTCCCAAACTGCAAAAAGAATTGATCTTTCAAATAATCAAACAAAATTTCCAATGGAGTCATAACCTTTACTTTATCGCTTTTGAACTGCCACTAGCGTGATTAGCATGGAAGATATTGATAACTGATGGTTGTGAAGTAAACAAGAAGGGTGCATGTCTCAAAATATCATGTACCTCTGTTTTAAAAACTTGAGCTCTTGCACCGCTGCAAATCACTGCTTCCATATGCGAAGGGACTTTCTATTTACTTTTATGTTGTGTCATCACCTTCTAAAATAAGCGCCAGAACCTGAGAGCACTGCTGTCATGCTGATGCATTGTGTGTAGCTAATGTTGGGTGCATCATGACTGGATCTTTTCTACCATGAATTACAATGTTTAGTCGCTGCCTGGACTTTGGAGGTGCTCTGCATTTATGTTTTGCGGTGTCAGAAAGGGCTAGCGAGATACCACTATTGTCATATTATATCATGGTTGTTTTGATAACGTGTTGCTCTTTGAGAAATCTTATTATTGCTCACTAGCTGATTATGTCAATGATATGAGTTAATATAATTTCTAAGAGTTATTGTCGTCATGGTTAGTTATAATATTGGCTGAAAACATGGGTGCTATTTAAGCTTATCTATGCGAACAAGAGAAAAAGAGTTCATAAAAGTTTTTCTTTTTCACTTTTAGTTTACCAGCTGAATTGCTTGAGGACAAGCAAAGGTTTAAGCTTGGGGGAGTTGATACGTCTCCAACGTATCTACTTTTCCTAATGCTTTTCCTCTTGTTTTGGACTCTAATTTGCATGATTGGAATGAAACTAACTCTGGACTGTCGCTGTTTTTAGCAGAACTACCATGGTGTTGTTTTTGTGTAGAAATAAAAGCTCTCGGAATGGAATGAAACTTTGCGTAGATTTTTTATGCAATATATGAGAAATTCTGGAGCGAAAAACCACCGGAGGGGGGCACCTGGGTGGGCACAACCCACCAGGGCGTGCCCCCCTTCCAAGCGCGCCCAGGTGGGTTGTCCCCACCTGGTGGCTCCGCAGACCCTGGAACCGACACTATAAAATCACATATTTTCAGAAAAAAAATCAGGGAGAAAGAATTATCGCGTTACACGAGCCGGAGCGGCCATCACCTCCTGTTCTTCATCGGGAGGCCAGATCTGGAGTCCGTTTGGGGCTCTAGAGAGGGGGATCTTCGATCTTCGTCATCACCAACCCTTCTCCATCGCCAATTCCATGGTGCTCCCCACCGGGAGTGAGTAATTCCTTCGTAGGCTCGCTGGTCGGCGAGGAGTTGGATTAAATTCATCATGTAATCTAGTTAGTTTTGTTAGGGCTTGATACCTAGTATCCACTATGTTCTGAGATTGATGTTGCTATCACTTTGCCATGCTTAATGCTTGTCACTTTGGGCCCGGGTGCCATGATTTCAGATCTGAACCGTTTATGTTATCACCGTTATATCTATGTTCTAGATCCGGTCTTGCAAGTTATAGTCACCTACTATGTGTTATGATCCGGCAACCCCGGAGTGACAATAGTCGGGACCACTCCCGGTGATGACCGTAGTTTGAGGAGTTCATGTATTCACCGTGTGTTAATGCTTTGTTCCGGTTCTGTATTAAAAGGAGGACTTAATATCCCTTAGTTTCCAATTGGACCCCGCTGCCATGGGAGGGTAGGACAAAAGATGTCATGCAAGTTCTTTCCATAAGCACGTATGACTATTTACGGAATACATGCCTACATTATATTTATGAACTGGAGATAGTGCCATATCGCCCTAGGTTATGACTGTCACATGATGAGTATCATCCAACAAATTACCGATCCAATGCCTATGAATTTCTTTCATATTGATCTTGCTAAGTTACTACTGCTACCGTTATTGTTGAACTTGTTACAAAACTATTGCTATCACTGTTACCGTTACTATTACTGTCGCTACTACTATTAAAACTATCATATTACTTTGCTACTGATCACTTTGCTGCAGACAATTAATCTCCAGGTGTGGTTGAATTGACAACTCAGCTGCTAATACTTACAAATATTCTTTGGCTCCCCTTGTGTCGAATCTATAAATTTGGGTTGAATACTCTACCCTCGAAAACTATTGCGATCCCCTATACTTGTGGGTTATCAGGCATCCCTATTACCGCGACACTCTCATGCAATGACAAGTGTACAAAAACTCATCTTGAGAATAACACATCTAGTATCGAAAAATATTGGCCACCCCCTGCCGCTTCATGAGCGGTACGGGCACACAAAAAGGAAATTAATTTTGAAAATTAGAGTTGGCACATACAAATTTGCTTAGAACGGCACAGAAATACCGCATATAGGTATGTATGGTGGACTCATATGGCAAAACTGAGTTTAAGGATTTTGTATGCACAAGTAGTATTTCTACTCGGTACAAGTGGAGGCTAGCAAAAAGATTGAGAAGCAACCAACCAAGAGACAAAAATTCTCATAAATGAGCATTAAGCATAACTAACACCGAATAATGCGCCACAAGTAGGATGTAATTTCATTGCATAACTATTGACTTTCGTGCTTGCATAGGGAATCACAAACCTTAACACCAATATTCTTATTAGAGCATACTTACTGACCAACGTGACTCATATATTACTATCATCATATCTCAAAACTATTACAAAGAATCAAGTTTATTTTGTCCAATGATCTTCATGAAAGTTTTTATTATATGCCTCTTGAGTATCTATCACTTTGGGACTAATTTCATATATTGCAATTGCTTTTCACAAGCTCAACCAAATTTAAGAGAAGAACATGAGCATAAAAGTTTTTATCTCTCAAAATAATATAAGTGAAGCATGAGAGAATTTATTCAAAAATTTACTAACTCTCAAATATATCTAAGTGAAGCATGAGAGTATTTCTTCAAAAATTAAAGCACACCATGTTCAAAAAGATATAAGTGAAGCACTAGAGCAATTCCATGGCTCAAAAAAATTAAGTGAAGCATAAAGAGCAATCCTAACAAATCATAGAATTTTTTTGGCTCTCTCAAATAGTTGTGTCCAGCAAGGATACTTGTGACAAACTGAAAAGCAAAACAAGCAAAGACTCATATAATACATGATGCTGCAAGCAAAACTCATGATATGTGACGAATAAAAATATAGCTCCAAGTAAAATACCGACGGTCGTCAGAAGAAAGACGGGATGCCTTCCGAGGCATCCCCAAGCTTAGTTGCTTGGTTCTCCTTGAATATTAACTTGGGTGCCATGGGGAATGGGGAATCCCAAAGCTTAGGCTCTTGACACTCCTTATTCCATCATCCATCGTGTTCTCACCCAAAACTTGAAAACTTCAACCACACAAAACTTACCAAACCTTCATGAGATACGTTAGTATAAGAAAACCAATCTCTACTTTCAGTATTGTTGCAAACCCATTAAAATTTTGTTATTGCATTATATCTACCGTATTCTAACTTTACCATGGCTTATACCTCCGATACAAACCATAGATTCATCAAAATAAGCACAAAATGCAACAAAAACATAATCTGCCAAAAACAGAACAGTCTGTAAAGACGGGAATTTTACTCATACTTCTGTAACTCCAAAAATTCTGAAAAATTAGGACAACGTATGCAATTAGTTTATCAATCGTGTGAAAAAAATTTAGAAGGTTTCATTGCTTCTGTGATTTTAACAATTCCGTAACTGGACGCAAAATTTTCTATTTTCTAACAAGATCAAATCAACAATCACCGAACATGACCCCAAATGCTTTACTTGGCACAACACTAATTAAAACATAAAAACACAATCATTACTATAACATAATTGTGCAAACACTCAAGAACAGAAAAAAAAGGCAAAAAATAAATTTATTCATTGCGTTGCCTCCCAACAAGCGCTATCGTTTTATGCCCCTAGCTAGGTATATTGCATAGATTCAAGTATTGTCATCTTTGGTTTCCAACTCCTCAATCACACAACTAGAATTCTTGAAGGATTTAGCATGCATATTTTCAATGACATTACTTCTAGGAATAAGATTGAAAAATTCACTCTTGCAAGTAGGGTCTTTTACCACTTCAACAAAATTTGGATAAATACTAATCATTTTAAGATCTTCCTTGTGGCTATTAGAAGTGGCACTTTTGTTCTTTGTGACTTGTGTAGTCTTGCAAATTTTTAAGAGAGTTTTTTCAATAGTTTTGACGGAAGAAAAGGTCGATCTTAAGTTACTAAAAACTTCTTCCAACTTATCAATACGAGAGGGACTTTCTTCTATTCTTTTGTTAACCACGGCTTCCTTTTCCCTTAATAACTGGCGGTGTTGCCCGCACTTTTGCGCGGCTAGAACTTTTGTTTTCCGTTATAAACCAATCAAAGCTACAAATGTTGTGGAAGTTTTCCGAAATATTCTATAATTAAAAAATGTTAGAGCTTTTTTACTTTTTATTTCTGCCATTTTATTTTGCATATAAGTGTAGTTTTGAGAAAAATGAAATGATTCATCACATATTGACATGTGGTCCTTCCTTTTTGGGTAAAATGTTTTGTATTATTCTCTCGCGTCTCATAGTTATACTTGATATTATGTTTACCATCAGTGTTGTCCTTGTTTCAATTTATTTTTGTCATTACTATGACACTAAAATTTCATCTAAACCATAGAAAAAGATAAAGAGACAAACATATGTCTCTAGGAAACATGATAAAAATTAAGTTGGTATTCCATATCCAAATGTATATTTTTTTGCAAACACATCCATCCGTTATTTGCAACATCCAACCAAAACGATATAATGACTTAACAATCTTCATATTTATCTCCCCTAACTCTCTTCATCGGTCGATATTTCAGCCCTAGCCAAATGTTAGAATTGGTATATTATTTAAGATCTCTAGAAAATTATTGTAGTTGGAATGTGCATCTTGACTTAATAGGATCAAAGTCTTGCAAAAATCTTTTTGTTAAATGCATTATTATTGCTAAGGATGTGATCCTGTGATAGATATTCGCCAATGGAATGTTGTTATTGTCCTACCACCAGAAACCATTTCACTGAAAATTAAACGCCTAATCATTATGTCTTCTTATTCTATGCCTACGTGTCACAACTGTGTGTGTGGCATTGTGGTTTCCTGATAATACAATTCTATGCCTCTTGATCTTCCACGGGTGCTTCCACACAGATGTGATAATACTCTCTTATTTGAATTGTCTATGTAGCCTAACGATCTAAGATTGAGTAACTATTTTTGTATGTTACTAAAAACATGCGATTAAATTGTTCCATTTTTTTTAAAAAAATTGTCAGAGGTTCTGTTTTGTGTCCATGATGCTATGCAATGACATATATTTTACATGCTAGGAATGGATTACTAATTTACTTGTATGTTCAACTTTACAAGTTATATTTTATACTTAGAGCTAAATTATATAATAAAACTGGTTTACCAGTTTATTTTTATTTATTATTTTTAACTTCACATATAGGTCAAGTTGTATTGTTTGTCCATCTAAGACGATAAGTTTCTAATATTATTTTATTTTGAAAAAAACAACTTAAATCTTGATCAAGCATGATTAATTGTGCTTATATAGATTTAGGATAGAATGAAAAATTAGTTTGCTTCTCTATTTATTTGCATGACTCCAATATGTCAAACGTCGTTGCCATGTCTAGACTGTTCTGATGAGTTTCTATTATTGGTTGGCTTTGCTGAGTCTGTATGCCCATCCATGATACGCATCTAAACATATGTGGCTATCACTCGTGCATGGATAAGTAGTATGTGCCAAGAGGTTAAACGTTGTAGTATATAATTTTATAATTGAGTAACTGGAATTGAATCTTCAGAGGTCAGAATATGTATTAAAAGATACCTAGAAATAGAGAAGATCAGGCAAAGAGGCCGAGTTGGACCCGACGAAGATAGGCTAGCGTGAAGAGCCGACGTGTGGGCAGCAGCAGCCCGCAAGAGAAGCGGTTTGGTACTACACTAGTGGATGGGGCACGCCCTGGGCGTGCCGCCTGAGACGAAGCTGTGCCCCCTTTAGTTGTTGGAGCACCTCAGCCCGTGCCTTTTGGATTGTGGGTGTAGTACACGCAGACCTAACTGAGAAGCTATTCAAGTATATGAAATACATTACATGTGACAGTCGGCCGGGGAGTAGCACTCAGCTTAATAGCCAGGTACATAATACAATGAATCATGGTAGCTGGTTCAGTAGACAGGGAAGGGAGTTTGGATCATAGCATACATGACATGAGAGCATCTCCATATAAGGAACTTCGTAATCGCCACTGACGATCATCTTCCTCCCTAAGCCATTGTCGTCCTCTTCTTTCCAAAGATACCGATGCCAATCTCGTGCTGTGGTACCTGAGATGGAAATGTTCAGATTCAGTATTAGGCATGGCTAGAGATAATGAACAATGCCAAGAAATCAATGAAAAGATAGGCGTCACGTACTCAGATCAAAACGACCTAGATCAATATTGCAATCATGGATAAGAAAGTTGGGTCACGTAATAGACTAAGCTGAACTTTGATCAATATTTCAATCTCTGCATCTTAGTTTATAACTTTATATAGTACCTACACTTCAAAAATTTGAACATACAAAACTGAGAAGGAAATGCATTTTAACAAACATAAGATGGTGATGAGCGTAGTGCCAACCTGCTAACATATTGGATGCGTCGCGGATGGCCCAGCGAGCGTGGCTAGCACCCACTCTCTAATTCGCCTCCACTGCCCTATGCCCCCCGCCACCAAGCCACCATGTAGAGTCATCAGCCGTCGATCGCCACCTGCCTGCAAGGGAGACATGACGAGAACAGTGCATGAAAGCGATACATCCAAAGGACAACAATTACCACGACCCCAAAAATTGGAACCAATTAATCAATATTTAGAATTACTTGGGAATGATAATATCAGGCAAGACAAATGTATGATATTGTCATTTTTATTCATTTATGGAGCTGATAAAAATAAAAATAATAAAAATTAGGATAGTCTGATCATGAATAATTTAGTTCAAATACTGCTTGGGAAAACCCGACTATTGAGCAAGACAACATCATAAAACACAAGCAATAGATTGTACCTTCTAGGAGTAACTGATAAAAAGCATGGTTTTATTTGGCAAACCATGTTATCAAAGTGGGAAGCATGGTGTGAAGATGAAACGTGGAAACAAATTATGTTACCAAAGATTCACCAATGCACGGATACACATGGCATAGTACATCTATCACGGATACACATGTCAGAGTGAAAATGTAACACCAATAAGCCATCAAGAAAGACTTATCAAGCACCCTCACAGGATCAGGGATGCATGAATTGACCGAATTCCATTAGTTTCAAAATAGCATAGCATTCTTTGCAATCTCCTCGTCCCTTCTATCCAATGCTGCCAAAGCAGATCCACGAATGGTAGGAATCTCATTGCCAGGGAACATGTAGAGACTGAGGACCTCTATAGAAAAAAAGTAAGGTGGCAAAGTTACTTTACAGAGGAGCATAATCAAAATAATGTGGATAACTGAAAAATGTTGGCATACCTCGAAGCTCAATCTCAACTAATTCTGGGACATCTTCATCTCCAACTACATCAATTTTGTTCAAGAAATAAACAATTGATGGCACACCAATCTAAAAAAACAGAGATGAGAAGTATTCATCTGCTTAAAACTGCAAAGAGAACATGCTAAAGAGACAAATTGCTGCCAAGAATACTGAGAAGTTGTAACCTGTCCATCTAGAATAATATGCTCCCTTGTTTGTGGCCTCACGCCATTGAGAGCTGACACGACGAGAACACCATCATCCATTTGAGCAGCTCCCGTGATCACATTCGAAATAATCCACAGAAATAAAGAAGCATACAAGCAAAGCGTCAGAGAAGTTTGTGCTAGACAGACAATTAAGCTCTAGAATGCAAAGTTCAGATGTGGTAAGAAGCCATGGATTTAACATATGCAGGGCATTCCTTATTTCTTTATAAGATAACTTATCAAGATCATATACCCTGACATAATCGACATGCCTTGGAAAGTGCACATGGGCGTAATGCCTCTTACCGGTCTCATACTCGACATGAACCTGCGCAAAAGAACCCCACGGAATCAGCAGCTGTCTGCAAATATTAATGGAAGTGAACACAAAACAATATTATGGCCCAAAAAATTGGCCGGGCTCTAAGACCAGTCCATCGAGTGGGCGATTCCTCTAGCTTCCTACTCCCATCCGGTTGAGCGGCACCACCTTAAAGCTCCCCGCCTCGGCTAGTTAGCAAGCAGCCAAGGAAGGAAGGAAGTGAACCTGATGGTACTGGTCTCTTGCCGTGCGGCTAGTGCACTTGAACTGGTGTTGCGTGCTACTGTCTTCACAATGCAATACCCTCTTACTCTTGCAGTCCTCTTCCTCCAATGCAATGAACATCAGCTACATACACCATAGAGAAAATGTGCGCAACTAAACATGACATCCTTCATTACTTCTTAAATGAACTACTAAAAATGAAGCTCATCTTCATTTCTTGCTTCTCGCAAAGAGTTTTCAGATTCAAAAAATAACCAAATAAAGAAGCAACCAGAAGCTGCAGGTAGTAGCACATAGCAGCAACACAAGCAAACAACAGTAACACATTGCAGCAGCACAAGCAGCAGGCAAGCGTAGCAGTAGCAGAACCAGCAGCACACTGGACACGTGTATAACCAGCAGCGCTACATATCTAGCAGCTAGCCCACAAGGCAACACCACAAGCACACAATAAAGTACCAACATGAAATCGGACGGAGACCGAGAGCCCACCTGCCTGACGGAGACGGTAACGAGTTGAAGAGGAGGGGCGTTGGGGACTGGTGCGTGGATGGAATTCCTCTCCAACAACTTGATCTCAGAGTCATCTCCACCTCGACGTCTGACCTCACCGCCAAACAACCACCCCTCTTCTTCCCCTCGAGCTCAACCTCTCGTTCTCTATCATCCAGCGCCAACGCCACCGCCACTCCAGATTGGGAAGATGTAGGACGGCTGAGAGCAAAGTGAGGAGAGAAGTGGCGGCGGTGGCCATGGCCGCGGCCCCATCTTCTCCGTCATCACACGTCAGACGCCACCATCCGGCCGTCCCGCCCTCCTCCGGAAAGGCCAGCACACCCCTGCAGATCCACCTACCTACTTTCTCTAGCAGCCACCCCTACACCCTCCGTCTCTCCATCTTCCTCACCCCACACGACATGGTCGACCGTTCCGGTGGAACCAGTGCCTGTCCCACCGGCCATGCTCTGCTCTACTCGGCATCCTCCCTATGGCCGTGGATGGCGAGGAGAAGGACGTGCCAATCTTGGTGGAGTGGGAGAGGAAACAAGAGCTTGGGGTGGGACATGATGAGGGCACGAGCACGGGAGACGACGGCGGCGGCAGCAACCTAGATGGGAGGAGAAAAGGAAAGAGGGGCGATTGTCGGAGTAAATGACCACGGGTAGCCTAGCCAGCTCCCCCCGGCTCTTCAGAAAAATTACGGGCCGATCGAGCCCTCGAGCATCCAAGGCACGGGGCCGCCTTCCCTTGGCCGGCTGTCTCTCAGGCCGGCTACCGGGAGGCGGCCCTGCCCTAAACCCATGGGAAGAAAGCCACAAGGAGGCCGACTCCAAGAAGCCGGCCCCCAACAGGCGGCTAAGATCGCACCCTTAAACTTTGCACCCACATAACGGCAATGAGACGGGGCGTGGCTACAGTGAAGCCTGCCACCCACGTATCCCGGAGCGCGCATGGCCACAGTGCGCCGTACGGGGCGGCCATCACCCGTCCGGCGCGACACTGTTGCCATGTTGATCATGACATCACCCACGACGAGCTGTCAGAACGGCCCGCAGGCGGCGGGCCCCTTCAGTCAAAGAGACGCCCGAAGGCGGCCTGGCCTCCCCCAGTCGGCCAGAGATATGGCCGGCTCCCAACAGCCGGCTTGCTCCCTCCCTCGAAGGAGGCGCCTCATTAAGGAGACAAGAGAGGTAAGGCTACAGTGATCACCGCCAGGCAGCGGCACTGTAGCCATGCTTACCTCGACAAAGCCCTCATCATCAGGAGTGAGGTAACAGTAACCAGCCCCCGAACGGTGGGACCAGCTTGTCGACCAGAAAGCCGGCAGTCGGCGGGCCCCAGCGGCCGGCGGAGAAGCCGGCGAACAAAGACACTGACGGCTAGGGCCCGTGCCCAGGCGGATTACCATCGTACCCCTAGGGGGTAGGCCTATATAAACCCCCCGGAGCACCCATGCAAAGGGTGGATCTCTTAGAGTTTTAGACACCACATAGAGGGAAGAGGAGAGCTAGCCTTGACCTTCTTCTTCCTCCCGCAAAACAGCTCAAGGAGCCTCTTGTAGCTACTTTGTTTACTTAGTGATCACGCGGAGACCCCGCAGAGCAGCAGTAGGGGTGTTATCTCCACGGAGAGCCCCGAAGCTGGGCAAGATTCGCCGGCGTGCATGTCTTCGCCTTATCCCGTTTCCAGGCACCGACGACGTCTTATTGGCTCCCACAATGATAAGACACCCGTTGGCATATGTCGCACCTACCACCCGACATTTGGCGCCCACCGTGGGGCCAGGTGCACCGTCGTCTGGAGAACTGTTCTGGACGGGAACCCTCTTACTTCCCAGCGAGCGTAGCCAGCTCGGCACGCCCGATGACGCTTGCCCCGACGCGCTGCAAGGCGTCACCGACGCCTGCGCGGCGAGCTGCCTCGCCGATCTTCTTGGCGAGGCTCGCATCTCCGACGAGCCCACATCTGACGCGAGCACAGGCTGCCTCGAGAGCCACCTCGTCATCCTCCTCGACCAACTCCAAGTCTCCAGCGAGCCTGCTGTGGATTTGGAGTCGGTTGGCTCCACTGACCCGATGCTTGTTGACTCCGACACGGCATCGCTTGACGCTTTCCCCACCAACGTTGTGATCTTCAACGACCCGCTCCCCCGAGCCGACAGCTGTGGAAGCACCGTCACCGAGGTGCTGGTCATCAGCCACGACATCGCCTCTGGCGAGAACGCCCACGATGCCCTGCAAGCGGCGCTCCACGACTTGTCCGTCCCCCTTCTGGTCGACGCCGACGCCGAGACACTGGAGGCACGCCGCCTCGCCCTCATTGCGGAGGGCCAAAAGATAGCCTCCATGAGACGCCTCATTGAGGCTCACCAGCGCGAAGTCGAGTGTGCCGCCTTTGGCACGCCGCCTCCCGACGGGCCGAGTCGAATCAGCGTCATCAAGAAACATGGCGCAGCCATCGCCGACATGCTGGGAGCGGACCGCCCAGTCTATGCCACGCCCCTCGAGAACCTACGCGCCGCCCAGGCGGCCATAAACGAGCTGAATGGACTGGGGCCGAAGAACTCCCCTACATGACCAGACGCATCCAGCAGCTGATCGATGCAGCCGCACAGCAGCACGAAGCCGGCGTCCGCGCAGAAAGTCCTCCTCCACGCCGAGAGCACGGCGCGACGTCACGAACGACGACCGCGGGCAACACCCGCGCCAGGCAAGAAAAGGAGCCGGCTGCCAGCCGTAGCCGGACTCGAATCTCCATCGAGCGCGACGCAGAAGGCCGCCCTCGAGCCGTGGAGCGACGAGGCAATCCGCCTCCTCCTCCGCCTCGCGGGGAGAGATACCCCACCCCGCCACCTGTCACGCATCCGACTCTCAGCGGCCGACTAGGCCGCCGCGAAGGAGTCGGCGAGAACGACGCCCACCATCGGATCGACCGCCTAGCTCGATCCCTAGTGCTAGAAGAAGAAGACGATGTCGGCCCGCCTTGCTTCGGCCCCCGCATCCGCGACGAGCCCTTCCCCAAAGGGTTCTCGCTCCCAAGAGACACTCCCAAGTACAACAGCTCTGTGAAGCCAGAAGATTGGTTGATCGACTACTCCACTGCGGTTAGCATAGCAAACGGCAACAGGCGTGTTGCCGTGAAGTATGTCCCCTCATGCTCCAAGTCACGACGCGTACCTGGCTCAACAGCCTCAAGCCTTAGAGTATCAATAGCTGGCTAGACTTCACAGAAGCCTTCATCCGCAACTTCACCAACACGTACAAGCGGGCTCCCAAGCCCCGACAGCTCTCCTTGTGCGTTCAAGGGCCCACTGAATCAACTCGCGATTACTTCACGCGTTGGGCCGAGCTCCGCAATTCCTGCGAGAGGGTGCACGAGGTTCAAGCCATAGAGTACTTCACCGCCGGGTGCCGAGAAGGCACCCTCTTCAAGCACAAACTCCTCTGTGATGAGCCGACTACCCTCGACGAGCTGCTGGTCATAGCAGACAAGTACGCCACGGCCGACTCTTCAATGAAGACTGAGCTCCGGGTAGACGCCTCAAGGAAGGTGCTCAATCCGGCTCCCAAGACGCCGGCTGGGGACTCAGGCCGACGCCCGTACCAGAACGATAACAAGCGCAAGGGCCCTATGCCGCCTTCCACCAGCCGGCAGGTGGCCACAGTCGAAGATGAACAACCCGAGGGGCTGGCCCGCGCCCAAGAAGAAGAAGGGCGGCAGGCCGGCTTGGCAGCCGACTTTCTCCTACGAGCAAGCCCTTGATGCCCCTTGCAAATTCCACAGCGGCGCGAAGCAGTCCAACAACACGACCCAGAAATGCCACTGGCTCACACGAATCTCCAAAGGCGAAGGGCTGGTGCCGCCTCCGCCTGCTGGTCAGCCGCCTCCGGCTCCTCAACAGCCGGCCGCTCGACCAACAGTTGGAGCCGTTCAAGATGAGTTCCCCGACGAGCATGCCGCCTACATCGTCTTTACAAGCCAGCCCGAAGACCGGCGTAGCCGGCGCCGACAGCACCAAGAAGTCAACGCAGTCGCCTCCAACAACACTGAGTACATGCACTGGTCAGAAAGGCCTATCAGCTGGAGCCGGGCTCACCACCCAGAGGTGATGCCGTCTCCCGGCTCTTACGCTTTGGTTTTGGACTCCACCCTCACGACAAAAAGGCGAGCTACCCGTTTTTCCCGCGTGCTGATAGATGGCGGGAGGAGCATCAACATACCGTACCGTGACACCATGGAGAAGCTGAACATCAAGACGAAGCAACTCATGCCTAGTCGGACCGTGTTCCATGGCATCGTACCCGACCTGTCCTGCTCACCAATCGGCAAGATCAAGATAGATGTCCTCTTTGGGGACAAGGATCATTTTCGCCGAGAAGCAATATGGTTTGAAGTGGTGGACCTTGAGAGCCCTTACCATGCACTGCTTGGCCGACCTGCTCTGGCCAAGTTCATGGCTATGCCCCACTATGCGTACCTCAAGATGAAGATGCCGAGTACCAAGGGCATCATCACCATAGCCGGCGACTACAAGAAATCCTCCGAGTGTGCAGCGGCTAGCAGTCGGCTGGCCGAGTCTCTCGTGATTGCCGAAGAGAAGAAGATGCTGGATCGGGTCGTGGCCATGGCCCGCAAGCAGCCAGCCCTGTCCCCTGACCCCAAGGAGTGTGATGCCCAAGGTTCTTTCCAGCCGGCCAAAGAAACAAAGAAGATACCTCTGGACCCGGAGCACCCAGAAAGGTTTGCCGTCATTGGGGCAAACCTGGACAACAAATAGGAAGGCAAGCTCGTCGATTTCCTCCGTGAGAATCGGGACATCTTCGCATGGTCTCCCAAGGACATGCCGGGTGTTCAGAAGGAATTCACTGAGCACAAGCTACACGTCCGAGCAGATGTAAAACTGGTCAAGCAGCCCCTCCGCCGACTGTCGGAGGAGAAGAGAAGGATTGTAGGAGAAGAGATAGCCCGACTTCTAGCAGCCGGCTTCATAATGGAGGTGTTCTTTCCGGAATGGCTTGCCAACCCGGTCCTCGTGCTGAAGAAGAATAACAAGTGGCGCATGTGTACTAGCCTCAACAAAGCCTGCCCCAAAGATCATTTCGCCCTGCCAAGGATTGATCAAGTGATAGACTCCACAGCCGGATGCGAGCTGTTGAGTTTCTTGGATGCTTACTCAGGCTACCACCAGATGAAGTTGGATCCAGCCGACCGCCTGAAGACCGCCTTCATCACACCATTCGAGCTTTACATTACGACTATGACATTCGGCGAGAAATGCGGTGCCACTTTTCAGCGTTGCATGCAGAAATGCCTCCTCAAGCAACTCGGCAGAAATGCCCACGTCTATGTAGACGATATCGTGGTGAAGACGGAGAAGCGTGACACCTTGCTGGAAGACCTCAAAGAGACGTTTGAAAACTTGCGCCGATTCCAAATCAAGCTCAACCCCGAGAAATGCGTGTTCGGAGTACCAGCCGGCCAGCTTCTAGGCTTCCTGGTCTCCGAACGCGGCATCAAATGCAACAGAAATGCCCACGTCTATGTAGACGATATCGTGGTGAAGACGGAGAAGCGTGACACCTTGCTGGAAGACCTCAAAGAGACGTTTGAAAACTTGCGCCGATTCCAAATCAAGCTCAACCCCGAGAAATGCGTGTTCGGAGTACCAGCCGGCCAGCTTCTAGGCTTCCTGGTCTCCGAACGCGGCATCAAATGCCCCAAAGATCATTTCGCCCTGCCAAGGATTGATCAAGTGATAGGCTCCACAGCCAGATGCGAGCTGTTGAGTTTCTTGGATGCTTACTCAGGCTACCACCAGATGAAGTTGGATCCAGCCGACCGCCTGAAGACCGCCTTCATCACACCATTGAACTTTACATTACGACTATGACATTCGGCGAGAAATGCCGGTGCCACTTTTCAGCGTTGCATGCAGAAATGCCTCCTCAAGCAACTCGGCAGAAATGCCCACGTCTATGTAGACGATATCGTGGTGAAGACGGAAAAGCGTGACACCTTGCTGGAAGACCTCAAAGAGACATTTGAAAACTTGCGCCGATTCCAAATCAAGCTCAACCCCGAGAAATGCGTGTTCGGAGTACCAGCCGGCCAGCTTCTAGGCTTCCTGGTCTCCGAACGCGGCATCAAATGCAACCCTGTGAAGATCAAGGCCATAGAGAGAATGGAGATTCCCACCAAGCTACGTGACGTCCAAAAGTTTACCGGGTGCCTGGCCTCCCTAAACCACTTTATCAGCCGGCTCGGAGAGAAGGCTTTCCCCCTCTACCGACTAATGAAGAAGACCACTCACTTCGAGTGGAACGACCAAGCTGATCAGGCTTTCCACGAGCTAAAGAAGATGCTGGGCATGCCGCCTGTCTTGGCGGCACCGACTGAGAAAGAGTCCATGCTCCTTTACATTGCCACTACCAGCCGGGTGGTCAGCACCGTGATCATGGTTCAGCGCCCGGAAGAAGGCCGAGCTCAGCCGATCCGAGGCGGTGTATTATTTAAGAAATCTTGTCCACCTCGAAGCAGAACTACCCGCACTACCAGAAGATGTGCTATGGTGTGTACTTCGCCGCCAAGAAGCTCAAGCCCTACTTTCAAGAGCACCCCATCACGGTCGTGTGTACTGCCCCGCTCGCCGAGATCATAGGCAGCCGGGATGCATCCGGACGGGTGGCAAAATGGGCCATTGAGCTGGCCCCTTACACGATCTTCTACCAGCCTCGCACCGCCACCAAGTCCCAAGCATTTGCTGACTTCCTTGTCGACTGGGCCGAGACCCAATACCTGCCGCCGGCCCCCGACTCCACTCATTGGCGGATGCACTTCGATGGGTCCAAGATGCGCACCGGCTTGGGAGCCGGCATCATCCTCACCTCTCCCAAAGGAGACAAGCTCAGATACACACTGCAAATTCATTTTGCCGCCTTCTACAATGTGGCCGAGTACGAGGCGCTCATACACGGGCTCCGGCTAGCCAAAGAGCTCGGCATCCGCCGGATCCTGTGCTATGGCGACTCGGATTTGGCAGTCCAGCAATCATCTGGCGAATGGGACGCCAAGGACGCAAACATGGCGAGCTACCGTTTCCTCGTTCAGCAAATCAGCGGGTATTTTGAAGGATGCGAGTTCCTCCACATGCCACGGGCCGACAACGAGCAAGCAGATGCCCTGGCACGAATAGGCTCCACTCGACAAGCTATACCAACCGGCGTCTCTCTCCAATGCCTCCTCAAGCCGTCTATCAAGCCGTCTCCAGAATCCGATTCCATCTTCGTACCGCCTAACCCCGACGCAGTCGGATCCGGCTTGGGGAACCGAGCAGGCGGCTTGGGGACTTTGATAGGCGGCCCGGGGACTTCAACAGGCGGCTCGGGGACTGCCATAGTCGCACCCGGCCCGGGGACTTCAGAACCCGGCCTGGGGACTACCGCAGTCGGCCCAGGGACTGCATCGACACAACAGGCGGTGGCCGACTCCAGCTCTTCACGACCCAGCCAGCCCGCCCTGGTTGCAGTAGCCGTGTTGGCAATAGAAGAAGTCACAACTCCATCATGGGCCCAGCCCATCCTCAACTTCTTGGCAAACAGAGAGCTGCCGACTGATGAGATCGCGGCAAGACAAGTCCAACGCCGAGCCGGATCATACACAATTGTTAACCGAGAGCTCGTTAGGCGCAACGTCACTGGAGTCTTCCAGCGCTAGGTTGAGCCAGAGAAGGGCATAACAATCCTCAAGGACATTCACCAAGGCGAATGCGGCCACCACGCGGCCTCAAGATCACTCGTCGCCAAAGCTTTCCGCCATGGATTCTTCTGGCCGACTGCTTTGGATGACGCCACGGAGTTAGTCAAATACTGCAAAGGGTGCCAAGTCTTCAGCTCCAAGCAACACCTGCCGGCTTCTGTGCTCAAGACCATTCCCCTCACCTGGCCTTTTGCCGTCTGGGGATTGGATATGGTGGGCCCATTCAAGACGGCGCGCGGCGGCATGACACATTTGCTCGTCGCCGTGGACAAATTTACCAAGTGGATTGAAGTGAAGCCGAACAAGAAGCTGAATGGGCCGACTGCCGTGACATTCATCGCAGATATTACAACCCGGTACGGCGTACCACACAACATCATCACCAACAATGGCACGAATTTTGCCAAAGGAGCACTGCCACGTTTCTGGGCGACACAGGACATCTGACTGGACTTAGCGTCCGTCGCCCACCCACAGTCAAACAACCAAGTTGAGCGAGCAAACGGCCTCATCCTCACTGGCATCAAGCCCCGACTGGACGTGCCACTGGAGCGTTCGGCCGGCTGTTGGCTCGACGAGCTGCCGACCGTCCTCTGGAGTCTGCGCACTACCCCGAACAAGTCAACCGGCTTCACCCCTTTGTTCCTTGTATATGGTGCCGAGGCTGTCATCCCAACTGACATCGAGTTCGACTCACCTCGGGTCACCATGTACACGCGAGGCGGAGGCCAAGGAAGCACGAGAAGACGGCGTCGACCTGCTGGAAGAAAGCCGGCTGTTAGCCCTCAGCCGGTCCGCCATGTACCAGCAGGGTTTGCGCCGCTACCACAACCGGAAGGTCAAGCCAAGATCCTTCCAAGAGGGCGACCTTGTGCTCCGGCTGATCCAGCGAACAGCCGGCCAGCACAAGCTCTCGGCCCTTGGGAAGGCAACAAATCATCAATGAGCATTAGGCAACGACTCCTACTACGATCGGCGCACGAAGCGAAGGCACGCAAGAGAGATGATTTCGGCAAGGAGTCGGAGCGACCATGGAGCGTCAATCTCCTCCAAGATTTTACGCTTAAAAGCGGTATGTACCACACTACCTTTTGTACTAAGTATGAGACAACGGGCCCCCCGAGGAACACTCGGGAGTACCCTCTTTATCTATGAATGATGAGTATCATCTTTGTGATTATGTTACTACATTCATTTTTCTCGTCCGGCACGGGTCCGACCAATCGGCCGGGACTTACCATATGAGTTATATTCAAGTTCCACTGCATCGGACAAGTAGTGTGCCGGCAGCCAAGCCCTCTCTTGCCGAAAGCCCCAGCTCGAAGAATCGGCTGTCCGGCTGGCAAGAGTCAAAGGCAGGAAAGGATGCCCACATGAAGAACGAGTAAGGACTAACGAACTTATATAACGAAAGCCGGCTCCCCCCCCCCCCCCGCCGGCTGGCCGACTTCCAATTCACCTTGCTACAATCTAAGAAAGCTCGAGTACTTGTCTTTCCAAACAGCCAAGTTCCTCCCGACCACAGATCGCAGAGCAGCTGTCCAGTAGGAAAAGGCGGCGACAAGGGAAAGCGGCAAAGGAAACAGCCAAAAGATGAAAAGCAAACATGAATGGAATCCAAACTCATGCATGATTATATTTACACAAAAGGCCTTCGAAAGGCCAGCATTCAACATAGTTTGAATACACCCCCAGTGGGTGGAACTGCGCAGATTTAATAAAAAGTTGTTCAAAGAGTAACAAGCATGAAAGCAAAGACGGCGGATCAGGCCAAGGGAGCGATAGGCGAGTCGGGCAGGTTGGTGGAGACGGCAGTGCCGGCTGGAGGAGTGGCCGGTTGGCGAGTCTCGGCCTGATCATCACCTCTGGCAGACGGCGCGCTTGCGCTCGCCTCGTTGCTGGAGGCACGATCAGGCTGAAGCTGGCTGGTCGCTTCACCGTCTGGCACGACGTCTTCGCCACCCTCCCCCTCTTCATCTTCGCCCTCATCACTGGAAGCGATCTCCTCCGCCGAGTCTTCACCTTCTGCCGGGTTCAGCCCGAACCACTCCTCCGGCTGAGTGACGCCGTCATCACTCCTCAGGTGTCGGTGTAGTCGGCAATCGCCAAGGCGCGCTGGATGATAGCCGGACGCACCGCCACCAGCTCTTCGTCGGCCTCCTGCCGCCAGGTGCTCAGCTGGGCCAAGCTCAGCCCGAGATACCAGGCTCGGGCGAACTCCAGCGCCCTTTGGCGCGGACCGAGCTGCGAAGCCTTCCGAGCCTCGGCGGCCGGCGCAACCTCCAGCCGGTCGGCGATCCGGCTGAAATGCGAGAACCGCCTCGCCCGGGCGAGGCGGCCAACACTTGCGCCCCGGCACGCTGAAGACGGCAGAGCATGCGGTGAGCCGGCTGCAGACGGGCCTGAATCACCAGAAGCTGCTCCTCAAGTGTTCGGCTAGCATCCGGCATGATCTCGACCCCTGCCTGCCAGCATGCATCGCGGTGGGCCTCGATGGCTTGGGTAGCGGTGACGGAGTAACCGGGAAAGTAATCTGCACAAAGAAAAAAGAAGTAGCACAAAGTCAGAAGACAAGTCAGATGACAAAAGGGCAAGCAGAGGGATGAAGAGGAAGGCGGCCTACCGTCGATCAAATCCTCAACCCGTCCGTAGCCTCCGCTCAGCGCTTGCTTCGCCTCAGCCCAGCCTGCCGCCTCGGTCTCATATTCGGCTTTGAGGGCGGCCTCGCTGTCCTGCGTCTTCTTCAGGGCCGCCTTATGGCTCTCCTCCTGGTCGGCCAGTTTCTTGGCCAGGCGGTCACGTTCCTGGGCCAAGGCGTTGCACTCGGCTTCCTTGGCGCGAAGGGCGGTCTGTACCCCGCCTAGCTGCTCCCTCAAGTCGGCGTTGGCCCCTGCAAGTATGAAGAGGAATAAAAAAATAAGGAAGAAGTCGTTAGGAAAGATCCGACCCGATTGCTCAGCAGTCGGCCCGAATCTCGGGGACTACACCCAGTTGGTGCGCTGATGCGCCCCCACGTGAGGTAAAAAAATGAAGCACTTACTCCGGCTCTCAGTCAAATCGGCGGTCTTCTGGCTCATCTCTTGGGCCTTGGAGTTGAAAGCAGCCGCGCGGAGATTGTGATATTCCTGCAAAAAGGATGGAGGTGTGAATAAGAACAAGACCACAACCAAATTCTACTAAGAAGTTCCAAGCCGCCTGCTCAGCAGCCGACTCGGAACTCGGGGACTACACCCAGTGGGTGCGCTGACGCGCCCCCACGGAAGAAATCAAGAAGCAATCAACGAAAAGCAGGAGGACTCACCCGAATGACTGTCCGCGTCGCGAGGAACTCTTGATTATTACCGCTTCAACGCGGCGGCCTGGGCCTGAAGCCGGCTCTGGACCTCCTGCGCCGCCACGTTCAGCTCGAGCGTCCCGCCGCTGGGTGTCCACTCAGACGAGCTGGCGCAGGCCACCTCCAGATCCTGAGCCGTCGAGCTGGCGCCCGCGGCCTTCTGCGGCTCCGGCGCTGAGGTCGCCTCCCCCGCGCGCCGATGAGGCAGCGACTGAACCACAAGATCCGCCCCCACAGCCGGCTCACTTGCAGCCGGCTGCTCGAGCGGCACGATAGGTCGGCCGCCTTGGCCCGTTCCAGTCGGCGCCGACGGTGCCGCCTCCCCCTCCAGGACGATCACGTCGCCCTCCTCCCTCTCCATCACCGGCCAGTCGCGGCCGGCTTCCTCCAATGGGGGCACTGGGATGTCGGGGGCCACGGTGCGAAGAGGGATGACGAGCTGCGGAGGCTGGTTACGCCTGGTCTCCGCCGCCTTCTCCACGGCCTTTGCCTCCGCCTGAGCCTTGGCCGCCACGTCGGCTTGCGCCTCCACCGAATTTTCCTTCGCCTCCTGGGCGGCCCTCCGCTCCTCTGCCTCCCGCTCCTCCCACGCCTCCCGCGTGTTCCGTTCCGTCACCTCCAAGAGATCGGCGCGGGGATCCACGCGGCGGGAGCTCGTAGACCCTCCCGCTGTTCCAACTATGGAGGCGGCAGGGACCCGTTCGAGGGAAAGCGGCGCCCTGATTGACAAGTCAAGAAGAAGGCTTAGAAGAACATCAACCAAAGAGAAAAAAGAAAGGCGTGAGATATTCAACACTTACGCCGAAACCGCCTGCAGCTGCTTCACCACCTTGCGGAAGCGGGCCGCCTTCGCGGCCGCCTCGTCCCGCTTGGTCGCTGCCGCGGAACCCCTGGGCTTCTTCGGCCGACTGCCGAAAAGGGTCGGCGCGGCCCGGCGCTTCTGCGCACCACCGCGAGCAGCTGGAGCGGCAGATGGGCCCGCGCCTTGGCGGTCGGACGCCGGCTGGCGACTCGGAATAACTTCGGCCTCGTCGTCATCCGGCCAGTCCCCGAAGCCGGCTCCGAGCTCGGGGCCGCCTGCCTCATCGCCGACTCCTATGACGGCGTCGTCTAGAGTGGCCGCCCCCAAGTCTGGATCGTCAAGGTCGTCCACCGTGCGGTCGGGCATGAACTGGCGCTCCAGCCCTGTGGCCCCGGCCGCCGGTCGAAGAAGGGGACTCTGCTAAAAACAAGCAGGCTGGTCAAGAGTCGGCCATTATGAACCCGGCAACAAGAGAAGAAGAAAAGAAGGGAAACTTACCGTAAGCGGAAGATTGGCTCGAGAATACGGCTCCTTGCCGTACCGTCATTCCTCGGTGATCTTGCAGTTGGAGATGTAGTTCACAATGTAAGATACCTCATCATGAGGCATCTCCTTGGTGCTCAGCCGACTTGGGTCGAAGCGGCCGCTCATCTAGCAGATCATGTGCGGTCGGCCTTGGAGCGGGAGCACCCAGCGGTCCATGAAGGCGGCCACCAGGTCGGCTCCGACCAGGCCTTCCGACTGGACCATCACCCGGAGCCGGGCGACGGCAGCAGCCCCAGCCGGAGACATTGTCCTGGCCATGTAGGACCACAAAGGCTGCCTCCCAGCCGGCGGGCCGGCTACGTAAGCCGGCAGATTGACGAAGTCGCCTTGCGGGGCGACGTACTTCACGTAGAAGTAGGATTGCTGCCAGAGTTTCACCGACTGGATTATCGGGATGGGCGGAAACGGGTTGTTGTCGCTCGACCTCCGTATGGCGATGAAGGCGCCACATGGGGCGGGCACGCCCGTGGTGATAGTGCCGAGCTTGCACTGAAAGAACTCCCCCCCAGAGCTCGAGGGTGGGGAGGACGCCGACAAAACCTTCGCACAGAGTGACGAAGGCCGACAGCAGCATCACCGTGTTGGGGGTGAGGTGATGCGGCTTGAGATGGTAAAACTCGAGGAAGGTGCGGAAGAACCCGCTCGCCCGGCCGAGGCGAGGCAGCAGGCGGTCTGGCGGAAGATTACCCGCTCGTCCTCCTCCGGCGCCGGCAAGACCTCCGTCTCCAGCGCGAGATGGGCCCGCACGTAACCCGCGCCCGGCAGCCGGCACGTCTTGCGGAGCCAGTCGTTATGGTCCTCATGGACGTTGGAACCGTCCCAAGAGCTGGACAACGCCATGGGGATGAGGAAGCAACGGGAAGGGCAGCGCGGCGGCGAGGCGCTGCGGCGCAGGAGGGCGCGCGACCCCGCTGCGATAGAGTTGAGGCAAGCCAAGAAGGTTGGCGGAAGGGCAGCGCGGCGGCAGAGAAGAGGAAGAAGAAGAAGAAAGGATGGAGCGAGGGCGAGTGTGCGAGCGTCTGTCGCTCCCCCTCCTCCCCCTACTTATAGCCTCGCGCGGCGAAGCCGAGGAGGCGAGGCGTCAGGGGACGTGGGATTAACTGCGCCCACTCCCTCACGTCCCGCGTTTATCGTGCCCTAAAGGCGTGTGAAAACTACCGCTGGAAGGTAAACGGTACGTTCGGGCCGCAGAAGATCTGCACTTCGGCCGAGGCCTAGGAGTGGCGGGCCCCGGCCTGCGGCGACGTCCTGTCGCGCGCGTGGGCTGGCACGCCCTTCCTGCTGACGGCTGCCATGTGGCGCGGGAGTGGCAGGCGGTCAGCGCGCAGCCCGGCTCGCGTGCCACCTGGTTCCCGCCTTCAAGCTATAAAGCCTCCTAAAGACGGGCGCCTAATCGAAGCCGGCTCCTAGCTGCCGGCTCTTCAGGATAGGAAGCTGATTGAGCTTCTCGTCCTCTCTTCAGCCTCGAAGCCCAACCAGCTTCAGGGACTACTGTCGGAGTAAATGACCACGGGTAGCCTAGCCGGCTCCCCCCGGCTCTTCAGAAAAATTACGGGCCGATCGAGCCCTCGAGCATCCAAGGCGCGGGGACGCCTTCCCTTGGCCGGCTGTCTCTCAGGCCGGCTACTGGGAGGCGGCCCGGCCCTAAACCCACGGGAAGAAAGCCACAAGGAGGCCGACTCCAAGAAGCCGCCCCCCAGCAGGCGGCTAAGATCGCACCCTCAAACTTTGCACCCACATAACGGCGATGAGGCAGGCGTGGCTCTGATGAAGCTTGCCACCCCGAATCCCGGCCAGCGCATGGCCACAAGGATCGCCATCGGGCGGCCATCACCCTCCACGCGGCACTGCTGCCATGTTGATCATGACATCACCCACGACGAGCTGTCAGAATGGCCCGCAGGCGGCGGGCCCCCTCACCATCAGAGACGCCTGAGGCGGCTGGCCTCCCAGTCGGCCGGAGATATGGCCGGCTCCCAACAGCCGGCTTGCTCCCTCCCTCGAAGGAGGCGCCTCATTAAGGAGACAAGAGAGGTAAGGCTACAGTGATCGCCGCCAGGCGGCGGCACTGTAGCCATGCTTACCTCGACAAAGCCCTCATCATCAGGAGTGAGGTAACAGTAACCAGCCCCCGACAAGGCCCCCGAACGGTGGGACCAGCTTGTCGGCCAGAAAGCCGGCAGTCGGCGGGACCCACCAGTCAGCGGGCCCCAGCAGCCGGCGGAGAAGCCGGCGAACAAAGACACTGATGGCTAGGGCCCGCTCCCAGGCGGATTACCATCGTACCCCTGGGGGTAGGCCTATATAAACCCCCCGGAGCACCCATGCAAAGGGTGGATATCTTAGAGTTTTAGACACCACATAGAGGGAAGAGGAGAGCTAGCCTTGCCCTTCTTCTTCCTCCCGCAAAACAGCTGAAGGAGCCTCTTGTAGTTACTTTGTTTACTTAGTGATCATGCGGAGACCCCGCAGAGCAGCAGTAGGGGTGTTATCTCCACGGAGAGCCCCGAAGCTGGGTAAGATTCGCCAGCGTGCATGTCTTCGCCTTATCCCGTTTCCAGGCACCGACGATGTCTTATTGGCTTCCACAATGATAAGCCACCCGTTGACATATGTCGCACCTACCACCCGACAGCGATGGGTGTGGGGATGCGGAGACGGAGGAGATTGCGTGCTAAGAGGCGAAAAGGGAACAGAGGAGGTTTTCTTCGTGAGAAAGGAAAAAAACAAACATTTTTCCTTTCGCCTGCGACTGTAAATGCTTCGACGTGGCTAGCGCGAGCGTCCGCCCCTTGCGCGACGGTTAAAGGGTTTAATGGGCGAACTTGAGCGGAGTGGTCGAGTTGTGCCTGCATCCATCTATCATCATGTCGGCGGCGCCGTCAAGGCGACCAGACGCTAGCTGTTGGGTGCAACCTTTTCGGGGAGAAGCCAAACAAAATAGTGCGTTTTTTTACTTCTTCCGCCAAGACCAGGATTATAGTTTGTGCTGCCTGAAGACCAGGCCTGCCTATGCAGTCGTATGCTTCTTCTTTTTAATGCTTATATATTGGTTTTGTACGCATCAATTTGTAGACTCAGGTTTACGTGATAATGCTCGACTTACTTTTTTCTGAGAAGAAAAATGCTCAACTTAGTTGTACGTGATTGATAATGTGTGTAGCTTTCTCATTTTTTAATCTCAGCCGTTTTAACTGTAATCAACGAATAATATATTTACCTATGTAAATAAATCTGGTAGCTTGTGTGATACTTGCACGGTAGTGCCTAGCCTTATCTAATCTTCCGTCACCTGCCTAATCACACGTCATGTTTCATTAGATAAGATATTTAAATTTATAGGAAATCTTATAATCAATTTACATTATGCGTCAAAATACTTGCCATTATGTGTCATATTTATATAGCATAGATTGTAATATGACATCTAGCTATTAATTTAGCTATAAAATTTATCTCATGAAATATATTGTTCTAATTTTCCACTGCAAGCTGCCTGTCTTCCTCCTATTACTATTCATTTTTTGCTTTTACCCCCCCTACAATAATTAAAATAATTTTTGGCCTTTATTTTTTTTGTCCAAAAAATCGCTTGGTCCAATGCTTCGACCGTTGCACTCATAGATATGTCAAAAAAATTGTTTGCTATCATAGATGTGTAAAAAAGACTTTTTGTTCTTGACCATATAAAGCTGCATGAAACAGTGTGTCCTTCAATTTATTTAAGCAGTATCACTCTCATCTATTTTTAACGTATTGGAATTGGACTCTTGTAAGCCGTGTAAGACCTGGACTCCAAATCATCACGACAAGTTGGATGCTTATGGGACACTGAGACATGCATCTTTCAACCAAATCACAATGTTACATCTTAACCATTCATTTTCTGTCGTTTTAATAATATAATAGATAGATTTAAGAGCATCCCCCGTTTTGACCCAATTTTATTAGCAAGATTATGCATCCTCTCATCCAAATTTTCAATATGTTCTTTGGTAATCATCTTCTTTTCAATATCATCTAGCCTTTCCATAACATGCTCGTGAGTTAAGACTGTTTCATTAATAATGATAGGTGGTGCACCCACTAGATTTCCCGTAGCATTAAAATCATCCAAAGATGGACAGATCAAGAAATTCCCACCGTAATCGTATGAAGGACGAATCTATACCAAGTGGTGATGCCCACAAAAAAACATCGAAGAAGAACAACGGTAGATTGCTTATGAACAGATCTATTATGAGCATTACAAATCCTATACCAAGCATCTTTTAGATTCTCCCCTCCCCTTTTCTTAAAATTGAGAACTTCATTCTCAGAAGTGCACACAATAGAGGAAGAACTAGCCATAGTAACAAGGTGGGCAAGCAAGATCACACGCAAATAAGAGATCCGACGAGAAAAAGGGGGAACGGAAAAAAGGCGAATAAAATGAAAAAAAATTATGAAGTGGGGGAGATGAAAACAAGAGGCAAATAGCAAATAATGTAAATTGCTAGGAGATGAGATTTGTGATTAGGAACCTGATAAATGTTGATGATGTCTCCCCGGCAACGGCGCCAGAAATTCCTTTTCATGCGGCTTGAAACCTATCTTTACAAGAGACCATTGTATATGTTTTGATAAATAGATCTGGATAAAACGCGAAATAAAAGATGCAAATAAAAAGTGCAGCAAAGTATTTTTTAGGTTTTTGGAATAATAGATCTGAAAACAAATACGGTGAAAAATAGATCTGAAAGCAATATGGTAAAAGATAGACCCGGGGGCCGTAGATTTCACTAGTGGCTTCTCTCGAGAAAATATCATACGGTGGGTAGACAAATTACTATTGGGCAATTGATAGAAGATTGAATAATTTTATGATGTTATCCAAGGCAACGATCATGTATATAGGCATCACGTCCAAGATTAGTAGACCGAAACGATTCTCCATCTACTAGTATTACTCCACACATCGACCGCTAACCAGCATGCATCTAGTGTGTTAAGTTCATGGAGAAATGGAGTAATGCAATAAGAACGGGACATGATATTGACAAGATATATTCATGTAGGAATAGACGCCATCTTTTTGTCCTTAATAGCAACGATACATGCGTGCCTCGCTACCCCTTCTGTCACCGGGTGAGGACACCGCAAGATCGAACCCATCACAAAGCACCTCTTCCAATGGAAAGAAAAATCAATCTAGTTGGCCTAACTAAGCCGAATATTCGGAGAAGAAATACGAGACTATAACAATCATGCATATAAGAGATCAAAGAAACTCAAATAATATTCATGGATATAGATCTGATCATAAACTCAAAATTCATCGGATCCCAACAAACACATCGCAAAAAGTTTATATCAAATAGATCTCCAAGAGACCATTGTATTGAGAATCAAAAAGAGAGAAGAAGCCATCCAGGTACCGCCTACGGACCCGTGGGTCTATGGTGAACTACTCACGCATCATCGAAGGAGCACCAATGAGGGCGATGAACCCCTGCATGATCGTGTTTCCCTCTGGCGGAGTGCCGGAATAGGGCTCTAGATTGGATCTCATGGTTTTGGAACTTGCGGTGGCTGGAATTGTGTTTCGTCCGCTCCCCTAGGGTTTCTGGAATATTTGGGTATTTATAGAGCTGAGAGGAGGTGGAGGAGACCCTCGTGGGCCCCACAACCCATCCCACAAGCCTCCCCCTGGTGCTTCATTCCCAAGTTGTCTTCTGGTAAAAAAAAAATCTCCAAAAAGTTTTGCTGCGTTTGGACTCCGTTTGATAGGGATATTTTGCAAAGTAACAAACAAGCAGAAAAACAACAATTGGCACTGGGCACTATGTCAATAGGTTAGTCCCAAAAAATGACATAAAGTTGCTATAAAATGATTGTAAAACATCCAAGAATGATAATATAACAACATGGAACAATAAAAAATTATAGATACGTTGGAGACATCTCAGCGGGGTCTTTTTTTTCTTATGTTCTTCTTATTTTCTTTGTTGGTTGTGTGTATCTCTGATACATTTGGACAACTTGTTGGTACGGAGACCGGGTGTAATTGATATCTTATCGATACTAATATATTCCCTAGTTTGAAAAATTTCTTTAGCTTGTTCAGCTTAGCAGCAGAGGTGAAGCTGCAACTAATCCGCGGGTGGTTTTGGTAATTCATAACAACATATAGCTCATTGAACTAATATCCATTCAAGATAAATATTTCAGGACGTTCAATGATTTGCAATGCGTGGACATGAGATGTGGACACCTCAAAATGATAAGGATAAAGATTGGCAAAAGCTCAAGACTCTCTATTTCCATTTTAGTGATCCAAGATCACATTGAGTCCATAGGAATGCCAATACTATTAAAAGCGGATGAGGTGTTACTTAATGGTCTACTTGCTCAAGTGCTTAGTGATATTGCTCCAAAACCCTCAGCCACTTTCTCCATCCAAAAATGTCCAAACCCTAAGTCCAAAATCAGCCCCACCGATATATCCTACCTGGAGCCACCGAGTTCATATTGACATAGCCACTGCCAGAAAACCTAACGATTCGGTCACACCGATACGGAACTCGATCTCACCGAGATAGCATTGAAAACTCCCTGTGACTGCTTGTTGTAGTTATTCTGGTCTCACAGGGATGTTGCAATAGGTTTCACCGAGTTGGCTTGACAGATTCTCTGTTGCTTATTGCTTCACTTTAGTCCCACCGAATTGATGCAATCGGCGCCACCGAGACGAAGTTTGCCCTAAGCCATAGCACATCGGTCCCATCGAGTTGTTCCAGTCGGTCCCATTGATATTCCTAACGTCCATATTTTTGTACTAATCGGTGCCACCGAGTTTTACAATCGTGCCACTGAGTTTCACAATCGGTGCCACTGAGATAGACCAAAAGTGTGTAACGGTTGGATTTTGTGTGGAGGCTATATATACCCCTCCACCCCTCTTCATAATTGGAGAGAGCCATCAGAACGTGCCTACACTTCCACCATCCATTTACTGAGAGAGAACCACCTACTCATGTGTTGAGATCCAGAGATTCCATTCCAACCATTCGAACCTTGATTTCTAGCCTTCCCCAAGTTTCTTTCCACTCAAATCCTTCTTCCACCATAGCCAAATCTGTGTGGGAGAGTTGAGTGTTGGGGAGACTATCATTTGAAGCACAAGAGCAAGGAGTTCATCATCAACACACTGCCTATTAAGTTTTGGAGAGTGGTGTCTCCTAGATTTGTTAGGTGTCACTTGGGAGCCTCCGACATGATGTGGAGTTGAACCAAGAAGTTTGTAAGGGCAAGGAGATTGCCTACTTCGTGAAGATCTACCCGAGTGAGGCAAGTCCTTCGTGGGTGATGGCCATGGTGGGATAGACAAGGTTGCTTCTTTGTGGACCCTTCATGGGTAGAGCCCTTCGTGAACTCGTGCAACCGTTACCCTTCGTGGGTTGAAGTCTCCATCAATGTGGACGTATGAAGCACCAACTATCGGAACCACGCCAAAAAATCTTCGTGTCTCCATTGCGTTTGCCTTCTCTAAACCCTTCCCTTTACCTTCATATGCAATGTTTTACTTTCCGCTACTATACTCTTAGAATTGCATGTGTACGTTGATTTCTTGACTTGTCATAATTGCTAAAATCTGCCCACAACTAAAATTGGGAAAATGATAGATTTTTAATTGGTCAAGTAGTCTAATGACCCCCTCTCTAGACATAATTTCGATCCTACAAGTGGTGTAAGAGGTTTGGTCTCCATTAGCCTTGATTTCCATGGCTTTGGTGGTCATAGCCTTGGTTTCACAACCGATAAGAGTATGGCGTCTAGCGAGGGTAAATACCACCGTAGAGGTCCTTACTTTGATGTTACAAATTTTGCTAGTTGGAAGCATAAGATGAAAATGCATATTCTTGGTCATAACCCCGCCGTTTGGGCTGTTGTTCATGTTGGATTGCAAGCTGAATTCTTTGAAGATGGTAGAGAACCGGATCGTGATGCGACCGCAGATGAATTGAGCATGTTGAAATACAATGCTCTAGCTTGTGATATTCTCTTCAATGGATTGTACCCCAAAGAATTCAACAAAATCAGTCGTCTTGAGAATGCAAAGGAAATTTTGGATACTTTGGTTGATATGCAGGAAGGTACAGAGTACGTCAAGGAATCCAAGTTGGATGTGCTCCAAAGTCAACTTGACAAGTTCAAGATGAAGGATGGTGAAGGCGCCGCCGAAATGTACTCTAGGCTTGCTCTCATCACAAATGATATTGCCGGCTTAGGAAGGGAAGAGATGACTAACAAATTCATCATCAAGAAGATCCTTAGAGCCTTGGATGTAAAATATGATACCGTGTGCACATTGATCCAAATGAGGCCCAACTACAAAGATCTCAAGCCAACAGAAGTCATTGGTAAAATTGTTTCTCATGAGATGTCACTCAAGGATAAGGAAGAGCTCCACAACAAGTCAAGTGTTGCTTACAAAACTTCAAGTGATGCTCCTACAACATCAAGTGACAAGCTAGTCTCCAATGAAGAATTGAGCTTAATGGTGAAGAACTTCAACAAATTCTACAAGAGTAGAAGCAAAGAGAGAAGCTCCAAGTCAAGGTCTTACAATGACAAAAGATCTTCTAGTCATGATCGTAATTGCTACAATTATGGAAGACCCGGACACTATTCTAATGAGTGTATGGCTCCTTACAAGAAAAGAGAAGACTCACCAAAAAGGAGTAGTAGAAGAGATGAATCACCTCCAAGAGAGAGAAGTAGTAGAGATAATTGTTATGGGCGGAGAGCCTCTCGAAGAAACAAGGATTCGGAAAGGAAGAACAAGTCATCAAAGTGCTACACAAGACGAAGACCGGTACCAACTCAAATAACTACTCAGAGAGAAGCTATCACTCCGAATCCGATTATACTCAAGATGAAGGTGTTGCCGGACTGGCCTAGTGTCATCCAACTCCCACGATATATTTGATTCACCAAATGAAGCAATTCGAAGATGCTTCATGGCTAAAGGCCCCAAGGTATCACACCACGAGTACTTTGATTTCAATAGTGATGAAGATGATTTGCTAGGTTATGAAAATTTATTTGTTGACAAAACTAGTGAAAACAATGATGAATTTGCTAGTAATCATGCTAATTAAGATGAAATGAATGACAATGATAAGAAGGAGATTGTGTGTCTAACTAAAGAACTAAACACTTTTAAGTTAGCTCATGAAACAACTCTAGAGGATCATAGAGAGCTCCAAAGAACTCATTGAAGGAAATATGCCCTAGAGGCAATAATGAAGTTGTTATTTATATTTCCTTATATCATGATAAATGTTTATTATTCATGCTTTGTATTAACCGAAAACTTAGTACATGTGTGAATACATAGACAAACAGAGTGTCACTAGTATGCCTCTACTTGGCTAGCTCGTTGAATCAAAGATGGTTAAGTTTCCTAGCCATAGACTTGAGTTGTCATTTGATTAATGGGATCACTTCATTAGAGAATTATGTGATTGACTTGACCCATTCAGTTAGCTTAGCATTTGATCGTTTAATATATTGCTACTGCTTTCTTCATGACTTATACATGTTCCTATGACAATGAGATTATGCAACTCCCGAATACCGGAGGAACACCTTGTGTGCTACCAAATGTCACAACGTAACTGGGTGGTCATAAAGGTGCTCTACAGGTGTCTCCGATGGTACTTGTTGAGTTGGCATAGATCGAGATTAGGATTTGTCACTCCGATTGTCGGAGAGGTATCTCTAGGCCCTCTCGGTAATGCACATCACTATAAGCCTTGCAAGCAGTGTAACTAATGAGTTAGCTGAGGGATGATGCATTACGGAACAAGTAAAGAGACTTGCCGGTAACGAGATTGAACTAGGTATTGAGATACCGACGATCGAATCTCGGGAAAGTACCATACCGATGACAAAGGGAATAACGTATGTTGTTATGCGGTCTGACCGATAAAGATCTTCATAGAATATGTAGGAACCAGTATGAGCATCCAGGTTCCGCTATTGGTTGTTGACCGGAGATGAGTCTCGGTCATGTATACATAGTTCTCGAACCCGTAGGATCCGCACGCTTAACGTTCGGTGACGATCGGTATTATGAGTTCATGTGTTTTGATGTACCGAAGGTAGTTCGGAGTCCCGGATATGATCACGGACATGACGAGAAGTCTCGAAATAGTCGAGCCATAAAGATCGATATATTGGACGGCTATATTCGGACACTGAAAGTGTTCTGGGTGATTTCAGAGAAAACCAGAGTGCCGGAGGGGTTACCGGAACCCCCCGGGGAAGTATTGGGCCTTAGTGGGCCTTAGGGGAGAGAGAGGGCAGCAACCCAGGAGGTGCCCCCCCCCCCCAAGGGGAGTCTGAATAGGACTAGGGGAGGGGGGCGCGACCCCTCTTTCCCTCTCCCTCTCCCTCTCCTTCCTTCCCCCTCCCCCCTTCCTAGTAGGACTAGGAAAGGATGAATCCTACTCCTACTAGGAGGAGGATTCCTCCTCTCCTTGGGTGCACCAAGGGCCGGCCGGCCTCCCCCCTTGCTCCTTTATATACGGGTGCAGGGGGCACCCTAGGACAATCAAGTTGATTGTTCCAAGCCGTGGGCGGTGCCCCCTCCACCATATTCCACCTCGGTCATATCGTTGCAGTGCTTAGGCGAAGCCCTGCGCCGGTAACTTCATCATCACCGTCATCATGCCGTCGTGCTGACGAAGCTCTCCCTCGAAGTTCTACTGGATCGTAAGTTCGTGGGACGTCACCGAGCCGAACGTGTGCAGATCACGGAGGTGCTGTACCTTCGGTTCTAGGATCGGTCGATCGTGAAGACTTACGACTACATCAACCGCGTTGTCATAACGCTTCCGCTTATGGTCTACGAGGGTACGTAGACAACACTCTCCCCTCTCGTTGCTATGCATCACCATGATCTTGCGTGTGTGTAGGATTTTTTTTGAAATTACTACGTTCCCCAACAGTGGTATCCAAGTCAGGTCTATGCGTAGATGGCATATGCACGACTAGAACACGAGTGAGTTGTGGGCAATACTAGCCATACTGCTTACCAGCATGTCATACTTTGATTCGACGGTATTGTTGGATGAAGCGGCCCAGACCGACATTACACGTACGCTTCCGCAAGACTAGTTCTACCGATGTGCTTCGCACACAGGTGGCTGGCGGGTGTCAGTTTCTCCAACTTTAGTTGAATCGAGTGTGGCTACGCCCGGTCCTTGTTGAAGGTTAAAACATCACATACTTGATGAAATATCATTGTGGTTTTGATGCGTAGGTAAGAATGGTTCTTGCTCAGCCCGTAGCAGCCATGTAAAACTTGCAACAACAAAGTAGAGGACGTCTAACTTGTTTTTGCAGGGCATGTTGTGATGTGATATGGTCAAGATATGATGCTAAATTTTATTGTATGAGATGATCATGTTTTGTAACAGAGTTATCGGCAACTGGCTGGAGCCACATGGTTGTCGCTTTATTGTATGAAATGCAATCTCCATGTAATTGCTTTACTTTATCACTAAGCGGTAGCGATAGTCGTAGAAGCAATAGTTGGCGAGACGACAACGATTCTACGATGGAGATCAAAGTGTCGCACCGGTGATGATGGTGATCATGACGGTGCTTTGGAGATGGAGATCAAAGCCACAAGATGATGATGGCCATATCATATCACTTATATTGATTGCATGTGATGTTTATCTTTTATGCATCTTATTTTGCTTAGTTCGGCGGTAGCATTATAAGATGATCTCTCACTAAATTTCAAGGTACAAGTGTTCTCCCTGAGTATGCACCATTGCGAAAGTTCGTCGTGCCGAGACACCACGTGATGATCGGGTGTGATAAGCTCTACGTTCACATACAACATGTGCAAGCCAGTTTTGCACACGCAGAATACTCGGGTTAAACTTGACGAGCCTAGCATATGCAGATATGGCCTCGGAACACTAAGACCAAAAGGTCGAGCGTGAATCATATAGTAGATATGATCAACATAGTGATGTTCACCACTGAAAACTACTCCATCTCACGTGATGATCGGACATGGTTTAGTTGATTTGGATCACGTGATCACTTAGATGATTAGAGGGATGTCTATCTAAGTGGGAGTTCTTAAGTAATATGATTAATTGAACTTTAATTTATCATCAACTTAGTACCTGATAGTATTTTGCATGTCTATGTTGTTGTAGATAGATGGCCCGTGCTGTTGTTCCGTTGAATTTTAATGCGTTCCTAGAGAAAGCTAAGTTGAAAGATGATGGTAGCAACTACACGGCTGGGTCCGTAACTTGAGGATTATCCTCATTCCTGCACAGAAGAATTACGTCCTGGAAGCACCGATAGGTGCCAAACCCGCTGCAGGAGCAACGCCAGATGTTATGAACGTGTGGCAGAGCAAAGCTGATTACTACTTGATAGTTCAGTGTGCCATGCTTTATGGCTTAGATTCGGGACTTCAACGACGTTTTGAACGTCATGGAGCATATGAGGCATTCCAGGAGTTGAAGTTAATATTTCAAGCAAATGCCCGGATTGAGAGATATGAAGTCTCCAATGAGTTCTACAGCTGCAAGATGGAGGAGAATAGTTCTGTCAGTGAACATATACTCAAAATGTCTGGCTATAACAATCGCTTGATTCAACTGGGAGTTAATCTTCCTGATGATAGTGTCATTGACAGAATTCTTCAATCACTGCCACCAAGCTACAAGAGCTTCATGTTGAACTATAACATGCAAGGGATGGATAAGACAATTCCCGAGCTCTTCGCGATGCTAAAAGCTGCGGAGGTAGAAATCAAGAAGGAGCATCAAGTGTTGATGGTCAACAAGACCACCAGTTTCAAGAAAAAGGGTAAAGGGAAGAAAGGGAACTTCAAGAAGAAAGGCAAGCAAGTTGCTTCTCAAGTGAAGAAACCCATATCTGGACCTAAGCCTGAGACTGAGTGCTTCTACTTCAAAGGGACTGGTCACTGGAAGCGGAACTGCCCCAAGTATTCATTGATGGTCCTCGACCCAATCATTGATGGATTCCATCTCACGAGAGTCCTCATGGACGGTGGCAGCAGCCTGAACCTGCTCTATCAGGATACAGCGTGCAAAATGGGCATTAATCCATCACGGATCAAGCCCACAAAGACTACCTTCAAAGGAGTCATACCAGGTGTAGAGGCCCGCTGTACGGGCTCAATCACACTAGTGGTTGTCTTCGGATCTCCGGACAACTTCCGAAGTGAAGAGTTAATCTTCGACATCGTCCCCTTTCGCAACGGCTATCACACACTGCTCGGAGGAACTGCATTCGCTCGATTCAACGTGGTGCCGCACTACGCTTATCTCAAGCTCAAGATGCACGGTCCACGTGGCGTCATAACAGTTAATGGAAATACGGAGCGCTCCCTCCGTACCGAGGAGCACACCGCTGCCTTAGCGGCAGAAGTACAGAGCGGCCTTTTCGGCGGCCGAGCTCCTAGACACTGTCAAGAGAGTCCGGACTATTCTGCAGCAGGACAGCCCAGCTCGCCAAGAGCTCAACTAGCAATTCGGCCTCCGTCCCAGCCCCAACCAAGTGGCGGCATTCGTACCGCGCGTACATAACTACACACTCAAAATACCATGGGCATGGATGGAGGCATAGCTAGCTTGTGATCCACAATACGGCTCGACCGTCCCCGGATACATGTACTTTCACTTTCCCCTTCTTTTTCCTTTTCAGGTTTATTTTCCACAGGCCTTCCTTGACGGCCTGATCACCGGTCCTTTCGAAGGATAAATACACCAAGGCGGCAAGAAGCACATACGTATTGGGGAATTTTTAGGTGGTCTCTTTAACGATCCCTTTACCTATTTTCAGACCCACACGCAGCTCCCCCTCGATTATGGCATATTAAATAGCCTTTTTCTTATTGCACTACTTGTATAAATGCGCTTTGACGTATTAATGAAATTATAATGGAAACAGTTTGCGGCCCAAATCCTATGGCACTAGCTTACTACTCCTTTTTTCTTTTTTTCCTTCTTTGGTAATCTTTTCAAGTTGCACCCGTACACTTTGGTACGCCTGAATTTGCCAGGGGCTTCATTGCGACCCATAATACGGCAACAAAGTCCAAACACTTTTACAATGTAGTTCGGCACCCCGAATTTAGCATTATATGCATTGGCTCCGAGTCATGTCTTTGGTCAATAGTTGGGTTGCCCGGCTCCTATGCTTACTACCTTATGTTCCGCTATATTGGCTAGGGTAGTAAAGGGAGAACTACTGCCACTGTGCCCTGGTTCATCCGGATGAGCACCTCAGTAGAGAAAGCCGAAAACTGACTGTCATGATGCAGCGAGATCCGGTCAGCTCTTCGAAAGTTTCAAAATCGTTAGCGATTTTTTCCGCATTACGCGAGGGATCGGTACTTGCCCGATCAGGTGTTTACAACATCCTAGGGGCTGCGCCCAAATTTTTATTGTCAAACTCCTATGGATAAGTGGGAGTGTTCAAGCCGTATAGTCTGATTGCCTGGTTCATTGCGCTAAACACCTCCTTCAAGGACCAAACAATTGGATCAAGAGTGTTTAGATTCTATCCTGAACACCCCTGTACTACCTACGTGGGAGCAGAAGCCGACGGCTGGCCAACTCTCAGATTTAACAAAACACGGCCGCACAGGAGGTAATTTTTTTTAACAAAAAACAAATATTATAACGACTTTGTTTCATCATACAAGGCAGAGACAATATGAATGTATTTCATTCGAAAATAATGTCTTGCGCACATTGCGTCGCCACAATACGAGACCCCTCCAGGACGTCTTCAAAGTACCGCTAGGGTGTGCGGTGCTCCTTGCCCTCAGGCGGTCCCTCGGTCACATGCTTAACGGCGTCCATCTTCGCCCACCACACCTTGACGCGGGCGAAGGCCATGCGCGCGCCCTCGATGCAGACCAACCGCTTGACGATGTCCAGCCGAGGGCAGGCATTCACCAGCCGCTTCACGAGTCCGAAATAGCTGCTGGGTATAGCTTCGGCAGGCCACAGCCGGATTATTAAATCCTTCATGGCTAGTTCGGCCACCCTATGCAGGTCGACCAGCTGTTTTAGCTGATCGCTAAAGGGCAATGGATGTTCTGGCGCAAGATATTGCGACCAGAATAGCTACTCCGTTGAGCTCCCTTCTTCGGCTCGGAAGAACTCCGCAGCGTCAGATACACTACGCGGCAGATCCGCAAACACCCCAGGAGAACTCCAAATCCGGGTCAGTAAGATATACTTATTGTTCACATACTTGCTTTGCATACTAAACGCCTTACCCGCAGCGACTTTCTTGGCCTTCTGAATCTCCTGGAGGGCGGCCTGGGCTTCCACCCGGGCCTCTTCCACGCTTTGGCGAGCCCTGGCGAGTTCGGCCTCTTGAGCCGAAACATCGTGCTCCAAGGACTCGCACTTCTTTATGGCATCCTGGAGCTCCTGCTGAACCTCATCAAGCCTGGCCTCGTGCTTCTCATGGGCAGCTTGTTCCTTGGCAGCCTTCTCCTTGGCCTCGGCCAGCTCCTTTTTAAGGGCCTCGACCTTGGTCGACGCTCCTTCAAATATCATGGCACTATAGTCAATACACATCATTCATTCTTTCCGAATATACAATAGGTCATTACATACCTTGCTTGCCCTCTAGTTGCTTTCTCGCTTGGCAGAGCTCCTCCTCGGCCCGCTCCAGTCTCTGCTTTAGTCCGGAGACTTCGGTAGCGTGTCCGGTCGCAGCTAGCAACGACGCCTGTTTCAACACACAGGCGCATATGGTTAGTCTCCTATGAGAAACTGTTTGATCCTCTGTCCGGCTCTTCTTTCCGAACACCATACAAAGTCTCAGGGGCTACTATTTATACTGTGACACTCTTTTTATAAAATTGCGTCACTTACCTCAAAACCTATCAGCAGGCTGCTGCAGGCTTCGGTTAGTCTGCTCTTGACGGACTGAACCCTCTCAATCACTGTACCCATAAGGATACGATGTTCCTCCATGATGGAAGCGCCTCGTAGCGTTTCCAAAAGATTGTCCGGTGCCTCTGGTTGGACAGAGGTCACCGGCGGGACAGGCACGCCTCCTTCTTTTGAAGGAGGTTTCTCGCGGATTCCGGAGCCATATGGGCCTTCGGAATCGTATTCAGCTGTGGGCCAAACTGAACATGGCCCCCATCGCCCTTCTCCATGGGGATGTGATCCCCCATGTGTCCGGCGATGGAGGCTTCGCCCTCCGGCGCCTCCCGGACGGCCTCCTGAACCTCTCCCTGGCCTGGAAAGGTCGTTCGGGACAGCACCTCGGTGTCGTCCTTGGCCTCGGGAGATTGAGCGGCCGGCGGCGACTCGCTGGCCATCGCCTTCGAATCCAGCGACCCTCCTGATGAGGATCGCAGGGAGCTGTCATGGGCCGGACTGCAATAGCATGATTAAACATGTTAGTACCATGAAGCAGAGAGGCCGGATACACGGACGTATACGAGTTTTTGGTACTTACGACGCGGCCAGGGGCTTGTTCCGGGGACGTTGCTCCGGACTGCTATCGATGTCCCACGCGGAGTTATCCGCGAGGGGACCCTTCCCCATCTTGGGCGCCTCCGCCTCCAGATTTGTGGAGGCCACCCTCTTCTTCCTTCCCCCCTCAGGGGGGAGTTGCTTTCCTCCTCCTCGTTGTCGTCTTCGGTGGCGGAGGAGTGAGTCTCATCGTCTTCGGACGTCACGTCCGAAGCACGCTTGCGGCGAGGGCCACTTTTGGCCCCCTTAGCCTTCTTCTTGGCCTTCTTCTCTGGCGCGTTGTATGGCGCCGGAACTAGCATCTTCGCTAGGAGCGGGATGATTGGTTCCTCGGGCAGCGGAGCCGGGCACCGAATCTTCTCCGCTTTCTCTATCCGTCCCTGAAAAATGAATAGTAAAGTTTAGATATCTCCCTTGAGAAAGCAAGTAGAGGATGCGCCTTGAGATGTGAAAGACTTACCGCACTGGCAGGATGGGCAAGATCGTGCCCGCGGTCCGAGTCTATCTCCGGCGGCGTCTCCTTGCCTGTGAAGAGCATATTCCAGATGTCTTCGTGCGTGGTTCCGAAGAGCCTTGTCAAGGTCTGATGCTTCTCCGGATCGAATTCCCGTAAAGGGCAAGTTCGGCTCTGGCATGGAAGAATCCGGCAAACTATATCATCACCTAGATCATGTTTACAAGCTTGACGTTTTTATCCACCATGCTTTGGATGCGCGTTTGCAGCGCTAGGAGTTCGTCCGACGCAGACCAATTTGGGCCCTTCTCTATCCAGGAGGTGAGCCGCATTGGAGCTTCGGACTTGAACTCGGGAGCCGCCGCCCAAGTGGCGCCGCAAGGCTCTGTGATGTAAAACCATTGTTTGTGCCACTCATTGACAGTCTCCACAAAAGTACCCTTAGGCCATGTGACATTGGGTAGCTTTCTCACCATGGCGCCTCCGCACTCTGCGTGTTGGCCGTCCACCACCTTCGGCTTCACGTTGAAGATCTTGAGCCACAGTCCAAAGTGGGGATGGATGTGGAGGAAGGCCTCGCACACGACAGTGAATGCCGAGATGTTGACTCCTTCGGGGCTAGATCATGAAAATCTAGCGTGTAATAGAACATAAGTCTGCGGACGAAAGGGCGGAGAGGAAACCCTAACCCGCAGACGAAGTGAGGGATGAACACCACCCTCTCAGTGAGCTTCAGGGTGGGGATGATTTGCCCCTTGGCCGGAAGCCGGTGGGAAATTTCCTTCGCCAGATACCCGGCCTCCCGAAGCTTGGTGATGTCCTTCTCCTTAACGGAGGAGGCCATCCATTTTCCTTGCGCTCCAAATCCAGACATGGCTGAGTGCTTTCTTGGGGCGGAAGAGATGAGGACTTGGGTGCTGGAGCTCGAGAATGGAAGGGCAGATAAAGAGAGAAGGCGTGGGTGAAAGAAAGGAGTCCTTATCTCCTTATAAAGGCAATGGATATCAAGCGCCTCCCCACTCGCCTTAAAACTCGCCTATTCCCAAGGGATGTGCAAACGACACGGTTGGATTACCCATGCCCGTATTGATGAGAATCCCGCAATAAGGGGACACGATCTCTGCTTCGACAAGACATGCCAATGGAAACCGCATCTCGAAACATGGAACGGCTGACGAAAATGGTTCGAAATAATGACCGGGTAGACGTGATGTCACATTACAAAAAGTTGTCAGCGGATTGGACTCGTGAAATATTATACTCTCTGCGGTTGTGTGTGGTACTTGTGTTGCAGATCCGGACACATTTGTTACGTCCGAAGACTATTTTGGAGTATTCAGAAAGGGGAACCCGGCTTGCAATGCCGAAGACAATCTGCCCGCCGGACACCTCGTCATCGCTTTGGTTCGATTAGCTCTTGAGGAGTCTGGACCAAGGGGTCCTCGGGCGTCCGGCCTGTTGGACATGGGCCGGACTAATGGGCTGAGAAGATCCGAAGACCGAAGACTGTCTCCCGTGTCCGGATGGGACTCTCCTTGGCATGGAAGGCAAGCTTGGCGTCCAAATATGAAGATTCCTTTCTCTGTAACCGACTTTATGTAACCCTAGATCCCTTCGGTGTCTATATAAACCGGAGGGCTAGGTCCGTAGATGCCTATATTCATTATCATAGTCATACATGCTAGACTTCTAGGGTTTTAGCCATTATGATCTCGTGGTAGATCAACTCTTGTAACACTCATATTCATCAAGATCAATCAAGCAGGTAGTAGGGTATTACCTCCATAGAGAGGGCCCGAACCTGGGTAAACATTGTGTCCCCTGTCTCCTGTTACCATCGATCCTAGACACATAGTTTGGGACCCCCTATCCGAGATCTGCCGGTTTTGACACCGACACATGCCTCATGGGCAATATGACTAAAACGCCGTTCTCCGGAACAATGGACGAGCAACAGATTTGTTGGAAATCATACATACTAATGTATGTGGTCCAATGAATGTTGAGGCTCGCGGCGGGTATCATTATTTTCTCACCTTCACAGATGATTTGAGCAGATATGGGTATATATCTACTTGATGAAGCATAAGTCTGAAACATCTGAAAAGTTCAAAGAATTTCAGAGTGAAGTGGAAAATCGTCGTAACAAGAAAATAAAGTTTCTATGATCTGATCGTGGAGGAGAATATTTGAGTTACGAGTTTGGTCTTCATTTGAAACAATGCAGAATAGTTTCGCAACTCACGCCACCCGGAACACCACAGTGTAATGGTGTGTCAGAACATCGTAATCGTACTTTACTAGATATGGTGCGACCTATGATTTCTCTTACTAATTCACCGCTATCGTTTGGGGGTTATGCTTTAGAGACAGTTGCGTTCACGTTTAGAGACGACACCTTATGAACTGTGGTTTGGCAAGAAACCAAAGTTGTCGTTTCTGGAAGTTTGGGGATGCGATGCTTACGTGAAAAAGCTTCAACCTGATAAGCTCGAACCCAAATCGGAGAAATGTGTCTTCATAGGATACCCAAAGGAGACTGTTAGGTATACCTTCTATCACAGATCTGAAGGCAAGAAATTTGTTGCTAAGAATGGATCCTTTCTAGAGAATGAGTCTCTCTCGAAAGAAGTGAGTGGGAGGAAAGTAGAACTTGATGAGGTAACTATACCTGCTCTCTTATTGCAAAGTAGTTTATCACAGAAATCTATTCCTGTGACTCCTACACCAATTAGTGAGGAAGCTAATGATGATGATCATCTAACTTCAGATCAAGTCACCACCGAACCTCGTAGGTCAACAAAAGTAAGATCCGCACCAGAGTGGTACGGTAATACTGTTCTGGAGGTCATGTTACTTGACCATGACGAACCTACGGACTATGAGGAAGCGATGATGAGCCCAGATTCCGCAAAATGGCTTGAGGCCATGAAATCTGAGATGGGATCCATGTATGAGAACGAAGTGTGGACTTTGGTTGACTTGCCCGATGATCGGCAAGCCATCGAGAATAAATGGATCTTCAAGAAAAAGACAGACGCTGACGGTAATGTTACTGTCTACAAAGCTCGACTTGTTGCGAAAGGTTTTCGACAAGTTCAAGGAGTTGACTACGATGAGACGTTCTCAGCCGTAGCGAAGCTTAAGGCCGTCCGAATCATGTTAGCAATTGCCGCATTTTATGTGAAATTTGGCAAATTGATGTAAAGGCTGCATTCCTGAATGGATTTCTGGAAGAAGAGTTGTATATGATGCAACCTGAAGGTTTTATCGATCCAAAGGATGCTAACAAAGTGTGCAAACTCCAGCGATCCATTTATGGACCGGTGCAAGCATCTCGGAGTTGGAATAAACGTTTTGATTGTGTGATCAAAGCATATGGTGTTATACAGACTTTTGGAGAAGCCTGTATTTACAATAAAGTGAGTGGGAGCTCTGTAGCATTTCTAATATTTTATGTGGATGACATATTGTTGATTGGAAATGATATAGAATTTCTGGATAGCATAAAAGGATACTTGAATAAGAGTTTTTCAATGAAAGACCTCGGTGAAGCTGCTTATATATTGGGCATCAAGATCTATAGAGATAGATCAAGACGCTTAATTGGACTTTCACAGAGCACATACCTTGATAAAGTTTTGAAGAAGTTCAAAATGGATCAAGCAAAGAAAGGGTTCTTGCCTGTGTTAGAAGGTGGGAAGTTGAGTCAGACTCAATGCCCGACCACTGCAGAAGATAGAGAGAAAATGGAAGGTGTTCCCTATGCTTAAGCCAATGAAGGATTCTAGATGAAGGAGTTCATATCCGATCTAGGTGTCATACCTAGTGCACCGGGTCCAATGAAAATCTTTTGTGACAATACTGGTGCAATTGCCTTGGCAAAGGAATCCAGATTTCACAAGTGAACCAAGCACATCAAGAGACGCTTCAATTCCATCCACGATCAAGTCAAGAAGGGAGACATAGAGATTTGCAAGATACATACGGAGCTGAATGTTGCAGACCCGTTAACTAAGCCTCTCTCATGAGCAAAACATGATCAACACCAAGACTCCATGGGTGTTAGAATGATTACTGTGTAATCTAGATTATTGACTCTAGTGCAAGTGGGAGACTGAAGGAAATATGCCCTAGAGGCAATAATAAAGTTGTTATATATATTTCCTTATATCATGATAAATGTTTATTATTCATGCTAGAATTGTATTAACCGGAAACTTAGTACATGTGTGAATACATAGACAAACAGAGTGTCACTAGTATGCCTCTACTTGACTAGCTCGTTGAATCAAAGATGGTTACGTTTCCTAGCCATAGACATGAGTTGTCATTTAATTAACGGGATCACATCATTAGAGAATGATGTGATTGACTTGACCCATTCCGTTAGCTTAGCATTTGAACATTTAGTATATTGCTATTGCTTTCTTCACGACTTATACATGTTCCTATGACTATGAGATTATGCAACTCCCGAATACCGGAGGAACACCTTGTGTGCTACCAAACGTCATAACGTATTTGGGTGATCATAAAGGTGCTCTACAGGTGTCTCCGATGGTACTTGTTGAGTTGGCATAGATCGAGATTAGGATTTGTCACTCCGATTGTCGAAGAGGTATCTCTGGGCCCTCTCAGTAATGCACATCACTATAAGCCTTGCAAGCAATGTAACTAATGAGTTAGTTGCAGGATGATGCATTATGTAACGAGTAAATAGACTTGCCGGTAACGAGATTGAACTAGGTATTGAGATACCGACGATCGAATCTCGGGCAAGTAACAAACCGGTGACAAAGGGAACAACGTATGTTGTTATGCGGTTTGACCGATAAAGATCTTCGTAGAATATGTAGGAACCAATATGAGCATCCAGGTTCCGCTATTGGTTGTTGACCAGAGATGATTCTTGGTCATGTCTACATAGTTCTCGAACCCGTAGGGTCTGCACGCTTAACGTTCGGCCACGATCGGTATTATGTGATTATGTGTTTTGATGTACCGAAGGTAGTTTGGAGTCCCGGATATGATCACTGACATGACGAGGAGTCTCGAAATGATCGAGACATAAAGATCGATATATTGGACGTCTATATTCCGACATCGGAAGTGTTCCGGGTGATTTCAAAGAAAACCGGAGTGCCAGAGGGGTTACCGGAACCCCCCGGGGAAGTATTGGGCCTTAGTGGGCCTTAGGGGAGAGAGAGGGCAGCAGCCCAGGAGGTGGCGCGCCCCCCAAGGGGAGTCCGAATAGGACTAGGGGAGGGGGGCGCGGCCCCTCTTTCCCTCTCCCTCTCCCTCTCCTTCCTTCCCCCTTCCCCCTTCCTAGTAGGACTAGGAAACGATGAATCCTACTCATACTAGGAGGAGGATTCCTCCTCTCCTTGGGCGCACCAAGGGTCGGCCGGCCTCCCCCCTTGCTCCTTTATATATGGGGGCAGGGGGGCACCCTAGGACACACAAGTTGATTGTTCCAAGCCGTGTGCGGTGCCCCCTCCACAATATTCCCCCTCGGTCATATTGTTGCAGTGCTTAGGCGAAGACCTGCGCCGGTAACTTCATCATCACCGTCATCATGTCGTCGTGGTGACGAAGCTCTCCCTCGAAGCTCTACTGGATCGTAAGTTCGTGGGACGTCACTGAGCCGAACGTGTGCAGATCGCGGAGGTGCCGTACCTTCGGTGCTAGGATCGGCCGATCGTGAAGATGTACGACTACATCAACCGCATTGTCATAATGCTTCCGCTTACAATCTATGAGGGTACGTAGACAACACTTTCCCTTGTCGTTGCTGTGCATCACCATGATCTTGCGTGTGCGTAGGATTTTTTTTGAAATTACTACGTTCCCCAACACTCATGAGAAGCTACGCTTCAAGAAGCTAATTTAGAGCAAGAGCATGAGTTTCTAAAAGCCATTAATGATGATCTTCGAAAGAAGAGTTCCTCTTACATTTCCAAATGTCTCCTCTTGTCTACTTATATGCAACAAGTAAAATCTAGCAACAAGAGCAAGACAAATTCTTCTTCTATTAGTAACTATAATAATGCTAAATCTAATATTGTTGCTTCTAGAGGTTCTCTTGATTCCACTAATGATTCTCTTAGCCAAGTTACACTTGAGCAAGAAAATAGCTTATTGAATGGAATTATAGAGAAAGGTGTTTACAAGAGCCTTGCCAGAAGTAAGCAATCTAAGGAAATTGTTCGCAAGCAAGGAAGGCACCGGAAGAATCAAGGTGTTGGTTTTGAACAAAAATTCAATGCCAATGGAGTTGAATGGGAAGAAGATCAATACCCCAAAACAAAGTATGTTCCGCAACAAGAGAAGTATGACCCCACTTCTTTTAAGGGAACACAAGCTCAAGATGATCTTCCACCACAAGACCACACGCTAAAAGGCAAGGACAAGCTTCAAGAAGAGATTGACTCATTTGAAGAAGCTCCTAAGGCCATGGTCAAGTGGGTTCCCAAGACTACATCAAAATCTACTTCATCAAGTTCAACTACAATTCCAAGGATTCCCATCAAGTTGATGTGGGTCCCAAATAAGAAGAACTAGAGTGTTCTTGAGGGTGACTCCACCAACATACTTCACTCACATTCATTTTGGCAAGGACTTGTGCAATCAACTTTCATATCTTGCACTAGTTCATGGAGTCACAAACCCTCTTGTTGGTAAGTCGAGGGACAAGGTAACCTAATGCTTTCATGGACATCATCATATGTGTGATTCACTCTATGTCTATGGATATCCTTGTATGTTACTTGTGGGACTAACCCATGTAGGTTTTGAAAGTGAAAAACTCCAAGTATTGCTCTCAACTCTTGATGGACTACATCAACATTGAGCATCCACATCTTCACTATCTACATGAAGTCATCATCGGCAAAACCCAAGGTTAGTTGATCCCTCTTTGGGGGGATATCACATCTAGGGGGAGCTTCGCTCTTAAAATTGAGCTAATGCAACTCTGATGGTGTGAACACATTAATGCTTTATGTAAAAGTGGTAAACCCACTTGTTCTTAAACTATGAGTATGACCTATGATCAAATGTTCTCATTTACTCATATATAGATGACCTAGTCATCGCCAATTGCTTGACAGATGCTAGAATTGTTTGTGCATGCTTGATACATATTTCATTTGATAACTTATTGTGTGAGCATGTTGGTTTGAACATTTCTCAATTCGAGGACATCCATTTTTTGTTTTGGTTGCATTTGGTTTTTGTTGGCCAAAAGGATGTGCAAGAATGCCTAAGAACTTTCTCTTGCTATCTATGCTCTTCTTGTCTCAAATTCTTTTCATGCTATATCACAAAAATTGAACAAGTCTTTTTCGGACCCTCCGGGTGAGGAGCACTCAGAGCCACCGATCCATCAAGGGCTGACTTCTAAAACCTTATATTGCATTTCTGTCAGACCAATTAACTCAAACTCAGTCACACCGAAAGCATTTAGATTGATCTAGGTTTTCATATCAGTGCTACCAATTAGACCGAGTCGGTCCTACCGAGTTGTTGTAACTACACGCAGTTGCACATCTCGGTGGCACCGATTTGTTCCACCCGGTGCCACCGACAGCACATGGGTATATATATCTTGCGGCCCGTACGGTTGAAAACTTATTCAAATGTTGCGAGCCGCGCCCCATTGCTACCGCCCCCTTCATCTCCGGATCGTCGCTGTCGTCTCCTATGCGCCTTCGCTGCAGGAATCCGTCGTCGTCAACGGAATCTACTCCACCATTGCCGCCGTAGAGGATCTCCACCAAGTTAGGGTGAGATTCGATCTCCTCGTGGTTTCTTTCTCCGATTCAATGCACAAGGAATTTTCCTAGTATCTTGCCACGTTTGAGATTCATCTATCCACAACACAAATTCGTTATGATAGATTTGAAGAAATTTTTTTTTAAGGTTTAGGTTTTCGCCGAACTCATCTCGGACCGACCGAATTGAGATTTTCGGTCCCACCGATTGGCTCGGGCCATTGCACATGAACAACTCGGTTCCACCAAAACGTACAAATCGGTGAGACCAAAGGTAAAGTCTCAGTGAAATCCTAGCAACTCGGTGCCACTGAACCCCAACTCGGTCCAACTGAAATGGTGTTTTTAGGCTCTATGAGTTCTTCAATGTCACCTAAACGATCAACACGGTAGCTCAGAAATGCTTTCTGTGTAAATCTCAATTTAAAGTTTGGACTCAATTTTTTTTGCAAAAATGACTGCTTTTTTGTGATTAATCATCTACTCTTCCCATACCCATCTATTCACAGGGTCTGTTTGCTAAGGTATCAATTGCCAGCGACAGTTAGAATGTGTAAGAACAAAATGTTGATCTCACTAAGGTTTCAAGCCCGAATGACAGCTATGATGAAGGTAGCAGAAGAACCCCCCCAATAACCTGCCAAAGGCTGCCACAAGAACAAAGAGAAGAAAACCTCTGACAGCGAGGCACCCCCAGCAATCTATCCGCCTAAGGGCATGCGTAGTAGTACTTTGCTTTGAGGGCTAATAAACTTCTGCAATAAGTATATATATGAGTTCTTTATGACTAATGTGAGTCCATGGATTATATGCACTCTTACCTTTCCACAATTTTCTAGCCTCTTTGGTACCGATCATTGCATTTTCTCACCTCGAGACGTGGTGCAAACTTCGCCGGTGCATCCAAACCCCGTGATATGATGCGCTCTATCACACATAAGCCTTATTATCTTCCTCAAAACAGCCACCATACCTACCTATTATGGCATTTCCATAGCCATTCCGAGATATATTGCCATGCAACTTCCACCGCTTCCGTTTTGATGACTTGAGCATTCATTGTCATATTGCTTTCCATGATCGTAAGTTAGCTAGCATGATATTTTCATGGCTTGTTCATTTTCTGATATCCTTGCTATGCTAGATCATTGCACATCCTGGTACACTGCCAGAGGCATTCATATAGAGTCATACTTTGTTCTAGGTATCGAGTTGTAATATTGAGTTGTAAGTAAATAGAAGTGTGATGATCATATTCATTATTAGAGCATGTTCCAGTGAGGAAAGGATGATGGAAACTATAATCCCCCCACAAGTCGGGATGAGACTCCGGACAAAAATAAAAAAAATAAAAATAAAATAAAAAGTGAGGCTAAAAAGAGCCCAAGAAAAAAATAAAAAAGAAGAAAAAAATGAGAGAAAAAGAGAGAAGGGGCATGCTAATTCCACACTTGTGCTTCAAAGTAGGACCGGTTTTTTCATATAGAGAGTCTCCTATGTTGTCACTTTCATATACTATTGGGAATTTTTCATTATAGAGTTAGATGAACACCCACTTAGTTTTCAGTTTGAGCTTTCATACACTTATAGCTCTTAGTGCATCCGTTGCATGGCAATCCCTTCGCCTCGCATTGATATCAATTGATGGGAATCTCCATAGCCCGTTGATTAGCCGCGTCGATGTGAGACTTTCTTACTTTTTTGTCTTATCTATGTTTACCCCTGATGTCTACTACGCAACCTTTCTTCTTGTAGACTCATGTCGGGCCTCCAAGCGCAGAGTTTTGTAGGACAGTAGCAAATTTCCCTCAAGTGGATGACCTAAGTTTTATCAATCTGTGGGAGGCGAAGGATGAAGATGGTCTCTCTCAAACAACCCTCCAACCAAATAACAAAGAGTCTCTTGTGTCCCCAACACACCAAATCCATGGTAAATTATATAGGTGCATTAGTTCGGTGAAGAGATGGTGATACACGTGTAGTATGGATAGTAGATATAGGTTTTTGTAATCTGAAAATATAAAAACAGCATGGTAGCAAGTAACAAAAGTGAGCAAAAACGGCGTTGCAATGCTTGAAAACAAGGCCTAGGGTTCATACTTTCACTAGTGCAATCTCTCAATAGTGCTAGCATAGTTGAATCATATAACAATCCCTCAATGTGCAACAAAGAATCACTCCTAAGTTCTTATCTAGCAAAGAACATAAGATGAAATTGTTGTAGGGTACGAAACCACCTCAAAGTTATCCTTTCCGATCAATCTATTGAGACATCCCTATAAGTGTCACGAACAGCCCTAGAGTTCGTACTAAAATAACACCATATGAAAACACAAAGAACTATTGTTACCTAGATACTCCAATTTTACCATAAGTATCCATGGGTCAATTATACAATATGCATCAAACAACTTCAGATTCATAATATTCAATCCAACACAAAGAACTTCAAAGAGTGCCCCAAGATAACCCCAGTGGAGAAACAAGGACAAAAACGTGCATCAACCCCTATGCATAGATTACCCCAATGTCACCTTGGGAATCCGCGAGTTGAGTGCCAAAACATACATCAAGTGAATCAATAGAACACCCCATTGTCACCACGGGTATCCACATGCAAGACATACATCAAGTGTCTCAAATCCATAAAAGTATTCAATCCAATAATAGTGAAACCTCAAAGGTAGAAACTCAATTCATCACAACAAGATAGAAGGGGGAAACACCACATGATCCAGCTGTATTAACAAAGCTTGCGGTACATTAAGATCGTGCCAAATCAAGAACACGAGAGACACACACAGAGAGAGATTAAACACATAGCTACTGGTTCATACCCTCAGCCTCGAGGGTGAACTACTCCCTCCTCGTCATGGAGACCACCGGGATGATGAAGATGGCCTCCGGTGATGATTTCCCCATCCTGCATGGTGCCGGAACGGGTCCCGATTGGTTTTTCGTGGCTACAGAGGCTTGCAGCGACCAAACTTCTCATCCATGGTTCTTTTCAGGGGGTTTTGGTATTTATAAGAATTTTTGGTGCCGGTCTCACATCAAGGGGGTTCCCGAGGGGCCCACAACCTCGTGGGGTGCGCCCGCCAGGCTTGTGTCTCCCTCGTCCAATTCCTGGCCCAGCTCCGGTGCTTCGGGGGTCTCTTTTGGTCCATAAAAATAACCGTAAATTTCAGCCCATTTTGAGAACTTTAATTCCTGCACAAAAAACGACGCCACGGTAGTTCTGCTGAAAACAGCATCAGTCCGGGTTAGCTCTAATCAAATCATACAAAAACCACATAAAATTGTTGTAAACATGGCATGAATACTTCATAAATTATTGATACATTGGAAACGTATCAACCCCTATCATCATACTCTATTCCACCCATAGTGCTATGTCCATGGCTTGCGCTCATGTATTGCATGGGGGTTGAAAAGGCTAAAGTGTGTTAAAAATATGAACCAATTGCTCGGTTTGTCATCGGGGTTGTGCATGATAAATACTTTGTGTTAAGAAGATGGAGCATGACAAGACTATATGATTTTGTAGGGATAGCGTTCTTTAGCATTGATATTTTGAAAGACATGGTTGTTTGTTAGGATGCCTGAGTATTGATGTCTTTATGTCAAATTATAGACTATTGCTTTGAATCACTCGTGCTTAATATTCATGCCATGATTAGATATATGATCAAGATTATGCTACGTAGCATTCCACATCAAAAATTATCTTTTTTTATCATTTACCTACTCGAGGACGAGCAGGAATTAAGCTTGGGGATGCTGATACGTCTCCGTCGTATCTATAATTTTGTATTGTGCCATGCCAATATAATACAACTTTTATATACTTTTAGCAACATCTTATATTATTTTTTGGGACTAACATATTGATCCATTGCCCAGTGTCAGTTGCTGTTTGCTGCATGTTTTTTGTTTTGCAGAATATCCATATCAAATGAAGTCCAAATGCAATAAAATTTACGGATAATTATTTTGGAATAAATGTGATATTTGGGAGGTGGAATCAACGCAAACGGAGGCCCACAGCCTCCACAAGACATCATGGCATGGCCCAGCACCGTGGCGTGCGGTGGTGCCTTGTGGGCACTCCGTAAGTCAGTTGGGTCTCTACTTATGGTGCAAGGAAGCTTATATCCATAAAATAATCGTGTTAAAATTTCAGCGCAATTGGAATTACGAATCGCTGGGAATATAGGAAACGGTTTTTGGCCAGAAAACAGGAACGTGAAATAGAAGATAACACAGAGAGAGAGAGAGAGAGAGAGAGAGAGAGAGAGAGAGAGAGATAGATAGAGAGAGAGAGAGAGAGAGAGAGAGAGAGAGATCCAATCTCGGAGGGGCTCTTGGCCTTCCACCGCCATGGAGGCCATGGACCAGAGGGGAAACCCTCCTCTCATCTAGGGGGGAGGCCAAGGAAGAAGAAGAAGGGGGCTCTCTCCCCCTCTCTCTCCCGGTGGCGCCGGAGTGCCGCCGGGGCTAGGATCGTGACGGCGATCTACATCAACAACCTAGCTACCATCAACACCAACTTTCTTCCCCTCTATGCAGCTGTGTAAACTCTTTATTCCCGCTGCAATTCTCTACTTAAACATGGTGCTCCAACACTATATATTATTATCCAATGATATGTAGTTATCCTATGATGTTTGAGTAGATCTATTTTGTACAATGGGTTAATTGATGATCACGATTGGTATGAGTTGTATCTTTTATTTTGGTGTTGTCCTATGGTGCTCTTCGTGTCGCGCAAATGTGAGGGATCCCCGCTGTTGGGTTTAGCAATACGTTCATGATTCTTTTATGGTGGGTGGCGTGAGTGACAGAAGCACAGACCCGAGTAAGGGGGTTGTTGCATATGGGATAAAGAGGGCTTGATACTTAATGCTATGGTTGGGTTTTACCTTAATGATCTTTGGTATTTGCGGATGCTTGCTAGAGTTCCAATCATAAGTGCATATGATCCAAGTATGGAAAGTATGTTAGCTCATGCCTCTTCCTCATATAAAATTGCAACAATGATTACCGGTTTAGTTATCAATCATCTAGGGACAAATAACTTTCTTGTGTGACAAAAGCTTTCTACTAAACTACTACTTTTGTTATCTTGCAATTTACTAGTAGTTTTATTCTTGCAAAGTAGTTCTAGCATCACACCTACAAAATAGTTTCATACTTGTTTTAGGTAAAGCAAACGTTAAGTGTGCGTAGAGTTGTATCCGTGGTTGATAGAACTTGAGGGAATATTTGTTCTACCTTTAGCTCCTCATTGAGTTCGACACTCTTATTTATCAAAAAAGGCTACAAAACTTGTGGGTTATGAAGACCTTTTTCTGGCACCGTTGCCAGGGAGCAATAGCGTGGGGTGATTATTCTCGTGTGTGCTTGTTTGCTTTATCATTAAATAGTTTTTACTTTGTGCTCTTTTTTTCTACCTTTAGTTATGGGTAGGAACTATAAAATACCAAAAAAAAGTTGTACCTGCTAAACCAATGGTTGAAGAACCATCCAAAATCTATCATAATGTTGAAGCTTTCTACTTGGATCATCTTCGATCCATTTTGTGCTCGTGCTGAAAACTCAAGTAGCTTAGTTGAGGGAAAATCATTAAATGAGCATGCTTATTATGTGTGACACCACTTATCTCAAAAAGGGGAACTTTTATGGCATCATAGTAATAATTTGTATTGGTATGCTTTGAATTTATGCGAAATATATGATTTTACCTGTTGTTCTAAAGACCCTAAAAACATAAGGATAATGGAATTTTATCTTATTATGCCAAGGGTGATTATAATTACTATGATGTTGAACAAATTAAAGAATTTGTTTCTTTTAGCGGTGCCTATGAAATTGCTTCTTTGATTGAAAAGTATGATATTACTCTTTACAAATATGAAAATTTTGCCATACTTAAATATTGCTATGAAAATTATGCTTCTAATGCTTATGTTAAACCATATATTGAGGACTCCTCCATTGTCCAAGAAGATACTAATATTTTGCAAGAGTCTATGGAAGAAGAAATTGATGAAACTGTGAGCTCATTGGATGAAAAAGATGAGAAGGAGAGCGAAGAACAAAAGGAGGAAGAGCGGATTTTCTACCCGTTCCCACCTTCTAATGAGAGTAACTCTTCAACTCATACAATGTTTAATTTCCCTTCGTGCTTACCGAAGGATGAATGTTTTGATGATTGTTATGATCCCATTGATTCTTTTGAAATATCCCTTTTTGATGAACTCGATACTTGCTATGCTTGTGGCCAAGATGCCAATTTGAATGATGCTTGTGGAGATGAACTTGCTATAGTTCCTTATGTTGGGAATGAAATTGTTGCCATTGCACCACACATGATAGCCCTATTATATTTTTGAATTCTCCAAACTACATTAAATCGGAGAAGTTTGCACTTATTAAGGATTATAATGATGGGTTGCGTTTTACTATCACACATGATAATTTTGATGAATATAATATGCATGTTCTTGCTGCTCCTAATTGAAATTATTATAAGAGAGGAACTACATCTCCGCCTCTCTATGATTGAAACACGATAAAATTGCAAGAAACTGTTAATGCTATGTATTGGCTTTTACTTGATGTGCATGAATTGTTCTTTCATGACATGCTAATGCATAGGAAGAGAGTTAGACTTTGTCATTGCATGATATATATTGCTTTGTGCTCACTACTAAATTACAAATCATTGCTAATTAAAACTGGCTTTGATATACCTTGGGATCCGGGTGGATCCATTACTTGAGCACTTTATGCCTAGCTTAATGGCTTTAAAGAAAGCGCTGATAGGGAGACAACCCGGAAGTTTTAGAGAGTCATTTAATTCTGTTGTGTGCTTTTATAAAGTTTAAAAATGAAAAAATATACAGGGAACTCAAAACTTTTCAAAAAGAAAAGTGAAAGTGAGAAAGACGAGCACCATGGAAGCGGGAGCATGCCTTGAACTTTGTTCATGCGCACGGAAACTTTGTGAATCTTGAATTACATGAAAATTTCAACAAAAATAATTATCCCCTTGTACAAATCAATTGTATTATAAAAATAATGTGCCAAGATTTGCATTTAGGATGATTAGATTGCTTATTTGTATGTGTGGTGCAAAAAGAGAAACTTTGGCTGTAGTGCGTGAATCATTTCTGAAATTTTTACACAGTACTGCTATACAAATTGTTTATTTTGTCCTAATGTTTCGGAATTTTTGGAGTTACAGAAGTATGGTCAATGTCCAGATTACTACAAACTATTCCATTTTTTGACAGATTCTATTTTTGATGCATTGTTGTCGGTGTACAAAAGTAGAGGCCTTCTGTACCCCTTTACTTATGCACGGGCAGTTGCAACCACACTTACGGCCGCGCTTGATAGAGCAGGAGGAGGAGCAAAGGGGCAAGGTGGGTTTTCCCCCGGCAAGAGCCTTGCCGGGGTAGCCTAAGTAGCCCCGGTAAGAGCCTTGCCGGGGCAACTTGCCCAACACCAGCGAGGCCGCCACCCTTGGGCCTAAGAGTTCCGACACCGTCACCAACATTGGAACCAAGGGTCGGGAGGCGCCCGCTTGGTGGCATGCAGATCTTTGTTAAGAACAAGACCATACAAGACTGGATGAGAACCAGAAGACAGGGACCCCCACCAAGATCCTTGCCGGGGACGCCCACAAGACCCCGGCAAGATCTTTTCTTGGCCGCCGGCAAGACCCTTGCCCATCTGCGGGGCCGCAGCCAGGCCCGCACCTGCCAAGGCTCCGCCGTCGTTCCAACATAGTAGTCAGCCAGCCAACTAGGCAGGCACCTGCGAGGCGACGTGCAGCTTCCAGGCCACCTCAGCAAGCACCTGCGTAGTGGCATGCAGATCTTCATGAAGACTCTGCCACCGCACCCACTCAGCAGCCAGCCAGCCAGCGTGGCGCTGCACGCCTCGTCAGCCTGGACGCGCGTCGGAGCGAGGCGAAGCGGCGACGGTCGGGACGAGCTTCCTTGCCGACCGCGATAAATTGAAAGGGCACGTCGGCAGCGGATTAAATGTGTTTTGTCCTACGGTGCCAGGATAGACTTGTATACAGTACATATTTTCCACCTCCCGTGTGCCACTGTGGCGACCCCTTTTGACTATAAAAGGAGGCCCAAGGCGTACCAAGAAATGATTCGGACCTTTTGAACCCTGCATGCTTTGTAGCTAGTCCAAGAACACCAGATAAACACAAACCAGCAGGAGGAGGTTTCGGTGGGAAACGACACCTATGGGATCACTGGAATCCCTTCTACGGTTGCGGGGCGCGGGGATCGTGAGAAGAGAGGGACTAGTAGACAACACAAAGGGGATTTACCCAGGTTCGGGCCACGTGGATGCGTAAAACCCCAGTCCTGCTTTGGTGGGTGTATTTCTGAGAGTTCTTGAGCTCTCGAACTAGCTGTGCTCAGCGCGTGGTTCGAAAGAGCCAAATCCCTCTCCAGTGCGCCATGGTCCTCCTTTTATAAGCAAAAGGGGCTGCCACAGTGGCACACAGGAGGTGGAAAGTGCAACAGCGCTGTGAGCTTATCGCTGGCGTTACAGGACAAAGCACATTTAATGCGTAGCTTAGGTGTCCTCTTACGTTATTGGGGGACGGGAGCGAGGCCCGTCCCGTCCGTCGCCGCTCCTCCTTGCTTCGACACGCCCCCTGGCCAGCGATGCGTGCAGCGCCATGTAGGCAGGCAGGCAGCTGAGGTGGTGCGGTGGAGGAGTCTTCACGAAGGTTTTCTTGCCTCCACGCAAGCGCTTGACGAGCTGGCCTGGGAGCTGCATGTAGCCACGCAGGTGCCTGCCCAGCTGGTTGGGTCGGCAGCTGCATGCGAACGGCGGTGGAGACTTGGCTGGTGCGGGCCTCGCAGTGGCCCTGCCGGCGCGCTTGGCGAGAGTCTTGCCGGGTGGCCCGGCAAGGGTCTTGCCGTGGCGCGCAGGAGTCCCTGACAAGGATCTTGCCGGGGGTCTTGTGGGTTTCTTCGGTGAGGATGGTTGCCTTCCTATCCCCATTTGATCTTGACTATTCTTTGTCTTCACAAAGATCTGCATGCCACCATGGAGGTGCCTCCCGAGCCCTGTCCCTATGCGTTTGTCGAGCGTTAGTGGGCTCAAGGGTGGCTCGCTCGGCTGGCGTGGGGGAGCTGCCCCGGCAAGGGTCTTGCCGGGGCCGCTAAGGTTGCCCCGACAATGGTCCTTGCCGGGGAAACCTGCTTTGTCCATGTGATCTTTGTGGCCTTGGTCCTTGTCATTGCTCTGATTATCTTGGGCTTCGGTCTTACCTTGGTTCACCTCCCCTGCTCTGCTTGGTGTGGTCGTGGGCGCGGCTCTGACTGCCCGTGCACAGGTAAAGGGGTACAACAGTGTGCCCCTCTTTTTGTACACCGACAGGAGCCCCCGGGCCTGGGCCACACATAAGCGCGACACGTTGTTGGGCCAGGCCCAAAACGGTGCGCGGGCAGGTGGGGCGGTTTTTACCGCGGTAAGATTCTTTGCCGCCCCTTCTTCATCCAAGCGTGCCCAGACGCCGCCTCCTTCCCCTCCTTCGACGGATGTTGACACGGAGGTCACCTTCGATTATGGATCCCTCGTATTACAGGACAAGACGCATTAAATGCGAGGCTTAGGTGTCCCTTCGCTTTATCGGGGACGGGAGCGAGGCCTGTCCCGTCCGTCGCCCCTCCTCCTTGCTTCGACACGCGCCCTGGCCAGCGGTGCATGCGGTGCCATGTAGGCAGGCAGGCAGCTGAGGTGGCGCGGTGGTGGAGCCTCCATGAAGGGTTGCATGTTGCCACGCAGGTGCCTGCCCAGCTGGTTGGGTCGGCAGCTGCATGCGAACAGCGGCGGAGACTTGGCTGGTGCAGGCCTGGCAGTGGCCCTACCGGCGCGCTTGGCGAGAGTCTTGCCGGGTGGCCCGGCAAGGGTCTTGCCATGGCGCGCAGGCGTCCCCGGCAAGGATCTTGCCAGGGGTCTTGTGGGTTTCTTCGGTGAGGATGGTTACCTTCCTATCCCCATTTGATCTTGACTATTCTTTGTCTTCACAAAGATCTGCATGCCACCATGGAGGTGCCTCCCGAGCCCTATCCCAATTCGTTTGTCGAGCGTTGCTGGGCTCAAGGGTGGCTCGCTCGGCTGGCGTGGGCAAGCTGCCCCGGCAAGGGTCCTTGCCAGGGAAACCTGCTTCGTCCATCTGTTCTTTGTGGCCTTGGTCCTTGTCGTTGCTTCGCTTTGTCTTGGGCTTCGGTCTTACCTTGGCTCACCTCCCCTGCTCTGCTTGGTGTGGTCGTGGGTGCGGCTCTGACTGCCCGTGCACAGGTAAAGGGGTACAAAAGCGTGCCCCTCTTTTTGTACACCGACAGTAGGGTATTACGCATCACCTGCGGCCTGAACCTGGATAAAATTCCCCCGTGTTGATCTCCTAAACCCGCTCTTTCCACGGCCCCGCTCCCGCCAACCGTAGAAGGGATTCCCCGTGATCCCATAGGTGTCATTTTCCCCGACAGCCTTGGCGCGTCAGGTAGGGTGCGCAAGCAGTGAAAATCCAGTTTTGGAGTCGATATCATTCCTTCGTCGTGGTGGCTCGAGAGGAGAAGGCAACATCGATCAGCCGCGCTCTGGTGCCATCAGCTAGGTGAGGCGGTGTTGTCCGTAGCCACAACAATCACACGCATGGTGACGAAAAAGCTAAGTCACGCACAACTTTGAGCAATTCCTTTTTATATAAGGTTATTCTCTTTGAAAGATCTTGCTCTTTGTACGGAAAACCTGCACGCGATGGGACCCTTTCGCTATTGGCAACACCCTTGTTCTGTTTCGAGTCCGCTCTGGAGGAAATGTGCCCTAGAGGCAATAATAAAGTTCTTATTTATATTTCCTTATATCATGATAAATGTTTATTATTCATGCTAGAATTGTATTAACCAGAAACTTAGTACATGTGTGAATACATAGACAAACAGAGTGTCACTAGTATGCCTCTACTTGACTAGCTTGTTGAATCAAAGATGGTTAAGTTTCCTAGCCATAGACATATGTTGTCATTTGATTAACGGGATCACATCATTAGAGAATGATGTGATTGACTTGACCCATTCCGTTAGCTTAGCACTTGATCGTTTAGTATATTGCTATTGCCTTCTTCATGACTTATACATGTTCCTATGACTATGAGATTATGCAACTCCGAATACGGAGGAACACTTTGTGTGCTACCAAATGTCACAACAGAATCGGGTGATTATAAAGGTGCTCTACAGGTGTCTCTGATGGTACTTGTTGAGTTGGCATAGATCGAGATTAGGATTTGTCACTCTGATTGTCAAAGAGGTATCTCTGGGCCCTCTCGGTAATGCACATCACTATAAGCCTGGCAAGCAATGTGACTAATAAGTTAGTTGCGGGATGATGCATTACGAAACGAGTAAAGAGACTTGCCGGTAACGAGATTGAACTAGGTATTAAGATACCGACGATCGAATCTCGGGCAAGTAACATATCGATGACAAAGGGGACAACGTATGTTTTTATGCGGTTTGACCGATAAAGATCTTCCTAGAATATGTAGGAACCAATATGAGTATCCAGGTTCCGCTATTGGTTATTGACCGGAGATGAGTGTCGGTCATGTCTACATAGTTCTCGAACCCGTTGGGTCCGCACGCTTAAAGTTCAATATTATGTGTTTATTTGTTTTGATGTACCGAAGATAGTTCGGAGTCCCGGATGTAATCACGGACATGACGAGGAAACTCGAAATGGTCGAGACATAAAGATTGATATATTGGACGACTATATTCGGACACCAGAAGTGTTCCGGGGGTCACCGGATAATTATTGGAGTGCCGAGGGGTTACTAGAACCCCCGGGGGAACTAATGGGCCAACATGGGCCTTGTGAGAGAGGGAGGAGGGTGCCATGGGTTGGCCGCCCCCCCCTTGAAGAGTCCGAATTGTACAAGGAGGGGGGGCGCCCCCTCTTTCCCTCCCTCTCTCCCTCTCCTTCCTTCCCCCTTCCTCCTCCTTGTTTGACTAGGAAAGGGGGAGTCCTACTCCTACTAGGAGGAGGACTCCTCCCCCTCCTTGGCGCGCCCCAAGGGCCGGCCGGCCTCCCCCTTGCTCCTTTATATACGGGGACAGGGGGTGTTGGGGAACGTAGCAGAAATTCAAAATTTTCTACGCAACACCAAGATCAATCTATGGAGATTCTAGCAACAAGAGAGGGAGAGGATGAGTGTATCTTCATACCCTTGAAGATCGCGATGCGGAAGCATTGTAAGAACGCGGTCGGTGGAGTCGTACACGAAGCGATTCAGATCGCGGCTGAATCCGATCTAAGCACCGAACAATGGTGCCTCCGCGTTCAACACACGTGCAGCCCGGTGACGTCTCCCATGCCTTGATCCAGCAAGGAGAGAGGGAGAGGTTGGGGAAGACTCCATCCAGCAGCAACGCAACGGCATGGTGGTGATGGAGGAGCGTGGCACTCCAGCAGGGCTTCGCCATGCACTGCGAGAGACGAGGAGGGAGAGGGGTAGGGCTGCGCCAAGAGAGAGGGAGACTCCAGTTCTTGGCAGCCCCAAAACCCCCACTATATATAGGAGGAGGGGAGGAGGGTGCGCCCCCTCTAGGGTTCCCACCCCTAGGGGGGCGGCAGCCCTAGATGGGATGGAGGGAGGCGGCCAAGAGGGGGAGAGAGGGGGGGCGCGCCCTAGGGTGGGCCTTAGGCCCATCTACCCCTAGGGTTTCCCCTCTCTCCTCTTTGCTGCGCCTTGGGCCTTGGTGGGAGGTGCACCAGCCCACTCAGGGGCTGGTCCCTTCCCACTCTTGTCCCATGCAAGCCTCCGGGGCTTGCGGCCCATGCCGGTGGACCCCGGAACCCTTCCGGTGGTCTCGGTACATTACCGATGACACCTGTAATACTTCCGGTGACCAAAACCTCACTTCCTATATATTATTCATTACCTCCGGACCATTCTGGAACTCCTCGTGACGTCCGGGATCTCATCCGGGACTCCGAACAACATTCGGTAACCACATACAAAACTTCCCTATAACCCTAGTGTCATCGAACCTTAAGCGTGTAGACCCTACGGGTTCGGGAACCATGCAGACATGACCGAGACAACTCTCCGGCCAATAACCAACAGCGGGATCTGGATACCCATGTTGGCTCCCACATGTTCCATGATGATCTCATCGGATGAATCACGATGTCGAGGATTCAAGCAATCCCGTATACAATTCCCTTTGTCAATCGGTACGTTACTTGCCCGAGATTCGATCGTCGGTATCCCAATACCTCGTTCAATCTCGTTACCCGCAAGTCACTTTACTTGTTCCGTAATGCATGATCCCATGACCAACTACTTAGTCACATTGAGCTCATTATGATGATGCATTACCGAGTGGGCCCAGAGATACCTCTCCGTCATACGGAGTGACAAATGCCAATCTCGATTCGTGCCAACCCAACAGACACTTTCGGGGATACCTGTAGTGCACCTTTATAGCCACCCAGTTACGTTGTGACGTTTGGTACACCCAAAGAATTCCTACGGTATCCGGGATTTGCACAATCTCATGGTCCAAGGAAATGATACTTGACATTAGAAAAGCTCTAGCAAACGAACTACATGATCTTGTGCTATGCTTAGGATTGGGTCTTGTCCATCACATCATTCTCCTAATGATGTGATCCCGTTATCAATGGCATCCAATGTCCATGGTCAGGAAACCATAACCATCTATTGATCAACGAGCTAGTCAACTAGATGATCACTAGGGACATGTTGTGGTCTATGTATTCACACATGTATTACGGTTTCCAGTTAATACAATTATAGCACGAACAATAGACAATTGTCATGAACAAGGAAATATAATAATAACCATTTTATTATTTCCTCTAGGGCATATTTCCAACAGTCTCCCACTTGCACTAGAGTCAATAATCTAGTTCAGGTCACTATGTGATTACAATGAATCCAACACCCACTGGGTTTGATCATATCTCGCTTGTGAGAGAGGTTTATTAGTCAACAGGTCTGAATCTTTCAGATCCGTGTGTGCTTTACAAATCTCTATGTCATCTCCTAGATGCAGCTACCACGCGCTATTTGGAACTATTCCAAATAACTGCTCTACTATACAAATCCGGTCTACTACTTAGAGTCATCCAGATTAGTGTCAAAGTTTGCATCGGCGTAACCCTTTACGACGAACTCTTTTACCACCTCCATAATCGAGAAAATTCCTTAGTCCACTAGTTACTAAGGATAACCTTGACCGTTGTCCTGTGATCCATTCCTGGATCACACTTGTACCCTTGACTGACTCATGGCAAGGCACACTTCAGGTGCGGTACACAACATAGCATACTGTAGAGCCTATGTCTAAAGCAGAGGGGACGACCTTTGTCCTTTCTCTCTATTCTACCGTGGTCAGGTCTTGAGTCAACACTCACACCTTATAACACATCCAAGAACTCCTTCTTTGCCGATCTATTTTGAACTCCTTCAAAATCTTGTCACGGTATGTGTCTGTTTGAAAGTACTATTAAGCGTTTTTGATCTATCCTTATAGATCTTGATGCTCAATGTTCAAGTAGCTTAATCCGGGGTTTCCATTCAAAAACACTTTTCAAATAACCCTATATGCTTTCCAGAAACTCTACATCATTTCTGATCAATAATATGTCAACAACATATACTCATCAGAAATTCTAAGGTGCTCCCACTCACTTCTTTGGAAATACAAGTTTCTCATAAAATTTGTATAAACCCAAAATCTTTGATCATCTCATCAAAGTGTATATTCCAACTGTGAGATGCTTACTCCAGTCCTTAGAAGGATTGCTGGAGCTTTGCATACTTGTTAGCATCTTTTAGGATTGACAAAACCTTCTGGTTGTATCACATACAACCTTTCCTCAAGAAAAGTGTCGAGGAAATAATGTTTTGACATCCTATCTTCAAGATTTCATAAATAATGCAGTAACTGCTAATATAATTCCAACAGACTCTTAGCATCGCTAAGTGAGAAAGTCTCATCGTAGTCAACTCCTTGAACTTGTCGGAAACATCTTAGCGACAAGTCGAGCTTTCTTAATGGTGACACATACCATCATTGTCTGTCTTCCCTTTTAGAATCCATATGTACCCAACAGCCTTACGACCATCAAGTAGTTCTTCCAAAGTCTACACTTTGTTTTCATACATGGATCCTCTCTCGGATTTTATGGCCTCGAGCCATTCGTTGGAATCCGGGCCCACCATCGCTTCTCCATAGCTCGTAGGTTCATTGTTGTCTAGCAACATGACCTCCAAGACAGGATTACGTACCATTCTGAAGTAGTACGCATCCTTGTCGACCTACGAGGTTTGGTAGTGACTTGATCCGAAGTTTTGTGATCACTATCATCAGCTTCCACTTCAATTGGTGTAGGCGCCACAGGAACAACTTCCTGTGCCCTGCTACATACTAGTTGAAGTGACGGTTCAATAACCTCATCAAGTCTCCACCATCCTCCCACTCAATTCTTTCGAGAGAAACATTTCCTCGAGAAAGGACCCGTTTCTAGAAACAATCACTTTTGCTTCCGGATCTGAATTAGGGGGTATAACCAACTGTTTTGGGTGTCATGTGAAGATGCATTTATCCGCTTTAGATTCAAGCTTATCAGGCTAAAACTTTTCCACATAAGCATCGCAGCCCCAAAATTTTAAGAAACGACATCTTAGGTTTCTCTAAACCATAGATTTCGGGTTTCGGCAGACCCTTGAGGTTCGAACGCTGGGGTGCGCGCGGAGATCTCGCCCTCTACCTACCTGCACCCCGCCGCCTCGCTAGGATCTCGACTACGAAAGGAACAACACAAGAGACAGAAGGTTTATACTAGTTCGGGTCACCGTTGTGGTGTAATACCCTACTCTAGTTTGTGGTGTGGTGGATTGCCTCTTGGGATGATGGCGATGAACAGTACAAGGAAGAACAGCCTCACGAGGGTCTGTTCTTGGCCCGGCGATGAACTGCTTGGAGGAGTTCGGTTGCTCCCTCTCTTTCTCTCTCTCTCTCTCTCTCTCTCTCTCTCTCTCTGTCTCGATTTTAGATGCCCCTAGCTCTGTGTGTGGCTAGTCCTATTTATAGGCGAAGGCCCTGGGCCTCTTCCCCAAATATTGAGCGGGAAGGGCGCCAACAATTGGCCATTTTGAAGGGGAACATCTAGTACACTTATCCTGACTAAAGTTGGTCTTCGCCTGTCAAAGGCTCTGGTGGTGACGCCTGCTTGGGCTCCACAATGACTTCCTTCCTGCCGTTGGGCTGGTCTTGGTCTTGTTGCACCGAAATGGACGCCTTTTCTTAATGCTCTCGCCTGCGCTTGCTCCCTTTGCACCAAAGAGGAAAGGAGGACCTTTGCTGGCTGGCGCCCACTGCTCCCTTGGTCGTCATGGCTTGCGTCCATGGGCACCTCGTGAGGTACCCCGCCATGATCTCTCCGCCTCGCGAGCCAGCTGATGAGGCCGTGCTCGAGGAAGCTCCTGTCGTCCGCCCAGCAAGGCTTGGCCCCTCGCGAGGGTCTTGAGCTTGTGTTGATGAAGATGGGCCGTGATGGGCCCCCTTGAGCCACGCCGCAGCCACAGGCAAGCAAGTCAGGGACCCCTTCCCTGAACACCGACAGAGCCCCGGCCCAAAGGCGCCCGGGCTTGGCCGAGTAGAGAGGCGAAGGGCAAGTGCGGGCGCCAAGGGCCCTAACAGCCTGCGGCCTTGGGCGCCAGCGTGGCGGTTGATTGGGCGTGGCGTCTGCACTTCCCCGACACCTCGGCAACTGCACAAATTGACAAGTCCTTGCACGCAAAGCGGGTCATGATTACCTGCGATTATGGAGGCCGGCGGTTGGCCTCCTCTGGCTTTAAGTACGGAACGACGCGTGCCCTTCCAGTCTGTCCCCTCTTGCTCCTCCTCCTTCTTCATGGCTCCACCGAGGAAGTTCTCGGCCGCAGAGAAGGGGAAGGCCCGCCAGGTTGAGCCTGCCTCTCCCCCGCCCAAGCGCGGTCGAGGCCGCCCTCGCAAACATCATGTGGCTCCCACGGCGACTCCCCGTGGCCGCGGAGGTGATCTCCCGCGCGGTGATGGATGGCTGGCCGCAGCCGGGGGGCGCGATGCGGCCGCCCGACCCCCTAGGCCGCGCTTCCGCGCTGCGGAGGTGTTGCCGAAGTTCGTTGTGTGGTCGGCGGAGCCGACTTGCGCCCGGCTTCAGCTTCCTCGCTTCCTCCTAGGTGAGCTCCAGTGGCGCCCAGGCGGCCTCGCTCCAGCAGGGCGGCTGCCGCAGCGGGCCTCCCAGGCTTCGTTGGAGGTCTCCGCAGCCGGGAGCCTGGCCCTGACTCACGGCTGGCAGATGTTTGCCCGCGCGCATGGTCTGGGCCATCGGTGCACCCTGCACTTCAAGTTCGACAGCGATGCCACCCTTTACGTGAGGGTGTTCGGGGAGGATGGTCGCCGCGCTGGGTGCTGCCCTGAGGACGACGACCGCGGCCGGGGGCCCAGCCCCGGTGATGATGGAGAGGACAGAGCACGCGTGGTCGGCGGCGCTCAGGGCTCCTCGAGCTTTATCGATTCTTCTTCGGGCAGCGGCTCTTCCAGCAGCGGCCGCGATCAGCCCCCATGCCGTCGTGCCTGCTTGGTGGGTGGTAGCGGGTCCGCCCGCCGCCGCGCCTCGGTGAAGCGTGAGAGGGAGTCCGCCTGAGCCCCGGAGGCGGCTCGAGTCTTCCCTGTGGGCTGGCGTCGGGCGAGCCACGCCTGATTTGTTCTTCCTTTTTCTTTTTCTTTCGTAAAAAGACAGTAGTGTGGGGCCCTGTGGGGGCGTGTTTGGACTTTCGCCGTTAATCATCGTACTGTTTCTGCTATTTCGGTATCGTGCCTTCGGGCCGCACGCCTGCACGTAGGTAGTTCCGAGCCTCAGCCGTGGGGGGCGACAGACCCAGGTCCTGTGTTCGTGTCGCGGTGCCCGTGAGGCACGGACTCGAGGGGTGCTCCTGTGGTGGACCCAGGTTGGGAAACCTTGAACGATAAGGGCAGAAAACACTCGCGAGGGCGCTCAAGCTGCCCCCTCGCGAGACCTTGCGCGAGAGAAATCGAGGTAGGAGGGCAAAAAGTCGAAGAGCCATAAATAAAAAACGGCAACAGCTTCGATAAAACTTCAAATGAGAATGAACAAGCCAACTGCAGAAAGCAAATGAAAAAGCCGCGTCCGGCACCTAATCTAGTCTTCTCACCAGCTCGGAGCTAAGTGCTGCCACTGGGCATGGTAGGGAGCCCTGGGCTCGAGGCCGGGCGCCCCGAGACTCCGGGCGTGTCTGCACCCAACTCATTATTACGTGAGAGTGTCACGGTGGCGAGCTTCACAGGCGCTGGCCTTCTTCACAGTGCTCCGGGCCTTTCTTTGGGGGAAGCAAGCTTCATGGGCATTGGCCCTCTTCACTGGCTCTGGGCCTTTTCCAAAACGCGGCAGCTCCACAGGCATTCGCCTTCTTCACAGGCTCTGGGCCTTTTCCAAAACGCAGCAGCTTCACAGGCATTCGCCTTCTTCACGTGCTCTGGGCCTTTTCCAAAAGATAAGCTTCACAGCATTCGCCTTCTTCACGTGCTCTGGGCCTTTTCCAAAAGATAAGCTTCACAGGGCATTCGCCTTCTTCACAGGCTCTGGGCCCTTTCCAAAAGATAAGCTTCACAGCATTCGCCTTCTTCATGTGCTCTGGGCCCTTTCCGAAAAGATAAGCTTCACAGGCATTCGCCTTCTTCACAGGCTCTGGGCCTTTTCCAAAAAGATAAGATTCACAGACATTCGCCTTCTTCACAGGCTCTGGGCCTTTTTAGGGGTAAAACCTCCGGAGGTGCTGGATGTTCCACGCGTTCTGGACTGGCACCCCTCCGAGTCTCAAGCGGCCATGAGCCGGGCCTGGAAACATGAACAACCTTGAATGGGCCCTCCCACATGGGAGAGAGCTTATGCAGTCCCTCCCTGGAGAGAAACAACCTGAGCACGAGGTCCCCTACTTCAAGAGTTCTGGGGCGGATGTTGCGGCAGTGGTATCGTCGCAGTGCTTGTTGGTACCTCGCCGCTCACAACGCAGCTTCTCGACGACGCTCCTCCCCTAGCACGAGGTCCATCCCCCGCATGGCGTCCTGCTGCGCCTCGTCGAACGCCAGGACCCATGCGGAACGACGTCTGACCTCGTGAGGGAGGACCGCTTCGGCTCCATAGACCAGGAAGAACGGGGTCTCCCCAGTTGGCTTGGTTGTGGTCGTGCGGATGGACCACAACACGGACTGAAGCTCGTCGTACCAACCTCTGCCGCAGGCCTCCAGTTTCTTCTTGAATGTTCTGGTTTTGAGGCCCCTCAGGAGCTCTCCGTTAGCCCGCTCGGCCTGGCCATTGCTTCGGGGGTGCGCCACCGAAGCGTAGCATATCTGCGTTCCCAGGTTAGCATAGTATGTTTTGAAGAGGTTACTGGTGAACTGCGAACCGTTATCGGTGATGATGCGGTTCAGCACCCCGAACTGGCTCACGATGCCCTTGACGAACTTGACCGCAGAACCTGCGGGGATGGTGCGGACGGCTTCCACTTCAGCCCACTTGGTGAACTTGTCCACGGCGACGTAGAGGTAGCGATAGCCCCCTGGCGCTCGAGGAAACGGGCCCAGGATATCCAGCCCCTAGACTACGAATGGCCACGAGAGAGGTATAGTTTGCAGACCTCCTGCCGTCTGATGGATCTGCTTGGCATGGAATTGGCAGGCTTCGCAAGCCTTCACTAGTTCAACGGCGCCGTTGAGCGCAGTAGGCCAATAGAAAACCGCTCCAGAATGCCTTGCCCACGAGGTTTCGTGATGACGAGTGATGCCCACAGTCTCCACCGTGTATATCCGCCAACAGTTCTTTCCCTTGCTCCCTGGAGATGCAGCGTAGGGACACATCATTTGGTCGCTTCCGATAGAGCTCTCCCTCCCTGATGCAGTACGCTATGGCTTGCCGCGCCACACGCTCCGCTTCCTCCTCCTTCTCCGGCAGGGTCCCTTGCGTTAAGTAGCTCCGGAGCTCGATGATCCAGCACCCCTCCTGAGGCTCCATCGTCGAGAGCAGCGCCTCGAGGCCAGCCACATCGGGGGCTCTGAGGCAGGTGGTGGGGAGCTCCTCCCGAGGCTGCGCCGTGTTTGATAGTGATGGCATGGTCGAGGGCTTGAAAAGCCGCTCCTCAAAGACGCCAGGCTCCTGAGGTAACCGCCTGGATGCTCGTTTGGCGATGTCGTCGGCCTCCTGATTGGTGCCATGGGGCACATGCTGCAACTCCAACCCCAAGAACTGCTTCTCCATCCTATGGACCTCCGCAAGGTAGGCTTCCATGTGCTCATCTTTTGGCTCATACACCTTGTTGGAGAAATTGACGAGGAGCTGGGAATCGCCCTTGATGGTAAGGCGCTTCACCCCTAGGGCAGCTGCGGCCTTCAAGCCCGCTATTAGACCTTCATACTCCATTATGTTGTTGGAGACCTTTTCACCTTGCTGGAAACAGAGCTGCACAGCGTAGTAGAGCTTGTCCTGAATGGGGGATATGAGCACCGCCCCAGCCCCAGCGCCATGCCTAGAGAACGCCCCATCGAAGTACATGACCCAACCTTCTGGCGCTTCGCCTCCCGGGGAGAGGGACCGATCCTCGTCGGCCTTGTGGCCCGGTGCCTCCGTCCATTCTGCCACAAAATCCGCCAATGCGGCCCCCTAGATGACTCTGGTCATGCTGAATTCGAGCTGAAACACTTGCAGTTCAATGTTCCACTCAGCGACCCTTCCAGCTGAGTTAGGGCTCCTGAGCACCCTTTCCAAGGGGTATGCTGAGACGACCTTGATGGGGTGACCCTGAAAATAGTGCCGCAGCTTGCGCGAGGCCACCAGTAGCGCGAGGAGGAGTTTCTGAGGCATGGGGTACCGTGCCCTCGCGTCCCGCAACACCGTGCTGACGAAGTACACTGGGTGCTCAACGAGGTTTGGAGCGTCAGTGCCGATGGCGCCCTCTGGAGACCGTGGCGCCTCCTGAGGCAAAGGAGCCTCCAGAGGCTGGTAGTCTGGGGGAGGGACCTCTTCCGTTCCCAGTGCGCTCCCTTGCGGCGGCTGATCCTTCTCAACCGTGGTACTGGTTTCTGTGGGTCTTCCTTGTTCCTGCTTTGCCTTGACCCGGGCTGCTGCTGTGGTTTTGGTTTGACGCTCTTCCCTAACTGCCACCAGCTGCACAAGGGAGTAGGGAGTGGCGGCGAGGTAGAGCACCGGGGTTCTCATGGGCGTGGGGCCACCATGACCGGAGGGCTGGTTAGGTACCTCTTGAGATCTTGAACGCCTTTGTCGGCCTCTTCATCCATTCAAAGGGTCCCTTTTTCTTCGTTAGCTGGAAGAAAGGCAGCGCTGCGTTCCCCAACTTGGAGATGAAGTGCCCTAGCGCAGTCCACGCCCAAAGGAGCTTCTCAGATTTCCCAGAGGGTCTTTGGCGGGCTCATGTCCTCGTCCGCCTTGACCTTTTCCGGGTTAGCCTCGATGCCTCGGTGGGATACGAGGAAGCCCAAGATCTTGCCCGAGGGGACTCCAAACACACACTTCTCCGGGTTGAGCCGTAGGTTCACTGCGTTGAGGCTCGCGAAGGTTTCCTCCAGGTCTTGTATCAGGGTTCTGGCCTCCCAAGACTTCACCACAATGTCATCGACGTAAGCCTCAACATTCTTACCGAGCTGCGGACCCAAGGTGATGTGCATCAGCCGCTGGAAGGTCGCCCCTGCGTTGCGCAGCCCGAATGGCATGCACGTGTAGCAGTACACCCCGCACGGGGTCAGGAAGGCCGTCTTTTCCACGTCTTCTACCGCCATCTTGATCTGGTGATACCCGGAGAAGGCATCCAAGAAGCATAACAGGTCGCACTCAGTGGTGGAATCGACGATCTGGTTGATGCGAGGGAGCGGGAACGGATCTTGCGGGCATGCCTTGTTGAGGTTGGTGAAGTCGACACACATGCGCTCCTTCCCTCCCTTCTTTGGCACAACGACGGGGTTGGCCAACCAATCCAGATATCGGACCTCGTGAATGACCCCAGCGGCTTCTAGTTTGCGGGTCTCCTGGACGATGAAAGCTTGCTTTTCGGTGGACTGCCGCCTCGCTTTCTGCTTCACGGGGCGTACGATGGGGCACACGTGGAGGTGATGCTCGATTATGCCCCTAGGGATCCCCGCCAACTGATCAGGCTCCCAGGTGAATACCTTCTTGTTTGCGCGCAAGAACTTGACCAGGGCCTCCTCCTGCTCGGGCTCGAGGTTGGTGCCTATGGTGAAAGTGGCGTCAGAGAACCCGTCCTCGTCGACGGGTATTTGCTTGGTCTCTGCCTTGTCTTGGGTGAACAACTGTTTCTTCTTGGTTGGTGCAGCCCCCTTGGGCTCACGGGTCTCCGCGTCGGCAGGCTGTCTTTGGGCGCTGCCGTCTTGAATGCGAAGCTGAGCACTCGCAGCGCATCTCCGTGTCCCCGGCACGGTGAGGACACCGTTGCTCGCGGGCATCTTCATGAGGTTGTCGCCGGGTGAGTCGCGACCATGAATTGGGCCAGTGCTGGGTAGCCGAGGATGGCGTTGTAGGGGAGGCCGATGGGGGCGATGTCGAAATCGACCAGCTCCGTGCGGAAGTTGTCGTAGGTGCCGAAAGTTACCGGGAGCCGGATCTGTCCCAAGGAGCTGGATGACCCGCCCGACGTCCCCGAGAAGGGCGGCTGGGCTGCAGCCGCTCCGGGGTATCACGAGGGAGGTTGAAGGCCTCAACCGAGAGCACGTTGAGGCCAGCGCCGCCGTCGATTAGAGTCTGGTGACGGCCACCGCACATGGTGGGGGTGCACAGCATGGGGAGGCACCGAGCAGGCTGAGTTGGAGGGTGGTCCTCCGAGCTGAATGTCGAGGCCAGCCTTGGCGCCGGCGTCCGGGGGCTCTCTCTGCAGCGTGGGCGGCGCCGACCAGCGACGAATGGCTTGCGTGGTGACTTGAAAGCGGCGTCTGCGAGCCGCCCAGAAGGCCGCGACGGTCGGGCGCCCGTCGCGGCGTGGTGGGTGAGGAAGAGGCGCGCAGCTCTTCCCAACAGCCACGGAGGCTGCCGGCAGTGGAGCAGCCATGCGCGCGGCGGCGCCGGTGAAACCATGGGAAGCCAGTTGGCCATGACCTGTCATCACCTCCAGCTTCGAGGACGGCCTCCTCGTCGCCCGGCAGGAAGGCCAGCGGATCGGTCGCACCGTTAGCGCCGGGCGGTGTCGTCGGCTTGAACTTGTCCGCCACCGCACCGTTGCAAGGCAGGGCCAGGCTCGAGCCCCGGCCCTCGCCTTGGCCGGCTGGCCGGAGCGGGCGGCGCGCTGCTCATCGCGAGGCGGGTCGCGGCGATGGCGGAAGGGAAAACTCCGGCGCACCCCTACCTGGCGCGCCAAATGTCAGATTTCGGGTTTCGGCAGACCCTTGAGGTTCAAACGCTGGGGTGCGCGCGGAGATCTCGCCCTCTACCTACCTGCACCCCGCCGCCTCGCTAGGATCTAGACTACGAAAGGAACAACACAAGAGACACAAGGTTTATACTAGTTCGGGCCACCGTTGTGGTGTAATACCCTACGCTAGTTTGTGGTGTGGTGGATTGCCTCTTGGGCTGATGGCGATGAACAGTACAAGGAAGAACAGCCTCGCGAGGGTCTGTTCTTGGTCGGGCAATGAACTGCTTGGACGAGTTCGGTTGTTCCCTCTCTCTCTCTCTCTCTCTCTCTCTCTCTCTCTCTCGATTTTATAGGCCCCTAGCTCTGTGTGTGGCTAGTCCTATTTATAGGCGAAGGCCCTGGGCCTCTTCCCCAAATATTGAGCGGGAAGGGCGCCAACAATTGGCCATTTTGAAGGGGAACATCTAGTACACTTATCCTGACTAAAGTTGGTCTTCGCCTGTCAAAGGCTCTGGTGGTGACGCCTGCTTGGGCTCCACAATGACTTCCTTCCTGCCGTTGGGCTGGTCTTGGTCTTGTTGCACCGAAATGGACACCTTTGCTTGATGCTCTCGCCTGCGCTTGCTCTCTTTGCACCAAAGAGGAAAGGAGGACACTGCGCGGGCTGGCGCCCACCTGGCGCCCTTGGTCGTCATGGCTTGCATCATGGGCACCTCGTGAGGTACCCTGCCTTGATCTCTCCACCTCCTCGCGAGCCATCCTGATGAGGTCGTTCCTGAGGAAGCTCCCTGTCGTCCGCCCCGCGAGGCTTGGCCCCTCGCAAGGGTCTTGAGCTTGTGTTGATGAAGATGGGCCATGATGGGCCCCCCTTTGAGCCACGCCACAGGCCGCACGCAGGCAAGTCTGGGGACCCCTGTTCCCAAAACGCCGACATAGTTCATACGGTGTCATCTCAAATGAATTACCTGGTGCCCTATTAAAGTGAATGTGGTTGTCTCTAATGCCTAACCCATAAACGATAGTGGTAATTCAATAAGAGACATCATGGTATGCACCATATCCAATATGATGCAGCTATGATGTTTGGACACACCATCATACTATGGTGTTCCAGGCGGTATTAGTAGTGAAACAATTTCCACAGGGTCTTAATTGTGTGCCAAACACGCAACTCAGATATTCATCCCTATGATCATATCATAGACATTTTATCCTCTTGTCACGACGATCTTCAGCTTCAAGTAAATATACTTAGAATCTACTCAAATAATATGTGAAGTAAGAGCATAACGATATTCACTGCGTGCCTCAGCACTCATTGGATTGCACACATCAAATGTATTACTTCCAACAAGTTGCTTTCTTGTTTCATCTCATTGAAAACGAGGCATTTCAGTCATCTTGCCCATGTGGTATGATTTGCATGTCTCAAGTGATTCAAAATCAAGTGAGTCCAAAGGATCCATCTGCATGGAGTTTCTTCATGCGTATACACCAATAGACATGGTTCTCATGTCTCAAACTTTTCAAAAACGAGTGAGTCCAAAGATCCATCAACATGGAGCTTCTTCATGCGTTTTATACCAATATGACTAAAATGGCAGTGCCACAAGTAGGTGGTACTATCATTACTATCTTATATCTTTTGGCATGAACATGCGTATCACTACGATCGAGATTCAATAAACCATTCATTTTAGGTGCAAGACCGTTGAAGGTATTATTCAAATAAACAGAGTAACCATTATTCTCCTTAAATGAATAAGCGTATTGTGATAAACATAATCCAATCATGTCTATGCTCAACGCAAACACCAAATAACAATTATTTAGGTTTAACACCAATCTCGATGGTAGGGGGAGCAGGCGATGCTTGATCACATCAACCTTGGAAACACTTCGAACACACATCGTCATCTCACCTTCAGCTAGTCTCCATTTATTCCGTAGCTCTTTTATTTCGAGTTACTAACACTTAGCAACCGAACCGGTATCTTAATACCCTGGTTCTACTAGGAGTACTAGTAAAGTACACATTTAATACAATGTATATCCAATATACTTCTGTCAACCTTGCCAGCCTTCTCATCTACCAAGTGTCTAGGGTAGTTCTCGCTTCAAAGGACCGTTTCCTCATTCTGAAGCACTTAGTCTCGAGTTTGGGTTCAACCACAGGTTTCTTCAAGAGAGCAGCAACTGATTTGCCGTTTCATGAAGTATCCCTTCTTGCCCTTGCCCTTCTTGAAACTAGTGGTTTTACTAACCATCAACAATTGATGCTCCTACTCGATTTCTACTTTCGCGGTGTCAAACATCACGAATTGCTCAAGGATCATCATGTCTATCCCTGATATGTTATAGTTCATCATGAAGCTCTAATAGCTTGGTGGCAGTGACTATGGAGAACCATCACTATCTCATCTGGAAGATTAACTCCCACTCGATTCAAGTGATTGTAGTACTCAGACAATCTGAGCACATGCTCAATGATTGAGCCTATCTCCCTTAGTTTGCAGGTTAAGAAACTTGTCGGAGGTCTCATACCTCTTGACGTGGGCACGAGCCTGAAATCCTAATTTCAGCTCTTGGAACATCTCATATGTTCTGCGACGTTTCAAAATTGTCTTCGGTGCCTTAATTCTAAACCGTTTAACATTACGCACTGAACTATCACGTAGTCATCAAAACATGTATGTTAGATGTTCGCAACATCCACAAACGACGCTCGAGGTTCAGCACACCGAGCGGTGCATTAAGGTCATAAGCCTTCTGTGCAACAATAAGGACAATCCTCAGAATACGGACCCAGTCCGCATAATTGCTACTGTCAACTTTCAACTAAATTTTCTCTAGGAACGTATCTTAAACAGTAGAACTAAAGCGTAAGCTACGACATAATTTGCAAAGACCTTTTGACTATGTTCATGATAATTAAGTTCATCTAATTATTTAATGAACTACCACTTAGATAGACATCCCTCTAGTCATCTAAGTGATACATGATCCGAGTCAACTAGGCCGTGTCCGATCATCACGTGAGACGGACTAGTCATCATCGGTGAACATCTTCATGTTGATCGTATCTGCTATACGACTCATGTTCGACTTTTCGGTCTCTTGTGTTCCGAGGCCATGTCGGTACATGCTAGGCTCGTCAAGTCAACCTAAGTGTTTTGCTTGTGTAAATCTGGCTTACACCCGTTGTATTCTAACGTTAGAATCTATCACACCCGATCATCACGTGGTGCTTCGAAACAACGAACCTTCACAACGGTGCACAGTTAGGGGGAACATTTTCTTGAAATTATTGCGAGGGATCATCTTATTTAAGCTACCGTCGTTCTAAGAAAATAAGATGTAAAACATGATAAACCTCACATGCAATCAAATAGTGACATGATATGGCCAATGTCATTTTGCTCCTTTTGATCTCCATCTTCGGGGCGCCACGATCATCATTGTCACCGGCATGACACCATGATCTCCATCATCGTGTCTTCATGAAGTTGTCTCGCCAACTATTACTTCTACCACTATGGCTAATGGTTTAGCAATAAAGTAAAGTAATTACATGGCGTTACTCATGACACGCAGGTCATACAATAAATTAAGACAACTCCTATGGCTCCTACCGGTTGTCATACTCATCGACATGCAAGTCGTGATTCCTATTACAAGAACATGATCAATCTCATACATCACATATATCATTCATCACATTATTCTGGCCATATCACATCACACGGCATATGCTGCAAAAAAAAGTTAGACGTCCTCTAATTGTTGTTGCAAGTTTTTACGTGGCTGTTATAGGTTTCTAGCAAGAACATTTCTTTCCTACGCCAAAACCACAACCTGATATGCCAATTACTATTTACCCTTCATAAGGACCCTTTTCATCGAATCCGATCTGACTAAAGTGGGAGAGACAGACACCCGCTAGCCACCTTATGCAACTAGTGCATGTCAGTCGGTGGAACCTGTCTCACGTAAGTGTACCTGTAAGGTCGGTCCGGGCCGCTTCATCCCACGATGCCGCCGAATCAAGATAAGACTAGTAACGGCAAGTAAATTGACAAAATCGACGCCCACAACGACTTGTTTTCTACTCGTGCATAGAAACTACGCATAGACCTAGCTCATGATGCCACTCTTGGGGAACGTAGCAGAAATTCAAAATTTTCTACGCAACACCAAGATCAATCTATGGAGATTCTAGCAACAAGAGAGGGAGAGGATGAGTGTATCTTCATACCCTTGAAGATCGCGATGCGGAAGCATTGTAAGAACGCGGTCGGTGGAGTCATACACGAAGCGATTCAGATCGCGGCCGAATCTGATCTAAGCACCCAACAACGGTGCCTCCGCGTTCAACACACGTGCAGCCCGGTGACATCTCCCGTGCCTTGATCCAGCAAGGAGAGAGGGAGAGGTTGGGGAAGACTCCGTCCAGCAACAACACAACGGCATGGTGGTGATGGAGGAGCGTGGCACTCCAACAGGGCTTCGCCAAGCACTGCGAGAGACGAGGGAGAGGGGTAGGGCTGCGCCAAGAGAGAGGGACACTCCTGTTCTTGGCAGCCCCAAAACCCCCACTATATATAGGAGGAGGGGAGGAGGGTGCGCCCCCTCTAGGGTTCCCACCCCTAGGGGGGAGGCGGACCTAGATGGGATGGAGGGAGGCGGCCAAGAGGGGGAGAGAGGGGGGGCGCGTCCTAGGGTGGGCCTTAGGCCCATCTACGCCTAGGGTTTCCCCTCTCTCCTCTTTGCTGCGCCTTGGGCCTTGGTGGGAGGCGCACCAGCCCACTCAGGGGCTGGTCCCTTCCCACTCTTGGCCCATGCAAGCCTCCGGGGCTTGTGGCCCCTCCCGGTGGACCCCGGAACCCTTCCGGTGGTCCCGGTACATTACCGGTGACACCCGTAATACTTCCGGTGACCAAAACCTGACTTCTTATATATTATTGTTTACCTCCGAACCATTCTGGAACTCCTCGTGACGTCCGGGATCTCATCCAGGACTCCGAACAACATTCGGTAACCACATACAAAACTTCCCTATAACCCTAGCATCATCGAACCTTAAGTGTGTAGACCCTATGGGTTCGGGAACCATGCAGACATGACCGAGACAACTCTCCGGCCAATAACCAACAGAGGGATCTGGATACCCATGTTAGCTCCCACATGTTCCATGATGTCGAGGATTCAAGCAATCCCGTATACAATTCCGCCCGAGATTCGATCGTCGGTATCCCAATACCTCGTTCAATCTCGTTACCGGCAAGTCACTTTACTCGTTCCGTAATGCATGATCCCGTGACCAACTACTTAGTCACATTGAGCTCATTATGATGATGCATTACCGAGTGGGCCCAGAGATACCTCTCCGTCATACGGAGTGACAAATCCAGTCTCGATTCGTGCCAACCCAGAGACACTTTCGGAGATACCTTAGTGCACCTTTATAGCCACCCAGTTACGTTGTGACGTTTGGTACACCCAAAGCATTCCTACGGTATCCGGGAGTTGCACAATCTCATGGTCCAAGCAAATGATACTTGACATTAGAAAAGCTCTAGCAAACGAACTACACGATCTTGTGCTATGCTTAGGATTGGGTCTTGTCCATCACATACTCCTAATGATGTGATCCCGTTATCAATGACATCCAATGTCCATGGTCAGGAAAACATAACCATATATTGATCAACGAGCTAGTCAACTAGAGGCTCACTAGGGACATGTTGTGGTCTATGTATTCACACATGTATTACGGTTTCCAGTTAATACAATTATAGCATGAACAATAGACAATTATCATGAACAAGGAAATATGATAATAACCATTTTATTATTACCTCTAGGGCATGTTTCCAAGAGGGGGCACCCTAGAACACACAGCAGACATTGTTCTTAGCCGTGTGCGGTGCCCCCTTCCACCATAATCCACCTCGGTTATATCATTTTAGTGCTTAGGCGAAGCCCGCACCGGTAGCTTCATCATCACCGTCATCACGCCGTTGTGCTGACGAAGCTCTCCCTCGACACTCTGCTGGATCGTGAGTTCGTGGGACGTCACCGCGCTGAATGTGTGCAGATCACGGAGGTGTTGTACCTTCGGTGCTAGGATCGGTCGATCGTTAAGACATACAACTACATCAACCGTGTTGTCATAACGCTTCCGCTTACAGTGATCGTGAAGACGTACAACTACACTCTCCCCTCTCGTTGCTATGCATCACCATGATATTGCGTGTGCGTAGGAATTTTTTTGAAATTACTACGTTCCCCAACAGTGGCATCCGAGCTAGGTTTATGCGTAGATATTATATGCACGAGTAGAACACAAGTGAGTTGTGGGCGATAATAGTTATACTGCTTACTAGCATGTCATACTTTGATTCAGCGGTATTGTTGGATGAATCGGCCCGGACCGACATTACACGTTCGCTTACGCGAGACTGGTTCTACCGACGTGCTTCGCACACAGGTGGCTGGCGGGTGTCAGTTTCTCCAACTTTAGTTGAATCAAGTGTGGATATGCCCGGTCCTTGTTGAAGGTTCAAAAAGCGCATACTTGACGAAAAATCGTTGTGGTTTTGATGCGTAGGTAAGAACGGTTCTTGCTCAACCCGTAGCAGCTACGTAAAACTTACAACAACCAAGTAGAGGACGTCTAACTTGTTTTTGCAGGGCATGTTGTGATGTGATATGGTCAAGACATGATGATAAATTTTATTGTATAAGATGATCATGTTTTGTAACAGAGTTATCGGCAACTGGCAGGAGCCATATGGTTTTCGCTTTATTGTATGAAGTGCAATCGCCATGTAATTGCTTTACTTTATCACTAAGCGGTAGCAATAGTCGTAGAAGCAATAGTTGGCGAGACGACAACGACGCTACGATGGAGATCAAGGTTTCGCACCTATTACGATAGCGATTGAGGGAGTCTTGGATTAGGGGGTCTCCGGACAGCCGTTCTATATCCTTTGACCGGACTGTTGGACTATGAAGATACAAGATTGAAGACTTCGTCTCGTGTCCGGATGGGACTCTCCTTGGCGCGGAAGGAAAGATTGGAAATACGGATATGTAGATCTCCTCCCTTGTAACCGACTCTGTGTAACCCTAGCCCCCTCCAGTGTCTATATAAACCGGAGGGTTTAGTCCGTAGGACAACAACAATCATACCATAGGCTAGCTTCTAGGGTTTAGCCTCTACGATCTCGTGGTAGATCAACACTTGTAATACTCATATCATGAAGATCAATCAAGCAGGAAGTAGGGTATTACCTCCATCGAGAGGGTCCGAACCTGGGTAAACATTGTGTCCCCCGCCTCCTGTTACCATCCGCCTTAGACGCATAGTTCGGGACCCCCTACACGAGATCCGCTAGTTTTGACACCGACATTGGTGCTTTCATTGAGAGTTCCACTGTGCCGTCACCGTAAGGAAGGATGGCTCGTCTCGTTGTCAGGGACGACATCACCTCTGGGGGTGCCTTGGCTGTAGGCCAAACTCTCCAACTAGGCGGCTTCGTTATGACCGCCCGTTCGGCCGCTACGCCAACGATGACTTCTCGGGTCATCAAAAACAGCCTTCACATTGGCTCGGAGTTTACCGAGCGGATGAACCCAATGGAGCTCTCCTCTTTGAACGAGCTCTTGGATCGCATCGCCGCTTTGCGAGTCGCTACGGACTATGATCGGATTGGGCTTAAACCCGACCAAAGGGAGATTAACTCTCCGTCGGTCATCCATCAGATAGCGGTGGTGGAGGAGCAATGCGGCGATTCTTCCTCTATCTTGAGGACAAACAATGTCCGTATTCCCGAGCTCTCCAAGCCGGATACCCGTCTACGGGAGGACATCGCCCAAACCCTGAAACTAGAAACAGGCAGCGGGCCGGACCTATTGGGCAACATCCCGGAAACCGAACTTCCAAGATCGGAAACTCCTCCGCCCCTAGGTCCCAGATCGGATCAAAGTTCGTACTTAAATCCACCCACCCACTCAGATACAAACAATCTTTCCCACATTAGGCAAGAGCCCCAGTAAACAGTACATCACTATTGGGCCAGATTCCTCCTTGTAATGAACAAGGTCAAGGACTGTCGCGAGGAAGATGCAATTTCATTCTTTTGCAATGATTGCACGGACAAGGGAATCCTCAACGCCATAAGTCGCCGTGATATAACACGCTTCGCAGACTTGGCGGCCGTAGTATGGAAGTACTGTGCGATGGAAAGTGCCTGGAAAACCCAAGCAAACTTTTGGGATAATCCGGCTCTGACTAAACGTCCAGTCCGAATTAAAAGGGTGCACTCTCACAAGTCGCCCGACTCAATTACAAAGCAAAATCCCACTACGAGGCGTGGAACCATATTGGAGGGATGGCTTAGCGGGCCTGCAAAATTCACGATCGGCGGATACCACACCAACACACAGCCTTAGAGCATGTTGGGTACTCGGCAGGTGGCCAAGCGGTGAGATCTCCTCATTCAAAACACCATGAGCACCATCCATGGATAACAATCTGATATTGACAGTCTTCGAGACCTTCGCCTCAAATAATAGGCGTAAGCGAGCACTCCGTAGCCTTGCCAAAATCTACCACATGGCAACAATAAATCCATGGAGCGACACGGCTATCACCTTCAATGCCAGTGACAAACCTAAGTTCCGAACAGCCCGAGCACCAGCCGCCTTGGTCCTCAGCCCAATTGTGGATGGCTTTCGTCTTACTAAATTACTCATGGATGGCGGCAGCGGATTAAACCTCATTTATAAAGAGACTCTTCAAAAATGGAAATAGACAAAAACCGCATTGAGCAAAGCAGCACGACCTTCAGAGGAATCATCCCCAGTCGGGAGGCACGTTGCACTGGGAAAATCACACTAGGCGTGGTATTGACACTCTGAGAATTACAGGTCGAAGAAATTACATTCCAAGTGGCCTCGTTCGGTAGCGGATACCACGCCCTTTTAGGGCGGGAGGCATTCACGATCTTCCAAGCCATACCCCATTACGAGTACATGAAACTCAAAATGCCCGGGCCCAATAGAATCATCACTCTCGCTAGTGATCCGGACATAGCACTCTGCGCCGAAAACAAAACAGCCGCACTGGCCCTCGAGGCATTATCCGAAGCCCTTGCGGCGGAGGAACTAACTGCGCTGCGCTCCATAGTGGACAGGGACGACATGATACTCGACAAAAGACCCAAGTCCACCTCTTTCAAACCAGCGGATGAAATAGTCAAATTCCAAGTCCACCCAATGGACCCTACAAAAACAGCATCCATCGGGGCACAGTTAAACCCTGCTGTAGACGCCGCACTATAGGAGTTCCTGCGCGAGAATTGGGACATATTCGCCCGGCATCCTTCAGACATGCCAGGAATCCCACACAGGCTGGCCGAGCATAGCCTTAACATTCTAAAGGGATTCAAGCCGGCCAAGCAGACTCTTTGGCGTTTCTCTGAACCTAAGCGACAAGCCATGGGAGAGGAGCTAGCCAAGTTATTGGAGGTCGATTCATTAGAGAAATAAAATGTCCGGACTAGTTAGCAAACCTGGTGATGGTACCAAAGAAGGACTAATCCTGGCGCCTATGCGTCGACTTCAAGGACCTCAATAAGGCTTGCCCAAAGGATCCCTTCCCCATCCCTCGCGTCGATCAAATTATCGACGCTACCGCGGGACACGACTCACTGTGTTTCCTCGACGCATACTCCGGCTACCACCAAATCAAGATGGTGGAGTCTGATCAAGCCGCAACGACATTTATTAATCCGTACGGCCCCTTCTGTTTCAACACAATGCCCTTCGGGCTCAAAAACGCCGGCGCTACGTATCAATGCATGATCCAGACATGTCTGGAAAAGCAGATCGGCAAAACGGTGGAGGCATACGTAGACGATGTGGTCGTTAAAACCAGGCACGTCGACTCCTTAATAGACGACTTGAGGCTCACGTTCGACAATCTCCAAACATACGACATTAAGCTTAATCCAGAAAAATGCGTTTTCGGTGTGCCTGTCGGAAAGCTCCTAGGCTTCATTGTCTCCAGTAGAGGAATCGAAGAAAATCCGGCTAAAATCCGAGCTCTGTCATAGTTGGCTATCCCAACTGACCTAGGCAAATCCAGAAGTTAACTGGATGCGTGGCGGCCTTAAGCCGCTTTATCTCCCGATTAGGAGAAAATGCATTGCCCCTTTATCGCCTTCTTCGGTGCACCGAACACTTCAAGTGGACGGACGCGGCCATGGCCGGATTGGAAGAAATAAAAGCCATCTTGGCTACCAACCCAATCTTGGCCGCGCCAAATGTCGGCGAACCAATGCTGTTATATATCGCGGCAACTCATCAAGTTGTAAGCGCAGTGCTCGTTGTCGAACGAGAGACGGACGGACATATATTCCCACTCAAAAAACCGGTATATTATGTATCCACTGTCCTCACTCCATGCAAATCACGTTACCCACGTTATCAAAAGATAGCATACGTGGTATTTATGGCATCACGGAAACTACGACACTACTTTCAAGAATGTTCAATCACGATGGCCTCGGAAGTACCACTCAACAACATAGTAAACAACCGCGATGCCACGGGCCGGATTGCCAAATGGGCCATCGAGCTCCTCCCGTTCGACATAACATATAAACCTCGGCGAGCCATTAAGTCGTAAGTACTGGCTGATTTCGTCGCGGAATGGACAGAAGCCGAACTCCCTAAAGAGTACGGCACGTACTCCAATTGGATCATGCACATCGACGGCTCTAAAATGCTGGCTGGTGTGGGGGCTGGCGTTGTCCTGACGTCCCACACCGGAGATACAGTCCAATACGTACCCCAAAGACTGTGCACAGACTCCAACAACGCAGCCGAATACGAGGCCCTGTTACATGGTCTTCGGATGGCAACTTCTATGGGCATTCGACGCCTGGAGGTGCGTGGGGACTCAAACCTCGCAATATCCCAAATAAATGGAGACTTCGACACCAAGGATCCAAAAATGGAGGCATATCGCAACACCGTCCTGAAAATGTCAGCTCGGTTCGAGGGTCTTGAATTTCACCATGTGGCTCGGGAAAACAATCAGGCGGCGGATATCCTCGCCCGTATTGGTGCTAAGCGCGACACTGTCCCACCTAACATCTTCTTGGAAAGGCTTTTTAAGCCATCCGTGGTATGGAAAGGGGACACCGGTAACAATAATCCGGACCCGGCCACAACACCAGATACTGAACACTCTGACATAATCGGAGGCTCTTCCATCGAAATAATACCTTCAGCCCACGTGATAATGGCTGTCATCGCCCCGTGGACAGAACCATTCCTGGCCTACCTAACTAGGCAGGAACTACCCGAGGACCAAAATGAGGCACGCTGCATAGTGCGGTGATCTAAAGCCTACAAGGTCCACGAGGGAGAGCTTTATAAGAAAAGCACTACCGGAGTCCTTCAAAGGTGCATCTCCGAAGAGGAAGGGCGGAAGCTTTTGGCAGAAATCCATGCTGGACTCGGCGGCCACCACGCCGCAGCCCGGGCCCTTGTAAGCAAGGCCTTCCGTACAGGTTTCTATTGGCCGACGGCCCGGGCAGATGCACAGATCTGGTCCAACGTTGCGTCCGTTGCCAACTTGTCGCAAACCAAAGCCATATGCCACCTACCGCTCTTCAAAAAATCCCCATCACTTGGCCCGTTGCAGTCTGGGGGCTTGATACGGTCGGACCCCTCAAACGGGGAACCCATAAGAAAAAATACTTACTGGTCATGGTGGACAAATTCACCAAATGGATAGAAGCCAAACCCGTTAAAACGGCCGAATCCGGACCGGTGATAGACTTCATATCTGGGGCTGTACACCGTTATGGCGTCCCCCACAGCATCATCACCGACAACGGCACGAACTTTACAGCCGACGAGGTAAAGCTTTGGTGCAGCAACATGGTCATCAAGCTCGATTATGCTTCTGTCTATCACCCGCAAACTAACGATCATGTCAGGCAAGCAAATGGTCTTATCATGAGCGGCATCAAACCCAGGTTAGTGCGGTGCTTAAAGGAGTCTAACACGCACTGGGTAGAGGAGCTCGACTCCGTACTATGGGGGCTGTGGACCACGCCGAATCGCACTACCGGATACACACCGTTTTTTATGGTGTACGGCGCAGAGGCGGTTCTGCCCTGCGACATAATTCATGACTCACCTCGAGTGCGCATGTATGAATAAAAAGAGTCCAAGATTGATCGGCAGGACAGTTTGGATGCCCTGGAGGAGGAGCGCGACGTGGCAAAAGCCCGTTCCGCATTCTATCAGCAACAGGCTCGAAGGTACCAAAGCAAAGAAGTACGGGCCAAAACTTATAACGTTGGCGAACTAGTTCTACGCCTGCCGGAGAAGAAAAAGAACAAACTCAAGCCCAAATGGGAAGGTCCCTTCATTATTGACCAGGTTCTGACCGGTGGAGCGTATCGTCTGCGGGATGTATTGGATAATCGACTCGAGCCAAACCCTTGGAACGTAGCCAGACTCCGAAGATTCTACGCCTAGCGCCGGACTCTGCGTTCGTCTCCTTACCCCCGTCCATTTTTTGCACATCGGTTATCTGTCTTTTCGCTCTTTCTTTCTTCTTTTTCTTTCTCCTCAAGGCCTTAAAAGGCTAAACTGTGTCTTGACTACACAGTATTGACGCGCTAACCACACTCATTATACCTGGGGGCTTCTTATATAGAAGCTTAATATAACTATTTTCTGGGCTTCATGCCCCCACACATGTGTTATTCTTCCGCATACACCTTTTTTCGCCATTATATGCATCGATATGACTTAAGTTTTGGCCAAGCTGAGTTGCCTGGCTCTTGTATTTATGCCCTACGTTCCCGTTAATTCGGCTAGTGCATAAGGGGAGCAAATCTGCGATTGTTACTGCCGGGTCAGCGGGATGTGTACCTCGGTACCGGTGAAGCGAAAGCTAGCGTTCTTAAGGGAATATTCGGTCGGTGAACAAAAGATGAGTTTTATCTATTTTTGATACATGCCCCCAGATGTTTATAGCATGCGTCTCTTTTCGCAGTTCTGACATGCACATTAGGGCATGCGTACCCAGGGAAAGGAACCCTTAACGGAACTATTCTCCCTGGAAGATGTTTCTTACTATCCATGTAATATAACATAGCTAGTTGGGTACTTTTCTATTCAAGCACTTATGACCCCTACACCTGGTTTCCACGCATACCCCGGTTTTTACATAACTGAGCAGGTATTCGGATACACTCCGGACTATCGGGTCCAGAGGTCGAAGCGAAAAGGTCCACCATGACAAATGATTTACAATCCGGCTAGGGACATTATATATGTCAGTTAAATTACACAGTCACTTAGACTGACTAAATTCTTCTTCTATACCATCCAACAGGCTGTCTAGCCTACAATCCTGTTGGAAATACTTTGCGGCTAATTCTACTTGGTCATACACCAAACTGACGGGGATCTCTTTCCCATCAGGCCCCGCAGGTCCGACGTCGGCCATGTGGTTTGGGTCAGCCTTGGTATACCGCGTCTTCACCATGGCCCAGGCTTCCCTTGCACTTTGTCGGTAGGCTGATATCTTCCATAATCGGAAACGCCGCCACACTCCCTGGAGCTTCTCTATAAGCTCCCCCATGCCTCCTGGCGGGGAGGTGGATGGCCACAAGGCTTGGGTAATGCCCTGCATCACCTGCCGAACTTGCTCGTGCAGTCGTGAGAGCTCCGATAGAAGATCACCCGCAGACCCGGGCATCTCCTCCGCGGGACGACCCGTCAGCATACCTCTGAGACATAACTCATTAGCGGCTTCTTGGCGAACTCTTTCAAAAGTTCGTTCAAGCACTTACTAAAAATGCGGCGTCGAAGCCGCTTATTCTCCTTCACGGAGTCCATAAGCTGGGCTCGAACATCTTTCGTTCCACGCCCGATTGAATATTGGCGTCTTGGAGATCATTTTTCTCCCGAATGACGCGTGTAAGCACGCGCTCGCCAACATTTAGCTGTCGATTGGCACGTTGCGCATCCCCTGACATGGCCTCCGGATTCACTCCGGAGTCATCTGCAACATCTATTGTTAGATTTGCATGCATGTCGCACATTCTCTGGTACCTGTCATTCTTTACAATGGAAACCAGTATTCTTCGGACTCCTTAAATGCGGCAACCGCGGCCCATAGCTGGACTTTGCACTCTTCCAACTCTTGAGACAATTGGGTATTCTTCTCTGTAAGAACCTGCACAAATAATGATCCTTAAATCAGTTGTGTCAACTGTTTCAAGTCTCAAGGGCTACTGATACATATAATCATCAGATTTTCTTACCCGTATATCCTTGACATACTAGTCCGTGGCTCTGGCAAGGCCATTTTGAGCAGCACGGACGTACGCATCTCCCGAGTTAAAGGCATCAAACGCCTCTTGGGAGAAACAAGCATCACGGAGTACGGCCCGTCGACGCCTATGATTCATGGCGCTCTCTACTTCAGAATTTGTAGCGGGTAGTCTATCCGCATCCTCTGTAGGAGGAGCATCTGGCGTTCGCCCCGTGTTAGCTTCCGCCTATGTGTCCGGCCTTGGAGCCCGACTTGTGGAGGCGTGCTCGGCAACCTCTTCGGATATAGTCCGGCGAGCGTTTTTCCTACTAGGAAACATGGCTGTTATTATATTTTGAAAGACGACAACCACGGAGGAAGGTTCTGTATTTTACCTCTGCGCCGGCGTCTCAGTCCTGACCGCCTTCCTTTTCAGCCTACCCGGCTTTGGTGCCCCTTGTTGGCGAGTCGCTGCGGGTTTGGCATGGCGTCCCGAGGACTTTCCCTGTAAGACACCATATGTGTACGATGGTTGAAGTGCATAAAAGGGGATCCTTCTCGGAAGTTGGGACTCTGGTTTTACTTACATGCGATGCAGGGAGTAGCCCAGGATAGTCAGCTATAATGGCCACCATGGCATCATCACAGCTTAATTCATAGAATATCCCGTCGATCAGCTCCACAAATATGTCCGGATCCTCGTCGAGTCTGGGATCGAGGGCCCGGTCAGGGTCCTCCGGTTGTGGAGGCGGGCTGTTGACCTCCCTTACAGCTTTTCGCAGTTCCTGCCATGAAACGGCAAGGTACATACTTATGATGATGAATGCGGGAAGGATAGGAGTAAGAAGTGACAACTCACCCAGCTTGGAGGGTTGTACATGGAGAATCCATCCCGTGGCTTAATGCGGATGAACTCCTCTTCCTCTCCCTTGTACAAATCGGACAGAATTTCTGCTAGAGCAGCAACTGAGTCCGGTCCCTTACGCCTGCAGCAGGTGGCATCATCTTCCCCGTTAAAGTGCCACATGGGGTGCCCTCGATATTGAAGTGGCTGCACCCCCCGCATTATGCATATTGACATAACCTCTATTATGGACAATCCTGATTGAGCCATTACCTTTATCCGGACCATCAGGTAAAGGACTTCTCCGTGATCTTCCTCCCGAAGGCTTCGTGGGCGCCAGCTTCGGCGTTTCTTCAAAGGGGCATTGTCGAGCTCGGGAAGAACAATCCGGATAGGATCTGGAAGGGGGACGTCCTCCATATAAAACCACTCCGAAGGCCAGTCTTCGGACGTCTTCTTCGGGGTGCCGGACAGGTATCCGGTCTCGGCGATGCACCATATTTTGGCTCCGCCCACTTGATATATTGACCCCTTCTGTGTACGGGGCACAAGGCCGAATAGCCTCTTCCACAGATAGAAATGAGCTTCGCAGCCCAGAAACAGGGGTGAGATTATGTAGCTGGAGGCCATAAAACTCCAGGAGCCCGCGGAGGAACGGATGGATTGGAAATCCGAGTCCCCTTAATAAATAAGGGACAAGGCATACCCGCTCCCCCTTGGGGGGATTGGGAAAGCTCTCCGCTTGTTCCCTGCCATTATGTATGTGATGTTTATCCTTTATGCATCTTATTTTGCTTAGTTCAACGGTAACATTATAAGATGATCTCTCACTAAATTTCAAGGTACAAGTGTTCTTCCTGAGTATGCACCGTTGCGAAAGTTCGTCGTGCCGAGACACCACGTGATGATCGGGTGTGATAAGCTCTACGTTTACGTACAACGGGTGCAAGATAGTTTTGCACACGCATAATACTCGGGTTAAACTTGACGAGCCTAGCATATGCAGATATGGCCACGGAACACTGAGACCGAAAGATCGAGTGTGAACCATATAGTAGATATGATCAACATAGTGATGTTCACCATTGAAAAGTACTCCATCTCACGTGATGATCGGACATGGTTTAGTTGATTTGGATCACGTGATCACTTAGATGATTAGAGGGATGTCTATCTAAGTGGGAGTTCTTAAGTAATATGATTAATTGAAGTTTAATTTATCATGAACTTAGTAACTGATAGTATTTTGCATGTCTATGTTGTTGTAGATAGATGGCCCGGGTTGTTGTTCCGTTGAATTTTAATGCGTTCCTAGAGAAAGCTAAGTTGAAAGATGATGCTAGCAACTACACGGACTGGGTCCATAACTTGAGGATTATCCTCATTGCTGCCTGAGAAGAATTATGTCTGGAAGCACCGCTAGGTACCAAACCAGCTGCGAGAACAGCGGCATATGTTATGAGCGTCTGGCGAGCAAAGCTGATTACTACTTGATAGTTCAGTGTGCCATGTTTTACGGCTTAGAACAGGGACTTCAACGATGTTTTGAACGTCATGCAGCATATGAGATGTACCAGGAGTTGAAGTTAATATTTCGAGCAAATGCCCGGACTGAGAGATATGAAGTCTCCAATAAGTTCTACAGCTGCAAGATGGAGGAGAATAGTTATGTCAGTGAACATATACTCAAAATGTCTTGGTATAACAATCACTTGATTCAACTGGGAGTTAATCTTCCTGATGATAGTGCCATTGACAGAATTCTTCAATCACTGCCACCAAGCTACAAGAGCTTTGTGATGAACTATAATATGCAAGGGATGGATAAGACAATTCCCGAGCTCTTCGCAATGCTAAAGGCTGCGGAGGTAGAAATCAAGAAGGAGCAACAAGTGTTGATGGTCAACAAGACCACTAGTGTCGGTGTACTAGGTTTGTGCACTTTTCCCCACAAGACTCGATCTCCTCCGTTTGATTTCTCGCACTACATGGTGTTTGAGAAACGGATGACCGAGACATAGTTTTTCAGAAGCGCTTGCACCTTACGTATAGGTAGACCGTACCAACCTACAAACCCTATGTCGGTGTCAAAACCGGCGGATCTCGGGTAGGGGGTCACGAACTGTGCGTCCAGGCGGATGGTAACAGGAGACAAGGGACACGATGTTTACCCAGGTTCGGGCCCTCTTGATGGAGGTAAAACCCTACGTCCTGCTTGATTGATATTGATATTGTGGATGTTTACAAGAGTGGATCTACCACGAGATCAAGGAGGCTAAACACTAGAAGCTAGCCTATGGTATGATTGTAAGGGTTGTTGTGATTGTAGTCCTACGGACTAAAGCCATCCGGTTTATATAGACACCGGAGAGGGCTAGGGTTACATAGAGTCGGTTACAATGGTAGGAGATCTACATATCCGTATCGCCAAGCTTGCCTTCCACGCCAAGGAAAGTCCCATCCGGACACGGGGTGAAGTCTTCAATCTTGTATCTTCATATTCTTGGAGTCCGGTCGATGATGATAGTCCGGCAAATGATAGTTCGGCTGATGATGGTAGTCCGGCAATCCGGACACCCCCTAATCCGGGACTCCCTCAGTAGCCCCCGAACCAGGCTTCAATGACGATAAGTCCAGCATGCGTGTAGTCTTCTGCGTTGCAAGGCGGGTTCTCCTTTAAGTTCCACGTACCTGCCGAACAGTGTCTAGCTTCCTCATCAATGTTGTGCGTCTTGGCTTCCACGCCCAATAATGGCCTTCTTCCACGCGTCGTGCGAATATGAAAAGCCAGGGTGTCTTTTATGTTTTACCCCCTAGTTGTGCGAACAATCTGCCTATAAGGGAGGCAAGAATCCAGATCCAAATCACCATCTTCCTCTCGCAAATACTCATCGAGCGCTTTCGACCAAGAATCCATTCCATCATGGACCCTCAGCGGCTCCTCTTCTCGCCCTCCGGCCCTTTGCCGGAGAGATTGGAGGAGATGCTCATTCCGCTGCTGAGCTGGTGAAGCTCCAAATGGGGATATCTCCCTCCGGCCTTCATGGTTCGGTTCGAGCCGGGCTAGCCACCTACAAGGTGGGAAGCCAGCGAGGTCACCTAATCCCAACAAAGGGGCGGGTATGCTTCGTCCCCTATCGATAAGGGGCTCGGTTTCCTGTACATCCATTCCTCCGCGGGCTCACAGAGTTCTCTGGGCTCCAGCTTCATCACCTCGCCCGCCTCAATCCTGCATATTTCGGATTCGTAGCTCTTTGCGAGCTTTTCACTGGCGTCGAGCCCCACTTCACGCTGTGGAAGAGGTTGTTTTGCCTTGTACCCGCTCTCACGAGGGGTCCATATATCAAGTGGGCGGCGCCGAAATATGGCGCATTGCCGGGACCGGATATCCATCCGGAACCCCTAGGAAGGCGCCCGAAGACTGGCCTTCGGAATGGTTTTATATAGAAGATGCTCCGCTGTCGGACCCTGTTCGGATCGGCCTCTCGGAGTTCAGCAATGCTCCTCTGAAGAAACGCCTTAGTTGGCGTCCATGAGCCCCATTGGAGGAAGACAAGGCGTCCATTATCGATGGGCGAACAAGGTTCTTGGCCCATGCCGGTTGACCATGATTGGAGTCATGGCAACATGCATTCTGTGAAGTGCGGCCACTACAATCTGAGGGCCACCCATGTGGGATTTCAGCGGGAGGGCGATGCCACCCGTCATGGCCACAAAGGGCGGAATCGGCTAAAGATCTGGTGGCGATCTTGTTCGGCTGTATAAGGGGAGAAGGAGGATTTCCTTGGACGAACCCATTAAATGGGTTTTCCATGAACAATCCCGGCCTTGGGTAGCGAACACTCAGCGTGTCCGACCCGTGCCTTTGAAACTTAAGTTTCTTACATTGTGTTCTTCTTCGGCGCAGGAACTGCGCCGGACTGTGGAGGAATGCTGAGTCGGTTCCGCAGCTTTGAGGATCGAGAGAGATCCGGGATCGGCCTCGAAGAGGATCCGGACATAAAGGTGGAGCTAATCGGCGGGGTGTTCCACCAGCTCAGCATGGACAACGTTTTAATCGCCATCACGGCGGACTATCCGGACTATATCCGGCTTCCCGGTAATGCGGCGAAGCCCGATACCGTCATTCCTTCCTTGCTTATTTCGACCACCGTATATGATGGCGCTGTGCAGGAGGCGCCCTAGGGCGAAAGCCGAGCCAGCGGTGGCTGACCAAAAGGGCGATTCGGACGGTAGGCGGAAGAGGCCTTGGCGCGGACTGAAACGTCGCCGCAAAGGTGTAGCTCACAATTCATTATCTTTAGAGCAACATTCCTAGGAAGCGTTTGAGTGCTCATGACTTTTATAGGGAAAAAGCGTCCGCGGTTCTGGGCGTGGAAGTTGTCAATCAACCTCTACCAACGGGCTCCCTTTTGATCGGGAGGGAGGCGGCGCAAGCGCGAGCGGACGTTCCTCCGACGGAGGATGCCGAAAGACTGTCCGCCACCAAGTCGAGGTGGAAGTGCCCTGAATCACGGCGCGCCCGGACAGTATTCGTGACTCGTGCTTCTCCCGAGGCGTTGAATGCCTTTAACACGGGGGCGCGCACCTTCGTGCTGCTCAAGATAGTTTTACCAGAGCCACGGAGCAGTATGTAAAAGACATACGGGTAAGAGAATTTGATAGTTATATATGCCAGTAGCCCCCGAGACTTAAAGTAGTTATATTAACTGATTTAAGGATCATATGAAACGTAGGATCTTACCGAGAAGAATACCCGACTGTCTCAGGAGTTGCAAGAGTGCAAGGCCCAACTTGAGGCCGCATTTTCTGGCGCAGGAGGAAACGCATAAGGACCTCTCACAGTAGCGCATTATTTTAGAAAGATAAGTAGCGTTTGGCCGTTATGCAAGTCTAAGCGACATTGCAGGTGCTGCGGACAAGATCCGGACAGGCAAGAACTTGCGCCAACTAAAGGCGGCGAGAGGTGCTGCATAAGGTGCAGCATGAAAGGAACAAGCTCGAGGATGCCCATGCCCATCTTGGAGAAGAGCTGAAAAGCGTTAAGGCGAGCTGTCGGGCTCCGTTAAGGAGAATCAATGGCTTCGTCGCGGCATATATAGTAAGTGCTTGAGCGAACTCCTTTGAAATGAAGAGTTCGACGAGGAAGTCAATTTGACAGAATATATCTGTAGGTATGCTCACAGGTCGCCCTGCGGAGGAGATGTCCGTAACAATGGGTGATCAACTTCCAATTGTTGCAACTGATCGAGCGAGTTGGCGAGCTATGGCGGCGTCATCCGGCGTTATGGCCAGCCTTCTCCGTGCAGGGTCTTGGGGAGCTTGCGGGAGAAGCTGCAGGAGGTGGCAGCGCTTCCATGTATGGAAGATTTGACCTGCCGCCAAGGTGCCGAGGAGGCTGGGCCATGGTAAAGGCAGCGGTACAAGAAGGCGGATCCCAACCACATGGCGAAGTCGGACTGTGGGGCCCGATGGGAAGGAGATCCTGTGAGTTTAGTATATGGCCAAGTGGAGTTGGCGCGAAATTTTCCGAACAGGACTGTAAATTAGACAACCTGTTAGGCGGGATTGAGGAAGAATAATATCGGTCGATTTGACAATGTATTATAAAATGACATACAAAATGCCTTCTAGCGGATTGTAGATCGTTTGTCTTTGCCGACCTTTTAAGCCCGACCTCGGGACCCTAGAGTCCGGAGTGTGTCGAATACCTTCTCGGTTATGAAACAACCGGGGTATGCATGGAGACCAGGCGTAGGGGTCATCGGTGCTTTATCGAAAAAGTTCCCAACTAGTTATGTTATATTACATGGTTAGTAAGAAACATCTTCGGGAGAATAGTTCCGTTAAGGGTTCCTTTCCGCTGGGGTGGCATGCCCTAAAGTGCATGTCGGACTGCAAAAAAGCAAAAACATCTAGGGGCAGATAAATAAGTGGATAAAAATCATCTTTTAAGTCACCGACCGAATATTCCCTTAAAACGCTAGCTTTCGGCTTCACCCGTCACGAGGTACACATCCGGTGACCAGCAGTCTGTCGCAGAAGGTGCTCCTTTACCTCCTAGCCGAACAATCGGGAACATAGGGGTAAGCACAGGGCGAGCAACAGCAGCTTGGCCAAAACTTAAGTCATATCGATGCATATAATGGTGAATAAAAGGTACATGTGGAGGCTTGACACATGTGCTGGGCATGAAGCCCGTATAATTCAGCTTCTGGTAAAGAAGCCCCTAGGTATAATGAGTGCGGGTAGCACATCAATTGCATGCGAACGTTGCGCAGGTAAAGCCCTTTAAGGCTTGGATGAATAGGGTTGAGAAGAAAAAGAGAAACAAAAGGCAGATGAAATAATAAAAAAAATTTGGACGGGGGAAGTAGACGAACTCTTAGTCCGGCGCTAGGCATAGAATCGTCGGAGGCGGGCTGCGTTCCATGGGTTCGGCTCGAGTCGGTTATCCGATGCATTTCATAGGCAGTGCGCTCCGCCGGTCAGGACTTGATCGATGATGAAGGGCCTTCCCATTTGGGCTTGAGCTTGTCCTTTTTCTTGTCCGTGAGCGTAGAACCAGTTCGCCAACGTTGTAAGTCTTGGCCCGTACTTCTACTTTGGTATCTTGAGCCTGCTGTTGATAGAATCGGAGCGAGCCTTGGCGACGTCGCGCTCTTCCTCAATGTGTCCAAGCTGTCCTGCCGATCCAGCTCGGCTTCTTTTCTTCGTACATTCGCTTTTCGAGGTGAGTCATGAATGATGTCGCGAGGCAAAACTGCTTCGCCCGTATACCATAAAAATGGTGTGAATCCGGTAGTGCGGTTAGGCGTTGTCCGCAGCCCCAGTGCTGGTCGAGCTCCTCTACCCGGTCGTGTCAGATTTTGTAAGGGACCGCACTAGTGCGGGTTTGATGCGCTCATTATTAGACCATTTGCTCGTTCCACTTGACCGTTTGTTTGAGGATGATAGGCTGAGCGTAATCGAGCTTGATGCCCATATTTTTGCACCATGATTTAACCTCATCGGCGGTGAAGTTCGTGCCGTTATCGATAATGATCTGTGGGGACACCATAGCGGTGTACTACCCGGATATAAAGTCTATCACTGGTCCGGACTCTGCGTTTTAACGGCTTGGCCTCTATCCATTTGGTGAATTTATCTACCATGACCAATAGGTACCTTTGCTTGTGGGTTCCCCCTTTAAGTGGTCCAACCATGTCAAGCCCCAGGACATGACGGCCGGGTAATGGGTATAGTTTTGAGGCGGTGGGTGGCATATGGCTCTAATTAGCGAAAGAGCTGACAACCGACGCATCTTTGGACTAGGTCACGTGCATCTGCTCGGGCCGTCGGCCGATAAAATCCTGTCGGAATGCCTTTCCTACAAGGGCCCGAGCTGCGGCGTGGTGTCCGCCTAGTCGGCATGAATTTCAGCCAGGAGGTTTCGCCCTTCCTCTTGGAGATACACCTTTGAAGGACTCGGTTGTGCTTTTCTTATAAAGTTCTCCCTCATAGACCTTGTAGGCTTTAGATCGTCGGACAATGCAGCGGGCCTCATTTTGGTCTTGGGAAGCTCTTGCCTAAGCAAGTAGGCGAGTAATGGTTCTGTCCGCAGGGCAATTACTGCCATTATGTCGTGGGCGGAAGGTGTTATGTCATCGGCTGAATCGCGGTTAGTGCGGCTTGTTCGGTTTGTTAGTTCGGACTCCTCTTCCCATATCGGATGGCTTGAAGAGCCGTTCAGGGAAGATATTAGGAGGGACAGCGTCGCGTTTGGCGCCAATGCGTGCGATCGTCGGCCGCTTGGTTATTATCCGGGTGGCGTGATGGAATTCAAGTCCTTGAACCGGGCTGACATTTTGGCGACAGCATTGCGATATGCTGCCATTTTCGGATCTTTGGCGTCAAAGTCTCCGTTTATTTGGGATATTGCGAGGTTTGAATCGCGCACCTCTAGGCGTTGAATGCCCATGGAGATTGCCATCCGGAGACCATGTAAAGAGCCTCGTATTCGGCTGCGTTGTTGGAGTCCGTGTACATTATCTGAAATGCGTATTGGACTGTGTCCCGGTCGGGGGCGTCAATCTGACGCCAGCCCCAATCCGGCTAACATTTTGGAGCCGTCGAAGTGCATAATCAATTGGAGTATCGCCGTATTCTTTAGGGAGTTCGGCTTGGTCCATTCAGCGACAAAGTCAGCCAATACTTGTGACTTTATAGCTCGCGAGGTTTGTAAGATATATCAAATAGTAAGAGCTCAATGGCCCATTTGCAATCCTGCCCGTCGCATCAGCGTTGTTTATAATGTCGTTAAGTGGTACTTGAGAGGCCACTGTTATCGAACACTCTTGAAAGTAGTGTCGGAGCTTCCGGCATGCCATGAACACAGCGTATGCTATCTTACGATAGTGTGGGTAGCAGGACTTGCGGGGGGTTAACACGATGAATCGTAGTATACTGGTTTTGAAGAGAATTTATGCCCTTCTTTTTCTCGTTCGACGGCAGTACGCGCTTACAACATGATGTGTAGCTGCGATGTATAACAACATTGGTTCGCCCGGGTTGGGCGCAGCCGAGACGGTTGTTGTTAATATGGCCTTTATTTCTTGAGTCGGCGGTGGCAGCATCCGTCCACTCGAAGTGTTGATCGCGCCTAAGGAGGCGATAGAGGGTAATGCCTTTTCTCCTAGGCGGAGATGAAGCGGCTTAGAGCCGCCACGCATCGATCAATTTTGTATTTGCTTGAGGTCTTTTGGGGTATCTAGCTGTGACAGAGCTCGGATCTTGGCTGGGTTTGCTTCAATTCCTCTACGGATCGATGAAGCCCAGCAGTTTTCCGGCTGATGCGCGAAAACACATTTTCAGATTCAGCTTGATGTCATATGCTCACGAGGTTGTCGAATGTGAGCCTCAAGTCGTCTACTAGAGTTTCGGCGTGTTTAGTTTTGGCGACTCGTCTTCTCGTATGCCTCTACTGTTTTGCCGATCTGGGTAGCGGACATATACGAATCATGCGCTGATATATTTGCACGGCGTTTTTAAGTCCGAAGGGCATCGTGTTGAAGCAGAATGGTCCATATGGAGTAATGAATGCAGTTGCGGCTTGATCCGCTTCGCCATCTTGATTTGATGATAGCGGAGTATGTCGTCCGGGAAGCACAATGAATGCGTGCCTGCGGTGGCATCGATTATTTGGTCGATCTTGGGGGAGGGAAGGATCCTTTGGGAAGGCTTTATTTAGGTCTTTGAAATCGACACATAGGCGCCAGGTTTGTCCTTCTTTGGTACCATTACCAGATTTGCTAGCCAATCCGGATGTTTGATGTCAGCGATGAATCCGACACAATAGTTTGGCTAGCTCCTCTCCCATTGCATGTCTTTTGGGTTGAAAAATCGTCGAAGAGCCTATTTGGTGGCTTGAATCCTTTTAGGATATTTAGGCTGTGCTCGGCCAGTGACGTGGGATTCTGGCATGTCCGAAGGGTGCCAGCAAAGATGTCCCGTTTTCTTGTAGAAATTCTCGTGGTCTGGCGTCTACATCGGGGTTTAATTGTGCCCGACGGAGGCCGTCTTTGCGAGGTCCGTTGGGTGGACTTGGAATTTGACTATTTCATCCGCTGGTTTAAAGAGGTGGACTTTGATCTTTTATCAAGTATCACATCGTCCCTGTTCACCGTGGGCGCATCATGATGAGTTCCTCGACCGCTAGGGCTTCGGATAGTGCCTCGAGGGCTAGTGCGGCTGTCTTATTTTCGGTGCGGAGTGCTATGTTGGGATCACTAGCGAGAGTGATAATTCCGTTGGGACCGGGCATTTTAAGCTTCATGTACCCATAATGGGGTATAGCTTGAAAAATTGTGAATGCCTCTCGTCCTAATAAAGCATGATATCCGCTGCTGAATGGAGCCACTTGATGTTGGGGAACGTAGTAATTTCAAAAATTTTCCTACGATCACGCAAGACCATGGTGATGGCATAGCAGAGAGGGAAGAGTGTCCGTCCACGTACCCTCGTGAACCGAAAGCGGAGCGTTATAACAACGCGGTTGATGTAGTCGTGCGTCTTCACGACCCGACCGATCCAAGCACCGAGCGTCGGCACCTCCGAGTTCTGCACGTTCAGCTCGATGGCGATCCCGGACTCGATCCAGCAAAGTGTCGGGGATGAGTTCCGTCAACCGACGGCGTGGTGGCGATGATGATGATCCACCGGCGCGGGGCTTCGCCTAAGCTCATGACGATATGACTTCTCCAGCGCGGGGCTTCGCTTAAGCTCATGACGATATGACCGAAGTGGAATATGGTGGAAGGGGCACCGCACGGCTAAGGAAAGATCCGTAGATCAACTTGTGTGTCTTGGGGTGCCCCTGCCCCGTATATAAAGGAGCCAAGGGGAGGTGGCGGCCAGAGGAGGAGGCGCACAAGGGAGTCCTACTCCTCCGGGGAGTAGGACTCCCCCAATCCTAGTTGGAATAGGATTCCGGAGGGAGAGAGAGAGAGAGGGCGGCCCACCTTTCCTAGTCCTAATAGGACTAGGGAAGGGGCGCGCGACCACCTAGGGCTGGCCCTTCTCCTTTCCTCCAAGGCCCACTATGGGCCTATGTAGTTCCGGGGGTTCCGGTAACCTCCGGTACTCGATAAATTCGATTTCACTCGGAACCTTTCCGATGTCAAATGTAGGCTTCAATATATCAATCTTTATGTCTCGACCATTTGAGACTCCTCGTCATATCCGTGATCACATCCGGGACTCGAACAACCTTGGTGCATCAATACTTATAAACTCATTATGACATCATCGAAGCGTTAAGCGTGCGGACCCTACGGGTTCGAGAACTATGTAGACATGACCTAGAACTATTCTCGGTCAATAACCAATAGCGGAACCTGGATGCCCATATTGGCTCCTACATATTCTCGAAGATCTTTATCGGTCAGACCGCATAACAACATCGTTGTTCCCTTTGTCATCGGTATGTTACTTGCCCGAGATTCGATCGTCGGTATCAATACCTAGTTCAATCTCGTTCTTGGCAAGTCTCTTTTCTCGTTCCGTAATACATCATCTCACAACTAACACATTTAGTTGCAATGCTTGCAAGGCTTATGTGATGTGCATTACCGAGAGGGCCGAGAGATACCTCTCCGACAATCGGATGACAAATCCTAATCTCGAAATCGCCAACCCAACATGTACCTTTGGAGACACCTGTAGTACTCCTTTATAATCACCCGATTCGTTGTGGCGTTTGGTAGTACCAAAGTGTTCCTCCGGTAAGCAGGAGTTGCATAATCTCATAGTCATAGGAACATGTATAAGTCATGAAGAAAAGCACTAGCAACAAACTATACGATCAGGTGCTATGCTAATGGAATGGGTCATGTCAATCAGATCATTCAACCAATGATGTGATCCCGTTAATCAAATAACAACTCCTTGTTCATGGTTAGGAAACATAACCATCTTTGATTAACGAGCTAGTCAAGTAGAGGCATACTAGTGACACTCTGTAGGTTTATGTATTCACACATGTATTATGTTTCCGGTTAATACAATTCTAGCATGAATAATAAACATTTATCATGATATAAGGAAATAAATAATAACATTATTATTGCCTCTAGGGCATATTTCCTTGATCTCCCACTTGCACTAGAGTCAATAATCTAGTTCACATCGCCATGTGATTTAACATCAATAGTTCACATCTCTATGTGGTTAACACCCATAGTTCACATCGACATGTGACCAACACCCAAAGGGTTTACTAGAGTCGATAATCTAGTTCACATCGCTATGTGATTAACACCCAAAAGAGTACTAAGGTGTGATCATGTTTTGCTTGTGAGATAATTTTAGTCAGCAGTCTGTCACATTCAGAGCCGTAAGTATTTTGCAAATTTCTATGTCTACAATGCTCTTGCGGAGCTACTCTAGCTAATTGCTCCCACTTTCAATATGTATCTAGATTGAGACTCGAGTCATCTAGATTAGTGTTAAAACTTGCATCGGCGTAACCTTTTACGGCGAACCTTTTTCACTTCCATAATCGAGAAACATATCCTTATTCTACTAAGGATAATTTTGACCGCTGTCCATTGATCTACTCCTAGATCTCTATTGCACTCCTTGCCAATCTTAGTGGTAGGGTATGCAATAGATCTGGTACACAGACATGACATACTTTATAGAACCTATGGCTGATGCATAGGGAATGACTTTCATTCTCTTTCTATCTTCTGCCGTGGTCGGGTTTTGAGTCTTACTCAATCTCACACCTTGTAACACAGGCAAGAACTCTTTCTTTGACTGTTCCATTTTGAACTACTTCAAAATCTTGTCAAGGTATGTATTCATTGAAAAAACTTATCAAGCGTCTTGATCTATCTCTATAGATCTTGATGCTCAATATATAACAGCTTCACCGAGGTCTTTCTTTGAAAAACTCCTTTCAAATACTCCTTTATGCTTTGCAGAATAATTCTACATTATTTCCGATCAACAATATGTCATTCACATATACTTATCGAAAATGTTGTAGTGCTCCCACTCACTTTCTTGTAAATACGAGGCTTCTCCAAAGTCTGTATAAAACCATATCTTTGATCACACTATCAAAGCGTTTATTCAACTCGAGATGCTTGCACCAGTCCATAGATGGATCATTGGAGCTTGCACATTTTGTTAGCTCCTTTAGGATTGACAAAACCTTCTGGTTGCATCATATACAACTCTTCTTTAATAAATCCATTAAAGAATGTAGTTTTGACATCCATTTGCCAGATTTCATAAAATGTGGCAATTGCTAACATGATTCGGACAGACTTAAGCATCGCTACAATTGAGAAAATCTCATTGTAGTCAACACCTTGAACTTGTCAAAAACCTTTTGCGACAAGTCGAGCTTTGTAGATAGTAACACTACTATCAGTGTCCGTCTTCCTCTTGAAGATCCATTTATTCTCAATGGCTTGCCGATCATCGAGCAAGTCAACCAAAATCCATACTTTGTTCTCATACATGGATCCCATCTCAGATTTCATGGTCTCAAACCATTTCGCGGAATCTGGGCTCATCATCGCTTCCTCATAGTTCGTAGGTTCATCATGGTCTAGTAACATGACTTTTAGAATAGGATTACCGTACCACTCAGTGCGGATCTTACTCTGGAAGACCTCGAGGTTTGGTAACAACTTGATCTGAAGTTTCATGATCATCATCATTAACTTCCTCACTAATTGGTGTAGGAATCACTGGAACTGATTTACGTGATGAACTACTTTCCAATAAGGGAGAAGGTACAATTACCTCATCAAGTTCTACTTTCCTCCCACTCACTTCTTTGAGAGAAACTTCTTCTCTAGAAAGGATCCATCTTAACAACGAAAAACTTGCCTTCGGATCTGTGATAGAAGGTGTACCCAATAGTTGCCTTTGGGTATTCTATGAAGGCGCATTTCTCCGATTTGGGTTCGAGCTTATCGGTGAAAACTTTTTCACATAAGCATCACAACTCAAACTTTAAGAAAGCGACAGCTTAGGTTTCTTTGCTAAACCATAGTTCATACGGTGTCATCTCAGCGGTTTAGATGGTTGCCCTATTAAGCGTGAATGCAGCTGTCTCTAATGCATAACCCCAAAGCGATAGTGGTAAATCGGTAAGATACATCATAGATCGCACCATATCAAAATAAAATCTGATTCTGACGTTCGGACACACCATAACGTTGTGGTGTTCCGGTGGCGTGAGCTGTGAAACTATTCCACATTGTTTTCATTGAAGACCAAACTCGTAACTCAAATATTCATCTCCACGATCAGATCGCGAAACTTTATTTTCTTGTTGCGATGATTTTCCACTTCACTCTGAAATTCTTTGAACCTTTCAACTATTTCAGACTTATGTTTCATCAAGTAGATATACCCATATCTTCTCAAATCATCTGTGAAGGTGAGAAAATAACGATACTTGCCACGAGCATCAACACTCATTGGACCGCATACATCGGTATGTATTATTTCCAATAAATCTGTTGCTTCTCCATTGTTCGGAGAACGGTGTTTTAGTCATCTTGCCCATAAGGCACGGTTACATAAGTGCCAAGTGATTCATAATCAAGTGATTCCAAAAGTCCATCGGCATGGAGTTTCTTCATGCGCTTTACACCGATATGACCTAAGCGGCGATTGCCACAAATAAGTTGCACTATCATTATTAACTTTGCATCTTTTGGTTTCAATATTATGAATATGTGTATCACTATGATCGAGATCCAATGAACCATTTTCATTGGGTGTGTAATTCATGTAAGCAGAACAACAATTTATTCTCTTACTTAAATGAATAACCGTATTGCAATAAACATGATCAAATCATATTTATGCTCAACACCAAATAACACTTATTTAGGTTCCACACTAATCCCGAAAGTATAGGGAGTGTGCGATGATGATCATATCAATCTTGGAACTACTTCCAACACTCATCGTCACTTCCCCTTCAACTAGTCTCTGTTTATACGTAACTCCTGTTTGAGTTACTAATCTTAGCAACGAGCAGTATCAAATACTCAGGGGCTACTATAAACACTAGTAAGGCACACATCAATAACCTGTATATCAAATATACCTTGTTCACTTTGCCATCCTTCTTATCCACCAAATATTCAGGGTAGTTCGCTTCGGTGACCAGTTCCATTGCAGCAAAAGTACTCGGTCTCGGGCTTAGGTCTAGACTTGGGCTTCTTCACTCGAGCAACAACTTGCTTGCCGTTCCTTTTGAAGTTCCCTTCTTCCCTTTGCCATTTCTTTGAGACTAGTGGTCTTGTCAACCATCAACACTTGATGTTTTCTCTTGATTTCTACCTTCGTTGATTTCAGCATCACGAAGAGCTTGGGAATCTTTTGTCATCCCTTGCATATTATAGTTCATCACAAAGTTCTACTAACTTGGTGATGGTGACTAGAAATTCTGTCAATCACTATCTTATCTGGAAGATTAACTCCCACTTGATTCAAGCGATTGAAGTACTCGGACAATCTGAGCACATGCTCACTAGTTGGCGATTCTCCTCCATCTTTTAGCTATAGAACTTGTTGGAGACTTCATATCTCTCAACTCGGGTATTTGCTTGAAATATTAACTTCAATTCCTGGAACATCTCATATGGTCCATGAGCGTTCAAAACGTCTTTGAAGTCCCGATTCTAAGCCGTTAAGCATGGTGCACTAAACTATCAAGTAGTCATCATATTGAGCTAAAGCGTTCATAACGTGCATCGCTCCTGCAATAGGTCTGTCACCTAGCGGTGCATTAAGGACATAATTCTTCTGCGCAGCAATGAGGATAAACCTCAGATCACGGATCCAATCCGCATCATTGCTACTAACATTTTTCAATACAATTTTCTCTAGGAACACATATGAAAACATAGGGAAGCAACAACGCGAGCTATTGATCTACAACATAATTTGCAAAATACTACCAGGACTAAGTTCATGATAAATTAAAGTTCAATTAATCATATTACTTAAGAACTCCCACTTAGAAAAATATCCTCAATTCTCTAAGTGATTGCGTGATCCATATCAACTACACCATGACCGATCATCACGTGTGATGGAGTAGTTTCAATGGTGAACATCAATATGTTGATCATATCTACTATATGATTCACGCTCGACCTTCGGTCTCCGTGTTCGAGGTCATATCTTATATGCATAGCTCGTCAAGTATAACCTGAGTATTCTGTGTGCAACTGTTTTGCACCGTTGTATTTGAGCGTAGAGCCTATCACACCGATCATCACGTGGTGTCTCAGCACGAAGAACTTTCATAGCGGTGCATACTCGGGGAGAACACTTCTTGATAATTTAGTAAGGATCATCTTATAATGCTACCGTCAATCAAAGCAAAATAAGATGCATAAAGGATTAACATCACATGCAATCAATATAAGTGATATGATATGGCCATCATCATCTTGTGCTTGTGATCTCCATCTCGAAGCACCGTCATGATCACCATCGTCACCGGTAGCGACACCTTGATCTCCATCGTAGCATCGTTGTCGTCTCGCCAATCTTATGCTTCTCGACTATCGCTACCGCTTAGTGATAAAGTAAAGCATTACATGGCGTTGCATTTCATACAATAAGCGACAACCATATGGCTCCTGCCGATTGCCGATAACTCGGTTACAAAACATGATCATCTCATACAATAAAATTCAGCATCATGTCTTGACCATATCACATCACAACATGCCCTGCAAAAACAAGTTAGGCGTCCTCTACTTTGTTGTTGCAAATTTTACGTGGCTGCTACGGGCTGAGCAAGAACCGTTCTTACCTCGCATCAAAACCACAGCGATACTTCGTCAAATTGACTCCGTTTAACCTTCTCAAGGACGGGCGTATGCCTTCAGTTCAACTAAAGTGAGAGAGACAGACACCGCCGGTCACCTTTAAGCAGCGAGTGCTCACAGGCGGTGAAACCAGTCTCGCGTAAGCGTCTGGCGTAATGTCGGTCGGGCGCTTCATCTCACAATACCGCTGAACCAAAGTATGACATGCTGGTAGGTAGTATGACTTGTATCGCCCACAACTCACTTGTGTTCTACTCGTGCATATGACATCAACGCATAAAACCAGGCTCGGATGCCCTTTGTTGGGGAGCGTAGTAATTTCAAAAATTTTCCTACGATCACGCCAAGACCATGGTGATGGCATAGCAACGAGAGGAAGAATGTCGTCCACGTACCCTCGTGAACCGGCGAGGCGTTATAACAACGCGGTTGATGTAGTCGTGCGTCTTCACGATCCGACCGATCCAAGCACCGAGCGTCGGCACCTCCGAGTTCTGCACCGTTCAGCTCGATGGCGATCCCGGACTCCGATCCAGCAAAGTGTCGGGGATGAGTTCCGTCGACCGCACGGCGTGGTGGCGATGATGATGATCCACCGGCGCGGGGCTTCGCCTAAGCTCATGACGATATGACTTCTCCGCGCGGGGCTTCGCTTAAGCTCATGACGATATGACGAAGTGGAATATGGTGGAAGGGGCACCGCTGCGGCTAAGGAAAGATCCGTAGATCAACTTGTGTGTCTTGGGTGCCCCCTGCCCCGTATATAAAGGAGCCAAGGGGAGGTGGCGGCCAAGAGGAGGCGCGCAAGGGAGTCCTACTCCTCAGGGAGTAGGACTCCCCCAATCCTAGTTGGAATAGGATTCCCGGAGGAGAGAGAGAGAGGGGGCGGCCCACCTTTCCTAGTCCTAATAGGACTAGGGGAAGGGGGGCGCGACCACCTAGGGCTGGCCCTTCTCCTTTCCTCAAGGCCCACTATGGGCCTATGTAGTTCCCGGGGTTCGGTAACCTCCGGTACTCGATAAATTCCGATTTCACTGGAACCTTTCCGATGTCCAAATGTAGGCTTCAATATATCAATCTTTATGTCTCGACCATTTCGAGACTCCTCGTCATATCCGTGATCACATCCGGGACTCGAACAACCTTGGTGCATCAATACTTATAAACTCATTATATTTGTCATCGAAGCGTTAAGCGTGCGGACCCTACGGGTTCGAGAACTATGTAGACATGACCTAGAACTATTCTCGGTCAATAACCAATAGCGGAACCTGGATGCCCATATTGGCTCCTACATATTCTCTGAAGATCTTTATCGGTCGGACCGCATAACAACATCGTTGTTCCTTTGTCATCGGTATGTTACTTGCCCGAGATTCGATCGTCGGTATCAATACCTAGTTCAATCTAAATTCTTGGCAAGTCTCTTTTCTCGTTCCGTAATACATCATCTCACAACTAACACATTTAGTTGCAATGCTTGCAAGGCTTATGTGATGTGCATTACCGAGAGGGCCGGAGATACCTCTCCGACAATCGGATGACAAATCCTAATCTCGAAATCGCCAACCCAACATGTACCTTTGGAGACACCTGTAGTACTCCTTTATAATCACCCGATTCGTTGTGGCGTTTGGTAGTACCCAAAGTGTTCCTCCGGTAAACGGGAGTTGCATAATCTCATAGTCATAGGAACATGTATAAGTCATGAAGAAAAGCACTAGCAACAAACTATACGATCAGGTGCTATGCTAATGGAATGGGTCATGTCAATCAGATCATTCAACCAATGATGTGATCCCGTTAATCAAATAACAACTCCTTGTTCATGGTTAGGAAACATAACCATCTTTGATTAACGAGCTAGTCAAGTAGAGGCATACTAGTGACACTCTGTAGGTTTATGTATTCACACATGTATTATGTTTCCGGTTAATACAATTCTAGCATGAATAATAAACATTTATCATGATATAAGGAAATAAATAATAACATTATTATTGCCTCTAGGGCATATTTCCTTCACTTGAAATGTGACCTCCTCGGACCTGTAATTGTCCGGCAAGCCGAACACTACGTCCAGCGTGATTTTCCCTGTGCAGCATGCTTCCCGGCTGGGGATTATTCCTCTAAAGTTTGTGCTGCTTCGCTCAATGCGGTTCCAGTCTATTTCCATTTTTCGGAGGGTTTCCTCATAGATGAGGTTTAGTCCGCTGCCGCCATCCATGAGTACCTTAGTAAGGCGAAAGCCGTCTACTATCGGGCTGAGGACCAATGCGGTGGTGCCGGGCAGTTGAATTTAGGTTAAATCAACGGCATTGAAGGTAATAGCCGTGTCGCTCCATGGATTTATTGTTGCTACTTGGTAGACTTGACAAGGTTGTGGAGTTGTCGTTTTGCATGTTATTGGATCACGAAAGTCTCGAAGATCTATTAACACCATCTTTGGTGTTCTTGGGCTGGGATTACGAAGCTAGAAGCTCTTCGCCACTTTTGGCCACTGCCGTAGTATCCAACATGCTCGAAGGCTATGAGTTGGAGTGGCGCCCTCGTGCTATGAATTTTGCAGGTCCGTTTAGCCATCCCTCGATGCGGTTCCGTACCCTTAAGGGGGTTTGGTTTTTGGTATTCAGCCGGTGCTTGATAATGATGCACCCTTTGGTTCCGAACTAGGGATGTATTTGGTACGGATTATCCCAAAATTTACTTTCGGTTTTCGAGCGCTCTCCATCGCATACGATACTTTTGTGCGATGGTCTCCAAGTCAACAAAGCGTGTAATGTCGCGGCGACTTATGGCGTTTAGGATTCCTTGTCCGTGCAATTATTGCGAAAGGCTGAGATTGCGTTTCCTCTCGGCAGTCCTTTATCCTGTCCATAACCAGGAGGAATCGGCCCGATGATGATGTCTTGTCTCGGCGGGCTCTTGCGAATTAGAGTTAGATCGCATATGTGCAGGCGGGTGGGTGGAACTAAGTCCGAACCCTACCCATCTCAAGGCTCGAAGGCCGAGAAGTTTCCAATTTTGGAAGCTTGGATTTACGGGCGTTGTCCAGCGAGTGCAGTCCGATGCGACTTTAAGTTCAGTGTTTGATCGAAGCCCGTCCCTCCGGGAATCCGGCATGGGGGTTCGGGGATCCGGACATGACTAGTTTTCAATACTGGAGAAGCGTCGCCGCATTGTTCCTCTACCACTTTACAGCGTGGTGGGTGACTGGGAGAGTTAATTTCTCTCGGATCGGTTTTAAGCCCAATCTGATCGTGATCTGTATGCGACTCGGTGGCGTTGCGATCAAGAGCTCGTTCTGGACGAGAGCTCTATTGGATCCAGCCTTCGGCGAATTCGAGCTGGCGTGAAAATTGCTTTTGGCGACTTGAGAGGTCGTTGTCGAGCGATGGCGGACGGCGGTCATAAGAAAACCACCTAGCGGATAGTTTGGCGGCGGCCAAGGCTCCTTTGGCGAAAATACCGTCCTTGAAGGCGGGAGGAGGCATCCTTCCTATCGGTGGCGGCACGAGGAACTCTCAATGAAAGCACCAATGTCGGTGTCAAAACCGCGGATCTCGGGTAGGGGTCCCGAACTGTGCGTCTAGGCGGATGGTAACGGAGACAAGGGACACGATGTTTACCTAGGTTGGGCCCTCTTGATGGAGGTAAAACCCTCGTCCTGCTTGATTGATATTGATATTGTGGATGTTTACAAGAGTGGATCTACCACGAGATCAAGGAGGCTAAACCCTAGAAGCTAGCCTATGGTATGATTGTAAGGGTTGTTGTGATTGTAGTCCTACGGACTAAAGCCATCCGGTTTATATAGACACCGGAGAGGGCCAGGGTTACATAGAGTCGGTTACAATGGTAGGAGATCTACATATCCGTATCGCCAAGCTTGCCTTCCACGCCAAGGAAAGTCCCATCCGGACACGGGGTGAAGTCTTCAATCTTGTATCTTCATAGTCTTGGAGTCTGGTCGATGATGATAGTACAGCAAATGATAGTTCGGCTGATGATGGTAGTCCAGCAATCCGGACACCCCCTAATCCGGGACTCCCTCAGTAGGGGTACGGGCAGTTGCAGCACCCCGCGGCAAGGCTTGCCGAGTGACCGCCAAGGTCCTCCGTGGTTCCTTTGGAGCCATTCAAGAACAAAGTATTCAAGCCAAGGAGACAAGGCCCCGGCAAGAGGAGCTTGCCGGGAAGGCCAACCAAGGCATCTCAAGGAACTTGCCGCAACGCGCCACACGTCCCGGCGAGGCCCGATGAGCGACAAGCTTCCGCACGCGACAAGACAACGACCGCGGCAAGGCGCTTGCCACGGCAAAATACCACTCTGTACCCGCGCTCCAGCACATCCACCAACGTGTCGCCCTGGGACCTTTCCAGGCGCGCGTGGCAAGAGGCTATGTGGCCAGCGGTGCGCGGTGGCTAGCGACGCTGACAAGATTGCCATCGTGGCAAGCGGTGGCGTCCCTGACGGTCCCTTTTTGCACTGTTTGGGCGACGTAGACGGGCATTTAATGCCTTTGTCCCCTGCCGTCAGGGTTAGGTATGATACAATGTACAGGTAGTTGTACCAACCGCATTCCTTTTTCCATTTTTACCCTTGTCTACGTTGCCACCTGTCGGAGACCCATTGAGCATATAAAAGGAGGCCCATGCGCAACGTAGAAGGGGGTTTGGAGGGCAGAAAAACACACACACTCGGTCTCGTTAGCAGCTAGTGTGTACTGTAGCACTCAGCGCTCCCGAGCAAGAACTCAATACACCCAGACATGCAGCAGTAGGAGTGTTATCTCTCCGGAGAGCTCCGAAGCTGGGTAAACTGCTCGTGTGCTTCGCCTCGATCTGCTCTTCGTGCGATCTCGCCCCCCGCCCGAACGAAGGGGCTCGGTCCGCCGGTCCCATAGGTGTTAGTGGATCAGTTTCCCGACATCCTTAGCACGCCCGGTAGAAGCGTCGAGGTTGTGTGAACCTGATCCGGCGTTCACCACGAGCTAGATCTTCATCTTCTTCATCGACATGCCACGAAGAAGAAGGCTTGGCGGCAGCTGTTCCGTCCACGTCAGAACCCACCACCACCGGAGCAAGCGGGTGGTGGGGTGAACGCCAGCGGAAGAACGGGCATCGGCGAGGAGCCCACGGTGCTGCCAGGTCCAAGGACAAGGCTGCACAGACCTCGGCTTCCGTACATGCACCGCGCCCATCTCAGGAGGCGCGGGACCGACAGCATCATGGTATTCACAATGCCATACGTTCGTTGGACCAAGATCGAGCTGGTGGATTTCGTGGTGCTCAAGACCAGCATGCATGCCAACATGCTGGCACGAGCGAGGCACGGTCGCCTGGACGAGATACTGCTCCTTCTAACATAGTTAGAAGTGCGAGCATATCCCGCTCCTCGCGCCGTTCGCCGCTGCCGCCCACCACTCCAGCACAAGCCTTGGCGAGAGCTCAACTGCTCCTGGATTGCCCTCCAACGGCAGACAAGATCGATGAATGGAGGGCCACCATTCAGAGTCTCTTCGGCTTTGCCAACAGCGACACTCCGCGGCAGCCGAGTACATCGCTGCCGCGGCAGGACTGCCAGGCACGAGCCGATGGCGACGGAACCGGTGGGGGTGCAACCACCATGCACTCTCCACCCTGAAGGCCAAGATCGCCAACTCGTCGGATCCACCTCGACAGCGACTCCACCGCATCATCAGATCCACGAGCTCGTCGCGATCAGCGCCAAGTTCTTCACGAACGACAGCAAGAAGACGCTCGAACTTCGCATCGGCGCCCGAAGAAGCGGCGGCGTCAATAGGACCAGCGGCGCTGGGCCCTCGATCGACATGCATGCACCAGGGAACCAGGCGACTGCGTGCAGCGGTAGGTTGCCCTGCTATCACTCGTGAGTTGCGGCAAGTCGGTGGCCCAGCGAAGAATTTCAAGCCGGACATACCAGAGAAATCGGCGGCAAGTCGCATCCGTCGAGTTCCTCAGCATCTACACCATCGCGGTGCAAGCTGCTGGGCGGGGCGACAAGATCTGGCCAACTACTTCCCGCGGTGCTCAAGCCCAATGTCGAGATCTGGCTCATGCACTTGCGGACAACTCCATATCCTCTGGGCAGACCTATGCCATCAGTTTGTCGGCGCCTTTACGGTGACCACAAGCCTCATGGCCATGAGGCGACCTTCATCTGCTTTCGCCCGAAGGAAGGAGAACCCTGCGCAAGTACATTCAGAGATTCAGCCGCGTACAACACAACATCCCAGATGTCCACCTGCCGCGGTAATCAGCGCGTTCCATCGAGCGTGTGAAACCGCGAGATCGCGGGAGGAGATGGCGATGTGCAAGATCGAGAGCGTCGATGAGCTATATGCCACGGCCGACAAGTGTGCGTGTTGAGGAAGGAGGAAACTCCCGGAGAGAATCTGAAGCAGGAGGATCGATAGTGAGGAGGTTGCCCGGCAAAGAAAAACCGGGCGGAACAACAAGAAGAAGAAAGGCAAATATGTGCTAGTCGTTGAGCAGTCCGGCAGCGGAGGTGGCTCAAGAAAGCCAAAGCTGGTAGCTCGGCAAGGAGATTGCCGCAGCACCAACTACCGGCTGTGGCGGTGGCCGACAAGCGAGGCGGCACCAACAAGCGATCTTGCAAGATCCACCACACCAAGGGCCATGACCTCCAGAGCTGCAAGAAGGTCAAGCAGCTTGTCGAGCAGCAAAAGGCGAATCTGAGTGGCGACAAGGAGAAGGCCAGGAAGGTCTTTGGAGGAGCCGACAAAAAGCGCCCGGCCGTGGAGGATGCAGCGGCAAGCCAAGCAGCGGCAAGGAGACAGACCTCCCGGCGCGACAAGGATGAAGATGGCGGCGGCGATGAAGATATGGATGAAGATGAGACCGATGAGCAGGAGTTCGAGAAAGCCACGAGAGGTCACGTGCGTTGGGCGGTGCTTCTCGCATACTTCACACCGCCAACTCAAGCGGTGGATGCGGGAAGTCAATGCGGCGAGAACCACCCGTCGAGTCCGCAAGCCTCGAAATGGTCAGCCGCCTATCATCTTTGATATTGAGGACCACCCTGATCGCATAACTGCGGTCGGTGCTTGCCGATGTTGGTTTCACCAACTATCCGCAACCTCAAGGTCACTAAGATGCTAGTTGACGGCGGGGCGGCTTGAACCTGATCTCCTCGCGGTAATCCGAAACTCAGATCCACGATGGCGAGCTCGAAGAGACCGACATGTTCAAGAATCAATCCGGGAAGGAGCAAGCGAAGGAAAGATCACGTTGCGGTGACATTTGGCTGCGAGTTGAACTTCGGGACTGAGAGGTCACTTTTGGCGTTGCTGACTTTCCATTGCCTTACAATGGGATACTCGGCCGTCCAGGCACTCGCCAAATTCATGGCAGCCTCTCACTATGCATACAACATGCTGAAGATGCCAGCCCGATAAGTGTCATCTCTGTCCTGGCGACAAGAAGGATGCTCTTATCTGCGCCGACAAGATCTACCGGAAGCGGCAGCCGCAACAGATCGCAAGTCACTTGCCGTTGAAGCTCCGGGGTGAAGAAGAAGACCAAGTCCGGCAAGAGTTACGATGCCCACTCCGGCAAGCGCACCTCTTGGTGCTGCGCTACCGTCGAGGGCGCACCATCGAGCTCCACCGGCAAGTGTAAGAAGACAATGGCAGCTCCACGGAGACCAAGAAGGTGTCCGCCAAGGAGGTGGCACTGGTGGTACCTTCACCATCGGTGCCACTCTCGACCCTAAATAGGAAGCGCTTCGTTGCTTTCCTGCGGTAACGTCGGCGTATTTGCGTGGCAACCGTCGACATCCCGGTGTTCCCGGAAAGTAATCGAGCACCATCTTGCCGTCTGTCCTCATCTTGCGGCCCGTCAAGCGAAAGTCGAAGCGGCGGTGGGCGCCAGAATTCATCGCGAAGAAATCAAGAAATTGGAAGCAGCATGCCTTGTCGGAGGAGTGCTCCATCCTCGTGGTTGGCCAACCCTGTAGTCGTCGCATAAAGCAAGCGGAAATGGAGGCTTTGTATCGACTTTGCCGATGTGAATAAAGCTTGTCCCAAAGACCCATTTCCCTTGCCGCGCATCGACCATATTGTTGACTCCACGGCTGGATGTGACTTGCTTTCATTGCTTGACGCATACTCAGGGTACCATCAGATCTTCATGGCAGAAGAGGATGAGGAGAAGACCGCATTCATCACCCCATGTGGCACATACTGTTTCGTACGGATGCCTTTCGGTTTAAAGAATGCTGGTTCAACATTTGCAAGGGTAGTCCATGACGCTTTTGAGCCGCAAATACACAGAAATGTGGAAGCCTACATGGATGACATAGTGGTCAAGAGCAAGGACAAGGCAACTCTGATTCAAGATTTAGACGAAACCTTTGCAAATCTGCGCAAGATCAACCTCAAGCTCAACCCGAGAAGTGTGTGTTTGGAGTCCCCTCGGCAAGCTTCTCGGGTTCTTAATCTCGTGAGGGAATTGAAGCCAATCCCGACAAGATCAAGGCCATTGAGCAGATTGAAGCACCAAAGCGCGTCAAGGATGTCGAAGACTTGCGGTTGCGTAGCTGCTCTCGGCGGTTTATCTCTAGGTCTGCTGAGCGCGCCCTGCCATTTTTCAAAATATTGAAAAAGGCAGGTCCAATGAAATGGACTCCGGAAGCGGAGGCTGCACTGCAGGACTTAAAGAGATACCTGTCCTCCACTCCAACACTTGTCGCACCTAAGCCACAAGAGAAGTTGCTGCTATATATAGCAGCAACCAATCAAGTGGTTAGTGCTGCGTTAGTAGCGGAGAGGGAGGCGGATGATGAGCCAGCAACCATGGAAGATGCATCCAGCGACAAGCAGGGGACTTCACCGACAAGCTCTGGTCCCGACAAAGATGGATCTGCTTGGTAGCGTGAGAAGATCTGAAAAAGAATGGTGCAGGCCCAGTTTACTTTGTCGGTTCCCTTCTGCGGGGGCTAGGTCAAGGTACTCGGTGTGCAGAAATTGCTTCGGCCTTCTCATGGCCTCGAGAAAGCTCGCCATTACTTCCAAGCACATGAGATCACGATCGTCACTCGTTTTCCGCTGAAGAGGATCTTGCAAAATCCGAAGCAACAGGCAGGATTGTCGAGTGGGCCTTTGGAACTGTCAAGCTTTGGCCTCAAGTTTGAGAGAACCTCAACTATCCAAAGCGAGCATTGGCGGAGTTCATAGCAGAATGGGCGCCAACACAAGATGAAGAAATTCGAGAAGCGAATATCCCGTCAAGGAAGCAAGCAAAGAGTGGCTGATGTACTTTGATGGTGCCTTCTCGCTGCAAAGCGCTGGTGCGGGCGTGCTACTTGTTGCACCCACGGAGAGCACCTCAAGTCGTAGTCGGATGCACTTTCCCAAGGAGCAAGCAGCGAACAATACTGCAGAGTATGAAGGTTTGCTTGCGGTCTCGAGATCAGCAGACCTTGGGATCAAGAAGCTCATTATCGGGGGTGACTCACAGCTTGTCATCCGCCAAGTGAACAAAATTATCGAGTCCGTTGATGGAAGCTTACGTTGATGAAGTGAGAAAGCTAGAAGAGCACTTTGGCGGCCTCTGAGATGGAACATGTTCCAAGAGCTCGAGCGACATTGCCGATGGCTGTCGAAGTCGCCCGCCTTAAGTTACACATGGAACCAGGGATCTTTGTGCTCAAACTGACTCAACCGTCGTAACACCATCAACTGGATAGGACAAGAAGAGGAAGTTGATTTCGGTGACTATTTTCGGCGAGCTCCCGAAGCCGCCGCCAAGAAGGTCCTCAAGATCAACACCAAGGGTCTTTGAGGAGCGATCTGCTCCGGCAAGCCCTAGGGTTTGTTCCATTGAAGCGAGCGCTCCCGACAAGTTTTGCTCCGGCAAGCTTGCGGGGAGGCGTCAAGCTCGGCTGAGCCGCGAGTTCTCGCCATAAAGCGGATGTTCCCGCAGCAGCGATGTGCCTTTAGTCCTTGTTGTCGAGCCGCAAGCTCCGGCATGGGCGCAGCAGATTGTCCGTTTCCTTGACGGAGAACTTCCGAAGAGCAAGAAGAAGCGGAAAGAGTAGCCCGGCAGTCAAGTATGTACCAGTTTGTCGACAACCCTTGTCGGAAGAAGACTCAGCGGCGTGAAATTGAAGTGTATTCACGGGAAGACGGACAAAGCTGTTGGCGAGAGATACATGGAGGCATATGTGGTCACCACATTGGCGCCAAGAAGGACTTAAAGCAAAGCGTTCGGCAAGGTTTCTTTTGGCCGACAGCCCTCCGGATGCAACTGCACAAGTAACCAAGTGTGAAGCGTGCGGTTCCATTCCAAGCAGATACACCAGCCAGCTCAAGCTCTCCGGGCGATCCCTTTATCACGGCCATTTTGATGCAGGGGCTCGACATCCTCGGCCCCTTTCCCGAGCTGTCGGGGCTTTGAGTACTTATGCGTTGCAATCGACAAGTTCACAAAGTGGCGGAAGTGGAAGCGATGAGGAAGGTGACAGCGCGGTCGGCGATCAAGTTCTTGGTCGATTGTTTGCCGTTTGGGATCCCTAACGGGATCATCACCGACAACGACACGCATCCTGAGCCGCACCTTCATGCGGTACATCCAAGATCTTGGCGCCAAGGTGCCTTCGCTTCTGTTGCTCATCAGAAATAGCGGTCAAGCGGAGAGGCGAATCTTGAAGTGCTGCGCGGGCTCAAGACCAGGACTTTCGACGAGCTGCACAAGTGCGGAAAGAAGCTGGATTGAGGAGCTGCGGTGGTTCTTTGGTCGATCGGGGCGGCGCCGTCGAGCCATTGACGGACACCTTCGCTCTAGTCTATGGAGCAGAGGCAGTTCTCCCCGGGAACTTCGTATCGGGTCACCTCGAGTGCTCCCTTATGATGATCTTGAGCAAGAGCAGTTGCGACAAGATGACGTGCTGCTCCTTGAGGAGGACCGTCTTTAGGCATTGTCTGCGAGCTGCTCGATACCAGCAAGCTTTGCGCCGCTACCATAACCGCAAAGTTAATGCGAAGTCTCGAGGAAGGCGACCTTGTTCTTGGCGCGTTCAGTCCGCCAAGAATTCCAACAAGTTGGCCTTGAAGTGGGAAGACCCTTACGGGTGAAGCGAGTCACTAGGCTGGCGCTGTCCGCCTTGAGACCGAAGATGGCATTCGGTGAGCAACTCCTGGAACATTGAGCATCTTCGTAAGTTTTACCCGTGAAAGCGGTTGCGGAACCTGTTCCGGCAACCACCTTTTATACAAGTCTTGCCGATGTTGCATGTAATCCTTTATGCTGAAGCGGGCGCGAGACCCGTGCATAGGTAAAGCTCATGTGCTCCACACATCTTGTCAATTTCATGCTTTCTACTTTCTTTTGCATGCGTTATCTGACACTTTGTGCAGCGCCTACTCCCGGTAAGCAATAACGAGCCGTAAGGCTCCATATCTATATGTTCTCTTCTTTCTCTTTCTCAAAGAAAGGAAGGTTCCCTCGCCCACAAGTTTGCGGGGGAAAGGAGAAGATAATGGTGTCGACCAAGCGTCGCTCGGGAAGTTTACTGGTGTGGACCAAGCGTCGCTCGAGGAAGTTTAAGCCTTACGAAGCAAGCGACGAGAAAAGCTAAGTTGCTAAAGTTTGAGCAATCAGTTTTAAAAATTTTAAGTTATCTTCCTCGAGCGACCGTGCTTTGTATGGAAAACCTATGGCGGAGGAACCAACTCGTAGCTAGTTAAGCCCCTTACTTTGTTTGAGTCCGCTCAACAACTTAAGTGAGCTGCGACTAGTTGCGACAAGGTTTCTTGTCGATGGCACCACCGCCGAAGGCTGCGATGTCCCACTCAGCGCTTCGCATGACTAAGGTGCTGCGCCGACAAGTTCCCTAAAAGCGTGGGGCAAAAACATACAAAGGAAGGAATCAAGTAAAGGAAATAACATAGCAATCACTACCCGAAATAGAGTCATATTACAAGATAGCTTGTCGCAGCTCTAACAGATTGTTCTAATAACATGACCAGCAGCGACAAGAAAAAGAGAAGACGAGCGGCCTAATCTACGCGATCGCCCTCAACCCTCTTGATTCCGCTCACGTTGTCCACAATGGGTGCGACAAGGGTCTTGAGCGCTTCGAGATCAGCATCCGGGCAAGGTCTTGAGGGCGTTGGTGAGGTTGAGGCCTGGTTGCGGAAGGCCACCTTCACCAGCACCTTTTGAAGAGCTCCAGCGAGATCTGGCGCGACTTCGTCGACCAGCTGCTTTGGGATCTTCTCCGGAGTCGCTGGAGGGCCGTCGCCACGCCTTTGAAGAACAAGCTGAGCTTGGCGCTGGGTTGGAGGTGCTCATCGGAGGAATACCGAGATCATCCATCCCAGCTCGCCCGCTCCTGTCGATGGCTGCGGAAACATCCACAAGACCCTCGGTCCAGTGCTCCACATTCTCCCTAAAAGTGTTCTGGGCGGCAGCAGCACTCGCCAGCAGCGCCTCGTCGGCCTTGATCTTCTCCTCCAAGGCCACCTCCCGCTCCCTGGCGCCGTCCAGCGTCTTGGTCAAAGTAGTCAGCTTCAACTCAAGATCTGCGTTGGAGTCCTTGGTGGCGCTAAGCTCCTTGCTCCTCTCGGCGAGACGACCCTGCAGCTCGCCAAGGGTGTAGGCGTCCGTCTCGCGCTCACGCTTGAGCACAGCAAGCTCCTCGCCACTCACCTTGAGATCGGCCTCCAGCTGCGCCACCTTCGTCTCCAGCTCCTTCTTGGCGGCCTCGGCAGTTGCTGCAGCATCCTCTGCTTCCTTGAGAGCCCTACCAAATGTTTGCTCGCGCGCGGCAAGGTCCTCCTCGTGGCTGTCAAGATTAACCCTCCGCTGCGCCAGCTCGCCTTCCTGCGTAGATAGCTTCTCGGCAACAAGCCGCTGTTGCTCTTCAACTTCAGCCTTCTCGAGGAGGAAGGCTTTACGCTCCTCGGCGAGTCGCTCCCGCTCCTCTGCCAGGGACCGGAGAGCTTCCTGGTTAAGGCCCTGGAGCTCTTCCATGCGCTTCTCGATATCCGCTCCCGCCTTCGCGACAAGCGCTTCTCGGGATACCAGCTTGGCCTATCGGGCGCGGTAGAGCGACAACAGCTTCCGCAGCAGCTGATCCTCCTCAGGCTCGCTGCTGCTGCTGTCCGGCGCATCGACCAGCGTCAGCCCAGCGGAGGCGAGCAACTCTTCATCAAAGGTTTCCCCTTGATCGGCGCCACAGGCTCGGCGCCCGAGGGAGCTTGATGAAAGCGCCATCGCCGGCCTTCAAATAGGCGCGGGCTGGGGCTCTTGAACTGGCTGCTGCAGCGGCGGAGGATCGGCGGTCGGCGTGGCGCTGGCGCTCCTGCGGCCTCGGGACCGTCGGTCGATCGCGGACCCTCGCCCGGCTTCTGCGGCGGCAGCTGGCGGCCTCTCCGCCAGCGGGGTCATCAGCGTCGGCTTCTTCTTGGTGACAATGGCGTCGTCGGTGTTGCAGCGTCGTTCTCCTCGCCGGCGACCTCGGTTTCCATCGGCTCCGTGGCAGATGGATCGGCGACGGAAAAGTAAGAAAAGTCAAGCAAATATTCAAAAAGAAAATCAGAAGAAGAAGAACCCAAGGAAGTTTTCAGGCAAGAGGATTACCTGTACTAGGATCTCTGATCGTGGTCTCCGCCGCGGGGTCGCTGGTGATGTCCCTTGCGGAGAACTGTCCCTTGCGGAGAATTCTCCCTTGCGGGGAATCCTCCCTTGGCGGTGTAGTCGAAGCGAGATGGCATGTCGGGGCGGCTTGCCCGCGGTGGAAGCAGCGTCGTGCCTTGGCGGGCTGTTAGCCCGTCTGCCGCCCGCTCGTCCCGGCCTTGCGGAGGCGCCTTGTGGTGGAGCTGGGGGCTCCGCTTGCGGCAAGCTGTCGAAGGTGAGCAAGAGGAGGAGATCTTCTTCAGTCGCTCGCTCCCTCGGCGGGCTCGCTCGACTCAGCTTTAGGCTCGACAAGCTCTTCCTCGCCCGGCAAGCTCCTCTCGCTCGGCAAGGCTTGCCGCCTCTGCTGCCTCTGCCTCCTCCACGGTGAACCCAAACTGCGCCCAAGGCAGCCTTCGCCACCTCTTCCAGCCTAGTGGCGATCGCTGCATCTCCTCTTGGTGGTGTCGCGAGTAAGGCTCTTACATTCGTCGGAGCGGACCGGCATTTCTACCAAGCCGTCAAAGAACTCCCTTGCGGCGTCGTCTGCAGGCTCTTGCCAAGTTGGGACAATTCCATGCGAATCGCGCCGCATCATTACCGCGAATGCGGTCGGCGGGGAGTTGTTGCACAGTGAGCGACACCCCTCGGCAACCTGAACGCCGGGATGTTCAGGATCGTGTGAACAGTTCCAAAACGCCGCATCCAGTTCGGGACAGTGAAGTTGAAGTTGAGGCCGGGCGCAGCCTCGCATGATATCCACGCGTTACGGAACTCCGGTGGGGTCTCCTCCTCTCTGCGAAGCGTCGGCGGCGAAGAAAGTCTGCGCCAGGCGCCTCGATGAGCCCGGCAAGCACGGCGTGAGGATCCGGTGTGGCAATCTTCAGCCTATCATCTTCCGGGGCCGCGTGGCTCCAATCGTTGCCCGCGCTCTGGGGCTTGCCGCTGGGCGGTAAATGGCTGCGGGTTCTCTTGACAATCCAGCACCAGTCTGCTCTCCACTCATCCCACTTCTGCGGAGCTCTCCTCGAGATAAGCTTCCTTCTTGCGGTTCTCGAGATCCGGCGATTCCGCGGATAAAGGCTCCCCTCTCTCAACTCGGGGCATAAAGAAGTGGCGGAAAAGAGCTACATTTGGATAGACTCCGACAAAGTTTTCGCAGAGATGTCGAAGATTGCCATGGTCGGAAGCGGCGTTGGGGGTGAAGTCAAGGAGGCGGAACCGTAGGTGTTCATAATGTCCTGAAAAATTCAGAGAAAGGCGGGCGAGCCCGCGATGAATTTCTTGAAGAAGGATATCCATTGGAGCCAGTTCAGCGGCAGCTGGGAGTACCTTCGTCGCGGATCGCTCGCGTCTCCGTCGACGAGAAGGGTAGTAGTACTCCCTCGGATCGCCGTGGCGAGCTGAGGGGAAGGTTGCCGCTCCTTCGCGGCGCCCATGAGCGCTGCGCCTCGGCCGACTTCACAACCTTCCCGGCTTTGAGCCATGGCGGAGGTGGTGAAGATCGGCGGCGTTGGTGGTGCGGTGGCGATGGGAGGCGGGCGCTGCTCTCTTTTCAGCCTTGGGAAGAAGGGGGGCAGCGGAGGTTTTGAATTGGAATAGCAACGGCGAGATGGGCGAACTGCCCTGTTTCCCCTCCTTATAAAGAGGAGAGGGCGGACATTCCGTCCTTCGAATAAAAAAACCACCACGATCTCTCCCACGGCGCCGCATTCGGCGCATGCCGTTCATGGAGGCGTGGTGGATACAAAGTGAGATCTGGCGTAACCCAGGGCGCGCATGCCCGTGCCCTGTTTTGGGCCTGGCCCAACAGCGCTTCGGCACCGTGTGTGCCCAGGCCGAGGCTCTGTCGGTGTACTAGGTAGGGTACCCTAGTATCCCGAACTTGTGCATGGGCAGTTACAGCACCCAGCGGCAAGGCTTGCGGGTGACCGCCAAGGTCCTCCGTGGTTCCTTTGGAGCCATTCAAGAACAAAGTATTCAAGCCAAGGAGACAAGGCCCGGCAAGAGGAGCTTGCCGGGAAGGTAACAAGGCATCTCAAGGAACTTGCGCGACGCGCCACGCGTCCGGCGAGGCCCGATGGCGACAAGCTTCGGACGCGACAAAGAAAACGACGGCAAAGGCGCTTGCAGCGGCAAAATACCACTCTGTACCAGCGCTCCGGCACATCCACCAGCGTGTAGCCACAGGACCTTTCGGTAGCGCGTGGCAAGAAAGCTGTCTTGACCAGCGGTCTTGTGATGGCTAGCAGCGACAAGATTGCCATCGTGGCAAGCGGTGGCGTCCCCACGGTCCTTTTTGCACTGTTTGGGCAGCGTGAGGCGGGCATTTAATGCCTTTGTCCCTGCCGTCGGGGTTAGGTATGATACCTTTATGCAGTAGTTGTACCAACGCATTCCTTTTCCATTTTACCCTTGTCTATGTTGCCACCTGTGGAGACCCTTGAGCATATAAAGGAGGCCCATGCATAGCGTAGAAGGGGTTTGGAGGGCAAAAACACACACACTCGGTCTCGTTAGCAGCTAGTGTGTCTTGTAGCACTCAGCGCTCGAGCAAGAACTCAATACACCCGGACATGCAGCGGTAGGAGTGTTATCTCTCCGGAGAGCTCGAAGCTGAAGTAAACTGCTTTCGTGTTAGCCGCCTCGATCTGCTCTTCGTGCGATCTCCGCCCCCACCGAACCGAAAGGGGCTCGGTCCGCCAGTCCCATAGGTGTTCGTGGATCAGTTTCCCCAACATCCAGTTTCAAGAAAAAGGGTAAAGGGAAGAAGGGGGACTTCAAGAAGAACGGCAAGAAAGTTGTTGCTCAAGTGAAGAAGCCCAAATCTGGACCTAAGCACGAGACTTAGTGCTTCTCTGCAAAGGACTGGTCCTTTGGGCGGAACTGCCCCAAGTATTTGGCGGATAAGAAGGATGGCAAGGTGAACAAAGGTATATGTGATATACATGTTATTGATGTATACCTTACTAATGCTCATGATAGCACCTCGGTATTTAATCTGGTTACATTGCTAATATTTGCAACTCAAAACAGGGACTCTGGATTAAACAAAAGATTGGCTAAGGACGAGGTGACGATGCACGTGGGAATGGTTCCAAAGTCGATGTGATCGTAGTCGGCACGCTACCTCTACATCTACCTTCGAGATTAGTTTTAGACATGAATACTTGTTATTTTGTACCAGCGTTAAGCATGAATATTATATCTAGATCTTGTTTGATGCGAGACGGTTATTCATTTAAATTAGAGAATAATTGTTGTTCTATTTATATGAGTAATATCTTTTATGGTAATGCACCCTTGAAGAGTGGTCTATTTTAATTGAATCTCGATAATAGTGACACACATATTAATAATATTGAAGCCAAAAGATGCAGAGTTGATAATGATAGTACAACATATTTGTGGCACTGCCATTTAGGTCATATTGGTGTAAAGCGCATGGAGAAACTCCATGCTGATGGACTTTTGGAATCACTTGGTACTTGCGTACCATGCCTCATGGGCAAGATGACTAAAACTCCGTTCTCTGGAACAATGGAGCGAGCAACAGATTTGTTGGAAATCATACATACTGATGTATGTGGTCCAATGAATGTTGAGGCTCGCGGTGTGTATCGTTATTTTCTCACCTTCACGGATGATTTGAGCAGATATGGGTATATCTACTTGATGACACATAAGTCTGAAACATTTGAAAAGTTCAAAGAATTTCGAGTGAAGTGGAAAATCATCGTGAAGAAAATAAAGTTTCTCGATCTGATCGTGGAGGAGAATATTAGATTCTGAGTTTGGTCATCATTTCAAACAATGCGGAATAATTTACGCAACTCATACCACCCGAACACCATAAGCGTAATGGTGTGTCGAGCGTCATGTCGTACTTTACTAGATATGGTGCAATCTATGATATCTCTTATTGATTTACCGCTATCATTTTGGGGTTATGCTTTAGAGGCGGCTGCATTCACGTTAAATAGGGCACCATCTAAATCCGTTGAGGCGACACCTTATGAACTGTGGTTTGGCAGAAACCAATTCTTAAAATGCAGGGCTGCGATGCTTATGTGAAAAAGCATCAACTGATAGCTTCGAACCAAAATCAGATAAATGTGTCTTCATAGGATACCCAAAGGAGACTGTTGGGTACACCTTCTATCACAGATCCTAAGGCAAGACATTCGTTGCTAAGAATGGATCCTTTCTAGGGAAGGAGTTTCTCTCGAAAGAAGTGAGTGGGAGGAAAGTAGAACTTGATGAGGTAACTGTACCTGCTCCCTTATTGGAAAGTAGTTCATCACAGAAATCTGTTCCTGTGACTCCTACACCAATTAGTGATGAAGCTAATGATGATGATCATGTAACTTCTTATCAAGTTACTACTGAACCTCGTAGGTCAACCAGAGTAAGATCCACACCAGAGTGGTACGGTAATCCTGTTCTGGAGGTCATGTTACTTGACCATGATGAACCTACGAACTATGAGGAAGCGATGATGAGCCCAGATTCCGCGAAATGGCATGAGGCCATGAAATCTGAGATGGGATCCATGTATGAGAACAAAGTGTGGCTTTGGTTGACTTGCCCGATGATCGGCAAGCAATCGAGAATAAATGGATCTTCAAGAAGAAGACTGACGCTGACAGTAATGTTACTTTATACAAAGCTCGACTTGTTACGAAAGGCTTTCGACAAGTTCAAGGAATTGACAACGATGAGACCTTCTCTCCCGTAGCGATGCTTAAGTCCGTCCGAATCATGTTAGCAATTGCCACATTTTATGAGTATGAAATTTGGCAAATTGATGTAAAGACTGCATTCCTGAATGGATTTCTGGAAGAAGAGTTGTATATGATGCAACCTGAAGGTTTTATCGATCCAAAGGATGCTAACAAAGTGTGCAAGCTCCAGCGATCCATTTATGGACTGGTGCAAGCATCTCGGAGTTGGAATAAACGTTTTGATAGTGTGATCAAGGCATATGGTTTTATACAGACTTTTGGAGAAGCCTGTATTTACAAGAAAGTGAGTGGGAGCTACATGCATTTCAAATATTATATGTGGATGACATATTGTTGATTGGAAATGATATAGAATTTCTGGATAGCATAAAAGGATACTTGAATAAGAGTTTTTCAATCAAAGACCTCGGTGAAGCTGCTTATATATTGGGCATCAAGATCTATAGATATAGATCAAGAGGCTTAATTGGACTTTCACAAAGCACATACCTTGATAAAGTTTTGAAGAAGTTCAAAATGGATCAAGCAAAGAAAGGGTTCTTGCCTGTGTTACAAGGTGTGAAAATGAGTCAGACTCAATGCCCGACCACTGCAGAAGATAGAGAGAAAATGAAAGGTGTTCCCTATGCTTCAGCTATAGGCTCTATCATGTATGCAATGGTGGGCCCTCTCGATAATGCACATCACTATAAGCCTTGTGTCGGATTTCGGGTTCCGTCAGACCCTTAAGGTTTAAGGTTCGAACACTGGGGTGCGCGCGGAGATCCAACCTTCCACCGTCTCGCACCTCGCCGAATCGCAGGGACCTAAACTACTAACGGAACAGAACAAGAGACACGAGATTTATACTGGTTCGGGCCACCATTGTGCTGTAATACCCTACTCCAGTGTGTGTGGTGTGGTAGAGTCCCTCTTGGGCTGATGAGGAACAATACAAGGAAGAACAGCCTCACGAGGGTCTGTTCTTGGCAGGTGCGATGAACTGCTAGGTGGTGTTCAGTCGCTCTAGCTACTGGTTTCTTGATGAGGATTCGGATCTTGGTCGCCCGGTCTCGGTTCCCGTAGTCGTGGCTACTCCTATTTATAGGCAAAGGCCCTGGGCCTCTTCCCAAATATTGAGCGGGAAGGGCGCCAACAATTAGCCATTTTGAAGGGAGCAGTGGGTACACTTATCTGACTAAAGCTGGTCCTCGCTTTGCCAAAGGCTCTGGTGATGGCGCTGCTTGGGCTCCACGATGACTCCCTTCCAGCCGTTGGGGCTGGTCTTGGTCTTGTTGCACGAAGCGGATGCCTTTGCTTGATGCTCGCTGCGCTTGCTCCCTTCGCACCAAAGAGGAAAGGAGGACACTGCGCGGCTGGCGCTATTGGCGCCCTTGGTAAATCATGGCTTGCGTCATGGGCACCTCGCGATGTACCCTGCCTTGAACTCTCCGCCTCCTCATGAGCCAGCTGGCGAGGCCGTGCACGAGAAGCTCCTTGTCGTCCGCCCAGCAATCTTGGCCCCTCGCGAGGTCTTGAGCTTGTGTTGATGAAGATGGGCGTCTTTGGGCCTCCTTGAGCCACGCCCGAGGCAGCGAGCAGCAAGTGCAGGGACCCCGTTCCCGAGCGCCCGACACCTGCAAGCAATGTGACTAATAAGTTAGTTCGAGGATGATGCATTCGGAGCGAGTAAAGAGACTTGCGGTAAGCGAGATTGAACTAGGTATTAAGATCCGGCGATCGAATCTCGGGCAAATGTTTATACCGATGAAAAAGGGAACAACGTATGTTGTTATGCGGTTTGACCGATAAAGATCTTCATAGAATACGTAGGAACCAATATGTGCATCCAGGTTTCGCTATAGGTTATTAACCGGAGATGAGTCTCGGTCATGTCTACATAGTTCTCCATCCCGTAGGGTCCGCACGCTTAACGTTCGGTATTGTGAGTTTATGTGTTTTGATGTACCAAAGATAGTTCGGAGTCCCGGATGTGATCACGGACATGACGAGGAGTCTCGAAATGGTTGAGACATAAAGATTGATATATTGGACGGATATATTCAGACACTGAAAGTTTTTCGGGGGTCACCGGATAATTATTGGAGTGCCGGGGGGTTATCGGAACCCCCCGAGGAACTAATGGGCCAACAAGGGCCTTGTGAGAGAGAGAGAGAGGAGGGAGCCATGGGCTGGCCGTGCGCCCCCCCTTGAAGAGTCCGAATTGGACAAGCAGGGGGGCGGCGCCCCCACTTTCCCTCTGTCTCTCCCTCTCCTTCCATCCCCCTTCCTCCTCCTAGTTGGACTAGGAAAGGGGGAGTCCTACTCCTACTAGGAGGAGGACTCCTCCCCCTCCTTGGCGCGCCCCAAGGGCCGGCCGGCCTCCCCCTTGCTCCTTTATATACAGGGGCAGGGGCACCCTAGAACACACAACAGACATTGTTCTTTGCCGTGTGTGGTGCCCCCTTCCACCATAATACACCTCGGTCATATCGTTGCAGTGCTTAGGTGAAGCCCTGCGCTGGTAGCTTCATCATCACCGTCATCACCTCGTCGTGCTGACGAAGCTCTCCCTCAAACTCTGCTGGATCGTGAGTTCATGGGACGTCACCGAGCTGAACGTGTGCAGATCGCAGAGGTGCCTTACCTTCGGTGCTAGGATCGGTCGATCATGAAGACGTACGACTACGTCAACCATGTTGTCATAACGCTTCCGCTTACGGTCTACGAGGGTACGTAGACAACACTCTCCCCTCTCATTGCTATGCATCACCATGATCTTGCGTGTGCGTAGGAATTTTTTTGAAATTACTATGTTCCCCAACACGGTCAACAGTTCGAGCGGCCGAGCTGAGAATGGCAAGGTGACCTGCCCGCTATTAGCAACGCCCTTGATCTGTTTCGAGTCCGCTCTATAGTTCAAGCGGCCGCGCTGGGAGCGGCAAGGTGGTTTGCCCGGCAGCAAGCACACCCCGGCAGGCTGCTAAGGATCCATCCTCAAAGCGCCATAGCATGGGTTTATGCACCGGCAAACCTATCCCACTAGGCATAGGATAGCATGCTTCATTTTAAAGTATTGCAGAGTTATATTACATCAATTGTTGCTGCGGTTCAAACTTAAGATAAAATCGTCTTGGTCATGAACTCGCAGCGGCAATGAGAAACGGGGTGCCTAGTCTCGGCGCTGGCCCTCCACCCTCCTGACTCCGTCAACGCGGCTAATGATGGGATTGATACGCTCTTCGAGCGTCGCGAGGTCCACATACTCCGGCAAGCTCTCCAGCGTGTTGGCGAAGTCGATGTTGGGGTTCCAATACGCCACCTTGGTGAGGACCTTGGTCAGGGCCCCCCGGCAGAGCTTCCGGGCCTCTTTGGCCAGATGGGCTGCTCGGTTGGAGCGGAGCTCTTCCAGGGCGTCGAGGATGTGCTCGAAGAACAGGAATAGTCTGGCATTGGGGCTTACGGTCGTCTCCTGGGAGAGCCTGACGTCCGGCATGCCCATGACGGTTAGCTGGGCAGCGAGCTTCCTCGTGACGTCGACAAGGCGGCTGATCCCGAGGTTTACGCTCTTCACGTAATCCCCGTGGTTGGCAGCGTCGTTGCTCCGCCCCTGCTTCTCGTCCTCCAGGGCCTTGTTCAGGGTCTCCTCACGGGCCCTGGCCTCTGAGAGCTCCCCCTCTAGGCCCTCCAGCTTTAGTTTCAGATCGTCGATGGAATCGCTGGCCTCGGAAAGCAGCTTGGTTTTGTCGGAGACTGCGGCTTGCGTGTCCACCAAGGCCCGGTTGGCTGTGTCCCTCTCCTCTGCCAGCCCCAAGACTTTCTCCTTCAGCTCCTCCCGCTCCAGCTCCAGCTTCTCCACCTCGCCAGTGTGAACCCGGGACAGAGCATCGAGTGCACTCTTATGCTTCTGCTCCAGCTCCTGGGTCCACTGTGCGACGAGCTTCTCAATCTCCTCGTCCTTGCCGCGGAGGGTGGCGGCAAGCGCCTCCTCCTCGTAGTCCAGTAGGGACTTTTGCTGTTACCGGGCAGCCTCATCCTGGGTAGCCTGTGCCTTCGCCACCTCCTGGGCCTTCTCGACATCAGCCTGCTTCAACATGAGCTCTCGCTTGCGCTTAGCCAGCTCGTCCTGAGCAGCCTTTAGTTCTTCCCGGGCCTCGTGGAACCAGGCCTGCGTCTCAGCGATGCGCTCCTCAAGATCCGCATCTGCCTTGTCCGCCGCCGCCATCCTGGATTTCGCCTTGTCCAGGCGGGCGCGGTGGAGTGCCTAGAGCTTCTGGAAGTTGACACTCATGTCCTGGAGAAGCTGCTCCTCTTGGGAACCGCCACCCGCAGCGCTCGGTTCGTCAACAACCTGGAGCCCGAAGGTGGCGAGCACCTCATGGTCGAACACCTCCCCCTCGTCTGGCTCCCTGGTGCTCGCCGTCCCGGGGAGGTGGACGAACAGGTCCTCGCCCACCTTCAAGTACTTGCCCGAGACAGGGGCTGGAGGGGAGGACGGTTGGTCGTCAGCCACCTCCTCCCCAGCAGGCCCCTTTTCGGCCTCCTCGGCAGCAGCCTTGCCGGCCTCCATGGAAGGCCCCTTGGCGGCCCCTTCAGCGGCGGTCTTGTCAGCCTCGGCCTCGGCGTCCTTGGCGACTTCCTCGATGACGGTATCAATATTCTCCTAGTCCGCCGAGGGCGGGTCTGGAAGCCAAGAAGGAGAATGAAACAAAGCGAAAATCAAGGTTCAAAAAGAAGAAGAAGAAGAACAGGGATAGGAGGCAGGCCACTTACCTGTGCCAAGATCGGAAGAAGTGCTTCCCTCCCCGCCAACATTCGTTGCCGGGATGGAGCCACTGTCGGTGTCAAAACCGGCGGATCTCAGGTAGGGGGTCCCGAACTATGCGTCTAGGATTGATGGTAACAGGAGACGGGGGACACGATGTTTCCCAGGTTTGGTCCCTCTCTATGGAGGTAATACCCTACTTCCTGCTTGATTGATCTTGATGAATATGAGTGTTACAAAAGTTGATCTACCACGAGATCGTAATGGCTAAACCTAGAAGTCTAGCCTGTATGACTATGGTAATGAGTCTCCTATCCGGACTACGCCCTCCGGTTTATATAGACACCTGGGGGATCTAGGGTTACATAAGAAGGAATCTTCATAATTGGTCGCCTAGCTGGCCTTTCACGCGAAGTAGAGTCCAATCCTGACACGGGTACAGTCTTCGGCCTTCATGTCTTCACAGCCCATCAGTTCGTCCTAATGGATAACAGGTCGGACGCCCGAGGACCCCTTAGTCCAGGACTCCCTCAGTAGCCCCTGAACCAGGCTTCGATGACGAGGAGTCCAGCACGCAAATTTGTCTTCGACATTGCAAGGCGGGTTCCCTTTTTCCGAACTCCAAGATAGTCTTCGGATGCGATGATTGTATCCGGACCTGTAACGCGTACCATACACAACTGCAGAGAGAATATAATATTTGCATGAATCTAATCCGCTGACAGCTTTTTTGCAGCACGATATTGCATTTGACCGGTCGTAATTTTGAACCATTTTTCATCTGTCGCCCCACGTTTCGAGACGCGGTTGTCATTGGCACGTCCTGTCGAAGCAGAGATCGTGTCCCCTTATTCTGGGATCCTCATCAATGCGAGCATGGGTAACCCAACCGTGCCGTTTACACAGCCCCTGGGAATAGGCGAGCTTTTAGGGCGAGTGGGGAGGCGCTTGATATTCGCGGCCTTCATAAGGGGGTAAGGATTCCCTTTTTTTACCTACGCCCTTTCCCTCTCCTCTGCCCATCCATTCTCGAGCTCCAGCGCCCAAGCTCTAGCTTTCTCCGTCAAAAAAGCACTCCAATCATGTACGGATCCGGAGCTGGAGGCAAGTGGATGGCCTCTTCCGTCAAGAAGAAGGACATCAAGGAGCTCCGGGAGGCAGGATACCTGGCCAAGGAGATTGCTCATCGGCTCCCGGCCAAGGGACAGATCGTCCCTACCCGAGCCACAGAGAGGGTTGTGTTTACATGCGCCCGGATCCGATGCGCCAGGTGTCTGCCAGTTATTCGCCGTCATTGCCATGTCTTTGCTTGCGTGTTGCATTTTATCATGTCATCATGTGAATCTCATTTTGCATCCATGTTCGTCTCACGCATCCGAGCATTTTCCCCGTTGTCCGTTTTGCAATCAGGCACTCCTATGTCATCCGGCGCCCCCTTTTGCCTATTTTCGCGTGCGGGTGTTAAACTTTCTCGGAATGGCCCGAGGTTTGCCAATCGGCCTTGGTATAGCACCGGTAGACCGTCTGTCAAGTTTCGTGCCATTTGGAGGTCGTTTGATACTCCAACGGTTAACCGCGTAGCCCGCAAAGCCTCCTTCTCTTTGTAGCCCAACACCCCTTCCAAAGTGGCCCAAAGCCCAACAAACTCCCCACTATGCTCTCGGTCGTTCGATCACGATCATGTGGGCGGAAACCGCACCCCATTTGGACTCTCCTAGCTCCCTCCACCTATATAAATGTGTCTCCCCACGAAATTCGCGGATGAATCCACCCCTAACCCTAGTCTACTCCTTCCTCTCGCCCGGCGGACATGTCCATGCCCGCGGATAATTCGCGCCGCCCCGCAGCCAGCTGGCGTCGCGCCACGTGGCGCCCATCCCACATCACCGCCCGGCCCGCCCAGGCCCGGCGAAACCGCCCGAACCCATGCCGGGCCAGGCCGCGCGCCGCCGCCCGCGCCCGCCTCCTGCTCGTGCCCGGCTGCGCCTCCCGCCGGTGCCCGCACCGCCGCCACCGCACCAGCCTCCGGCGACCTCGCCGCCCGGTCACCCGAAGGCTGGGCCGCCCTGCGCCTCCTCCGGCAGTCCCGTCCTGCCCTGCCGGCCGCCGGATCCCGTGCCTGCTCCGCCATCCCCGCCTCGCCGCCGTCCTCCTCCGTCGTCGCCGGAGCTCGCCGGAGTGCGAGCCGGCCGGATCCTCCCCGCCTGGATCAGATCCACCAAGAGGTGAACCAAACGTGCAAGCCCCGTCCCGGATCTCATCATCCCGCTCCGTCCGATCCCGTTGACATTCTCAGAGAGGTTGATTTTCCACTAAGTCCCGAAATATTTTGCATAATCATGTCATGTTCATCGCATCATAATTCTGTGCATACTGCTCCGTTTCGTGCTTGTAATATGTCAAAATGTTCGTCATGCGATGCTCTTCATTTCATTCCATTGCTTCATGTTCTTTTGAGCACATCTTGATACCTGAAACATCGTTGCAAGAGTGCTATATGATGTTAATCTGCTGAAACTGTTATAACTTGATGATTTGTCTTTTTTTTGCATTTGATGTGTGCATCTTATGAGCATGAGCTCCACATGTGTTTTGTGCTATGTCATACCATCTTCACATAGGTGCCATCCATGTATTTTTGTGGGTCCTGTACTGAGTGCATCAAGCTTGTTAAGTAGGGTACTTCTTTATTCTTGTTTTGCTTATGCGAATCTGTTATTTAGTGATGCTATGTAAACCTGCTGCTACAAGTCATTCTATGCATAATCTGGAGATGTTCACTAAGGATGTTTTGTTATACATGTCGTTCTCTATCCAACCAAGCCCTTTGCTGCAATTATAGTCTGCTGTAACTTATTGTTAGCTTGCCCTCAAGATTGCTAAATAATGTTGCTGTCAGCCTGTTAACATTAAGTTCAATGTTGCCATGATTGTTGTTAGTGATCCATGCACTCTATGACCTTTCTCTTGCCATGTTTAGCTTCATAAAACATGTCTTATTCCTGTTAGTTGCCTTGTCATGCCATGTATTGCTCTGTGGTGAGTGGTTCAAGCTCACCAACATGTCTACCTATTGTTGTTCCTGCCATGTATGAAGCTGTCATATCATTTGCCATGTTTACATGGGTGCCATCATATTTTCTGTGCCCTTTTGGCTCATGGTCAGTACAGAAATTTTGTTCTATGCAATTAGTAGACTCATGCCATGCCTTTTTTTGCCATGATAAGTTCCTGTAGCATGTTGTTTGGTAGCTCTAAACATTGCAACCTGATGTTATTTCTGCAAAGTCTGAACTGTTATTATATGCAATCTTGCCATGTGTGTTTGAGCATGTTCTAGTGATTTCTGGAGATAGCTCAGTGTTCATGTTTTGTTATGCTTTACCTTTAAATCATTTCCATGCCTTTTGTTCTCATGTTGGGGAGCTGTAGCATGTTGTTTTAATGCTTGCTAGATGCCTAGTTGCTGTTTTGGACAGATTGTTGCTATAACTTGTATAGTGTGTGTGTGTATTGAACCGTTGCTCCGTTTTGAGTGTGCTCTATATGAAACTTGCTTGATTTTGCATGTAGTTTCATATTATCATGTTGCATCCTTGTTTTGAGAGTGTTTGCTTGAGGTTTGTATGCATTTGCATCAATGCCATGTTTAACTTGTTTTGCTCATATCTTCTAGGCCGTAGCTCCGAATTAAATGAACTTTATGGGTAACTTGACTAGAATTCCGTGTAGATCATCTTGCTGCATCTTAACTTGCTGTTTAACAACTTGAACATAATGTTTATTCAGATCTGGACCTATTTCGAAATATGCATATGAGGACTTACCGGAATTGTTATATGTTGTTTCCGGCCTCATTTAAACTTGCCTTGATGCGTTGTTCTTGTTTGCATCATCTCTTGCCATGAGTAGCTTCATGTAGCCTTGTCATGCATCATACTTGGTTGAGCATCATGCCTTGTTCATGTGTGGTGTGTTTACCACGTTGTGTGCTTCTTCTCGATAGTTCCCGTTTCGTTGCGATCGTGAGGATTCGTTCGTCTACGCTTGGTTCGTCTTTGTGGCTTCATCTTCTTCATGGACTCGTTCTTCTTCCTTGAGGGATTTCAGGCAAGATGACCGTCACCTTGGATCTCATTACTATCATTGCTATGCTAGTTGCTTCGTTCTATCGCTGCTGCATTACCTACCACTTGCTGCTCAAGCCTCCCAAATTGCCATGAACCTCTAACCTTTGTCACCCTTCCTAGCAAACCGTTGTTTGGATATGTTACCGCTTTTGCTCAGCCGCTCTTATAGCGTTGCTAGTTGCAGGTGAAGATGAAGATTGCTCCATGTTGGATTATGTTTATGTTGGGATATCACAATATCTCTTATATTATTAATGCATCTATATACTTGGTAAAGGGTGGAAGACTCGGCCTTATGCACGGTGTTTTGTTCCACTCTTGCCGCCTAGTTTCCGGCATACGGTGTTATGTTCCGGTTTTGCGTCCCTAATGCGGTTGGGTGATTTATGGGACCCCCTTGACAGTTCGCTTTGAATAAGACTCCTCGGCAAGGCCCAACCTTGGTTTTACCATTTGACTACCTACCACATATACCCCTTCCCTTGGGTTCTGCAGACTCAAGGGCCATCATTATTTTAGCCCCCCGGGCCAGTGCTCCTTCGAGTGTTGGTCCGAACCGAGCTACCTACGGGGCCACCTCGGGGAAACTTGAGGCTTGGTTTTACTCGTAGCTAGTCTCATCCGATGTTGCCCTGAGAATGAGATATGTGCAGCTCCTATCGGGATTTGTTGGCACATCAGGCGGCTTTGCTGGTCTTGTTTTATTACTGTCGAAATGTCTTGTAGCCAGGATTCTGAGACTGATCGGGTCTTCCCGGGGAGAAGGAATATCCTTCGTTGATCGCGAGAGTTTATAATGGGCTAAGTTGGGACACCCCTGCAGGGTATAAACTTTCAAGAGCCGTGCCCGCGGTTATGTGGCAGATGGGAATTTGTTAATGTCCGGTTGTAGTAAACTTGAAGTAAACTCTTCTAAAATACACCAACTATGTGCATAACCGTGAGTGTCTCTTTTCGGGGTTGATCGAGAGGAGAACACGGTTTCTGGGTTATGTCTGACGTAAGTAGGAGTTCAGGATCACTTCTTGATCATTACTAGTTGACGACCGTTCCTTTGCTTCTCTTCTCGCTCTCTTTTGCGTATGTTAGCCACCATACTTGCTTAGTCGCTGCTACAACCTCACCACTTTACCCCTTCCTTACCCATTTAAGCTTTGCTAGTCTTGATACCCATGGTAATGGGATTGCCGAGTCCTCGAGGCTCACAGATTACTACAACAACGATTGCGGTACAGGTTATCACGATGATCATGGCGTGACAGCGATGTTTGCTTGTGTTGGAGTTCTTCTTCTGCTTCTTCTTCGATCGGGGGATATGTTCGGTCGGCAGCCTGGGCTAGCAGGTGGATGTCGTTTGAGCTTACATTTATGTTTCATCCGTAGTCGGATGTTGATCTTGTATATGATGTTGATGTATTCTTGTGGCATTTGTGCCGTATGTATGTATCCCTATCTATTATGTAATGTTGATGTAATGATATCCACCTTGCAAAAGCGTCTTCAAGATGCGCTTCTATCCTTGGTGGGACCTTTGAGTTCGTTTAGGATAGGGTCGCATCTTGGGCGTGATAGTTTCTCACACATTTTGTCCGTGGACTGGGATTCCCTCTACACCCATTCGTCCGCGGGCTGATGTTTTACTACGGGCTGGACTTCCATGATCTAGCCCCCAACTCTATCCTCAACATCTCGGCATTATATTGTCGGGTGCGAGGCTTTTCTCCGCATCCCACCTCACTTCGGCCTATGGCTGAAGACCTTCAATGTGAAGCCAAAGGTAGTGAGCGGCGAACAAGCAGAGTGCGGAGGCGCCATGGTCGGCAAGATGCCCAATGTCGTCTGGCCCGAAGGCTCCTTCGTGGAGACGGTGAAGGGGTGGCAATCGGGGTGGTTCTACATCACCGAGCCGCGCGACACCAACTGGGTGGCGGCCCCCGAATTTTGATCCTGAGCTCCGATGCGGCTCACCTCCTCGCAAGAGAAGGGCCTGACCTAGGGTTCTTCGGACGAGCTGACTGGGCTCCAGACATGCGTCTGGAACATGATGACCAAGAAAATCAAGCTCGTCAACGTGATCCAGGTTATGCTTTTTCGCCGGATCCTACCGTGCCAACGCCGGACTTGCATTTTTGTGGGAGTTTGATCCGGCCAAACACCAGACGCTACTAGAGTTCTTCGACACGATGCACGAAGACATCTGGAAAGTGCTCTTCAAGGCCGGTGAGACACCACCGCCCACGACCGAGGATCGCGGGCTTAGCTTAAAACGCCAGGCTAATTCGATAGGTTCTTTCATGTTTTCAAGGCGTACCCTTTACTGGCATATTTTGAAGGAAAGGTCTAAGCATTCCTATTAATTTTTTCAGGCCTGGATAGAGATGGCGGAGCAGATTAACTATTTGGCTCCACTACCCGAAGACCAAGAATTCCCACTTCTGACGAAGATGCTATTTCCGGCACCTTATGAGGTGCCGGAGAAGACGGCCAAGAAAGCGGCCAAAGGGGCCAAGAAGGGGCCTCGCCGAAAAGGCGCCCCGGACGTGATGTCCGAAGAAGAAACTTCGTCTTCGTCCGCCGATGACGAAGACGAAGAGGAGGAAGAAAACGACTCCCCACCTGAAGCGGGAAGAACAAGAGAGCGGCCCCCACAAATCTGGAGGCAAAAGCGCCTTAGAGGGTTAAAGGCTCCCCCGCGGATAACTCCGCATGGGATGTTGATAGCAGTCCGGAGCGACCTCGACGGACTAAGCCTCGGGTTGCTTCGTAAGTAGCAGAATCCACAAACGTCTGGCCTTCCTGGTTTGTAATATTGACATATTTTAAACTTGGTCACTGCAGTCCGGCACGCGACAGCTCCCCGCAATCCTCGACAGAGGATTCGCTGGACTCGAAGGAGATGGCTAGCATGTCTCCGCCACCTGCCCATTCCGTCTCACCCAAGGGTGATGACGAGGTGGTGTCTCAAAAGACCTTCCCAGACCGGGGGGAGCTTCCGGAGATCATCGGAGTGACACCCCAGGATGACTCCTCGGCCGCCGGACACATGGGGGAAAAAGTCCCCATGGGGACTGGTGACGGGGCCCGAGTTCCCTTCGGACCTCAGCCAGACACCATTCCGGAGATCTACACAGCTCCGGGGTCCAGTGAACGGCATTCCTCACAAGGAGGGAATGTGCATGTTCCACCGGTGACCTCTGTCCAACCAGAGGCACCGGATAATCTGCTGGAGGCGCTAGGAGGCGCCTCTATCGTGGATGAACATCGTGTCATAATGGGCACTGTAATAGAGAAGGTTCAGTTTGTCAAAAGCGGACTGACCGAAGCTTCCACTAGCCTTCTAACGGGCTTTGAGATAAGTAATGTGATTGTAGGAAAATTATCACAGTATGGACAATAGCCCCTGATGCTCTGCTCGGTGTTCGGAAAGAAAAAGCCGAACGGAGGATCGACAAAAATTATCGCAGGAGTCTAACGGAAGTTGTCTATGTGAATAACCAGGTATCGCTGCAGGCTACCACCGCTCAAGCTGTGGAGGTCTCCGGACTGAAGCAGAAATTGGGGCGGGCCGAGGAGGAGCTCGGACTCGTGAAGAAGCATCTGGAGGATAGCCAAGGTATGCAGTAACCTGCGGGTATATTTCAAGAAAAAATGAATAGGCCGTCCGGACTAAAGTGCCATAAACTTTATTAGGGGCCGCAGCCGAGGTGGCAACCCTCAAGAAGGCATTAGCCGAGGCCGAGGACAACACGGCCAAGGAACGCATTGCGCGCGAGAAGCATGAGGACCGGGTTAGCGAGGCGCAACAAGAGCTCCAGGACGCAGTCAAGACGTTTGAGTCCTTGGAGCGCGATTGTAAGGCGCAAGAGTCCGAATTGGCGAAGGCCCTCCAGAGCGTACAGGATGCACGAGCCGATGCCCAGAACGCCCTCCAGGAAATTCAGGCGGCCAAGGAGATTGCGGCGGGTAAGCATTTCACCATGCAAAGCAAGTATATAGAAGAAACAGTCCTTGTACTTATCCGAATTTGGGTTTTCCATGGGTGTTTACAGATCTGCCGCGCAGCATATCAGATGATGCCGAGCATTATAAAGCCGAAGAAGGGATGTCTACAGAGAAGTTGTTCTGGTCTCAATATCTTGGACCCGAACATCCGGTGCCCTTTAGCGACCAGTTGAAGCAGTCGGTCGAGCTGCACAGGTCAGCGGAGCTAGACATGAAGGACCTGATAGTCCGGCTGTGGCCTGTTGAGCCAGTACCTAGCAGCTACTTCGGACTTGTTAAGCGGCTTGTGAGTGCCTGTCCGCGGCTCAAAGCCGTGAAGTGGTCGGTCTGTATTGAAGGTGCGCGTATGGCGTTTGCCCGCGTCAAGACGCATGGTGCAAAGCTGGTGTAGCGACCAGACCTCAGACAGTCTGATCTCTGTGCTCAAGTGTCATCCCTGGATCAGTAATGCTGACACCACACAGTACTCGAAGGATTTATAACAGAGTAGCAATCACACACTTATTACATCGAATGTCTCGAGAGAGAAATAACAAAATAAATATGGCTTAAGGCCATCTAATAACGATAACAGCGGAAGGCTTGGAAGAATAAGCGAGTCCATCAACTCCAACGGCATCACTGAGTATAGAACCACGACCTAAGCACCTTACTCGTTGTCTGAAAAGTCTGCAACATGAAGCGTTGCAGCCCAAAAGGTCAAGACATGGAATATGCTGGCAAAGTAACACATAGAGAATAATAATGGAAATCACTATTCTACATGCATATCTGGCTGGTGGAAAGCTCTATGGTTACAGTTTTGCGTAAAGCCAATTTTTTCCCTACTGCAAAGGAATAAATTCTATTTAACTATCATGGTGGTTGTTAAACATTGAGAATGGTTGACAGCATCCTCAATCCCAATTAAAAGTACTCATTAACAACCCAACAATATTAATTAGAGTAACATGATGAGATTCACATGATATCCAAGTACTAGATACTCAAGATGTCCATAACCGGGGACACGGCTAACCATGATTAGTTTATACACTCTGCAGAGGTTTGTGCACTTTTCCCCACAAGACTCGATCTCCTCCGTTTGATTTCTCGCACTACATGGTGTTTGAGAAACGGATGACCGAGACATAGTTTTTCAGAAGCGCTTGCACCTTACGTATAGGTAGACCGTACCAACCTACAAACCCTATGTCGGTGTCAAAAACGGCGGATCTCGGGTAGGGGGTCCCGAACTGTGCGTCTAGGCGGATGCTAACAGGAGACAAGGGACGCGATATTTTACCCAGGTTCGGGCCCTCTTGATGGAGGTAAAACCCTACGTCCTGCTTGATTAATATTGAAGATGTGTGTTACAAGAGTGGATCTACCACGAGATCAGAGAGGCTAAACCCTAGAAGCTAGCCTATGGTATGATTGTTTTTCGTCCTATGGACTAAAACCCTCCGGTTTATATAGACACCGGATAGGTTAGGGTTACACAGAGTTGGTTACAACGGTAGGAGATCTACATATCCGTATCGCCAAGCTTGCCTTCCACGCCAAGGAAAGTCCCATCCGGACACGGGACGAAGTCTTCAATCTTGTATCTTCATAGTCTTGGAGTCCGGCCGATGATGATAGTTCGGCTATCCGGACACCCCCTAGTCCGGAACTCCCTCAGTAGCCCCTGAACCAGGCTTCAATGACGATGAGTCCGGCGCGTTGATTGTCTTCAGCATTGCGAGGCGGGTTCTTCCTCCGAATAGTTTATAGAAGATTGTGAACACCAGGATAGTGTCCGGCTCTGCAAAAATAAATTCCACATACCACCGTAGAGAGAATAATATTACACAAGATCAATCTGCTGACGTATTTTGTGGCGTGACGTCGCACCACTACCAAGCCTTTACTCAAATTGTTTTTATTGTTCCACCTCAGCGTTTAGCGGCGGTTTCCTTGCACGTCTTGTCGAGCGTAGATTGTGTTCCCCTTATTCGGGATTCCCATCAACACGTGGGTAACCCAACCACGCCACTGATTGTGACGCTTGGGGATAACCGAGTTTTACCAGGCGGCGGGGACACATGTTTTGTCCGCCCATACAAGGATAAAGATCCAACCTTTCTACCCGTGCCTTCTTACTCCTTGGCTTATCCATCTCTGCGAACTTTCGAGCTCAGCGCCCAAGTCCGCACTTCTCACCTCAACCCTCTCCAACTATGTCGGGAGCGGGAGGCAAGTGGATGGCCTCCTCATCACGGAGGGCAGATCCAGAAGCTTCTTGACGCCGGATGTTGTCCAGCAACATCGCGCCGGCTCCCGACGAGGGAGAGCTCGTCCCCAACCCTGTGCCCCATGAGAGGGTAGTATTTCTTCCCCATTTCCTCCGCGGACTGGGCTTCCCTTCATCCCTTTGTCCAGGGGCTCATGTTCTACTACGGCCTGACTTCCATGACTGGCCCCAATTTCGTCCTCAACATCTCGGCGTTTATCGTGCGTGTGCGAGGCCTTCCTCCGCATCCAGCCCCTACTTGGCCTATGGCTGAAGACCTTTAATGTCGGGCGAAGGTTACGGGCCGTCAAGCGAGTCTGGAAGCGCCATGGTCGATAAGATGGCCAAAGTCCTATGGCTCGAGGGCTCCTTTAGGGAGACAATAAAGGGGTGGCAATCGGGTGGTTCTACATCACCGAGCCACGCGACCCTGAATGGGTGGCGGCCCCGATTCAGATCTGGATTCCCCACGGCTCTCGTCATGGAAAGAGACGGGCTGAAGTGGGGGATTCGGACGAGCTATCCGGACTCCAAACACGTCTGAAACCTGGTGGACAAGAATCTCGGGCTTGTCGGCGTAATCCGGTGATGCTCATCCGCCGGATTCTCCCATGCCAACAACGGGCCTTCAATTTGTGGAGTTCGATCGGCACAAGATCAACTTGAGCCAGCTCTTGATACTACGTGCGAAGATGCCCGGAAGGTGCTTTTCAAGGGCGCGAAGCCCCGCATCCGCTAACAAAGATCGCGGATACAGCTCGCGCGCCGTCAAGCGAGGTAAGTTATTTTACCCTTTACGGGATTCTTTTTCATAGATTGACTCTCGTGGGATCTAAAACTCCCTATTCTTGACAGGACTGGTTGAAGGCGTCCGGGACAGATTAACTGTCCGGCTCCTTTGCTGAAGACCAGCGGATGCCCGATTCTGAGGCTCTGGCTCGCACACCATGTGGTGCGGAGAAAGGCCAGAAAGGAGGCCACGGGGAACTCGAAGGAGCTCCCGGCGCTAGGTGCTTTGTCGGATTCGACGCAGAATCTTCTCCACGAAGATGAGGAGGAAGAAGAAGCTTCTCCCAGTGAGGAGGAGAGAAAGGAAGGCCACCCCAACCGGGAGGCCGGAGGAATCCAAGAAGGAAGATCCCTTCCTCCGGACTTCTCCACCAACGTTAGATTTACGACGAGGGGATTGGCCTACAAGGGCCAAGCCTGGCGAGATCGTAAGTGTCCTGGATACCCATGGCTTTTATTATTGCGAGTGTTCTCTAATGTCGAACAATCGTGCAGCCCAAAGGCGAGTTCACGATTCATCGAGCAGGTCCACGGGCTCGTGGGAAATGGAGAGTGCCGCTTCTGACCGCCTCCTCGCCTCACGCTGCGCACAACGCCACAAGGGGTCCCAAGGGGGCTTGGTCACGAGGAGGTGGCGCAGGAGGTGCCACAAGGCAACCTCCGGACTCAGCGCGTGGGCAAGACCCCGGGGGCTCTAAGCCCGGACCCTTGTCCGGACTCCATGCCGAACCTTCAGCGGTTCCGAGTCCGCAAGCGATCCTTCGCAAGAAGGGTAAGACGCATGTGTCCTCCGTCCAACCGGAGGCACTGATAGCTTCTCGGAGGCGCTCAGCGCGCCTCCATCGAGGAGGAGCACTTGCATTTATTATGAGTGCGGTGATCCGGACAGTTCGATCCGCCAAGAGCGGGCTGACAAGCTTATACCAGCCTTCTAACGGCTTTGAGGTAAAATGGTACCGCATAGACGGTAGCCCCTAATGCTCGGTTCGGTGTTGGAAAGAAAAGCGGACCGAGGATCTTTAGAAAGATAACCGCAGGAGTCATAAAAATATGTCAATATGGGATTGCAGGTCAGTCTTTGCTGACCTCCGCCGCCGATTGCGGAGGTCAATAATTTGAAGAAAAACCTCGGCGGTCGAGAACGAGCTCGGTCATGCCAAGAAGCAGCTCGAGGAAAAGAAGGTGAGTAATACCTTATGAAAATTGTACCTTCACAGAAAGGGATTTGGTTGCAAGAAAAATGACAAGGATAACGTGGGTATTGTAGGGGCCACTAACAAAGTGGCTACCTCAAGGAGGCGGTGGCCGCCGAACGTAATGACTGCATGAGCGCACCGAGCGAGAGAAGCAGGAGGCGGGTGGCGGAGGTACAGCAAGAGCTCCAGGATCTCGTGAAAAACATGAGAGCTTGGGCGTGACTCAAGACTCGAGAGTCTGAGCTTGCAACGGCTCTTGAGAGTGCCAAAGCCGCTAAGGCGAAGCCTACAAGGCCCTCCAGAGATTGAGGTGGTGAAGAAAATAGCAGCGGGTAAGGCATTTTTCATGTAGAGTAAGCATGTAGTGTTAATTACCTGTTGCTTACCCGAGTTCGGAGCTCTCCGAGGCGTTCGCAGATCTTCCTTGCGGCGTGTCCGATGCTGCCGCATTCTACGGGCCGAGGAGGGAGCTCGGCGGAGAAGGTCTTCTGTCTCAATATCTGAGGCGGACATCCGTGCCCCTAGCGACCAGTGAAGCAGCTGGTCGAGCTCCACAAGGCGGCCGAATAGGCCATGAAGGGCCTCATAGTTCGGTGTGGCCTAAGGAGGCCATGCACAGGAGCTACTTCGGCCTGGTGCGGGCGGCTGATGGATGTGTGCCCGTGGGTTGAAGTTATCAAGCATTCCGCTTGTATCGAGGGTGCCTGTCGGGCCTTGCCCGCAAAAGGTGCCTTGGGGCAAGATGGATGCCTGTGGCTTCGTGGCGGACCCGCCACCCGGAGGGCAAGGAGCATCGCACGCCGAGATGTAGTATAATAGTGTCTTTGAAGGCGCCCGCACTATTGCGGTGAGTGCTCAAAAGATGTAATATTTGAGTAGACTCGCATTTTGTTATCATGTGCGCTGAAAACTTAGTTCATATCGATAAGCAACGCTTTTAATTTAAAATATTACCTTACATGCGGCTGTTTATCAAATCGAGAGATGGCAAGTAAATGGCTTCAGCCCCATGCCACGTCTTTGGGGTGTTCGGATAAACTTGAGCGCTCTTGTTCCCATTTTGGGTCCATCTAGGGGCGCTCAACACAGTAACAAGGCAACCGGACTTATAATGCTTGAACACTCTCACTTAGCCATAGAATTCTATAATTTGAAATTTTGGCGAAGCCCCTAGTCTTCGGAAGGCAGAATTTGGGGCGCTATCCACGCCTTGGCCGGACAGTATCCGGCTCCTCGCTCTAAGCGGCATAAGTATTTAAGGACTCGCAAAAAACCTCTCGAACAGCGACCGGCTCTCGCCTCATCATGACGGTCAGTTTTAGCTTTCTCGAGGCGTTAACCCAGCTCAAGCTGGGCGGAATGCAGTGGTTCTCCCGGTGCTACCTTAGCGATATAGCGGAACGTAAGGTACCAAAACATGGGAGCAGGCAAACCCAACTATTGACCCAAGACATGATTGAACCGATGCATATTGTGCTATAAGTTCGGGTGCCGCACTTGTGAAAGTGTTCGGACTCATCACACCATAATCACGGAAACATAAGCCCTGGTGTATATTAGCCGTACCAAAGTGTACTGGATGCAACATGTCGTAAATGAACATATGTATGAAAAGAAATGCAATTATAAACAAAAGGTGCTGCATTGTTTTATTCAATAAGTGCTGCTACGAATGCGAATCGATACAAATAGTCACGATAAGCAAGGTATGGGATTGTTAAACATGTCCCCTCCAGGGTAGGCTGCAAATTGGTGTATAAAATGCTCGAAATGGAGACCACCAGATATTCGTTGTAGCCTTTATCCTTCCCCGTTGTTGCATCGTGAGTTCGGCAGGTGCTTTCTGCGGACAGAACCTCGACAAGCGGAGTCTGTGGGTAAGAAGTAAAGGTAAAAAGAAAAGAAAAGGAATGACACACTTGAGAGCCCTGGTGTGGTTGAGCCGCATCTGGGTTTGTCGTGGTTGTGCCCCTCTCCCCATGCCCATGGTATCTTGAGAGCGTAATGGTTTACGCCAAGGACCTGCTTTGCGTTCGCAGAGCTGGGGTTGGGACCGCACTTCTGGCGTGCTCGGGCGTGCGGTGGTCTTGTTGTAAGTTACTCGGGCGGCGCTTAGCTGTCCGCCGCTTAACGGCCGGACTCGAGAATTGCCTTAAGAGGCTGCATTGCACTTCGCGGCGAGGCAGCTGTATGTTCCTCCGTGCGGAGAGAACATTTAGTGTTTCCGTTGACCGTGATGACTCCTCGAGGGCCTGGCATCTTGAGCTTGAGGTATGTGAAGTGCGGCACCGCGTTGAACTTTGCAAGCGCTGATGCGTCCGAGCAAGGCATGATAACCGCTGCGAACGGGACTATGTCGAGTTTAACTCCTCGCTCGAAGTTATCCGGGATCCGAACACCACTTCCGGTGTAATTGAGCCTGTACAATTGGCTTCTACACCTGGTATGGCGCCTTTAAAGGTCGTTTTGGTAGGTTTAATCCTTGAGGGTCTATGCCCATTTTGCGCCTTGTATCACGGTAAAGCAGGTTCAAGGCTTTGCCGCCCGCCCATCGGGACTCTGGTTAGGTGAAATCCATCAACGATTGGGTCTAAGACCGGTCTGGCGAATCCGCCGTGGCGGATCTTGGTGGGTGGTCCCTCGGTCAAAAGTGACGGGCGGGAGGACCATGGATTGAACTTGAGGCAACGGCTCCATCGCGTAGACATCCGGAGTGCACGCTTCCGCTCCCTTTTGGGTATGTGCGTTATGTATATCATGTTCACCGTCACTTTTGTGGAGGGAACCCTTCTGTCCTTTATTGTTCGGGGTTGGGTCTCGTCCTCGTCATCGCTATACAGCCCCTTGTCATTGTTTTCGCAATTAACTTGCCTGCTCGTTGAATACCCAACAGTCCCTGTTGGTGTGGTTAACAGCTTTTCGGTGTCGTGTGCCGCACAAGCGGTCGAGTATTCGGTCCAAATTGGACGGACCGGAGTAGTTCTTTTGAATGGCTTTTTCTGCCGACCGGGTTTAGAGCCTCTGAATCCGGCATTGATTGTCATATCCTCAATATTATGCGCCGTTAATGCGGTGTTTGTTTTTTTTCGACGCTGCCTGCCATCTTGGTCCTTGAAGTCCGACTGCCAGAATTTTCTTTGAGGTTGTTGCTGCGTGCAAGCCAGCTGTCCTCACCCGCGAAGCGGGTCATGAGTGATGTGAGGGCTGCCATGGATTTGGCTTTTCTGTTCTAGGTGCCGGCAAGCCACTCGTCATGGATGTTATGCTTCAAGGCCGCAAGGGCCTCCGCATCCGGACAGTTGACGATTTGGTTTTCTTGGTTAAGAACCGTGTCGAGAATTATCCGCCGATTCGTGCAGGCTGCTGAATTATGTGGCTTAGGTCGTCGGCGTGGTGGTCGCACATAAGTGCCACGGAAGTTATCGACGAATCGCGGCTTCGAGGTCCTCCAGCTCCCAATTGATTCTGGCGGCAAGCTGTTGAGCCAATGCCGGGCTGGTCCTTTAAGCTTGAGGGGAGGTATTTGATGGCGTGAAGATCGTCACCGCGGTCCATGTGGATGTGAAGGAGATAGTCTTGATCCAAACCGCGAGGTCTGTTGTGCCATCATAGGATTCAATATTGGCGGGTTCAAACCCTTGAGGATTTGATGATACTTCGTCGTGAAGCATAGTGGGTGTCTTGGCGCCTCAGATCGGGCGATATCACGGCGGAGCTCAAAAGAGCTTTGTCATTTTTGTTCGGCCCGGCCGGACTTCTTGTGTCGGTGCGACGGTTGTAAATCACGTGCCGTGGGGCGCACGCGATCCATAGATCGATCTTGACTGTCTTGCCTTGTCCTCCAATATATCTACAGGTCCGGGCGTTCCCACTGGCCGCCTCGCTTTTGAGCGATGCCGAGTGCGGTTCTAGTGAAGGGCCTAGAGGCCTCTGTCGCGACCACGGGGTGGTCGGTCACCCGTATTGTCTCCTGGTGATGCGGGTTCGTAAGCCTCCTCCTCTAATCGGGGAGCAGCTTGCGTTTAGGGTAGCTTTTGGAGGCGTTGAGCTCATGCTCTTGACGCGAGGACTTGATCCATCCGTCGGCTATCGCTCTAAGTTGTTGCTGCTTTTTCTTGAGGCTGTTCGCCGTGGCTATAAGCCTGCGTCTAAAACGCTCTTGTTCTACGGGATCCTTAGGCACGATGAATTCATCGTCGTCGAGGCTTGCTTCGTCTCTCGGAGGAGGCATATAATCCTCTACCTCTTCTTCTCGCCGCTCTCTCGTGAGGGCTGGCGTCTCCATCCTCTGCGCTGGATCTTGGCCGGAGTGGATTGTCTTCGACACTGTCCGGTGTATTGTTATCTCGGTGCGGAATCTTCATTCTTCTTTGTGGCGGGATTTAGAGCGGTTGCCGCCAGGCAAGCATGGGCTGCTTTTTGGAGGGGTCATCCTCCGTTGTTCCATCGCCGTTCCCATCTTTTGGGATGTCCACCATATATATGTCGTATGACGAGGTGGCCTTCCAGTGCCCTGTAGGCGCTGGGTCTTGGTCGTCTCCGGCATAGTCGTCCATACCGTCGATGTCGTTGGAGTTGTAGTCTAGCATGTCGGTTAGATCGTCGACAACGGCTACAAACTGGGTGGTGGGTGGGCTTTGAATTTCTTCATCGTCCGCATCCCAACCGTCCTGACCGCAGTCCGGCCAGGGCTCTCCTGATAACGAGAGGTACTTTAGTGAATTCAGGATGTCGCCAAAGGGCGAGTGCTGAAAGATGTCCACGGCCGTGAACTCCATAAGGGCGCCCAATCGGATTCGATTGGCAAGAAGTATGAGGGTTGTGAGTCCGGAGAGGAGTCCCGACCACAGAGTCGAGGTCTTCGCAAGGCAGGATGGAGTTCGGCTCGGTCGCCGTAGAGATTAAAGGCCCCAAGGCGGTGTCCAACCACTCGTCCTTGATCGGGCAATCCGCCTCCGGATTAAGGGTCGGGCGGATTCGTGCGGCCTCCGAGGCACCGTTACGCCTGCAGAGCTAGATCATGCCTATCGAGACGGTCTGGCGGCGCTGTATTATGCGGCTCGAATCCGTCGAAGATCAAGTCTCCGCGGATATCGGCCGTATAGTTTAAACTTCCAAATCTGACCTGACGCCGTGGGGCGTAGCTTCGATCTGCTCCAGATGGCCAGCGAATTGCCCGCAGCAGCAAAGTCGCCGAACACGAAGATCTGTCCGGGAGAAAAGTCTCACCGGACTGCGCCTGCTGATGATGGTCGAAGAAGCCATCGAGCCTATCGGTGACGACAGAGGAACTCTCAATGAAAGCACCAATGTCGGTGTCAAAACCGCGGATCTCGGTAGTAGGGGTCCCGAACTATGCGTCTAGGCGGATGGTAACAGAGACAAGGGACACGATGTTTTACCCAGGTCGGGCCCTCTTGATGGAGGTAAAACCCTACGTCTGCTTGATTAATATTGAAGATGTGTGTTACAAGAGTGGATCTACCACGAGATCGAAGAGGCTAAACCCTAGAAGCTAGCCTATGGTATGATTGTTGTTAGATCCTCACGGACTAAAACCCTCCGGTTTATATAGACACCGGATAGGTTAGGGTTACAGTAGTCGGTTACAATGGTAGGGAGATCTACATATCCGTATCGCCAAGCTTGCCTTCCACGCCAACGAAAAGTCCCATCCTACACGGACGAAGTCTTCAATCTTGTATCTTCATAGTCTTGGAGTCCGCCGATGATGATAGTTCGCTGTCCCTGACACCCCTAGTCCTAACTCCTCACCCTACATCTGCTAGTCTACCCGTAAGAGTTCGCACAACTTAGTCAACTATGCTAGAGCCCATAGTAGCATGTGGCTGCATACGGAAGTTTCTAGCATGAATAATATCATGATCCCTTTGAGCACGGGTGGCGGTCCAAGAAAAAGCAGGCAAATCCACGAAACCAGGTACCTCAATCCACCCAGATGTGTGTTTAAGTTGCCACCTTAAATAAAACATTAATTTAACAATCTCACATCTGTCATGGATACACTCACCCAATCCACGAGCATGGCATAATAAGCAAACGTAGAAGTAACTCCCAAAGGTTGGATAATAAACAGGAAATAGGTACTACCTCATCTACTTCCCATCCCACAATTTAATTAGATCCTAATCATGCAATGTTTGAGGATTGATCTAATGCAATAAAACTGGGTAGTAGAAAAGGTATGATCAAAGTGTTACTTGCCTTGCTGATGATCCGCGAAACCTAGAGACTCGAAGTAACAGCCGGCGCACTCCGGGTATTCTGTCATAGACAAACAAACAAGCATACAATAAGTACTCATCTAATGCATGGGTAAAACTCAAAAAAAAGATCTAACCAGAAAGTTCAACTTAAGAACTCCGGTTTGCAAAAAGAATCAAATCAAACGAAGCAACGAAAGTCAAACGGCGAAAGAAAACAGCTCCGTTTTACCAATCTGGATCTAAGTCAAATTTTCCAGAGGCAAAAACTTGTTTAAGTTGGTTAGTCGGAAAGAGGGTTTCGAGACGAAACTCCAGGTGCTTGAATCGCCTGATTCCGATAAACGAGCGAAAAGTTATACTAAAACGAAAATCGGATCAGAAATCACGATCAGAAAAATCGCGGATTAAATCCAAGAAAAAAACGACGAACAGGTTAACGAACGAACGTTCGTTAACTAGAACTAATCTGACGAACACGTTCGTCAAAACGAACGAACGAGCGAACGCTCGCTATTTAACCGAACCGAAAATAAATAAACCGATCTAAAAAACGGAAACTAAAATAAACCGACGAAAACCAACGGAAAAACCGATCGGTTTATATAAAAAACAACACGAGTTCCGAGGCGGCGCATAACCTCGGGCGTGAATTCGGCGGCGACGGGCGCACGGCGCTAGGGTTAGGGTTAGGTGGCGCTGGCGGCTGGGTGAATGGCCTCCCCGGCTTATAAAAGATTAAGCGGGTGGAGGCCCTGGCGGAACATGGCCCGTAGGTCGGTTCATTTTTTCTAAATAATTTCGCGTAGAAAAACAAATGAAAGAAATACTAAACGGACTCCAAAAATCCCGAAATAAATTTTCCCCGGCTTCTAAAATCAAGCCGGACTAGATGAACATTTATTTGGGGCCTAAATGCAATTTTGAAAAACGTGCATTTTTCCTAAATTCAAATAAAATGGCGAAAAACTCCAAAATAAAATCTTATTTGATTTTATTATTAAATCCTCATTATTTATTTATTTTGGGAAAGTCATTTTATTCCCTCTCTCATATTTTTGTAATAGAAATAATTGAAGATAATATAATTAAAATCAAATGATCCTATTTTCAAAATTTGAGAAAACTCAAATATGAAAATAACGAAATCCCCAACTCTCTCCGTGGTCCTTGAGTTGCGTAGAATTTCTAGGATCGAGCCAACAATGCAATAAAAATATGATATGCAAAGATGATCTATGTATAACATTCCAAATTGAAAATTTGGGATGTTACAAAACCTACCCCCTTAAGATGAATCTCGCCCTCGAGATTCGGGTTAACTAGAAAATAGGTGAGGTGGTCCTTAAGCATCTTCCTCTCGCTCCCGTGTGGCTTCATCCTCGGTGTGGTGGCTCCACCGAACTTTGCAAAACTTAATGACCTTGTCATGGGTGACTCGGTGGCATACTCGAGAATCTTAACTGGTTTCTCCTCATAGGTCAAATCGTTATTCAACCGAGTCGCCTCTAGTGGCACAAGATTCTCAAGGGTATATCCGCCATCTCAAGGTGACACTTCTTCAACCGAGAAACATGGAACACATCGTGAACACCGACAAACCCTGCAATTCCAACTTGTACGCAATTCTCCCATGCGCCCAAAACTTTGTATGGTCCCACAAAGCGGGCGCTAATTTTCCTTTAACACCAAAACGCTTAACTCGTCAAGCGGAGATACTCAAGATAAACTCGCCTCCGACTTCATATTCTGCCTCTTATGCGTTTTGAATCCGCATAGCTCTTACGCCTTGACTGGCTACCTTGAGCCTATCGCGAATCAACTTTACTTTCCGTTCGCACTCCTTAATCAAATCCGGTCCAAACAATCTGCGGTCTCCAACTTCATCCCACAATAGCGGGTTCGCATCTCCTTCCGCATAAGGCTTCAAGGGTGCCATCTTCAAACTGGTTTGGTAGCTGTTGTTATAAGAAAACTCCAGATATGGCAAGTTGTCATCCCAACTTGATCCATAATCCAAAGCACATGCTCTCAAAGCATATCCTCCAAAATCTAGTTGACTCTCTCGGTTTGTCCATCATGCGTGGATGAAAAGCTGTACTAAACTCGACCGGTTCCCAAAGTTTCGTGCAACCGCTTCCGAACTTTGAGGTGAATTGGGTTCCTCTATCGTCACGATACTCCTCGGAACTCCATGCAAGCATACAATCCTTGTCATGTATATCTTAGCCAATTTGGCACTGCTATAGGTAGTCTTTACTAGCATGAAATGAGCTACCTTCGTCAAACGATCAACTACAACCCAAATCGAGTCATAGCCTGAACGGGTCCTGGGCAATCCCGTGATGAAATCCATGCCTAGTTTATCCTACTTCCATTCGGGTATAGGTAATGGATGTAACAATCCTGCTGGCTTCTGATGTTCCGCTTTCACTTTCTGACACGCATCACAAACTGCTACATACTCTGCGATATCTTTCTTCATTCCGGTCCACCAGAAAGTATCCTTCAAATCCAAATACATCTTGGTATTTCCGGGGTGGATCGAATACGGCGAATCATGTGCCTCTTGCAAAATCAACTTCCGAATCTCCGGATCACTTGGTACGTAAATGCGGTCCTCAAACCATAGGGTATCGTGCTCATCCTCACGAAATCCCTTTGCTTTTCCCTTGCTCATCTTTTCCTTAATAGAAGCAACTTTCTTATCTGTCCTTTGAGCTTCTCTGATTTTATCCATCAAAGTAGACTGAATCTCCAACGCTGCTACATAGCCTCGCGGAACTATTTCCAAACATAGCTCCCGGAATTCCTCGGCTAATTCTTTTGGTAAAACTCCGGTCATTAGGATGTTGACATGACTCTTACGGCTCAACGCGTCTGCTACCACGTTAGCCTTTCCGGGGTGGTAATGAAATCTCATATCATAATCCTTGATGAGCTCCAACCATCTCCTTTTTCTGAGGTTTAACTCCTTCTGCGTGAAGATGTACTTCAAACGCTTGTGATCCGTATACACCTCACAATGATTTCCAATGAGGAAATGTCTCCACATTTTCAATGCATGCACTACGGCTGCTAATTCCAAATCATCCGTGGCATAGTTTAATTCGTGAGGTTTCAGTTGCTGTGAAGCATACGAAACAACTCTTCCCTCCTGCATGAGCACTGCTCCAAGTCCTCGACGTGAAGCATCACAATAAACTTCGTAATCCTTGCTTTGGTCTGGCAGGATTAATACTCGTGAGGTAACCAAACGCTTCTTCAACTCTTGGAAACTAGCCTCACACTCCTCAGTCCATATGAACTTGGTATCCTTCTTCAATAATTCTGTCATAGGCTTTGCAATCTTCGAGAAATTCTCAATCAATCTCCGGTAGTATCCTGCGAGTCTAAGGAAACTCCGGATCTCTCCAACTGTTGTTGGCGCTTCCCAGTTTGTCATCGTGGCAACTTTAGTGGGGTCTACTGCTATACCTTCTCCGGATATAACATGTCCGAGAAATCCAACTTCCTTCAACCAAAACTCACACTTGCTGAACTTGGCATACAACTGATGTACTCTGAGCTTCTCGAGTACCAAACGCAAGTGCTCCTTATGTTCTTCTTCATTCTTTGAGTAGACCAAAATATCGTCAATGAATACCACGACGAACTTATCCACAAACTCCATAAACACCTTGTTCATCATGTTCATAAAATAGGTCAGGCGTTAGTCGGACCAAATGACATAACGGTATACTCATACAGTCCGTGCACTCGTGGTAAAAGCCGCCTTAGGTATATCCTGCTCCGAATCTTCAATCGATGGTATCCTCGATCGCAAATCGATCTTGGAAAATACCTTAGCTCCTTGCAATTGGTCAAACAAGTCGTTGATCATTGGCAACGGTATTTGTTCTTAATGGTCACTTCATTCAATCCTCGATAATCAACAACCATTCTTAATGATCCATCCTTCTTCTCCACTAGAAGTACTGGCGATCCCCAAGGCGAAGAACTTGGGCTAATAAAACCTTTATCCAAGAACTCCTTAATCTGCTTCTTAATTTCCTCCAAATCTTGGGCTGGCATCCTATACGGTCTCTTAGATATCGCCCCGGGCACGGCAGTAGTTCAATCGAAACTCGATGTCTCTGTCCGGCGGCATGCCTGGCAACTCTTCTAGAAACACGTCCGGATAATCCCTTACCACTGGTACTTCCTCCTGCACAAATCCTGATAAGGAATTTACATGTGCTCTCCTCGGCTCATGCCGTGATACATACTTGATTCTCCTACCTTCCGGGTGGTAAGAAAAATCGACTTCTTCGGCGCAATCAATATTCCTCCGTACTTTGATAACCAATCCATACCTAATATCACATCCAATCCTTGGGATTCCAAAACTATTAGGTCCGAGGGAAATACATAGTTTCCAATCCTTAATGGCAGTCGATCGCACCATATACTTGCCATATATTCCGCTCCGGGTGAGGTTACTAGCATGGGTGACCTAAGAGCTTGGGTTGGTAATTTATACTTATCCACAAATCCCCTTGATATGTATGAATGCGATGCACCAGTATCAAAAAGAACAACTGCAGTAAATGTCTTAACCAAACACTTACCTATTACTGCGTCTGGCTGAGCTTCAACCTCCTCCACGGTAACGTCGTTCAACTGTCCCCGGTTGAAAGGGTCCGGCTTCTTTCCTGAGCTTCCATTGCCGTTACCATTTTGGGCTTTTGGACATTCATTTGCATAATGGCCAGTCTTACGGCACTTATAACAAGTGATATGGCTCAGGTCTACCTTGGATGGTGTTGACGGGTTGGTGCGGTTTTGTCCATTGCTTCATCCATTCCCGTTTCCATTATTTGTACCATTATGATTGTGCGAGCTACCTCCTCCATGAGTATGCTGAAATTGCCCTCCTGGCTTCGGGGTAAAGCGTAGTTTCTGCTGAGCTCCAGAGTTATACTTCCCCTGTCCATACTTTCTCTTGCGATTGTCAATCCGCTGCTGCTTCCCTTCAATCATAAGAGCACGGTCTACTAGCTCCTGGTAGTTATTGAAGGTGGCTACCATCAACTGCATGCTCACTCATCATTCACCTTCTAGAAACTTCTCCCGCTTAGCTGCGTCAGAGTAACGCTATCCGGGGCATAACATGCTAGCTTACTAAATTCATCCACATACCGCCAACGTCCGTCCTCCTTGGCGCAAGTTCTAAACTCACGCTTCTTCATGGCCATAGCTCCTCTTTGAAACATGGGCAGACGGAAAGCTTGTTGGCCCGATCCCATGTGACAAAGGTGTCTCAGGGGTAAGTGGCTGTAAAATTCTCCCACCATGCCGATGCGGGTCCTTCAAGCTGATGTGCGGCAAATTTCACCTTTTCCCCATCTCAGACATCCTGCAGTGGTCAACTCCTCCCTATCTTGCGGAGCCAATCATCTGCAACAATCAGCTCGGTGCTACTGGAAAACACCGGCGGATTCAGCCTTAAGAAACGGGTCAAATGGTCAACAGGTGGTGGTGGTGGTGGGTTGTTGTTGTTGTTGTTGTTGCCTTAGTTCTGTACCAATGTTTGAATCAAGGCATTCTACTGCTGAATCAACTGAGTGATCTCCGGCGGGAAAACAAATTCGGGGTCGCATCTCGGAGGCATCTGAGGGTTTATAGAAAAGACAAGAGTTTAGAATAGAATGAGGTCTAGGGAGAAAACACTACCCATATGCACATGATACAAAAACACAAAATATCACTCCAATCAAATCAAACAAGGGCATACAACGGTCTAACTATCGTTACAAAGTGCTGGGACTAAAACTAATTTTTTAATGGGGGAAATTCTACCATCGTTATGGTGGTTAACTAGAAAAACTGCTCTCGATGAAGACTCCATGATATCTGCCCAGACTTCGCCTTCAAATCATCATCACTAGGATTGAATCGTGTCGCCGATGACGATGTAGTTCTCTGGACAGGTGCAATCTTCATCTTCTCCTCCGGTGCTGAATTCCCCATGAGTTCTTCAATCTTCTCCTTAAGATCGCCGCTTTTGTCTCACTAGAGCTACAATCTCCTCCATGTAGTCCTTGCGAGTGGCCCCGCCTTCTTCTTCTAGTTCGATAATCTTGGCTTTTGCTTTCTTCAACTCCATCATGTCTACAAGACATCTGGTTCTCTGGCGCCGAATGTGCTGATTTAACTCTTGGATGAAAGCTGCAATGGATCGATCCTTCTTAGTGCTAAATATCTCCCATTGTTCATCTCGGCGCCCGCAATCTGGTAGATAGTATCCTTGAGGTCTTCTTGGTAAACTTCTCCAATGCGTCCCATGGTTATGTGAGCTGCCATGCTCTTTCCTGCACTCCAAAGTTGGCGCATTAAAACAAACTCTATGGGCTCCGTGGATCGGCGCTGAACGCCCTTCCGGAACTTGAGCTTGAATCTTCCAAAGACTCCTCTTCTGTAAATTGGAATTGTAGGTCCCGTGAAGCTTGGTATTCCGATGTTCGGTACTTAGTGACTTCCTTCGTGTCGTCTAAAGGGTGTATCTTCACCGGGCTGGGTGAACTAGATCCTCGCCTGGCCATCCTAAAAGAGTAGAAAAGATGAGGAGTCGAAATGAGAAGAGAGTAGTGTTCTAGGGCTTTAGCTTAGTGGTCGTGGTCCTACGATCGCCGTGGTGCTCGATACCATCTTTGTAGCGACTGCACCTCAAACAGCCCGATCTCTCGTGCTCAAGTGTCATCCTCGGATCAATGTCTCGACACCACATAGTACTCAAGGATTTATAACAGAGTAGCAATCACACACTTATTACATCAAATTTCTCGAGAAAGAACTTAACAAAATAAATATGGCTTAAGGCCATCTAATAACGATAACAGCGGAAGGCTTGGAAGAATAAGCGAGTCCATCAACTCCAACGGCATCACTGAGTATAGAACCACGACCTAAGCACCTTACTCATCGTCTGAAAAGTCTGCAACATGAAACGTTGCAGCCCGAAAATGGGTCAGCACATGGAATATGCTGGCAAAGTAACACATAGAGAATAATAATGGAAATCACTATTCTACATGCATATCTGGCTGGTGGAAAGCTCTATGGTTACAGTTTTGCATAAAGCCAATTTTTTCCCTACTGCAAAGGAATAAATTTTATTAAACTATCATGGTGGTTGTTAAACATTGAGAATGGTTGACAGCATCCTCAATCCCAATTAAAAGTACTCATTAACAACCCAACAATATTAATTAGAGTAACATGATGAGATTCACATGATATCCAAGTACTAGATACTCAAGATGTCCATAACCGGGGACACGGCTAACCATGATTAGTTTATACACTCTGCAGAGGTTTGTGCACTTTTCCCCACAAGACTCAATCTCCTCCGTTTGATTTCTCGCACTACATGGTGTTTGAGAAACGAATGACCGAGACATAGTTTTTCAGAAGCGCTTGCACCTTACGTATGGGTAGACCGTACCAACCTACAACCCCTACATCTGCTAGTCTACCCGTAAGAGTTCGCACAACTTGTCAACTATGCTAGAGCCCATAGTAGCATGTGGCTGCACACTGAAGTTTCTAGCATGAATAATCTCATGATCCCTTTGAGCCTGGGTGGCGGTCCGAAAAAAAAACAAGCAAATCCTGGAAACCAGGTACCTTAATCCACCCAGATGTGTGTTAAGTTGCCACCTTAAATAAACCATTAATTTACTATCTCACATCTGTCATGGATACACTCACCCAATCCATGTCTACTAGCATAGCATGGCATAATAAGCAAACGTAGAAGTAACTCCCAAAGGTTGGATAATAAACAGGAAATAGGTACTACCTCATCTACTTCCCATCCCACAATTTAATTAGATCCTAATCATGCAATGTTTCAGGATTGATCTAACGCAATAAAACTGGGTAGTAGAAAAGGTATGATCAAAGTGTTACTTGCCTTGCTGATGATCCGCAAAACCTAGAGACTCAAGTAACAAAGCACTCCCGGTATTCTATCGCAGCAAACAAACAAGCATACAATAAGTACTCATCTAATGCACGGGTAAAACTCAAACACAAGATCTAACCAGAAAGTTCAACTTAAGAACTCCGGTTTGCAAAATGAATCAAATCAAACGAAGCAACGAAAGTCAAACGGCAAAAAAAACAGCTCTGTTTTACCAATCTGGATCTAAGTCAAATTTTACAGAGGAAAAAACTTGTTTAAGTTGTTTATTCGGAAAGAGGGTTTCGAGACGAAACTCCAAGCGCTTGAATCGCCTGATTCCGATAAACGAGCGAAAAGTTATACTAAAACGAAAATCGGATCGGAAATCGCGATCAGAAAAATCGCGGATTAAATCCGAGAAAAAAAACGACGAACAGGTTACGTTCACTAGAACTAATCTGACGAACACGTTCGTTAAAACGAACTAACGAGCGAACGCTCGCTATTTAACCGATCCAAAAATAAATAAACCGATCTAAAAAACGGAAACTAAAAAAAACCGACGAAAACCAACGGAAAAACCGATCGGTTTTATAAAAAATGGTGCGGATTCCGAGGCAGCGCGAACCTTGGGCGGCGGGTCGGCGGCTCGTGGCGGCGGCTCCGGTGAGGTCGGCGGTTCGGCAATGCGGGCGGCGGGCGGCATGGCAAGCCGGGTTAGGTTAGGGGCACGGGTGGCTGGGCTGGCTGGCTCCCCGCTTATAAGTTTAGGCGGGCCGAGTCCCGGCGGACACGGCCCTAGGTCGGTTCATTTTTAAATAATTTTATGAGAAAACAAACGAAAGAAATACTAAACGGACTCAAAAATCCCGAAATAATTTTTCACCGGCTTCTAAAATCAAGTTTGACTAGATGAACATTTATTTGGGGCCTAAATGCAATTTTGAAAAACGCGCATTTTTCCTAAATTCAAATAAAATGGCAAAAAACTCCAAAATAAAATCTTATTTGATTTTATTATTAAATCCTGATTATTTCTTTATTTTGGGAAAGTCATTTTATTCCCTCTCTCATATTTTTGTAATAGAAATAATTGAAGATCAAATAATTAAAATCAAATGATCCTATTTTCAAAATTTGAGAAAACTCAAATATGAAAATAACGTAATCCCCAACTCTCTCCGTGGTCCTTGAGTTGCGTAGAATTTCTAGGATCGAGCCAACAATGCAACAAAAATATGATATGCAAAGATGATCTATGTATAACATTCCAAATTGAAAATTTGGGATGTTACAGCTGGATGCCAAGAAGCTGATGACCGAGGGGCCGCCGGAGGGCAAGGAGCATCGTCGACCCGAGCTCTATTTTGATGGTGTCCTGGAGGGGTCCCGCCTTGTGGCGGAGCAATGTTCTAAGGATGTTATATTCCCATAAGAACATTTGTATTATCCTGTCCTATAATATGGAGCAATTATGTTATGCAATATAATGCTTGCGATTTTAAATTTTACCTCCTGTGCGGCCGTTTATGAAATCTGAGGGTTGACCAGTCATCGGCTTCTGCCCCCACGTAGATAGTACGGGGGTGTTCGGGATAAATCTAAACACTCTTTACTCCACATTCTGGTCCTTAAAGGAGGTGTTTAGCGCAACGAACACGGCAATCAGACTATGCGGCCTTTACCGCCCTCACTTAGCCATAGGTGTTTGACAATTAAGAAAGTTGGCGAAGCCCCTGGTATTCGGAAGGCCGAACTAGGGGCGCTATACACGCCTAATCGGAGGAACCGATTCTTCGCAAGAAGCGGAAAAAACCTCTAACGATTTGGAACCTCTCGAACAGCTGACCGGCTCTCGCCGCATCATGACACTCAGTTTTCAGCTTTCTCTACTGAGGTACTCGTCCGGAAGAACCGGGACACAATCGCAGTAGTTCTCCCTTTACTACCCTAGCCGATATAGCGGAACGTAAGGTAGTAAGCACAGGAGCCGGGCAACCCAACTATTGACCAAAGACATGATTCGGAGCCGATGCATATAATGCTATAATTTCGGGGTGTCGAACTATACTATAAAAGTGTTCGGACTTTTATTGTCGTAGTGCAGGGTGTGATGAAGCCCCTGGTGTAGTAATGCGTGCCATGGTGTACGTGTGCAATGAGTAATAAATACCAAGGTGAGGAAACGGGAAAACGAAATAATAACCTGACGCTACCGTGTATTCACTGTTGTGATGTAACTAGTACATCTAGGTGTACTTTGTACAAGTAATGCGATAAGCAATTAAGGCTATTTAACATGCCGCAACCAAGGGCGAGCTACGTGCGGGTATGTAAAACAAGTATGGTAATCGTTTAGTAGAGACCACCTAGATATTCCCTTGTAAGCCGGAGCTCCTTGCCTCCTTTGTGTGTTCTGCAAGCGGGTCGTCCGTAGAAACCTCGAAAAGAGAAAAAAAACCCGTAATAAAAAGAAAAAGTAAAAGCGTGCGAATCCAGGGTTGGTCGAGCCGCACTGTGGATCGCGAGCGAGTTATGCCTCCGTCAGTACCCATGGGGTTTTGAGTGCGTAGTTATGTACGCGCGGTACCAATGTCCTTTCCTCGGCGGGGCTGGGACGGGGGCCGAATTTACTAATTCGGCTCTTGACTGACTGTGCTGCCCTGTTGCAGTGTAGTTCGGACTTTTTTAACGGTGTCCAGGGGCTCGGCGGCCGGATTATGGTGCCGCTTGAGAGGGTCGCTCTGTACTTCTGCTGCTAGGGCTGCGGTGTGTTCCTCTATATGGAGGGAACATTCCGTGTTTCCATTTACTGTAATGACGCCGCGTGGACCGGGCATCTTGAGCTTTTGAAAAGCGTAATGTGGTACCGCGTTGAATCTAGCAAACGCGGTTCGTCCGAGCAGTGTGTGGTAGCCGCTGCAAAAGGGACGATATCGAAGATTAACTCTTTGCTTCGGAAGTTGTTTGGGGAGCCGAAGACCACTTCCAGTGTGATTGAGCCCGTGCAACGGGCATCTACGCATGGTATGACTCCTTTAAAGGTAATCTCTGTGGGTTTGATGCGTGAGAGATTAATGCCCATCTTCCGTACTGTATCCTGATAGAGCAGGTTTAGGTTGCTGCCACCGTCGATTAGGACTCGTGTTAGGTGGAATCCGTCGATGACTGGCTCGAGGACCAGTGCGGCTAAACCACCATGGCGGATGCTAGTTGGATGATCTCGGCGGTCGAAGGTGATCTGGAATAACGACCATGGATTGAATTTTGGGGTGACTGGCTCTACCGCATAGACGTCCCTGGGTGCGCGCTTGTATCATGCTCACGTTTTGACTTGAGGGGAGAATTTCTTTTGCCCCCCAGTGTTTGGCTGCCGGGGCTCCTCGTCATCTTCCTCGCTCTGTGATTCCCCTTCCGTGTTTCTGCTATTTACCTTGCTGGCTTGTTTAAAGACCCAGCAATCTCTGTTAGTATGGTTGGCCGATTTGTCTAGGGTGCCATGTATCTGGCAAGGACGATCGAGTATGCGGTCCAAGCTGGATGGTCCTCCGCTGCTCCTTTTATAGGGCTTCTTTCGCTGGCCGGACTTGGAGCCGCTGAATCCGGCGTGAACTGCAGTATCATTCGTGTTATCGCCATTGCTTCGGTGTTTGTGTCTGTTGCGCCGGAGCTTGCCGGTGTTGTTTCTGGCCTCGGAGGGGCCCGTTTCGTTGGCTGTGTTTGTACTGCGAGCATGCCAACTATACTCTCCCGCGCAAAAGCGGGTCATAAGTGCCATGAGGGCTGTCATGGACCTCGGCTTTTCTTGGCCGAGGTGGCGGGCGATCCATTCGTCCCGGATGCTATGCTTAAAGGCCTCTAGGGCTTCGGCATCCGGACAGTCGACGATCTGCTCTTTTTGGTTAGGAACAGAGTCCAGAATTTTCTGGCTTATTCTCTGGGTTGTTGAAATATGTGGCTTAAGTCATCGGCATCGGGTGGCCGGACATAAGTTCCTTGGAAGTTATCAAGGAAAGCCCCTCCAAGTCCTCCCAGCTGCCAATGGAACAGGCAGACTATTTAGCCAGTGTCGAGCTGATCCTTTGAGCTTTAATGGGAGGTATTTGATAGCGTGGAGGTCATCTCCTCCGGCCATGTGGATGTGGAGAATAAAATCTTCGATCCACACTGCGGGATCGGTTGTTCCGTCATATGATTCAATATTGACGGGCTTGAACCCCTCGGGGAATTCATGATCTAGTACCTCGTCTATGAAGCAGAGAGGGTGTGCGGCGCCTCTAAAGCGGGCCGCGTCATGGCGCACCTCCGATGAAGTCCGCCTGCAGTTATCGGCCCGGTTGTGATTGAGTTTGTCACATCCGAGTAGATAGCTGTCATCCCGAGTAGGGAAGCGTTCCCGCGACCCGTAGATTGATCTGGTGTGTCCTGCTCTACTGTCCAATTCCTGCAGAAGTTCGTATGTATGGTCCCGGCCTGTTCTGTCCCTGTTTTTGCGAGGCGGTGGGGCGGGTTGTTGTTCGGCCTGAGTTGCAGTTTGATCCCGACCGCGGGGTGGTCTGTCCGCCACATTATCCCGACCACGTGGTGGTCGGTCCGCATTGCGCGAGGGAGGTATGGGATCTGGTGCCTCCTCATCAAACTAAGGTAGCAGTCTGTGTTTTGGGTAACTCTTGGCTGGGCACTTGATGCCGTATTCTTCGGCTGCCAGGACATAGGTCCATCTATCGATGAGTAGGTCTTGATCTGCTTGGAGCTGCTGCTGCTTTTTCTTTAGGCTTCTTGCAGGAGCTATGAGCTGGCGCTTAAAGCGCTCCTGCTCGAGGGGTGCCTAAGGTACGATGAAGTCCTCACTGCCAAGGCTCTCATCATCCTCGGGGGTTGGACGATAACTATCGTCATCCGGGTCATTTTGTGTGGCCTGTTTATCAGGGTTATCTTGCCCGTTGTCATGTTCCTCCTGTTCGGATGCGGGCCAGACAGGGTCTCCATTGTTTTCGGCGTCGCCCAGAGTGTTATTTTCTCCGGTGCCAGTGTTGCCATCTTTTGAGCGACGAGGTTTAGAACGGCGTCTGGGGCGCCGGCGCTTGGACTGCGTCTCAGAGGGTTTATTTGCATTCGGCTCTTCGTTGTCGTCGCTAGATCCTTTAGGTGTATCAACCCTGTACACGTCGTACGAAGAGGTTGTCGTCCAACGTCCAGTGAATGGTGGGTCTTGGCCTTGCTCCTTGTCGGCATCGTCGTCCATACCGTTGATGTCTTCGGAGCCTTAGTCAAGCACGTCGATTAAGTCATCGACAGTGGCTATGAAGTGGGTGGCGGGTGGGAAGCAAAATTCCTCGTCATCCGCCTCCAGCTCAAAACGAACATAGTTCGGCTGTGAGTCCTTCTCCAGGGACAAATTCTTTAAAGATTTTAGCACGTCACCCAACGGTGAATGCTGGAAGATGTCTGCGGCGCTAAATTTGAAAATCGATAACCGATCCAGCTCGGTGTTCGCACGCATACCTAGTTTGGAACTTATAGCCAGAGATGAGTTCGGAGTTCCATTGACGCAAATATTGCGGGATGTCGAGTCCGTGTGTGTCTCCAACACCGCGGACTCTGTGGCCTCGGATGGCACGATCTGCTTTGGTTCTATGGCCGTTGCAGCAGCAGGAGTCATCTCCTGGATGTGATCCGGTGACAGATTTAAGTCATGTTCATCGGGGCGAGGAGGAGCGATCGCTGCGGTCTCGAACCCATCGAAGAGCAAGTCTCCAAGGGTATCCGCGACGTAGTTCAAGCTTCCAAATCTGACCTTGTGGCTAGGGGCGTAGCTGCGGTCTGCTCCAGACGGCCAAGCGAGTTGGCCCGCAGTACGAAGCCGCCGAACACAGAGATCTGTCCGGGGAGGGAGGTTCCTCCTTGGACAGCGTCATTATTGATGATTGAAGGGGCCATCGAACCTTTTGTCGACGGCACAGTGGAACTCTCAATGAAAGCACCAATGTCGGCGTCAAAACAAGCGGATCTCGGGTAGGGGTCCCGAACTGTGCGTCTAGGAACGATGGTAACAGGAGACGGGGAACATGATGTTTACCCAGGTTCGGGCCCTCTATATGGAGGTAATACCCTACTTCCTGCTTGCTTGATCTTGATGAATATGAGTGTTACAAGAGTTGATCTACCACGAGATTGTAATGGCTAAACCCTAAAAGTCTAGCATGTATGACTATGGTAATGAGTCTCCTATCCGGACTACGCCCTCCGGTTTATATAGTCACCGGGGGGATCTAGGTTTACATAGAGTCGGTTACATAAGAAGGAATCTTCATAATTGGTCGCCTAGCTTGCCTTCCATGCCAAGTAGAGTCCAATCTGGACACGGCTACAGTCTTCGGCCTTCATGTCTTCACAGCCCATCAGTCCGGCCTAATGGATAACAGGTCGGACGCCTGAGGACCCCTTAGTCCAGGACTCCCTCAGCCACCACCGCCCAAGTTCTCCTCCTCCTCCTCCGTGCGCATGGGCTCGGTGCTTGGTGCCCTTGCCGGGGACACCCCTCTCAGCGGCGTGGTCGATGGGGGCGGCGTGTTGGGGGTGGCCCTTACTGGCTCCTCCTGCCGCCGCTCTCCTCCTGCAAACCCACCAAGGTCAGCACCAAGGATTCGTGTCCCGATGCCCGTCAACGAAGGGTGAGTGATGAACTCACGCTGGGGGCTGCACCGGGGGCTATTGTCCGGGCTGATCTCCACCACTACCGGCGTGTGCGGAGCGCCAGCCGGGGGCTTGTCGCTCGTCGAGGCCCTGGCCCTCTTCGCCACCCTCTGGGCTAGCGTCTCCATGTCCCTGTGAAGATAACACCAAGTCAAAGGAGGATAACACAGGCGTGGGGTCAGAAGATGATGGGGGGCGAAGTACTTACTCGTCCTCCACCTCCTCCTCCACAGGATTCCTCTTCCTTTTCGGGCTAAAGGACCCGAGGTCGAACTCGGCCTCCAGGGTGTTGTCCGAAGGAGGAGGAGAAAGGGATGGGGTCCTGCGCCGCTTGGATGAAGAAGAGGCCTTTACCATCTTCATCGCTGTCGCTGCCTTCATCGCCCTTGTCTAGCACACGGGCTGCTCCTGAGCCTGTTGCCGCTGCACTGTACTGCCGGGCTGGACCGGCTCGCCGGGGCTAGCCCGCCGCAGGACGCGTTTCTTCCCCGTGGCCGGGGGGTCATCCGTCTCAGCCTCCTCTTCGGCCGACTCCTCGACCACGTCTTCAGCAAGGGGGGCCCCGGCGCCAGCACTGCTGGCCTCCCCGGCAGACCCCGCCCATCCAGTGAGCTCCTTGTCCTCCACGGCCATGTCAGCCTCGTCCTCCACGGTGCCGGTGCTGCCAGCCTCCTTGGCAAGTGCAGCCTCTGCTGCCCTGGCGGCGATGTAGTCTAGCTCCTCCTTGGTGGTGTCGCGGATGAGCAGCGGCTCGTCGCGGATGTAATTCTCCGACAAGTTGTCGATGAACGCCTGCACCTCCTCCGCTTTCAGCTCGTCCCATAGCGGATCAAGGCCGTGCACGTTGAAGTCCGGCATCATGGCGATGTTGGCGGTCTGGCGAGAGTTGTTACTCAACGGGACCACGCCCGCCGGCAACCCAAACAGAGACGCCCTGACGGCCTTGCCGGCCTTCTCGGCCTTGCCGGTCCTCTCAGCCCTGCCGCCTCGTTCACCCTGAGCTGGAAGAGCCTCTAGCCAAAATGAGCATGCCCCATTGCCGTGAAGTTGTGCTTCAAGCCAGGGCGGAGCCTCATGATGTCGGCCGCATTCCTGTAGTCCCAAGCCGGCCTCCCCTTGTTGGACAGTGGGGCAATTCGGCGGCGGATGAAATCCACCCCAATCATCTCAAGGGTGAGCCCGGCCACGGTGAGGCGATGGATCCTGGTGGTGGCGACCGAGAGCTTCTTGTCATTGGCGTCGAGGTCGCTCCAGTCCTTGCCGCGGATCGGCGGACTCCGGCGGACCTGGCAGAACTCCCGTGGATCCTTCTCCTTGATCCAGCACCACCGGCTACGCCACTCCTCCCACCTCTCCTTCTGGGCGCCCTCCGGGTACGTTCCCTTCTCTTGAGACCTCGGGGTCTAGGTGATGCAGCCGGAGATGGCGCCCCCTGGCTGGATGCGATGGTAGAAGTAGTGGCGGAAGTGCACCGTGCTGGGGAGCACTACGGTGAAACCCTCGCAGAGATGGGCGAAGAAGGCCATGCACGCCACGGCATTCGGCGTGAGGTCCAGAAGATGGAAGCCGTAGGTGTGCATGACGTCATTCAACAAAGCAGAGAACGGGGTGCGGAGCTCGCAAGAGAAGTAATCGACGAAGAAGGGATACCGATTTGGACCGGCCTCGGCGAAGTCGGAGGGGACGATGCGCATGGCAGGACGCCCCGTCATCTTCCTCCCCCACAGGGGCCTGAAGTAGTCCCTGAGGTGGACCGCATTGACCGTTGAGGGGAATTACGCGTGCTGTGTCCGAAGCACCGCCAACTCGGTCTCCGGCGCCTCCTTCTCCACGGCGTCCTTGGCCACTCCCTTGCTCTTGCCTGTCTTGGGCGCCATAGCGGCTCAGAGGGAAAGAGTTGAGGGCAATGGGGGCGTGGTGGCGATAAGCAAAGGAAAGAGCTTGAGGAAGAAGAAGAGGGGAACGACGGTTCCGAGATTGGGAAAGGCGCGGAGGGTAAATGAGCAGCGCCCCTACAGTTTTCCTTTTTATGGGCAAGACGCAGGCTACCTCTTTACCATTTACCACGATGTGACGCAAGCGTGCAGCAACCGCTCCACGCACGACCCCCACGTCACGCATTCAACGCGGGTCATGGGGAAGCGCAACTGACGAGGGAGTTACTGCGGTAAAACCTCTACCACGCATGCCCGAGCACCGTTCTAGGCATGGCCCAATAACGCTCCACGCTTATATGTGGCCCAGGACCGAAGGCTCCTGTCAGTGTACAAAAGTAGGGGCCTTCTGTACCCCTTTACTTGTGCACGGGCAGTCGCAACCACACTTACGACCGCGCTTGGCAGAGCAGGAGGAGGAGCAAAGGGGCAAGGTGGGTTTTCCCCCGGCAAGAGCCTTGTCGGGGCAAATTACATAGCCCCGGCAAGAGCCTTGCCGGGGCAACTTGCCCAACACTAGCGAGGCCGCTGTAACGCCCTCGATGCGGCTATATCTCCCACGTGTCGAAGCACGACTTAGAGGCATAACCGCATTCAAAGCAATGTCGCAAGTGAGGTAATCTTCACACAACCCATGTAATACATAAGGGAAAGAGATACATAGTTGGCTTACAATCGCCACTTCACACAATACATGAGTAAAGCATTACATCATACAGATACAATCAAGGTCCGACTACGGAACCAAAATAAAAGAAGACTACCCCAAATGCTACACAGATCCCCGATCGTCCCAACTGGCTCCACTCTCGATCAACTCAAACGAAACAACACAATGAACAAGATCTTCATCGAGCTCCTCCTTGAGCTCGGATGCGTCGCCTGCACGGTTTCGTCGGCACCTGCAAACTGGTTTTGGAAGTATCTGTGAGTCACAGGGACTCAGCAATCTCACACCCGCGAGATCAAGACTATTTAAGCTTAAAGGTAGGACAGGGTAGTGAGGTGGAGCTGCAGCAAGCGACTAGCATATATGGTGGCTAACATACACAAAAGAGAGCGAGAAGAGAAGCAAAGCACGGTCGAACAACTATGATCAAGAAGTGATCCTGAAACTACTTACGTCAAGCATAACTCCAACACGTGTTCACTTCCGGACTCACGAGAAGAGACCATCACGGTTACACACGCGGTTGGTGTATTTTAATTAAGATCAACTTCGGGTTTTCTACAACCGGACATTAACAAATTCCCATCTGCCTCATAACCGCGGGCACGGCTTTCGAAAGATAATACCCTGCAGGGGTGTCCAAACTTAGCCCATTATAAGCTCTCACGGTCAACGAAGGATATTCCTTCTACCGGGAAGACCCGATCAATCTCGGAATCCCGGACTACAAGACATTTCGACAGCAATAAAACAAGACCAGCAAAGTCGCCCGGATGTGCCGACAAATCCTGATAGGAGCTGCACATATCTCGGTCTCAGGGCACACCGGATAGGTCAGCCTACGAGTAAAACCAGCCCTCGAGTTGCCCCGTGGTGGCCCCACAGTCTGCCCGTTTCGGGCCAGCACTCGAAGGAGCACTGGTCCGGGGGGGGGGGGTTAAAATAAAGATGACCCTTGAGTCTGCAGAACCCAGGGGAAAAAGGCTTAGGTGGCAAATGTTAAAACCAATGTTGGGCCTTGCTGGAGGAGTCTTATTCAAAGCGAACTGTCAAGGGGGTCCCATAAATCACCCAACCGCGTTAGGGACGCAAAATCCGGGAACATAATACCGATATGACGGAAACTAGGGCGGCAAGAGTGGAACAAAGCACCAGGCATGAGGCCGAGCCTTCCACCCTTTACCAAATATATAGATGCATTAATTAAATAAGATATATTGTGATATCCCAACAAGTAAACATGTTCCAACAAGGAACAACACCTCCATGTTCCAACAAGGAACAAACTTCATCTTCACCTGCAACTAGCAATGCTATAAGAGGGGCTGAGCAAAGCGGTAACATAGCCAATCAACGGTTTGCTAGGAAAGGATGGTTAGGGGCTTGACATGGCAATATGGGAGGCATGATATAGCAAGTGGTAGGCATCGTAGCATAGGCATAGCAAAAGAGCGAGCAACTAGCAAGCAAAGATAGAAGTGATTTCGAGGGTATGGTCATCTTGCCTGAAATCCCGCAAGGAAGAAGATCAAGTCCATGAAGAAGACAAACGGACGAAGTCGAATGAATCCTCACAACTCCGGAACGAAACCGAAGCTAACGAGAGAAGCAAACCGGAAAGAAGCAAACAACATGGTAAACCAACAAGAACAAACATGACATGACGCACAATCAAGTATGATGCATGTCCGGTTTAAATAGCATGGCATGGCAATATGCACAAACAAAACTACAAGTTAAGTGGAGCTCAATATGCAACGAATTGCATATTGGCGAAACTTCACAACATTTATTTAGTTCACTCTTGTTTAGGCTACCCAACAATATTAAATGTTATTAAACATGTCAAGGGGGGTGAAGCATAAAAAAACTATACCATCTAAACAATTTAAATGGGGCCGGACATTAAAACAACAAATCCGGTAAATCCCCATATGCATATATTAGGTTTGGTACTGTTCTGCCTATTACATAATTTTAGAGTTGTTAAACATGCAAATAAAGTATACCATGTTAATCTATGCCTTTTTCCACCCCATTTACATATATAATTTATTTAAATCCGAGCTACTGTTATTTAGTTATGAAATAAATCATTTTAGCATGGCAATTATGCAAAATAATGCAAACAGCAATTATAAACATTTAAATGTTGTTATCATGATGCGGATGACATGTGCAAGTTTTAAGCAATTTTATGAAAATGTTGACAAGAGCATTATGAAGCATTTGGTCACCATGGCGGAACGAAAGGGTGCCACGGCGGCGAAACGAAAATGGTGCCACGGCAACATTCGGTTCCGGTAGCTCATGTAGATATCGGTGCAAAAGAAAGTGAGACGGAAGCGAGTTGAGCAAGATGGTGGGGTGTTCCCGGTTACCGGGTTCCCACGAGACGATGGCATGGCAACGAGGAGGAACAAGCGGCGACAATTTCGGACACGGTGCAAGCGGGCATCTCATACAACATATGCATTCGTTCACGGCGGTCGCCTCAGCGGTTATACCTTGAAGCGCTCAAACGGGACGGTGCAATGTAGAGGAAGTAGTTGTTCTCGTGTCATAGTGGAAGTAGACGCTCGCGATCTGAAGTTGTACACGTTTTCGAGATGTTCAGGTCGTCGATAGCGGTACTTGATGAATCCCGCGGACTTGGCGTCTTCGCGCGTAGGGGTACTTACGTTCCGGTTCGGTGGTCGCCGGTCGTCATATAGCCGTACTTGTTCGTCGTGGTACACGGGTCGAGTGGTACTTGGGATCTTCGAACTTGCGGTATTGACGAAACGAAGGGGTACTTGGCGCGTCACCGTGTAGTCGAACTTGGCGGTCTTGAGGAACCGTAGTGGTACTGGGGCGAGATACACGCCACGGTAGTCTTCGGACTTGGTTTTCCGTGCATGACTCCACGGTTCCTGGGGTAACTCAGCGATGGCCTTGGCAAAGAGGCGGCAGCATCGAGGAGGCAGAGGCGCTGAACGAGGGTCCGCGCGGGCTGCCCGGATCTCACCGAGTCGTGGTCGAGGAGGGCGGCGCGCTGTAGCTTGCGAGGAGGTCGAGGCGGGGGCGCGGAGTTGGCCTCCAGTGGTGGCGCGAGGAAGCCAGGAGCGCGCCCTGGAGAGGCAACGGCGGGAGATGGCGGAGAGGCTTGGAGCCGCGGGGGCGGCTTGCGGAAGCTCCGCGAGGGCACCGTGGTCACGGACGGGCGGCGGCGACGAGGAGGTCGGGAAGGTCCGGCACGGCGTCGGCGAGAGGTGCAGCAGCTCTGCTGCTGCCGGGCGCGCAGGTCGAGGAACGGAGGGGCCACGGGGTGGCTGCGCGCCTGGTCGCAGCGACCGGAGGGGCGACGAGGAGGAGGTAAGGCGCGGCGCTCCAGGGCCGCTGGAGTTGGCTAGGCATGGCGACGCGGCTGGACGACGGGGTCGGACGAGGAAGGGAGGTCGGCAGGCGAGAAAGAGCACTGGGGCTCATGGGGCCGCTGGGTGGTTGGCTTGAGGGGTCTCGCTCCTCTCTCTACTCTGGGATGGCGACACGAGCGAGGGAGAGGAGAGATCGAGAGGAGGAGATGAGGATCGGCGCAGTCTGAGGGCTCCTCCCCGTGGCGGCGCTGGAAAGAGAGGATCGAGAGAGAGGGATCGGGCTGAGTGAGGGGCTAGGGTTAGGAAGGGGTGGTGGGCCTTGGGCCGCTTAGGAGGCCGGCCTGTCTGTGGGCTAGGACGCCACTGGGCTGGACTTAAAGAAAGGAAGGGGAAAAAAGGTTTTTCCTTTTCTATTTACAGAAAAGAAATAGGAGCAAAAATATTTATTTGGAGGAACAAATAAATATAAGTTGAGCTGAAAACTGGCATGGGGCTTCTTTGGCATAACTCAAAGTGCCATAACTTGAACCGGAGCCAAATGGAGAATGATCGAGGATTTAGAATAGGTGGAAACGAGAGAGATTAAAATGCAAGTTTGTTACGGTGGCTTCCAAATAAATGGAATATTTTTTATATAGCTCCCTAAATATTGGGAGGATATGTTATAAAGAGAAATCACCATTGTGAATATCCCTCGATTTAAATGGATCAAGGATCCATGCCATTTATTTAGTTGAGTTGCAAAAGATTAATGACATGATGGCATGATGACATGATGCAATGCAAAAATAAAAGGAAGGCACAAATGAAACACACGGCGAAATCCGAAATATATGGAAGGCAACTGAAGCTCCGGTCTTGGGGCGTTACAACACTCCACCACTACGAGAGGATCTCGTCCCGAGATCTTGAATGGCACCGGAGGGAAAAGGAAGAGGAAAGAGAAGAGGTAAAACTAAGTTGCTTCTTTGACAAACGAGTGAAACCAATGAACCTTGAGAGGTTGAAAAATTGAAAGAAGAATACAATGGAGATGAACGATATTGTGAACACTTTGTTAGCAGAGAAGAACAATGAACATGATGAGAACCAAGAGCTTAGGGGACAAGATAGATTTGGAAGCCACTCCGGTTAAAACAAGATAGAGAAGGAGTAAGAATGATATAATTTGGACAGCACTCCGACTGAAAATGGAAGGAATTGAACATATCTTGACAAGATGAGAGGATACTTGATGAAATCAACAACATACTGCCTCCGGAACTATTGAAAGAATCGTACAAGGGGTTAGAAAGATTTCAGACAGCTCTCCGGTTGAGGAAGCAGGCAAAACTTGATAAGATGAGAGAACTCGAATGAAAACATGACACTCCGGTTAAATGGATAAAGCAAGAAAAAGAACATGATCTTTACAAAACGAGGTGATGGGGGAAGAGAGCAACATCACAATGCCTCCGGAAACAATGCATGATAGTTAGAAAGTTGGAATGAATAGAACTAAGAATGAAACCAACATCTCCCACCATAAATGAGTTTGAAAGAGCATCCTTACGAAGTAGGATTGAACGGAGTTGTTTGAAAAACAACAACGGTAAGGATAAGCTTGTAGTGGGCTTATGATAACATCTCAAAGTTATGAGGTGAGCTTCTGCCACTAATGAAAACAATAGATTGGATCGGTATGAACAAGGAGACGAGAAACTTATTTCACCAGGAGGATAAATGAAGAACTTGTGTCATTTATAAGCACCATAATAGCAACATTCCTTAGGGAAGGCTTTAGGTGAAATATGACCCAAGATAACTCCAACAAAGGGATTGATGGATTTAAAATACCTCATTCTTGACAACAATATGAATCATGAAACATGAAGAAAATTGTCAAGAGTGACATAACACCACCTCAAAAGATAATGGAGAACAATTGCAGTTGAATGCAAGATGAAGAATGCTTGAACTCCTCAAAACAAAACATGTGTTGAGCACCATGTTTATTTTAGAGTAAAGCTTGACGGATCTTAGCTTCGAGAGAAAATCTTGAAGAAATATTGAAGAATGAAAAGAATCCTTGAGGAAGCACCATGTAGAGCCTCCATGATGAACTCCGGTAAACAAAAGGGTGATAGAAAGAAAGAGAAGTTGAAAACACCAGGTGAAGCTTTGCAGTGATAAGATGAAGCTTCGCGATGAGATAATGCAGAAAACTTGGAGCTTCGGATAAGAAAGATGAACAAATGAAATCAAGAATTTTGATGGACCTCCGAAATAAGGAATTGAATTTACTCGATGAAACAAGAATAAGAATTACATTATGCTCATCCTTCACCAATTAAATTGATGACAAGCAAAGGATTTGGCATACTACTTATTCTCATTGAAAAAGGATTGAAGAGAGATATTGCTCAACTTGGGAAGGTCTTCAACGATCCGCCGGTAGGATTGAAACAACGAATGAATCTATATGATAACGAAGGAAGAGAACTCTTGAACAAACCACCATAATAACTTGAAAACAATTGAAGAAAAGAGAACGAATCGCCGGGAAGAATTAGAAAAGAACGAAGATGCTTGAGAGAATTTAGATATAAGAGATTGAAGAGATGACAATCTGACTAGAGAATACTTGAACGATGCACCGATAAGATTTGGAGAACGAGAGCTGAAAGCTGGAATGAATAATTCTGAGATGATGGGCTCCGGAGAATCAAACTGAAAAGACTCCTGAAATGCTCCGGATGGGTGAAAAGAATTCTCACAATCAAAACAATTATGAGGGGATGGCATCAAGCTAGAACCATGAATCTTGAAGAGAATGGAGCAAGATTTAAGAGAAACTCTTCTTCAGTCTTCAAATGTTGAGAATGACGATGAGAAACAGCACCATGAATTGTTGAGATACTCCGGGATGAAAATTAGAAAGGTTGAACCAACGATGAAAAGAATTTGGAAGATCTTGGAGAAAGACATTTGACTGATGATAACTCATTCTTACGTCAAACTTTGAAAAGAATTTGGGAATAGCTCCAAGAAAATTAAAAGAGTCCGGTAAGATCCTGGAAAAAGACCTGTGGGTTAGGGCCCACTCAAAAGAACCACTGTTGAACGATTGTTTGAAAAGAGAGATTGCACCGGTTGAATTAAATGGCTCAAAAGGGATAACAACAACGAGAAATCTTGCACGGATTAGGAATGAAAACACGAATCTTCTGAGATAATCTTTAGCACTCCGGAAACAAATGAATAACAAGAAGTGAAAAATTAAGAGGTGCACCGGCATGAGAAGACATTTGAAACGAGGAAGGGAATAATGATCAACACCGAAAACTTGACTTGAGTCCACCGGAGAAGAAAATTAGAATGGAACAAAGATAAGGTTGAAGCTTCCTTAGCGTCTTCATGAGAAATCACCGGATAAAACATTTAAAGGAAAAGAATGAAGAAACTTCACTCAATAAAATGGATACTTGATTAAGAAATATGAGTCCTTGAAGAAAAAGGGTGGGAGGGCGGGAAAACAAAGGCAACTTAGGTCGGATGAAACGAACACCGTTGAGAAAAAACTTAGAATTGATCTTGCGAATGTTGGAATGATCGGATCCACTTGAAGAGAAGCACGCCGGTTGGGAAAAGAATTAACATGACGACCTCGATGATCAAGAAGGATTAGTATTCACATAGCAATATGAGAACACCGTTTAGGGAAGGTATGGATTCAACATTTGACTTTGAAGCAACTCGAATACCACAAATAAAACAAAACAAAGGTTTTGGCTTATGAATAAGCGAACAAATACATATGATAGAGATTTACCCAATCCCATATCATGCATCATCGGAAAGATATTCTAGGAGCTACTTGAATTCCCACCTATAAACTCCCGAAACTTCCTGGTTATGCAATCTGGTGTTGGGGATACAGGGGACACAAAATATATCACCCAAACTAACAATACCTAGATCCAGCTGTATCCATCTTTCAACACATAACCAAGAAACCTTCGGAAATCGTTTACCTCAACCTTCGAAAAGCATCTGTTATACGAGTCATGGCAATACTCTCGAGCTCGCCCCAGTACTGGGTTATCGAGGTTATCTCACCAACAACTGCATAAAAGAGATTTTCGATGTCGGCAAAACTCAGGTATTCCAGAACTGCAACGATAAAATTGTGACGACAACACCTCGGAGCTCAACTCCCCGGGACACTGCCACAACCCCTAAATGTCAGGAGGCACCAAGAACAATGTTCTCGTCACAAAACCATCGGAACGATTCCAAGATACCCGTGTGATCCTAAAAAATTTTTAGTGAAATTTGAGGAGAGAAAGAGTCAAAACTCTACGTCAGGATACCTCACCAGAGCGACGAAGGGACTGAGGAGTAAAAAGAATCCTACTCTCCGATATATATAATCCTGACACTCAAAACATTTTCCGTTCTAGACTCAACAACGCCAAAAACAATCAAGTAGGGGCTCCTAAGTCGGGAAGGCTCGATTACCAACTTGTAACGCCCGGACACACCTGCCGGTGGTCGTTACTCTGGCGGGATCTAGACTGCCCCACAGATCAATACTAGTCTTTTCTGCGACTTTGTCCTCACTCGTGCGCACTCGGGAGCAACTTCGGTCGGTCACCCATCCTGAAACTACTCCAAGCTGAGCACGCTTAACTTTGGAGTTCTCGTCCAATGGGCTTCCTAAAAGAAGGAATTCCTTCTGATATGAGTAGTCTATCATCCCTAATAAGCCAGGCTATTACATACACCCACACTCGGAGGAACCGACGTCCTCGTCCGGGCCACGAAACGTTCCTCTTGGCACAAACGTCATGCTTCCAGTCCGGTACATGTGCCATGTCGGGTGCCACGACGGGTCACAAACGTCATGAACAACATGACCACGCACCTGTCCGCAACCATCCGTGTAACCGCGAGGGTCGGCTCTGATACCAACTTGTAACACCCTCGATGCGGCTATATCTCCCACGTGTCGAAGCACGACTTAGAGGCATAACCGCATTGAAAGCAATGTCGCAAGTGAGGTAATCTTCACACAACCCATGTAATACATAAGGGAAAGAGATACATAGTTGGCTTACAATCGCCACTTCACACAATACATGAGTAAAGCATTACATCATACAGATACAATCAAGGTCCGACTACGGAACCAAAATAAAAGAAGACTACCCCAAATGCTACACAGATCCCCGATCGTCCCAACTGGCTCCACTACCGATCAACTGAAACGAAACAACACAATGAACAAGATCTTCATCGAGCTCCTCCTTGAGCTCGGATCGTCGCCTGCACGCAGTTTAAATCGGCACCGCAAACTGGTTTTGAAGTATCTGTGAGTCACGGGACTCAGCAATCTCACACCCGCGAGATCAAGACTATTTAAGCTTAAAGGTAGGACAGGTAGTGAGGTGGAGCTACAGACAGCGACTAGCATATATGGTGGCTAACATACGCAAAAAGAGAGCGAGAAGAGAAGCAAAGCACGGTCGAACAACTATGATCAAGAAGTGATCCTGAAACTACTTACGCCAAGCATAACTCCAACATCGTGTTCACTTCCGGACTCCGCGAGAAGAGACCATCACGTTACACACGCCGTTGGTGTATTTTAATTAAGATCAACTTCGGTTTTCTACAACCGACATTAACAAATTCCCATCTGCCTCATAACCGCGGGCACGGCTTTGAAAGATAATACCTGCGCAGGGTGTCCCAACTTAGCCCATTATAAGCTCTCACGGTCAACGAAGGATATTCCTTCTACCGAAGACCCGATCAATCTCGGAATCTCGGACTACAAGACATTTCGACAAAGAATAAAACAAGACCAAAGAAGCCGCCGGATGTGCCGACAAATCCTGATAGGAGCTGCACATATCTCGGTCTCGGGGCACACCGGATAGGTCAGCCTCTGAGTAAAACCAGCCCTCGAGTTGCCCGTGGTGGCCCCTGCAGATCTGCCCATTTCGGCCAGCACTCGAAGGAGCACCGGTCCGGGGTTAAAATAAAAAGATGACCCTTGAGTCTGCAGAACCCAAGGGAAAAAGGCTTAGGTGGCAAATGTTAAAACCAATGTTGGGCCTTCTTTGGAGGAGTCTTATTCAAAGCGAACTGTCAAGGGGTCCCATAAATCACCCAACCGCGTTAGGGACGCAAAATCCGGGAACATAATACCGATATGACGGAAACTAGGCGGCAAGAGTGGAACAAAGCACCGTGCATAAGGCCGAGCCTTCCACCCTTTACCAAATATATAGATGCATTAATTAAATAAGATATATTGTGATATCCCAACAAGTAAACATGTTCCAACAAGGAACAACACCTCCATGTTCCAACAAGGAACAAACTTCATCTTCACCTGCAACTAGCAACGCTATAAGAGGGGCTGAGCAAAGCGGTAACATAGCCAATCAACGGTTTGCTAGGAAAGGATGGTTAGGGGCTTGACATGGCAATATGGGAGGCATGATATAGCAAGTGGTAGGCATCGTAGCATAGGCATAGCAAAAGAGCGAGCAACTAGCAAGCAAAGATAGAAGTGATTTCGAGGGTATGGTCATCTTGCCTGAAATCCCGCAAGGAAGAAGATCAAGTCCATGAAGAAGACAAACGGGCGAAGTCGAATGAATCCTCACAACTCAGGAACGAAACCGAAGCTAACGAGAGAAGCAAACCGGAAAGAAGCAAACAACATGGTAAACCAACAAGAACAAACATGACATGATGCACAATCAAGTATGATGCATGTCCGGTTTAAATAGCATGGCATGGCAATATGCACAAACAAAACTACAAGTTAAGTGGAGCTCAATATGCAACGAATTGCATATTGGCGAAACTTCACAACATTTATTTAGTTCACTCTTGTTTAGGCTACCCAACAATATTAAATGTTATTAAACATGGCAAGGGGGGTGAAGCATAACAAAACTATACCATCTAAACAATTTAAATGGGGCCGGACATTAAAACAACAAATCCGGTAAATCCCCATATGCATATATTAGGTTTGGTACTGTTCTGCCTATTACATAATTTTAGAGTTGTTAAACATGCAAATAAAGTATGCCATGTTAATCTATGCCTTTTTCCACCCCATTTACATATATAATTTATTTAAATCCGAGCTACGGTTATTTAGTTATGAAATAAATCATTTTAGCATGGCAATTATGCAAAATAATGCAAACAGCAATTATAAACATTTAAATGTTGTTATCATGATGCGGATGACATGTGCAAGTTTTAAGCAATTTTATGAAAATGTTGACAAGAGCATTATGAAGCATTTGGTCACCATGGCGGAACGAAAGGGTGCCACGGTGGCGAAACGAAAATGGTGCCACGGCAACATTTCGGTTCCGGTAGCTCATGTAGATATCGGTGCAAAAGAAAGTGTGACGGAAGCGAGTTGAGCAAGATGGTGGGGTGTTCCCGGTTACTGGGTTCCCACGAGACGATGGCATGGCAACGAGGAGGAACAAGCGAGCGACAATTTCGGACACGGTGCAAACGGGCATCTCATACAACATATGCATTCGTTCACGGCGGTCGTCTCAGCGGTTATACCTTCGAAGCGTTCAAACGGGACGGTGCAATGTAGAGGAAGTAGTTGTTCTCGTGTCGTAGTGGAAGTAGACGTTCTCGCGACTGAAGTTGTACACGTTTTTCGTAGATGTTCAGGTCGTCGATAGCGGTACTTGATGAATCCTGAAACGGACTTGGCGTCTTCGCGCGTAGGGGTACTTGGCGTTTCCGGTTCGGTGGTCGTCGGGTCGTTATGTAGCCGTACATGTTCGTTATGGTACACGGGTCGTAGTGGTACTTGGGATCTTCTGAACTTGCCGGTATTGACGAAACGAAGGGGTACTTGGCGCGTCACCGTGTAGTCGAACTTGGCGGTCTTGAGGAACCGTAGTGGTACTAGGCGAGATACACGGCCACGGTAGTCTTCGGACTTGGTTTTCCCATGCATGACTCCACGGTTCCTGGGGTAACTCAGCGATGGCCTTGGCAAAGAGGCGGCAGCATCAGAGGAGGCAGAGGCGCGGGAACGAGGGTCCGGCGCGGGGCTGCCTGGATCTCGCCGGAGTCGTGGTCAGAGGCGGGCGGCGCGGCTGTAGCTTGCAGAGGAGGTCGAGGCAGGGGGCGCCAGAGTTGGCCTCGAGTGGTGGCGCGGGAAGCCAGGAGCGGCGTCCTGGAGAGGCAACGGCAGGGAGATGGCGGAGAGGCTTGGAGCCGCAGGGACGGCTTGCGGAAGCTCCGGCGAGGGCACCGGTGGTCACGGACGGGCGAAGCAACGACGAGGAGGTCGGGGAAGGTCCGGGCGCGGTGTCGGCGAGAGGGTGCAGCAGCTGCTGCTGCTGCTGGCGGCGAGGTCGAGGAACGGAGGGGCCACGGGGTGGCTGCGCGCCTGGTCGCAGCGACCGGAGGGGCGACGAGGAGGAGGTAGGGCGCGGCGCTCCAGGGCCGCCGGAGTTGGCGAGCATGGCGACGCTGGCTGGACGACGGGTCGACGAGGAAGGAGGTCGAGCAGGCGAGAAAGAGCATTATGGGCTCATGGGGCCGCTGGGTGGTTGGCTTGAGGGTCTCGCTCCTCTCTCTTACTCTGCGGATGGCGACACGAGCGAGGGAGAGGGAGAGATCGAGAGGAGGGAGATGAGGATCGGGCGCAGGTACGAGGGGCTCCTCCCCTGTGGTGGCGCTGGAAAGAGAGGATCGAGAGAGAGGGGATCGGGCTGAGCGAGGGGCTAGGGTTAGGAAGGGGCGGCTGGGCCTTGGGCCGGATTAGGGAGGCCGGCCTGCTGTGGGCTAGGACGCTCAGCTGGGTTGGACTTAAAGAAAGGAAGGGGAAAAAAGGTTTTTCCTTTTCTATTTACAGAAAAGAAATAGGAGCAAAAATATTTATTTGGAGGAACAAATAAATATAAGTTGAGCTGAAAACTGGCATGGGGCTTCTTTGGCATAACTCAAAGTGCCATAACTTGAACCGGAGCCAAATGGAGAATGATCGAGGATTTAGAATAGGTGGAAACGAGAGAGATTAAAATGCAAGTTTGTTACGGTGGCTTCCAAATAAATGGAATATTTTTTATATATCTCCCTAAATATTGGGAGGATATGTTATAAAGAGAAATCACCATTGTGAATATCCCTCGATTTAAATGGATCAAGGATCCATGCCATTTATTTAGTTGAGTTGCAAAAGATTAATGACATGATGGCATGATGACATGATGCAATGCAAAAATAAAAGGAAGGCACAAATGAAACACACGGCGAAACCCGAAATATATGGAAGGCAACTGAAGCTCCGGTCTTGGGGCGTTACAGCTGCCACCCTTGGGCCTAAGAGTTCCGACACCATCAACAACATTGGAACCAAGGCTCGGGAGGCGCCCACATGGTGGCATGCAGATCTTTGTGAAGACCAAGACCATACAAAACTAGATGAGAACCAGAAGACGGGGACCCCCAGCAAGATCCTTGCCGGGGACGCCCACAAGACCCCGGCAAGATTCTTGTCGGGCCCCTGGCAAGACCCTTGCCGGGGTCATCTGCTGGGCCGCAGCCAGGCCCGCACCTGCCAAGGCTCCACCGCCATTCCAACATAACAGTCAGCCCGCCAACTAGGAAGGCACCTGCGTCGCGATGTGCAGCTTCCAGGCCAACTTAGCAAGCACCTGCGTAGTGGGATGCAGATCTTCGTGAAGACTCTGCTACCGCACCAGCTCAGCAGCCAGCCAGCCAGCGTGGCGCTGCACGCCTCGTCAGCCTGGACACGCGTCAAAGCGAGGCGATGTGGCGACGGTCGGGACGAGCTTCCTTGCTGACCCCGATAAAGTGAGAGGGCACGTCGGCAGCGCATTAAATGTGTTTTGTCCTACGGTGCCAGGATGGACTTGTATACAGTACATACTTTCCACCTCCTATGTGCCACTGTCGTGACCCCTTTTGACTATAAAAGGAGGCCCGAGGCGTACCGAGGAAGGATTCAGACCTTTTGGACCCTGCATGCTTTGTAGCTAGTCCAAGAACACCAGATAAACACAAACCAGCAGGAGTAGGGTGTTACGCATCACCTGCGGCCTGAACCTGGATAAAATTCCCCCGTGTTAATCTCCTAAACCCGCTCTTTCCACAGCCCCGTGCCCGCCAACCGTAGAAGGGATTCCCCGTGATCCCATAGATGTCGTTTTCCTCGACAATTGTTTTGCTTGTTTTGATGAAAATATCGATTGTATCGGTGGTATAAGCCATGAAGAAGTTATAATACAGTAGCTATAATGCAAAAACAAAATATGAACGGGTTTTCAACAGTACTTAAAGTAGTGATTTGCATTATTATACTAACGGATCTCACCGAGTTTTCTGTTAAGTTTTGTGTGGGTGAAGTGTTCAAAGATCAAGGAGGTCTCAATATGAGGACAAGGAGGAGAGGCAATAGTTCAAGCGTCTAAGCTTGGGGATGCCCCGGAAGGCATCCATCTTTCTTCAACAAGTATCGGTATGTTTCGGTTTTCATTTTGTTCATGTGATATGCATAAAACTTGGAGTGTCTTCTGTGTTTAGTTTTCACTTTTCTTTTATGCTCCATGGTGCTATGAGATAGTCCATGGTTGATTTATAGAATGCTCATTGCACTTCACTTATATCATTTGAGTATGGCTTTATAGAATGCTTCACGTGCTTCACTTATACCATTTCAAGTTTGGATTACCTATTTCTCTACATATATAAAACCGTTATTTGTAGAATGCTCTTTTGCTTCACTTATATTTATTAGAGCATGGTCTTTGTAGCAAGAATTAAACTCTCATGCTTCACTTATATCTATTTCGATAGTCAACAGGAATTGGTCAATTGCATGGTTAGTCATAAATTCCTACATAAACGTGTGGATCACTGAATAAGATGTGTTTGATTCCTTGCAATAGTTCTGCGATATAGAGATGATAATATGTGGGAGGTACTAGTAAACGGTCGTGGTTTGTAGGAATATTGGTGTTAAAGTTTGTGATTCCCGAGGCATGCACGTATAGTCTCTCGTTATGCTAAGAAGTTGGAGCACGATTTATTATCGATTGTCTTCCTTATGAGTGGCGGTCGGGGACGAGCGATGGTCTTTTCCTACCAATCTATCCTCCTAGGGGCATGCGTAGTAGTACTTTTCTTCGAGGGCTAATAAACTTGCACAATAAGTATATGAGTTCTTTATGACTAATCTGAGTCCATGGATTATACGCACTCTTACCTTTCCACAATTTGCTAGCCTCTTCGGTACCGAGCATTGCCCTTTCTCACCTCGAGACGTGGTGCAAACTTCGCCGGTGCATCCAAACCCCGTGATATTATATGCTCTATTACACATAAGCCTTATTATATCTTTCTTAAAACAACCACCATACCTACCAATTATGGCATTTCCATACCCATTCCGAGATATATTGCCATGCAACTTCCACCGCTTCCGTTTTGATGACTTGAGCATTCATTGTCATATTGCTTTCCATGATCGTAAGATAGCTAGCATGATATTTTTCATGGCTTGTCCGTTTTTTGATATCCTTGCTTCGCTAGATCATTGCACATCCTGGTACACTGCCAGAGGCATTCATATCGAGTCATATTTTGTTCTAGGTATTGAGTTGTAAGTAAGTAGAAGTGTGATGATCATCATTATTCATTATTAGAGCATTTCCCAGTGAGGAAATGATGATGGAAACTATGATTCCCCCACAAGTCGGGATGACACTCCGGACAAAAAGAAAAATAAATAAAAAAGTGAGGCCAAAAAGAGCCCAAAAAAAAAGAAAAAAAGAAAAAAATGAGAGAAAAAGAGAGAAGGGGCATGCTAATTCCACACTTGTGCTTCAAAGTAGCACCATGTTTTTTATATGGAGAGTCTCCAATGTTGCCACTTTCATATACTAGTGGGAATTTTTCATTATAGAGTTAGATGCACACCCACTTAGTTTTTACTTTGAGCTTCCATACACTTATAGCTCTTAGTGCATCTGTTGCATGGCAATCCCTACTCCTCGCATTGATATCAATTGATGGGCATCTCTACACCCCGTTGATTAACCACGTCGATGTGAGACTTTCTTACTTTTTTGTCTCCTCTATGTTTACCCCTATCATCATACTCTATTAATATTCCACCAATAGTGCTATGTCCATGGCTTGCGCTCATGTATTGCGTGGGGGTTGAAAAAGCTGAAGTGCGTAAAAAGTATGAACCAATTGCTAAGCTTGTCATCGGGGTTGTGCATGATAAATAATTTGTGTTAAGAAGATGGAGCATGACAAAACTATATGATTTTGTAGGGATAGCATTCTTTAGCATTGATATTTTGGAAGACATGATTGTTCGTTGGCATGCATGAGTATTGATGTCTTTATGTCAAATTATAGACTATTGATTTGAATCACTCGTGTCTTAATATTCATGACATGATTAGATATATGATGAAGATTATGCTAGTAAAGAAAATATGCCCTAGAGGCAATAATAAAGTTGTTATTTATATTTCCTTATATCATGATAAATGCTTATTATTCATGCTAGAATTTATTAACCGGAAACTTGATACATGTGTGAATACATAGACAAAACAGAGTGTCCCTAGTATGCCTCTACTTGACTAGCTCGTTAATCAAAGATGGTTAAGTTTCCTAGCCATGGACATGTGTTGTCATTTGATGAACGGGATCACTGATACGTCTCCAACGTATCTATAATTTATGAAGTATTCATGCTATTATACTATCCATCTTAGATGTTTTATATGGTTTTTGGGACTAACCTATTAACCTAGAGCCTAGTGCCAGTTTCTGTTTTTTCCTTGTTTTAGAATATCGTAGAAAAGGAATATCAACCTGAAACTTGACGGAGCTTATTTTTGGACCAGAAGAAGGCCACGGAGTCAAAGAGTTGGGCCAAAGGAGTCCCGGGCTGCCCACGAGGGTGGGGCGCCCCACAGGCGTGCCTCCCTGCCTCGTGGTTAGCCGGAGACCCCCTGACTTGTTCTCGACGCCAACACCTCTCATATATACCCAAACTTCCAGAAAGAAACCAAGATCGGAAGTTCCACCGCCGCAAGCCTCTGTAGCCACGAGAAATCAATCTAGGCCCTCTCCGGTACCCTGCCGCAGGGGCCCATCATCACCGGTGGCCATGGAGGAGTATCCTGGAGAGGCCATCATCGCCATGAAGGCCAAGGACCAGAGGGAGAACCTTCCCCATCTAGAGGGGAGGCCATGGAGGAGGAATCACAAGGGGGAGAACCTCTCCTCCTCTCTCTTGGTGGCACCGGAGTGGCATCGGGAGGGGAATCATCGCCGTGGTGACCGTCTTCATCAACATCACCATCACCATCCTAATCTATTTTACGCAGTCCACTCTCCCACACCCCGCTGTAATCCCTACTTGAATATAGTGCTTTATGCCACATATTATGATCCAATGATGTGTTGCCATCCTATGATGTTTTGAGTACATATCTTTTGTCTTTGGGTTGATTTTTGATCTAGATTGGTACGAGTTGTATGTTTTATTTTGGTGATGTCCTATTGTGCCCTCCTTTTCGCGCAAGCGTGAGGGATTCCCGCTGTAGGGTGTTGCAATACGTTCATTATTCGCTTATAGTGGGTTGCTTGAGTGACAGAAGCATAAACCCAAGTAAGGGGGTTGTTGCGTATGGGATAAAGGGGACTTGATACTTTAATGCTATGGTTGGGTTTTACCTTAATGATCTTTAGTAGTTGCGGATGCTTTCTAGAGTTCCAGTTATAAGTGCATATGATCCAAGTAGAGAAAGTATGTTCGCTTATGCCTCTCCCTCATATGAAATTGCAATGACGACTATCGGTCTTGTTAACAATTGCCTAGGACAATTTCGCACACTGATCCATCATTATTCCACACTCGCTATTTATATATTTAGTAATATATTCCAACTTTATGATAACAACACCTACTTTTATGTTTTAGCTTTCCGATAGCATGCAAATTTATCCTCTTCATACCCACAACGTAGTTTTATTTCTCGTTTCTAGTTGGAAGCAAACGTTCGGCATACGTAGAGTCGTATCAGTGGCGGATAGGGCTTGAGAGAATATTGATCTTACCTTTATCTCCTTGTGGGTTCGACACTCCATACTTATCACTTCCACCTTTGGAAATTGCTATGATGATTCCCTTCACTTGGGGATTATCAAGCTCTTTTCTGGCACCGTTGCTGGGGAGCAATAGCATGGGGTTGATATTCTCGTGTGTGCTTGTTTGCTTTCTTCACTAAGTAGATTTTGTTTTTCCTTTTTGTTTCTGTTTAGTTGTCGGTGAAACATACAAAAAAAATTAAGAATGAAAATACAAAAAAATTACTTGCCTTCCTTGCCTAAAAAGTTTTTCAAAAAGAGAAGTGATTGGAATGTTATGCATTGAAGAAGTGAGGGTCGACCTTGAGCACTTGTGTTCATGCTCACGGAAACAATGTAGAGTTTTTCATGGAAGTTTATCTGTAAATAATTATCCCCTTGTATATATCCATTTTATTATAAAAATAATGTGCCAAGCTTTGGTTTTAGGATGATTAGATTGCTTGTTTACTATGTGCAGAACAAAAACAGAAACTTTGGCTGTAGTGCATGAATTTAATTTTTTTTACTAGAAGGTCAAATGGGTCTGAAACTTTTTGCACATTACTTCTGTACAAATTTTTCAAACTGTCAAATTTATTTCATAATTTTAGGAGTTACAGAAGTTTGCTAAACTTCCAGATTACTACAGACTGTCCTGTTTTTGACAGATTCTGTTTTTCGCGTGTTGTTTGCTTATTTTGATGAATCTATGGCTAGTATCGGGGGGTATGAACCATAGAGAAGTTGAAATACAGTAGGTTTAACACCAATATAAATAAAGAATGAGTTGATTACAGTACCTTAAAGTGGTAGTTTGCTTTATTACACTAACGGATGTCACAAAGTTTTTGTTAAAGTTTTGTGGGGATGAAGTGTTCGAAGAACGAGGAGTTACCGATGTGAGAAGAATAAAGATAGGTAAGAGTTCAAGCTTGGGGATGCCCAAGGCACCCCAAGTAAATATTCCAAGGATACTCAAGCATCTAAGCTTGGGGATGCCCCGGTTGACATCCCATCTTTCTTCTTCAACAATTATCGGTATACCTCGGTTTTTGTTTTGTTCACATGATTTGTGTCCTTTGTGTTTTTCTTTTTCTTTAAGAACCATGCTAAACCATGCTAGTATGAGATGTACCTTCATAATTTATAGAATACTTCATGTGCTTCACTTATATCTTTTAAGTATGATCTTATAGAATTGCTCTTTGTGCTTCACTTAGATCTTTTTAGTATGGTTTTATAGAATGCTTCGTGTGCTTCACTTATACATTTTGAGCTTGGATATTGGTTAGTCTATATTAATTGTAGAATGCTCCATGAAATTCAATTATATCCTTTGGAGTATGAATAATACTATCATCTAAGGTGGGTTTGGAAGAGTGTCGACTTTAGGAATTAGTGACCCCACTATTCCGAATAAGAAGAATTTTGCTTATGTGGAGAGTAGAAAAATTTCTATGCTTATAGATCATGAAAAGAATGCTTTATGTGATGGTTATATTATTGAATTCATTCATGATGCTACTGAAAGTTATTATGAGGGAGGAATATATGCTTGTAGGAGTTGCAATAATATCAAGTTTCCTCTCTATGTGCTTAAAGTTTTGAAGTTATACATGTTTTGCCTTCCTATTCTAGTTGATTCTTGTTCCTATAAATTATGTGCTCACAAAATCCCTAGGCATAGGAAGTGGTTTAGATTCAAATGTGCTAGTCATATTCTTCATGATGCTCTCTTTATGTTTCAATTCTTATCTTTTATGTGAGCATCATTGAAATCATCATGCCTAGCTAAAAGGCATTAAAGAAAAGCGCTTGTTGGGAGACAACCCAATATTTACCCTTACTGTTTTTGTGTGTTTAAATGATTAATCTACATTATTAATCATGTTTTATAGCTTTTGTTTCAATAAAGTGCCAAGTAAGACCTTTGGGAAGACTTGGGTGAAAGCTAATGTGATCTTGCTGTAAAAAACAGAAACTTTGTGCTCACGAGATTAGATGACATTTTTCACAGAAGAGTGCTTTTGAGTTGATTCTTTTTTAAGAAGATTAATGGACAAATTCCTCACGTCCACCAATTTATTTCATAATTTTTGGAGTAGCAGAAGTATGGTTTCTGTTCAAATCATTACAGAATGTTCTGTTTCTGACAGATTCTGTTTTCATTGCGCAGTTTGCTTGTTTTCTAGTTTCTATGGCTTATATTTTCAATATAAATTGTAGAAATGATATGGTACAGTAGTCATTGTGTGAGAACAACTATGAACCTTGTCTTTTACAGTACCAAAGTGAATGGTTTACTCTTTATCATACTAACCTATCTCACAAAGTTCCGTTAAGTTTTGTGTGATTGAAGTTTTCAAGCTTTGGATGAGATATCGATATGAGGAGAATAAGGAGAGGAAATAACCTAAGCTTGGGATGCCCAAGGCACCCCAAGGTAATATTTAAGGAAGACTCAAGCGCCTACGCTTGGGGATGCCCCGGAAGGCATCCCCTCTTTCGTCTTCAAAACTATCGGTATACCTTACTCGGAGCTATATTTTTATTCGTCACATGATATGTGTTTTGCTTGGAGCATATTTTCATTTTTACTTGCTTTTTGAATAAAATCATTGGATATTAATTATTGAATGAAAAAGAATCCTCCCATGGCTAGTTAATTATTTGACTGCTCAGTGTTCTTCACTCATATCTTTTGGAGTAGTTTGTCATTTACTCGTGTGCTTCACGTATATCCTATGAGTAAATGGATGAATAAATTGAATGTCATAAATCTGAATTTATATATGTTTCATATTCTTATAACATGGGGAGTAATGACTACACACACAATAATTATAGGTAGTAAACTTACTGAAAGTTAGCAAATGTAGAATTGGTCAGTCATGAAAGAATATTGAAGGAAGAGGGATTTCACATATAAATATACTATCTTGGACATCTTTTGTAATTGTGAGCACTCATTAAAATATGACATGATAAAAGGTTGATGTTGGACAAGGAAGACAACTTAATGGATTATGTTTTCTTATATCCGAAATAAAGTATATTGTCATGGATCATCCAACATGCTGAGCTTGCCTTTCCCTCTCATGCTAGCCAAATTCTTTGCACCAAGTAGAGATACTACTTGTGCTTCCAAACATCCCTTAAAACGAGTTTTTGCCATGAGAGTCCACCATACCTACCTATGGATTGAGTAAGATCCTTCAAGTAAGTTGTCATCGGTGCATGCAATAGAAATTGCTCTCTAAATTTGTATGATCTATTAGTGCGAAGAAAATAAGCTTTATACAAACTTGTGATAGGGAAGTAATAAAAGCGACGGACTGCATAATAAAGGTCTTTATCACAAGGGGTAATATAAAGTGACGTTCTTTTGCATTAAGATTTTGTGCATCCAACCATAAAGGCGCATGGCAACCTCTGCTTCCCTCTGCGAAGGGCCTATCTTTTACTTTTATCTTCTACCTTATGCAAGAGTCATGGTGATCTTCACCTTTTCTTTTTACATTTTATCCTTTGGCAAGCACATTGTGTTGGAAAGATCCTATATATATATATATATATATATATATATATATATATATATATATATATATATATATATATATATATATATATATATATATATATATATATATATATATATATATATATATATATATATATATATATATATATATATATATATATATATATATATATATATATATCCAGTTGGATGTAAGTTATCATGAACTATTATTGTTGACATTACCCTTCTGGTAAAAGTTTGGGAGGCGAATCTATAAGCCCCTATCTTTCTCTGTGTCCGATTAAAACATTGAACCCATAAATATCACGTGAGTGTTAGCAATTGCGAAAGATTAAATGATAGTTGAGTATGTGGAGTTTGCTAAATCAAACCTCTGACATAGAACCTTCCTGAAAATAAGATGAATTGCAATTGTTTGATGACTAAGAGCACTGTTTGTTAGTTTTCAAGAAAGTTTATGATCTATACTTTAACATGTGAATAGTTTGTTACTTGATCATGAAAAGTTTTATGAGATGAGCTACTGTTATGACATATAATGATGCTAGAAAAGGTGATTGAAATTATCATTGATCAAACTTGTGCACCTGCTAGCATTCACACTTCATAAATTATTTCTTTTATCATTTACCTACTCAAGGACGAGCGGGAATTAAGCTTGGGGATGCTGATACGTCTCCAACGTATCCATAATTTATGAATTATTCATGCTATTATATTATCCATCTTAGATGTTTTATATGCATTTATATGCTATTTTATATGGTTTTTGGGACTAACGTATAAGCCTAGAGCCCAGTGCCAGTTTTTGTTTTTTCCTTGTTTTAGAATATCGCAGAAAAAGAAAACCAACAGAGTCCAATTGACCTGAAACTTGACGGAGCTTATTTTTGGACCAGAAGAAGGCCACGGAGTCAAAGAGTTGGGCCAGAAGAGTCCCGGGCTGCCCATGAGGGTGGGGGCGCGCCCACCCCCCTTGGGCGCGCCTCCCTGCCTCGTGGACAGCCCGAAGACCCCCTGACTTGTTCTCAACGCCAACACCTTTCATATATACCCAAACTTCCAGAAAGAAACCTAAGAGTGGTAAAGTAAACGATAGATGTTTTGTTTGGCTTGCAGAACCCATGGATTTACTCGAACCCAGTTCGAGAACAAGAGAAATTCTGCAATGCCTGTGAGTATGACCGAGTGTTAGAATACGAGATTCGCTAAACCTTATACAGGGTAATGATCCGGGTGCGGAATGGATTGATCACCATACCGACTTACTCGTATCTTTCGCTCTTGCTATTTGGAATGGTAAATCTGAGAGACTTAACCATAGTAAAGTGACGACGCTCGTTGAAGCCTTGCTTAAGCCTTAGAGTGGTATGATGATAAACCCATATACATGGCAGTTGTTGCCAAACGTAGGTTATACGGTGAGGTTCAACCCAGACCCGTTTTCTGCAAGAGAAACCATAAATTGTAGACCACCATGAGTATTTCGATAGCTGTCTAGAATGGACACGGACCTATCAGCTAAGAAGATCCAGTCTCTGACGAACCACAACTTTGAAGAACCGACCCAAGGTTTCGAGGAAAACTTTACGCTCCTAACAGAAGAGCGTTAATGAAGGAGTTATTGTAAGATATGTGAAGATACATACATTGTCAGCACTCCAGAGGAAGTATCTGAGTTTATTGGAACCGTAACCTTGATTTTAAGTGTGGTAGCCCACGACCTTTCTGACTAGAACATTTGCTAGAAGACCCCCAACCCCTAACCTTTTCTTGTTAGTTTCTTCAATCTCGAGGACGAGATTCATTTTAAGTGTGGTAGGTTTGTAACATCCCAAAATTTTAAATTTTGGAATGTTATAATAAATAAATAACTATGGTTGTTGTCTGATTGTTTGACCGATTGATTGTATGGAATTGAGTGGAAATCAAACTTTTGAAAGTTGAATGAGAGGAATGAAATGACTTTCCCAAACTTTCCATCTTGCATTTTGGATCCCAATTGAACTCAAGTTCATTGCAACACCAACAACCTAGAGTGAAGATGACATGACTTCTTCCATTTTGAAATGAATAGGGTTTTGGAAAAGAATTGAATTTCATTTGGGAAGTTTTCAAATCCAAAGCTTTATGCAACTCAATGATTTTCATGAGGAAGATAAAATGACTTCTTCAATTATATGAAATAGGAGTTGGAAGCTATAATGAATCAAGTTGAAAATCATTTGAAAGTGCTTTGGAACCCTCTTTCAAATTTTGAGTTTTGAATTTGAATTTCAAACTTTGGCATGTGGGAAACATTTCAAAAACTAAGCCTGATAAATACTTGATCAAAAGTATGAGAGGAGCAAACATGACACTCCAAAAATATCAGAGGAAACAATGCCAAAAGATTTGGATTCAAATCTGAAAATTTATTTGAATTTGAAAAAAATAGATTTTTATGAAGTTTGGATTTTGCTTTTGGAAAAATGTTCAAATGAAAGGGAATATTCCCCTGATCATTTTGGTATATATATACCCTATATAAATTATTTATAGTTTGAGTTTTATTTTGTTTTAGTTTTAATTAAAAAAATAAAAGAAAAAAAACCCCAGGGGCGCCAGCCAGGCCACCCCAGGCCCAGCCAGCGCCGCCTCACCCCTCAGCCCAGCCCAGCCTAGCCAGCCGCCCCAGCCAGAGCCAGCCGAGCCGAGCCGCCCAGCCCCGCACCCTCGCACCCCTCGCCTGAAAACCCTCCGTCTCGGCCACCCGATCGCCTCGCCCCTCCCTCTCTCTCTCGACCCTGGACCCACCCCTTCTTCCTCCCCCCCACGCCACGCCGTCGCGCCCATGGATCGCCGGATCCGAAGGATCCGGATGCCGATTCCTCCCGATCCCTTCCTTCCCGACGAGGCCCCGCCCTATAAAACCCCTCCCCCCGTTTCCCCCTCCCCCTCGCGGACCTCCTCTCCCTCCCGCTCGTGCTCGAGCCCGCTCGCGACCGCCGCCATTGTCGCCGCCGACGCCCCAGCCCTCCCGACCACCCCGACCCCACCGAACTCCTCACGGCCTCCCAGACTCAAGACGGCGACTCATGGAGCTCCCCGACGCCAAGCTCCTGACGACTTCCGCCGCCCGCCGCCGTCGCCGGACTCGAAGACACCGAGAACTCCTCCCCGTCCGATCCAAAATAAACGGCCACGATTAGAACCCGGAAGGGGTATCTTTTTATAAAAAGAACCGGCCGGTTCGTCCGGTTTATTTGTTAGGGTTTTAGTCAATTAGCCGGCCCGTTTTTAGTTTTAACCCGAGGCCCATCTAGACTAAATTACGCTCAGGGCACAGTATAGGCCCATTAGGCCTTTTTCTTTTTATTTTGATTTTCTGTTTTAGCCGAATAGTTTCAGTTTTCAAAAATGTATATCTTTTATTCTGTTTAATATTTTTGAGTGATTCTTTTTTGTTGGATTGCAAATTTTATGTAGTTTCTGAAAATATATATTTAGCTATGTTAAAATAATTAAAAATGCTTTAATATTGTTTTAGCCAGAATAGCAAATCTGCTATAACTTTAGTTAGAAAAATTATTTTGCATGATTCTTTTGTCACCACTTTATTTTAACATTGCAAAACCCTAGAAATTAATTTGGGTATTTTAGGATTAATAAATAATTAGTTTTAGACAGAATCCAATTAATCCTAATTAATCAACTAGTTCCTGTTTTCCTAATTAATTAATTAGTAAATTAATTTATTTTTAACTTGTGATTAGTTATTCTAGGTTAGTTTCTGTCATTCCATTAGATGAACTTTTATTTATAATTAATAAAAGTTTTAAATTAATTTTCTTAATGGAAATTGGATTAGGCCTAAAATGAGTTTTATAATAGCTTTTAAATTAATTCTTTTTGCTCCTAGTTGCTTAGTGAATCCTTTTCTGTTTAGTTAACCTAAAACCATGACTAGGTTGTGTTAGAAAATTTTGTTATATAAAAACTATTTTAGCTATTGTTTGGAGTAGGAAAAACTTTGAATTGGTTTCTTTGAGTTTCTCCTTTTTGGATTGGTTTTGATTGTTTTGTTGTGTTACTTTTGTGTTATGTGGTCCTATTGCTATGTGCTTATTATAGTTATTGTTTGCCTCGGTAGACTTTCCGGAGTGCGAAGATTACTACTACGAAACCCTAGTTTCTTTCGAAGATCGTCAACCGTGCAAGTTCACTTTGACCATGCTTTTTCTTACCTATGTTTTATTGCATTTAGTGGCACCTTGGTAACCACCCCTCAAGAGTGTTATTGAATCCTGTAGTTGAGTAGTATGCATGAGGTAGGAACCCTTCACCCTGTTACCAAGCCCGGACGTTATTTCTTTTAATGCTACGCTATAGTAGACGGGTTTGGTATGAGTGCACGGAGTGGTGTGAGAATGGAGGATTCTACGTCAATGACGACAACTCCATGATGGAATCTGCAAGGACTGCATCTTCAAGACCTCAAGACTTCAAGACTCGAGACAGATTGCAATACACACTCTTGGGTGAAGGACGGTTGACGGGCAGCCCTGGAGAAACCAGTGGTTGGCGGGATGCATGGAGAAGCGCCATGACATCTCGCGAAAGCTTCACCCAGACTCAAAGAGACGGAAGAATACTTCACGCCGGAAGCTTACCTGCAACCGCAAGTCATTATGGGCTCGCTTGGTTGACCTTGGTTGTGACTCTGGCTGGGGCGGTACTAGCAGATGTAGAAGAACGGTAGGATCGGATGGGTACCGGACAAAGGGTCGAGGAACTCTTTGGAAGACCATGTTTGGTCATCTTGTTCTCAAACACTCAAGTGCGAGAACGTAAAAGAGGGATTGAATCTTGCGGGTAAAGTGTACAAACCTCTGCAGAGGGTTATAACCTAATCGATTAGCCGTGTCCCCGGTTACGGACAATTTGAGCATCTGGACTTGGATCTATCTCGGAACTCTCAACACCGGACTGATAACTTAATTGTGGGCAACTTATGGTGACTTTGGTCTATGGGACATCGGTTGGCGGAACCATGTCATGATAGAAAACTTCATAGTACAGACTTCATTTATTCCTTTGATGTAGGCAAAATAAAACTAGCTTTTATGCAAACAAAACTCAGATACAGAGCCATAAAGCCATACTGCATATAGTATAGTTTATCATCTGTTTTCTCATATTGTGATCTTGCCGGTACATTCAATGTACTGGCCTACACGGCTGCAACGTATCATGTTGCAGATATTTCCTCGACGAGTAAGAGTTACGATACAGGGTTACGGTCTACACTCAACCTGCCGATGGCGTTGATGGGACTCCACACCCGTTTTGATTTGTTTCCGCTGATTATTATGAGGTATATATCATTTTTACGTTATTTATACATGTGATTGCACTTTGATATATACATTGATGTACTTGTGTGCCAAAGATACTTGATCCGTGGATGGCACAAGAACACATAGGCTTGACTGTCGAGGTCGGGTCGCTCTGTAAATGGTATCGAGCACATGTTGACTGTGAGGACGTGACCCTAGAAATCGGAAAGCCCTTGGACAGGATATCTCAAAAACTTTATTTACAAAAGACTCTTACTTCTCATCTTTTCTGATTTTATCAAATAGACCCTCTCACCTCAAATAGTTAGAATATACCCTTATCCTTTGATCACCCGGAGGATCAATCAAGACGCCCAAGAAGGACTTGATATCGGAGAACCGATGGCCCCTTCAGAGTAAAGAGGATTTCACCGTATTAGAAGCTAGAACAGTTGAAGACTCAAGACTTGGAAAGATCTGAAGAATTATTAGACCTTTAGAAGACCAAACCCTGTTATACACTTACGTTAGATACGATGATTTGTGAGCTGTCATTTGTTTGATGTTTTCCGACAGCCACAAAGTAAAACTTGTTTCTTCAAAAACTATTGTCTGCATTGTGTGTATATCCCTCCCCACCTCTCTCATCTCACCCTAAAACCCTTGAACCCCATAGATGATGAATGAAGTTGGACTGATATTCTCGGACCAAGACTCAGCCCGAGGCGTAGCTATGGATGCGAACATGGAAACCCACTTCGGAGCAATTTGGTTTCAAGGAAGTATGAGGTCCAATACGCTCTCCAAGATTTTTACGTAAAGTGCTGCAACCTGGTGGAGAATGCATCAAGCCATACAAGGATTTAAAGGAGCAAGAACTTGGGAGGAATTCAAGAAGACCACGATGAGATCACGCCTTATCCGGAAGCACCATGATAACCCAAGAAGAAACCTTGTGCCTGCAAGATTTGCGGAGAAATAGGACACACCTGGAGGAACACAAGGAGGATGCTCTCATTGTGAGGAGAAACACCCAGTGAGGAATGCCCAACTAGCTGTGTGACTTGCTTCTGTGTGAAGGAACCACCCACTACCCGGTGCAGGTCACATTTACTCCATGGTGCAACGAACTATTCGAAGCGTGAAGATGGAATGAAAGAAGCCCTCAAGGAAGACCTAGAAGAACCAGTAATGAATGAAAGTGTTGAAGACCTGGATGGAGAAAGTCTCAACAGATTTTACTCCAATGCCTGCTATTCATGTGGAGAAGAAGGACATTTTTCACAGTATTGCACCAAGGAAAGAAAAGAGTATCCGGGATACTTCCCGACAGAAGCAATAGAGTTTGACCCACAGGGAATAGAAGGATTGATCAGAACGAGGAAACCCAGGAAGAGAAAACAAAGACACCCTCGAACAACCCAATTTCTGCAAATAGGGACAAGAGTCATATCACCTGTTTTGAATGTAAGGACATCGGGCATTATGCCAATCAATGTCCCGAAAGGAAGCAAGGAACTCAAGGAGCAGGCACCATCTCCAAGAAGCCCAAAAACTTATCGAAAGTCATCTGTTTTCGCTGCAAGGAAGCAGGACATTATGCTACTAAATGTTCCGACAAGACGAAAGCTGGAGCTGAGTAGTTGGAATTTTGATTATGGATAATAAGAGTAGTAGAAAGCAACTTCCTTTTCATGAGCTCAAGGAGTTGAGTTATGTAATAGGTTTCTCAGAGATTGTAATAGTTCATGACCCAATAAAGATGTAAAGTCACATGCTGAAAAGCTTTAAGGAGTTGTCATAATTTATCTTGGAAATTAATATTCGGATGAACATGGAAGAAAGTGAGTTGTGAAGCATAAACAGGAAATTGGAATTGAGATTGAAGTTTTGTTTGGATGATATGAATGTGTGCCTGGAGATAAGTACCTTAATTCTGAGCATTATTTCTGTTCCACAACTGCAGATGACGACCCTTTACGAGTCCTTCCTTAAAGGTCCGGAAACCCTCATGACCCTGACAAGTGATCATGATTACCCGAAGATCCTGAAGGACATGATGAAGCATATTCACCTTGAAGGAGATGCAGTCTACAAAGGCTACCCCTTTATGCATAAGGGAGTGGAATTTTGGTATGTGGAGGTACACCTCCACCGTGTGAAAGGAGTTTGCCCAAAGAGGATGGGGCATTACTTCTTCATTTCACGTGTGCCACAAGCAACTTTCTTCGATGCTGTTCGTGAAGCAGCCATGGAAGCCATACGTCGATCGAGAAATACTTGAAGCAAGACTCCGTCATACTCAGGAATACCTAAGTGAAGTGCATACGGAGATGATGGAGGTGAAGCTCAAGGCCACCACAATGAACCGTAAGATTGAAGAATTCAAGACACATGTCGCACAATTCCAGTGGATCAAGAATCCTCGAGGAGGATAAATAAATAAAGTGGAAGTAATGTCTGACCATACCAAATCATGTGGGTGGCAGCATTTGTAACAAGTACTTTTTGGAATTTGGATTTACGAAAATGGTTAAGGATGTAATGAAAGATTGATATGAAAATAATGAGATTTTTTGGATAAACTTGTGCATTCTTTTGGTCATAGTACTCTGTAAAGCCACAAGATCAATGAAGAAAGAAATGTGTTATTCATGACGGTCCATAGAAGGAAGCTGAACAAAATAAGTTGGAGTTTTGTTTTGATATGATGGTATGAAGAAACAGAGTACTACTGGATTCAAAGGAGGTGTAATAAGAGAGTTACTCCAAGGATGAGTTAAAGTTGCACAAGAGCTGAAGTGGGCCATACCCCATAGGCCCAGGATTTTGAAAGGAACGGATGTACCATTGATAAAGGAGTATATTTGGAAGAATCAGTGATCCAATCAGCATACGTTTCGTAGGTTACGCAAAAACCTAAGAGTGGTAAAGTAAACGATAGATGTTTTGTTTGGCTTGCAGAACCCATGGATTTACTCGAACCCAGTTCGAGAACAAGAGAAATTCTGCAATGCCTGTGAGTATGACCGAGTGTTAGAATACGAGATTCGCTAAACCTTATACAGGGTAATGATCCGGGTGCGGAATGGATTGATCACCATACCGACTTACTCGTATCTTTCGCTCTTGCTATTTGGAATGGTAAATCTGAGAGACTTAACCATAGTAAAGTGACGACGCTCGTTGAAGCCTTGCTTAAGCCTTAGAGTGGTATGATGATAAACCCATATACATGGCAGTTGTTGCCAAACGTAGGTTATACGGTGAGGTTCAACCCAGACCCGTTTTCTGCAAGAGAAACCATAAATTGTAGACCACCATGAGTATTTCGATAGCTGTCTAGAATGGACACGGACCTATCAGCTAAGAAGATCCAGTCTCTGACGAACCACAACTTTGAAGAACCGACCCAAGGTCTCGAGGAAAACTTTACGCTCCTAACAGAAGAGCGTTAATGAAGGAGTTATTGTAAGATATGTGAAGATACATACATTGTCAGCACTCCAGAGGAAGTATCTGAGTTTATTGGAACCGTAACCTTGATTTTAAGTGTGGTAGCCCACCGACCTTTCTCGACTGAACATTTGCTAGAAGACCCCAACCCCTAACCTTTTCTTGTTAGTTTCTTCAATCTCGAGGACTAGATTCATTTTAAGTGTGGTAGGTTTGTAACATCCCAAAGTTCTAAATTTTGGAATGTTATAATAAATAAATAACTATGGTTGTTGTCTGATTGTTTGACTGATTGATTGTATGGAATTGAGTGGAAACTGAAACTTTTGAAAGTTGAATGAGAGGGAATGAAATGACTTTCCCAAACTTTCCATCTTGCATTTTTGGATCCCAATTGAACTCAAGTTCATTGCAACACCAACAACCTAGAGTGAAGATGACATGACTTCTTCCATTTTGAAATGAATAGGGTTTTGGAAAAAGAATTGAATTTCATTTGGGAAGTTTTCAAATCCAAAGCTTTATGCAACTCAATGATTTTCATGAGGGAAGATAAAATGACTTCTTCAATTATATGAAATAGGAGTTGGAAGCTATAATGAATCAAGTTGAAAATCATTTGAAAGTGCTTTGGAACCCTCTTTCAAATTTTGAGTTTTGAATTTGAATTTCAAACTTTGGCATGTGGGAAACATTTCAAAAACTAAGCCTGATAAATACTTGATCAAAAGTATGAGAGGAGCAAACATGACACTCCAAAAATATCAGAGGAAACAATGCCAAAAGATTTGGATTCAAATCTGAAAATTTATTTGAATTTGAAAAAAATAGATTTTTATGAAGTTTGGATTTTGCTTTTGGAAAAATGTTCAAATGAAAGGAATATTCCCGATCATTTTGGTATATATATACCCTATATAAATTATTTATAGTTTGAGTTTTATTTTGTTTTAGTTTTAATTAAAAAATAAAAGAAAAAAAACTGGGGCGCCAGGCCAGCCACCCAGCCCAGCCCAGCGCCTCACCCTCAGCCCTCAGCCCAGCCCAGCCAGCCTTGCCCAATCCAGCCAGCCAGCCGAGCCGAGCCGAAAGCGCCGCACCTCGCACCCCCTCGCCTGAAACCTCCGTCTCGGCCACCCGATCGCCTCGCCCCTCCCTCTCTCTCTCGACCCATGGACCCACCCCTTCTTCCTCCCCGCCCCACGCCACGCTGTCGCCGCTGCTGGATCGCGGATCCCGGGATCCGGATGCCGATTCCTCCCCGATCCCTTCCTTCCCGACGAGGCCCCGCCTATAAAACCCCTCCCGCACCGTTTCCTTCTCGCCTCGCGGACCTCCTCTCCCTCCCTTTCGTGCTCGCCGGAGCCCAAGCTCGCCTGCCGCCATTGTCGCCGCCGACGCCCCAGCCTCCCGACCACCCCGACCCCACCGAACTCCTCACTGCCTCCTCAAGACTCAAGACGGCGACTCGCTGAGCTCCCCGACGCCAAGCTCCTGACGACTTCCGCCGCCGCCGCGCCATTGCCGGACTCGTAAGACACCGAGAACTCCTCCCCGTCCGATCCAAAATAAACGGCCACGATTAGAACCCGAAGGGGTATCTTTTATAAAAGAACCGCCGGTTCGTCCGGTTTATTTGTTAGGGTTTTAGTCAATTAGCCGGCCCGTTTTTAGTTTTAACCCGAGGCCCATCTAGACTAAATTACGCTCAGGGCACAGTATAGGCCCATTAGGCCTTTTTCTTTTTATTTTGATTTTCTGTTTTAGCGAATAGTTTCAGTTTTCAAAATGTATATCTTTTATTATGTTTAATATTTTGAGTGATTATTTTTTGTTGGATTGCAAATTTTATGTAGTTTCTGAAAAATATATATTTAGCTATGTTAAAATAATTAAAAATGCTTTAATATTGTTTTAGCCAGAATAGCAAATCTGCTATAACTTTAGTTAGAAAAATTATTTTTGCATGATTCTTTTTGTCACCACTTTATTTTAACATTGCAAAACCCTAGAAATTAATTTGGGTATTTTAGGATTAATAAATAATTAGTTTTAGACAGAATCCAATTAATCCTAATTAATCAACTAGTTCCTGTTTTCCTAATTAATTAATTAGTAAATTAATTTATTTTTAACTTGTGATTAGTTATTCTAGGTTAGTTTCTGTCATTCCATTAGATGAACTTTTATTTATAATTAATAAAAGTTTTAAATTAATTTTCTTAATGGAAATTGGATTAGGCCTAAAATGAGTTTTATAATAGCTTTTAAATTAATTATTTTTGCTCCTAGTTGCTTAGTGAATCCTTTTCTGTTTAGTTAACCTAAAACCATGACTAGGTTGTGTTAGAAAATTTTGTTATATAAAACTATTTTAGCTATTGTTTGGAGTAGGAAAAACTTTGAATTGGTTTCTTTGAGTTTCTCCTTTTTGGATTGGTTTTGATTGTTTTGTTGTGTTACTTTTGTGTTATGTGGTCCTATTGCTATGTGCTTATTATAGTTATTGTTTGCCTCGGTAGACTTCCCGGAGTGCGAAGATTACTACTACGAAACCCTAGTTTCTTTCGAAGATCGTCAACCAGGCAAGTTCACTTTGACCATGCTTTTTCTTACCTATGTTTTATTGCATTTAGTGGCACCTTGGTAACCACCCCTCAAGAGTGTTATTGAATCCTCAGTAGTTGAGTAGTATGCATGAGGTAGGAACCCTTCACCCTGTTACCAAGCCCGGACGTTATTTCTTTTAATGCTACGCTATAGTAGACGGGTTTGGTATGAGTGCACGGAGTGGTGTGAGAATGGAGGATTCTACGTCAATGACGACAACTCCATGATGGAATCTGCAAGGACTGCATCTTCAAGACCTCAAGACTTCAAGACTCGAGACAGATTGCAATACACACTCACGGGTGAAGGACGGTTGACGGGCAGCCCCGAGAAACCAGTGGTTGGCCGGATGCATGGAGAAGCGCCATGACATCTCGCGAAAGCTTCACCCAGACTCAAAGAGACGGAAGAATACTTCACGCCGGAAGCTTACCTGCAACCGCAAGTCATTATGGGCTCGCTTGGTTGACCTTGGTTGTGACTCTGGCTGGGGCGGTACTAGCAGATGTAGAAGAACGGTAGGATCGGATGGGTACGGACAAGGGTCGAGGAACTCTTTGGAAGACCATGTTTGGTCATCTTGTTCTCAAACACTCAAGTGCGAGAACGTAAAAGAGGGATCGAATCTTGCGGGTAAAGTGTACAAACCTCTGCAGAGGGTTATAACCTAATCGATTAGCCGTGTCCCGATTACGGACAATTTGAGCATCTGGACTTGGATCTATCTCGGAACTCTCAACACCGGACTGATAACTTAATTGTGGGCAACTTATGGTGACTTTGGTCTATGGGACATCGGTTGGCGGAACCATGTCATGATAGAAAACTCCATAGTACAGACTTCATTTATTCCTTTGATGTAGGCAAAATAAAACTAGCTTTTATGCAAACAAAACTCAGATACAGAGCCATAAAGCCATACTGCATATAGTATAGTTTATCATCTGTTTTCTCATATTGTGATCTTGCCGGTACATTCAATGTACTGACCTACACGGCTGCAACGTATCATGTTGCAGATATTTCCTCGACGAGTAAGAGTTACGATACAGGGTTACGGTCTACACTCAACTCCGCCGATGGCGTTGATGGGACTCCACACCCGTTTTGATTTGTTTCCGCTGATTATTATGAGGTATATATCATTTTACGTTATTTATACATGTGATTGCACTTTGATATATACATTGATGTACTGTGTGTGCCAGCATACTGATCCAGGGATGGCACAGTAACACATAGGCTTGACCGTCTGAGGTCGGGTCGCTACAATTGGTACGAGTTGTATGTTTTATTTTGGTGTTGTCCTATTGTGCCCTCCGTGTCGCGCAAGCGTGAGGGATTCCCGCTGTAGGTTGTTGCAATACGTTCATGATTCGCTTATAGTGGGTTGCTTGAGTGACAGAAGCATAAACCCGAGTAAGGGGGTTGTTGCGTATGGGATAAAGGGGACTTGATGCTTTAATGCTATGGTTGGGTTTTACCTTAATGATCTTTAGTAGTTGTGGATGCTTGCTAGAGTTCCAACCATAAGGGCATATGATCCAAGTAGAGAAAGTTTGTTCGCTTATGCCTCTCCCTCATATGAAATTGCAATGACGACTATCGGTCTTGTTAACAATTGCCTAGGACAATTTCGCACACCGATCCATCATTATTACACACTCGCTATTTATAATATTTAGTAATATATTCTAACTTTATGATAACAGCACCTACTTTTATGTTTTAGCTCTCCGATACCATGCAAAGTTATCCTCTTCATACCCACAACGTAGTTTTATTTCTCGTTTCTAGTTGGAAGCAAACGTTCAAGATAATGAGAGTCGATCGATGGCGATAGGGCTTGAGAGAATATTGATCTTACCTTTAGATCCTTGTGGGTTCGACACTCCATACTTATCACTTCCACCTTTGGAAATTGCTACGATGATTCCCTTCACTTGGGGATTATCAATCACATCATTAGAGAATGATGTGATGGACAAGACCCATTCGTTAGCTTAGCATAATGATCGTTTAGTTTTATTGCTATTGCTTTCTTTATGACTTATACATGTTCCTCTGACTATGAGATTATGCAACTCCCGAATACCGGAGGAACACTTAGTGTGCTACCAAACGTCACAACGTAACTAGGTGATTATAAAGATGCTCTAAAGGTGTCTCCGATGGTGTTTGTTGAGTTGGCATAGATCGAGATTAGGATTTGTCACTCTGTGTATCGGAGAGGTATATTTGGGCCCTCTCGGTAATGCACATCACTATAAGCCTTGCAAACAATGTGACTAATGAGTTAATTACAGGATGATGCATTACGGAACGAGTAAAGAGACTTGTCGGTAGGGCTGCAAACGAGTGGAGCTCAAGCGAGTTGGAGTTGGCTCAGTTCAACTCATATGAAAATTCGAGCGAGCTCAAACTGAGTGAAGCTCATGATCGAGCTGTAGAACATGACTTGTGCTCAGCTTGTAATGATCTCGAGTCGATCTCGAGCTAGTTTTGAGCTAAATGAGATGCTAAAAATTATAAATCTATGGATAAAAAACAAAAAAATTAAGGTGAATATGCTGGGAACCTTTGCCAAAAATATAGGATATTGAACACATAGTCGACCACGTGCCATAATTAGGCCTAAATTCTCTCTGCACTTAATTAAGTTTCCATGTTCCTTGGTAAATAAAATGGAGACAAATTATGGACAACATATATGGTAATAAATTATCTTATTTTCGTTAACATATGACATGATCATTTAACATAATGATATTCTGTCGAGCTATCGAGCTAAAATCGAGCGAGCCAACATTGGCCTAAGATCGGCTCATTTCTCGGTCGAGCTACATAAAGTGTTCAAACTCAGCTTATATTTTTTTAGTCGATCTCGAGTCGAGTTAAAAAATGAGTCGATCTCGAGCGGCTCACGAGCCTCGAGCTTTTCTTGCAGCCCTACTTGCCAGTAACGAGATTGCACTAGGTATGAGGATACCGATGATCGAATCTCGGGCAAGTAACATACCGATGACAAAGGGAACAACGTATGTTGTTATGCGGTTTGACCGATAAAGATCTTCGTAGAATATGTAGGAGCCAATATGAGCATCCAGGTTTCGCTGTTGGTTATTGACCGGAGATGTGTCTCGGTCATGTCTACATAGTTCTCGAACCCGTAGGGTCCGCACGCTAAACGTTCGATGAAGATTTGTATTATGAGTTATGTGATTTGATGACCGAAGTTTGTTCGGAGTCCTGCATGAGATCACGGACATGATGAGGAGTCTCTAAATGGTCGAGAGGTAAAGATTAATTCATTGGAAAGTTGCATTTGGACATCGGAATAGTTCCGAGTGATTCGGGCATTTTTTCGGAGTACCGGGAGGTTACCGGAACCCCTCGAGAGAAGTTATGGGCCTTATGGGCCATAAGAGGGATGCACACAAGCCCACAAGGGGCTGGTGCGCGGCAGGAGGCCAATTAGGACTAGGAGAAGGGGGTCGGCCTCCCCTTTCCTTCTCCTTCTCCTTTCCCCCTTTCCTACTCCGTGTGGGAGGTGGAATCCTACTAGGACTAGGGAGTCCTAGTAGGACTCCACACCTTGGCGCGCCCCCTAGGGCCGGCTGCCTCTCTCTCTCCCTCCTTTATATACATGGCCAGGGGCACCCCAATAGCACATCAAAGTTTCTCTTAGCCGTGTGCGGTGCCCCCCTCCATATTTACACACCTCAGTCAAATCATCGTAGTGCTTAGGCGAAGCCCTGCGCTGGTAACTTCACCATCACCATAGCCACGCCGTCGTGCTGACGGGACTCTCCCTCGGACAACTGGATCAAGAGTACGAGGGACGTCATCGATCTGAACGTGTGCTGAACACGGAGGTGCCGTACGTTCGGTGCTAGGATCGGTCAGATCGTGAAGACGTACGACTACATCAACTGCGTTGATAAACGCTTCCGCTTTCGGTCTACGAGGGTACGTGGACACACTCTCCCCGCTCGTTGCTATGATTCTCCTAGATAGATCTTGCGTGATTGTAGGAAAAATTTGAAATACTACGTTCCCCAACAGTGGCATCCGAGCCAGGTCTATGCGTAGATGTTATATGCATGAGTAGAACACAAAGAGTTGTGGGCGATAATAGTCATACTGCTTACCATCATGTCATACTTTGATTCGGCAGTATTCTTGGATGAAGCGGCCCAGACCGACATTACATGACCACGTTCATGAGACTAGTTCTATGCCGTGCTTCGCACACAGGTGGCTAATGGGTGTCTGTTTCTCCAATTTTAGTTGAATCGAGTTTGACTATGCCCGGTCCTTGTTGAAGGTTAAAACAGCACACTTGACAAAAAATCGTTGTGGTTTTGATGCCTAGGTAAGAACGGTTCTTGCTAGAAGCCCGTAGCAGCCACGTAAAACTTGCAACAACAAAGTAGAGGACATCTAACTTGTTTTTGCAGGGATTGTTGTGATGTGATATGGTTAAGACGTGATGATATATAAATTGCTGTATGAGATGATCATGTTTTATAAAAGTTATCGGCAACTGGCAGGAGCCTTATGTTGTCGCTTTAATGTATGAAATGCAATCGCCATATAATTGCTTTACTTTATCACTAAGCGGTAGCAATAGTCGTAGAAGCAATAGTTGGCGAGACGACAACGATGCTACGATGGAGATCAAGGTGTCAAGCCCGTGACGATGGTGATCATGACGGTGCTTTCGAGATGGAGATCAAAGGCACAAGATGATGATGATGGCCATATCATATCACTTATTTTGATTACATGTGATGTTTATCTTTTATGCATCTTATTTTGCTTAGTACGGCGGTAGCATTATAAGATGATCTCTCACTAAATTTCAAGGTATAAGTTTTCTCCCTGAGTATGCACCGTTGCTACAATTCGTCGTGCCGAGACACCACGTGATGATCGGGTGTGATAAGCTCTACGTTCACATACAACAGGTGCAAGCCAGTTTTGCACACGCAGAATACTCGGGTTAAATTTGACGATCCTAGCATATGCAGATATGGCCTAGGAACACTGAGACCGAAAGGTCGAGCGTGAATCATATAGTAGATATGATCAACATAGTGATGTTCACCATTGAAAACTACTCCATCTCACGTGATGATCGGACATGGTTTAGTTGATTTGGATCACGTGATCACTTAGATGATTAGAGGGATGTCTATCTAAGTGGGAGTTCTTAAGTAATATGATTAATTAAACTTTAATTTATCATGCACTTAGTCCTGATAGTATTTGCATAACTATGTTGTAGATCAATAGCTCGCGATGTAGCTCCCCGTTTATTTTTTGATATGCTCCTAGAGAAAAATATGTTGAAAGATGATAGTAGTAATGATGCGGACATGGTCAGTGATCTGAGGATTATCCTCATTGCTGCACAGAAGAATTATGTCCTTGATGCACCGCTAGGTGACAGGCCTATTGCAGGAGCAAATACAGACGTTATGAACATTTGACAAAGCTCGGTATGATGACTACTTGATAGTTTAGTGCACCATGCTTTATGGATTAGAACCGGAATTTCAAAAATGTTTTGAATGCCACAGAGCATATGAGATGTTCCAAGAGCTGGAATTGGTATTTCAGACTCATGCCCGAGTCAAGAGGTATGAGACCTCTGACAAAGTACTTAGCCTACAAGATGAAGGAGAATAGCTCAACTAGTTAGCATGTGCTCAGAATGTCTGAGTACTACAATCGCTTTAATCAAGTGGGAGTTAATCTTCTAGATAAGATAGTGATTGACAAAGTTCTCTAGTCACTATCACCAAGTTACTAGAACTTCGTGATGAACTATAATATGCAAGGGATGATGAAAACGATTCCCGAGCTCTTCGCGAATCAGCGAAGGTAGAAATCAAGAAAGAGCATCAAGTGTTGATGGTTTACAAAACCACTAGTTTCAAGAAAAGGGCAAAGGGAAAGAAAGCGAACTTCAAGAAGAATGGCAAGCAAGTTGCCACTCCCATGAAGAAGCCCAAAGCTAGACCCAAGCCTGAAACTGAGTGCTTCTACTGCAAAGGAAATGGTCACTGGAAGTGGAACTGCCCTAGATACTTGGCGGATAAGATGGATGGCAAAGTGAACAAAGTTATATTTGATATACATGTTATTGATGTGTACTTTACTAGTGTTTACAGCAACCCCTCGGTATTTGATACTGGTTCAGTTGCTAAGAGTAGTAACTCGAAACAAGAGTTGCAAAATAAACAGAGACTAGTTTAGGGCGAGGTGATGATGTGTGTTGGAAGTGATTCCAAGGTTAATAAGATCACCATCGCACACTCCCTTTACCTTCGGGATTAGTGTTGAACCTAAACTAAATGTTATTTGGTGTTTGCGTTGAGCATGAATATGATTGGATCATGTTTATTGCAATATGTTATTCATTTAAGTCAAAGAATAATTGTTGTTCTATTTACATGAATAAAACCTTCTACGGTCATACACTCAATATAAGTGGTTTATTGAATCTCGATCGTAGTGATACACATATTCATAATATTGAAGCCAAAAGATGCTAACTTAATAATGATAGTGCAACTTATTTGTGGCACTGCCGTTTAGGTCATATTGGTGTAAAGCGCACGAAGGAACTCCATGCTGATGGGCTTTCGGAATCACTTGATTATGAATCACTTGATGCTTTCGAACCATGCCTCGCGGGCAAGATGACTAAGACTCCATTCTCCGGAACAATGGAGCGAGCAACTGACTTATTGGAAATAATACATACTGATGTATGCGGTCCGATGAGTGTTGAACCTTGCGGTGGGTATCATTATTTTCTGACCTTCACAGATGATTTGAGAAGATATGGGTATATCTACTTGATGAACATAAGTCTGAAACATTTGAAAAGTTCAAAGAATTTTAAAGTGAAGTGGAAAATCATCGTAACAAGAAAATAAAGTTTCTACGATCTGATCGTGGAGGTGAATATTTGAGTTATGAGTTTGGTCTTCATTTGAAACAATGTGGAATAGTTTCGCAACTCATGCCACCTGGAACACCATAGCGTAATGGTGAGTCCGAACATCGTAACCATACTTTATTAGATATGGTGCAATCTATGATGTGTCTCACCGATTTACCACTATCGTTTTGGGGTTATGCGTTAGAGACAGCTGCATTCATGTTAAATTGGGCACCATCTAAATTCGTTGAGATGGCACCGTATGAACTATGGTTTAGCAAGAAACCTAAGTTGTCGTTTCTTAAAATTTGGGGCTACGATGCTTATGTGACTTCAACCTGATAAGCTCGAACCCAAGTTGGAGAAATGTGTCTTCATAGGATACCCAAAGGAGACTGTTGGGTACACCTTCTATCACAGATCCGAAGGCAAGATATTCGTTGCTAAAGAATGGATCCTTTCTAGAGAAGGAGTTTTCTCTCGAAAGAAGTGAGTGGGAGGAAAGTAGAACTTGATGAGGTAATTGTACCTTCTCTCGAGTTGGCGAGTAGTTCATCACATAAATCAGTTCCAGTGATGCCTACACCAATTAGTGAGGAAGTTAATGATGATGATCATGAAACTTCAGATCAAGTTACTACCGAACATCGTAGGTCAACCAGAGTACGTTCCGCACTAGAGTGGTACGGTAATCCTGTTCTGGAAATCATGTTACTAGACCATGACGAACCTACGAACTATGAGGAAGCAATGATGAGCCCAGATTCCGTGAAATGGCTTAAGGCCATAAAATCTGAGATAGGATCCATGTATGAGAACAATGTATGGACTTTGATTGACTTGCCCGATGATCGGCGAGCCATTGAGAATAAATGGATCTTCAAGAGGAAGACGGATGATGATGGTAGTATTACTATCTACAAAGCTCGAATTGTCGCAAAAATGTTTTTGACAACTTCAATGTGTTGACTACGATGAGATTTTCTCACTCGTATCGATCCTTAAGTCTGTCCAAATCATGTTAGCAATTGCCGCATTTTATGAAATCTGGCAAAATGGATATCAAAACTGCAATCCTTAATGGACTTATTAAAGAAGAGTTGTATATGATGCAACCAGAAGGTTTTGTCAATCCTAAAGGTGCTAACAAAATGTGCAAGCTCCAGCGATCCATCTATGGATTGGTGCAAGCTCCAGCGATCCATCTATGGATTGGTGCAAGCATCTCGGAGTTGGAATATACGCTTTGATGAGTTGGTCAAAGTATATAGTTTCATACAGACTTGCGGTGAAGCCTGTATTTACAATAAAGTGAGTGGGAGCACTACAGCCTTTCTGATAAGTATATGTGAATGACATATTGTTGATCGGAAATGATGTAGAAGTTTTTGGAAAGCATAAAGGAGTGTTTGAAAGGAGTTTTTCAAAGTAAGACCTCGGTGAAGCTGCTTACATATTGAGCATCAAGATCTATAAAGATAAATCAAGACGCTTGATAAGTTTTTTCAATGAGTACATACCTTGACAAGTTTTTGAAGTAGTTCAAAATGGAACTGCCAAAGAAGGAGTTCTTGCCTGTGTTGCAAAGGTGTGAAGTTGAGTAAGACTCGAAGCCCGACCACGGCAGAAGATAGAGAGAATGAAAGTCATTCCCTTTGCCTCAGCCATAGGTTCTATAAAGTATGCCATGCTGTGTACCAGACCTATTGTATATCCTTCCCTGAGTTTGGCAAGGGAGTACCATAGTGATCTAGGAATAGATCACTGGACAACGGTCAAAATTAACCTTAGAGGACTAAGGAAATATTTCTCGGTTATGGAGGTGATAAAGAGTTCATCGTAAAGAGTTACGTCGATGCAAGCTTTGACACCGATCTGCATGACTCTGAGTCTCGATCTAGATACATATTGAAAGTGGGAGCATTGAGCTAGAGTAGCTCCGTGCAGAGCATTGTAGACACAGAAATTTGCAAAATACATCCGGATCTGAATGTGGCAGACCCATTGACTAAACCTCTCTCACAAGCAAAACATGGTCACACCTTAGTACTCTTTGGGTGTTAATCACATGGCGACGTGAACTAGATTATTGACTCTAGTAAACCCTTTGGGTATTGGTCACATGACGATGTGAACTATTGGTGTTAAATCACATGGCGATGTGAACTAGATTATTAACTCTAGTGCAAGTGGGAGACTGAAGGAAATATGCCCTAGAGGCAATAATAAAGTTGTTATTTATATTTCCTTATATCATGATAAATGTTTATTATTCATGCTAGAATTGTATTAACCGGAAAATTGATACATGTGTGAATACATAGATAAAACAGAGTGTCCCTAGTATGCCTCTACTTGACTAGCTCGTTAATCAAAGATGGTTAAGTTTCCTAGCCATAGACATGTGTTGTCATTTGATGAACGGGATCACATCATTAGAGAATGATGTGATGGACAAGACCCATCCGTTAGCTTAGCATAATGATCATTTAGTTTTATTGCTATTGCTTTCTTCATGGCTTATACATGTTCCTCTGACTATGAGATTATGCAACTCCCGAATACCGGAGGAACACTTAGTGTGCTATCAAATGTCACAACGTAACTGGGTGATTATAAAGATGCTCTACAGGTGTCTCCGATGGTGTTTGTTGAGTTGGCATAGATCGAGATTAGGATTTGTCACTCCGTGTATCGGAGAGGTATCTCTGGGCCCTCTCGGTGTGCACATCACTATAAGCCTTGCAAGCAATGTGACTAATGAGTTAGTTACGGGATGATGCATTACGGATATGAGGATACCGACGATCGAATCTCGGGAAAGTAACATACCGATGACAAAGGGAACAACGTATGTTGTTATGCGGTTTGACAGATAAAATCTTCGTAGAATATGTAGGAGCCAATATGAGCATCCAGGTTCGGCTATTGGTTATTGACCGAAGATGTGTCTCGGTCATGTCTACACCCGTAGGGTCTGCATGCTTAACATTCGATGATGATTTATATTATGAGTTATGTGATTTGATGACCGAAGTTTGTTTGGAGACCCGGAAGAGATCACGGACATGACGAGGAGTATCGAAATGGTCGAGAGGTAAAGATTCATATATTGGAAAGTTTCATTTGGACATCGGAATGGTTCCGAATGATTCAGGCATTTTTCCGGAGTACCGGGAGGTTACCGGAATCCCCCGAGGGACTCCTGGACTAAGGGGTCCTCGGGCGTCCGGCCTGTTATCCATTGGGCCGGACTGATGGGATGTGAAGACATGAAGGCCGAAGACTATACCCGTGTCCGGATTGGACTTTCCTTGGCGTGGAAGGCAAGCTAGGCGATCAACTATGAGGATCCTTTCTTATCTAACCGACTCCATGTAACCCTAGATCTTGCTACGTCTTGAGCTTGCGTTGGTTTTCCCCGAAGAGGAGAGGATGATGCAGCAGAGTAACGTAAGTATTTCCCTTAGTTTTTGAGAACCAAGGTATCAATCCAGTAGGAGGTCGCGCGCAAGTCCCTCGTACCTACACAAAGAAAATAACTCCTCGCAACCAACGCGAATAGGGGTTGTCAATCCCTTCACGGTCACTTACGAGAGTGAGATCTAATAGAGATGATAGATAATATTTTTGGTATTTTTGGTATAAAGATGCAAAGTAAAATAAAAGGCAAAGTAAAAAAGCAAAGCAATAATAAAGCGAAGGAAGATTAATATGATGAAAATAGACCCGGGGGCCATAGATTTCACTAGTGGCTTCTCTCAAGAGCATAAGTATTTTACGGTGGGTGAACGAATTACTGTTGAGCAATTGACAGAATTGAGCATAGTTATGAGAGTATCTAGGTATGATCATGTAGATAGGCATCACGTCCGAGACAAGTAGACCGACTCCTGCCTGCATCTACTACTATTACTCCACTCATCGACCGCTATCCAGCATGCATCTACAGTATTAAGTTAATGAAAATAGAGTAACGCCTTAAGCAAGATGACATGATGTAGAGGAATAAATTCATGCAATATGATAAATACCCCATCTTGTTATCCTCGATGGCAACAATACAATACGTGCCTTGCTGCCCTTATTGTCACTGGGAAAGGACACCGCAAGATTGAACCCAAAGCTAAGCACTTCTCCCATTGCAAGAACTACCAATCTAGTTGGCCAAACCAAACGGATAATTCGAAGAGACTTGCAAAGATAACCAATCATACATAAAAGAATTCAGAGAAGATTCAAATATTGCTCATAGATAATCTTGATCATAAACCCACAATTCATCGGTCTCAACAAACACACCACAAAAAGAAGATTACATCGAATAGATCTCCACGAGAGAGGGGGAGAACATTGTATTGAGATCCAAAAAGAGAGAATAAGCCATCTAGCTACTAACTATGGACCCAAGGTCTGAAGTAAACTACTCACACTTCATCGGAGAGGCTATGATGATGATGTAGAAGCCCTCCGTGGTGGATTCCCCTTCCATGGAGCTCCTAACAGGCCCCAAGATGGGATCTCGTGGATACGTAAAGTTGCGGCGGTGGAATTAGGTTTTGGCTCCCTCTCTGATCTGTTGGGGGTACGTAGGTATATATAGGAGGAAGGAGTACGTCGGTGGAGCTTCGGGGGGGCCCACGAGGCAGGGGCGCGCCCTCCACCTCGTGGCCGCCTCCTCCTTTCTTGACCGAGGGTCCAAGTCTCCGGATCTTATCTGATGAGAAAATCACGCCTCAAGATTTCATTCTGTTTGGACTCGCTTTGATATTCCGCTTTCTTGAAACACTCAAATAGGCAAAAAACAGCAACTCGGGTTGGGCCTCCGGTTAATAGGTTAGTCCCAAAAGTAATATAAAAGTGGAAAATAAAGCCCAATATAGTCCAAAACAATAAATAATATAGCATGGAGCAATCGAAAATTATAGATACGTTGGAGACGTATCAGATCTCTCTGGTGTCTATATAAACCAGAGAGAGTAGTCCGGATAGAGATACACATTACCATAGTCATACAGGCTAGACTTCTAGGGTTTAGCCAATACGATCTCATGGTAGATCAACTCTTGTAATACTCATATTCATCAAGATCAATCAAGCAGGAAGTAGGGTATTACCTCCATAGAGTGGGCCCAACACAGGTAAACATCGTGTCCCCGCCTCCGCTACCATCGATCCTAGACGCACAGTTCGGGACCCCCTACCCAAGATCCGCCGCTTTTGACACCGACATTGGTGCTTTCATTGAGAGTTCCACTGTGCCATCAACAAAAGGTTCGATGGCCCCTTCAATCGTTGATAATGACGCTGTCCAAGGAGGAACCTTCCTCCCCTGACAGATTTTTGTGTTCGGCGGCTTCGTACTGCAGGCCAACTCGCTTGGCCGTCTGGAGAAGATCGACAGCTACGCCCCTGGCCTCCAGGTCAGATTTGGAAGCTTGAACTACGTTGCGGATTCCCTTGGAGACTTGATCTTTGATGGGTTCGAGACTTCAGCGATCGCTCCCCCTCGCCCCGATGAACATGACTTAAATCTGTCATCGGATCACATCCAGGAGATGACTCATGTTGCTGCAACGGCCTTAGAACCAAAGCAGATCGCGCCATCCGAGGCCATAGAGTCCGCGGCGTTGGAGCCACACACGGACTCGACATCCCGCAATATTTGCGTCAATGGAATTCCGGACTCGTTGATAATCCCAAGTGCAGGGAATCATCGTAGCAATTTCCAAAGGTGGAAGTGATAAGTATGGAGTGTCGAACCCACAAGGAGCTAAAGGTAAGATCAATATTCTCTCAAGCCCTATCTGCCATCGACACGACTCTCACGCAATCAACGCTTGCTTCCAACTAGCAACGAGAAATAAAACTACGTTGTGGGTATAAAGAGGATAACTTTGTATGATATCAGAGAGCTAAAATATAAAAGTAGGTGTTGTTATCATAAAGTTAGAATATATTACTAAATAATATAAATAGCGGTGTGGAATAATGGTGGATCAGTAGCGGAATTGTCCTAGGCAATTGTTAACAAGACCGGTAATCACTATTGCAATTTCATATGAGGGAGAGGCATAAGCTAACATACTTTCTCTACTTGGATCATATGCACTTATGATTGAACTCTAGCAAGCATCCGCAACTACTAAAGATCATTAAGGTAAAACCCAACCATAGCATTAAAGCATCAAGTCCTCTTTATTCCCATACGCAACAATCCTCTTACTCGGTTTGTGTTTCACCACTCACCAACCCACTATAAGCGAATCATGAACGATTGCAACACCCTACAGCGGGAATCCCTCACACTTCCGTGACACGGAGGGCACCATAGGACAGCACCAAAGTAAAACATACAACTCATACCAATCTAGATCATCAATCAACCCAAAGACAGAAGATATCTACTCAAAACATCATAGGATGGCAACACATCATTGGATCATAATATGTGGCATAAAGCACCATGTTCAAGTAGGGATTACAGCGGGGTGCGGGAGAGTGGACCGCGTAAAAGAGATGGGGATGGTGATGATGATGGTGATGTTGATGAAGACGATCACCGTGGCGATGATTCCCCTCTCGATGGAACTCCTGTGCCACCAAGAGAGAGGAGGAGAGGTTCTCCCCCTTGTGCTTCCTCCTCCATGGCCTCCACCCTCTGGTCCTTGGCCTTCATGGTGATGAAGGCCCCCTCCGGCAGGGTGCCAGAGAGGGCCTAGATTGATTTCTCATGGCTACAGAGGCTTGTGGCGGCGGAACTCCTGATCTAGATTAATTTTCCGAGGTTTCTGTATTTATAGGAATTTTTGGCGTCGGTCTCACGTCAAGGAGGTACCCGAGCTGTCCACGAGGCAGGCCCACGCGCCCTGGGGGGTGGGTGCGCCCCCCACCCTCGTGGGCAGCTCGGGACTCTTCTGGCCCAACTCCGATACTTTTTGGTCTTTATTTGGTCCATAAAAAATCATCAAAAATTGGCTCATCAATTGGACTCCGATTGGTATTCCTTTTCTGCAAAACTCTAAAACAAGGAGAAAACATAAACTGGCACTGGGCTCTAGGTTAATAGGTTAGTCCCAAAAATCATATAAAAGTGTATAATAAAGCCCATTAAACATCCAAGATAGATAATATAACAGCATGAATACTTCATAAATTATAGATAAGTTGGAGACGTATCACTCGTCTCCGGCTATAAGTTACGTACCACGTATGCCTGCGGACACCGAGCTGGATCGACTATCGATTTTCGAATTTAGCGCCTGTCGGTGTCAAAACCGGCGGATCTCGGGTAGGGGGTCCTGAACTATGCGTCTAGGCGGATGGTAACAGGAGACAAGGGACACGATGTTTTTACCCAGGTTCGGGCCCTCTCGATGGAGGTAATACCCTACTCCTGCTTGATTAATATTGATGATATGGGTAGTACAAGAGTAGATCTACCACGAGACCAGAGAGGCTAAACCCTAGAAGCTAGCCAATGGTATGATTGTTGTCTATCTATCGACTAGCCTGGCCTCGGTTTATATAATGCACCAGAGGCCTAGGATAACAAGAGTCCTAGCTGAATACGCCGGTGGGGGAGGAGTCCTTGTCTTGATCGCCAAGTCTTGTGGAATCTTCCTTGTACGCGGAAACTGTCCGGACTGGCCCATGAGTATACGGCCATGGGGATCCTTGGCCCAATCCAACTGATCGGGAGACGACGTGGTCAGACTTCTAGTCCAGACACCGCGTCGATGCCCGAACCGGTCTTCAAGTTGGGGACGCTCCTCGATTCTTCCGAACTGTTCTTCATCTTCGGTCGTCGGTCTTGAAAACTGGTTCAACGAATCTTCTCATCTTCGATCTTGAGGATCGCCTAAGTGCATACGAAGAGTTTACACGTTGGGTATCCGAGGAGCCCCTTTAAGTTTACGGCCTTTATCAATGCCTTGTTATTTTTATGCTACGCCTCGGGTTTGAAGTTATTCCCGGGAGGCAGTGTCCTCTTGCGTCCGAGCTCTAACGCCGGACTGCATTCGAGGTATCTTTTGCAGCCGAGCACCAACGCCGGACTGCTTCCCAGCTCTATCGCCGGACTATGTATCCGAGCTCCAACGCCGGACGGTATCGGAGCTCCAACGCCGAACTATGTATCCGAGCTCCAACACCGGACTGTATCCGAGGTGTCATAAATCACCTTGGTTCAAAGAAGTTCGAAGGAGTTTATCGAGCTTAACGACGGAAATGCCCTCTATGGAGCCAGCCACTAGCGTCCAAGCTTTATGCTGGATTGCTTCCGAGGTGGTGCACCACCCCGAATGTGGGCCGATTTTTGTCAATATTTTTTATTGGTGCAATTTATTCTCTGCCGAGATACATAGCCAGTAGTCCTCAAGGTGGGTATGGGTCTAAAACCCGAGATGCACATGAAGGATGACATAAGACCGCTGATCCCCGTAGCCACTGAGACTCAGGTTGATTTGCAAAATCAGTCTGAGGATCAAGTCCAACCTCGGCAGAATACTTCGGGACACAAAAAGCGGCGTGCTCAGTCCTCAAGACTCAGGTTGGGTGCGGCCGACCAACCTGAGAATCAAAATCTCCTCGGAAACTGTATTGCACTTAAAATTTTCTGCATAGAACAGGCAATGCAGAGCCCCGAGACACTTGGTCGGGTGGCAACACCGCATCGGGGATTGATGTGCCCTTTAATATTTGTAAATAATAAGCCCGAAGCCCAAGAGCCCCGAGCCTTAATGCGGCACGGTGGTCAATTAAGGATCGATATCCATAGTAAAATCACAAATTATGTGTAATGACTCAATGTATCCAAGTACTTTATGCATTAATGCTCGGATCCGCATTGTACAAAACTTTGTTGACCGACCATCGGCTTAACCTCCTCGCCAAGAGTCGAGGAGTGTTTGCCCTACTTTATAAAGCCTTTATGAGGGCAAAGATTTACGACAAACAAGGCAATCTGTCCATACGGTTTTATAAACAAAGGTACGCAGAGAGATATGTTATATTACTGTTTAACAGAAGAAATGTCTTCCAAAGAAAATAGTCCCGCTATCGGTTCCTTTCTTTGGGTTGTCATGCTAAGCATGATCATGAAACCTCAGCTCCAATTTAAGAGCAAAATATTGAGGATTTAGTTTGGGAGGCCAGTTACTAGCCCCCGGTAGTGTCCGGCGACAGTCGAGGTCAAGCCGGAAACACTTTGGCTAATTTTATGAATGGCCCGTCATTTAATATAGTCATCGGATCGCTGACCAGTTTACACCTATTGTGACAGTCAGTTTTCGGCTTTCTCCACTGAGGTGCTTGACCATGCGAGCTGGAAGCACAATCGCAGTGGTTCTCCTTTGCACACCTAGCCAACAAAGCGGAACGTAGGAGGCAAGCGCGGAGCCGCAACCCAACTATTGATCAAGACACAATTCAAACTGATGCATATATACCAATATCCGAGAATGTTTTTGCCAATCTCTGAAGGTGTCCGTTGCAGATCGCGAGACTTGTGCTGAAAACACACAAATAGTTAAAAAGTGCCAAAAGCTTGGAAAAACAAAAACATTAGTAAAACATGACGTCCAACAAGATCAAGTGTTCGTGCCAATCCAAAATTGACTTTAGAAAAAAAGTGCTTCGCCGTGCTTTAACATGACACATCCTATCTCAAGACTTCAAGCTGGTCAGCCTACGGCTTCAGCCTCCCATCCCAAGGCGGAGTACTTCTCATTAGGCCAGTTTAGAAAACTAAACTCTAGCGGTTTTGAGAGAGAAATTAGGCTCCCCGGCTAGTGACCGCACACTCGTGTCGAGAAAAGGAGTGATAAATAATAATAAAAACTCTGCAACAACTAAGAAGAAAAACACTTATTATAAAACGGCTCAAATAAACATAAGAGCCCCAAGTGACTTGGGTAAAAGAATGATTCTATGTACCAAGTACTTATATCATATCTATGTTCAACCGAACTTTAAACGCTGCCTTAACCGACCGTCGGCTTCTCCCTCTTTGGTCAAGGACCAAAAGTGTTATGTACTCCATCCGTCGAGAATATCGACGGTGTTTCCAATAACCCGCAATCAGGTCATAAGGCTGTAATGCATAAAGCGCTCAGGAACTTATGCTATATTATCGATAAAATGTAAGAAGCATCTTCAAGAAAATAGTACCCCACCGATACCTTTCTTCGGTGCTCATTGTTAATATGAGACTTGTGCAATAGATTTTTGTACTCATGAGTTCCGCTGTGTGCCACCATTATTGAAAACAGTAAGAGCACTAGCTTTCGGCTTCACCTGGCCGAGGTCCGCTCGGGTGACCCGATCGTGATAATCGCAGAGGTGCTCCCTTTACTCCCTAGCCGAACAATCGGGAACGTAGAGGTAAACACAGGAGCCAGGCAACCCAGCTTGCAAATCGCTTATGTCATTATGGTGCATACTGTGGCGTAATACACGAACAAGGAACGAATCCGTACAAGTATAATCGTATGCAAGAGGAAAAAGCTTCATGAAGGAAGCCCCCAAGTAAACGGAGTATTTGAATTTGCGCGTCACAAACAAAGTTTGGACAAGGAAATTTTTACAAGCAACTTTTTTCCAAAAAAGTATAATGCTTGGTCGAGCCGAACACAAGTTAAAAATTTAAAACTTTGAGCATGAAGGCAACTTAGCTGGTTAAAGTGTTCGGTATTGATGACGCGGTCCGAGCTTGATGCGGGACAAGGTTCCATCCCCCAAGCCGGTCCGAGGTGGCGGAGTGAAGAGCTCGGCACTCCGAAGTGGTGACATAGCACGGTCAATGCAGGACGGCAGGGTGATGCCGAAGTCCCCGGCATGGGGTAAGGAAGTGTTGACGAAGCCCCCCGTCCAGCCGAGGTGACGCCAAAGGGTATAGTCTGGCTGGATCATTTTCCTGTGCACAAAAAATAGTGCAAACCGGAGATAATAGTAATAATAATAAAAAAATCGTTGCATAACAAATAATTTAAGCAAAGTGAGTAATAAAAGAAATATGGCCTGGCGCCGAAGTCAATGTCGATGCAGGTCATCGGCGTAATGCAATAAAGGCATGGCAAAGCCTGAATTCACAGGTCGGTCCGAGTTCCGGATGCGGCGTTCGCCGAACTATGTACGGAAACTGACCGAACCACCATGCGATCGCGCACGCGCCACCATTTGATAGACCTGGTTTATTTGTTGTAGCAATCCGAAGGGAGGTGATTCCCAAAATTGGGACTCGATCCGCGCACCCATTGCCCGATGGGCGATAAAACGACGGCATGGCAATGTGGCAAAGGTTAGCTCGCCGAGGCAAAGCCCTCGGTCTAGCTAACGTGACGGAGTTGGTCGGCTAGCGACGCCGAAGCATCCGGAGTAGGTTGATGAAGAGATGGCGAAGCCCCTGGTCCAGCCGAGATGTCGAAGTAGGTCGGCGTGATGGACACCAGCTTGAAGAAGCAATAGTAAGGCCCTGCCGATGCAGGTCGTGACGTGGTCGATGCCGGCTTGATGAAGCGACCGTGCGGCGATGCCGGTATGCCCGCTCCGTGTAATCCGTGGGGCGGCGATGTTGGTGAAGATTTATCCTTCGCGATGTCGGACTCTTGTTCGGCTTGCCGAGATGATGATCCAAAGAAGTTGAGCTCGGCTCAACAAAGTGACAACGTGTCTAGCGTAGGTCGGCAGCCATGGAGCAATATTGCCGGACTGCTTTGACACCAGCATGATATTGAAGATAGTGGGATGTGTTCGGAAACAAAACACTACACCCCATACAAAAATTCCTTCAAAAAGGATGTCTGAAATCCCGTTCATAAAAAAGACGAACTCGGGTCGGATTCGTTTTCGCGCAGAAAACAGATCCGAAAAGTGATGCACTAATCGGAAGGTTCCCGGAGTTTGGACGGTCGGATCGAGCTGAAATTTTGAGGGGTGGTAGATATAGGAATTCCGCAGCCGATCAACGGTTGGACCTTCCAAAGGAGGTCCGAGCTAGAAGCTGGACACCACGCCCTAAACTCGTCCAGATTCTCGTCCAGATTCAATGCGGCTCCGGTATATCGGAGATTGCGAGAGATTCCTCCATCGGAACTCGACGAAATTTTCCAGGGTTGTTGTAGACTCAATTCCGCACAATTCCACCGAAGCAATCGTTAAAATGATGCTTGAGGAGGCGGTGGCGGCGGACACAAGTCCGCTGTCCAGAAAAACAGTACGGTCGCCCGAGGGCAATGTTGACGTTGAGTCCCCGGGCTCCCTGGATGATTCCTCCATGATCTTGATAGAGATCGGAGTTGATGTTAACGGAGTTGATGTTGATGAAGGCCCTCATCTGAACATGACGATCGGAGGTAGGGTGCAGTCCTTGGTTGAACCAAGGTGACCAGTCGAGCTGGTGACGAAGATGCCGAAGTCGCAGTTGATCTGCAGGCGAGCCATCGACCTTTTGCCGAACACACAGCGGAACTCTCAATGAAAGCACCAATGTCGGTGTCAAACCGCGGATCTCGGTAGGGGGTCCCGAACTGTGCGCCTAGACGGATGGTAACAGGAGACAAGGGACACGATGTTTTACCCAGTGTTCGGCCCTCTCGATGGAGGTAATACCCTACTCCTGCTTGATTAATATTGATGATATGGGTAGTATAAGAGTAGATCTACCACGAGATCAGAGAGGCTAAACCCTAGAAGCTAGCCTATGGTATGATTGTTGTATATCTATCGACTAGCCTGGCCTCGGTTTATATAATGCACCAGAGGCCTAGGATAACAAGAGTCCTAGCCGAATACGCCGGTGGGGGAGGAGTCCTTGTCTTGATCGCCAAGTCTTGTGGAATCTTCCTTGTACGCGGCAACTGTTCGGACTGTTCCCATGAGTATACGTCCATGGGGATCCTCGGCCCAATACAACTGATCGGGAGACGACGTGGTGAGTACCCCCTAGTCCAGGACACCGTCAACGCCACAGACATCTTCCAGCATTCACCTTTGGGTGACGTGCTAAACTCTTTAAAGAATTTGTCCCTGGAGAAGGGCTCACAGCCGAACTATGTTCGGTTCGAGCTGGAGGCGGATGACGAGGAATTTTGCTTCCCACCCGCCACCCACTTTATAGCCACTGTCGATGACTTAACCGACGTGCTTGACTATGGCTCCGAAGACATCGACGGTATGGACGACGATGCCGACAAGGAGCAAGGCCAAGACCCGCCATTCACTGGACATTGGACGGCCACCTCTTCGTACAACATGTACATGGTTGATACACCTAAAGGATCTGGCGACGACAAAGAAGAGCCAGATGCGAATAAACCCTCTGAGACGCAGCCCAAGCGCCGGTGCCCCAAACGCCGTTCTAAACCTCGTCGCTCAAAAGATGGCAACACTGGCACTGGAGAAAATAGCACTCCGGGCGACACCAAAAATAATGAAGACCCTGTCGGAGCTGCATCCGAACAGGAGGAACATGACAACGGGCAAGATAACCCTGATAAACAGACCACGCCCAATGACCCGGATGACGATAGTTATCGTCCACCCTCCGAGGATGATGAGAGCCTTGGCAGTGCGGACTTCACCGTGCCTGAGGCACCCCTCGAGCAGGAGCGATTTAAGCGCCAGCTCATAGCTACTGCAAGAAGCCTAAAGAAAAAGCAGCAGAAGCTCCAAGCAGATCAAGACCTACTCATCGATAGATGGACCGATGTCCTGGCAGCCGAAGAATATGGCCTCAAGCGCCCAGCCAAGAGTTGCCCAAAACGCAGACTGCTACCTCAGTTCGATGAGGAGGCACCAGATCCCATACCTCCCTCGCGCAATGCGGACCGACCACCACGTGGTCGGGATAATGCGATGGACCGACCACCCCTCGGTCGTGATAAAACGACAACTCAGGCCGAACAACAACCCGCCCCACCGCCTCGCAAAAACAGGGACAGAACAGGCCGGGACCATACATATGACCTTCGGCGGGAATTGGACAGTAGAAAGGACACACCAGATCAATCTACGGGTCGCGAGAACGATTCCCTACTCGGGATGACAGCTATCTACTCGGACGTGACAAACTCAATCACACCCGGGCCGACAACTGCAGGCAGACTTCATCGGAGGTGCGCCATGACGCGGCCCGCTATAGAGGCACCGCACACCCTCTCTGCTTCACAGACGAAGTGCTGGATCACGAATTCCCCGAGGGGTTCAAGCCCGTCAATATTGAATCATACGACGGAACAACTGATCCCGCAGTATGGATTGAAGATTTTATTCTCCACATCCACATGGCCCGAGGAGATGACCTCCACGCTATCAAATACCTCCCATTAAAGCTCAAAGGACCAGCTCGACACTGGATAAATAGTCTGCCCGAGAATTCCATCGGCAGCTGGGAGGACTTGGAAGAGGCTTTCCTTGATAACTTCCAAGGAACTTATGTCCAGCCACCAGATGCCGACGACTTATGCCACATAGTTCAACAACCTGGAGAATCAGCCAGAAAATTCTGGACTAGGTTCCTAACCAAAAAGAACCAGATCGTTGACTGTCCGGATGCCGAGGCCCTAGCAGCCTTCAAACACAGCATCCGTGATGAATGGCTAGCACGCCACCTCGGCCAAGAAAAGCAGAAGTCTATGGCAGCCCTTACGGCACTCATGACCCGCTTTTGCGCGGGTGAGGACAGATGGCTCGCTCGCAACAAGAACACAGCCAGCAAAGCAGGCCCCTCCGAGGCCAAGAATAGCACCGGCAAGCTCCGGTGCAACAGACACAAACGTCGAAGCAATGGCGACAACACCGATGACATCACAATTAACACCGGATTCAGTGGCTCCAAGTCCGGCCAACGGAAGAAGCCCTACAAAAGAAACAATGAAGGACCTTCCAGCCTGGACCACATACTCGACCGTCCGTGCCAGATACGCGGCACTCCGGACAAACAAGCCAATCACACCAACAGAGACTATTGGGTTTTCAAATAGGCTGGCAAGTTAAATGCCGAAAACAAAGAAAAGGGATCACAAAGTGAGGACGAGGACGAAGAGCCCCGACAGCCGAACACTGGGGGACAGAAGAAATTTCCCCCTCAAGTCAAAACGGTGAACATGATATACGCTACACACATCCCTAAAAGGGAGTGCAAGCATGCACTCAAGGACGTCTACGCGGTGGAGCTAGTCGCCCCTAAATTCAATCCATGGTCGTCATTCCCGATCACCTTTGATCGTCGAGATCATCCTACTAGTATCCATCATGGCGGTTTGGCCGCATTGGTCCTCAACCCAATCATCGACGGATTTCACCTGACACAAGTCCTAATGGACGGTGGTAGCAGCCTCAAGCTGCTCTATCAGGACACGGTACGTAAAATGGGCATTAATCCCTCGCGAATCAAGCCCACCAAGACTACCTTTAAAGGAGTCATACCGGGCATAGAAGCCCGTCGTACAGGCTCAATCACGCTGGAGGTGGTATTCGTTTCCCCGGATAACTTCCGAAGCGAAGAATTAATCTTCGATATCATCCCCTTCCGCAGCGGCTACCACGCACTGCTCGGACGAACCGCGTTTGCTAGATTCAACGCAGTGCCACACTATGCTTATCTCAAGCTCAAGATGCCCGGTCCACGAGGCGTCATAACGGTCAATGGCAATACGGAACGCTCCCTCCGAACAGAGGAGCACACCGCTGCCCTAGCAGCAGAGGTACAGAGCGGCCTTCTCAAGTAGCACCATAATACGGCTGTCGAGCCCTTGGACATAATTAAGAGGTTCCGGACTACACTACAACAGGACAGCGTGGCTCGTCAGGAGCTCGATTAGCAATTCGGCCTCCGTCCCAGTCCTGATGAAGTAGTGGCATTCGTACCACGCGTACATAATTACGCACTCAAAATTCCATGGACATCGACGGAGGCACAAGCTAACCCGGGATCTACAGTTCGGCTGGACCGATCCCGGACACACATACTTTCACCTTTTTCTCCTTTTTTTAGGTTCTTTTCCCGCGGGCCTAATCGCTAGCCCTTTCGAAGGCTCGGCATACAAAGGAGGCAAGCAGCACAGGTGTGTATGGTAACCTCTATACGTTCTTCTTGACGGTATTTTTCTTATTTCTCAGGACCCGCACGCTGCGCCCTCTTGATTCCGGCATGTTAAATAGCACGGATGCTTATCGCACTATTTGTACAAAGATACGCCTTGACGTATCCATCCAGTTTTAATGAAAATAGTTTGCGGCCCAGTTTCTGTGGTTTTCGCTTCTTACCTAATTTTATTTCGATCTGCTTATCGGTTGCATCCGTACACTTTGATACGTTTCATACTCGCCAGGGGCTCCTTATCGCCCCACAATACAGCAACAAAGTTCGAACACTTTTTATATATATAAGTTCGGCACCCCGAATTTAGCATTATATGCATTGGCTCAATCATATCTTTGGTCAATAGTTGGGTTGCCTGGCTCACGGCTTGCTACCCTACGCCCGCTATATCGCTAGGGTGGTAAAGGGAGAACTATCTGCGATTGTGCCTCGCCTTGACCAGATGAGCACCTCAAGAGAGAAAGCCGAAAACCGATCGTCATGATACGGCGAGAGCCGGTCAGCTGTTCGAGGGTTACAAATCGCTTGAGATTTTTTCCAAGATCATGCAAAGGATCGGTATTTCCCGATCAACGCGGACAAAGACCTCGTTCAGATACTGTGGGCTGCACCCATGTTTTATTATAAAACTCCTATGGCTAAGTGAGGGCGTTTAAGCCACATAGTCTGATTGCCTGGTTCGTTGCGCTAAACAACTCCTTCAAGGACCATATAATTGGATCAATATTGTTTAGATTCCATCCCGAACACCTCCGTACTACCTACATGAGGGCGGAAGCCGACGACTGGCCAACCCTCAAATTTCACACACCACGGCCGCGCAGAAGGAAACAATCAAAACATGACAAGATTATATTACAAACCGACTTTGTTTTAATCATACAAAGCAAGGACAACATGAATGTATTCATTCGAAAATAATGTCCTGCCCGCATTGCGCTGCCGCAAGTCGAGACCCTTCTAGGACATCCACAAGATATCGCTCGGGTGTACGGTGCTCCTTGCCCTCTGGCGGCTCTCTGGCCACGTCGACAGCGTTTATCTTCACCCTCCACATCTTGCAACGGGCGAAGGCCATGCGGGCACCTTCGATGCAGGTTGATCGCTTCACGGTGTCCAGCCGTGGATAGGCTTCCACCAGCCGCCTCACGAGTCCGAAGTAGCTGCCGGGCATAGCTTTGGCTGGCCACAGCCGGATCATCAAATCCTTCATGGCTAGTTCGGCCACCCTGTGCAGCTCCACCAGTTGTTTCAGCTGATCAGTGAAGGACACGGGATGCTCTGCCATCGCATACTGCGACCAGAATAGCTTCTCCGTAGAACCCCCTCCTTTGGATCGGTAGAACACCGCAGCGTCTGATACGCTGCGTGGTAGATCTGCAAAAGCAACTGGGGAACTCCGAACCCGGGTTAGTAAAAGGTACTGCTTCTTCGCATACTTGCTTTGCATCTTAAATGCCTTACCCGATGTGATCTTCTTGGCCTCCTGCATCTCCTGGAGGACGGCCTGGGCCTCATTCCGTGCGGTCTCCGTGCTCTGACGAGCCTTGGCGAGTTCGGCCCCTTGAACCGATGCATCATGCTCCAAGGCCTCGCATTTTTTCACCGCATCCTGGAGCTCCTGTTGGACCTCCTTGACCCGGGCCTTGAGCTTTTTTCAGGAAGCTTGCTGCTGGACAGCCTTCTCCTTGGCTTCACCCAGGGCCTTTTTTAGGGCCTCGACCTCGGTCGCAACCCCTGCACATATCACGACACTACGGTCAATATACAGCGCTTGTTCTTTCCGTACACATAGCAAATCGTCATTCACCTTGCTTCTCCTGGAGCCTAATCTTAACCTCGCCGAGCTCGTTCTCGGTCCTCTCCAGCCTCTGCTTCAGTTCAGAGACCTCGGCAGCATGTGAGGTTGCCGCTAACAGTGACGCCTGCTTATTGATACATATTAAGTTAGTCTCCTATAACAAAGAATTGATCCTCTGTCTGGTTCTTCTCGCCGAGTACCGGACAATGTCTCAGGGGCTACTGACTACTTGGGATTTTTCTCTTTTTATGTCACTTACCTCGAAACCTGTTAATGTGTTGTCAGAGTTTCATTCAGCCCACTCTTGGCGGATCGAACCTTCTCGATCACCGCACCCATAAGGACACGGTGCTCGTCCACGACGGAGGCGCCAGAAGCGCCCATCAGTTATCCGCGCCTGGATGGACAGGGGCCACCAGTGGAAGCGGCGCACTCCCCTCCTTCAAAGGGGGCTGCTCACCTGACTCCGGAGCCATATGGGTCTCCGGAATTATATTCGGCTGAGGGCCAAACTGGATCCGGCCCTCTTCGCCAGTCTCCATGGGGATCTGCTCCCCTATGTGTCCGGCAGTGGAGTTCTCGCCTTGTGGCGCCTCCCGGACAGCATCCTGGGCTCCTCCCCGGTTCGGAGCGGCCCTCCGGGACAACACTTCGGTGTCATCCCTGGCCCCGGGGGAATAAGTAGGCAGTGGTGACATGCTCGCCATCTCCGACGGAGCCAACGAACCTCCAGATGAGGATCATTCAATAAGATCGCGGGCCGGACTGCAATAGCATAGTTAACTATGTCAAGATAATGGAGAGAAAGGGTCGGATGTGCGCATGAGCGAGCCATGTCACTTACGATGCGGACTGGGGCTTAGTGCGGGGGCATCGTTCCAGACTATTGCCAACGTCCCAAGCGGTGTTAACCGCTGGGGCGCCCTTCCCCTTCTTGGGCGTTTCCGCCTCCAGATGCGCTGAAGCCGCCCTCTTCTTCTTCCTCTCCTTAGGGGTAGGGTTGTTTTCCTCCTCCTCCTCCTCCTCCTCCTCCTCTTCCTTGTCATTGTCCTCAAGGACAGAGGAATGAGCTTCCTCGTCTTCGGACGTCACGTCCGAAGTACCCTTGCGACGGGGGCCACTCTTGGCCCCCTTGGCCTTCTTCTCCGGCGCCTTATATGGCGCCGGCACCAACATCTTCGCCAGACGGGGGATGACCGGTTCTTCAGGCAGCGGAGCCGGACAATGGATCTACTTCGCCCTCTCCATCCAGTCCTGAAAAAGGAACAATAAAAGCTCAGGCGCCATCCCTGAAAACAAGCAAGTGGAGAATGCATTGAAAATGACATACCTCGCTAGCGAGGTGTTTAGCGTCGTGCCCGCGATCTGAATCTGCGGCCGGCGGTTTCTCGTTGCCCTTGAAGAGAAACTTCCATGCACCTTCTTGTGTAGTCTCGAAGAGCCTCACCAGGGTCTGGTGCCTCTTCGGATTGAACTCCCACAGAGGGCGGCTTCGGTGCTGGCATGGAAGGATCCGGCGAACTAGCATCACCTAGATCACATCAACGAGCTTGACACTCTTGGTTACCATGCTCTGAGCGCGCGTCTGCAGCTCTATCAGCTCGTCAAGAGAACACCAGTCCAGACTCTTCTCGACCCAGGAGGTGAGTCACATAGGAGCGCCAGAGCTGAATTAGGCAGGTGCGGCCCAGGTGGTGCCGCGTGGTTCTGTGATGTATAACCACTCCTTCTGCCACTCCTTTACCGTATCCACAAAAGTGCCTTTGGGCTAAGAGACGTTGGACAACTTACTCACCGTTGCCCCTCCGCAATCCACGTGATGGCCATCCACCACCTTCGGTTCACGTTGAAAACTTTGATCCACAACCCGAAGTGGGGTTGGATGCGGAGGAAGGCCTCACACACGACGATAAACGCCGAGATGTTGAAGAAAGAATTCGGGGATAGATCATGGAAATCTATCCCATAATAATACAGCAGCCCGCGGATGAAAAGGTGGAGTGGAAACCCTAGTCCGCGGAAGAAATGAGGGATGAATACTACCCTCTCGTTGGGCTCCGGCGTGGGGACGACTTGTCCCTCGGCCGGCAGACGGTGGGCGATCTCCATCGCCAAATATCTGGTCGCCCGAAGCTCAGTAATATCCTCCTCCGTGACGGAGAAGACCATCCACTTGCCCTGACCTCTGGATCCAGACATGGTTGCTTGAGTGGAAAGGAGATGAGAACTTGGGCGCTGGAGCTCGAGATTGGAAGGGCGGAGACAGAGAAGGCGTGAGAGAGGAAGAGGGAATCCTTACCCCCTTATAAAGGCAGCGAATATTGAACGCCTCCTCGCTCGCCTTAAGGTTCGCCTATTCCCAGGGGTTGCGTAAACGGCACGGTTGGGTTACCCATGCCCGCATTGATGAGAATCCCGCAATGAGGGGACACGATCTCTGCTTCGACAGGACGTGCCAATAACGACCGCGTCTCGAAACGTGGGGTGGAAGATGAAAAACGGTTCGAAATTAGGACCGAACAGACGTGATGTAAAAAACTGTCAGCGGATTAGACTCGTGCAAATATTATATTCTCTCTGCGGTTATGTGTGGTATGCGTCACGGTTTCGGATAAAATCATCGCAACCGAGACTACCTTGGAGTTCGAGAAAAGGGAACCCGCCTTGCAATGCCGAAGACAATCTGTGCGCCGGACTCCTCGTCATTGAAGCCAGGTTCAGGGGCTACTGAGGGAGTCCTGGACTAAGGGGTCCTTGGGCGTCCGGCCTATTATCCATTGGGCCGGACTGATGGGCTGTGAAGACATTAAGGCCGAAGACTATACCCGTGTCCGGATTGGACTTTCCTTGGCGTGGAAGGCAAGCTATGCGATCAACTATGAAGATTCTTTCTTATGTAACCGACTCCATGTAACCCTAGATCTCTCCGGTGTCTATATAAACTGGAGAGAGTAGTCTGGATAGAGATACACATTACCATAGTCATACAGGCTAGACTTCTAGGGTTTGGCCATTACGATCTCGTGGTAGATCAACTCTTGTAATACTCATATTCATAAAGATCAATCGAGCAGGAAGTAGGGTATTACCTCCATAGAGAGGGCCCGAACCTGGGTAGACATCGTGTCCCCCGTCTCCTGTTACCATCGATCCTAGACGCACAGTTCGGGACCCCCTACCCGAGATCCGCCGGTTTTGACACCGACACCCCCCCCCCCCAGGAGAAGTTATGGGCCTTATGGGCCATAAGAGGGAAGCACACCAGCCCACAAGGGGCTGGTGCGCCCCCACTTGGGCAGGAGGCCGATTAGGACTAGGAGAAGGGGGCCGGCCCCCCTTGCCTTCTCCTTCTCCCTTCCCCCTTTCCTACTCCATGTGGGAGGTGGAATCCTACTAGGACTAGGGAGTCCTAGTAGGACTCCATACCTTGGCGCGCCCCTAGGGCCGGCTGCCTCTCCCTCTCCCTCCTTTATATACGTTGCCAGGGGCACCCCAATAGCACATCAAAGTTTCGCTTAGCCGTGTGTGGTGCCCCCCTCCACAGTTACACACCTCAGTCATATCGTCGTAGTGCTTAGGCGAAGCCCTGCGTCGGTAACTTCATCATCACCGTCGCCACGCCATCGTGCTGGCGGAACTCCCCATCGGCCACAACTGGATCAAGAGTACGAGGGACGTCATCGAGCTGAACGTGTGCTGAACACGGAGGTGCCGTACGTTCGGTGCTAGGATCGTCGGATCATGAGGACGTACGACACATCAACCGCATTGATAAACGCTTCCGCTTTCGGTCTACGAGGGTACGTGGACACACTCTCCCCGCTCGTTGCTATGCTTCCCATAGATAGATCTTGCGTGATCGTAGGAATATTTTGAAATACTACGTTCCCCAACAGCTAGGTAGCCTTCCACATAAAAAAATATCATTTTTATCATTTACCTACTCGAGGACGAGCAGGAATTAAGCTTGAGGATGCTAATACGTCTCCGCCGTATCTATAATTTTTTATTGTTCCATGCCAATATTATACAACTTTTATATACTTTTGGCAACATTTTATATTATTTTTTGGGACTAACATATTGACCTACTTCCTAGTGCCAATTCATGTTTGTTGCATGTTTTTTGTTTCACAGAATATCCATATCAAACGAAGTCCAAATGCAATAAAAATTTACGGAGAATTATTTTAGAATAAATGTGATTTTTGGGACATGGAATCAACGCAAATGGAGGCCCACGACTTCCACAAGACACCAGGGCGCGGCCCAGCCCCCTGGCGTGTGGTGGTGCCTTGTGGGCACCCCGTAAGTCGGTTGGGGCTCTACTCCGGGCACAAGGAAGCTTATATATGGAAAAAATCGTGTTAAAATTTCAGCGCAGCCGAAGTTACGGATCTCCAGGAATATAAGAAATGGTTTTTGGCCGAAAAACAGGAATGTGAAACAAAAGATAACAAGAGAGAGAGATATCCAATCTCGGAGGGGCTCTCAACCCTCCGCCTCCATGGAGTCCATGGACCAGAGGGGAAACCCTCCTCCCATCTAGGGGGAGGCCAAGGAAGAAGAATAAGGTGGGGGCTCTCTCCCCGTCTCTCCCAGTGGCACCGGAGTGTCGCCGGGGCTAGGATCGTGATGGCGATCTACATCAACAACCTTACTACCGTCAACACCAACTTTCTCCCCCTCTATGCGACGGTGTCACCTCTCTATTCCCGCTGCAATTCTCTTCTTAAACATGGTGCTCAACAGTATATATTATTATCCAATGATATGTGGTTATCCTATCATGTTTTAGTAGATCTGTTTTATCCTATGGGTTAATTGATGACCATGATTGGTATGAGTTTTATACTTTATTTTGGTATTGTCCTACGGTGCCCTCCGTATCGCGCAAATGTGAGGGATCCCTGTTGTAGGGTGTTGCCATATGTTCATGATTCTTTTATGGTGGGTGGCGTGAGTGACAGAAGCACAAACCCGAGTAAGGGGGTTGTTGCGTATGTGATAAAGAGGACTTGATACTTAATGATATGGTTGGGTTTTACCTTAATGATCTTTGGTAGTTGCGGATGCTTGCTAAAGTTCCAGTCAAAAGTGCATATGATCCAAGTACGGAAAGTATGTTAGCTCATGCCTCTCCCTCATATAAAATTGCAACAATGATTATCGGTTTAGTTATCGATCACCTAGGGACAAATAACTTTCTTGGGTGAGAAAAGCTCTCTACTAAACTACTACTTTTATTATCTTGCAATTTACTTGTATTTTTATTCTTGCAAAGTAGTTCTAGCATCGCACCTACAAAATAGTTTCATACTTGTTTTAGGTAAAGCAAACGTTAAGTGCGCGTAGAGTTGTATCGGTGGTCGATAGAACTTGAGGGAATATTTGTTCTACCTTTGGCTCCTCGTTGGGTTCTACATTTATTTATCGAAAAAGGCTACAAACGATCCCCTATACTTGTGGGTTATCAGCAGATGAGGCCACTTCCAAGAGGAAAGCAGTTCTGACAAAAGAGTATGGCTCTGCAACTAGTACTAAGCCAAGTGCAAAGGACATGGCAGCAGTCAGAAAAGTTCCCAAGACCAAATCTGACAAAGCTTGAGCACCAAAGGAAACCATGACTTTCACAGTTGAGGAGTCAAGTGGTGAAGAAGCTGCTGCAGGTAAGAGGAAGAAGAGGGCTAGTAAAACTACTGCTACAGTGATTGGCAAGCCTTCCATGAGGGAAGATGAGGAGGAGGAGGAAGAACCTGCTGCACCTCCATCTAAAACACAGAAACTCATGGCAGATGCTACGATGTCAGCTATTCCTCCCTCCAAGCCAAAGTCAAAGCCCAAGGTTTCTGCACCAAAGAGGTCTACAAGAAATATTTCAGCTGCTGAGAAGAAGAAGCCCCAGTGCCTGAAGAAGAAGCCCCAGTGCCACTAGTGCTTAGAAAACTGAAGCCCAAGATCCCAAATCATGATAATGCCCATCCTGTTGCTGAGAACATGAAGCTCGGGAAAGACAAGGGTCTACGAGAGTGGAGGAAAGTGGATCCATATTCAGTCAGGAGGAGGATAACATGTGACTACCGCTTTCACACCCGTGAACAATAAGATTTCTACGAGACTATTTTGCTTGATAAGAAGCCCATCGTCAGTGATATGAAGTGGGTGGACTGGAAATACATCGATGCAAATGAAGATTATATTCCCCACATTCATGAGAGTCTCAAGACTACCGGAGTTGACAAGTTTGTTGGTCAGAAGCTAACCAAGTGGAATGATGAGATGATCATGCAATTCTATTCCACATCACACTTTTATCCGGATGGAAATATTGTATGGATGACTAAGAGACACCGATACCAGTCATCAATCTCTGAGTGGGCTGCTCTTATTGGTGCTTCAGAGAAGGAGGAGGAAAACGATATTGATGTGTACGGGAAGCCCCGGATGGACCACAACTCAATGGCCAACATGTATAAGGAAATCCCTCCGAAGGATCTTTAGGGTCATAAACTTGGTCATGTGAAGCACTTACTTGCTGGGTTGGCCACAACCAACACTATCTTGAGGCATACTCTTTTGCCCAAGTCTGGAGTTGACAAGATGATACATGGCCACTCCATCAATTTGTTCCATTTGTTTGATGTCCCACAAAAGTTCAAAGTTATGAGTTTGATTGTTGAGACGGTCAAGAGGACAGCTGCTGACCAGAAGAGATCTTGTGGATATGCTCCACACATTCAGATGCTCATCAACTCCCAAGTTGGGATGAAGACATATCTACTTGATCATGAGCACCTTCCTCGTTAGCTAGAGTTTGAGGACAATGTGGTGGTGATGGATCCTTCACACCCTACATCAGTTGAGAGTCAAGAGAAGGCTCAGGCAGCAGCAGCAGCAAAAGCAGCAAAGGAAGCCACTGCACCCAATGCCCAATAGCAAATCTCAAGACGAAGAACGACCAAATGACATATCTGCTTGAAGCAACACTGAGGATTGAGAGAAGTATGGCCAACTTAGCCAAGAACCAGAAGAGCTTAGAGCGGATTGTGGAGGACAAGATGTACAACCTAGATGTCAAGGTCACAGAGATCCAGTCTATTGTGGAGAAGCTTCGAGATGATGCCGAGGATGGAGCTGAGCACCCCACTATTGACAAGTATCAGTATGTGCCGAGGGAAACTAGATCTTCAGCGGTGACAGTTGCAGACACGAGGACCACTCTTTCTGCACCTGCCGCCACTTCTCCAGTACCACCTCCAGTATCTATGCCACCAGTTTAGCAGACATCTTCTGAAGCATTTGCAGACGCAGTTCTCTCTACGCCTTTTACGCACACCGAAGCCACAAGCCATAAGACACCTTCAGGAGCTCCAGGGGATCGTGACTAGAGAGACGCATAGCTCTCTATCTTTTCAAGCTTTTTGGTAACTTGTTGTCAAAGGGGTAGAAAATGTATAGATCATAGGCTTCGAGAGAAAGTGAGAGTGTCTCGTTCTTTTGCTTGTTGGTTTTTATTGCCCTTTGCTACATTATCCGTTTGATTCGTGCTACTTGATCGTTTTTATGCTTGTGACATACTATGTTTGGTTGTGAGGTTGATCATAATTTGCTTAATGTGTGCTCAATGCTTATCTGTATGATTACTTGTGTATGATCATCCACTTATGTCCTTGGTGATGCATGCATGTTATTTCACTCATATCATTTTGTGCCCTCCACTAAGATGTATGTGACATGGAAGAGTGACCCATGATCCTAATCGATTGTGCATTTGCATTCACACGCAATTTTTAAATGCACAAATTTAGGGGAGCTCTTGCTTATCACATACTTCTCAAAGCGATGAAGATTACATTCATTTAATCATTTGCCAAAGCTTTGATCTATATATTGTCATCAATTACCAAAAAGGAGAGATTGAAAATGCAGCTAATCCCTGGGTGGTTTTGGTAGTTCATATCAACATATAGCTTATTGAACTAATATCCATTCAATGATTGGCAAGGCATGGACAAGAGATTTGGACCCCTCAAAATGATAAGGATAAAGATTGGCAAAAGCTCAAGACTCTCTATTTCTATTTTAGTGATCCAAGATCACATTGAGTCCATAGGAAAGCCAATACTATTAAAAAGGGATGAGGTGTTGCTTAATGGTCTACTTGCTCAAGTGCTTAGTGATATTGCACCAAAACCCTCAGCCACTTTCTCCATCCAAATGTGTCCAAACCCTAATTTCAAACTCAAGCCCCACCGATATATCCTACCCAGAGCCACCGAGTTCGTATTGACATAGCCACTGCCAGAAACCCTAACGATTCGGTCACACCGATACGAATCTCGGTCACACCGATACGGATCTCGGTCTCACCGAGATGGCCTTGCAAACTCCCTGTGACTTGTTGTAGTTATTTCAGTCTCACCGAGTTAGCTTGAAAGATTCTCTATTGCTTATTGCTTCACTTCGGTCCCACCGAGTTGATGCAATCGGCGCCACCTAGATGAAGTTTGCCCTAAGCCCTTGCAAATCGGTCCCACCGAGTTGTTCCAGTCGGTCCCACCGAGATTCTTAGCGTTCATATTTTTTTACTGATTGGTGCCACCGAGATGGACCAAAAGTGTGTAACGGTTGGATTTTGTGTGGAGGCTATATATACCCACTACTAGGGAAAACCCTAGCAGTAGTGTTGGTTTTGTGCTCACTAGTAGCGCGGGGAGCGCGCTACTAATAAGGCGCTACAGCTATTTCTTAGCAGTAACGCATGCCCGCACGCCGCCATCGCTAGGACAAATAGCTGCGCGCTTGTTCACTCCCACGCCATCGCTAATGTAACTAGTGGCGTGTGTTTCTCTCCATCACTACTAGTATTCTTTTTTATTTTTTATTTTTAGTGTATTTATGCCCATCGCACAAATATTGGTACAATACCAGTTATGAGGTTTACATCATTATGTCCATAACAAGGTGTCAATGAAGGTGGATTAGGTTCAAGTGGAGGCAATATGTGGTGCATGTCAAAGTATACTACTAATCCAAACTTGATCTAGTTTGGACTAGTAGTACTTTCGATCTGCACCACATGTTGCCTCCACTAGAATCTAATCCGCCAAAGACAAGCTATTTAATCATCATCATAGTCATTACCACCAACAGTATTTATTTAATCACCACTAACAGAGCTAATAATAATCATCATAGTCATTACCACCAACACTAGCTATTTTATCATCATAGTAATAGTGTAGCACATCATCATCTTCAAACTCATTTCTAGCTAGCTAATCACTCCTGCTGCTCTCTCTTAGGTAAAATAACATAAAACATGTATAGCTCTCCTCCTTGATCAAGTTGGAGCATGCAGATGAACCTGTCTCCTAATCGTGGGTAGCGATCTGCTTGCTGCCCCTAGTACTTCTCTGCTTCCCCATCACATATTTGGTCCAGTCTTGCACTATTAAGAATCCTTCGCTAATCTTGAATGCACTAAAGTAATTTGTAGGATATCTTGGTCAGAACTAATAATACTCATGGTACCTTTAGTCTCGATCCCATAAGGTACAACATTCATCGGAGTCCTGTTGAAGAACATCGTATGGTAACATACTTAGCAATGAAGTTTAGCTTCAAAAATAATGTATGGAAAAGATGCACTGAGGACAAATATTAAAAATCTTACCATCCTTCCTAAATAGATGTGACCGTAGTTCATTACGAACACTATTGGTCGCACATTTTCAGTACTAACATTTCTAAATGCAGGAAGAAATTTTGTCTTGATAGTATCAAGATCCGCAAGCCATGAAACATAATGACCGAGCTCCTCGCAATTGAGTTCAGCCCCGCACAAGATAATGGTCCTGTCTACCAAGCGCCGGACATGTTTGTTTGCACCAAATAAGTGACAATACAAATTAGTTGTCAACTATTTTGAATAAACAATATCAAAGACATAAATATGGTTGAGAAACTTACATAATGGTATAACTCGAGGCGCTCGACATCGACCCGGATGTCGGTATTACCTTCAATATCATCTTTCGGACGAATATCAAAGGTGATAACCATATCAGGCTCAAATGCATAAGTCTTGCATAGTGCTCGCCATGTTTTGCATCCAAAATAGGTGTAGTCGTCCAAACATAGGCCACTCATCAAATTAGTACCTAGTTCTTACTAACTAATTAGTACCTAGGAACTACTGCCCTAATTATCATCTAATTTGATGAACCTAGGGGTGGAAAGTGGTAGCGGATATTCCAATTATCCAACTATAAAGTGAAATAAGTGATCAAATTTTAATCGTTTTATGATTCATCTTAGAAATTTGATTCGTTTCCACCCTTACATGAACCCTAACTAATTTGATGCAACTAAAATATAAAGAAACCCTAGGCGGAGGTAGGGGAGAGGGAGGAGCGGGCGTGCTCACCTCGGGTGCTCGCGACGAGGAGGGGCAGGCGCGCCGAGGTCGGGTCGGGCTCGGGCGCATGGCGGATGGCGGCGCCGAGGTCGGGTCGGGGCGGCCTCCGGGCGGCGTGAGGTCGGGGCGGGCGGCGTTGAATCTGGGTCGGGCGGCGAGAGGGTGTCCGGAGAGGCGCGGCGGCCGACGGGCGACGGCGGCGAGAGTGGAGAGTTGATTTGGGGAAGTGGCCGTGGGAAGCACGAACCCGTGGTTAAGTCAAGTAGCAGAGCGCTGCCCGAAAGCGCCATCGCTACGTGAGCTACAGCTGCTCGGGATACACGCCATCGCTACTCCTTTCTCTTTTGTCCCCTTTTTCATTTAGTTTTCTTGATATTTTATTTTTTCCTTTCACCTTATTCTATTTCTTTCATTTTCAATTACCTTTCTATTTGCTTTCCATTTAATTTTATATCCTTTAGTAGTAGCGAGTTTAGATTAAAACGCGCTGCTACAAAGAAAGTAGCGGTAGCGCGATTCGATATAGATCGCTACTACTATGTGTAGCCCATCGGCTAAGCCGTGGGAATTTTAGTATTAACGTGTTTAGAACAAGGCGCCATCGCTAAAACTTTATCTCAGCAGCGGTTTGCACAAAGGCCACATCGCTACTTAGCACCAAATAAGGTTGTTTTGTCCCGCCCATCGCTAAATTCTGTGTATAAGGTTTTCCCTAGTAGTGACCCCTCCACCCCCTTTTCTTAATTGGAGAGAGCCATCAGAACGTGCCTACACTTCCACCATCCATTTTCTGAGAGAGAACCACCTATTCATGTGTTAAGATTAAGAGATTCCATTCCAACCATTTGAACCTTGATTTTTAGCCTTCCCCAAGTTGCTTTCCACTCAAATCCTTCTTTTACCGTAGCCAATTCTGTGAGAGAGAGAGTTGAGTGTTGGGGAGACTATCATTTGAAGCACAAGAGCAATGAGTTCATCATCAACACACCGTCTATTACCTTTTGGAGAGTGGTGTCTCCTAGATTGGTTAGGTGTCGCTTGGGAGCCCCCGACATGATGTGAAGTTGAACCAAGAAGTTTGTAAGAGCAAGGAGATCGCCGACTTCGTGAAGATCTACCCGAGTGAGGCAAGTCCTTCGTGGGCGATGGCCATGGTGGGATAGACAAGGTTGCTTCTTCATGGACCCTTCGTGGGTGGAGCCCTCCGTGGACTCACACAATCGTTACCCTTCGTGGGTTGAAGTCTCCATCAATGTGGGCGTATGATAGCACCACCTATCGGAACCACGCCAAAAATCTCCGTGTCTCCATTGCGTTTGCCTTCTCCAAACCCATCCCTTTATCTTTATATGCAATCTTTTACTTTCCGCTGCTATACTCTTAGAGTTGCATGTGTAGGTTGATTGCTTGACTTGCCGTAATTGCTAAAATCTGCCCACAACTAAAATTGGGAAAATGATCGATTTTTAATTGGTCAAGTAGTCTAATCACCCCCCCCCCCCCCCTCTAGACATACTTTCGATCCTACAAGAGGTAATTCCGTGGTGAACTCTGAGTCCAGCCGTAACCAGGACCTAATATAAACACTAGTACTGGAGTAGTATCTTGTTTTCAAACAGTCGGTCTATATCGTTCATCACGTAATTCGAGGGTGCCCTTTCTACTTGATCTTGGCTACGATGGTTGCATGACAGCAGCAAAAACTGGGGAGGGATGAGGCTAGTCATAGTGGAGAGTAATTTAGACTCGTATCATGCATATGACACTAGTCTTTGTTACTACTACCTCCGTCCTGGTCTATTGATCCTCATTGTATTCCATGCCAAATTATTATCATAAATTTAACTAACAACATGTTCATGCATGTCACCAAAAATTATATCATTAAAAACTATGTTCAAATACGAATCCAATGATATGATTTTTTGTTGACATGCATTAATATTTTGTTAGTTAAATCTTTGATCAAAATTTGGCACAGATTACAAAGGGGACTAATAAACCAGGACGGTGTAGTACCTTCATGGTGCAAAGTAACATACAAGTATAGTATCATAGATGATTGCATTTATTAAATTGTAGACTCATTTTGCTTTGAGGTGCGTTATGTTACAGTAACATATTATGTTACTCCAAGCACCTCTCTTCTCAATAACTTTTTTTTAAAGGAGGCTCACCCCCGGCCTCTGCATCTGGAAGATGCATGCGACCATATTATTAGACAGTACGAATAAAACAAAGTCTTAGCTCCATTACAGCTCGCAAATGGAGCAAAAATAAAAAAAGGAAACTCATTGCCACAGCCAGTAGGATAAATAGGACTAGAACACTAGACGCCTATCCTATTATAAGACCGTCATCCAAACCGGTTGAATATAACCCGTGCTACCAACTTCCACTGGGTGCACCCAGTAACCAAAGGCTCCCTGGAGTCCATAGGAGTGAGTAAGGACCACGTATGGATCCATGACGTAGCCCTAAAGATGATCTGGAAGAAATTTAAAGTATGTTGTCTGTTAAAAATCATATCATTTCTGCAATTCCATATAGCTCAAATAAGCGCACATATTCCAATCCGAATACGAGACGCAGTAATATGATCTACTCCAGCTAGCCAGGTTCCAAATAACGCTTCAATGCCAATTGGAGGAATAGTGTTAAAGGCTATATGAACCGATCGCCAAAGTAATTTCGCAAGAGGGCAATCTATGAATAGGTGTTGTATTGTTTCGTCATGATCACAAAAACAACATCGTGCACTACCTATCTAGCGTCGCTTTATTAAATTATCTTTGGTGAGAATCACTTACTTGTGAACAAACCACATGAAAATCTTGATACGCAAGGGAACCTTAATTTTTTAGATATGTAAAAAAATTGGGGGAGAATTTTACTTTCCGGACTCTGCACCAACCAGGGATGCATACATCCATTTTAATATAAGTACCAAGTTAAACATTCTTCTCAATAACTATGTGTTACATAAACAAATTTGTCTTGCAATGTGCTATGTTACGTGCTAAGTTATTCCCACTAGGCAACAGGCAAGGTGTCGCCATAGCCACGCTAGCATCATTACCACCAAGCAACGCCCATCGTCCTTGGAAACCAAATTAAGAGGAGCTCCCCAGCCGATGGCAGCGAAACGTTTGACCTCGAGGTTGCCGCGGGCGTCGCGTCATCGCCTCGGCCCTCCTCTCTCTAATTCACAACTTTTTCTCTGTGAAGGTGACGCACTCTATAGCCTTGGCCTCGAAGCTGATATGGGCTAATCCGGCATGCACGTCCCTTGCAAAAGGAAAAGTATAGGACGAAGAATAACCAAGATAAGTAAGTACTCCCTACATTTCTAAATACAAGTTTTTTCTAGAGATTTCAATATAGACTACATACGACGTAGAATGAATGAATCTAAACTCTAAAATATGACTATATACATCCGTATACAATCCCTAGAAAAATCTCTAAAAAGACTTACACTTAGAAATGGGGTAGTGTGCCCACTCCATTCATGATCACAAGGAACGCACACACGCAGCGCCAAATCCGATCGGCCGTGCAATGGCAATGAAGTATTCCCTCCGTAAACTAATATAAAAGTGTTTAGATCACTATTTTAATAATCTAAACGCTTTTATATTAGTTTACAGAGGGAGTAACACTTACCTCGCCACGCCATTCATCAGAGTAGCAACAGCAACAGCAACAGTATAAGAAAAGGGCTTGTGAGTTCGTACGTGTTGGCACACGACGGACCTTGCCAAATCTGCGAGATCACGCATTGCCTGCTTTCACGCCCCGTCCGAACGAGCCACGAGCACGCATCATGCCGTAAACTGTAGCGCATCGTCCTGCTCTCCTGGCAATTAATTGTGTCTTGCTCTTGCATTGCCAGCCATGATCAAGACTACCAAAAAAATCTGGACGTAGAGTGCCATGTACGCCTGCATCGCAGCGCCAGTGCGTGGAGTAATTAGCGAGCAGCGATCACTGCTCCCGCCATCACCTCCAAGATCCGGCTTCCGGCGTCCCGGTTAGCCATGATTCGGATCGGAGTCCACAGCACAGCGCACACAGTGTGGTTTGACAAGGATCGTCCGTCCGGGACAGACAGACAGATCCCGTCTCTGAGCTGCGTGCGTGATCACAGACAGCCTGGATGACTTGGACACGCCGAGGCCGACGGCGATGTTTTTGACAGCGAAATACATTGGCCATCGTCGTCGACGAGAGAGCCAGAGAGAGAGAGAGTACTGACCTGATCTGCTCTGATCCGCGTTATAAATGTGGTGATCTGATGGTCTCTCTCTGTTTAACTGAGGCAGCGACCGCAGATGAACAGGAGCAAACGCAAACGCAGACGCAGTCGCAGTGAATGGCGCTGCGCTGCCTGTCTGATGTACGCCTTGGTAGAATCAGTCTCCACCGTCTTTACTTTGCTCGTAGTGATGGGGCCGGCGAGGGCGAGGGCGAGGCTCCTACGGAGACGGAGTCCTCATCGTCATCGGCAACCCAGCCAGCCAGCCAGCCAGAGCCAGTGCTGTCCCTGTCTGCGGGCCCGGCCGCTCATCCGTCCGATTCCAACAGCTAGAAAGGCACCCACAAATCCCAAATCAACACCTTGCTTGTTCCTTCTGTCCATGTCCTTTCTCTCACTCCTTTTGCCCCTCACCTTCTCCAAGTGGCAACACAACCAGAGAAGAACAGTTTTGTACTACTACGAGCTCACTCACCATCATCGCCAGCGTGATTAGGTTAGCATGGTTGATGCAGGAAACCAGATGTGAGATGCCAATCATTCACTCACAGTGGGCAGGGCAACACAATCAAGCATCTTAATGATGGTATTTATAATTATAGGCTGCAGACATATTATATTATATATAATGGCAATACAAATGATACTATTACACATCTTCAATGCAATCCCCTCTCATTTGAGGGAGAATGGATAGGAAGGATTCATGTACCGCGCAGCGCTATGTACCCATCGATCTCGCTCCTAGCTCAGCACAAGAAGAAAGGAGATGACGATGATGATGATGATACGCAGAGCTAGCCTACGCTACTGTTGCACGGCCGGGTTCCCTTTTCTTGTTCAAAAGAATCATTACACCGGAAGGGACTGATGGATGGAAATTAGAAGCTACAGTAAGACACTGCTAAGGGCCCAACACTGTTAGGTTGAATCTCAGAGTGCTTCCATGGGTGGATCGATGGCAAGCTTGCCCGGCTGACTGGCCTTGCTTCTCCCTATGTACAGAGGGCGTCTTCGTCGTCGTCGAGGATTCCGGTCGGATCGAGCTTCTTCCCCGGCGGTGATGTCAAAGCTCCATTTTCATGTGGACCGTCTGCAACGAACCTGCTAGACAGGGAGCAAATTTAGCATCCGAATCTTTGGTGAGCTGGTTGAATGAAAGTGATGTGAATGTTCATAATTCAGGCTGAAACTGGATTTGCACTCACCATCGTAGCTGTTGGAAGAAGTGGCGATCTCCTGGCTCTGCCCCATGTCCATCTGAACCACGCTCTGCAGATCTTGCCAGAAAGCCCCAACCTGCACACGTTTTACCATCACAAATCGTTCATCATCCTGAACAATGTCAGCACGCTTCATACCAAACATGGCGCGAGCTCAGGACGTACCTGAGAGGCGCCGTCGCTGAGGAAGTGCTGTTGCTGCTGCTGCGAGGAACCCATGGGCCGGCAGAAGGCCTGGTCCAGCGGGTGCATGGCGCCCTGATCGTCGCCCATGCCGCCGCCGTCGGACATGCCGCAGCCGAGAGGGTCGCCGCTCCCCTGGCCCATGTAGGGGAGCGGCGCGCCCGACGCATCCAGCGGGAAATGCGACGAGCCCTGCTGCAGCTGCCCACATGACTGCTGCTGCATCTGCGATCATCAGAAGCGAAATCAGTCAGAGAGGAAGGAGGAGCCGGATGCGGCAATGGGAGCATGCATGCATATGGTAGATGCTTTGTCCTCACATCTTTGGCGAGGAGGCTGGGCAGGTTGTTGAAGTCCAGCTGCGGGTTCACCGTGGCCAGCTTCATGGACAGAAACTGCAAGCAGAAGTTGACAAGAACGGCATAAGTTAGTTCAAGATGGCAATTCGTGGGGTTTCTGCATCTGTTTTTGGTTGACAATGGGCGTGTATGTGTGTGTATTTGCGTACCTCGACTTGCCGTTGCAGCGACTGCACGTAGTTTATGATCTCGTCCAGCATGACGGCCTTGCCCACCACCTGAAACAGGCAAACATTTTTCCGGGTTTCAAATCTGGGCACACCCAGCGAGCTATGATGTCTGAACGACTGAACCTAATGAGGGACAACAATTGCGAAATGATGAGTGCAGAATTGTATGCACTAGTTAAGTTACCTTGTTGCAGCCGGGCACGAGGTCCTGCAGCAGCTTCATCCGCTGGCTGATCTTTTCTCTTCTCACCTGCGCAGGAGAAGCGAAAGCAGAGCATGAGAAATGACTTCTACTCTACCATGAAAATGATCATCAGTCCTCTCGGCCAGGAATGCAGGCGAGAGAAGAGGCCGGGAATTGTACCCTCTCGGCCAGGCTATGGCTGTCCGTGGCCTCGCCGCGCCGGGCCCGGACGTGGATGAAGTCCTTGGGCGGCTCCGGGAGCTTGGAGGCGCCGTCCTTGCCCTGCTTCCTCCCGCCGTTCTCGCTGCTGCTCTGCGCGGCCTTCCCCTTGACGGAATTCTCCTCGGCGTCCTCCATGGACGTGGACTTGCAGCGCTTCGACGCCGAGTCCTCCTGCACGATGGCGACCACGGTGGTGCTCGTCGGGTGAGATCGTCGACGTTTCGCTCGCTCCGGCGTGTCACTCAAGCGTAAATGAGCGGAATTCTGTTCGCGCGCGGCGTACCTTGGCGAGGAGATCCTTGGCGGAGGTGGTGGACACGGAGGCGTCCTTGCCCTTCCCCTTGCTGCCGCTGGCGGCCTTCCGCTTCCTCGCATTGCCGTCGGAGGCGCCCTTGAGCGCCATCCCGCGCTGGCCGACGCCGGATCGGACACCGACGAGTCGTCCCGGGCGCTCCCGAGCTCCAGCTCCTTGAGCGCGCCGATGGGGCCGTCGTCCGGGAGGCCGAATTGCGGCGGGCCGGCGCCGTAGCCGCCGCGGGCGTCGAAGCCGGAGAGCCTGGCGGCGCGCTCGGCGAAGCCCGGGTCGGCGAGGAACTGGTCCAGGGAGGCCATGGGCATGAGGTTCTCCAGGGTGGGCAGGCCGCCGACCTGCGGCGGCGGCGGGTAGTGGCTGTGGTGGCGGTACTGGCCCATCATGGAGAGGTTGAGCTTGGTGGGCGAGCCGAGCGGCGTGCCGGCGCTGTAGTGCTGCGGCTGCGGCCGCGGCGAGATCCCGTGGAGCGCGAGCCCCTCGGTGGCCGCCGCGGAGCCAGAGGCCGGCGAGGGGCGGCCCCCCGCGGACGCGTCCATGGAGCTGTCCCAGTTGAGGTTGAGGAAGCCCGCCGTGGCCGGCGGCAGCTGGTCCGGCGGGCCGCAGTTCATCTCCCGTCCTCCCCCGCCGGAATTCCGCAAAGATCCGTCGCCGCTCGCCGCGCCCAAGCAAGCGCAGCCAGCCAATCCAACCGCAGGCCAAGAAACCGTCCGAATTCCGAGCCCGCCGGGAGGAGGAGAGAAGAGCGCCGTGCGTGCGCGCGCGCGTGCGGTGCGGTGACGGGAGGAGAGTGACGCAGGGCCCGAAGAGAGCGAGCAGAGAGGCGCGCGAGGCAAGTAGCTTGAGCAGCTCCCACCAAATCCCACTACGGGCGAGCAGGGTGGTGCCGGTGCTGAGATAAGGCAAAGGCAGGAGCTTTTGGTGTGCGTGACAACGCACGACTGAAGGAGGGAGGGGGAGAGAGAGGGGGGAGAAAGTGGTGAGTGGGAAAGAAAGAAGCACCTAAACCAAAGCGAAAAGCTCCCACCGCAGGCGCAGCCGAGCTAAAAGCAGAAGCCGGGACGAGGTTGAGGTTGTGGGACGGAGAGTGGTGGTGGGAGACGACTGGTAGAGTATGTGTGCGTGTATGATATTGATATATAGGTCCAGGATGGCATGGGTCAAATTGGACGGGCCATGGGCATCATCGCCTCGGCTCACCCTTTCCTGCCATGAAACCAGGGAGGAAGGAAGAAGCACCGCACCGGAGAGAGCTCGCCGAGGGCGGGGTCAAAAGGGCGGTGCAAACATAAGGCTGACCATAGCGAGGGTAACATAAATAGTATCATGCATTTTAGACTCGTAAACATGCTTATGTGACAAGCAATTAAAGAAAAAAGAGATGATTATAGTAATATAGGTAGATACCGTAACATAATAAATGTGATGCTACTATGTGTCATGCATGGCAATAAATGAGACCTACTAATCTATGATACTATGCACTATAGAGGTAGTAATGTAGACTAGTAACATATGCATGGAAAATATGAACGAGAACCTGGGTACCAGCGCACCCTATATGTAAAAAATTAGTAATTCAAAAAAAATTCAAAAAATTTCAAATCTTTTTTGGTATTAAACATGATCAAGTATTGTAGTCGTATAAAAAAGATACGTCAAAGAATGACTTTCGTTGCATCTTGAGTCGAAGATTCGGCAAAAAACGCTATATACAAGTACTATACACGCTATATTGTCGTCATAAACTTGTCTTTTTTGCCATGAAGTCAATATAAATCATTTCTTGTCCAAACCTTTTATACAAGTACAATACCTGATCATGTTTGATTTCAAAAAAGATTTGGAATTTTTTGAACCTTTTACGAATTACTAAAAAAAATTCGCATAGGGTGCGCGGGTACCCGAGAGCACCAAGTCCACGTCCCATATGCTTGTTAATAGTCTAAGTTACTCCCCTCCTTAAACAAATGTTGTGCTAGTAGCACAGACAAACATGGCAAAACAAATTTTGGGCCTGGATAAACAAATTGTTTTGCGGCCTGTTTTTCTGAACCCGGGATATTTTCCAAGTTTTCATTTCAATCGAGAGGCGAAGGCGATGGTCCTGATGGAGCTGCTGTTGCCCATGGAACCAATCATTAAATCGTGGAACGGGGCGCGAGGGGACAGACGACGCTGCTTGGTACGTATTTTGGGTTGGATCCTACTGCCGCCGAGCACCACCGGCTCCTAGCCTAGCCGTCAAAACAAGGAGATTTTTAATCATCGTCAATGCCTACTTACTCTTTATTTTGATTTGAGGATGCATGCAGCGGCGCGGCCCACTGGATTGGACGGAGCCCCGCCGGGCACTGTGTTGAGGCCCATCTCATCTGATCTGATTGGGGTTTTTATCCCCTTCTGCGAGATGGCTTCTTTTTTTAAGGCTGGTCATAGTGGAAGTAACTTAGCTAGTAACATAGCGCACTTCAAAATTTTTTTACTTATGTGACAAGTATTTAATGTGAGGTGGTAACATAATATGTTACTGTAACATAGCGCTTCCCAAGACAAGATGAGTCTATAAGCTAATAAATGAAGCCATCTATGACAATACTATCATGTTACTTTGCATTATAAAGGTAGTAACTTAGACTAGTGTCATACATATGACACTAGTCTAAGTTACTCTCCACTATGACCAGCCTAATTACCGGGTCTCAAAACCATGTTCATCTTCTCTTCCACTTTTTTCCTTCCTCGGAATTTTCAAAATTGTCTCTGAAATTTTACTTGCTGATTTGCATTTACCTGTTCTCCCGAGTTTTCCTTGAGACTAGTCTATGTTACTACCTCTATAGTGGAAGTAATATATGTATGATAACATGCAACACTTAATTTGTTAGGCTATAGATTCATCTTGCCTTGATATGTGTGATGTTACTCATACTAGTGGTAACTAGCTATGTTACCAAATGCCTTTCTTTCTTCATTTATTGCTTGCCATATTATCTATTTTATCTAGATATGTGTAATGTTACTACCTATGTTACTCTCATTATGAGTAGTCTAAAAAAAACATATACTAGTACCAGAAATGCTTGTATGTGTAGAGGCATGCACAAACAAAAAGAAAGTACAGATGGGCAGACAGCATGGAATACGGACGTGGAGCGTAGGAGATTTAGGCCAGCTCTAGCGCATAACTCCAAACGGACGTCCGATCTATCCGGATTCTGTTTATTTGGGTAGGACAATGGAGTCGTGTCCGGGTCAGTTTTGAGATGCGGTGCCGTGGGCCCAGCGCGCGGACACATTCTTTGGCCCCATCCTGTCTGCCACGGCCAAAAATGCCCATATATTCATATTTCAATGTTCAAACCTAGTTTGCACGTCCAAATATTAATTGTCTGAAAATAAAATAGTTTTACACCCCAATCGAAATTGTATCTAATAAAATAGTTTTACAACCAAATCGAAATTGTCTTGAATGAACATAAAATGAACCAATAAATCTATTGGTTGCCAATGTGAGTCCACACGTGCTCAACCAAGTCATTTTTAAGATCCAAATGAGTGTGTCAATCACGTATTTCACGATGAAATTGGGCAAACAATTCAAACGTGACCGGTTCTTGGTGCAGGGGCTCAACTCACCTTGATAGTCAAATCCTTGGTCGAAGATCATGTCATCACGCTCGTCCTCAACGATCATGTTGTGCATGATCACACAAGCAGTCATCACCTCCCAAACCCTCCCTTCATCCCATGTCAGTGCAGGGTTTCGAACGATACCCCATCGGGATCGAAGCACACCAAAAGCACGTTCCACATCCTTTCTAGAACTCTCTTGGATCTGTGCAAATCTCTTTCTCTTCTCACCTTGGGGGTTCGAGATTGTCTTCACAAAAGTTGACCACTGAGGATATATACCATTAGCTAGGTAGTATCCCTTGTTGTAGTGGTGGCCGTTGATCTCAAAGTTGACAGGTGGGGAGTGGCCTTCTGCAAACCTTGTGAAGACTGGAGAACGCTACAGCACGTTGATATCATTGTGAGAACCTGCCATGCCTAAGAAAGAATGCCATATCCAAAGATCCTGCGAAGCCACTGCTTCTAATATGACAGTGCACGCTTTAATATGCTCCTTGTACTGGCCCTGCCAAGCAAATGGACAGTTCTTCCACTCCTAATGCATCAATCTATGCTGCCAAGCATGCCTGGAAAGCCTCCAGCTGCGTTGGTCGCCAACAATCTCTCTGTGTCAGCGGCATTTGGCTGCCTCCAGTACTCAGGGCCAAACACTGCCACCACGGCCTGGCAAAACTTGTACCGTGACAGCAGACATGTGGACTCACTCATACGCACATACTCATCCACCAGATCGCCTGAAATTCCATATGCAAGCATGCGGATGGCCGCGGTGCATTTCTGATAAGAGGATAATCCAAGCTTGCCAAGGGCATCCGTCTTGCACTCGAACTATGGGTCATGAGCAACCACTCCCTCTCGGATACGATTGAACACATGCCTTGTCATACGAAAACAGCGACAGAATTTATCCGGCTTGAAGAGCGGGGTGTTCGCAAAGTAATCGGCATAGAGCAGGGCGTGGTGTCTCTCCCTGTTGCGGTTCAGGTTGGAAGCACGGCCAATGAGTGACCCCCTGTACCGAGGAAGCTGTCGTTCAATGTGGTCGTGAATGACCAGTGCAGACACCACAACATCTTCATCATCCGAGGACGAATCGTCCGATGATAAATGAAGTGGTTGAAGAAAAATTCATCTCCACTGTTCATACCTTTGTGGGCAAAGTGTCAAACACCTTGCGGTCGTGGTGGCAAAGAGGTCGAGATGATCACCTCGATGCAGCAGGGGTGGTTGGTGGCCGGCTACTGGCCGCTCTGGAGCACCCGCCGGAAGCTGCCGTGGCTGCCGTGGTCCATAGTAAATATTGCCGGTGGTCGTATCCCCTCTACCACCGGCTACGACGGCGACAACTAAATCTCCTCCAAGCGACGGACAAAACTCCTACGAAAGCGCGGGCGTGGTGGCGGCCATGTCGAGATGTGGTTTCGTATGGACGGCCGGGGGGTGAGAAATGAGGCGGCCGGAGAATAGTGGCGGCACCGGCGGCCGGGTGGGGCGGGGAAGAGCGGTTGGAGGCGTTGGAAGCGAATGGACTGCTAGTGTCCCCGACAGGCGGGCCACAGGAGGACAAAGGCGTGCGTCGAGCCCGTCCGCGCGATGTCCGTTTCACCCCAAACTCGGCGCAAATTTGGACCGGGAATGGATCGAAAGCGGACGAAATCCGGATATTTGTCCGTTTGGGGCCGCGCATTGGGCTATGCTATTCGTTCGTTTTACCCCAAACAGACGCATCCGGACAGGATGAGATTGCGCGCTGGAGTTGGCCTTATGATTGGCCTGCCCGTGAGATTTGTTCAATAAACGTGCTCCTCAAAACATAAATACGTACTGCCGTACGGTGTACACTAATTAATGACAGCATTGAACGGCTCAGCTCAGTAGTGTAGTGGACGCCTCACGCCGGCCCACTCGCTGCTGCTGTTGTTGCTCCTACCGTATAACCCAATTCAGATTTTTCTGTTCTCCATATTGGAAGAAAGAAAAAAAAACACTGCACATAAAGCCCCAAAAAGGAAACTTGAGCTCCGGTCCTTGAGGATTTATCGTCCTCCTGGACATACACATGACGACACCACGAAAAATGTTGTCGCGACAGGAGTTCCGCGCCGTTCGTGAAACGGGAGAGTCTATCCACGCGTGCATCTTGGAAGTCATCTAACTCTATCAAGAAACGTCGACGACGTTGATCTAGAAGGACCAACGGCTGAGAAATTGGAACAGGGGATGAAGGCCATCGCAAAACTGCACGGATCCTGATGTCTAGATCCATGAGACACAAGCTCGCGAGCTGTCCCCGTGGAACCGCCAAAAGCATCGACGGCTAGCCATGTAATAAGAGGTGGCGCCGGAGAACCAAACTACAAACACATCGCCTCCACGTTCCCAAAACGAAGACACTGACGACAAAACCCTAAACCTCTCAATCTAAAGAGCCAAGGAGAACATGAGGTTACCGTCTCATTGACATTCTGGAGTACCACCGCCACAAACATATTGCAAAACATAACGTGACGCAAGGCAAAAAAACTGTAATGAGGTGGATAAGGTTTCTCAGACACGAGCGATCCACTTATCATTATGAGGATCTCTTGCCTTGACATTCAACTGGTGTAAATAGATGTAAACAATGAACATTCGTCTGATTAAAAGGCATTGCTGCTCCTGCCGGTAACTTAAAGAAAAAAACCTCAAGATATCCTACTGTTGAGTGCCATCAAGTTAGAATTTATGGCAACACAAAAAAATGGAAGTTTTTTTTAGGGAATTTTATGGAAGTGCTAATCAAGAAAAAATCAGCTCCTTAAAAGGCAATAAACCCCACTTATCAGCCCAAGTACATTTCTTCCTATTATGCTTAAATTAAAAAAAAATACTGTATCCCAGAAGGGCCATGCAAGGCTATGAAGGCCCGTACCAAAAGCAAATTGCACTCGCTCTAATATCTCGTAACACATACTACATCTGCTGATAGGGTAACCCATTTTAAGAATCATGAACGGTGACGGAAAGTCAGTACTACGTGCAGGTCTCCAGACAGACGCTAAGTGCCCTCTACTAGTACGATTTTCTTTTTCTTTCTCTTTCGATCAATCAGGTGATACCAATAATATCCAACTCGATGATAACGCAGACGTTAATCCAAATGTGGCAACGCCAGTGACAAATCAGAGGCCTCCGTCTCCGGCCCGTACCGTTGTTAGCCGGATTCGTCCTGGCAGCTTCGCAACGACGCCCAAATCCATCAGCCATTGCCGCCTCTGGTTCCGGTAGTAAATACAAACAAACGTGGATCGGCCATGGGTAGACGACCACTGTTGCGTTTGCGTGCGGACGGGACGAGGTATGGCTACGTACTACCAACGGACGCACAGTGGTAGTGGTGGTGGTGGTGGGGTAAACCGGTCGAGTGAGTGAACCGCATTGCCTGATAATGATAGAACCTTTACTACTCGGGTGAAAAGTTTCCCCAAGGAATGACTACCATGGTATTCTTTTTGGACGGGAAAAAACAAAACAAGTACTATACAAAGTTACTTCCTTCATCTACTAATGTCAAAAACACTAGTAGATTACTAGTGTCAAAAACACTAGTTGATGAAGGAAGTAACACTATACTAGATCGTTTTTCTCTCCTCCCTGGCGGCTGGAACCCTAGCCGTTGCCAGGAGAGGCCATCTTTCAACGCCGTCCTTCTGCGGCCCCCCTTCGCTGGCGACCTCGGTCGTCCGTGGTGAGGGGGTCACCGGATCCACGCGTGTGGATCGTTTTTACTCCCTTATAGTATAGGTTTTCAGGTTGTTCATCGCCTTGGCTTCGGCAGCGACGATGACGGCGCTGAATAAAGATTATTTGTATCCTTTCCTGACGAGGCCATCGGTCCTATGGTTGGAGATGGATTTGGAAACCAGTCTGTTCAAATAAAGATGGCGTGGCGACGGCGGCATCCTCTGTTGGACCTGTGTCCTCGGGCTCCGTCGTTGCAACGGCTTTTGCTCCAGCATCGGCGTGGAGCTTGGGAGGTAGTCCAGGAGCAGATGCAGATTGTGCTCTGCATCAATGACATCTGGAAGACGGAACGTGTGCTGGGTTCGTGGTTCGTGGATGGTAGATATGGTTTCCTCCTTCGACGTCTTAATCGTCATGGGGTGCTAGATCTGGAGTTCGATAGCGTGTCCGGGCTGTTGCCCCGGTCTGATTCGTTCAACGACAATGGCTTCACTTTTGGTGAGCCACCTTGGAGGTCCGCAAAGCTGTATATCAGCGATGGAGCCGTGTCGAGCTCGGGTGAGGAGGTGATCCGTCATTCTTTTCTTCGGTCGCTGCTGTGGTGATGCCGGAGGCAGGTGACGGGCGTTGGTGTCAAGCTCAGAGATGTTCTACTATCTTTTTTCAGTTTTTCATGTCGGTCCTTATGTGATTTATACTTTGTTTTATATGATTTGAATGAGACACGTATTACCATGCAAAAAAAAAGTGTCAAAACACTCTTATATTATGGGGTAGAGCAAGTATTATTCACAACTTTAGGCTTGCGATTTTATTTAATTTTGCTGAGAATATCATGAGAGTCATTCACCGGCGAAACATTTTACACAAGTATTATGTTAGGCCATGTCTCTTACCAAAATGTTTCAGAAAGTTATGACTCTTTTTGTTTGAAGTTGCATTGACTCTCATGTTCCAAAGATCCGCACTGTTGATTATATGGTTGTGCATGTATATTGTATAGCTTGGTCTACCTTCTAGTCATTGTATAGTTAAGGTTGTGGTTCACTTTGTATTCCATATATACGTGCAATATGCACTGATCAATACATCGAGTTGCATTGCGAAAACTCTCGTTTCCAACATGGTATCATACCTCCGATCCTAAACCCTAACCCTCTGCCGCCGCCACCGCCGCACGCCGCAGCCGCTGTCACACCACGCCGCCGCTGCCTCCGCGTCTCCACGCAGCCGCGCCGCCACCCGTGTCCAGCCGCCGCCCACTCTACCCGCTTCCGCCCTTCCCTCCCAAACCCTAACCGCGTCGTCGCCCTAGCAGCGCCGCCTCTAGCCGCGTTGACTCTGCCACGCCGCGTTGCCTCTTCCTCGCCGTGTCGCCTTCCCGTGCCGCGCCGCACCACCTCCCCGCCCGGACCCATGGCTTCCCCCGGTTCCTCCGGCACCAACCCGTTCGCCAACCCCGACCCCGTCATCATTCGCGATCTCAACATCCTCGGTCGGGTTCCCGTCGTTCTCGATCATCTCACCTCCACCTACTACGCCCAGAAGACGTACTTCTCCCTTGTGTTCCGTGAGTACAATCTCTGGGATCACATCGATGGCTCCGTCAATTCCCGGTTCATGGAGGACGATGAGGAGTGGATGACCATCGACGCCACTCTCATCCGTTGATTCTACACCCCCATCTCGAAGGACCTCTTCCACACGGTGGTCTCTGCCGAGGATGACGCTCACGCCGTCTAGACCAAGCTCAACGGCCTCTTCACCGACAACACGCTCCAGCGCAAGGTTTTCTTGCACGGCGAGTTTTTTGGGTGTCAGCAGCACGACTCGCCCGTTGACGATTATTGCATGCGCCTCAAGAAGCTTGTTGACGAGCTCTGTGACATCGGTGAGAAGGTCTCCGACGAGCTTCTTCTCAGCACACTCATCGCCGGCCTGAACGACGACTTCGGGAACGCCGCCTCCAACATCCCCCACATCACCGACCCGACTTTCCCCAAGGTCGTGGCGTACCTAAAGCTGGAGGAGAGGAGGATGCGGATGTCGCGCACGCGGGCCACTCACACGGCCCTCACCACCGGTACCCGTGGCGGCGTCCCGCCCACCGCCCCGGCCCGGACCGGGCCCCTTCCAGGCCCCGCCCCAGCTCGGGTTCCCCTACCCGCAGCAGCAGCCGGCTCCGCGGTGGCCGCAAGCAACAGCAGCCGCAGTCGGCAGCCAGTATGGGCGCCACCACAACAAGAGCTCCCACCGGCCCCTGGCAGTGGCGAAACCCGGACGGGTCGCCCAGCGTGCATTCATGCCTGCATCACGCGGCCCAGCCCCAGCTTCTTGATAGACTACCAAACTCTCATCAGCGCTTCACGCTCCTCACCAGACGCTCTGCGCCCGTGCTGCCCTATGGCCCCTCCGCGGCCTATGGGTTGCCTTCGGCCGGTTGGTACCCCCCGCTCCTCGTGGCGCCGCCACCACAGCCGCAGCCGTCGGCTCTGGCACTCCCACCGGTGCCTTGGGACCCCGCGCTCCTAGCGGCCCTCCACACTGCCCCCATGCCGCAACAGTACACTGGTGGCGACTGGTACATGGACACCGGAGCCACGGCTCACTTGGCCGCCAACCCCGGTAACCTTCTCGCCGCTCACCCCGTTCACACCGCTGCTCGGATTACCGTGGGCGACAGTTCTTCCATGCCCATTACTCATGTCGGTCATGCTGCTTTTCCATCTAACTCCATGGCATTATATCTTTCTAATGTACTTGTCTCTCCTGACATCATTAAAAATCTTGTTTTCGTTTGTTCTCTTACACATGAAAATCCCGTCACCGTTGAATTTGACATGTTTGGCTTTTCTGTTAAGGATGCCCGTACCCGGATGGTGCTCCACCGATGTGACAGCCCCGACGAGCTCTACCCGGTCCACCCATCCACCTCCTCCGTTGCTGCACCCATGGCGCTTTCGCCGGAGTGGACCTTTGGCATGCTCGTCTAGGACATCCCAACACCGCCACCCTTCATCATATTTTCGGTGTTTTTCCTTCACGTGTAATAAGATCGACGATCACACTTGTCATGCTTGTGGCCTCAGCAAACATGTTCGTCTTCCTTTTAGTACTTCATCGCATGTTGCATCATACCCATTTGAGTTAATTCTTAGTGATGTTTGGGACCACTCCTGTTGCAAGTAACACGGGCTATCTTTATTATCTTGTTATACTTGATGATTTTTCGCACAATGTGTGGACCTTCCCGTTGCGGCGAAAGTCGGATGCTCTTGCCACTCTCACCGCTTTCTACTCTTATGTCTCCACGCAGTTTGGCCGTCCCATCCATGCGTTGCAAACAGACAACAGGAAGGAGTTTGATAATCTTGCCATCCGCAACCTCCTCGCCACACACGGCACAATTTTTCGTCTCACTTGCCCGTACATTTTGCAACAGAATGGCCGCACTGAGCGTGTGCTTCACACTCTTAATGACTGCGTCCGCCCGCTTCTTTTTCACGCCAACGTGCCACCACATTTTGGCCGGACGCGCTTGCCACCGCATCACTACTCATCAACATTCGTCCCTGTCGCACTCGCACCTCATCAACTTTTATTCCCTCCTACGCTGAGCTATGCATCTTCGGTTGCTTGTGCTACCCTAGCATTGCTTCCACTACTCCGCATAAGCTCGCACCTAGGTCCTTGGCCTGCATCTTTCTTGGCTATCCCCCCAACACCAAAGGCTACCGCTGCTATAATCATATCTCCCATAGGGTGATCAATTCCCGACACGTTTACTTTGATGAGATGGTCTTTCCGTTTCCGCACGTACCTTCAGACGTTGCGGCCTTGCCCGCTCCCGGTGACGGCCGTTCGCGTGCTTCTCTTGGGCCGCCTCCCAGCTTTGAGGGCGCCCCCGCACCACGGGTCGAGTTCCTTCCCGTTTGGCTGCCTCAGGGGCCGCGCCCCCCTCGGGTCGACTTCCCGACCGTGACGCCCTCGGCGTCCCCGATGCCCACGACGTCCTCGGTGTCCCCGGCACCCGCGACGCCTCTCTGTGTCCCCCGCGGCCTCATCCGCAGCCTGGAGGCGGCGAGCTCTTCGTCATCATCACCCGCCGCCGCCCCGGACCCGCTGCCCCGCCGATGACTCGCTCTCGGGCTGGCACTCTCCGCCCGAGCACGCGGTATACCAGCGATGAGTATCTTCTCGCTGCTTTTGTTTCTGAGTCATCCCCTCTCACATCATCAGCTCGAGCCGCCCTCCGGGATCCTCATTGGCTCGCTGTGATGCAAGAAGAGTTCGACGCTCGCCAGCGGAACCGCACCTGGCAGCTCGTCCCTCAGCCGCCTCATGCCAACATCATCACGGGCAAGTGGGTCTTTCGGCACAAGACTCGTCCGGATGGCACTCTCGAGCGCTACAAAGCTCGCTGGGTGGTTCAGGGCTTTCGGCAACGTGTACTTCACCGACACTTTTGCCCCGGCTGTCAAACCGGGCACGATCCACACCGTGCTTCAGTTAGCCGTCTCTCGAGTTTGGCATGCACATCAGTTGGACGTTTCCAACGCCTTCTTGCATGGCCACCTCGCTGAGCAGGTGTTCTGTGAGCAGCCCACCGGCTTCGTCGACGCCACGCATCCAAACCATGTGTGCTTGCTCTCCCGTTCCCTTTACGGGTTGAAGCAGGCGCCTCGGGTCTGGTACCAGCGCATTGCTGCGTTCCTGCAGACGCTCGGATTTACATCCACTCGCTACGATGCGTCCCTCTTCGTGTACCATCACGGAGTTGACACGGCCTACTTGCTGCTATATGTCGACGACATCATCCTGACGGCATCCACTGCCGAGCTCCTTCAGCAGCTCGCTGCTCATCTTCGCGATGAGTTTGCCCTAAAGGACTTGGGGCCCCTGCACTACTTCCTCGGCATCGAGGTGGTTCGACGGCGAGATGGGTTCTTTCTGCTTCAGCAGCGGTATGCCCATGAGCTTCTTGATCGTGCTGGCATGCTTAACTACAAGCCCGCCGCCATGCCCGTCGACACCAAGGCCAAGGTTTCCGCTCTGGAGGGCTCTCCCGCATCCTATGTGGCCTTCTATCGCTCCATCGTGAGCGCTCTGCAGCGATTTGCAGTATGCTGTTCAGCAGGTCTGTCTTCACATGCATGCTCCACGCGACTCTCACTGGACCCTGGTGAAGCGTATCCTACGTTACATACGTGGCACCCGTCCATGGGACTCACGTTGACGGCCTCCGCCTTCACCGACCTCATCGCCTACTCCGATGCGGACTAGACCGGCTGCCCGGACACACGACGCTCCACCTCGTGGTACTGTGTCAACCTTGGGCCGTCGCTGATCTCGTTGTCATCCAAGCAACAGCACACGGTCTCCCGCTCGAGTGTCAAGGCGGAGTATCGGGCAGTGGCTAACGCCGTTGCCGAATGCTCGTGGCTTCGTCAGCTGCTCCAGGAGTTTCTTTGTGATGTTCGCAAGGCCACGCTCGTCTACTGCGACAACGTCTCCGCCGTGTACCTCTCCGCCAACCGAGTCCACCATCGTCGAACGAAGCACATTGAGCTCGACATACACTTTGTTCGTGAGCAGGTGGCTCTTGGGGCGCGTCCGGGTCCTCCACGTCCCGACGGCGCAACAGTTCCCGATGTCATGATGAAAGGACTGCCTACTTCTATTTTCGAGGAGTTCAGGTCCAGTCTTTGCGTCTCCGGCGACGCTTCGACTGTGGGAAGTGTTGAATATATGGTTGTGCATGCATATTATATACCTCGGCCCACCTCGCCTAGTCATTGTATAGTTGAGGTTGTGTCCCACTTTATACTTCATATATATGTGTGTTATGCATCGATCAATACATCAAGTTGCATTGCCAAAACTCTCGTTTCCAACACGCACCGGGCAACCATATTCCTATAACACACGCAACACGTACGAATACTAACTTGTGAAGTTGCGTGTATTTATAGAGGCATGCACAGACAAAAGAAAGTACGGGTAGGCAGATAGCATGGGATACAAATGGAGCGTAGAAGATTTATGATTTGTCTGTGAGATTTGTTCAACAAACGTGCTCGTGAAACATAAATACGTACGGTGTACACTAATGACAGCATTGAACCGCTCAGGGGCAGTTCTTTTGGCAGCTTAAAAAACAAGCCGCCTTTTTCCCAGCTTATCCCATAAGCCGTCTCTCTTAATCATTGAGGCTTTTAAACTAGTTATGGGATAACGAATTTAGAAGCCTCAACAAATTTTAGGAACGGCTTATTTTTTAAGCTGGGGAGAGGCAGCTTATTTTTTAAACCATCCAAAAGAATTGGACCTCAGCCAAGTAGTGAACGCATCACATCGGACCACTCGTTGCTGCTGTTGTTGCCCCAACCGAGGTAGAACACAATTCAGATATTAGTATTTTTGGCTCTATACTGGGAAAGCAGGAACCTTTTTCTTTTGAAAACATAACATAATAACTTTATTCAATCGAAATAACGGATACATCATTTAAGAGGAAGGGTACAATTTCATTCAATGGCTCCTCAAACCAATCAACAGTATCAGAAAATCTAGCCAACCTGACAAGTTCATGAGCTACTTTATTTGCCTCTCTATTACAATGTTCAAACTTGGACCTAGAAAAATCACAAGCAACAAAATAACAATCATCAAAAATTGCCGCCGCCACTCCCGCCGACCGTCCTCCATTATTCATAGTCTCGATGACCTCCAAGTTATCAGAAAGACAAGTCGATTACACCCCGCCCTTTGCGCCAGGGAAACCTAAGCACTAGAGCTTCCGCCGTGAGAAGTCCGCACACCAGTCAATTCTCGAGCAGCCCCTTGCAATAAAATTTCCTTTGTCGTCCCTGAGAACCGCTCCGGTCGTTGCCTTAAGAACCGTGCCAGGAAAACAGGAGCCTTAAGAGCATGGTTAATCGTACAGTAAATTGCTGCCTAGTATATGATGTTGCGATGTCATTTATAGTCATTGCATATATTCACCCATACAATAAAATTGGCTATACGAGTGCTAGTAGTACATTTTTTCATCTTTTCTCTACCACTTTTCTCATATTTATTGTATGTGTCCAGGAGCACGCATATAGCCAGACTCTTGCATGAGAGCTGACTCTCTTTACTTCTTCATGTCTTTTTTTTCACATACGCAAAATTGTCGTGTAAGCGGGCTATAAGACCGCAATTGTATTTGCTCTAACTGTTAGGTGCCATCAAATTGGAATTAATGGAAGCGCTAAACAAGACAAAATGAACTCCGCCCATCTCTCCCTAAAGGCAATAAACCCAATTGATCAGCCCAAGTACTCCCGAAATAGTAGTACAAGCACATTTCTTCCTCTTGTATGCTTGTATTATTAAAAAATGTCCAAAAGGGCCATGCAAGGCTGTGAGCGCCCGTACCAAAAGCCAATTCCGCACACTCGTGATAGCTCGCAAGACCATACACATCTGCCGATAGATCACATTCTGAGAAACGTGACTGACGGCGGCGGCACGTCAATACATGGTCAGTGCACGTACGCAACGCACTCTCCAGACAGCCGCTACCGCTAGTGGCCTTCCCATCCATCAGGCGATCAGCCAATATCCACCTCGAGGACAACGCAAACGGTGGTGCAAATGAGGCAACGGCAGCGACTAATGACCGATCGGAGGCCCGTGCCATTTAGCCGGATTCATCCAGGCAGCTCCCCAACGACGCACGATCTATCAGCCACTGCCGCCTCCGGTTCCGGGAGTGGATACAAACGTGGATCGGCCATTGGGTAGACGAGACGACGGCCAATGTTGCGTCTGCGAGCGACGGGGCGGGGGAAGACGTCGACGGGATCACGTATGCGTACGTGCGTACTACCGACGGACGCACAGTTGTGGTGGTGGTGGTAGGCCAAACCGGTCGAGTGAGTGAATCGCGTTGCCCGAAAATGATAAAACCTTTACGGGCAAGTCACCCGGGGAGGAAAAGGCGAGAGAAGAGGCCGTTCATGCGCGCTCGCTTCCGCTGCACTCCTCTCTGCTATTGCTTTCACCGATTTAGATTTGGGCTTAGGCTGGCCCTACTGTTGCTGATGGCGAACATCCACTCACGCGTACGGTTTGTTGGGATTAAAAGCGGTGCCCTTTTGTGGTTTTCATCACGAGAGATGCTAGACGCACGGACCCTTCACGGGGGATTTACGGGGTGATTCGGTCCGTTGTTTTTCTCCGTGAGTGTAGTTTTATCGTTTCATCACAGGACAAAGGGGAACCTTGCCTTCTTCTCTGTAAAAAGAAGAGATAGGGTGAATTTCACCCTCCCCCCTCCCTCCCCCTATCCTTTGTTTGTAAATTTGTGACGGCATATTTACCTTATGGGAAACGATTGGGCGCGGTGCGCCGGCCAAACTTTGGGCCGGTCGCGTCTACGCGCACTTCGCCCCAGCCACCCATCGAGCGACACGTAGACACGGGGGGCACCAAACGCTATCCTCTCTGCTTTTTTCAACCTCACGCGGATCTCGGCCCACAACGCATGCATCTCTCGCCTTCCCCGTTGCAGCACGCGAGCAGCTCGCCGTCGGCCATGGATGTAGCTTGGAAGATCGAAGTCCCCGCCGGCCATGGTTGCAGCCCCGCTCGTGTTCCCACCCCCACCCCCACCCCTACCCCCACCCCCCTTCTTCCTTGTCCCTCACTTCCTTTCTCCTCCTCCTCAAAACGCCGGGAGGACCGAGGTGCCCGTGCTACAACCATGGCCACGGGGAGGAGCTGCAACCGCGGTACTGGGAGAGTTGCAAACGGCGTTTTCCCGTGCTACAACCATGGACACAAAAAGCTACATCCAGTAGATAAAAAAGCTTCAACCAGACAACAAAATACAGGAAAAGTTACAACCGTTTGACAAAAAGCTTCAACTCGCAGTTGAAAAAGCTTCAACCAAAGATTGACAAATCTTCCTCGACGACGGCCATGGCGTCTCTCTGTGATTTTGCTGCAACCGAACGATAGAGGAAGATTTCACCCAGGCGCTGCTCAGAACGAAAAAAGTTTCAATCATTTACAGGAAAGCTTCCACCGTAGAGGGGGGAAGCTTCAACCATTGAGAGAAAAGCTACAACCGTGTCAATTTTTTGCTACAACGGCATCTATTTTTTGCTGGACCAACATATTTTGCTACATCCGGCATCGTTTTTTGCTGGAACTACTCAAGTGTCTAGCTTCCACCAAGGAAGAAAATGCTTCAACCGTTTGTGGAAAAGCTTCATCCAGCTAGAGGAAAAGTTTCAAAAGTGGCATGAGGAAAAATCTTCCACCGGGGGAAAAGCTTCAATGGTGGAAAAAGCTTCAAACGGCAATGAAAAAGCTTCAACCGCCAGGAGAAAAAGCTTCAAGCGGTAATGACAAAAAGGCTTCAATCAGGGGAGCCGGGCGAACGACGGTGGCGACGAGGACGGCGACCGGCGACCAGGAGCGGCAAGGACGGCGACCGGGGGCGAGGACGGCGACCGGGCGGCAACAAGGACGGATATCGGCAATCGGGGGCAAGGACGGCGACCTGACGACAACAAGGACGGCGACCGGGGGCGAGGGCCGCGAGCCGGAGATGAGGACGGAGACCGGCGACGAGGACGGCCACCAGAGGGGACTGGAGGCGCGGCGACGAGGGCACCGAGCAGGAGCTGCAGATCTAACCCGAGGTAGAAGAAGCCCAGGACGAATCGTTTTTTTGCTGCATCCAGTGGCCACGCGGGCTCGCATCCAAGGGCTGGGGCAGGACCGGCCGAAACTTTCGGCCGGTGCGCCGGTGCCTAGCATCGCCCATACCTTATCTAACATTTTACCCAAAAAGTTGTCACATTCCGCCAGCTTATACCCCATTTAAAGGATTTCCAACGACTCTAAACCAGTCTCGCTTATGCCAACTCCTTTTTCTTAAGAAAACTTTCGATCTATTAATAATACCATGACGATAGAAACAATACAAAAATAACAAAAATTACAACAATGTCCACCTACCGATGTCTAAAAGCATTGGAACGAGCCGAAGGCGCACCATCATCATCGTCCCTCCCTCACCAAAGTCGGGACAAGCTTGTTGTAGTAAACAATTGGGAAGTCATCGTGCTAAGGCCCCACGGGACTAGCGGACCAGAACAACAACCGTGGCAGATAATGAGAAAACAATCCAACCTGTAGGCATACGAACAAAGACTGGATACAAACATATCCATCGAAGACCAACATCAACCAAATCCTGCGAGATCCGTCGAAGACACACCTCCACACGCCCTCCGATGACGATAGACGCATCACCGGACCTGGGACTAGGTGGGGAGAACCTTATTCCATCTTCAAGAAGCTACCACCGCCTCATCTTCCTTAGTAGGACACAAAAGCATAAACGAACTCGTAAAAAAAATCTAAAAGCGGAGCAAGATCCTTCCCGCCGGCAAGGGCCAGGGTCCACCGCACCTCCATGGCCCTAGGGGACGAGACGGACCGCGACGTCGTCGACGGAATGCAAAGCAACCCCATCTTCTCTTCTTGGAGATCCAGTTGGGTGTCTCCTCCCTACTCGCATGACCTTACTTTTTTCCCGTGTCAAACTTAGAAGTAAAATTGATTTTTCATGACAGCATGGTCGCAGTTCCATACGATGACATGGTAATATTTGGAGCGCCTAAACGTCAAGTAACTGGAGTCCAATAGAGTCCATTGATCATCGATCATTGTTTTCCCTTGTCATATGTTAACCTAACAAATGGGTCTGATAGAGTCAACTGTGAAGGACTCACTTTTCTCACTACAAATGGGCTCTTCACAGTTGACCCTATGTATCATGCACTTTCACACTCTGGGGTTTCCAGTAGAAATAAAAAAATTTGGAAGACAAAGATACCACTAAAAGTGAAGATTTTTCATGTGGTATCTACGTAAATGGTTTTCAGACAAAAGTCCCCTTCTACTCTCGAGCTCGAGATGAACAGTAAATTCCAAAAAAAAGAGAACAAATTCGGAATTTTCTGAAAAAAAATTGTGCAAACTTTGACAAATGTTCTCGGCGCTTGCAAATTTTCATCCCAAAATAACATTTGTGGAAGTCATGAAAAAAAAACACACTCCAAAATGCTTTCAAAAATAGCATTTTTGAGTGTCGGTTTTTTTTACCACGACTTCCACGAATGTTATTTCGGGATAGGAATTTGCAAGCACTGAGAACATTTATCGAAGTTTGCACCCCAAAAAATCAGAATTTTTTGAATTTCCTTTGCTATATTTTTTGACTTTATTGATCATTAGGAAGCATAAGAGCTCGGGGCTAGATACTCTGCGTCCGTTTTCACAGACTTATCACCAAGCCACCTATTTTCCTAGAATCTCACATTCTTCCCATTTCCAATATTAAATCTGTGCAAGGAGAAGAAATGGCCTTTTGTTTTAATAATTCAGTCCAGAATTAAGAATCTCCCTATTTATGTTAAAACTTGGGAGGCAAGCCCCTTTTTGATATTTATTAAGGTGGACACTTCCCCACATACCCTTAGTATTGAAAAGCTTCCACCACCAATTACACAGGAGAGCTTTATTCATAAGTGACAAATTTTGAATCCCCAAACCCCACATATCTTTCGGACTATAAACCTCACACCAGTTCACTAACTAATATTTTCTTTCTTATTTGACATCCTCTTGCCACAAAAGTCTGGTCCTAAAGAAATCCATCATTTTATTTACACCAACCGGCAGGCCATAAAAAGACATCATAAAGTTTGGGATACTAGTTAGAGAGGATTGTATTAAAGTAATTGTGCCAGCACCCACATGCAATCTCCCTTGTTAATTAACATATTTCTTTTTCATTTTATCTTCAAGAGGCTTCTAGTTCTTGTTTTTATTCTATTCTTATAAACTAGTAATGCTAAATATTTATAGGTAAAGAACCTATTGGACAAGTAAAGATTTTAGCATAATCCTCACTTGCCATGTTATGCAATTTATTATTAGATGAAGTAAGGATGGTAGGGATTTTCTGCTCACCATAGTGATCTTTCCTAGCTGCCCTTTGCCTAGCCCGATCGTCAATTTGCAGTCTTCCATGTCCTTCAGTCTGTGACATCTTCTAATCAAGCCACCCACCTTGTTGCTATCCAGTTCTCCTTTTTCAGCTTTCTTAACCATGGTCCCAAAAGAAACTTGTTCTTGACTAAGATTGTAATCAACCAGTTCCAAATCATGTTTCTCTTTTTCAGCAAAGCCAAATACCTTCAAACTCCTTGTGAGTGCCTTTCCCGTCCAAGTCTTTCTCTTCTTCAAGTTCAGCATGAGATCATTTCTCTAGAATTTTATTACCAGTTTGAGATACCCCAGTTTCCATTCTATCCAACTCGGAAATGGGCCTAAAGTTCTTCTAAAGTAATTCATGTTGTCCCTTCACCTCCCTTTCCAGCTCAATCTTCATAATTTCCATTTCCTTCCCTTTTCCTCGACAACCAACGGTGATGCCTGTCTAGCAGGAACTTCTTCAACCAGTTGCAAGTCTTCATCCCCATCTCTATTTTGTGGAGATTAATGCCCCCTTCTACTATTGCAGTCACCAACCAACATGTTTTTTGCACATCACTGTTAACCACACTTTCATATTGTTTCAGTGACAGACTTCCGAAGGTCACATTAGTCCTGGAATGATATGTACTTTTACTATTTTTGCCCCCCATATTAGCATCTTCTTTTTGCCCCTCCGACCCCTCAAGGCTAATATAGTCAAAAAAATTCTTTTTGTTTCCATCATCAAACTTATACCACCCTTGAGATTAAAGTTTTAGCTTGGGGGAAAAACTAAACTTTTAGTAAATTTGGTATTTTAGAAATAAGAAAAGTAATCTTTTAATATTGAAAACACGAGGTTCTTTAAATAATAAGATGTTTTTTATTTTTATCCAATTCATCAATGTTGTGTTTTGTCTTAAAATTCCCATAATCTACAACGACATTTATGACAAATTATAAATTGCACTTGATCATTTCTAATTGTTTTTTCTCTACGGGAGCACTTATGTGAATTTGAGACTCTTTTCGTTGGAGGGATACACCATATTAGATAATTGTGGCACTTGAGTGACCAACAATGTTCGAACGGCCATTGACAGGCCAGTGTTACAGTTTTTAATATTTGACGGGCGAAATAAAGTGTTTACTACATAGTGAGGGTACGATGCAAATACAAGCTGATGACATATTTGGCCAAAGTTTCCATGACCTTGGCATAATCATCGTATGTATGCAAAGTGTTCTTTTTTCTTTCTACACTTGCAGTGGAATGTTGCTCGTTGCATTGTTCTTTCAACATTCATACACACTACAAAGAGAATAAGAGATGGACACGGGGCTCCTGGCCGTGGAATACATTAGTAGAAAATGTGTTGGACATGGACACCTCTTTTTCAGTGGCGAAGAAAACCGAAGCCGCGGGGGCTTGACCGGTCGTCCTCCCTAAATTCCGAGGCCTGAACGCCGCCGAGGCAAATCTTAATCATTGTCTTCTTCTCTGGACTAGATCTCGTGGCAATTACTCCAGCCACGGCCAGTGATGAACTGGAGCAGCCAGTTCCTTGGCCGGCTTAAATAAAATAACAAATCTGCGGCCTTGGAACCGAAATGAAATGAATTCCACCGTCGTCTCAACCCTCAACCAGTTGGGGCGGGACGGACCGGACGAAAACCATGGACGGGCGTGCGTGCGTGCTCGCTTTTGCTGGTGGCGACGGGACGGGAGAGAGCGTGCGTCCCTCCATGCTTTTTTCTTTCTTATTATTATTACTAGCTGCAGCTGGCAAGGCTGTGCGCGCCTGTCCTGTCCACACGTAGTACGTACTACCTGATCGATCAACCTCCTCTCCTCTCGGTGCTGTTACTTTCTTGGCGCCGGGCCTCAAATGTCTGACGCTCCTCTGTCCGTCGTGAAAGCGATTCACGTGAACAAGAATCGCACGTAGAAATGGAAGGGGGTAAAACTTGTGCGTTACAAGTGGTGGTTTGTGCAGCTGCAGCCTGCGAATAGCGACGGTAGACTGCTGTTGGAAAATTAGACAAGTTCATGATTAATTTTAGTAAATAATTCATGACTAGAATAGATACTAGCATGCAACAATCTAGTAAACTAGAGGAACAGCAGAACATGCAAAGCAGCAGCGTACGAGAAACAACAGCTGTAGAGACAGACATGAACAGATGATGTTGGACATACTGTTCGTTAACTATTGTGGGTGCGACGGTGTTGATGATGATGTTGGCGACGATCTGCTACTGATGGCGATGAAGGCGACGATGAGTAGCACCGCCCCACTTGGACGGAAGACGACCCATGATGACGAATTTGAGCAGTCGCGCAGAGCGCTTCCCAAAAACCTAATTCGTCCTCCCCCGGTGCAGGATCACAAGGACGAACGGTGCCGGAGACCTGCTCTCCACGCGCCGATGCACGCCGGCGTTTGGGATGAAGTAGACTACGACAATGGCGCGAGTTGCGAGATGAGGCAAAACCCTAGGTGTTTTCGGCGCCGCAGTCGGTAGTTGTATATATATTAGGACCAGAGGCGGTATTGTGTCGCGATCACAATCCCAACTGACCTGGTTTCTAATTAGTGTAATTACCGGACAAGAAATAAACTTGTCTGCCAAAAAATAAAAGGACAAAAGGAAGCTGCGCCCCTGCAAGGAGAAGGACCAGATTTTGGCGGACCATTCACGCGTATGTCGCACATACGCGCCGCCTCGCCACGCCCCGGCCCGACGAGGCGAGGCGAGCGAGCGCGCGAGTGTGGTCTTCCCTTTCTTTTCTCATACACCACTTAGAGTGGTGGAGAGAACCCACTATATAAAGAGGTTCAACTCTTCTTCAACTTCCGGGGTGGGATTGAACTTTAGCACCACCACTTGCCATTTTACACATGGGCCACTATTTGTGATTTCAAAAATTGCTATGGGCCTAGCCCATTAATTCTAACAATCCCCCACCAGATATCAAATACCCATTTAGAGATTTGCCTTCTCTCACCACTTGTTTAATATACCAGTGTTTTAGCAGAGACTGTTAAGTTGAACTTCTGCCTAGAACTTTAAGCTACATCCATTCACAACTTGACAATGGACTATGCCTTGAATTGCTAGTTTTGTGTGAACACTCAAAGTCTTAACCAGTACCTGGCCGCCAGTAGGCTACCCCGCGGTTTGGAGCTTATAGGTCATACTCCCTGGTCTCTTCGTGAGCTTACTAGAGATCACCCAAATCTCATATACTGCAATGTTTACAGTCGGAACTCATATAGGTGTGTTCTTTCAAGACTGCTCTGTAGGACAGTATCTTTGCTAATTATAGCCAATACAACCACATTAAGACATGTTGCCAACCTGCCTTACATCTCTGAGCTTTACAGCTCTTAGAGTTTTGCATCTTCACTTGGAGACGGTCATTAGTTATTATTCTCCTCAGTTAACCAATAGCTTGTTCTTCCCAGATCCTAATTCACGGTATCTCCGATCACAAAGGTTGGGTTACTACTATGGTGTAACATCTATGAGTCTCATACCCATCTCCCTCGATGCAATATCTATCACATTTTGTGATAGTCCCTTTGTAAAGGTATCTGCCAGGTTTTTGTCTGTTTGAATATACGTACAGTTATTACTATGAAGTTTCTCAACTTCCCGACAGACTTCAGACGTCTCTTCACGTGTCTTGATGACTTCACATTATCTTTAGAATTGTTCACTTTAGCGATAACCGTTTGGTTGTCACAATTCATAAGAATAGCCGGTACAGGTTTTTCAACCACAGGCAAGTCCATCAAGAGCTCACGCAGCCACTCAGTCTCAACAGTAGCTGTTTCCAAAGCAGTTAGTTCTGCTTCCATAGTTGACCTCGTCAATATGGTTTGCTTGCAAGACCTCCATGACACTGCGCCACCTCCATGACTAAATACATACCCACTTGTTGCGTAGAGTACATCAACATCGGAGATCCAATTTGAATCACTTTATCCTTCTAGCACAGCAGGATGCCCTGAATAAGTAATTCCATAACTCATAGACCTCTCAGATAGCGCAAGACCCTTTCTAGTGCATGCCAATGATCATCACCCGGGTTGGACATGAACCTACTCAGTTTGCTCACAGCAAAAGCGATATCTGGTCTTGTAGCGCTAGTTAAGTACATGAGTGAACCGACAATTTGAGAATATCTTAATTGATCTCTCGTTTCTTTCTTGTTCTTTCTGAGTGTCACACTGGGATCATAAGGTGTTGGAGAAGGCTTGCTATCCATAAAACCGAATCGGTTCAAGACCTTCTCAACATAGTGAGATTGCGTTAACGTAAGCCCACTCTCATCCTTAATAAGTTTAATGTTTAGAATTACATCGGCTTCTCCCAGATCTTTCATGTCAGAACTTTTTGATAGAAAATACTTGACCTCATTAATTGCATTAATGTTTGTACCAAAGATCAGTATGTCGTCCACATACAAACATAATATGACACTATTGCCCCCACCATGGCGATAGTAAACGCCTATCAGCCTCGTTGATGACAAATCCTGCAGAAGTCAGGGTTCTTTCAAACTTCTCATGCCATTGCTTAGGTGCCTGTTTCAGACCATACAAAGATTTTAACAACTTGCACACCTTTCTCTCTTCACCCTTTACCACAAACCCGTCAGGCTGATCCATATAGATTTCCTCTTCCAACTCTCCATTGAGGAAAGTTGTCTTTACATCCATTTGATGAATGATAAGACCATAAGAGGCAGCCAAGGAAAGTAACACTTGAATGGTGGTCATTCTAGCAACGGTGAATAGGGGTCAAAGTAATATTTGCCTTCTTTCTGAGTGTAGTCCTTGGCCACTAGCTGCGCCTTGTACTTATCCATAGTACCATCAGGCTTTAGCTTCTTTTTGAACACCCACTTACAGCCCACAGGTTTACAACCATATGGTCTATCAGTTAGTTCCCAAGTTCCATTAGAAAGAATTGAGTCCATCTCATTATGAACAACTTCTTTCCAATCATCTACATCCGGAGATGCATATGCCTCTGCAATCGTCTTGGGTGTGTCGTCCACAAGGTATACAATGAAATCATCACCAAAGGATTTTGCAATCCTTTGTCTCTTGTTCCTTATAGGAACTTCATTGTTATCCTTCTCAAGGACTTCCTCATGTGATTGTTCGAAATATTCATTAGTTGTACTAGATTCAGGAATTATCTCAGAAGAAAATCTATCAATGCTATGCATATCTTTCATAGGAAATATGTTCTCAAAAAATGTTGCATCACGAGATTCCATTATAGTATCAACATGCATATTAGGTACTTCAGATTTTGCCACTAAAAATCTATAAGCAATGCTCCGTTGAGCATACCCTAGAAAGACACAATCCACTGTCTTTGGTCCAAGTTTGCATTTCTTAGGAATAGGAATATTGACCTTTGCCAAACATCCCCAAGGGCGCAAATAGGAAAGTGATGGTTTTCTCCCAATCCACTCCTCATAAGGGGTTTTCTCCTTATTATTGTTAGGAACTCTATTCAGGACATGACATGAAGTCAATAGAGCCTCCCCCCACCATGCCTTGGATAAAACATCAGTGTCTAACAGGGCATTCACCAAGTCAGTCAATGTGCGGTTTTTCCTCTTGGCAACTCCATTTGATTGGGGTGAATAGGGAGGCGTCCTCTCATGAATAATACCATGTTCCTCACAAAATTCATCAAATACTTTGGGAAAATACTCTCCACCACGATCGGACCTAAGACGCTTGATCTTTCTCTCTAGTTGATTTGCAACTGCAGCTTTATAGATTTTAAAGTAGTCTAATGCTTCATCTTTAGTTTGCAACAAATAAACATAGAAAAATCTAGACGCATCATCAATCAAAATCTAGCCGCAAAACATAGCAAAACATAGCAATATCTCTTTCCTCCTTTTGTCAACACACAATTCATCTCACAAAGATCAGAATGTATGAGTTCTAGAGGTGCCAAGTTTCTCTCCTCGGCAGCCTTATGAGGCTTTCGAGGTTGTTTCGATTGCACACAACTATGGCACTTAGAACCTTTGGCAACAGTGAAATTGGAATTAAACTCATATTGGATAGCCGAGACATTAAACCAAAATTAATATGACATAAATGAGAGTGCCAAATACTTTCATCTTCATTAACACTAGCACAAATTTGGTTTACTGACTTATTGCAAAAATCTGAAAGGGAAAAACGGAACAAGCCTTCGCAATCATAGACTTTGCCTTTAAATTTTCCAAATCTTGACATGATTACTTTATTCGACTCTAAAACTACCTTAAACCCATCTCGACATAGAAGGGAGCCGCTAACTAGATTCTTGTTCATAGTAGGGACATGCTGCACGTTCCTTAGTTGCACGATCTTTCCCGAAGTAAACTCCAGATCCATTGTGCCAATGCAAGGAACAGAAGCATGTGACCCATCCCCATTAGGACGGAAGAATCCCTTGCGACCTGATAAGAAGTAAACAGGGAGACGTCAGCACACACATGAATGCTAGCACCCGAATCAATCCACCACAAAGATGATCGAAATACTGAAAGCACTATAGGTAAATTACCATACCCATCAGTATTGCTAGCGGTCACCATGTTGACAATCTTGGAACTCGTTTTCCCTCTGGGGTCTGCATGTTCAGGGCATTCCTTGGAAAAGTGTCCGGGCTTCCCACAGGCGTAGAACTCTAGCTCAGCCTTGTTGAACTTCTTGTTCTTGAAGGTAGTAGTCTTGGTAGGCTTGTTGAAAACATGTTTGTTCTTCCTTTCACTACAAAAAAAAGACACATCCGTGACATTTTGGGCCGAACGAATTTCCCCCCTGTCATACTTATGACACTTCTATGACAATAATTATGACAAAACCCGGTATCATCATAGATGTGGTGGGGTCCTACTTCTATGACAAAAAATCATGACAGAAAATGGGCTTTTCGTCCTGGGTGGGTCGAAGACGCAGCTGCATGACATTATTTGGGCCGTCCATGACGGAAAAAACCGTGGTAGAAGCGAGGGCGAGGAAAATATCGGGGGAGTTCCCGGTTATGGTGGGTGGTCGGGGCCGAGCGATGCGTGTTTCTCTCATACGTATGCGCGTGTGTGCGAGGCGTTGGGATCTAACTAAACGCGAGCGAGGCGTTGGGCTCTAACTGAACCCGAGCGATTGCACTAGCTACGCTACTGAACCCGAGTGATTCCTTCGCTACTGCTTCTAACTGAAGCCGATCGAACACTGTTGCCTCCTTCCCTTGATAAACAGTGAGCATTGTTGAGGGGGTTTGGATGAACAGTTCATGGTGGGGGGTTGGATGAACAGGACCCCGTGGTAGTAGAGGCCGTTGCCGCTGGATGAACAGTACCCCGATTGATCGAGCCGGTGGATGAACAAGACCCCGTGGAGGGCTGGATGAACAGGACCCCGTGGAGGGCTGGATGAACAGTAGCCGGTAGATGGCTGGATGGACAGTAGCTCGTGGAGGGGTGGTTGAACAGGATCCCGTGGAGAGGGCCGGTTGAACAGTAGCCGGTGGAGGAGCGTGCGGTGGAGGTTGGATGAACAGGAGCCCGTGGATGAACAGTCGCAGGTGGAGGCTGGAGGAGGTCGACGGTGGATGAACAGTAGCCCGTGGAGGCTGGAGGAGGTCGACAGTGGAGATGAAAAGTATCCCGTGGAGTCCCATTTTGCAGTACGCCACACCCCTCCCGATGAACAGGACCCCCGTTTCGACCATAGAGCTCCAGCACGAGTCTGTTTCCTCCGTTTTGCGGTACGCCACACCCCTCCCGATCAATAGGACCTCGTTTCACCATAGGAGGTCAGTTTCCTCCGTTTTGCGGTACGCCAGACCCCTCCCGATGAACAGGATCCCGTTTCGACCGTGGCCGGTCGAACACAAGGCCGTTTCCTCTGTTCTGTGGTACGCTAGGCCTCGTTTGCATCGGTTGTTCCGTCCAAGCCGGTTGGCTCCCGATGAACACGACGACGCGTTCCGTTCCGACCCAAATGGTTGCCTCCCCATGAACACGACGACGACACAGCTTCTCCGTTCCGACCAAGCCATGTACACGAGCCCTAGCCGTACGTATGCGCGAGTAGGCGTTCGAGACCCCGCCCGTATGTATGTACGTGCCCGTATTTACTTTCTTGCACCCTGGCCGCTGTACGTACGTGTACATGCTACGTGCGCGCCTCTACTACGACACGTGCGCGCCTCTACTACGACACATGCCCTTCCTTACACGGCCACGGTTCATCACTGCAGCCTGCAGACAGACCGATCGTATGTACGTACACATTCGCCACCAGAATGACAACGCTACATACGCTTCAACCAGGTGGGTCCCGACTGTCAGGCACTTCCTTGCGTGTGAAGATGTAGCTGGTGGGTCCCAGCAGTCAGGGGGGCGAATCATTTTTTTGCCCGTAATATGGACGCACTTCCTTGCGTGCGAAGATGTAGCTGGTGGGTCCTAGCAGTCTGGGGGGAAATGTTTTTTCGCGAAATACGATGGCCCGTTCGGTGGGTCCCTGCTGTCAGGTGGAGGAATCATTATTTTCCACGTAATAAGGAGGCACTTCCTTGCTGCGGCCGTGGACCCAGCTGTCAGCCTCTCCACTTACAGTACTCTTCCGATGGAAGTCGCCCGTTGACCACATTGACCACGCCGCGCCGAGAGCACCAAGGCGGTGGACGACGGCGAGGCCTAGGAAGGGAACGACGTGGAGCAAGGGAAGACGCGGCCGTGGATGCCCACGTGGAGCGGTGTACGAGGGTTCACTGGTTCGACTGTGGTGTGAGGCTGCCATCGCCGCAGGGCCTGGCCAGCGGTGGGAGTAGTAGGGGGCTGTGAGGCCTCCGCGGAAGCACAACCGACCACGGGAGGCAGGAGCAGGCGCCACGACCGGCGCTGCTTTGGGCGGCTGGAGCAAGAAGACCAGAGGTTGAAGAAGCACGACGGCCGTTGGATGGACATCGTACAATCACTGCAGCTAGAATCGTTTATATTGGCTAAGTTGACAAAGCCCTTGGTACGCGTCAACTTAGTAGGCCCACAGGTCAGCCTTCGAAATGGTGCGCCCCAGATGTCAGTGGGAGGAATCATTTTTTGGGCGGGTGAAGCTAGAATATCCGAGATTGAAGAAAAAGCACGAGATCCGTTGGATGGACATCCAACGGCTACTGTTGCTATAACTGTGTGTTGACTATAAGTTGATAAAGCTTTGCATACACGTCAACTTATTTTTTTAGGGGACGCTTCAACTTAGTAGGCTCACAAGTGTGTGGCAGAGAACTTATAGCCCATTTGAGATTTTTAAGAATGTACAACCCATTTTTGAATTCTAATGGAATTTACTACAGGCCATTTACAGTTTGTTAACAGTACAACCATTTTCTAACTAGGACAACGATTAATAATTTCAACCAACCGTTCGAAACGGAATTCAATAAAATTTTCCACATTTTGATGGGATCCGAAATATTTTTATCCCTATTCTAGTCAGATTAAATACAATTTCAATATAAATTTGTCTTACATAAAAATCCAACGAAACATTGCGCGCGCAACAATTAATGAAATTAAAATTTTTGAAATCAAAAAATAATATTTTGTAAACTAATTACGTGTTTGGTGCATTTTTTATAGTTACAACCCAGTTTTTATAATTACATCCCATTTATTATTTCTTAAATCCCATTTTCTTGTTAAGCCTAATGCATCCCTCCTAGGAAAGATTTGCAGCCCAGCAGGGTGGAGAATAACAAGTTGACCTTGCCTGGGTATTCCTCAAAAAAAAGTGCTAGCCATTTTCAACTTTAAAAAAATTAATATCTGGGCTGGATATCTGGCCCGGGCTAGACGGGCCACAACCCGCCCAGTTAATACCCTGCTCTCCTTTGAACAACAACGAAAACATCGCTCTTGTCTCTCAAAAAACCAAAACATCGCTCAAGAAAAACTCTGCAGTGCTCACACCTCAATAACACAAATACTGCTCGAGCTGCTTGGTCCCAGCTGTCGGCCGCTCCTTGCGCAATTCTCTCGTTTATTGACTACATAGGTTGACAATGGTGTGGGATCGTGATGTCAGGAAACCAGGAGGAAGCAAAAAATTACACTTGTAGTATATAATAAGGAGGCACTTGTGGACGTGCGACTATGGCTCTGGTGGGTCCACACTGTCATCCTCTCCAAGTAAAATCATCTCCTCATTCCTCATATCTGTTGACCATGTTGACAACACGAGATGGCGGCGCCACGGAGAGCGCAACTACTTGAAGGACGACGAAGAGGGCCTCACGGGCCCTATGGACGGTCTGATACAGCGCCCGCTGCTCATTCGGGAAGCCAGGATCATAGGGCCACATGTCCGCGACGGCATTGTCGTTCGCTTGTTCACCAGTGTTCGTTGACGAGACAGAGGTTGCAGCACAGGTCCTCCTGCACTTGTAGCTCTTCCGCCATTAGGGTGTCAAAGTGCAGCCGCACCTGCTCTATGGTGAACACGACATGAACCGGCTTGGATAGTGGCGCCGGCTCCTGGTCGGAAACTACGTCCATCGTCTGATTGTCGTCGCTCAGCTCGGCGAGCTCGCTGGCGAGCTAGCATATCCGGCTGCTGGACCGACCCACTGCCAAGCACGACTATGACTGCCTTGGCCCACCCAGACCGCCTCCCTCGCTCGCGCGCGCTTTCTGCCCGAAACGGTCAGCGCCGCCCGCCACGCTTCCTGGTGTTGGCGATTGCTCCGCCTTCAAATGACACAAGTGTCGTCCGTCCATCCGTCTGCCGCCCACATTAATGATACGCGGTTGTCGAGGCGGCTACTCTGGCGCCACACGTCCGTCCCTTCGCCGCCCACCATTGCTATATAAACTGCTACGTCGGCCATAGCCGCAGTCATCCGCCTCTGTTCCCTTTCTCCTGTCCACACCACTACTGCCCACCATGGCTTCCTCGCGCTCCAGCGCTCTTCGAGACGGGCGGACGACGGACCACAAGGAGATGGCAACTGGAGGACGATGACGTCCCAATGGAGAACATGGTAGTCCACGATCCGGCGCCAACCCCTCCTCCGCGCCATCCTCGTCGGTGCATTGCACCATGACCATCGGCGAGGGCCGTGCCCAATACATGGACACGGTGAGGCAGAAGCGTGAGGAGCAGTTCCGGGAGGCACATGCCAACGCCGCCTACAACCACCATCTCCTCCAGGAGCACCTGCAGGTAGAGGAGCAGATCGCCGTGGAGCGGGCGGAGCAGGAGGCGCTGCTCGACTCGTACCGCTCCGCCCGCGAGGGCCGCCTCGAGCGCTGGCGGTACCGCATGCGGGTGGAGGAGGCTGCGGCTGCCTACAAAGAGGCTGATGAAGCGGGTGGGGCGCTGTTTGGCGAGACCGAGGATGAGGCAGAGGACAATGCCGGCTCCGAGGAGTCCCCGCTCCACTGGCGTCGAATGCCCTGCTCCGCCGAGGCCCCGCGGCGCCAACAACGAGGCAGAGGACACCGCTGGATCCGCGGAGGCCCCGCCCTGCCGGCACCGAGGCGGAGGCCCTACTCCACTGAGACCCCGCCCTGCCAACAACGAGGCAGAGGACAATGTCGGCTCCGACGAGTCCCCGCTCCGCTGGCTCGACGAGGCCCTACTTCAGCGAGGCCCCGCGACGCCAACAACGAGGTAGAGGACACCACCGGCTCCGCCGAGGCCCCGCCCCACCGGCACCGAGGCAGCGGCCCTACTCCGCCGAGACCCCTTCCCACCAACAACGAGGCAGAGGACATCGCCGGCTCAGCCGAGGCCCCACCCTGCAGCAACGAGGGGGAGGATTTCCCCCGCTCCGCCGAGGCGCCGCCCCGCCGGCAATGAGACTGAGGACATCGCCGGCTCCATCGAGGCCCTGCCCCGCTGCCAACGAGGCCGCGCCACACAGAAAACGAGGAAGAGTAGAACACGGTAGGTCGCCGCCGCTCGGGTCCAAGTAAGGCCACCGCTACTACCCTCCGGTTGAAGCCAATGTAGGCGGGTTGACCATTGATGGCCGATTAGCTTCTTGGCGGCGACGTGGAGTCGGAGAGCTATGTTGGAGAAGGACGTTGCTTCTACTTGTGCAGTTGGCTCAATGACACGTGGGCCCAACAAGCATCTGGGCCACATGTCAGTTACGCAACTGCACATGCAGTTAAGTCGCTGAAGCTCAATCCGCTGGAGAAGAACCTTTTGTTCGGCTCAGCAGGACACAGGTAGGTAGCTTCGGTTAATTAATTATACCTCCAACGCACCCCTTTTTAGTTGAAGAATTTATGAAATGTAATGAAATCCAGCATGTTTATATGAAATCCGACTGAGCATGAATGAATTTAGTTCGAATTCTTGTATCACTGGCGTTGGATGAACATGCAAAACAAAACGTACTAGCATTATTCCCAGGGTGATCACCTCGTTTGCAGCAGTTTCACATGTACGCCCTCCGGTCCTTTTTAGTCTGCATACAAGTTTTGTCTGCAGTCAAAGTATCTCTACTTTGACCGGAGTACAAAGAGTTTGAGTAGCTTTTTAGCATTCCTGCACATTGCAATCAAACACACAGACCCGGCAATTCATAGAGAACATTCAAAACAATCGATTATTATGCATCTCAGCGATTCACATGTCAGAGCCAATATTTACTTCACAACTAAAGAATAAAGAAAAATAGGTCGACGCTGCTGACAGCAAAGGGCGTCCCATTCGAAAATATCAAACACATGTCTTCTTGCTAACATCAATGAGCAAAATTTGACAAGGTTGTCCCATTCCAAAATGTCAAATGCTTGTTGTTTTTGTGCATCAATGAGCAAACTTTGACAAGGTTTTCCCATTTCAAAATATCAAATGTCTATGATTGTGGAATGGGCAGGGTTTGCCATCAGTTCAGACATTGACATGGCACCTCGTGCTAAATAAACCAGCTGTTCTTTTTGTGCAGTTCCACCAAAATCAACCAAATTCGCGCGTAGCTTGTATGATTGCGCCCATATATGTTGCAATGCCTTGAACATATCGGCACCTCCTTTCTTGTGGTGGAAATGAATGATTCGATGTATTCATAAACATTTTGTGCAGTTTCCATTGAAATCAAGCTGAGCACCCCTGTTTGCACAAATACAAAAGAAGTGATTAGTATAAAGAAAACTGTACTATGAATTGACAGTTTAAACAGGCACCTACATGGTCCATGTAGAGCACAATTTTTAAAAAATGGAACTCACAGGAAAGAATCCTACAACAACATTGTACTTGTGATGTCTACTACACAACCTTCTTCTTGTAGACGTTGATGGGCCTCCAAGTGCAGAGGTTTGTAGGACAGTAGCAAATTTCCCTCAAGTGGATGACCTAAGGTTTATCAATCCGTGGGAGGCGTAGGATGAAGATGGTCTCTCTCAAGCAACCCTGCAACCAAATAACAAAGAGTCTCTTGTGTCCCCAACACACCCAATACAATGGTAAATTGTATAGGTGCACTAGTTCGGCGAAGAGATGGTGATACAAGTGCAATATGGATGGTAGATATAGGTTTTTTGTAATCTGAAAATATAAAAACAGCAAGGTAGCAAGCGATAAAAGTGAGCACAAATGGTATTGCAATGACAGGAAATAAGGCCTAGGGTTCATACTTTCACTAGTGCAAGTTCTCTCAACAATAATAACATAATTGGATCATATAACTATCCCTCAACATGCAACAAAGATTCACTCCAAAGTCACTAATAGCGGAGAACAAATAAAGAGATTATGGTAGGGTACGAAACCACCTCAAAGTTATTCTTTCCGATCAATCCATTGGGCTATTCCTATAAGTGTCGCAAACAGCCCTAGAGTTCGTAGTAAAATAACACCTTAAGACACACATCAACCAAAACCCTAATGTCACCTAGATACTCCAATGTCACCTCAAGTATCCGTGGGTATGATTATACGATATGCATCACACAATCTCAGATTCATCTATTCAACCAACACATAGAACCTCAAAGAGTGCCCCAAAGTTTCTACCGAAGAGTCAAGACGAAAACGTGTGCCAACCCCTATGCATAGGTTCATGGGCGGTACCCGCAAGTTGATCACCAAAACATACATCAAGAGAATCAATAGAATAACCCATTGTCATCACGGTTATCCCACACAAGACATACATCAAGTGTTCTCAAATCATTAAAAGACTCAATCCGATACGATAACTTCAAAGGGGAAACTCAATCCATTACAAGAGAGTAGAGGGGGAGAAACATCATAAGATCCAACTATAATAGCAAAGCTCGCGATACATCAAGATCGTGCCAAATCAAGAACACGAGAGAGAGAGAGATCAAACACATAGGTACTGGTACATACCCTCAGCCCCGAGGGTGAACTACTCCCTCCTCGTCATGGAGAGCGTCGGGATGATGAAGATGGCCACCGGTGAAGGATCCCCCCTCCGGCAGGGTGCCAGAATAGGGTCCCGATTGGTTTTTGGTGGCTACAAAGGTTTGCGGCGGCAAAACTCCCGATCTATTCTGTTTTCTGGAGGTTTCAGTATTTATAGGATTTTTTGGCGTAGGTCTCACGTCAGGGGGGTCTCAGGGTTGTCCACGAGGCAGGGGCCCATGCCCAAGGGGGTGGGCGCGCCCCCCACCCTCATGGGCAGCCCGGGACTCTCCTGGCCCAACTCTTTTGCTCCGGGGTCTTCTTTTGGTCCATAAAAAATCGTCAAAATTTGGCAAGTCCATTGGACTCCGTTTGGTATTCCTTTTCTGTAAAACTCAAAAACAAGGAAAAAAGAAACTGGCACTAGGCTCTAGGTTAATAGGTTAGTCCCAAAAATCATATAAAATGGCATATAAATGCATATAAAACATCTAATATGGATAATATAATAGCATGAATACTTCATAAATTATAGATACGTTGGAGACGTATCACTTGCGCATCACAACAAAAAGATGGAGATATGTCAGTCCTTCTGAGCTGAAGTTAGTTTGGTCTTGTGGGGGGTAATGTAACCATCATTCAACTGCTCCTTCTGATGAGAAGATAGACATGGCTTCTTCATCCTGGCATAATCGGAACTAGTCACTTCACATACTCCGTACTCTTCTTTAGAGGAAGATGATCCTATTGTGCAAAGACAAGAGGACAACTAAATGCTAGCATCTCTGTTTGCTCGGAAAAAAGGAAAGGAAATATTTAAAACAACACAGATGAAGCACTTCTCAAGGACAATTCCACTTTCTCATGACAGTATCTAAATAGTAGCACAACACCAATAGAGATGACAAAGCTCAATCATATGGATGAAATCCGTGGGCGAGTACCAACCTTTGTCAGGAGGCTTATTGTGTAGAGCATACAGATAAAGCACTTCTCTGGAACCATCTGTTGTTATCTACTGTGGTTGTCATGCTTACTATATACTCCTCGATTAGTTTAATGTTTCCAAAATCTTCTTGTGCAGTTCCACTAAAATATATGGTATCTTCAAAGAAGATCCCTGTTTGCACAAGTAGAGATAATTACATATTACATTAAGAGTGGCATCAAATCAGTGGCAAAGCAATTGTTCATTCCAGCCATAGCAATAAATTAAGATGCAAAACTATATCATTACTTGTGTCATCACAGTTCCAGTGCTTCATTACAGCACCGGGAGTTGATTTTTGTTTTTCTTCCGCTTGTTCATCCCCTTCATCAGTTGGTTCAATAACAGACAAGCTTCGCCTTCAATGTAAGATTTGGCATGGTAATTAGGGTGGACAAGTATAGCACTAAACAACGACATTATTTTTCTGATGAAAGTGGCAAAATAGAGGCCAACCGTTGTAAAATATCCTTATCTTACCTCAATGGGATATTACCGTGCACATACAGATTGGAAGTCTTGTCTCCATTTGTGCAGTTCACTAAAATCAAGCAACATTACCGTACAAGTAGCACAACATATGAAAGCACACTGCACAATCATGTGAAAGAAAACTAGTACTGACCTCTCATGACACGGAATTCAAACAACTCACAAGAAGAAGATCTGAACCAAATTTGCCAACACGGATAGGAAGTAAGATATCCTCTTGTGCAGTTCCACTAAGATCAAGCAATCAAGCAACATTGTATGTGTGACATTTTGGTTGAACTACACAAAACACTCTTAAAACAAAAGTGTTTTGTGTAGTGTAACAAAAGGTCACAATAGCAATGAGGTGAAGTAGATAACCCTGTTTACACAGAGGTGCAAAGGAAACAACTAGTGGTCAATAACGGTGGATGACACAGAAGCCAACAAAAAGAAGCATCTAACTTATCTAAATGGGAAAGAAAGCAAGACAGTAGCATTTCTCAAATGGTGGCATTGATTAATATTAACAGAGAGATTATATTAACAATAAATTCATTAAACATGTAATTTGCTTTTAACTGTGGCATTGCATCAATTTTCCAGCGGCATTATTAGAGGGTGTCTGTTTACAGGGAGTTTTTGGTGTAGGGACTAAAAAAAGTCTGTGTCAGTCCCATCTAAACCAAACAAGAGGGACTTTTAGGGACTAAAAGTGGGAATTTGGGACTAAAGAAAGAAGACCCTGAGGGAGAGTCTTTTGGGGACTTTTTTCAACAGTTGCCCCTGCCTCATGATCGCACCTTGTATCTATTAGTTCATTACTAGGGGTAACATGGTCTTTTAGCATGTTATTTAATAACCTCTAGTCCATGTCTAGTCCCTGGAACCAACTAGGTAGGGAATAGGGACTTTTTAACCAAACAGGGCCTTAGATTAACAACAGCTAAAGAGTTGCACGGGATAGTGGACGTACCAGCACCATGTGCATCTACCGATGTATGAAGGGGTTATGCACAGTCTGCTGCAACAAAGAACAAACAACCAAGGAGCATATTTGTGTTGGTCCCAGTTTTGTTATCTTTAGACTCCTTTCCCTATGTGAGCGCAGCAAATCTAGTCATGCTCAAACTCTACAACCTTGTCCCCCGAAACAAAAAGATCAGTTCGTTACAGATGTGCGTACTGCAGTTGCCATTGTTTTCCCTTTTCGACCAACGTAGGTGCTGGATAGCCAGTCTGTACTAGTACTTTCCCCCTTCCTTTCCTCTTTGAACCACATCCTAGATTCATGCTATACAACTTTCCCCACTACGTTCCCCCATTCCTTTCCTCTTTGAACCACGTCTTAGATTCATGCTATACAATCTTCCTCACTACTTTCCTGCTTCCTTTCCTTTTTGAACCACGTCCTAGATTCATGCTATACAACTTTTCCCACTACTTTCCCCCATTCCTTTCCTGTTTGAACCATGTCCTAGATTCATGCTATACAACTTTCCACACTACTTTCCTGTTTGATCCAACACCTAGATTCGAGTGTAGAAGCGGAAAAAGCCCACATGCAGCTAGAGCAATGCATGTGGAATAAGTAAATTATACCTTAAGGTTCTTGGGGTGTGGTTTGGTGGGCGACCGGAGGCCGTTCGGCCCACACTATGTATGGCGGGGAGGAAGAAGGGGTCGGAGGCCCTCCCGCGCCACCGCTGGGTGAAAGAGAACAGCTGCGCCGGTGGTGGATTCCCTCCCTCGCCAACGGCGATAGCGTTAAGCCTCCTTCCCTTCCCGGCGGATGGATCCTACCGGCTGTTTGACCAGCAGTGAGGGTAGAGAGAAAGGCCAACGAAGTCTTGTTTAGATCTGGAGAGGATGAGAGAGTGTGAAGAGAGCAACTACATGCGCTGAGGCTCCAGCGTGTATATATATACTGGAGAGAGAGTGTGAAGAGTGCAAACCCTAGAAAAAAGCGCCGAGGCTGCAGCGTATACGTGATGAGGTGATTATACGGTCACTACAAGATTGTATAGCTCCGTACCCATCCATTTTGACTAGTCAAAGATGAAGGAAATATGCCCTAGAGGCAATAATAAAGTTATTATTTATTTCCTTATATCATGATAAATGTTTATTATTCATGCTAGAATTGTATTAACCGGAAACATAATACATGTGTGAATATATAGACAAACAGTATGTCACTAGTATGCCTCTACTTGACTAGCTTGTTAATCAAAGATGGTTATGTTTCCTAACCATGAACAAGGAGTTGTTATTTGATTAACAAGGTCACATCATTAGTTGAATGATCTGATTGACATGACCCATTCCGTTAGCTTAACACTTGATCGCTTAGTATGTTAATGCTTTCTTCATGACCCATACATGTTCCTATAACTATGAGATTATGCAACTCCGTGCCACGGAGGAACACTTTGGTGCTACCAAACGTCACAACGTGAATCGGGTGATTATAAAGGAGTACTACAGGTGTCTCCAAAGGTACTTGTTGGGTTGGCGATTTGAGATTAGGTTTTGTCACTCCGATTGTCGGAGAGGTATCTCGAGCCTTCTCGGTAATGCACATCACCTAAGCCTTGCAAGCATTACAACTAATGAGTTAGTTGTGAGATGATGTATTACGAACGAGTAAAGAGACTTACCGTAACGAGATTGAACTAGGTATTGGATACCGACGATCGAATCTCGGGTAAGTAACATACCGATGACAAAGGAACAACGATGTCGTTATGCGGTTTGACCGATAAAGATCTTCGTAGAATATGTAGGAACCAATATGGGCATCCAGGTTCCGCTATTGGTTATTGACCGAGAATGGTTCTAGGTCATGTCTACATAGTTCTCGAACCCGTAGGGTCCGCACGCTTAACGTTTCGATGACAGTTCATAATGAGTTTATAAGTATTGATGCACCGAAGGTTGTTCGGAGTCCCGGATGTGATCACGGACATGACTAGGAGTCTCGAAATGGTCGAGACATAAAGATTGATATATTGGAAGCCTATGTTTGGACTTCGGAAGTGTTCCGGGTGAAATCGGGATTTTACCGGAGTACCGGGAGGTTACCGGAACCCCCCGGGAAGTCTATGGGCCTTAATGGGCCATGGGAGAAGAGGAAGGGCAGGCCAAGGTGGGCTGCGCGCCCCCCTCCCCCCTCTAGTCCGAATAGGACAAGGAAGGGGGGGCGCCCCTTCCCTCTTCCCCCTCCTCCAATCCTAGTCCAACTAGGAGAAGGGGGAGTCCTACTCCCGGTGGGAGTAGGACTCCTCCTTGCGCGCCTCCTCTAAGGCCGCCACCTCCCCTTGTCTCCTTTATATCTGGGGGCAGGGGCACCCCAATACACACAAGTTGATCTACGGATCTTTCCTTAGCCGTGTGCGGTGCCCCTTCCACCATATTCCACTTCGGTCATATCGTCATGAGCTTAGGCGAAGCCTGCGCCGGAGAAGTCATATCGTCATGAGCTTAGGCGAAGCCCTGCGTCGGTGGAGCATCAACATCGCCCCACGCCATCGTCTTGACGGAACTCATCCCGACACTTTGCTGGATCGAGTCCGGGATCGCCATCGAGCTGAACGTGTGCGTAACTCGGAGGTGCCGTGCGCTCGGTGCTTGGATCGGTCGGATCGTGGAGACGTACGACTACATCAACCGCGTTGTTATAACGCTTCCGCTTTCGGTCTACGAGGGTACGTGGACGGACACTCTCCCCTCTCGTTGCTGTGCCATCACCATGGTCTTGCGTGATCGTAGGAAAATTTTTGAAATTACTACGTTCCCCAACAGTGGCATCCGAGCCTGGTTTTATGCGTTGATGTCATGTGCACGAGTAGAACACAAGTGAGTTGTGGACGATACAAGTCATACTGCCTACCAGCATGTCATACTTTGGTTCAGCGGTATTGTGAGATGAAGCGGCCCGGACCGACATTACGCGACGCTTCGCGAGACTGGTTTCACCGCTCGAGCACTCGTTGCTTAAAGGTGACCGGCGGGTGTCTGTCTCTCTCACTTTAGTTGAATCGAGTGTGGCTACGCCCGGTCCTTGAGAAGGTTAAACGGAGTCTATTTGACGAAATATCGTTGTGGTTTTGATGCGTGGTAAGAACGGTTCTTGCTCAGCCCGTAGCAGCCACGTAAAACTTGCAACAACAAAGTAGAAGACGCCTAACTTGTTTTTGCAGGGCATGTTGTGATGTGATATGGTCAAGACGTGATGCTATACTTTATTGTATGAAATGATCATGTTTTGTAACCGAAGTTATCGGCAATGGCGGGAGCCATATGGTTGTCGCTTATTGTATGAAATGCAACGCCATGTAATTGCTTTACTTTATCACTAAGGAGTAGCGATAGTCGAGAAGCAATAGTTGGCGAGACGACAACGATGCTACGATGGAGATCAAGGTGTCGCGCCGGTGACGATGGTGATCATGACGGTGCTTCGGCGATGGAGATCACAAGCACAAGATGATGATGACCATATCATATCACTTATATTGATTGCATGTGATGTTTATCCTTTATGCATCTTATCTTGCTTTGTTTGACGGTAGCATTATAAGATGATCTCTCACTAAAAATTATCAAGAAGTGTTCTCCCTGAGTATGCACCGTTGCCAAAGTTCGTAGTACCCAGACACCACGTGATGATCGGGTGTGATAAGTTCTACGTCCATCTACAACGGGTGCAAAACAGTTGCACACGCGGAATACTCAGGTTAAACTTGACGAGCCTAGCATATAACAGATATGGCCTCGGAACACGGAGACCGAAAGGTCGAACGTGAATCATATAGTAGATATGATCAACATAGTGATGTTCACCATTGAAACTACTCCGTCTCACGTGATGATCGGACATGGTTTAGTTGATTTGGATCACGTGATCACTTAGATGACTAGAGAGATGTCTGTCTAAGTGGGAGTTTTTAATATGATTAATTGAACTTAAATTTATCATGAACTTAGTACCGATAGTATTTTGCTTGTCTATGTCGATGTAGATAGATGGCTCGTCTGTTGTTCCGTTGAATTTTAATGCGTTCCTTGAGAAAGCAAAGTTGAAAGATGATGGTAGCAATTACACGGACTGGGTCCGTAATTTGAGGATTATCCTCATTGCTGCACGTAAAAATTACGCCCCGAAGCACCGCTGGGTGACAAGCTCTGCTGCAGATGCCGAGCGAAGTTATGAACGTCTCGCAAAGCAGATCGATGACTACTCTATAGTTCATTGTGCCATGCTTTACGGCTTAGAACCGGGTCTTCAACGACGTTTTGAACGTCATGGAGCATATGAGATGTTCCAGAGTTGAAGTTAATATTTCAAGCAAATGCCCGGATTGAGAGATATGAAGTCTCCAATAAGTTCTATAGCTGCAAGATGGAGGAGAATAGTTCACATCGGTGAGCACATACTCAAAATGTCCGGTATAACAATCACTTAATTCAGCTGGGAGTTAATCTTCCGGATGATAGTGTCATTGATGAATTCTCCAATCACGCCACCAAGCTACAAGAGCTTCGTGATGAACTATAATATGCAAGGGATGACTAAGACAATTCCTGAGCTCTTCGCGATGCTAAAAGCCATGGAGGTAGAAATCAAGAAAGAGCATCAAGTGTTGATGGTCAACAAGACCACTAGTTTCAAGAAAAGGGCAAAGGGAAGAAGAAGGAAACTTCAAAAGAACAGCAAGAAAGTTGCTGATCAAGAGAAGAAACCCAAGTCGGACCTAAGCACAAATCGAGTGTTTTACCGCAAGCGGACCTTTGGAAGCGGAACTGCCCCAAGTATTTGGCGGATAAAAAGGATGGCAAGGTGAACAAAGGTATATGTGATATACATGTTATTGATGTGTACCTTACTAGAGCTCGTAGTAGCACACAGGTATTTGATCTTGGTTCTTGCTAATATTTGCAACTCAAAGCAGGACTACGGAATAGACGAGCACCGGCAAAGGACGAGGTGACGATGCGCGTGGGAAATGGTTCCAAAGTCAATGTGATTGCGGTCGGCACGCTACCTCTACATCTACCTTCGGATTAGTTTTAGACCTAAATAATTGTTATTTGGTGCCGTGTTGAGCATGAACATTATATCTGGATCTTGTTTAATGCGAGACGGTTATTCATTTAAATCAGAGAATAATGGTTGTTCTATTTATATGAGTAATATCTTTTATGGTCATGCACCCTTGAAGAATGGTCTATTCTTGTTGAATCTCGACGAGTGATACACATATTCATAATGTTGAAGCCAAAAGATGCAGAGTTGATAATGATAGTGCAACTTATTTGTGGCAATCGCCGCTTAGGTCATATCGGTGTAAAACGCATGAAGAAACTCCATACCGATGGGCTTCGAATCACTTGATTATGAATCACTTGGTACTTGCGAACCGTGCCTCATGGGCAAGATGACCAAAACGCCGTTCTCCTAACTATGGAGCGAGCAACTGATTTGTTGGAAATCATACATACCGATGTTTGTGGTCCAATGAATGTTGAGGCACGCCAAGGGTATCGTTATTTTCTCACCTTCACAGATGATTTAAGCAGATATGGGTATATCTACTTAATGAAACACAAATCTGAAACATTTGAAAAGTTCAAAGAATTTCAGAGTGAAGTGGAAAATCATCGTAACAAGAAAATAAAGTTTCTACGATCTGATCGTGGAGGAGAATATTTGAGTTACGAGTTTGGTTTACATTTGAAACAATGTGGAATAGTTTAGCAACTCACGCCACCCGAACACCACAGAGAAATGGTGTGTCCGAACGTCGAATCGTACTTTACTAGATATGGTGCGATCTATGATGTCTATTTCGATTTACCGCTATCGCTTTTGGGGTTATGCTTTAGAGACGGCCGCATTCACGTTGAATAGGACACCGTCAAAATCCGTTGAGACGACGCCTTATGAACTGTGGTTTGGCAAGAAACCAAAGTTGTCGTTTCTTAAAGTTTGGGGCTGCGATGCTTATGTAAAGAAACTTCAACCAGATAAGCTCGAACCCAAATCGGAAAAATGTGTCTTCATAGGATACCCAAAAGAGATCATTGGGTACACCTTCTATCACAGATCTGAAGGCAAGATTTTCGTTGCTAAATTCGGGTCCTTTCTAGAGAAGGAGTTTCTCTCGAAAGAAGTGAGTGGGAGGAAAGTAGAACTTGATGAGATAATCAGATCTGCTCCCTTATTGGAAAGTAGTTCATCACAAGAAATGGTTCCTGTGACAACTACACCAATTAGTGAGGAAACTAATGATGATGATCATGAAGCTTGAGATCAAGTTGCTCTTGAACCTCGTAGGTCAACCAGAGTAAAATACGCACTGTGAGTGGTACGGTAATCTTATTTTGGAAGTCATGTTACTTGACCATGGCGAACCTACAAACTATGAAGAAGCGATGGTGAGCCCAGATTCGAAAAATGGCTGGAAGCCATGAAATCTGAGATGGGATCCATGTATGAGAACAAAGTATGGACTTTGGTTGACTTGCCGATGATCGGCAAGCCATTGAAAATAAATGGATCTTTAAGAAGAAGACTGACGCCGATGGTAATGTAACTGTCTACAAAGCTCGACTTGTTGCAAAAGGTTTTCGACAAGTTCAAGGAGTTGACTACGATGAGACTTTCTCACCCGTAGCGATGCTTAAGTCTGTCCGAATCATGTTAGCAATTGCTGCATTTTTATGATTATGAAATTTGGCAAATGGATGTAAAAACTGCATTCTTGAATGGATTTCTAGAAGAAGAGTTGTATATGATGCAACCAGAAGGTTTTGTCGATCCAAAAGGTGCTAACAAAGTGTGCAAGCTCCAGCGATCAATTTATGGTGCAGTGCAAGCCTCTCGGAGTTGGAATAAGCGCTTTGATAATGTGATCAAAGCATATGGGTTTGTCTGACTTTTGGAGAAGCTTTGTATTTACAAGAAAGTGAGTGGGAGCTCAGTAGCATTTCTAATATTATATGTGGACGACATATTATTGATTGGAAATGATATAGAATTTCTGGATAGCATAAAAGGATACTTGAATAAAAGTTTTTCAATGAAAGACCTCGGTGAAGCTGCTTACATATTGGGCATCAAGATCTATAGAGATAGATCAAGACGCTTGATTGGACTTTCACAAAGCACATACCTTGATAAAGTTTTGAAAAAGTTCAAAATGGATCGTGCAAAGAAAGGTTTTTACCTGTGTTACAAGGTGTAAGATTGAGTCGGACTCAATGCCCGACCACAACAGAAGATAGAGAGAAATGAAAGATGTTCCTATGCTTCAGCCATAGGCTCTATCATGTATGCAATGCTGTGTACCAGACTGACGTATGCTTAGTGTAAGCTTGGCAGAAGGTACCAAAGTAATCCAGAGTGGATCATCGACAGCGGTCAAGAACATCCCAAATACCGAAAAGGACTAAGGATATGTTTCTCGATATGGAGGTGACAAAGAGCTAGTCGTAAATGGTTACGTCGATGCAAGCTTTGACACCGATCCGGACGATTCTAAATCGCAAACCGGATACGTGTTTTTATTAAACGGTGGAGCTGTCGGTTGGTGCAGTTCTAAACAAAGCGCCGTGGCGGGATCTACATGTGAAGCGGAGTACATAGCTGCTTCGAAGCAGCAAATGAAGGAGTCTGGATGAAAGAGTTCATTTCGATCTAGGTGTCATACCTAGTGCATCGGGACCGATGAAAATCTTCTGTGACAATATCGGTGCAATTGCCTTGGCAAAGGAATCCAGATTTCACAAGAGGACCAAGCACATCAAGAGACGCTTCAATTCCATTCGGGACCAAGTCCAAGTGGGAGACATAGAGATTTGCAAAATACATACGGATCTGAATGTTGCGCACCGCTGACTAAGCTTCTTCCACGAGCAAAACATGATCAACACCAAGACTCCATGGGTGTAAGGATCATTACTTTGTAATCTAGATTATTGACTCTAGTGCAAGTGGGAGATGAAGGAAATATGCCCTAGAGGCAATAATAAAGTTATTATTTATTTCCTTATATCATGATAAATGTTTATTATTCATGCTAGAATTGTATTAACCGGAAACATAATACATGTGTGAATATATAGACAAACAAGATGTCACTAGTATGCCTCTACTTGACTAGCTTGTTAATCAAAGATGGTTATGTTTCCTAACCATGAACAAGGAGTTGTTATTTGATTAACAAGGTCACATCATTAGTTGAATGATCTGATTGACATGACCCATTCCGTTAGCTTAACACTTGATCGCTTAGTATGTTAATGCTTTCTTCATGACCCATACATGTTCCTATAACTATGAGATTATGCAACTCCGCTTATCGGAGGAACACTTTGGTGCTACCAAACGTCACAACGAATCGGGTGATTATAAAGGAGTACTACAGGTGTCTCCAAAGGTACTTGTTGGGTTGGCGATTTGAGATTAGGTTTTGTCCTCCGATTGTCGGAGAGGTATCTCCGAGCCTTCTCGGTAATGCACATCACCTAAGCCTTGCAAGCATTACAACTAATGAGTTAGTTGTGAGATGATGTATTATGGAACGAGTAAAGAGACTTACCGGTAACGAGATTGAACTAGGTATTGGATACCGACGATCGAATCTCGGGTAAGTAACATACCGATGACAAAGGGAACAACGTATGTCGTTATGCGGTTTGACCGATAAAGATCTTCGTAGAATATGTAGGAACCAATATGGGCATCCAGGTTCCGCTATTGGTTATTGACCGAGAATGGTTCTAGGTCATGTCTACATAGTTCTCGAACCCGTAGGGTCCGCACGCTTAACGCTTCGATGACAGCTCATAATGAGTTTATAAGTATTGATGCACCAAGGTTGTTCGAGTCCCGATGTGATCACGGACATGACGAGGAGTCTCGAAATGGTCGAGACATAAAGATTGATATATTGGAAGCCTATGTTTGGACTTGGAAGTGTTCCGGTGAAATCGGGATTTTATCGAGTACCGGAGGTTACCGGAACCCCGGAAGTCTATGGGCCTTAATGGGCCATGGGAGAAGAGGAAGGGCAGGCCAAGGTGGGCTGCGCCCCTCCCTCTAGTCCGAATAGGACAAGGAAGGGGGGGGCGCGCCTCTCCTCTTCCCCTCCTCCAATCCTAGTCCAACTAGGAGAAGGGGGGTCCTACTCCCTGGGAGTAGGACTCCTCCTTAGTGCGCCTCCTCTAAGGCCGCCACCTCCCTTGTCTCCTTTATATACGGGGCGGGGGCACCCCAATACACAAGTTGATCTACGGATCTTTCCTTAGCCGTGTGCGGTGCCCCTTCCACCATATTCCACTTCGGTCATATCGTCATGGAGCTTAGGCGAAGCCTCGCGCCGGAGAAGTCATATCGTCATGGAGCTTAGGCGAAGCCTGCGTCGGTGGAGCATCAACATCGCCACCACGCCGTCGTCTTGTGGAACTCATCCCGACACTTTGCTTGGATCGGTCCGGGATCGCCATCGAGCTGAACGTGTGCGTAACTCGGAGGTGCCGTCGTTCGGTGCTTGGATCGGTCGGATCGTGGAGACGTCGACTACATCAACCGCGTTGTTATAACGCTTCGCTTTCGGTCTCACGAGGGTACGTGGACGGACACTCTCCCCTCTCGTTGCTGTGCCATCACCATGGTCTTGCGTGATCGTAGGAAATTTTTTGAAATTACTACGTTCCCCAACAAAAGAATCCTCCTGGCACCGCCCCAGATCACTTTCTCTCTCTGTCATGCGGGGCCTACCTGTCATTGGGTGGAAGAAAGAAGTCGAACAAAAACAAAGTTATGCTCAAGTGTAGTTATCCAACCTGAGACCTCATGTTTGATGAGCGAACAGGCTAACCAGCTACACCACCCTCCTGTTATGTTCAACGAGAGGAAAATAACCTTTTATACATTCCTGCATTCGTGTGACAAGCATGTCGTGTTTTTTTTGCGTGCGAGTCATTTGGATTTAATTCTTAATCATGTCATGTGGCTTTGGTGGTAAGGTCTTTTGGGATTTAAAGCAGTGTTGGTAGTACAGAAATAATGCAGCCTTAGTCACCTTACCTCTCTCCACGTAGTAATGTTGGGTCCCACCGATCGAGGGTGAAACAAACAAATTAATAAGAAAAATTAAAAGCGCCCGTGAGCAGTATCTTACCTCACACATCTCGCTCATCGCTCGTGAACACCGTCCAATTGATCCCTCTATTCGCCACGTACTATTTTAAGTGAATCCTTATTATAACATGCACACAATTTTGGGCACTTGTATTCGACCTAAGTCAGTGTGCCACCGTATCTCGTACTACTCCCTCCATCTAGGTGTAATAAGTCACGTTAGAAGGTGCAGCGGGACGAAGGTGCAAGCAGATTGGAGGAGAAGGAGAAACTTGACCGGTCCTTCCTCCCGTCAAAGCCCTGATTTTGTTTTAGCTACCATGAAGGGCCACCACTACAAAAAAAAAAAGACACATCCGTGACATTTTGGGCCGAACGAATTTTTTTTTGTCATACATATGACACTTCTATGACGATAATTGTGACAGAACCCGGTATCATCATAGATGTGGTGGCCTCCTACTTCTATGACAAAAAATCATGACAGAAAATGGGCTTTTCGTCCTGGGCGGGACGGAGATGCAGTTGCATGACATTCTTTGGGCCGTCCATGACGGAAAAAACCGTGGTAGAAGCGAGGGGTAGGAAAATTTCGGGGAGTTGCCGGTTACGGTGGGAGGTCGGGGGCCAAGCGATGCGCGTTTCTCTCGTACACATACGCTGCAAAAGTGTGCGGCGTTGATCTAATCAACCCGAAGCGAGGCGTTGGGCTCTAATCGAACCCGGCGATTGATTGCACCGCAGACTACGCGTTCTTCGAACCGATCGATCGATCGATGGTCGTTAATCGAACCCGATGGAGCAATTTCTTCACTCTGCTGCTAATCAAGCCGATCGATTTGGATGAATAGTGAGCGTTATGGGGGGTTGGATGAACAGGACCCGTGGTGTGGAGGGCTGGATGGATAGTACATGGTGGAGGGTGGCGTGGAGGGTGGTTGAACAGACCCCATGGTGTGGAGGGCTGGATGAGCAGAGCGGTGGAGGGGTGCCCGTGGAGGGTGGTTGAACAATGGCGGTGGAGTAGTAGCGGTGGAGGCTGGATGAACAGGGGCCCGTGGAGGCCGGAGGAGGTCGACGGTGGAGATGAACAGTATCCGTGGAGTCCTGTTTTGCGGTACGCCACACCCTCCCGATGAACAGGACCCGCTTTGATCGTAGGGAGGTCCATTTCCTCCGTTTTGCGGTACGCCACACCCCTCCAGATCAACAGGACCCCCGTTTCGACCGTAGGAGGTCCGTTTCCTCCGTTTTGCGGTACGCCACACCCCTCCCGATCAACAGGACCCCGTTCTGAATGTAGGAGGTCCGTTTCCTCCGTTCTACGGTACACCAGGCCTCGTTTCCATTGCCTGTTCCGTCCAAGCCCTCCCGATGAACACGACCACGCATTCCGTTCCGACCCAGCCGGTTGGCTCCCACGCGTTTTGTTGCCTCCCGATGAACACGACGCATTCCGTTGCCTCCCCATGAACACGACGCATTCTGTTGCCTCCCCATGAACGCGACGATGACACTGTTTCTCTGTTCCGACCCAGCCATGTACACGAGCCCTTGCCGTACGTATGCGCGAGTAGGCGTTCGAGACCCCGCTCGTGTGTACACATACGTGGCCGTATTTTCTTTCTTGCACCCTGGCTGCTGTACATACGTGTACATGCTATGTGCGCGCCTCTACTATGACATGTGCGCGCCTCTACATCCACCAGTATATATGTACGTACACGTTCGCGACCAGAATGACAACGCTACGTACGCTTCGACAAGGTGGGTCCCGACTGTCAGGCACTTCCTTCCCTACGAAGATGTAGCTGGTGGGTCCCAGCAGTCAGGGGGGCGAATCGTTTTTTTGCCCGGACGCACTTCCTTGCGTGCGAAGATGTAGCTGGTGGGTCCCAGCAGTCAGGGGGCGAATCATTTTTTTTGCCCGGACGCACTTCTTTGCGTGCGAAGTGTAGCTGGTGGGTCCCAGCAGTCAGGGGGAAACGTTTTTTCCGCAAAATACGGTGGCCCGTCCGGTGGGTCCCCATTGTCAAGTGGAGGAATAATTATTTTGCGCGTAATAAGGAGGCACTTCCTTGCTGCGGCCGTGGACCCAGCTGTCAGCCTCTCCACGCACAGTACTCTTCCGATGGAAGTCGGTCATTGACCACATTGACCACGCCGCGCCGAGAGCACCACGGTGGTGGACGACGGCGAGGCCTAGGAAGGGGACGACACGGAGGCAAGCAAGACTCGGCAGTTGTTTCCCACGCGGAGGGGAGTACGAGTGTACGAGGGTTTACTAGTTCGTCTGCCATCGCCGGAGAATAACAGCAGGTGTGGGTGAGTAGAGGGATGGCTAGGCCAGCGATGGGAGTACGGTGGGGCGGTGAGGCTCACAAGCAAGATAGCCGGCAGGGAGGAGGGAGCAGGCAGTCCCGCCGGTGCTTGTTTGAGCGGCTGGAGCAGGAAGAGCAGAGATTGAAGAAGCACGACGGCCGTTGGATGGACATCCAACCGTCACTGCTTGTGCGTCAACCTTTTTTTTAGGAAAGCCTCAAATCTGTGGAAAACAGCATACAACCCATCAGCCATTATTTCTAATAATTTACAGCCCATTTGCTAATTCTTAATGTTTTTTTGGAGCCCATATTCTTTTTGTTAGCATTACAGCCCATATTGTGGCCACGGTTAAAAAATTATACGAAATTTTGTATATTTCCGTGCGGTCCAAACTGTTTTTAATCCCGAAATTTCGACTCACATTCAAACTGATTTTAAAAATAAATGTATATCAATATAAAATCCAACAAATTCTCCACGCATAATAATTAATGTAATTTAAAATCTTGAAATGAAAAATATATATTTGAAACTAATTGCCCGTTTGATGTGTTTTAAAAATGTACAACCCATTTCTCATTCTCGATGGGCTATTTTCTCGCCAAATTAATGAAAGCTCTCCTCGCCTTGAAAGATTTGCAGCCCAACAGGCCTGACAATGCGACTTACTTGGCAAATCACAAAAAAACTGGGCTGTGGCCGTGGACCCAGCTGTCAGCCTCTCCACGTACAGTACTCTTCCGATGGAAGTCGTTCCTTGACCACGTTGACCACGCCGCGCGGAGAGCACCACGGCGGTGGACGATGACGAGGCCTAGGAAGGAGACGACACAGAGCCGGGGAAGACGCGGCAGTGGAAGCCCGCGCGGAGAGGAGTACAAGGGTTCACTGGTTCGGCTACGGTGTGAGGCTGCCGTCGCCGTAGGGCCTGGCCAGCGGTGGGAATAGTAGGGGGCGGTGAGGCCTCCGCGGGAGCACAACCGGCCATGGGAGGCAGGAGCATGCGGCACGACCGGTGCTGCTTTGGGCGGCTGGAGCAAGAAGAACAGAGGTTGAAGAAGCACTACGGCCGTTGGATTGACATCGTACGGTCACTGGAGCTAGAATCGTTCATATTGACTAAGTTGAGAAAGCCCTTCATCCCCGTCAACTTAGTAGGCCCACAAGATAGCCTCCCACTAAGGTGGGTCCCAGCTAGCCGGGGGAGTATTCATTTTTTTGTGCGCAATAAGGAGGCACTTTCGGTGGGTCCGAGCTGATAGCGGGGGGAACATTTTTTTGTGAAATACGGTGGCCCGTCCGGTGGGTCCCAGCAGTTAGGGGGAAACGATTTTTTTCGCAAAATACTGTTGGCCTGTCCGGTGGGTCCCCGCTGTCAGGTGGAGGAATAATTATTTTCCGCGTAATAAGGAGGCACTTCCTCGTGGCTGGTGTGGACCCAGCTGTCAGCCTCTCCACGTACAGTACTCTTCCGATGGAAGTCGGTAATTGACCACATTGACCACGCCGCGCCGAGAGCACCACGGCAGTGGATGACGGCGAGGCCTAGGAAAGGGACGACGCGGAGCCGGGCCACGGGAGGCAGGAGCAGGCGACACGACCGGCGCTGCTTTGGGCGGCTGGAGCAAGAAGAGCAGAGGTTGAATAAGCACTATGGCCGTTGGATGGACATCATACGGTCACTGGAGTATTGTCTAAGTTGACAAAGCCCTCCGTCCCCGTCAACTTAGTAGGCCCACAAGTCAGCCCAACAATATGGTGGGTCCCAGCTAGGAGGGGGTATTCATTTTTTCGGGCGTAATAAGGAGGCACTTCCTTGCGTGCGAAGATATAGCTGGTGGGTCCGACACATCCGGCGGGGAACGTTTTTTCATGAAATCTGAGGCCCTTCCTGTGGGTCCTAGCTGTCGGTGGAGGAATCATTATTTTGCGCGTAATAAGGAGGCATTTCCTTGCGTGCGGCCGTGGACCCAGCTGTCGGCCTCTCCACGCATGATCCACTTCCGATGGATGTCGTTCGTTGACCACGTTGACCAAGCCGCGCCGAGAGCACCGAGGCGGTGGACGACGGCGAGGCCTAGGAAGGAACGACACGGAGCCGTGGAATACTCGGCGCTTGTTTCCCACGCGAGGAGTACGAGGTTTATGGTTAAATCTGCTGTCGCGGAGAATAACATCATGTGTGGGTGAGTAGAGGATGGCTAGGCCAGCGATGGGAGTACAATGGGGCCGTGAGGCTCTTGCGGCACAAGATAGCCGGCCATGAGGAGGAGGGAGCAGCAGTCCCGGGCGCTTGTTTGAGCGGCCGGATCATGAAGAGCGAGATTGAAGAAGACGACACCGTTGGATGGACATCCAACGATCCTGCTCTCGTGTGTTGACTAAGTTGACAGAGGCGTTGCAAAGGCGTCAACCTTTTTTATGAAAGCATACGCGTCAACCTGTAGTAGGCGCACAAGTCAGCCTCATATCTGTGGAAAACAACATACAACCCAGCTGCCATTATTTCTAATAATGTACATCCCATTTGCTAATTCTTAAGGTTTTTTTGGAGCCCATCTTCTTTTTGTTAGCATTACACCCCATATTGTGGCCACGGTTAAAAAGTATACGAAATTTTGCATATTTTGGTGCGGTCAACTGTTTTTAATCCAGAAATATCGATTCACATTCAAACTATTTTGAAAAATAATTTATATAAATATAAAATCCAAATAATTGTCCACGCATAAAAATCAATGGAATTTAAGATCTTGTAATGAAAAAAAATTGAAACTAATTCCCGGTTTGATGTGTTTTAAAAAAGTACATGCCATTTCTGGGCAAACCAAATGAAACTCTCATCGTCTTGAAAGATTTGCAGCCCAGCAGGGCCGATAAAACAAGTAGGCCTTGTTTGGGTATTTCTTTAAAAAAAATAGAACTGGGCTAGCCATTTCCAGCAAGAAAAAAACATAACTGGGCTCATGATGTGGTAAACATAAATAAAACCATGGCTAGACGGGCCACAGCCCCCGCACAGCCCCGTTGTTACCCTGATCCGTCGCTAAAACTAGTATAAATAACAACTGCTTGTTCCTCAAAAAAAAACTGCACGACTTGTCGGGTCCTGGTGTCACCGCTCGTAGTGTAATTCTCTTGTTTATTGACTACGTTGACAATGGCGTGAGCCCCGATGTCCAACCATTAGGAGGAACCATATTTTGGGCTTGTACTATAGAGGCACTTGCTTGCGTCTCGCCATGACGCTGGTGGGTCCCTCATCGTCATCCTCTCCACGTCTGATCATCTCCTTGTTCCTCTCGGTTGTTGACGACGTTGACAACGCAAGAGGGCGACGCATCACGCACGGCGAAGCGAACCAAGGCCGCAAGGCGGAGGACGACAGCGAGGCCTCGGACGGAACAAACAGAGCCATTGAAGATCGCCGTCCATTCGCATCGAGGGGAGTACGAGGTTGACTGGTTCGAACGCAGTGCGTGTTGGGGCTGACGTCGCGGAGAATAACAAGACGTGGGGGAATAGAGGAGGGACTGCCAACGTTGGAGGGTACATACGGTAGGTCGTCGGAGGGCGCAGCCACCATGGAGGCGGGGGCGGCGGAGCCGACGGGTGGTTTGGTTTGGGCGGCCGGAGGAAGAAGAAGACAAGAGATAGAAGATACACGACGATGTTGGATGTCAATCCAACGGCTGGTAGGAAGAATCTTTTGTTGATGGCTAGTAAGTCGACACCACCTTGGATAGGCTATTTCCTCGTGGGTCCCAAATGTCGAATCCAAATCATCACGGTCATGCAGCCTTTCCTATGAAAATTTACAGCCCATTTGATGTGCTAGTTCAAATAAGTTTGTGGGTGCTGGTGGGGCTAATCACTTGGCTTCAGAATGCACAGTGAGCTCAAGCAGCCAGTGAGTGATGTTATTTCCTTGGTTGTGATTTGTTACAATATTTCACTCTAAATTAAGCGAATGGCAAGCCATTTGCCTTGTTTCAAAGAAAATATGACATCACAGCCGAGTTGAAAATGACAGGAACATCTAACTCCAGCTTACAAACTGTACAAAAGCACGAGCGTTGATTGTTCATCAGGTTTACAAAAAAAACCCAGATTGAAAAGGGCAACAACATCTAACTCCAGCACTGTTTTTGGCAGTCACAGTCAAATGGATCGGTCAGGTCCATAGAATGAACATCCTGGGTCGTAAAATTTACTGGATTATGACCACAATATGTTGTAAATAGAAGCCCGACACGTTCATAAGCTCTTTTGCCCACCCAAAACTCCTTTTTTTGCTCTTGTCAAAACCATGCTGCTGATAAACTTAAGCCTGATGGACAATAGTAACCTCGCATTCAGCAGGAAGAATGTGACAAATCTTGTGTTTGCACGGTTGGCTACATATCGTTCTAGCGTTATTGTCTTCAATCGAATCTCATGAGAAGTGAGAAAATCCCGATGCTTACGAATCCACCGATTGGTTATAACTTTCTTACCCCGTCCTGTTGCCTAAATAGACATGAAGATTGAAAACAGTTAAGGTCTAAAAGAAGAGTGTCGAAAGAGCAACAGCTGAACGGTTAATTCTAGTACACTATATGCGGGCTTCCAATGTGCGTGAAATTATCACCTTTATATACAACTTCTCCATACATGGAAAGCATTGCAGCAAGCCAATAATCTTGTTCAGATCAAAACTATTCATTTGGATATATAAGATCTTGACAAATCCAGCACCATTGATAGGCCATCCATGGAGAAACTCTTCATTGAGCATAGAACATAATATTAGTACAAAATGTGTACTCCAAGATGATATATAAATTATGCGAGAAATTTAAAATGCAGCTTATGGTTACAAGTGTAGATGATAATATAAAGTACCAAGAACTGTGGAGCCAAACACCATATTGAAATGAGCATAGAGATCATGTATTACACCCAAGGTCTCCATTTAGGCGCAGAGAGGACGGTTATTTGCAGCGGTGAATAACTAGAATCAAGGATCAACCTTTGAAGTGAAGGGCATCTTGGATGATGAGCTGCCTTCCATCAAAAGAAATTCCAATTCTTACAAGGTTAGGCGACTTTATTTGGAGACAACCGATTCTAATCAGAAAACAAGCACCAAGCACTCCAGCAGCAGGCAAGCTGGAGTGGATGATGCTGTGCAATGAGGCCTCCGATATCTGAACCCGCACAAGTGAAAGTTTCTTGAGAAATGGGAGTCGAAGGTTTAGTACCAGATTGTCTGGTAGGTAGCACAACACAAAGGTGGCGGTGTGGAGAGAGGAGGAAAACCATGAGATGGACATCGGTGCTGAGGGCACAAGTTCATGGCGTTCGGTATGTGGTATGTGATTTCCAGGGGAATAGTAGAACTCAAGTAGCTGTAGTTCTTTGAATTCAGGGGATTTCAGCCAAGCGTCCACCATGCAGGGCATGGTATGCTTGCTCACGTAGCATGACGGGATGCAGAGGCTTTGAACGGAGCCCTGGTGGGAGGAGATGATGGCTCTGCGGATTTCAAAATCATTGAAGAGAGATAGCTGACGACAGTCGAGATTAAGAGGCACAGCGCGCCAAAGAGGGCGCCACCGAATTGAGAGGACTTGGGCGCGGTAGCAATCCTTGGTGGGGAGAAGCGAGATGATCTCCCCAAGGATGGCGTCCGGGAGATCGCTGATGCGGTCCACCGAGATTCTACGGTTTCACAGGATCCGGTGGGGGCGGTGCAGGGATCTACAACAGCATCGCCACCAAGCGGAAACCTCATCTTCTTGGCGCTGGGGTCACCGACTCCATTTTCCTCGAGGGCATCGCGTCACGCTCACGGATTTGAGCGAGTAACGAATGACGAGCCTAGTTGTAGTGCGAGCAAAGAAGAAGGGGAGCTGGGGGTTTTCTGTAGGAGTGAGGAAGAAGGCGAGCTGGGGTTTTCTGTAGGAGTGAGGAGAGGAATTTGGGGGTAAGAGTGGAGCGAGTTGACGTGAGGTGGGTGGGAGCGAGGAGGAGAAGAGCACCCAGGTTTTTTTTGGGGGGTGTCTTTGGGTGTGGTAGCGCCTTTTGAATTGATTTTACTATTTACTAGTGTGGATTGGCTGTTTTGTCTTGGGCCCAGAGAAACAATTACTACTAGTACAGTGGAGACACTCTACAGCTACCCAAAAAACAATTACTACTAGTACAGGAGGAGACACTCTACCGCTTCCGCTCCTCCTAGGTCATTGAAACGTCTCCCTCTACTGAATGACGTTATACTTTTGTTCACCGACATGCGGGCCATGCAGTGCACGGGCCCAAATGCCATCCACCAAATTAGAAGGCAGTATGCAGGCGGAGAGTCACCCGGTCGTAGCGCGGCAGAACGAGCCGTCGTATCACAAAACCCCACCTCCCATGCAGTCTAAGTTTGAGGGACGAAGCAACCATCATTTCACTCTTCGCTGAATCCCTTCTCCTCACCGTCTTCAAGAAAGGCAACACTCACATCTGCCATTGTTCTTCTCTCCAACGAAGGGAAGGTAAGCGGATCCGTGATGTTGGTATATTTTCGTTCGAGAAAAAAAGAACTTTTGCAAAGCGATAATCGATCCTCACTCTCTTTTTGTTTCATTGTCATTGCGATTGTGTTTTCCTTTCGGTGGTCTCCTAGTATTCGTCGGTTTCATGATGGACCAAGGAGAACCAGGCAAAGATCTGCCGATATTGGAGCAGACGGAGGCTGATCCCCACGAGACGAGAGCTCCAAGAAGATGGAGGCAGCCACCGAGCCAACCCAGATCGCTCCGGCCACTCTTGAGATGGTCAACGCCCCGTTTGAGGTTACAGCCCCCGTGGCACTGCAGGAGCAGTTTTCCCCTTCGAGGATGTGTCCCCCTCGCTGAGCTGCCCAAGATGATTTCCTTCTTTGCCGATCTCGATTGTGGTTTTTCATCTAAGTATGTGGTGATTTTTTAGAAAAGGAAGTATGTGGTGATTAATAATGCAAAATTTTATTAGCTTCGATGCCATGCTATACATAGTGGTTTAAATAACTTGTGTTTCTTATACTGAAAAGTAATTCAGAATTTGTTTCTATTTCAATTAGAGCCCTGATGCAGACAAGGATTGTGTGGTTGTGCATGTCACTCGCTATGAGGCGGACGACCTGAATATACGCCTTTGGGAAAACAGAGTTCTTAGGCTGTTGGATCCTGGAAGCCATTTGCGGTTATACCAATGAAGAGGTGTATTCCAACCTCACTGTTGTCAGGCGTGTTGTCCAGGGTGTACTGAAGCACAAGAAGTTCAAAGCTACTCCTTCGTTTGTGAGGCATATTGTTCTTGTCAAGCTTACGCAGGAAGATGACGTGGCATGCCTCCACAAACAAGTTTATCAGTGGCAAGGCCACAAGGTTGTCTTCATGAAGGTTCACAGGATTGAGCTGCTGCGGGACGTCCTCGATGATGTTCATGGCAAGGTCCGTCTTGTGTCCAGCCCAAATTAGATCGAGGCATGAAATAGTTGCCCCAGCTAGTGTTTAATAGTAGTTTGGATTGTGTCTAATTATCCGAACCTTGCCTGTTATCGACCCCTCTGGGGCTAGTACTCTGTTTGAATCCGTCTATGGGAACTGCTGCTACTTTTGTGTGCCCGTGAATCATATAAGCAACTATGTATCTTGTTATAGTGGTTCATGCAGTTAATTGAGGCCACAATGTAATAAATTCCAAACGTTCAACGCTAGTCCAGCGCTCATGTGGAACACTCACATTAAACTCGTCTTCATAAAAATCTTGAAAAGCATAAGTTAAGCAGTTTTATACATCTCAATGATTCATAGAACATAACAAACATATACTAGTTCACAGCAAAAGACAAAGTTGTGAGAAGGTTTACAAATCAGGAAAAAACAAGCAAGGCTTCTTTGAGCAAAGGGCCTCCCGGCAGGCTTAAATTTCCTGGAGTTCACTCTGGTTTTTTCTTGTTGCCACCATCCAGGGTTAGGTTCTCTCATTCCAGAATAACCAATTATAATTGTGGTCTCAACTGGAATGCTGAACTGAACCATGCAGTGTACTGACCAGGTGAAATTCTTGTGCATTCCACTAAATTTAAGCACCGCTATTTGCAGAAATAAGCAGACCACAATGCCTCTTGTCCGCACTTTTGTCAAAAAACCGCCCGTGCAGCCGTGCAGCTAGTCCTCGGTCCATGGATGAACTAGTAGAAAGTGCATTCCGGACTAGGATGCAGTTGTTTTCATTCCCGTCCACCGCAATCAGGAAGTAAAACGTCTGAATCAGCTTTGTTTAGATTGTGTTGGTCATTCTACCTTAGTTACTACCAATGTAGGGATACCTTGAAGGCGGGAGGTTAGACGACGACAATGAGGATAGCCATCTCATTTTGCAGAGTTGTACTAAAACTGAGGTGTGTGCTTTTGATTGCGCGGATAGAAACGATCTGAGACAGACATCCCAAACGATATGGAGAAAGACATCCCTGTTTGGGCAAATACTAAATCGGTTATTTAAACAAAGGAGATATTACTACTTTCCCCGTTTCCTCTTAGAACCAAGTCCTAGATTCATGCTACAGCTTTCCCACTTTCTTCCTTTTTGAACCAACGCTTTGAGTTGATCAGATGAACTAGCTTTACTTCTAATAATAGTAGAAGTCTAGGTGGCTTTGGAACAGCGGACGGAAGTAGAAAAGGATCCACACGAAGGGGAAGAGCTGGGGCGAGAGAGCAAGGCAGGTTTGAAGGAATATATACCTGAGGGTCGTCGGCATGTGGCAAAGACGGCGTCGGAAGGCCGCATCTTGGCCACAATACCGCAGGGAGGAAGAAGGGCTCGGAGGCCCTCCCGAGCCGGCGCTCTCTCGGAGAGAACGGCACGGCCGCCGATCGGGATGCGCGGGCAGCTGTTGGTCTCCTCCCTCGCCGCCGACAACAGCGTGAATGATGCACCTACACCCCCTGCCCCGGTCGAGGTTGTCCGGCCGGATTTGTGACCAGCCGTGAGCTGAGAGAGAGAGTGTGGCCACCTATATCTTGCTTAGATCTGGAGAGCATGAGAGAGTGAACGAGAGGAACCCTAGTAAAGCAAGCGCTAAGGCTCTTGCTTTTATATACAGTGGAGTGATTTTGTTGTACCGTTTCAAAAAAATGCGCTCCTACGTGTACCCGCGAGTGGGTGTGAGAGAACTAGTGCGTGCGTGCACCGCTTCTCTTCGTGAGAGTACAATATATACTATGCCCAAAGAACGTTACGCATAAGAGTAATAATATAAGTGTGTGACGTGTGAGCTAAAATAAAATGTGCGTGTCGTCTTTTGTTTTTAGAAGTTACGAGGGTAGGGTGTGAAGAGCACATATGTGCGTGGCGTCTACCTCAGATAGACGATGGGTGCCACGTCTGAAGTCTCCGAGAGGACTCGGGAGAGTTGTGACTCGTGAGGGTGCGTGTGCATGAGAGAGAGGGGCACGATCAATGCAATGCATGTGTCCGTAAATCATTATCCGACAAACGTTAGCCACAAGCCTTTTCCCGATTTAACGCCGTAAGAACCGTTAGATCGGCATCGCACAATGTCGGTTTTGCCATGTCATTTAACAGAACAGCCACTCCTCCTACACACAAATCTTCCACGTGAGTGTTAGCAACTGCCGATGCTCCTCCGTTCCTAAATGCAAGGCATATAGCTTTATTGAAAATTAGAACCTCGCAAACTTTTACCGAGTTTTCGTGTACCAAATTGCACATGTAGAATACCTTGTATATATCATTTCATTCATCTTGAGAGGTAACTATAAAGATGGGTGAGGAGTCTACAAAGAAAGACCATCGTATCACCCGCAGATAATTTCAACCATCCTTTAGTGTCGAGGAATATCATAGGAACTCTATATGATATGATTTTTATAGGATTTTTTCCTTTAGAGCCAATTGGTTCATAGGAATAGATTCATATACTCTACATTTCAAAGGAAATAAACATGATATCATTTCTATAGCTTCAGAGCCACTTGGTTCATATGAATGGATTCCTATACTCCCTTAATTTCAAAGGAAAATAAACATTAGTGTATATTCAATAGAAAAGTTCCTATGATATGAACCAAATTACATCTCTTTACTAATCCCTCCTCATAGGACTTGAGATACATGTCATCTCTAGATTCAATAGAAAAGTTCCTATGATGTGAACCAAATGACATCTCTTTTCCAATCCCTACTCATAGGAATTGAGATCCTCCATGTCATCTCTTTCCTACAACTTCCATGTATACATCTTCTATTCCTAAATAGATAGTACAACCCACTAGTAGCTTTTTTCCAAAACATGCAACTATGGCACAAGAACTATATAGTGTGCCAATAACTTTGAAAGATGGTCGCTGGATGAAGCTAACCCGACAATGCAGAGATGGGCAAATCCGAGCACTACTGGCCGTTGGATATCATCAACATTCCACCAGATCTGCCACATGTACAATTTAGAAGACTCCATGGTTGAACTTAAGCATAATGCACAAACCTCAAAACACAAGCACTTCTCCTTTGTTCTAGAATCTTCTGTATCATAATTGATTATTTTTTCTAAATGAATTGCCATTATTTGTTTTTTACTTTATGATTTACAATGCACAACCCCATGAATCTTAACATTTTTATAAAACTAATTGATTTTGAATGAGATGAACTATAAGAACTAAACGAACATCTACATCATGCATATATGACTCAAAGCTTTACATGCTATAGTGTGTATTTATTCATAATTTGGTTTCGAAATCTCATGCGTTCAATACATGTGTACCTTACTAGTTTTGAGTAGAGTAGCAAATTTCACGCAGCCCTGGGTATATCAAAATGCAGGGCCCATGCATCATTGCCTTTCGGTCGAACCTACGTCCACAATTTTTTGTACGTGCTATATCTCCACTGGTCCCCGAACCCAAAATGCTGCCTCGTTCCCGTAAAACCAAGCGGCCCACACATATTTAAGCGCGTCGACTCGAACCCATTTACTACGACGTGGCCCAGCACGCCGTAGTACTCCTACAAACCCTACCGCCGCACTCATCATCGGTTTTCTTCAAGAGGACGAGGGAGAAGCCGATTTGTAGTGGGCGCTTTCAAAAAAGGATCAGAGTGGAGACCCCTACCCTAGGGTGCCCTAGGTAGCTGCCGCACACATCATTGTTTTCTCTTTTCTTTATGCTCTTGCGCTAGAGTGAAATGATGGTTGCCGTTGGTCCAGTTTAATGCGGGAAAGGTGGGGCTTTGTGATTTGACCCTCATCGCTCATTTTCTACTCTCGCGCGCTATGACCGGGTGCCTCCAATTCCAACCGCTGCTCCGAACTGTGATTTGGTGCATCACACGTGGAACAAGACGGTGGATGAGCCACATGTCTGCCAAAGGGGTCCTGTTAAGTGTGTCGCCATTTCGTGTGCGGACTGACCCTGCTTGAGTTGCTACGCCAACACGACAGGAGCAGCCTACCACTTGGTTTTGCTCCTTGGTGAATCCCGACTATATTGATCTAAAAAGATACGTGCTGAACTACCCTCTCCGTCTCGGTTTTTTATTTGTAGGCGTCTCGGTTTATAGGGCCTGCACGTAGTTCTAGGTCATCCATTTGACTAACTAAATATGAGTTACTATGTCACAAAAAGTATATCATTGGATTCTTATTGGTTGATATGTGAAGAAACAAGAAACGAGGTAGAAGTTAATGCACCGCGCCTTAGTATTTGGGATTATTTAGTTTTCGTAAGATGACTTACTCACCTAGACGGAGGGAGTAGTTGTATTTAAAAGTCGAGGCGGGCTTTTCTGCTTGTAGGCGGGGCAGTTCCGCCTAGTCGGTTCGACAGAGATGCGAGAAGACGAGGGAGTAGGCTGCTGCAAGCGTGGGGCTGTGTGATTTGACAGAAGTTCTTCTTGGACAGGTGGGGCCCCGTGATTTGATTTGCCATTATCATTTTAACCGCGGCACTATGACCGGCGTGAGTCTCCCAATTCCTGACCACCTCCATACAGGTGCCTCTCCCAATGCTCCACCATGTAGTAGTAGAGGCTGGCTCTTGCATGAGAGCCCACTTCTCCACCTTTTCCTTGCCTCTCTTTCCTCCACATATGCAAAAATGCCATGTAAAGCGCACTATTGTACTTACTTGCTCCTACAGGTGCTTAAGCTTGCCACATAGGCATAAAGTCTGATGTGGCAAGTTAGTCAAGAAGAGAGAGACTAGTTTGGTGACCCAAGGAAGAAACGGTGCTAAGCGCATGTACCTAGGTGAAAAGACAATTTTGAGTCTATAGCTAATTAAATGAAGCAAACTTAGCAACACCATTTCACTATAAGAGGTCACTCCTTGGCAAATGCAATAAATACTAGTACTCCCCGTGTCCCATTATATAAGAACGTTTTTGACACTACACTAGTGTAAAAACCGTTCTCATATTATGGGACGGAGGGAGTACGAAGAAAGAGATAGAGAGGAGTAAAAAAATACACTTATACCCAACCTTATAGCCAACCTTGTTGTAGTATGAGTGACTAAGTGATGACTATGTATGACATGCCAACATCAGATAGCCTAACGCACTGTGTTAAATCTCCAAGGGCGCGACCGTGCGAGCGACGCGACGGTCGTGGTAGGCGCGACCATGATACGGGCTGGTGGCAGCCCTTGGATCTGAGATCAAACGGTCGCATGCTAAGTTGCTGAAAATTTGCAGAATAACCCTCCAGGATAGGATATTCACCCACAGGTCTAGAATCACGCCATGCAACCGTTCGATCTCAGATCCAAGGGCTCTCGGAAGCCCGTATCATGGGAGAATGGAAAGCCACTACCCTGCCGTTCGCACGCTGGCAGTTCGCTCCTACTCGTCCCCGCACGTCCTTTAATACTACGGCGGTTCGCTCCTAGTCGTCCCGTCCATTCACATTACGACAGTTCCACTAATCCTAACCCTCCTCCCAAATCCATGGAGTCCCAAATCTCCCCGATCAACGGTGAGTACAAGGTTAGAACCATCACCGGCGATGAGTTCGACGTCATCTACACTCGTACTTCCACGATGGTGAAAGGATGCCTTTCTCGCTTCAGACGCATGTTCGAAAACTCACATGATGAGTGGGTCGCTGGGCTAGATGTTGAGTACACCACAGTCGTGGGACGAGAGAAGGATCTAAAGGACGAAGAGAGGAAGAAGCCCGCCGTGATCCAGGTTTGCATACATAACATTTGCTTGGTCTACCACATATGCCTTGCCGACGTTGAGTGCCAGGATTTTAAAAACTTCCTCGAGGAAAAAACAGTCAAATTTGTTACTGTAGACTTTAAGAACGACAAAGAAATCCTGCGTCGGATAGGCCTCGTTGTAGGAAACCCCTTCGACCTCCAGAAGAATCGGCTGGTGTCATGGTTCTAAGTCTGACAGTAGAATGGGGGGTAGGTATGGAGAGGCAAGATCCTAGCTATGAAGTAGTTGTATACGCACAAGTTTTACGAGTTCAGGCCCTTCTCGGAGGAAGTAATAGCCCTACGTCTCGGAGCCCGGAGGTGGTCGACTGGATTATGCGTGTATGAGTTACAAAGATGCGGACCCCTGACACTGAGGAGGGGGGTGGCTTATATAGAGTTCGCCAGACCCCTCCGGTCCTCAGTTATGCAGGGTTAAAGGTACATTAAGATAGGGGGTTACTGGTAACGCCCACATAAAGTGCTATGATGACCATAAAGGCTACTTAATGACTGACCGTTTGGGTGCAGACTGGCTTTAGATCTTCTGGCGGTCGAGTGGTTGGCTTCATGGTAGAGTGTCTTCTAGTTGGTCGAGTGGAACCCTTCCAGGTCGACTGAAAGGTAGCTTCTTCTAGAGATGTCCTTGGGGAGGGTGTCTTAGACAGGTCCATGACCCTACCCTAGGTACATGACTTCATCATTAGCCCCCAAACGGATCGAGGTTTAAGTGGGGAAGGAGTTGAACATATTCCTGACTCATTCTTGTGCTGCAATAGTGTCTTGTATTGGATCAAATGGACTTAAGTGACGGCATCAACTTCTTTTTCAGTCGCCTTGATCCATTCTTTGTATCCGTCGAGTGCATTTTCCGTACTTGGCGATTTCCGAATGACAGGACGGAGGAAATCTTTGTCCGACGATTTGCTTTCTGGGCGGTTGCTGGATTTGGCGGGATTTGAATCTTCGGGAAACGAGCAGGACGGAGAGAGAGCCGCAGTAATCGGACAGGATAAGGCAAGGGCGCCTCAATCTCCGTGCCAGCTTTTTTCGCCACGCCGCACGCGCGATCGCTGAGATTTGACAGATCGCTGGGCCTACCAATCGACACTTTCAAGCGACCCCATATAAGGTCCAGGATCGGGTTCTTTGAATAGTGCGTTCCCCTTTTCTCCTTTCTTCCTCAGATTCATCCGCCGCGCCTGCCTCCACCTCCGAACCGCTGCTCCTCGCGCGTTCGGCCGGCGACAATGGTGAAAGAAAAGACGGCGGCTTTGGAACGGGCGAAGAAGGCGACAAAGGCGAAGGGAGGCGACCACGGGCAGATCTCGTCATGGGCCGGTTTGCCGCAGGTCTGGATCGAGCGATCGGATTCGCTCGACCATCCGCCAGGTAGATCTCGACGACCTGGCCAATGAAGGACTGATGCCTCATGGATCAGCGAGGCTTCCAGGGATGGAGTGGCAGCCGCAGCCTCAGGAGGGTGAGTGCGTCCTCTTAGCCACTCATGTCGACCGCGGGTTTTCTTTGCCGCCTCACCCTTTCTTTTGAGGGTTTCTGAACTTCTTTGGGGCACAGCTCCACCACTTCACACCCAACTCTATCGTGTATCTCGCCGCTTTCGTGTCTTTGTGTGAGAATTTTTTGGGTTGTCGACCGCACTGGGGCCTCTTCAAACACATTTTCACCTGTCGCTCCCAGACGGTGAAAAAGGCAAACCCGAGTGATGAGAGAACTCAAGTGATTCAGATGTGTGGGGGTCTTGGGGTCCAAATGAGAGGTAAGAGCTCTTTTCCAGCCATGATCCTTCCTGAGTCGGTTCGAGGGTGGCACTCGACCTGGTTCTACTGCCAAGACCAGCCGACGCTTGAGCGCCGATTGGACTCCCTCCTTTCTCCATGGACCGAGTGAGCAAGCCATCCTCTCTGAAGGTGATCCCGGAGGAGAAGGCTCAGGTCAAGGTTTTGGTCGAGCGTGTAGTCCAGCTCATCCGTGACGGGGTGACTGGTATGGATCTTCTAGAGGTTTTTCTTCGACGACGCATCCAGCCACTTCAGATCGAGACCATTCTATGTGGATGTATTCTGGTACTGAAGACACCACTCGGGTCCACCCGGAGGAGGTCGAGGATGCCATACTGGAGAGATGGATGGCCGCCATCACTGGGAACAAAGATAACCCCCGAGGAGCCCGGAGGATCCCTCCACTCGACCAATCGTACGAGCCAGACAAGGTTCAATCCCGTATCTTTGACTCCGACTCTGCTTACTCCATCTTGTTTGCTTAAATCGGTCGACTGACTTTCATCTTGTTTGTCTTCTTCCAGGTCACCAGTGAGATGTACTCGATGCCCAACGGGGCACAGGAACCAGTTGAGGAGGAAGAAGGGAGCGGAGGTGAAAGCCAGGAGGAATGGCAGTCTGACGGTGGGGGAGACAAAGATGACGACAGCTCTGACGAAGAGGAGGAGGAGGAAGAGGAGGAAGAAGTCGACCCTCCTTGCATGGAAAGGTGGTCCAAGCTCACCCATGACCCCGCGGTTGAGCGCGGTAAGGCTATCGCGCCTGTCGGGCAGTCGACAAAGCATCCTCGGACGACCTCTCCGGCGCCGACTGAAAAAGCGCCAAAGCAACCCCGAGCGACGTCGTCGAAGCCGACAAAGGTTTTGCCCAAGATGAAGATGGTTATCCCCACTATTACCGGGTACAGCAGAACTTGAGCGTTTTTGTTCAGCGCGAACATACTTTTGGCCGACTTGTTGACTGATCAACTAATTTCTGAAATCTGCAGTGCTGCCACCTCTGAGACCTCAGTAAGGAACGAAGACCAGGAGATGGACGACGCTGCTACCTCGAACCTTGGTATGATCGCCGCAATTTTTGCTTTTGGTCGATTGGATTTCCATTTTTAACTTTGAATCTTCCATGTAGTTTCTCCTCATGTCATTGATCTCCCTGATGACGATGATGAGGCGCCGTTGAGGCGGAGGAGGATTTTTGCCCATAAAAGGAATCATAATAAGGACTTGCAATTTGTAGAAATTATCAAGTAGTACTTTCTTCGGATTCCGATCCAGAGTATGTTCCCATTCACTTGTTAAGGAAATGGCTATCAAGAACGAATTAACCCTTTATCCATTTTTCTTTTTTAAATACCCCCTCCCTGCCGGCAGGACTGCTCAGGTTGCATCGATGCCTGAGGCGCTGGTTCATGAGGGCGGCAACACCACTCGGACTTCTGTGTCTTTCGCTGTGCCGCTGACGAGTATTCGGCCTTCAACGTCGACTGCTGATCTGCCTTCCCTTTTCGCCACGCACCACATCCCGGAGGACCAAGTGGGTGCTGCTAAGGAGGCCATACGCCAAGCGGGGCTCATGATGGAGCAGATGAAGTTGGTCCGGGAAGCCAGCCAAGCGGCCTATGATGCCAGTTCAGCTCTTCAGAGCAATGTCCAGGTTAGTTGATCACCACTTGTTCTGTTAGGATATGCTACCTAAAAACTCTTCTTTCTGAAGATCTTCGTATCTGTACACCCACTGGGTGTGTCGGGTGAATTTTCAGACTGGTGGGGGCACGCTGAGTGCACCCACTGGGTGTAGTCCCCGAGACTATGGTGGACTGCTGGCAGTCGACCATAGTCTTTATGCTTTGTATCTCTTTGATAACTTATTCACTCGGTCTGGTCGGACCATGTCGAGTGGAATCTTGAAACCGATGGGTGCACGCTGAGTGCACCCACTGAGTGTAGTCCCCGAGACTATGGTGGACTGGCGACGGTCGACCGTAGTCCAAGAACTCCTTTCTCTCTCTTTTTGTCTCTTTCGATTCGTCGATCGAACCGAGTTGGTAGGATCGAGTGGGGGACGCTAAGTGCACCCATTGGGTGTAGTCCCGAGACTCTTCGTCGAATATTTTGATTCGCCGTAGTCTTAGAAACATAATGATTTTTCTTAGTCACTCGGAGTAACCTATCCGTGACGTATGTTGACTGATTATTTACAGAAGACTTGTGAGCTTGTGGCTCGATACACTGAATTGGAGAACAAACAAATCCAGCTCAACCTTGACTTGAAGCTTGCACAGGAGAACTTGCAAAAGGCGAGAGACGAAGCAAAAGGTATGGCTGGTGAGATCTTGACGACTGTTTTTATTCTTCTGTCCCTTCCTAATTCTGACCTCACTGTCATTTTCAGACAAAATGGAGGAAACTCTGAAGAAGAAGGATCATGACCTTGCCCAGGCGCAGCAGACGGCCTCGAACAAAACCAAGCTCGCGGAAGAGAAGCTGTCTTCAGTCGAAAAACTTGAAGAGGAGAACGCCAATCTGAAAGCTGCTCTCGACGCGGCTAACAAGGAGGTTAGCCGACTGAACAACGACAAGATAGCTCTGAGCGACAAGGCTGGCGAACTGGCGGGGAAGAGGAATGATCTAGAGGCTTATCTTGGAGGGCTTGCCAAGAAGCTATTCCTCATGCTTGAAGGTAATTCCTCTTATCCGACTGACTTGTTGTCGCCGACTCATCATAGAACCATTAGCTTGAACTCGAGTTGTGTTTGCAGAATTCTGTCAGAACTTCGAAGAAGAGACTAGTCGAGTGGAGACAAGTCTGGACCCCATTAACTCCCCCGTGAAGGATGAAGCTGCCATGAATGTGCTCCGACTGGAGTCTCGTGTTGCTGCTGTGGTGGACTACCTCGCTCGTCTGAAGGTTGCGGTGTCGCGGATCGACTCAACACTCTGGCCAGGCGAAACACTTCAAAATGACCTCGAGTCTTTAATGACTCGACTGAATGATGTTCCAAGTCGAGTGCAGGAATGGAAGAAGTCTTCGCCGGATCACGGTCTTGATGTCGCTCTGTCCTTGGTCCGTGTTCATTGCAAGGGGCGAGAGGAAAGGTTGGCGTCCATCAAAGTTGCCAATACCAAGAAGTACGACTTCGATCTTTCATGGAGACCTTCATTGGTGCTGCCACCGAATCGCTGATGGGATTGACCTCGACCAGTTAAATCGCGCCTTCCAATCCTCCACCGAGGAGTAAAAACTTCTATGATTCGTCTTAAATTTGCCTCGGAATGCCGAGTGATCCTGTAACCGATATACTTTAACAGCTTGAGGCTGGGTACTTCGCATCCTTAGGATGCTATCCGAACTTTACTTATCGTTGAAATATGCTTTTGTTTGCCTTCGAGTGAACTTTGCTCTTCACTCGGATTATGCTTCAATGCTTGAGATGCAGCTCTAAGGTGGATCCAGTCGACCTACACTTTGTTACTCTTGCAGGTGTAGGAGAAGGAAACAGTCGACCTGTACCTCATCGTCCTTGCGGATCGGGATGGAGCGCACGTTGTACTTGTGGCCCAGCTCCGAAGGAGAAGGCAGTAGTCGACCTACACCTCGTCATCCTCGCGGATCGGGATGAAGCGCACGTTGTATTTGTGGCGCTGCTCCGAAGGAGAAGGAAGCAGTCGACCTGCACCTCGTCGTCCTTGCGGATCGGGATGAAGCGCACGTTGTACTTGTGGTGCAGCTCCGAAGGAGAAGGCAGCAGTCGACCTGCACCTCGTCGTCCTTGCGGATCGGGATGGATTCCGTACTTAGGCGAGTATTCGACTGCAGCTAAGCCCCCGAGTGGGAGGTTTGCTCTCCACTCGGTAGGATTTTTCAAACTTAGGCGAGTACTGGACTGCAGCTAAGCCCCCGAGTGGGAGGTTTGCTCTCCACTCGGTAGGATTTTTCAAACTTAGGCGAGTCTTGGATCTGCGGCTAAGCCCCAGTGGGAGGTTTGCTCTCCACTGGTAGGATTTTTCAAACTTAGGCTAGTCTTGGACTGCAGCTAAGCCCCGAGTGGGAGGTTTGCTCTCCACTCGGTGGGATTTTTCAAACTTAGGCGAGTCTTGGACTGCAGCTAAGCCCCCAGTGGGAGGTTTGCTCTCCACTCGGTGGGATTTTCTAACTTAGGCGAGTCTTGGACTGCAGCTAAGCCTCCAAGGAGGATTTTTGTGTCATAGCTTTGAAGGGAAAGGCAACAGTCGACCTGTACCTCGTCGTCCTTGAAAAGTGCACATTGTATTAAATACTTAGGCGAGTACTTGGACTGCAGCTAAGCCCCCGAGTGGGAGGCTGGCTCCTCACTCGGTAGGATTTTTCAGAAACTTAGGCGAGTACTTGGACTGCAGCTAAGCCGCCAAGTGGGAGGCTGGCTCCTCACTCGGTAGGATTTCAAATACTTTGGCGAGAACTTGGACTGCAGCTAAGCCCCCGAGTGGGAGGCTGGCTCCTTACTCGGTAGGATTTTCAAATACTTAGGCGAGTACTTGGACTGCAGCTAAGCCTCCGAGTGGGAGGCTGGCTCCTCACTCGCTAGGATTTTTCAGATACTTAGGCGAAACGGATTCGCAGCTAAGCCCCCAAGTGGGAGGCTGGCTCCTCACTCGGTAAGATTTTTCAGATACTTAGGCGAAACGGATTCGCAGCTAAGCCCCCGAGTGGGAAGCTGTCTCTCCACTCGGCAGGGATTTTTTTTTACAAACTGAGGCGAAACAGGTTCGCGGCTAAGCCACCCACTGGGGGAAATTTCTTATGTAAATGAAAAAGTAATAACAATCACTAGGAAAATTATAACATTCTTATCTTTGATAAACAAACTATAGAGGTATTTTTATTACATCTCACCCGAGTGAGTTCTTAAGTGTAAAAGGGGCGGAGCAGCTCCGCATTCCAGGCTCGAGGCTCATCGATCTGGCGTTCGACGTTGTAGAGATGATAAGCTCCATTGTGGAGAACTCTGGTGACGATGAAGGGACCTTCCCAAGTGGGAGCGAGCTTGTGTGGTTTCTGCTGATCCACTCGGAGGACCAAGTCCCCTTCTTGAAAGGCTCGGCTCTTCACATTTCTAGCATGGAATCGATGCAAGTCCTGCTGATAGATGGTCGAGCGGATCAGGGCCATCTCTCTCTCCTCTTCAAGGAGGTCGACTGCATCTTGTCGGGCTTGCTCCGCTTCAGCTTCAGAGTAGAGTTTGACTCGGGGGGCATTGTGGAGCAGGTCGCTCGGCAGAACTGCTTCAGCTCCATAGACCATGAAGAATGGAGTTCTCCCAGTCGACCGATTAGGAGTGGTCCTTAATCCCCAAAGAACCGCCGGAAGTTCGTCGAACCACGCTCCTGCTGCATGCTTGAGATCACACATCAGTCGAGGTTTCAGTCGTTTGATAATTAGACCATTTGCTCGTTCTGCTTGTCCATTCGACTGGGGGTGAGCAACTGAAGCATAGTCGACTCGCGTGCCCTGAGAGGCGCAAAAGGCTGTGAACTTGTCGGAATCGAAGTTTGATCCATTATCAGTGATGATGCTGTGTGGAACTCCATATCTGAATATCAACTCTTTGATGAAACTGATAGCAGTGCACGCATCAAGATTCTTGATAGGTTTAGCTTCGATCCACTTCGTAAACTTGTCGACTGCCACAAGAAAATGAGTGAAACCGCTCCTGCCAGTTCTCAGGGGTCCAACCATATCCAATCCCCAAATAGCGAAAGGCCAGACGAGTGGAATGGTCTTCAATGCTGAGGCTGTTTTGTGTGACATATTGGAGTAGAACTGACATCCTTCACACTTGTCGACTATTTCCTTTGCCATTTCATTTGCTTTCGGCCAGTAAAATCCCGCTCGGTATGCTTTAGCCACAATGGTCCGAGAGGACGCATGGTGACCACAGGTCCCCGAGTGGATATCATCAAGAATTATCTGACCTTCTTCTGGCATTATGCACTTGTAGCTGACTCCAGTCACGCTTTATCTGAACAACTGTCCCTTGATCATAGTAAAGGCCTTGGATCAGCGGACGATCTGTCTAGCCTCTTCTTCGTTCTCTGGGAGCTCTTTCCTCAGGATATATGCAATGTACGGAACTGTCCAGTCGGGAGTGATGACCACGACTTCCATGACCAAGTCGACCACCGCCGGAATCTCAACTTCAGTCGGATCAGTGACGCTTTTTGGCTGCGGAGCTTCTTCAGTGAAAGTATCCTCTTGAATCGATGGTGTGCGAATGTGCTCCAAAAACACATCACTGGGAATAGCCTCCCTCTTGGACCCTATTTTCGCCAAATCATCAGCAGCTTTATTTTTTAGTCAGGGTATATGATGAAGCTCTAACCCCTCAAACTTCTTCTCTAGCTTGCTCACTGCATTACAGTAACCAGTCATGGCTGGACTTCTGACGTCCCACTCCTTCATCACCTGATTAACCACTAGATCTGAGTCGTCATAAACCATGAGGCGACAGACGCCGAGTGAAATGGCCATACGCAACCCATACAACAGTGCTTCGTATTCTGCTTCATTGTTGGAAGAATCAAAGTGAATCTGGAGCACATATCTGAGCTTATCTCCGGGGGAACCAATACTACCCCAGCACCGGAACCATTCAGCATCTTGGAACCGTCAAAGAACATAGTCCATTGCTCGAGTGAACTTGAGTCGATGGCGTTGTTCAATCCACTCGGCGATGAAATCTGCTATTGCTTGGGACTTTATGGCTTTCTTTGCCTCAAACTTGATATCAAGGGAATAAGTTCAATCGCCCATTTAGCCACTCGACCGATTGCATCTCATTGTCCGAATCTCTCGATAATGGGCGTCGTGACAAGCTGTAATGGAATGATCAGAGAAGTAGTGAGCAACCTTCTTCGCCGTCATATAAATCCCATACACAAGCTTCTGATAATGAGGGTATCTTTGCTTCGACGGGGTTAATACTTCAGAAAGATAACATACTGGGCGCTGAACTTTGAAGGCCTTTCCTTCCTCTTCCCGCTCGACCGTAAGTACTGTACTAACGACTTGTCCTGTGGCTGCAATATAAAGCAGCAACGACTCCTTGCTGATTGGGGCAGCAAGCACCGGCTGGGTGGAGAGCAGAGCTTTGAGCTCTGCAAACGCTGCATCAGATTCAGGAGTCCACTCGAACTTGTCTGACTTCTTCATCAGTCAGTAAAGAGGCAATGCCTTTTCACCGAGGCGAGAGATGAATCGACTTAAAGCGACCAAGCATCCATTAAGCTTCTGGACATCGTGCACACGCTTGCAGGCGTTTAATTCGGAGTATAGTGCCAACTTTTTACGGGTTAGCGTCGATTCCTCGTTCGAAGCGAAAACCGAGTAACTTTTCGCGGGAACTCCGAATGTGCACTTTGATAGATTAAGCGATATCATACCTCCCGAGATTGGCAAATGTTTCAGCAAGGTCGGTCAACAGGTGGAACCTTTCCGTGACTTGACCACAATGTCATCCATGTATGCTTCCACATTCCGACTGATTTGAGTGAGTAAACACTTCGAATCATCCTCATGAGCGTGGCTCCGGCATTCTTGAGGCGAATGGCATCTTGACATAACGAAGCACCGAATGGAGTGATGAAAGCTGTTTTGATCTCGTCAGGTCCATACAGACGGATCTGATGGTACCCGGAATATGCGTCTAAGAAAGACAACCGCTCACATCCCGCAGTCGAGTCGACTATTTGGTCGATGCAGGGGAGAGGAAAATGATCTTTCGGGCAGGCCCGATTGATATGTTTGAAGTCGATACACATGCGCAATGAATTGTCCTTCTTAGGGACCATGACAACATTGGCGAGCCACTCGGAGTGGTAAATTTCCCGGATAAACTCTACTGCTAAGAGCCGAGCTACCTCCTCACCAATGGCCTTTCTCTTCTAGATGGCGGACCGTCGAAGATGTTCTTTGACAGGTTTAACTTTTGAGTCGACTCACAGACGATGCTCAGCCAGTCCCCTGGGAACACCCGGCATGTCAGCAGGCTTCCATGCAAAGATGTCCCAGTTCTCACGGAGGAACTGGATGAGCGCTTCTTCCTACTTGGAGTCGAGTGTTGTTGAGATGTGAGTCGGAGCAGCATTGGGATCAGTCGGATGAATATGCACCGGTTTTGTCTCCCGGACGGTGAAATGCCGACTCGTGGCGGGCTTCTTGGCTCGCAAAAATCACTGGGTCTGCAGTTTTACGGTACTCTTGCAGCTCGACCAACGCCATCGAGCATCGGCGATCTTAGAGCATTTCGGAAACACTCTTCTACCTTTTCCGATTGCCGTGATAGTGATCACACCTTCCGGACTGGCATCTTCAGCTTGAGGTACACATAACATGGTCGAGCCATGAAGCAGCGCATATGCGGCCTCCCGGGATAGCGTGATAAGCGCTCGAAAATCCACGACCTCAAAGGTCAACTTTTCCTTCTGAAAATTCTTGTAGTCACCAAAACCACATCGAGAGCAATTTGGCGAGTGACTCAGCCTTCTTTCGGGATTGACTACATGGAAGCTCATGTTGCTGGTCTTGAGTCGGACATCGGAATGCCCATCCCTTTCAATGTCTCGCATAAAAATGTTAGAAGCCATCGCCACGATCCATCAAAACTTTAGTTAGTCGAGTGCCTTTGACGACTGGGTCGACCACCAACGCTTGCCTCCAAGGGGTGGCTATGTGTGTTGGGTGATTAGACTGGTCGAACGTGATGGCGGTCTGCGACCATTTCAGAATGGCGGGTGTCGCGGGCGACCATATTCACTTCGCGGTTGATAACTTTCAATCGACTTTTGCTTTCAACATCAGCTAAAATCATCAGAGTGGAATTGACCTGAGGGTACCCACCGTCACTATCTTCCTTGTCCTCAACTTTGTTCGACTCCTTTTCTTTATCCTTGGGCTGCTTCCCCTGGAACTGCTAAATCAAGAGCCGGCACTGTCAAGTGGTATGCTTTGGGTAAATGAGTTACCCTCTTCATCTTTCTTCGTGTGAATGTGACATGGCAAGTCCAACACATCATTTCCATCTTGGTCTTTAACTTTATTGGAGTTCCAAGCCCCTCGGGTTTCCCCTTGAACTTTCCTGGAGTCACGGCCAAGGCTTCTCCAGGAGCGACCGGCTCGGCTTTCCGCTTCTGTTTCCGACTGGAGTTCCCTCCCTCGGTTTCATTAGCGGCTGATTTGTACTTGCCACTCCGGAGCTGATCCTCTTCTTCACCATTGGCGTACTTGGTGGCAATCTCCATCATTCGACTCAGGGTCGTGTCTCCTGTCCGACCGAATTTCAGACTCAACTCTACATTCTTAACTCCTTCCTTGAAGGCACAGATCGCTGATGATCGAGATACATTCTCTCTTGTGTGGTGCAAAGTGATCCATCTCTGGATGTAATCCTCGAGTTTCATTCGACTTACGCACACACGATCGCAACTCATCAACCCTTACGGTAAACTTGCAAGTCCCTTCAAATGTCGACAAACACTCGGGCTAGATCTTCCCAAGTGTAAATGCTCTTTGGGTGCTAACTGATTCAGCCATGCTCTGGCTGATCCCTCTAACATAAGAGGCAAGTGTTTCATGGCCACTTCATCATTGCCTCCTCCAATCTGGACAGCCACTCGGTAGTCCTCAAGCCAGGTATCCGGCTTGGACTCACCGATGAACTTATCGACTCGATCGCCAACTTGAAGTTGGGAGGAATCACCGCGACTCGATGGATCTGCTAAAACACTCGGTCTGAGGCGTGTACTCTGCTGGCGATGGGTGCATTTCTGTCATGGCCTCCACGGTTAGCTCTGTTCCTGTCGACCAGACCTTGAACGATGATGGATCTCGCATCAAAGCCTGGTTCCCTAGGGTCGACTGGAATCCTTCGCCCAACACTGTGCTGGCGTCTGTCATCTTGCTGCCGAGGTGCATATGACCCACCCCTTGGGGGAGGAGTGGGCACTCGACGTCGATCATCACGATCGAATTGGTCCTCATACTGATCACGCTGGCCTCCATGTCCCTCACGCCTCTGGGGCGATCTTGGGCTATGTGCCGACTGGACTGTATTCGCAGCGACGGATCTGCTGTGAATCCTGTTCCGCGACTGTGATACAGCTGAATTTTGATCTCCTGCTGCCCGAAGCAAATCTCTGATCTGGAGTAAGCCCCTACCAGCCTCCGACTGGGAAGGCTGAATGGACTCTGCTACACGGGCTGCAACTGCTAGATTCTGAATGGGAGTTCGGTATACCTGAGTCGGTTGTGGAAAGAGTTGACGTCGACTGGACGATGGGACCCGTTGTCGCGCTCGTTCGTCGAGCACTCGCTAGAGATTTTCTAGTCGAGTGTGCTCAACCAAGTTGGCCAAACGTGCATCTTCTAAGGCGCGGGCCTCGGGGGTTTCTCCAATGATAGGAGTATGAAGCGCATCCATGTTCCGGCGGTGGAGCTCCTCCCTCTGCAGCGAAGTGAGGGGCTCGGGTTGGTACTCTTCGTGAGCCTGCGCCGGCTTGCCTCCGCCAACGCCTTCGTCGGTGCGGGGGAAACCAGGAGGACTGCGTGGTCCGTCGACCATCAGAACCTCCGCCGCTGGATCGTTGCTATCGCACTCGAATGCAGTCTCTACGGAGCCAGTCGACAGATCGAACAGGCCGTAGAGAGATTCGTCGGGCTCGATTGCCGCGACTTGGGTAGTGGCCGACTGGCGGGCCACCGCGTGCCTCACCCACCGCTGAAGCCTCGATCGAGCGGAGCGCTTGCGCCGACACGAGACCGGGAGGGAGGACGACACAAGAGCCGACCGATACTGGGTCGATGGCTGCCGCAGGAGGACGCCCAGCAGGACGCATGTCGCGAAAAGGCCGCCCGTGGGCGGGAGTGCGTCAACGTCGAGTGGAGCCTCCTGCAACCAAGCGGAATCGTCGGCGATGAACTTGAGCGCGCCGAGATGGATCTCGCGGCCCTCAACCATAACTCCGCCTGAAACCATGATGAATGGGATCTAGAAAAATGCAACTTCTCCAACAAGTCGCTAAGACACCTGCCCCAAGGTGGGCGCCAACTGTCGTGGTTCTAAGTCTGACAGTAGAATGGGGGGTAGGTATGGAGAGGCAAGATCCTAGCTATGGAGTAGTTGTATACGCACAAGTTTTACGAGTTCATGCCCTTCTCGGAGGAAGTAATAGCCCTACGTCTCGGAGCCCGGAGGTGGTCGACTGGATTATGCGTGTATGAGTTACAAAGATGCGAACCCCTGACACTGAGGAGGGGGTGGCTTATATAGAGTTCGCCAGACCCCTCCGGTCCTCAGTTATGCATGGTTAAAGGTACATTAAGATAGGGGGTTACTGGTAACGCCCACATAAAGTGCTATGATGACTATAAAGGCTACTTAATGACCGACCGTTTGGGTGCAGACTGGCTTTAGATCTTCTGGCAGTCGAGTGGTTGGCTTCATGGTCGAGTGTCTTCCAGTTGGTCGAGTGGAACCCTTCCAGGTCGACTGAAAGGTAGCTTCTTCTAGAGATGTCCTTGGGGAGGGTGTCTTAGACAGGTCCATGACCCTACCCTAGGTACATGACTTCATTAGCTGGTGCCCTCTCGTCAGCCTTCAATGCTGACCCTGGCAGGAGCCATGGTTCATCCTTCGTACGGTAAACTGGAGAAACCTCCATACACATTTCATCGTCATGCATGGCAGCGAAATGTACTAGATATAGACCACATCCAGTACGCTGCAATGGATGGCTACCTTTGTTTCAATATCTACAAGGGCTGGATGAAGAGCAACAGCCAAGTTGGCGGTTTAAGCAAAGAAGTATCGGCCAAGAGGAAGAGGGACAAGGACGAAGTCGAGGACGTGGACGAGGACTCCGAGTAAGGTGGCAGTGTCATTGCTCATGGTGGTTCTAAGGCTGGTCATAGTGGGGAGTAACTTAGACTAGTGTCATATGCATGACACTAGTCTAAGTTACTACCTTCATAATGCAAAGTAACATGATACTGGTGTCATAGATGGCTTCATTTATTAGCTTGTAGACTCATCTTGTCTTGGGAAGCGCTATGTTACAGTAACATATTATGTTACCACCTCACATTAAATACTTGCCACATAAGAAAAAAAATCTTGGAGTGCGCTATGTTACTAGCTAAGTTACTCCCACTATGACTAGCCTAATGCAGTGTCTACCGGATTAGTTGCATAGTTTAATTTCAGGTGTGCTTAGTTTAATTTGAGGGGTGTGTTGTGCTGAGCCCCCAGCAGAACTATGTTATGTTTCTTCTTGTTACTTTAACTCTTCAGTATGTACATGCTAGTACTAGTATTTCTTTAATAGAATTTAGCACCCCAATTAAGCATGTACTAGCTTTTTTAATAGTACCATATGCATAATTTGGCGACGAGCGCTCTCTATATGTACCACCTTTTTTTAAATTTCAATTTTTGCTCCATGGCGCAATCCATCGATAGTGGAGTACTACTGTACAAAAGTATACTTTTTAAAAAAAAGGCTAGCGTACTGTTCATCACACACACACACACACATACACACACACACACACACACACACACACACACACACACACACACACACACACACACACACACACACACACATATATATATATATATATCCAGTTAAATTCTCAACCTAGAACGACGTGCATGCCATGTAGTAAACCGATACGGAGGAAGTATAGTAAAAATGAGGTGATTTTACCAAGCGATCGGCAGGGGAGCATGGCCTGTCATGCGGTCCCACGTGTCATGATGTACCAAGGCGATGCGCGTGTCCCTCTTGAGGCAGAAGCAATACTAGTACATGGTTTGAGATGATGTCGAACCAAAGTGTGAAATAATGGTTGCTTCGTCCGTGCAGGAAGGTGCGACATTGTGATTTGACGTCTCATTGCTCATTACTACTACTTTGGGCGATGCAGTGGGGTCGTCCCCCTGCTGTTCTCAAGATTGTTATTTGGTGCTTGACATGTCGACCGGTTGCTATATGTCCCACATGTCGTGACGGGAAGTACAGAAATTCATGAAAGGGAGTGTCGACGGAGGAGTATACTACAGAATTCATGAATGGGAGCGACTTAGTTTTGGAAAAATCTGTTTTTACGGAGTACGTAGGTTTATAGGGCTCATCTAACAAACATTCGTTTTTCCGTTTGATAAGTCTCAGTTCTACTATACTAGTAGTAGTACCATTACATGTTGGATTTCAAGGTGCGTTAGATCACCCGACGCAAGCAGTGCCAAGAGGAAACTAACCAATGCATGTACAAGTTCATGGAAATTTAGTGGTCATTCATGCATTCGTTCTAATTAATGCCTCGGTAAACATAACTTCTTAAGAAAAACGAGCGTACTGTGCAAACTACGAAATTAATTCGACCACTCACCGTCTACCTTGGTTGGAGAGATTTTAAAATTGAGCCATAAACTGGAAAGGAGGGAGTAGTAACTTTTGTCTCGATTACTATTTGTGGCCTTGTATAGATGCATAATGTATTTTTTATAGTGGCCTTGTATAAGTAAATAGAGGGAGTACTAACCAAAGTACGTAGTAGGGACGAGGAGTAAACGGAGGGAGTAGTAAAATTTTCTCCTCGTGCTGCGAGCCACCGCGCGCGTGGGCAAGGGAGCGGGCGTAAAGGCGTACAATAGTAGTAAGCTTCACCTCATCCTGCAAGCCACCGCGCCCGTGGGCGGGGGAGACGGCGTACTAAGCGAGTTTCTCCTTGTTCTGCGAGTTGACGGGACACATCAAAAGTACTCCAGTGTATAGAGCCTTGCCCCTAAGGTAGGCCCTACATGGTTTGCCCATTTTTTTAGTTTAACATAATGCGTCAAGTCGCAATTTGTTTGTTCACCCGTGGTAGACGATCCTCCTTCCACCAAGTGGATAACCAGTACACGTGCCAAATTACCACGTGGGCTGCCTTTTTCGTACAGAAATGAGCACCACCGTGTACCCGCGCGGGTGTGGTTGGGAAAGAGACGGGAGTACGTGCGTCGTGCGTGCACCTCTTCTCTTCGTGCACGTCCCTCACCTACGTGGGTGTGTGTGAGAGAGATACAAACCTAGACATAATGCGCCGTCCATCCCCATGCCTCCGCCCAGTCTGACCACCAGTCACCACCACGGCAACACGCCCCACTCCTCCTCACCTTATCTCATATATCTCCCTCCATTTTTATATACAAGGGGCCACTATCAAAATTACAATTTGCAGATATACAAGACCACTAACACTAATCGATGCAATATTAATGGTGTTTTCCTCGTGGTACTAGCAAAGGAGGACATTAATTATCCCTTGCATGCATGCGGGAGTTTGTAAAAAAATGTATCTTGATGTTCCGTGCAATGCACGGGCATCTTGCTAGTCCATGAAACAACACATGGCAAAATTGCACGGCGAACGAGGGATTTGAATCTGTTGGGAGGGGCTGTTTGGATCTTGCCCGGGGTAGCCAAAATATTGGCGACCCTTTTGTCCACCGGTGCCTTTGCCACCGATGAACGAGGAATAGCTCGGGTGCTCATGCTGTCATGCATCCTCCAGCGCGCACGTCGGAGACGAGCTCGCGCGAGCTGTGTTTTTTGTCCCACAACGCTGTCCGAGCCGCCCGCAGACTGACCGGCGACCCGCAAATTACGTCATCCAACCGTAGCCGCACACATTATGACAGCAACTCAACCAACCGGACGAAATTCATGCAAACACGTAGACAAACTGATATTTCATATAAACAACGACCGAAATCATATAAAATACCGGATTTTCACACAAACATGATGGATTTCATTGCATTCAAATGAACTTCACGGTGCTAGTTCTGGACAGCACAGGTATATAATACCTGGCCTAAATGGTCGCCCGCCGATTGATTTGTGTTCCTCATGTCCGGCAGCACGATCACCGGACTGCCGGGAGCCCTGGAGGTATATGCTTCAACGCAAAGGGCGGCTCGCTTCCCCACTGCCCAACTGATATCATTGGCTGGTGCAGAAGATGATGGTGGTCGGCACCGGTTCGAGTTCATCACCGGCCACTACTTCGCCATGGCCGACACCGGCTCGAGTTCATCCTAACATTGGCCTCTTCCGTGGAGCCCGTGCGGGGTCGACGAAGGTCCTCGCAACAAAAGGATCCGGCAAGACACCTGCTGTGTACGCCAGCATCGCCTCCGCGGTGGCCTTCATGGGACCCAAGCGGCGGCGGCCTCCCGTGTTCTACTTCTCCTCGATGATGGCGGCGGACGCGGAGGTGCTGGCCACCGACTCGTCGCTCTCCGCGCACCCGGCTTCTGTCGCTGCTTGCATGGCGCGGCCGCCGGCATGGGAGTCTTGGCCACAGAAATGGGAGATGCGGTAAGAGGAGGCGGCGTGGACAGCAGCAACGACGACCGTGCGCCGCTCCTCGTCGAGCTGGCCTGGAGCGGTGAGTTGCTGAACCGCGCGCCGGCTTGGGGCGGCAACTGGCTCCGTCGGGCGAGGGGAGGGAGGTGGATCAGCGAGCTGCATAGCTCGTATCCGGCGGGCTACCCAGCCGGCTTGGATGCGGAATAACTACTCTTCGTAAGCCATTGTAAGAGTGGACAAAATGGTGGAGGAGATAGGGGAGCGGCGGAGGTGTGCGATTCTTGGCCGGCGTTTGGCCTCGTTTAAATAGGAGATTAAATAGACGGCGGACGGGAGGAGCTCGGCCGGCGTTGCGTTTAACACCGGCCCGGTCATGAACGGACGTGTGTCCCGAGTGGGTTTCTCGGCTTCCACACGGGCGGGTTTCATGGAGGCGCTTGGATGCGGCACGGAGGTGTGTTCAGCCGGGCATACCGCGAGTGGCACCCTCGACTCTGAACTAGGACACCGCGCCGTTCTTCCACTGACGTGTGGGCTCTATGGGTGCATGGCCTGCATGTCAGTGACCCAACGCAGGCAGCGCACAGCAGAGGAACCTTTGGTGGGCCAGGGCGGTCAGAAGCGGGCATTTCATAAACCGATGATTGTTCATTGAGTGTGACGTCATCTTTTTCATGTAGTTAAGCCTACCATGTTGATAGCCCGTTCGATACGTTGTGATTCATAAAGACCGATGCAAACATCAATGTTCTGCTTATCACAGATAAAATTGATTAATACCCGTAACAATCCATGTCCTTAACAAAGGGTCCATGCACGTATAGGTTGAGCGTGTGTCTTGTGTCGTGTGCTGTGTGTATGCAGGCGTGCGACTGTTGCGTGCGTGCAAGTGTGCGTTTTAGTGTTGCATGCATGGGTGCGTACGTGCGTGTGTTCGTGAGTGCATGTGTACGTGTCAGTGTTGCACGCCAGCATGCGTGCGTGTGTACGTTATGTGCACGTGTCAGTGTTACACGCCTACATGCGTGCGTGTCTTGCATGCGTGCATGTGTACGTGCGGGGTGAGGCTACACGTCAGTCACTTGACTTTTTCATCTACATGATCTTGAGATTTTACGAAGTCACCGTAGGTGCCTCATAGTCGAGTGGAACGTCTCCTCCCACTGAACGTAGATCGCCAAAAAATACTGAAATTAACAAAAGATAAATGCAAGCACCGGGACTTTAACCTTGGTGGGCTCGAGAAACCACTGCCCTCTAACCATCCAACCACATGTTGGTTAGCACGACAAAATGTATGTGGTGACCATGATGAGCTTATTCTGAAGTCCAGTTACCATATCGTGCTTTCGCTTCAAATACAATGACCGTAAGTGTCGTCAACAAAATACGAAGCACGCATCAAATGCAAATTCCGTCAGTTTCATCAACAAAATATGGAGACGTACCGTGAGCTAGATACCGTTGTACTATTGTATATGCTTATTTTCTTAGTGGCCGATTGCGTGTGTGGTTTGGTGGGCACATCATTTCTAGTTGTGGTGGGTCAACATGAAGACTCATGGGTCGGTTCCATCCTGCGACACATATAGGTTGGACCGAGACATGTTATACGGAGACCCATGTGGAGGACTCGGCGTACAACACGAACCTACCAGAGTCGCGGAGGACTCTATCCCCACTGGTGATAAGCCGACTATATATGATTTGTAACCCTAGGCCCTTCGTATGTTATACAAGCTTGGGGTCTAGTTCATCGATAGTATACACACACGCACAATGCCTGGTATTCACATGTACTTTGTACACACCCTATCACTAATATACAGATCAGGAGTAGGCTCTTTCTTCAAGCGCAAGGGTCCGATCCAACTAGGGTAAAACTTTGCCTCAGATACCATCCAGCCTAACAGCCAGGGATATCCTACCGAATGATATGATGAAATCATATCTTCCAACTACTATTAGAGAGGTGTGTCGGGGGGGGGGCAATTTGTCCGAGAGAGGCCTAAAGATAATGTGCGTGCGGGAGACACGTAGGCACATATATGTGCGTATAGAGGGCTAGTAGAGACCGTGCATGTGTATATATGCATGTGAGAGAAATAGTGTTTTCCAACTGAGATTAGTGAAAAGAGTGGTACATGGTAGTCAGAAAGAGAGAGAGAGAAACAGAGAGAGCATGTGCGTGAGACACCACGACACCCTGAGAGAGATTGTGAGCATGTGTGAAAGAGAAATGCCGAGGCATATAAAGTGTGTGCACTTATGCGTTAGATAGAGAGATATATATCGCGTTTGTGAGAACGGGGCGAGGCATAGTGCATCTATGTGTAAAAGTCGGTTCTACGCATTAAATTAAAATATAAATGGCATTATTATTTTTGGATGAGATCATGAATTTTGCAAAATTGCGTATGGACGAAAATCGGTCTATCAAACACCCATACTCTATTGAATTCTAGCATGTGCATGTGTTTATTCAATATTATCGATCCATAGAGTGAGAGCGGTTTGAAATACAGGCAATGGATGCTTTTGCAATTCATATATAAACATTAATTAGTGCACTCCATGTTGTTAGTGTGAAGCACTTTATACATTTGTCACTTGCATGGATACATTCCAAATTGCTAGCTACGAAATAAAATACATGTCGAATTTAACATAAAAGGGGCTTCGAAGATTCATATTCATAGGAAGTGCATTCATCTATTTGAACCCGAGATAATGGCATTTGTAAATCAGATGTAAAAGGGGGCATCAATCTTTGTTGTGAGTTTGAACATGCTATATATATTCATACGCATATCTAACTTTTTTTGCAACCAAGGAGATTATACCTGGAACCATGCATGAACTGAGATAAGTTGCATATTTTTTAATATATACTCGTGTACAATGTATATTAAAATGTACCCCCTCCATTCCAAAATAATCATAGCTTTAGGATTTTCCAGAGTAAAGATTTGTGAAGTTTGACAAATCCTAAAAGTTCAACTCAAGAGAACCGAAAACGTTAATGCTTCTGCTCCCAAATATTGAACGAAGTGCCAAATAGGCCTCTGGTCACCCGAAACCGCGCGAGACTAATGTTTTGGTGGTAGGAAATTACTGTCCTGACTCTGGCCCATGTAGCCTATCGGCCCGGTGTCCAAAGGTCTAAACCGGGGTAGGTTTGTAACTTCACCAAGATGCCAGTCTTAACCGCCTTCGAGAAGCATTCATACGCCATGTGTGCCTAAACACCCATGCGCTCGGCCGAAATCTATCCCGCCCACATTTGGGACACCTGACATGACTGTCCAACCCCCAACCCGCAATATGTCCGAAATTTTAGATGGGGGCAAAGTTTGTAACTTTCCCCAAATTTCAAACAAGCGCGTCTCAAACCGAAACATTGTTCCCCCTTAGTTCCCCGCCTCCCTCCGTTTCCCCATTCATACTTCATGGGCGCGAAAACGCCCTCTCCACTAGCCACGAAACCCCAGCCTCCTCCGTCCTCCACCCCATAGCGGCCAATCCACCGCCGCCCTCCTCCATCACGCCGGAGCCGGTACCCCGACGTCGTCGTCCAACGCAACCGCAACCGCAACGCCCTCAAGGACTTAGCAGTTGAAGCCGAGGCAGAGCTGCCTCCACGACGCCGACGCCGACGTGCGCCGTACCAGAACCACTCGGACCACGCCGTCATGCGCCTCACTGCTGCGGCTCCACTGTCGCAACTGTCCACCCACTGGAGCTGTTCCCGCTATGCCGTCGTTCGCCGCCTCGGATCTGCTTCCCCGCCACTGACAGACGGCCACCGCACCACACTCAACAACTTGGCCATGGGTTCGTCCAAGGCTGCACCGTCCTCCACAACTTCTGGTTTCCGGCGAACAACAAGATCGTCGGAAAAACAGAAGGAGGACACAACACTTCCAGCAGAAAGAGGTACTCCTCTTCCCTTATTCGTGCAAATCTTACGTCTCCGCTCACACCGTATTCATCCCACGAAAGAAACTAGTTGAGCCCTTCTTACTGCATCTTCTTCGTGATACTAAATGCACAAGGTTTCCTCCCTTTTACTATTTCACCTTTGCTAGAGGTCAGTAGCCCACCTGGATTTCAATTCAAGGTCAGTCGAACCGCAATTAAAAGAAGCAGCACCCGCTTAGGTGCGCGGAGCACCTAGTCCGTCTGTTCCCCGGGGAAGCGGTGCATCGGTGTCTATCATAGGGGTGTGGGCGCAGGAGCTTCTTGCACCCGATCTGAGGTCGGCGGGGCTTGAATGGATGGCGGGGGTGCCAAGCAAGCGGCGGTGCGGTGGTCGAGGGAGGCGCGCAGGGGGAGGAACTTGGGCGGTGGTCGCCAAGGCGTTTGAGGAAGATCGTCAACACCGACCGGCTGGAGGTAGATGAAGGCGATCTGCCCATTCTTTGTACATCGGACGATGCAGAAAAAATGGACTGACCTATTTGCTTTCAGTCGACTGTTATTTTCATAGAATCCTGTAGTAATTGAGTGTGCCATGCATGTTGTAGATCTATCATATGTCTCCCGTCATTTATTTCTCACCGACCTGCTATCTGCTACCTTTACACTATACTAATTGTGCACACACTTCACCCATACTCACACTATTGTTTTATTATGCATGGGTATTTCAGACTCTGACGCGGTGTTGATGAATGCAGAAAAGAAAAGACATAAGTCGCTCCAGTGTAATTCGAAGATAAGCACTAATCGTTTCAGCGCTCTAATGGGTGCAGTCGTCAGTATCATGCATCAATAAGTTCTGAAGAGCAAATTTTATTCCTTTTTCTTGTGGGTTTGACTTGACAAGGCAAAATCAAGAAAGAGGAAGGAAAAGAGTAAGGAAGGCGATGATGGTGGTCCTCTGCAAGAACGCGTACGGAGCATCTGTGCCGATTCTCGTTGTCTTGATAGTGCATTACATGGTCCAAGTCTCTGCTCCCCTACTCCACCATCCAAGGTGCTTGCTCTAACTTGGCAGTGTGATATCTAGTTGCATGTTGCATATGGTGTCTAGCTCATATTGCTCCTAATTAGTGTAAACTGCATCTGCTTAGCTTACACATGATACATGTGAATATGACACGCTTTCCTGTTTTTGGTACATACTATATCTGTCTATCACACCATGTTCTTACATGAAACTACTCTTCTTGTGTATCCTGCATCAGTCACTTATGATTGGACACCTTTAAGTTGGCAGTGTGATATTGGTTTGCATCTTGAATATGATTTCTAGCATGTATTGCTTCTAGTTTGATGAAGGCCACCTATGACGAGACAATTTTAACATGGCAGAGTGATATTGATTGAACCTTCCATATGGTGTCTTGCAGTGTTTCTAATTTGTTGAAGTGCCTTCTGCTTAGTTACCACATCATAGGTGTGAATTTGTCAAGCCGTCCATTTTTTGTACATATTCCATCCTCGTATCATGACTTTGCCTTTCATTAGAGTAGTGTTCGTCAGTATCATGCATGAATGAGTTCTGAAGAGCGAATGATATTCCTTTTTCTTGTCGGTATGACCTCACAATGCAAAATCAATAAAGCTGAAGGAAATTGGCAAGGCATTGAATGATGGTGGTCCTTCCGAGCAACTGAAACGGAGGTTCTCTACAGATTCTACTCCGCCATCCTCCCAACAAGATTCGCAAGACAACGCAAGGCTAGACCGTCAACGTAGCTGTGTAGATGATGAGCACATCTCCCCTACTCCACCATCACATGTGCTTGCTCTAACTTGGCACTATTATATGTGGTTGCATGTTGCGTATGATGTCTAGCTTGTATTGCTTCTAGCTTTGTTGAATTGCATCTGCTTACTTTACACATAATGCCTGTGAATATGACATGTGTTCCTGTTTCTACATCAGACTACTATTCTTGCATATCCCGCATCAGTCACTTATGATAAGGCACCTTTAAGTCGCCACTGTGATATTGATTGTGTCTTGCATATGATTTCTAGCATATACTGCTTCTAATTTGTTGAAACGCCATACAGTTTGAACTTGGCAGAGTGATATTGGTTGCATCTTCCATATGGTGTCTAGCTTGCAGTGCTTCTAATTTGTTGAAATGCCTTCTGCTTAGTTACCACATCATAGGTGTGAATATGTCACACCATCCTGTTTGCCTTTCATCCTCGCATCATGTGTTTGCCTTTCATCCGAGTAGTGTTCGTCAGTATCATGCATGAATGAGTTCTGAAGAGCGAATTTTATTCCTTTTTCTTGTCGGTTTGACTTCACAATGCAAAATCATTACAACTGAAGGAAGTTAGTCCGACAGTGGATGATGGTGGTCCTTCGGAGCAACTCAAACAGGGGGTCTCTACAGATTCTACTCCGCCATCCTCCCAACAAGATTCGCAAGACAACACAAGGCTGGACAGTCAACGTAGCTGTGTAGATGATGAGCACATCTCCCCTACTCCACCATCACACGTGCTTGCTCTAACTTGACACTATTATATGTGGTTGCATGTTGCGTATGATGTCTAGCTTGTATTGCTTCTAACTTGAATTGCATCTGCTTACTTTACACATAATGCATGTGAATATGACACGTGTTCCTGTTTCTAGAACATACGTGTACATGATGAGCACATCTCCCCTACTCCTCCATCACAGGTGCTTGCTCTTACTTGGAACTGTTATACGGGGTTGTGTTTTTCGTATGATGTCTAGTTTGTATTGCTTCTGACTATGTAGAATTGCATCTGCCTAGCTTACAACTTATACCTGCAACGATCACTTACCCATAAGACACATTTAACTTGGGACTGTGATGTAGGTTGCATCTTGCATTGTCTTCTAGCTTGTACTGCTTGTAATTTCTTGAAATGGCACTTACGACGAGACACTTTTTACCTGATAGAGTGATATTGGTTGCATGTTCATATGGTGCCTAGCTTTCATTTCTTCTAATTTTATTGAAATGTCTTCCGCTTACTGTTTTTTCATACATATTCCATCCTCCTATCGTACGTGTGAATATGAAACACTGTCTTTTTTTGTATATATTCCATCCTCCTATCCTGCACTTGCCTTACATCAAAGTAGTGTTCGTCTGTATCATGCATCAACCAGTTATGCAGAGCTAATTTTATTCATCTTCTTGTGGTTTTGACTTCATAAGGCAATATCAGAAAATAGGAAGGAAAAGAGTAAGTTAGGGGATGTTGGTGGTACTCCACCGACGCATAAGCAGAGACTCTCTAGATTTGCCACTACTACTGCTAATGAAGTTGAAGTCCCAAGTCTACATGATGAGTTCATCTCCGCCTCCACCATCGCAGTGCTTGCTCTAAGTTGACAGTGTGATAATTGGTTTCATGTTGCATATGTTGTCTAGCCTGTATTTCTTCTATTTTGATTAAATTTCACCTGCTGAGTTTATATGTTATACATGTGCATATGACATGGCTTTCTATGTCTAGAATACACTGCATCTATCTATCATACCATGTTCTTACATCAAAGTACTGCTGTTGTGTATCCCGCATCAGTTGTCGTGATTTGACGCTTTTAACATGGCAGTTTGATAGTGGTTGCATCTTGCTTTGATTTCTACATTGTACTGCTTCTAATTTTTCGAATTGCCACGTATGACAAGACACTTTTAACTTGGCAGAGTAATATTGGTTGCATCTTTCATATGGTGTCTAGCTTGCATTACTTCTATTTTCTTGAAAATCCTTCTGCTTAGTTTGCACATCGTAGCTGTGAATATGTCATGCCGTCCTGTTTTTCTTACATATTCCATCCTCATACGGTTGTCTTACATCAAAGTATTGCTTATCTCAGATCATGCATCAATGAGTTATGAAGAGTGATTTTATTCTTTTGTGTTGTGGGTACAGCTTGACATGGCAAAGTCAAAAAGAGCAAGGAAAATAATATAGTAGGGAGTCTTGTTACTCGTCGGGTGAAACGGAAAAGGTTACGCCGTCGAGATTCTGCTGGTACTTATAGTGCGATAGAAGGTCCAAGTCCACCGGCTAAATCTAAAAACACAATCACCTGCTCCACCAGCTGCAGCATCCGCTTCAACTGTACCAACATCTCAACCAGTTACTCGTTCGTTTGCTCCGAACTGGCGGTTCCCAAGCTGCCTTCACACCTAACACTACTTCCGAAGCACTCGCGACACAACAGACTTGGAAGGATCAGATGAACCTCATGAGCATCAACACCAAGACGGTACCTGACCGAGTCAAGTTGCAGTTGCATGCTCCTTTAGATGTACTCTCACAGTTTGATGTACACTAACACTTTCCATATTCGTTGTTGAACTAGCACCATGGCGCAAGCGGAAACAGACATCAGTGATAATGCTTGATGGATTAACAAAATATAAAGGAGGAAGAATGGAGATCCATTTTGAGGCAGGTTTAAAAAGGTCACGTGATGCCACAGAGTCAGCCAAATTAGTATCAGAGGCAGCCGTTGCCGTTAGGTGTCATCCGCGTATCCTCCCAACGTGGATCCACTACAGGAATGAGAAAGACAATACCCAGTTTAACACCTTCCTTGACCATTTATCCGTAAGTAATGTTATTCATCGCAATTAGTAATATTGTCTTGCTCTGTCCCATACTTTCTAGCTTCCTCCTAATAAGACTCACATTCTTTTTCAATGATGAGGTTCAAGTTGGATCCGAAAGATGATGCAACTAAACAAGCATGCACTCATGTTTTTCATCGCTTTCTGCTGACAATGATCGGTACCACCTTAGAAAATCTCACTTTGAAGGCAAGGCTAACAATGAAATCGTCCAAACATCTCCAAAGGAATATATTACGAGATGAAGACCGGACAGCCCTCGTTAAACACCGGTCTGATCCAAAGTATCGTAGGCTATATGTATTTGATCAGACCACATATTGAACTTGTATTTATGTATGTGCCTTACAAGTGTATCTTCTTCTAGGCTAACTGTTTGAAGAACAAAACCAACCGTTCTAAAGTGAAATTCCAACAGACAACAGGATCTCGTAGCTATATTGCACACTATGAGGCTTATCTAAATAGCTTCTACTTCCTTGTTTTTTTGTGCCATATTATCGTATCTATATTGACTTGTTCCAAATACAAAGGAAAGCCCGTGCGGACCAAAAAGAACCTGAACCGAATGCAGTGCAAATCTTCAAGGATTGCCACACCAGCAAGATGAAGGGCATGAGCACACCAGCTCAAGCCGATGTTGTAAGTCCTTACTCCTCCTGCCTTGAACTGATTGGTATTGTGATGTGTTCACTTAACTACTTGGTTTGCAGCCAATGTCAGTTACTCTGTTCACTTTTATACACAATTGTCTTAACGTATCATTTCACCTTATTGGATTAAAAGAGATGAAGGATATTCTTTTGGTCTTGATCTGTAATCTAGTTGTTATGTTCACGTGCGCACACAATGATAAAATAGCTTGTTTTTTTATATCTGTTTGCCCATGATATGAATGATGTCATACTATGTTCATCCTACTTTAAACCATGTCTCTTTATCCTTAGATGTCAACGAATGTGAGGAAATAGACAATACAGTAGGCATGCTACATGAACATATGTTCCGAAAGTGATTTTATTATGTAGTTGGTACTACAATACATGCTAATGTATTACAGTAGTTCACCAAAATAAGTTATGTATAAACATTTAACCTACTTTGTTTGTTTTTGTCTCATTAGTAACTTATCCGGTACACTAATGTACAAGTTCAAACTTTCACGAAGCTATGGAACAAATGATTGAACAGCCACAACCACCTGAAGGTGACAAGGCTACTACAGGCACAATGTCACCTCTTGCTGCAGTGTGTCAGTATCTCTCCACTAACAAAGGCAAAAAGCACCTTCTGCGTAATTCGGGTTGGTTGTCAAGGTAACCTCGTCCAAATCGCCTACTGAACAAAATCTTCCTGCTAGACAGAGTGATATATCTGTGCTCCAAACACAAGTCCAATCCCTAAAGGACGTTGTTTCGGAAACAAGAATAGTGGTTGAGAAATGTCGTCAAGATATGAATGGTTTTGAAACCAGACTATCAGACATTAAGCTTCATTGTTGAAGAGCAATGGCGGAAGAAAGGTGGAGATCGTCTTGCTCCATCGATTCTACACTGAAACATTAGCACTCAGGTCAAATGATCTGTGCTTCTATACATCCGATGGTGCTTTTATCCGGAAGGATCTGTAAACTTTATGCCAACATGCCTTTTGTTGTATGATTGGAATTTATTTTGTTGTGATACAACATTTATGATGCTGCCACAGTGCTGCAGAATAATTCTACACTATTTTTGTGTAGTGTAGGTTTATCTTAGTAATGTATTCGGCCGAAAGCTTCAGAGGAGCCCAACATGCCAACATTCATCGGGCCCATTCCAATTGGGCTAAAACGATTCTGGGCGAAATTGGCATGTAGCCCACTAAAAATATCTGGGCTTAAATTAGCATAAGCTTTCAAATTTTTCGGTAGGCTGTGCCCATAGTGGGCCTTTAATGAGCCTAAACATAATTTGGGCCCTCGGTAAAAATAGGCCGTTTACAGGTGTAAATATCTCGAGCCCATAAAAACATGGGCCTTTAATAGACCGAAAGTGAGATTGGGCCCTGATTGTGCCAAATAACCCACTGGACTTAGCAGGCCGAAATGGTGGCCCATTTACGATGCGGATATTTGACAGGCCGAAATTCGGACGGGCCGTAAATGCGCCGACCTAATACATGGGCCTTTAACATGTCGGAACTTCGGTCGGGCTAGATTATCGTCATTTTTATATGGGCCTCTAAATGGGCCCAATATGACGTTGGGCCACATATGGCCCATGGTTTACGTCCGGCGTTAACAGGCCGAAAATGACAACAGGCCGAAAGTGGTCCAAATCTTTAGTGGGCCTCTAATAGGCCGAATGACACACATGGCCGAATATGACCCAAATCCTTCACGGTCGTTTATGGGCCAAAAGTTTTGATGGCCTGGAAATGGGCCCAAATGAAGTCGGACCTTTAACAGGCCGAAAATACACCGGGCCGTAATTCGGCCCAATTACTTAACGGACTGTTAACAGGCCAGAAGTGACCATGGGCGGCATTGATGACAAGTTTAGACCAGGCCCTTGACGGGCTGATTTGATAGAGAATGTTGGGCCTTTAGCTGGGCCGGCCCATTATGGTGTGCAGAATCTTGTGGGCCTTTAGCTGGGCCGACCCATTATGGTCCGCTAAATTTTGTGGGCCTTTAGCTGGGCCGGCCCATTATGGTCTGTTAAATCTTATGGGCCTTCGGTTGGGCCGGTCCACCTATAGGCCCACAAGATTCTGCAGACCATAATGGGTCGGCCCAGCTAAAGGCCAATGAGAATTTTACATGTGGAAAATCGGTATTGGTCGTGGCTGTTAACGGGTTATCGGATCCAAAATCCGACCTGATAGCTTAACGGCGTTCCGTTACGGTGGATGCCACGTGTCGGTCACCCTTGACGAAAGCACTTCTATGACGCGCGATTTATCGTCATGGAAGTGGACACTTCCATGATGATAATTTTGGTAATGTCATGGAACACTTCTACGACAGCGCAGCTATGACTATCTTGATTCTGTCATAAATTTGTCATGGATGTACATGCATGACAAAAAACGTGACCTGCTATGACAAACACGTATCAACACGGAAGTGTATTTTTTTTGTAGTGCACTTATTAACTCGCATGCAAGCCGACTTTGATTTCTTGACTGATCAACGCGTAGTTGTGCTCCATGCATTGGGTTTTCGGGGGAGATTAAAAGGCAGAGTAAGGAGTGTTTGGTTACATTGCTTAGGATGGTCATAGTGGTGAGTAACTTGGACTAATAACATGCACGGTTGTAACGCCCCGGATTCGATGCGCCAGGTGTCCGCCAGTTATTCGCCATTGTTGCCATGTCATTTTCTTGCGTGTTGCACTTTGCCATGTCATCATCTTCATTTCATATCATGTTGTCATGTGCATTTCATTTTGCATACGTGTTCGTCTCATGCATCCGAGCATTTTCCCCGTTGTCCGTTTTCCAATCCGGCACTCCTATGTCTCACGGCGCCCCCTTCTTGCCTCTTTTCATGTGCGGGTGTTAAACGGTCTCGGAATGGCCCGAGGTTTGTCAAGCGGCCTTGGTATAGCACCGGTAGACCGCCTGTCAAGTTTCGTGCCATTCGGAGGTCGTTTGGTACTCTAACGGTTAACCGGGTAATCGCAAAAGCCCCTTCTCTTTGCAGCCCAACACCCCTTCCAAAGTGGCCCAAAACCCAGCAAACTCCCCTCCATGCTCTCCGCCGTTCGATCACGATCGCGTGGCCAAAAACCGCACCTCATTTGGACTCTCCTAGCTCCCTCTACCTATAAATTAGCCTTCCCCTCCGAAATTTCGCAGACGAAACCCTAGTTTTCCCCTCCGCGCCGCGCCGGACATGTCCGTCCCTGAGCGGACATGTCCGCCGCCGCTCCCAGCCATTCGCAGCCCGACACGTGTCGCGCCCGCCACCACCGTCCCACGCGCGCCAAGGCCCACTGGCCCGTTTGGGCCCCATGCAGCCCATCTGGCGCCGCCGCTTTGGGCGCCAAACCCGTCGCCCGCGTCTGTCGCCGCCCGCCCGCCGCCAGCCAAGCCCGGCTTCGTCGCCGCGCCGGACCCTCCTCCTCTCCCGGCGCCGCTCCCAGCACAGCCGGCCTCTCCGCCGCCCGTCCGGCGCCTCCGGCCGCGCCCGGCCCGCCAGCGCCTCCCTCTGCCTCGCCGCCCGTCCCGCGGCCGGCTCCCGAGCTCGCCGCGGCGCCCCTCGCCGGAGCTTCCCCTCCGACCTCGCCGGACCTCAACCGCCCCGGATCCACCTCGTCCCGACCCGATCCGCGTTGACCCCGCGAGGTTGTTTTTTTTCGTCTAAGTCCCGAATCTGCTGTTATTTTCATGCATTTTTGTTGTATCATTACTCTGTATCCGTAGCTCCGTTTTGCGCGTGTAATATGTAAAATTGTTCGTCTCGAAGAGTACATCATTTAATTCCATTGCATCATATTCATTTGAGCTCATCTTGATGCCCGAAATGCTGTTAGAATAGGGCTATGTGATGTTAGTTTCAGATTCTTATCAGAACATGCAGTTTTGTCATTTTTGCCATGATTTATGTGTGCATCCTGTGGACTTGAGTCCTACATGTGTTTTGTAATATGCCATGCCATCTTCACAGGGGTGTATGCCATGTATTTTTGTAATCTATGTGGTGACTAGCACAAGCATGCAAACTAGGCTTCATGATGTTGCTGTTTTCAGCCCCTGTTTTGCTGATATTTTTATGCCTTGTTAACTTGATGCTACCGAGAGATCCATGCTTATTTTTAGATACTTCAGTAAGGATGTTTTGAACATATGGTTATGATCTATCCATCCATGCCCTTGTTTGCAATTGTGGAGTGCCATAGCTTGATTCAATCGAGCTCTACTTTTGCTATAAAATGTTTCCTGGCAGGTTGTTTACATGTTATCAATTTTGCCAAGGTTGTTGTAGTTGATCCGTGTATGCTATGATGTCGTTCTTGGCATGTATAGCTTATATGCCCTGTCTTCTTACTGTGATTTGCCTTGCGATGCCATGTATTGCTCTGTGGTGAGTGATTCAAGCTCACCAACATGCCTACTTACTGTTGTTCCTGCCATGTATGAATCTGTAATATAACTTGCCATGTTTACATGGGATCCATCATATTTTCTGATCCTTTTTGGCTCATGGTCAGTAAAGGACTTTTGTTCTATGCAATTAGTAGATTCATGCCATGCCTTTGTTTGCCATGATAAGTTCCTGTAGCATGTTGTTTCATAGCTCTAAACATTGCAACCTGATGTTATTTCCTGCTAAGTCTGAAACTATTATTATTTGCAATCTTGCCATGTCATTTTGAGCATGTTCTAGTGATTTCTGGAGGTAGCTCAGTGTTCATGTTTTGTCATGCTTTACCTGTACATCATGCCCATGCCTTTTGTTCTCATGTTAAGATGCTGTAGCTTGTTGTTTTGATGCTTGCAATATGCCTAGTTGCTGTTTTGGATAGATTGTTGTCATGACTTGTATAGAGTGTATGTGTTGAACCGTTGCTCCGTCTTGAGTGTGCTCTATATGAAACTTGCTTGATTTTGCATGTGGCTTCATATTATCATGGTGCATCCATGTTTTGAGGTGTCTGCTTGATGTTTGTATGCATTTTGCATCAATGTCATGTTTATCTTGTTTTGTTCATATCTTCTAGGCCGTAGCTCCGAATCTAATGAACTTTATATGTAACTTGACTAGAATTTCGTGTAGATCATCGTGGTGCATATTAACTTGCTGTTTAACAACTTGAACATAAGGTTTATTCAGATCTGGACCAATTTCGAAATTTGCATATGAGGACTTACCGGAATTGTTATGTGTTGTTTCCGGCCTCATTTAAACTTGCTTTGATGTGTTGCTCTTGTTTGCATCATCTCTTGCCATGAGTAGCTTCATGTAGCTTTGTCATGCATCATGCTTGTTGTGCATCTTGTCATGTTCATGTGTGGTGTGTTTACCTATGTTGTGTGCTTTTCTTGTTAGTTCTGTTTCGCTATGATCGTGAGGATTCGTTCGCTTACGCTTGGTTCGGCTTCATCCGTTCGTCTTCTTCTTGGACTCGTTCTTCTTCCTTGCGGGATTTCAGGCAAGATGACCGCTACCCTGGATCTCACTATTATCATTGCTATGCTAGTTGCTTCGTTCTATCGCTATGCTGCGCTACCTATTACCTGTTTATCAAGCCATCCCAAATTGCCATGTCGGCCTCTAACCTTTTGCACCCTTCCTAGCAAACCGTTGTTTGGCTATGTTACCGCTTTGCTCAGCCCCTCTTATAGCGTTGTTAGTTGCGGTGAAGATGAAGTTTGTTCCTTGTTGAACATGGAGATGTTGTTCCTTGTTGGAACATGTTTACTTGTTGGGATATCACAATATATCTTATTTAATTAATGCATCTATATACTTGGTAAAGGGTGGAAGGCTCGGCCTTATGCCTGGTGTTTTGTTCCACTCTTGCCGCCCTAGTTTCCGTCATATCGGTATTATGTTCCCGGATTTTGCGTCCCTAACGCGGTCGGGTGATCTATGGGACCCCCTTGACAGTTCGCTTTGAATAAGACTTTTCCAGCAAGGCCCAACATTGGTTTTACCATTTGCCTACTTAGCCCTTTTTCCCTTGGGAGTCGCGCTCTCAAGGGTCATCTTTATTTTACCCCCCCCCCGGACCAGTGCTTCTCCAAGTGCGGGCCCAAACCGAGCGATGTCCGGCGCCCCCTGGGCAATCAGGGTCTATGCCAACCCGGCGTCTTGCTCATCCGGTGTGCCTCGAGACCGAGATATGTGCAACTCCTATCAGATTTGTCGGCACATCCAGGCGGCTTTGCTGGTCTTGTTTTATTGCTTTGTCGAAATGTCTTGTAGCCGGATTCCGAGACTGATCGGGTCTTCCCGGGAGAAGGAATATCCTTCGTTGATCGCGAGAGCTTATCATGGGCTAAGTTGGGACACCCTGCGAGGTATAAACTTTCGAGAGCCGTGCCAGCGGTTATGTGGCGATGGGAATTTGTTAATATCCGGTTGTAGTAAACTTGAAGCAAACTCTTCTAAAATACACCAACCGTAATGCGAACGCGGAGTGTCTCTTTTCGGGTTGATCGAGGAGAACACGGTTTCTTGGGTTATGTCGGCGTAAGTAGGAGTTCGTGATCACTTCTTGATCATTACTAGTTGACGACCGTTCCTTTGTTTCTCTTCTCGCTCTCATTTGCGTATGTTAGCCACCATATCATGCTTAGTCGCTGCTGCAACCTCGCCACTTTATCCCTTCCCTTCCTATTTAAGTTTTGCTAGTATTGATACCCATGGTAATGGGATTGCTGAGTCCTCGTGGCTCACAGATTACTACACCAACAGTTGCAGGTACAGGTTATGCGATGCTCATGACGCGAGAGCGATGTTACTTGTTTTGGAGTTCTTCTTCTGCTTCTTCTTCGATCAGGGGATAGGTTCCAGGTCGGCAGCCTGGGCTAGCAGGGTGGATGTCGTTTGAGTTTCTGTTTATGTTTCATCCGTAGTCGGATGTTGATCTCTTGTATATGACGTTGATGTATTCTTGTGGCATTTGTGCCTTATGTATGTATCCCCACTATTATGTAATGTTGATGTAATGATATCCACCTTGCAAAAGCGTTTCAATATGCGAGTCTATCCTTGGTGGGACCTTCGAGTTCCTTTTGGATAGGGTCGCATATTGGGCGTGACAACGATATTCCTATTCTATTAATCTGTGTGTGCGTGTGCGTGTGTGTTTAACAACATGTGTGTGTTAGAGAGAGAGACACATCGACCTACTCCTATAGAGAGATGGTGTGTAGTGTACGATTTAGCCGCGAGAGTCGGTGCATCCTCTTCCGGGCATCCGGTCGGGACATGCAGACCGCTGCCATGCCCTCTCCTGACCAGGCTAGCTCACCCAAAGCCCCTCCATCGCCCGCGTGCACTTCTGCATGAAACGGTCAGCGCCGCTGCAAAGAATCGGTGCCGCATTCATGCCTGGGCAGAGCGGACGCGACCTCTCACTGGCGCCTGCATTGAAGAGAGAAATGGATTCAAGAGTAATGGTTGCTTCGTCCGCCCAACTTACTGCCGGGTCTATGTGATTTAACGGCTCATTGATCATTATTACTGAGGTGGTAGGACTGCTGGATGTCCCACGCTTTCGGCGAAAGGAGGTACTACTAGATTACTATTTTCTCCTTTCTTACAGCGGAGGAGTGCGAGAGCAGTGAAAACACGCAGGCTCAGTGATTACATGGCGCACCTCACATTATCACCATATTTTCTGGACACCGTGTGACACCTAACTCTTTACATAGTACTACTAGTATAGTACGTACTGTAATTTATCAGTGAGATAAATTGGTACAATGCTACGTGCTACCTCTTGAGCACTGCGTTGGTTTTCCCTTGAAGAGGAAAGGGTGATGCAGTAAAGTAGCATAAGTATTTCCCTCAGTTTTTTAGAACCAAGGTATCAATCCAGTAAGAGACCACGCTCGAGTCCCACACACCTACACAAACAAATAAGAACCTCGCAACCAACGCGATAAAGGGGTTGTCAATCCCTTCACGGTCACTTACGAGAGTGAGATCTGATTGATATGATAAGATAATATTTTTGGTATTTTTATAATAAAGAGTAAAATAAACGGCGCCAGAAATAGGTAAGTGTTGGAAGATTAATATGATGGAAGATAGACCCGGGGGCCATAGGTTTCACTAGTGGCTTCTCTCAAGAGCATAAGTATTATGGTGGGTAAACGAATTACTGTCGAGCAATTGATAGAATTGAGCATAATTATGAGAATATCTAGGTATGATCATGTATATAGGCATCATGTCCGTGACAAGTAGACCGAAACGATTCTGCATCTACTACTATTACTCCACACATCGACCGCTATCCAGCATGCATCTAGAGTATTAAGTTCATAAGAATAGAGTAATGCTTTAAGTAAGATGACATGATGTAGAGGGATAAACTCATGCAATATGATATAAACCCCATCTTTTTATCCTCGATGGCAACAATACAATACGTGTCGTTTCCCTTTCTGCCACTAGGATCGAGCACCGCAAGATTGAACCCAAAGCTAAGCACTTCTCCCATTGCAAGAAAGATCAATCTAGTAGGCCAAACCAAATTGATAATTCAAAGAGACTTGCAAAGATAACCAATCATACATAAAAGAATTAAGAGGAGATTCAAATATTGTTCATAGATAATCTTGATCATAAACCCACAATTCATTGGATCTCGACAAACACATCGCAAAAGAACATTACATCGAATAGATCTCCAAGAAGATCAAGGAGAACTTTGTATTGAGATCCAAAGAGAGAGAAGAAGCCATCTAGCTAATAACTATGGACCCGAAGGTCTGAGGTAAACTACTCATACATCATCGGAGAGGCTATGGTGTTGATGTAGAAGCCCTCCGTGATCAATGCCCCCTCTGTGGCCGAAAAAGGCCCCAAGATGGGATCTCATGGGTATAGAAGGTTGCGGCGGCGGAAATAGGGTTTTGGCTCCGTAACTGATGTTTCCAGGGTATATGGGTATATATAGGAGGAAGAAGTACGTTGGTGGAGCAACGAGGGGCCCATGAGGGTGGTGGGCGCGCCCCCTTCCTTGTGCCTTCCTCGTTGATTGCTTTACATAGACTCCAAGTCCTATGGATCACGTTTGTTCCGAAAATCATGTTCCCGAAGGTTTCATTCCGTTTGGACTCCGTTTGATATTCTTTTTCTGCGAAACACTGAAATAGGCAAAAAACAACAATTTGGGCTGGGCCTCCGGTTAATAGGTTAGTCCCAAAAATAATATAGAAGTGTATAATAAAGCCCATTAAACATCCAAAACAGAATATAATATAGCATGGAACAATAAAAAATTATAGATACGTTGGGGACGTATCACTATGAAGCTTCCAGCTTCTGTTTCATGTATCTTGCGTCCAAGGTTGCCCGTTGCAACATTTCATCCAATACAAAGGAGACTAAGATGCATGCTATTGCATCTCAATGATTGACAGATCATACCCAATATGTACTCCCTCCGTTCCAAAATAAGTGTCTCAACTTTATGCAAACTTTAGTACAAAGTTGTACTACTACTAAAGTTGACACTTATTTTGGAACAGAGACAGCTAAAGAAAAAAATGATCCATGCAGTCCCTAGCCCTTGAACCGTAAACCCTAACCAGGCTTTAATTTGCTGGCAATGTTGGAGCTTCCGAAGAAATGAAGTTTGCAACCCTTTGACCATCGGATCATTTTGTGCAGTTTCACCAAAATCGAGATGAGCATCCCTGTGGCAAAGAAATTGAAGAAGCGTGATTAGAATAAGATTACTGGGGCTAGTTGATGAGACATAAACTCATCACAAATACAATATGTAGAAGCGAGTAGAGGTATGTGCGGGGCAAAGAAGTAGAGAAATATCCACATGGAGTGATCTGGGCAGCTGGAGCAGTGGTGCAAGCCGGCTGTAAAGGGAGTTGTACCCGAGGGATGTCGGGACGTAGCTCAACCTAGAGGTGGGTGGCGGGAGGCGGCAACTGCCCACGTCGTGGCAGTGAGCAAGGGACGAAGGCAACCTCACCGGCTTTGTGAGGGAGAACGGCGGGGAACCCTGATCAGGACGTGCCGACAGTGGGTTTTCGTCATCGGCGACGGCGACCGCATCTACACTAAGCATCCACCACGTCCGCCGGGATGTTAGAGATGTGTCCACAATCGTTTTGTGCGAGAGAGTGTGAAGAGAGCAACCCCATCAAGCAAACGTGTAGGCTCGTCCTGCCTATGTACATAGTGGAGCGGTTTCCTTTTCTCTCCATATGAACCTATTTATATTGTGTATCTGCCACTGAAGAAAAAAAGCTTTATTTATAAATGACGCGGCACCTACTACTCGTTCTCCTATAAACCTTGCGCTGGCATCTCGAAAATATTAACCTTGCGATTGGCTCTTCGCCTCTTCGGGAAGTCGAGCAATAATAGTACTGCAGTAAATATCGTTCTGGCTATATGAGACCGAATGAATTACTGCACGTCCACCACGTGGGCGAGGGTCGAGGGGCGAGGGATAGTGCGCACTATTACGTCTGTTTTGATATGGACTACATACGGAGCAAAATGAGTGAATCTACACTCTAAAATACGTCTATATACATCAGTGTTTGGAGTATGTACTAGTAGTTCATATTGAAATCTGAGGACATATATTCCAAACAATATGATTATCTCTCCAGCCAAGGTAGGGACGAGGAGTAAACGAAGGGAGTAATAAAATTTTCTCCTTGTCCTGCGAGTCACCGCGCGCGTGAGCGAGCGAGTGTGCGTAAGGCGTAGTACTACTACCTCCGTCCTGGTTTATAGGTCACCTTTGTAGTTCGTGCCAAATTTTTACCAAATATTTAGCTAACAAAATGTTAATGCATGTCAACAAAAATTATATCGTTGGATTCGTATTTCAACATAGTTTTCAATGATATAATTTTTGGTAACATGCACGAACGTTTTGTTAGTTCAATCTATAGTCAAAATTTGACACAATATACAATGGGGACCAATAAACCAATATAAATGAGTAGTAGTAAGCAAGATTCACCTCGTCCTGCGAGCCACCGCGCCTGTGGGCGGGGGAAACGGCGTAGTAAGCAAGCTTCTCCTCGTTCTGCGAATTGATGGGACACATAAAATGTAATACGTACAGAGCATCTCAAGTGTATAGAACCTTGCCTCTAAGGTAGGCCCCACGTGGCTTGCCTCTTTTTTAACATAACGCGTCAAGTCGCAATTTGTTTGTCCGCCCGTGGTAGACGATCCTCCATCATGTGGACAACTAGTACACGTGTCAAATTACCACGTGGGTTGCCTTTTCGTACAGGAATGAGCTCCACCGTGTACCCGCGCGGGTGTGGTTGGCAAAGAGACGGGAGTACGTGCGTCATGCATGCACCTCTTCTCTTCGTGCACGTCCCGCACCTACGTGGGTGTGAGAGATACAAACCTAGAAAGTTGGCGTGTGCGTTCGTGAGTGTTTTTTGTTTTTTTTGGGGGTGATTTCGTGAATGTATCTATGGGAATATGTGTCAATGACATCTCAAACAAAATTTTGCATGCAATGTGTGTGAAATAGAGGCCTATCCATATCATATATAGAGGGGGCGATCCACGAGAGAGAGGGAGGGGTCAAATATCTCGATAGAGTCAAAGAGAGGATCAAGTGGGTGGGTGCGAGATCGATGAAGAGAGCCATCGAAATTGTGTGTGTGCAAGTCAAAGATATAGGGCGACTGGCCTACCGGAACGTCAGAGGGCACAGGGCAAGTTTGTGTGTGGCAGGGAGACATGACTAGAGCACTCGATGTATCTGTGTGTGTGGGAGGGGAGGGGGAGGCAGAGGCCTAACTAGAGAGGTAGAACAACTCGTATATGTGTTGAGAAGGAGAGACCCAGCTATGTCTTGAGGGAGAGCGGTCGACATCCATACATAACTGAAGGACGGGAAATAGGTTGGGACACACACACACACACAGAGAGAGAGAGAGAGAGAGAGAGAGAGAGAGGGGTAGAGTGCTGGATGGGTGATGGAGTTGCTTCTGGAAGATGGTGGGAGAGGCCTACTAGACAAACTGAGGGTAGAATTGCAATATTATCAATAAGAGTGGCGATGTGTTTCTGTATGTGCCTGTGCGTGCTAGATCTGTCGGGACACATGCATGGATGATGAAGGGGAACCATGTGTTTGGTAAGCAAACCTAACTAGATCGGTAGATCAATTGTTGTTTGTTGGAGGAAGGGAGAGACATAACTAATGAGGCAGATCGATCGACGCGTGAAAAAAAACGAGTTATAAGGACCTAGCTAGCTATATGTATAGCGGGAGATCGGTCGGTGTACATCCATTTGTTAGAAGCAAATAAGGCCCAGCGAGACGGATAGACAGAGAGAATGGAGCTATAGGAGGTGGTGCGAGAGGCCGAGCTACTAGCTAGATAGGGTGAGAATGTGCGGTTGTGAGATCGATGAAAAGAGGAGCGAGAGTTTACACGGGTGTGGGACCGTATGAGAGACACGAGGCATGGACACAGAAAGGAGGAGATGGAACGTGCGTGTGTATGTTGTAGGCAAACATCGCTGGAGAGGTTTATCGATGTGTGTCGGAAAGGAGTTGTGGAGACTGTGGTAGAACGACCTAAAAAAATGAATGTGCGCGACAGGTAGAATGCTGAGGGAGGGGGAGGGCGAGGAAGGTGTGTGCGTGCATGAGAGAAAGTTAGTGCTAGCTACAAAGGTTAGAGAATTGTGCGAGTGTAAGAGACTAACAAAGATCTTAATTTGATATGAAAGTGGATTCATATATTTGAATAGGAGATCATAGTGTTATAAACATATATGCATGCATGAATATAGCGGTGATACGCGTGCTCTGGTTTTGCACATGTTATACCATAATGTGATAATGCATGGTGTTTGCAACTCACAGCTGAATGTCGAACAATCTAAACCATACTATACATCGAACAATCTCACATTTTATTTGAATTTGTAATAATGTGTGGCGCTTGCAGCTTACAACTAAATATCGAACAATCTAAACAATACTATGTATATCGAACAATCTCACATTTTATTTGAATTCTTTGTAATGTGTGGTGTTTAGAACTCACATCTAAATACTTAGGCATAGGGGGTGGGGCACCATACATTATGTGATAAACACATTATACATATGAGACATGGTTTAGATTATGAAGATCCAGCTAGAGCTTGAAATGCACTGTGATTTGAAAATAACATAAAGTGGATTCAAAAAATCGAGTTCGAGTTCATATAGTACAAATAGTTCATATCTAACTCAAGAGTAATCATGTGGTGTGCTGTGAAGATAATACACAAACGATGGTTTAACTTGACAATAATGATGATTGTAGATATTATTAAAATAGAGAAACAAATTCAAATGGTTTTACTTCATAACAATCATTATTGTAGATCTTATTCAAATAGAGAAACGAATTCAAATTTAGTTCATATTGAAGCGGTAGTATATACGTTTGCAATGCACTAAAACGTTCATGCATTATACACGTAGCGAAATATTTTAATTGAACATAACATGAATTCAAAGTTTTGAATAACATTTGTAGTGCGAATTGATTTGGTACAGTACACGGGACTAGACTCTCTTGTAGTGCGAATTGATTTGGTACAGTACACGTTAGGCTTGTCCGGAAATTTCAACTCGCGCCTTGTTTTCCCGAAATATTTAAGATATATCTTTGTCTCGTTGTGCTCCGACAACTCCCTCCATCTCAACCCACGCCTTGCTATTCCAAAATTACAAAGCTCGCGAAATATCCCACCTCCTGTGAAATCCTGACACGTGAAATGCCCGTGATACCCCTGAACCGAAAGAACCGCCTAGCTCAAATCGGTGGGGGTAGTTTTGTAACTTACCCCACATTTCGTACAAGCGTGTCCCTAAGTCATGGTTCCCCACTCCCATCCCATCCGCCCACCCATTCCTACACCGAGGCCGCGAAAACCCACGAAGCTCCACACCCACCTCCATCCGCCACCCAGCCGGAGCCTCTTCCCCGACGATGTCATCCACAGCAACACCTTGACGTCCCTCATCCACCGTACAGGATGAGGATCATCGTCGATCTCGTCATCACGCCGCTTCAGCCACCCTGTCCTCCACCTCCAAGGAGCTGCCCCGACGTTCCCCTCGTCTTTCGCGCCACCTCCATTCCCACACCGCCGTCTTCACCTGCACCACCGGAAGAGCATCATCATCCCCGTTTCCTCAGATGAAGCTGAGGCCTAATCGGTGCCACCAAAGAGGTTGTACACTAATCGCCGCATTTTCTTCTTGATTCGATCCCACGGTGCTGCCGGCGCTCGGTCTCGAGCTGACATGGCACGACTCCATCCACGGCGGCGTCGCCGGCCACTTCCTCCACGGTGTCGCTCCCTCGGCGGCGACGTCCACATCAGTAGGAGCTGCTACTGCTTTAGCTCTCGCTCGCGTTGCTGCTCTCCTCTTGCGCTCGGTCCCCTGCTTGGTCTACTCTTGCTATTTCTCTTGCTCGCGTTGCTGCTCTCGCTCTTGCTCTTTGTCGGTGTCAAAACCGGCGGATCTCGGGTAGGGGGTCCCGAAATGTGCGTCTAAGATGGATGGTAACAGGAGGCAGGGGACACGAAGTTTATCCAGGTTCGGGCCCTCTCGATGAAGGTAATACCCTACTTCCTGCTTGATTGATCTTGATGTTGGAAATATGCCCTAGAGGCAATAATAAAAGGATTATTATTATATTTCCTTGTTCATGATAATTGTCTTTTATTCATGCTATAATTGTATTATCCGGAAATCGTAATACACGTGTGAATACATAGACCACAATATGTCCCTAGTGAGCCTCTAGTTGACTAGCTCGTTGATCAATAGATAGTCATGGTTTCCTGGCTATGGACATTGGATGTCATTGATAACGGGATCACATCATTAGGAGAATGATGTGATGGACAAGACCCAATCCTAAGCATAGCACAAGATCGTGTAGTTCGTTTTGCTAGAGTTTTTCCAATGTCAAGTATCTCTTCCTTTGACCATGAGATCGTGTAACTCCGGATACCGTAGCGAGTGCTTTGGGTGTACCAAACGTCACAACGTAACTGGGTGACTACAAAGGTGCACTACAGGTATCTCCGAAAGTGTCTGTTGGGTTGACACGGATCGAGACTGGGATTTGTCACTCCGTGTTACGGAGAGGTATCACTGGGCCCACTCGGTAGTGCATCATCGTAATGAGCTCAAAGTGACCAAGTGTCTGGTCACGGGATCATGCATTACGGTATGAGTAAAGTGACTTGCCGGTAATGAGATTGAACGAGGTATTGGGATACCGACGATCGAATCTCGGGCAAGTAACATACCGTCTGACAAAGGGAATAGTATACGGGATTGATTGAATCCTTGACATCGTGGTTCATCCGATGACATCATCGAGGAGCATGTAGGAGCCAACATGGGTATCCAGATCCGCTGTTGGTTATTGACCGAGAGTCGTCTCGGTCATGTCGCATGTCTCCCGAACCGTAGGGTCTACACATAAGGTTCGGTGGCGCTAGGGTTATTAGGAAGACTTGTATGTGATTACGAATGTTGTTGGAGTCCCGAATGAGATCCCGGACGTCACGAGGAGTTCGGAATGGTCGGAGGTAAAGATTTATATATGGGAAGTTGTCAAATGGACACCGGAAAGTTTGAGGTCATATCGGTATTGTCTGGGGCCACGGAGAGGTTCCGGGGTCCACCGGAGGGCCATCCTCTCGGAGGGCCTCATGGGCCTGAGGGCAGGGAACCAGCCTGGAGGGCTGGGCGCGCCCCTTGGGCCCATGCGCCTAGGGTTGGGGAACCCTAGTGGGGGCGCCCTCCCTTGCTTGGGCAAGCCCCTCCACAGCCGCCGCCCCTCTATATCTCATCTAGGCAGGCGGCCCCTTTCCCTTCCCTATAAATAGAGGCGGGGGGTGGGCTGCAAGACATCCAAGGCGCAGCCCTCCCTCCCAATACCTCTCCTCCTCCGTTGAGTGCTTGGCGAAGCCACCGCCGAGATCTTGCCTCTCCACCACCATCACGCCGTCGTCTGCTGCTGGAGCCTTCTTCCTCAATCTCTCCTTCCCCCTTGCTAGATCAAGAAGGAGGAGACGTCGTCCGTTCCGTACGTGTGTTGAACACGGAGGTGCTGTCCGTTCGGCACTTGGTCATCGGTGATCTGAATCACGGCGAGTACGACTCCATCATCACCGTTCTCTTGAACGCTTCCGCACGCGATCTACAAGTGGTATGTAGATGCAATATCTCTCCCATGACTCGTTGCTTGGATTAACTCATAGATGGATCTTGGTGAAACCGTAGGAAAACTTTTAATTTTCTGCAACGTTCCCCAACAGTGGCATCATGAGCCAGGTTTATGCGTAGTTCTCTATTGCACGAGCAGAACACAATTTTGTTGTGGGCGTAGATCTTGTCAACTTGCTTGCCGCTACTAGTCTTTTCTTGCTTCCGCGGTATTGTGGGATGAAGCGGCCCGGACCGACCTTACGTGCGCTTCGTGAGACAGGTTCCACCGGTGACATGCACTAGTTGCATAAGGTGGCTAGCGGTGTCTGTCTCTCCTAGTTTAGTTGGAGCGGATTAGATGAAAAGGGTCCTTATGAAGGGTAAATAGAAGTTGACAAAATCACGTTGTGGTTATTCGTAGGTAAGAAAACGTTCTTGCTAGAACCCAATTGCAGCCACGTAAAAGATGCAACAACAATTAGAGGACGTCTAACTTGTTTTGCAGCAATTGTCATGTGATGTGATATGGCCAGAAGTTGTGATGAATGATGAATGATATATTGTGATGTATGAGATCATGTTCTTGTAATAGGAATCACGACTTGCATGTCGATGAGTATGACAACCGGCAGGAGCCATAGGAGTTGTCTTAATTATTGTATGACCTGCGCGTCATTGATTCAACGCCATGTAAATTACTTTACTTTATTGCTAAACGTGTTAGCCATAGTAGTAGAAGTAATAGTTGGCGAGCAACTTCATGGAGACACGATGATGGAGGTCATGATGTCATGCCGGTGACAAGATGATCATGGAGCCCCGAAGATGAAGATCAAAGGAGCTATATGATATTGGCCATATCATGTCACTACTTTATATAATTGCATGTGATGTTTATTATGTTTATGCATCTTGTTTACTTAGAACGACGGTAATAAATAAGATGATCCCTTAGAATAATTTCAAGAAAGTGTTCCCCCTAACTGTGCACCATTGCTAAAGTTCATCGTTTCGAAACACCACGTGATGATCGGGTGTGATAGATCCTTACGTTCACATACAACGGGTGTAAGACAGTTTTACACATGCATAAACACTTAGGGTTAACTTGCGAGCCTAGCATGTACAGACATGGCCTCGAACACAAGAGACCGAAGGTCGAACATGAGTCGTATGGAAGATACGATCAACATGGAGATGTTCACCGACGATGACTAGTCCGTCTCACGTGATGATCAGACACGGCCTAGTCGACTCGGATCATGTAACACTTAGATGACTAGAGGGATGTCAAATCTGAGTGGGAGTTCATTAAATAATTTGATTAGATGAACTTAATTATCATGAACTTAGTCTAAAGTCTTTGCAAAATATGTCTTGTAGATCAAATGGCCAACGCTCATGTCAACATGAAATTCAACGCGTTCCTAGAAAACCAAGCTGAAAGATGATGGCAGCAACTATTGGGACTGGGTCCGAACACGAGATCATCCTCATAGCAGCCAAGAAACAATATGTCCTAGAAGCACCGCTAGGTGATGCACCCATCGAAGAACCAAGACATTATGAATGCTTGGCAGTCTCGTCTTGATGATTACTCCCTCGTTCAGTGCGGCATGCTTTACAGCTTAGAACCGCGGCTCCAAAAGCGTTTTGAGCAACACGGAGCATATGAGATGTTCGAGGAGCTGAAAATGCTTTTCCAAGCTCATGCCCGGTCGAGAGATATGAAGTCTCCGACAAGTTCTATAGTTGTAAGATGGAGAAAACAGTTACATCGGTGAGCACATACTCAAAATGTGCAGGTTGCACAACCGCCTGTCCTAGGTGGAGATCAACCTCCCGGACGAGGCGGTCATTGACAGAATCCTTGATCGCTCCCACCAAGCTACAAGAGCTTTGTGATGAACTACAATATGCAGGGGATGGTGAAGACCATTCTGAAGTATTCTCAATCTGAAGTCGCAGAGGTTGAAATCAAGAAAGAACATCAAGTGTTGATGGTCAATAAAACCACTAAGTTCAAAAGGGCAAGGGTAAGAAGAACTTCAAGAAGGATGGCAAAGATGTTGCGGCGCCCGGTAAGCAAGTTGCGGGAAGAAGTCAAAGAATGGACCCAAACACGAGACAGAGTGATTTTATTGCAAAGGAAGAACCACCGAAGCGGAACTGCCCCAAATACTTAGCGGACAAGAAGGCCGACAACACTAAAGGTATATTTGATATACATGTAATTGATGTGTACCTTACCGAGACTCGTAGTAACTCTGGGTATTTGATACGGTGTCATTGCTCATATTTGTAACTCACGGCAGGAGCTGCGGAATAAGCGGAGGCTGGCGAAGGACGAGGTGACAATGCGCGTCAGGAATGGTTCCAAGGTCGATGTGATCGCCGTCGGCACGCTACCTCTACATTTACCTACGGGATTAGTTTTAAACCTCAATAATTGTTATTTAATGCCAAGTTTGAGCATGAACATTGTATCCGGATCTCGTTTAATGCGAGATGGCTACTCATTTAAATCCGAGAATAATGGTTGTTCTATTTATATGAGAGATATGTTTTATGGTCATGCTCTGATGGTCAATGGTTTATTCTTAATGAATCTCGAACGTAATATTACACATATTCATAGTGTGAATACCAAAAGATGTAAAGTTGATAACGATAGTCCCACATACTTGTGGCACTGCCGCCTTGGTCACATTGGTGTCAAGCGCATGAAGAAGCTCCATTCGATGGACTTTTAGAGTCTCTCGATTATGAATCATTTGACACATGCGAACCATACCTTATGGGCAAAATGACCAAGACTCCGTTCTCGGAACAATGGGCGAGCAACCAACTTATTGGAAATCATACATACCGATGTAAAAGGTCCAATGGCGTCGAGGCTCATGGAGGATATCGTTATGTTCTCACTTTCACCGATGACTTGAGTAGATATGGGTATGTCTACTTGATGAAACACAAGTCTGAGACCTTTGAAAAGTTCAAGGAATTTTAGAATGAGGTAGAGAATGAGCGTGACCGAAAAATAAAGTTCTTCTGATCAGATCGTGGAGGAAAAAATTTAAGTCACGAATTTGGTACACACTTAAGGAAATGTGGAATCGTTTCACAACTCACGCCGCTGGAACACCTCACCGTAATGGTGTGTCGAGCGTCGTGTCGCACTCTATTGGATATGGTGCGATCTATGATGTCTCTTACAGATTTACCGCTATCATTTTGGGGATACGCTCTAGAGACAGCTACATTCACTTTAAATAGGGCACCGTCTAAATCCGTTGAGACGACACCGTATTAATTATGGTTTGGAAAGAAACCTAAGTTGTCGTTTCTAAAATTTTGGGGATGCGATGCTTATGTCAAGAAACTTCAACCTGAAAAGCTCGAACCCAAGTCGGAAAATCGTCTTCATAGGATACCCTAAGGAAACCATTGGGTATACCTTCTACCTCAGATCCGAAGGCAAGATCTTTGTTGCCAAAACGGATCCTTTCGGAAAAGGAGTTTCTCTCGAAAGGAGTAAGTGGGAGGAAAGTAGAACTTCGATGAAGTACTACCTCTTGAACGGAAGGTAGTGCAGCTCGGAAAATGTTCTGTGGTGCCTACACCTAATAGAGAGAAATTAATGATGATGATCAAGGTACTTGGATCAAGTTGCTCTTGAACCAGAGGTCCACAAGGACACGTTCCACACCAGTGGTATGGCAACCCTGTCACGGAAATCATGTTGTTAGACAACGGTGAACCTTGAACTATGAAGAAGCGATGGCGGGCCCGATTCCAACAAATGGCTTGAAGCCATGCAATCCGAGATAGGATCCATGTATGAAAACAAAGTATGGACTTTGACAGACTTGCCCGATGATCGGCGAGCGATAGAAAACAAATGGATCTTTAAGAAGAAGACGGACGCGGATGGTAATGTCACCATCTATAAAGCTCGACTTGTCGCTAAGGGTTATCGGCAAGTTCAAGGGATTGACTACGATGAGACTTTCTCTCCGTGGCGAAGCTTAAGTCCGTCCGAATCATGTTAGCAATTGCGCATACTATGATTATGGGATATGGCAGATGGACGTCAAAACAGCGTTCCTTAACGGTTATCTTAAGGAAGAGTTGTATATGATGCAGCGGAAGGTTTTGTCAATCCTAAGAATGCTAACAAAGTATGCAAGCTCCAGCGATCCATTTATGGGCGGTGCAAGCATCTCGGAGTTGGAACATTACGCTTTGATGAGATGATCAAAGCGTTTGGGTTTATCTTGCGACTTATGGAGAAGCCTGCGTTTACAAGAAAGTGAGTGGGAGCTCTGTAGCATTTCTCATATTATATGTAGATGACATACTTTTGATGGGAAATGATATAGAACTCTGGACAACATTAAGGCCTACTTGAACAAAGTTTTTCAATGAAGGACCTTGGAGAAGCTGCTTATATATTAGGCATCAAGATCTATAGATATAGATCGAGGCGCCTCATAGGTCTTTCACAAAGCACATACCTTGATAAAATTTTGAAGAAGTTCAAAATGGATCAGTCAAGAAAGGATTCTTGCTGTCTTGCAAGGTGTGAGATTGAGCTCGGCTCAATGCCCGACCACGGCAAAAGATAAAGAAGAGATGGCGTCATCCCTATGCCTCGGCCATAGGATCTATTATGTATGCCATGCTGTGTACGGACCTGATGTAAACCTTGCCGTAAGTTTGGTAGGAAGGTACCAAAGTAATCCCGCAAGGAACACTGGACATCGGTCAAGAATATCCTGAAGTACACGAAAGGACAAAGGACATGTTTCTCGTTTATGGAGGTGACGAAGAGATCGTCGTAAGGGTTACGTCGGCGCTAGCATCGACACAGATCTGGATGACTCTAAGTCACAAACCGGATCGTGTATATGTTGAATGGTGGAGCGATGGCTGGTGTGGCTGAAAGCGAGGCGTCGTGGCGGGATCTACATGTGAAGCGGAGTACATGGCAGCCTCGGAGGCAGCGCATGAAGAAATTTGGGTGAAGGAGTTCATCACCGACCTAGGAGTCATACCCAATGCGTCGGGGCCGATCAAACTCTTCTGTGACAACACTGGAGCTATTGCACTTTCCAAGGAGCCCAGGTTTCACAAGAAGACCAGGCACATCAAGCGTCGCTTCAACTCCATCCGTGAAAATGTTCAAGATGGAGACATAGAAATTTGCAAAGTGCATACGGATCTGAATGTCGCAGATCCGTTGACTAAACCTCTTCATGGGCAAAACATGATCAACACCAGAACTCTATGGGTGTTCGATTCATCACAATGTAACTAGATTATTGACTCTAGTGCAAGTGGGAGACTGTTGGAAATATGCCCTAGAGGCAATAATAAAAGGATTATTATTATATTTCCTTATTCATGATAATTGTCTTTTATTCATGCTATAATTGTATTATCCGGAAATCGTAATACACGTGTGAATACATACACCACAATATGTACCTAGTGAGCCTCTAGTTGACTAGCTCGTTGATCAATAGATAGTCATGGTTTCCTGACTATGGACATTGGATGTCATTGATAACGGGATCACATCATTAGGAGAATGATGTGATGGACAAGACCCAATCCTCAGAATAGCACAAGATCGTGTAGTTCGTTTTGCTAGAGCTTTTCCAATGTCAAGTATCTCTTCCTTAGACCATGAGATCATGTAACTCCTGGATACCGTAGGAGTGCTTTGGGTGTACCAAATGTCACAACGTAACTGGGTGACTACAAAGTTGCACTACAGGTATCTCCGAAAGTTTCTGTTGGGTTGACACAGATCGAGATTGGGATATGTCACTCCATGTTACGGAGAGGTATCACTGGGCCCACTCGGTAGTGCATCATCATAATGATCTCAAAGTGACCAAGTGTCTGGTCACGGGATCATGCATTACGGTACAAGTAAAGTGACTTGCCGGTAACGAGATTGAACGAGGTATTGGGATACTGACGATCGAATCTCGGGCAAGTAACATACCATCTGACAAAGGGAATAGTATACGGGATTGATTGAATCCTCGACATCGTGGTTCATCCGATGACATCATCGAGGAGCATATAGGAGCCAACATGGGTATCCAGATCCGCTGTTGGTTATTGACCGAGAGTCGTCTCGGTCATGTCGCATGTCTCCCGAACCCGTAGGGTCTACACACTTAAGGTTCGGTGGCGCTAGGGTTATTAGGAAGACTTGTATGTGATTACGAATGTTTTTGAGTCCGGATGAGATCCCGGATGTCACGAGGAGTTCGAAATGGTCGGAGGTAAAGATTTATATATGGGAAGTTGTCAAGCGGACACGGAAAGTTTGGGGTCATATCGGTATTATCAGGGCTCACCGGAGAGGTTCGGGGTCCACGGGAGGGCCCATCCTCTCGGAGGGACTCATGGGCCACAGGGCAGGGAACCAGCCTGGAGGGCTGGGCACCCCCTTGGGCCCATGCGCCTAGGGTTTGGGGAACCCTAGTGGGCGCCCCCTTTGCTTGGGGGGCAAGCCCCCTCCACGCCGCCGCCTCTAGATCACATCTAGAGGGGCCGCCCCTGCCCTTCCCTATAAATAGAGGGGTGAGGTGAGGGCTGCAAGGCGTCCAGGCGCAGCCCCTCCCTCCCAATACCTCTCCTCCTCCGTTGAGTGCTTGGCGAAGCCACAGCCGAGATCTTGCCTCTCCACCATCATCACGCCGTCGTCTTTGCTGCTGGAGCCTTCTTCCTCAACCTCTCCTTCCCCTTGCTGGATCAAGAAGGAGGATCGTCGTCCGTTCCGTGCGTGTGTTGAGCGCGGAGGTGCTGTCCGTTTGGCACTTGGTCATCGGTGATCTGAATCACGGCGATGCGACTCCATCATCACCGTTCTCTTGAACGCTTCCGCACGCGATCTACCAGTGGTATGTAGATGCAATCTCTCTCCCATGACTCGTTGCTTGGATGAACTCATAGATGGATCTTGGTGAAACCGTAGGAAAAATTTAAATTTTCTGCAACGTTCCCCAACACTTGATGATATGAGTAGTACAAGAGTTGATCTACCACGAGATCATAGAGGCCAAACCCTAGAAGCTAGCCTATGGTATGATTGTTGTTGGTCCTACAGAGTAAACCCTCCGGTTTATATAGACACCGGAGGGGGCTAGGGTTACACATAGTTGGTTACAATGGAAGGAGATCTACATATCCGTATCACCAAGCTTGCCTTCCACGCTAAGGAGAGTCCCATCCAGACACGAGACGAAGTCTTCAATCTTGTATCTTCATAGTCCAACAGCCCGTCCAAAGGATATAGTCCGACTGTCCGAATACCCCCTAATCCAGGACTCCCTCAGTAGCCCCTAAACCAGGCTTCAATGACGATGAGTCCGGCGCGCAGATTGTCTTCGGCATTGCAAGGCGGGTTCCTTCTCCGTATACTCCATGGAAGATTTTGAACACAAGGATAGTGTCCGGCTCTGCAAAACAAGTTCTGCATACCACCGTAGAGAGAATAATATTTCCACACATCTAATCTGCCGACCGTGACGTATTTCTTAGCATGCCATCACACCACGGCCCGGACATTATTCGAACCGTTTTTCTCAACCAGCCTTGGCGCATATCGCGAGGCGGTTTCCTTGGCACGTCCCGTCGAAGCAGAGATCGTGTCCCCTTACCACGGGATTCTCGTCAATACGGATGCGGGTAACCCAGCAGCGCCATCAATTATGGTGTTTGGGGAGTAAGAGGTTATACCAGGCAAGTGGGGAGGCGCATCGCCTCTTTCGTCCTAAGGGGACAAGGATTTATTCTTCTCACCCACGCCTTGCTCCCAGCTCATTCCCTTCTGCCCAAGCTCCAACGCTCAAGCGTTCCTATTCTCTATCCACAAGAGGTCCTCCAAAGATGTCCGGATACGGAGCGGGAGGCAAATGGATGGCCTCTACCGTCCAAGAGAAGGATATTAAAAAGCTTCGGAAGGCCAGGTATCTGACCAAGAAAATCAGCCACCATCTCCCGACGGCGGGACAAATCGTCCGTACTCCAGAACCCCACGAGAGGGTTGTATTCCTCCCTCATTTTGTTCGCGGGCTAGGATTTCCCCTCCACCCGTTCGTTCATGGCATCATGTACTATTATGGGATCGATCTTCACGATCTGTCCCTCAATTCCTTCCTCAACATTTTGACATTCATTGTCGTGTGCGAGGCTTTTCTCCGCATTTCACCGCACTTCGGCTTATGGCTGAAGATCTTTATGAAGGAAATATGCCCTAGAGGCAATAATAAAGTTATTATTTATTTCCTTATATCATGATAAATGTTTATTATTCATGCTAGAATTGTATTAACCGGAAACATAATACATGTGTGAATACATAAACCTACAGAGTGTCACTAGTATGCCTCTACTTGACTAGCTCGTTAATCAAAGATGGTTATGTTTCCTAACCATGAACAAGGAGTTGTTATTTGATTAACGGGATCACATCATTGGTTGAATGATCTGATTGACATGACCCATTCCATTAGCATAGCACCTGATCGTATAGTTTGTTGCTAGTGCTTTTCTTCATGACTTATACATGTTCCTATGACTATGAGATTATGCAACTCCCGTTTGCCGAGGAACACTTTGGGTGCTACCAAGCGTCTGGCGTAACTGGGTGATTATAAAGGTACATTACAGGTGTCTCCAAGGTACATGTTGGGTTGGCATATTTGAGATTAGGATTTGTCCTCCGATTGTCGGAGAGGTATCTCTGGGCCCTCTCGGTAATGCACATCACATAAGCCTTGCAAGCATTGCAACTAAATGTGTTAGTTGTGAGATGATGTATTACGGGCGAGAAAAGAGACTTGCCGATGCGAGATTGAACTAGGTATTGGATACCGGCGATCGAATCTCGGGCAAGTAACATACCGATGACAAAGGGAACAACGTATGTTGTTATCTTGATCGACCGATAAAGATCTTCGTAGAATATGTAGGAGCCAATATGGGCATCCAGGTCCGCTATTGGTTATTGACCAGAGAGGTGTCTCGGTCATGTCTACATAGTTCTCGAACCCGTAGGGTCCGCTTGCTTAACGTTTGATGGCGGTTATTATGAGTTTATATGATATTGATGTACGAAGGTTGTTGGAGTCCGGATGAGATCACGGACATGACGAGGAGTCTCGAAATGGTCGAGACATAAAGATTGATATATTGGAAGCCTATGTTTGGACTCGGAATCACTCCGGGTGAAATTGGGAATTTTAGGAGATGCAGGGGTTACGGAACCTCCGGGGGTCAATGGGCCTTGATGGGCCTTAGTGGAAAGGAGGAAAGGGGCCCAAGTGCTGGCGCACCTTCCCCCTTCCTAGTCCTATTAGGACTAGGAGAAGGGGTGGCGCCCTCTCTCCCTTCCCACTTGGCCAATCCTAGTTGGACTAGGATTGGGGGAGAATCCTACTCGGTGGGAGTAGGACTCCCAGCGCAGCCCTTGGTGGCCGCCAGCCCTCCCTTCCCTCCTTTATATCTGAGGGCAGAGGGCACCCCATAACACACAAGTTGATCATTGAGATCGTTCCTTAGCCGTGTCGGTGCCCCTTCCACCAAACTACACCTCGAATATACCGTTGCGGAGCTTAAGCGAAGCCTGCGCCGGTGGAACATCATCATCGTCCCACGCCGTCGTCTTGTGAAACTCTCCCTCAACACTCGGCTGGATCGGAGTTCGAGGGGCGTCATCGAGCTGAGCGTGTGCAGAACTTCGGAGGTGCCGTCGTTCGGTACTTGGATCGGTTGGATCGGGAAGAAATGCGACTACTTCCTCTCGTTGCGTCAACGCTTCCGTTGCTGGTCTCTGAGTGCGTGAGACAACACTCTCATCTCGTTGCTATGCATCACCATGGTCTTGCGTGATCGTAGGAAAATTTTTGAAATTACTCGTTCCCAACAGTGGCATCGAGCCTGGTTTTATCGTTGATGTCATGTGCACGAGTAGAACACAAGTGAGTTGTGGGCGATACAAGTCATACTGCCTACCAGCATGTCATACTTTGGTTCAGCGGTATTGTGAGATGAAGCGGCCGGACCGACATTACAGCGTGCGCTTCGCGAGACTGGTTTCACCGCTCGAGCACTCGTTGCTTAAAGGTGACGGCGGGTGTCTGTCTCTCTCACTTTAGTTGAATCGAGTGTGGCTCGCCCGGTCCTTGAGAAGGTTAAAGCGGAGTCTATTTGACGAAATATCGTTGTGGTTTTGATCGTAGGTAAAGCGGTTCTTGCTCAGCCCGTAGCAGCCACGTAAAACTTGCAACAACAAAGTAGAGGGCGTCTAACTTGTTTTTGCAGGGCATGTTGTGATGTGATATGGTCAAGACATGATGCTGAATTTTATTGTATGAGATGATCATGTTTTGTAACGAAGTTATCGACAATGGCGAGAGCCATATGGTTGTCGCTTTATTGTATGAAATGCAATGCATACCTGTAATGCTTTACTTTATCACTAAGCGGTAGCGATAGTCGTAGAAGCATAAGATTGGCGAGGCGACAACGATGCTACGATGGAGATCAAGGTGTCGCGCCGGTGGCGATGGTGATCATGGCGGTGCTTGGAGATGGAATCACAAGCACAAGATGATGATGGCCATATCATATCACTTATATTGATTGCATGTGATGTTAATCCTTTATGCATCTTATTTTGCTTTGATTGGCGGTAGCATTATAAGATGATCCTTACTAAATTATCAAGAAGTGTTCTCCTGAGTATGCACCGTTCATGAAAGTTCTTCGTCTTTGAGACACCACGTGATGATCGGGTGTGATAGGCTCTACGTTCAAATACAGCGGGTGCAAAACAGTTGCACACGCAGAATACTCAGGTTATACTTGACGAGCTATGCATATAAGATATGACCTCGGAACACGGAGACCGAAAGGTCGGCGTGAATCATATAGTAGATATGATCAACATATTGATGTTCACCATTGAAACTACTCCATCACGTGATGATCGGTCATGGTGTAGTTGATATGGATCACAAATCACTTAGAGAATTGAAGGATATTTTTCTAAGTGGGAGTTCTTAAGTAATATGATTAATTGAACTTTAATTTATCATGAACTTAGTCCTGGTAGTATTTTGCAAATTATGTTGTAGATCAATAGCTCGCGTTGTTGCTTCCCTGTGTTTTTATATGTGTTCCTAGAAAATTGTATTGAAAGATGTTAGTAGCAATGATGTGGATTGGATCCGTGATCTGAGGTTTATCCTCATTGCTGCCTGAAAGAATTATGTCCTTAATGCACGCTAGGTGACAGACCTATTGCAGGAGCAGATCTGGGGCGTTATGAGCGTTTGGCTAGCTCAATATGATGACTACATGATAGTTTAGTGCACCATGCTTAACGGCTTAGAATCGGGACTTCAAAGGCGTTTTGAGCGTCATGGACCATATGAGATGTTCCAGGAATTGAAGTTAATATTTCAAGCAAATACCGAGTTGAGAGATATGAAGTCTCCAACAAGTTCTATAGCTAAAAGATGGAGGAGAATCGCTCAACTAGTGAGCATGTGCTCAGATTATGCGAGTACTTCAATCACTTGAATCAAGTGGGAGTTAATCTTCGAGATAAGATAGTGATTGACAGAATTCTCTAGTCACCATCACTAAGTTAGTAGAACTTCGTGATGAACTATAATATGCAAGGGATGAAAAAAAAAGATTCTCGAGCTCTTGGCGATGCTAAAATCGGCGAAGGTAGAAATCAAGAAAAACATCAAGTGTTGATGGTTGACAAGACCATTAGTCTCAAAGAAAATGGCAAAGGGAAGAAGGGAAATTCAAAAGGAGCGGCAAGCAAGTTGCTGCTCGGTGAAGAAGCCCAAGTCTAGACCTAAGCACGAGGCTGAGTATTTTTGCTGCAATGGAACTGGTCCTTTGGGCGGAACTACCCTGAATTTTGGTGGATAAGAAGGATGGCAAAGTGAACAAGGTTATATTTGATATACAGGTTATTGATGTGTACCTTACTAGTGTTTAAAGTAGCCCCGAGTATTTGATACTCGTTCGGTTGCTAAGATTAGTAACTCGAAGCAGGAGTTCTGAATAAGCAGAGACTAGTTGAAGGGAAGTGGCGATGAGTGTTGGAAGTAGTTCCAAGATTGATATGATCATCATCGCACACTCCTATACTTTCGGGATTAGTGTTAAACCTAAATAAATGTTATTTGGTGTTTGCGTTGAGCATGAATATGATTTGATCATGTTTATTGCAAAGCGGTTATTCATTTAAAATCAAAGAATAATTGTTGTTACATTTAAATGAATAAAACCTTCAATGGTCATACACCCAATAAAAATAGTTTGTTGGATCTCGATCGTAGTAATACACATATTCATAATATTGATGCCAAAAGATGCAAAGTTAATAATGATAGTGCAACTTATTTGTGGCAATGCCGTTTAGGTCATATTGGTGTAAAGCGCATGAAGAAACTCCATCTTGATGGGATTTTGGAATCACTTGATTATGAATCACTTGATGCTTGCGTACCATGCCTTATGGGCAAGATGACTAAAGACTCGTTCTCGGAACAATGGGCGAGCAAATGACTTATTGGAAATAATACATCTTGATGTATGCGGTCCGATGAGTGTTAAAGCTCACGGCAAGTATCGTTATTTTCGACCTTCACAAGATGATTTGAGCAGATATGAGTATATCTACTTAATGAAGCACAAGTCTGAAACATTTGAAAAGTTCAAATAATTTCAGAGTGAAGTGGAGAATCATCGTAATAAGAAAATAAAGTTTCTCGATCTGATCGTGGAGGAGAATTTTTGAGTTCTGAGTTTGGCCTTCATATAAAACAATGTGGAATAGTTTCACAGCTCACGCCACATGGAACACCATAGCGTAATGGTGTGTCGAGCGTCATAACCGTACTTTATTTTGATATGGTGCGATCTATGATGTATCTTACCGATTTACCACTATCGTTTTGGGGTTATGCATTAGAGACAGCTGCATTCACGTTTAATAGGGCACCATCTAAATCCGTTGAGATGACACCGTATGAACTATGGTTTAGCGATAAACCTAAGCTGTCGTTTCTTAAAGTTTGGAGTTGTGATGCTTATATGAAAAAGTTTTCACTGATAAGCTCTAACCCAAATCGAAAGTGCGTCTTCATAGAATACCCAAAGGTGACTATTGGGTACACCTTCTATCACAGATCCGAAGGCAAGTTTTTTCGTTGCTAAGATGGATCCTTTCTAGAAAGAAGTTTCTCTCGAAAGAAGTGAGTGGGAGGAAAGTAAAACTTGATAAGGTAATTTGTACCTTCTCCCGAATTGGAAAGTAGTTCATCACGAAATCAGTTCGGTGATTACTACACCAATTAGTGAGGAAGTTAATGATGATGATCATGAAACTTGAGATCAAGTTACTACCAAACCTCGTGGGTCTTCGAGTAAGATCCGCACGAGTGGTGCGGTAATCATATTCTGGAAGTCATGTTACTAGAACATGATGAAACCTACGAACTATGAGGAAGCGATGATGAGCCCAGATTCATGAAATGGCTTGAGACCATGAAATCTGAGATAGGATCCATATATGAGAACAAAGTATGGACTTTGATTGACTTGCTCGATGATCGACAAGCCATGTAGATAAATGGATTTTCAAGAGGAAGACAGATGTTGATAGTAGTGTTACTATCTACAAAGCTCGACTTATGCAAAAGGTTTTGACAAGTTCAAAGTGTTGACTACAATGAGATTTTCTCAAGCTGTAGCGATGCTAAAGTCTGTCCGAATCATGTTAGCAATTGCCACATTTTATGAAATCTGGCAAATGGATGTCAAAACTACATTCTTTAATGGATTTATTAAAGAAGAGTTGTATATGATGCAACGAGAAGGTTTTGTCAATCCTAAAGGAGCTAACAAAATGTGCAAGCTCCAGCGATCCATCTATGGACTGGTGCAAGCATCTCGAGTTGGAATATATGCTTGATGATTTGATCAAAGCATATGGTTTTTCTGAGACTTTTGGAGAAGCTTTGTATTTACAAGAAAGTGAGTGGGAGCACTACAACATTTCGATAAGTATATGTGAATGACATATTGTTGATCGGAAATAATGTAGAATTATTCGCAAAGCATAAAGGAGTATTTGAAAGGAGTTTTTCAAAGAAAGACCTCGGTGAAGCTGCTTACATATTGAGCATCAAGATCTATAGAGATAGATCAAGGCGGCTTGATAAGTTTTTCAATGAATACATACCTTGACAAGATTTTGAAGTAGTTCAAAATGGAGCAGTCAAAGAAAGAGTTCTTGCACGTGTTACAAGGTGTGAGATTGAGTAAGACTCAAAACCCGACCACGGCGGAAGATAGAAAGAGAATGAAAGTCATTCCCTATGCATCAGCCATAGGTTCTATAAAGTATGTCATGTTGTGTACCAGATCTATTGCATACCCTACCACTAAGTTTGGCAAGGGAGTGCAATAGTGATCTAGGAGTAGATCAATGGACAGCGGTCAAAATTATCCTTAGTGGAATAAGGATATGTTTCTCGATTATGGAAGTGAAAGAAGGTTAAATAAGTAAAGGGTTACGTCGATGCAAGTTTTAACACTAATCTAGATGACTCGAGTCTCAATCTGGATACATATTGAAAGTGGGAGCAATTAGCTAGAGTAGCTCCGTGCGAGCATTGTAGACATAGAAATTTGCAAAATACTTACGGCTCTGAATGTGATGACCCGTTGACTAAAATTGTCTCACAAGCAAAACATGATCACACCTTAGTACTCTTTGGGTGTTAATCACATAGCGATGTGAACTAGATTCTGACTCTAGTAAACCCTTTGGGTGTTGGTCACATGTCGATGTGAACTATGGGTGTTAACCACATATAGATGTGAACTATTGATGTTAAATCACATGGCGATGTGAACTAGATTATTGACTCTAGTGCAAGTGGGAGGCTGAAGGAAATATGCCTAGAGGCAATAATAAAGTTATTATTTATTTCCTTATATCATGATAAATGTTTATTATTCATGCTAGAATTGTATTAACGGAAACATAATACATGTGTGAATACATAAACCTCAGAGTGTCACTAGTATGCCTCTACTTGACTAGCTCGTTAATCAAAGATGGTTATGTTTCCTAACCATGAACAAGGAGTTGTTATTTGATTAACGGGATCACATCATTGGTTGAATGATCTGATTGACATGACCCATTCCATTAGCATAGCACCTTGATCGTATAGTTTGTTGCTAGTGCTTTTCTTCATGACTTATACATGTTCCTATGACTATGAGATTATGCAACTCCCGTTTGCCGAGGAACACTTTGGGTGCTACCAAGCGTCCTGGCGTAATCGGGTGATTATAAAGGTACATTACAGGTGTCTCCGAAGGTACATGTTGGGTTGGCATATTTGAGATTAGGATTTGTCACTCCGATTGTCGGAGAGGTATCTCTGGCCCTCTCGGTAATGCACATCACATAAGCCTTGCAAGCATTGCAACTAAATGTGTTAGTTGTGAGATGATGTATTACGGAGCGAGAAAAGAGACTTGCCGATGCGAGATTGAACTAGGTATTGGATACCGACGATCGAATCTCGGGCAAGTAACATACCGATGACAAAGGAACAACGTATGTTGTTATGCGATCCGACCGATAAAGATCTTCGTAGAATATGTAGGAGCCAATATGGGCATCCAGGTCCGCTATTGGTTATTGACCGAGAGGTGTCTCGGTCATGTCTACATAGTTCTCGAACCCGTAGGGTCCTTGCACGCAACGTTTCGATGGCGGTTATTATGAGTTTATATGATATTGATGTACGAAGGTTGTTGAGTCCGGATGAGATCACGGACATGACGAGGAGTCTCGAAATGGTCGAGACATAAAGATTGATATATTGGAAGCCTATGTTTGGACTCGGAATCACTCCGGGTGAAATTGGGAATTTTAGGAGTGCAGGGGTTACGGAACCTCCGGAAGTCAATGGGCCTTGATGGGCCTTAGTGGAAAGGAGGAAAGGGGCCCAAGTGCTGGCGCACCTTCCCCCTTCCCTAGTCCTATTAGGACTAGGAGAAGGGGTGGCGCCTCTCTCCCTTCCCTTGGCCAATCCTAGTTGGACTAGGATTGGGGAGAATCCTACTCCGGTGGGAGTAGGACTCCCAGCGCAGCCCTTGGTGGCCGACCAGCCCCCCCTTCCCTCCTTTATATCTGAGGCGGAGGGCACCCCATAACACACAAGTTGATCATTGAGATCGTTCCTTAGCCGTGTGCGGTGCCCCTTCCACCAAACTACACCTCGAATATACCGTTGCGGAGCTTAAGTGAAACCTGCGCCGGTGGAACATCATCATCGTCACCACGCCGTCGTCTTGTGAAACTCTCCCTCAACACTCGGCTGGATCGGAGTTGAGGGGCGTCATCGAGCTGAGCGTGTGCAGAACTTCGGAGGTGCCGTGCGTTCGGTACTTGGATCGGTTGGATCGGGAAGAAATGCGACTACTTCCTCTCGTTGCGTCAACGCTTCCGTTGCTGGTCTCACGAGTGCGTGAGACAACACTCTCATCTCGTTGCTATGCATCACCATGGTCTTGCGTGATCGTAGGAAAATTTTTGAAATTACTACGTTCCCAACACTTTAATGTGAAGCCCAAGGTGGTGGGAAGCGAGAACAAACTTTCTTAACCGCGTAACCCAAAAGAAACGCTTAACGTGTTTTGTACAATTCTCCCAGGGCTGGACGAAGAAGGCGGAGCGGATCCACTGTCCGGCCCCGCTGCCCGAAGAACCGGCCATCCCACTTCTGACGAAGATGCTGGTCCCGGCACCTTACAAGGTGCCGAAGAAGACGGACGAGAAGGAGGCCAAAAAGACCCGGGGCGGCCTTCGTCGCCGCGGCACTTCGGACACAATATCTGAAGGCTCTAATGTTCATTCCGCCTCCGAAGAGGACGAGGAGGAGGAGGAAGATGAATCCCCTGCGGGGGGAAGAAAGAAGAGGACGGCCTCTGTACACTTGGAGGCCGAGCTGCCCAAAAGGGGAAAGGCGGCTCTTCCGGAGGAGTCCACTGCCGCCGCCGACAGCGGCCCGACATGTGATCCCAGGGCCCAGCCCCTGGTGAACTCGTAGGTGTATAAAATCCGAGTACGTTTTAGGCGTCCGGACTCATCGTGGCTTAGTATTTTAACCCAAGCCATATTTTTCGTAGTCTGGCGGGGTCTTGTGCCAAACAATCCTCATCAGAGGACTTGTTGAGTTCAAAGGTTATGGAAAGCGGGACGCCCCCAAAGGCCCCTTCCTCCAAACAGGTGCACAACACTAAGGCTTCGTCCCAGAAGGACCTCGGCCAAGGAGGAAATGAAAGAACCGTGAAGGTGGCGCTTGGAGGCCAAAACTCAGGGGCGGGCACATGGGGGAAAAGATTCCCATGGGGGCTAATGGCGGGAGCGATACTGAGTTTGGCTCCCAGCCGGATGCAATTCCAGAGACCTATATGGCTCCAGGATCAAGCAGGCAGCCTCTTTCGGCTAGAGGGGGAGTGCATGTTCCATCAGCGACCTCTGTCTATCCAGCAGTGTTGGATGCATTGTTAGTGGCATTTGAAATACGCCTCGATCGTTGATGAGCACCGTGCCCTTATGGGTGCGGTGATTGAGAAAATTCGGTCAACTGAGAGTGGACAGAACGAAGCCTGTATCAGCCTTATAAGAGGCTTTGAGGTATGTTTTATGTGTTGTCGAAGAGTGTCATGGTATAAATAGTAGCCCCTGATACACTGTTTGGTAAAAAAACCGGACAGAGGATCAAATATATATTCGCAGGAAGATTCATTTAATGACAGTTATTTCTCTTACATTATAAGCGGGCGTCATTGCGATTCTGCCTCTATCTTCGCGCAAATCTCCGGACTGAATCAAAGTCTGGAGCGGGCCAAGGAAGAACTTGACCAGTTGAAAATGTAGTTGAGGGATAAACAGGGTATGCACAAGTCTTATTCGCATTTAGTGCGAATGAATTTTCAGTATGAACTGAGTTTTATGACATTGCGTTAGGAATTGTGACCAAAGTCAAAGCCCTCAAGAAGGTTGTGGCTAAGGCCGAGAAAAAGGCAACCACTGAGCATGCTCTTCGTGAGAAACACGAGGCCGGGGTTATTAAATCTGAACAGGAGCTACAGGAGGCCGTAGGGAAATGCGAGACCTTGGAACAGAGTTTAACGGAGAGAGAATCCGAACTTACCAAGGCTCATCAGGCCCTAAGCGAGGCCCTGGAGGAAACCCACGGTGTCCGACAGGAGATCCAAGAGGCGCGGAAGATCGCGACGGGTAGGGGTTTTTCTCTGCAAAACAAGTACTTGTGGAGAGAATTATCTTTCTAATTTTAAACTTGGAATTCTTAGGGGTATTTGCAGAGCTGCCCCGCAGCATGTCAGATGCTGCATTTCTACCGAGCCAAAGAAAGGAACACTGCGGATAAGCTTTTCTGGTCGCAGTATTTGGCACTGAATTATATGGTGCCTTTTGCCGATCAAATGAAACAGCTGATCGAACTGCAGAAGGCGGCAGTGCTAGCCATGAAGGATTTGATTATCTGGCTATGGCCTGCCGAGCCAATTCCAAATAGTTACTTTGGGTTGGTGAAGCGTCTTGTAAATGCCTGCCTTCGACTTGACGTCGTCAAGCGATCGGTCTGTATAGAGGGTGCGAGAATGGCCTTCGCCCGCGCAAAAGTGCACTGGGGGAAGATGGATGCTGAAAAGCTGATGACCAAAGGACCGCCGGAGGGGAAGGAGCACCGCAAGCCCTAATTGTACTATGAAGGAGTCCTGAAAGGATCCTACCTTGCGGCAGAGCAATGTGCCAAGGACATTATATTTCCATGAATGTCAATCATGTTGTCCTTTGTAAAGTTGGAACGAGGTCCTTTATTTATTGCTGTTGTATAAAAGTTTACCCTCACAATGCGGCCGTTTTATATATTAAACACGAGAGTTGGTTAGTCGTAAACCGCCCTCGTAAGGATACGGGGTGTTAGGGATAAAGCTGAGCACTCTTTATCCCAATTTTGGGTCCTTCGAAGGAGGTGCTCAGCACAACGAACTAGGCAATCGGACTATAGGGCTTTATCACTCTCACTTAGCCATAGGAGCTTTAGTATGGTGGGCGCAACCCCTGGTGTTCGGAAGACCGCACGAGGGGCTCTATAGGCGCCTGATTGGAAGAAAAACCGATCCATCGCACGCTGCATTGGCTATGGCATTGTGTGGTAGAAATCCTTAAAGATTTTGCAACCTCTCGAACAGCTGACCAGCTCTTGCCGTATCATGAGAGTCAATTTTGGCTTTCTCTACTGAGGTGCTCGTCTGGAAGAACCGGGACACAATCGCAGTAGTTCTCCCAGTGCTACCTTAGCCGATATAGCGGAACGTAAGGTACCAAAACATGGGAGCCGGGCAAACCCAACTATTGACCCAAGACATGATTGAGCTGATGCATATAATGCTATAAGTTGAGGTGCGAACTTCCATGAAGGTGTTAGGACTTTCTTGCCGTGTTATGGGTAAAACGGAGCCCTGGCATATTTTAGGGCATATCGTTGTGTACAGATGCCACTTGACAGGATGATTTCAATATGAAGTAACAGTAGGTAAGCATCATATAAATCCAGATGCTGTATTTGAATATTACGTCTGTGCGTATGGGTACAAGTAATGTGATAAAAAAAGGGATATGATTGCGGAACCTCTTTGAGACCGGGGGAAGAGGCTGAGTCTTGGATCCACAATATAGCTGGGCGGTCGGTCGGGATATGTCTAAGGATTCCCTTACGCGTTCAAGCTGCGTCCGTGTAGCCCGTCTGGTCGGTGCAAAGGTGAACTGCGAAGAAAATGTAAGAAATATTTATGTGCGAAGAGGCGGTTGAGCCGCCGAGTGCGGCCTGTCTGGCCTTCGCGGAGTGTTTTATTTGAGCCTGGACAGGCTGGGCTATCATACGTGAAGTAGTTGAGTCCTTGACGGTATCCGGAGGCCCGGACGTCTGCTCGAGGTTCGGCTGCGAGGTGCTGCTCGTTGTCTCTGCTGTTTAAGGCAGTGGTGTATATGCTGGTTCCGAGGGGAAGTTCGACTTTGCCATTAACCGTGATGATGCCTTGTGGACCGGGCATCTTGAGTTTACGTTAGGCGTAATGTGGTACCGCATTGAATCAAGCGAATGCGGTTCGTCCGAGCAGTGCTTGATAATCACTGCAGAAAGGGACGATTTCGAAGTTTAACTCTTCAATACGGTAATTTTCTGGTGAACCTAAGACTACCTCGCGGGTAATGGAGCCTGTACAGCGAGCCTCCTCACCTGGTATAATGCCTCTGAAAGTGGCTTTAGTGGGTTTGATCGCCGAATGATCGATGCCCATCTTGCGCACTGTGTCTTGGTAATGCAGATTTAAGCTGCTACCGCCGTCCATAAGGACTCGAGTGATGTGGAACCCGTATATTATTGGGTCCAAGACTAGTGCGGCTGGATTGCCCTGATTGGCTTTGACCGGACGATCCGTGCGGTTGAAGGTGACAGGCCCCAGTTTATATTGTGGGACGACAAGTTCCGTTGAGTCACCATCTCTAAGGATGGATATCCGGTCCGAGTTGGTAATTTGGGTGGTATGTACCACGTTCACCGGTTGAATATGCGGGGGAATTTCTTTTGCCCTCCTATGTTCGGTGGTTCGGGCTCTTTGTCGCCATCGTCGCTTTGAGACCCCCCTTTGTCTCTGGCGCCTGCTCTGCCGGCTTGTTTGAAGACCCAGCATTGTCTGTTGGTATGGGTGGCTGGCGTTTCTGGGGTGCCATGAATTTGGCATTGGCGATCGAGTATGCGGTCAAGATTGGAAGGACCCGGATTTTTATTTTTGGGTGGCCCATTCCGCTGACCGGACTTTGGGCCCCTGAACCCGGCATTCACTGCCGTGTTTTCGGCGTTTTCACCATATTTACGGTGCTTATGTTTGTTGCGTCGTGGTTCGCCGTTGCTGTCCCTGGCTTCTGATGTGCGAGGTTTGCTTGCTGTATCGGTACTACGAGCCAACCAGCTATCTTCGCCCGCACAAAAGCGGGTCATTAGTGTCGTGAGGGCTGCCATGGATTTTGGCTTCTCCTGGCCGAGGTGCCGGGTGAGCCATTCGTCACGGATATTATGTTTAAATGCCGCTAAGGCCTCTGCATCCGGACAGTCTACTATTTGGTTCTTCTTGGTTAGGAACCGGGTCCGAATTTCTGGCGATTCCACAGCTCTTGGGTTATATGACTTAAATCGTCGACATCCGGTGGTCGCACATAAGTGCCACGGAGGCTGTCAAGGAATCGTCTTCCAAATTCTCCCAACCTGCAGACGAGTCTGGCGGCAAGCTATTCAGCCAATCTGAGCTGGTCCTTTGAGTTTTAGTGGGAGGTACTTAATGGCTCAGATCATCACCGCGTGCCATGTGGATGTGGAGGAGGAAATCCTCGATCCATACCGCGGGATCTGTTGTACCATCATATTATTCGATATTTACGTGTTTAAAACCCTCTGGGAATTCGTGATCCATAACTTCATCAGTGAAGCATAGGGGGTGTGCGGCGCCTCTGTGGCGGGCTATATCGCGACACAGTTCATATGAGTCTTGTCTGCCGTATTCGGCTTGGCCAGAATTAAAATTAGTGTATCTGGCATGACGATTATCGTCGCGTACTGGTGCATGTTTTGCCTTGTTTTCCAATACACCTCGCAGGTTCCGCGTGTTGCCCCGACCCTTGGTATTTTTGTTTGTTTGGCGGCGGGGTGCGGGCTGGTTTTCGAGCTGAAATGCCTCTCTGTCTCGGCCACGAGGTGGCCGATCAGCTGCATTGTACGCTGGTGATGTAGGTTTCAATGCTTCCTCCTCTAGTCGGGGTAGCAACCTGCGCTTTGGGTAACCCTTGGAAGGGCGTTCGAGTTCATATTCCTTGGCATAAGGACTTGATCCATCATGCGCTAGCAGATCCTGATCAGCTCGAAGCTGTTGGTGCTTTTTCTTCAGGTTATTTGCTGTGGCTATAAGCCCGTGCATAAAGTGCCCCTGTTCGACGGGATCCTCAGGTACGACAAATTCTTCATCGCCGAGGCTCGCTTTGTCTTCGGAGAGAGGGATATAATTGTCATCCTCCGCTTCTCCCTCTGCCGCTCGCTCGGGAGGGTTGGCTTGCTCATCCTCCGGCCCAAAATCTTGCTGGAGGGGATTGTCGTCGTCTTCGGCACTGTCCGGAGTGCTATTATGTCCTATGCCTCTTTTGTTGTGGCGAGACTTAGAGCGGCGATGCTGACGTCGGCGCTTGGGTTGATTCTTGGAGGGGTCATCCTCCGCCGTCTTGTCGCCATTGCCTTCTTTGGGTGTATCCACCATGTATATATCATATGATGAGGTGGCGGTCCAGTGCCCTGCGGGCAGTGGTTCCTGTTCATCTACGGCATTGTTGTCCATACCATCGATGTCTTCGGAGTCGAGGTCGAGCATGTCGGTTAAATCGTCGATGGTGGCTACTAAGTGGATGGTGGGTGGGGAGTGAATTTCCTCATCATCCGCATCCCACTCTAGCCGGACATAGTTCGGCCAAGGTTCTCCTGACAAGGAGAGAGACCTTAACGAGTTTAGCACATTGCCAAAAGGCGAGTGCTGAAAGATATCCGGGGAGGTGAACTCCATGATCGGCGCCCAATCGGATTCGACAGGCATGGGCGCAGGCGGTTCGGAGTCCGTGGACGGAGACGAGTCCAGCGGTTCGGCGTCACGGTTCTCGTGAGGGGTAAGGTTAGTATTCGGCTCTATCGCCACTGAGGGTGTGGCCTCCAGGGCGGGGTCTATCCGCCCGTCCTCGGATGGCGCAGCCTGTTTCGAATTGAAGGCCGGACTGCTTGCTGGCGTGATTTCCCGAACACTGTCCGACGGCAGAGCTACATCATGCTCGTCGTGACCGTGCGGCACACCTGGCATGGGCTCGAATCCTTCGAAGATTAAGTCTCTGCGGATATCGGTAGTGTAATTCAAGTTTCCAAACCTGACCTGGTGGCCAGGGGCGTAGCTCTCGATCTGCTCCAGATGGCCAAGCGAGTTGGCCCGCAGTGCGAAGCCGCTGAATACGAAGATCTGTCCGGGGAGGAAAACCTCGCCCTAGACCGCATCGTTATCGATGATCGGAGGAGCCATCCAGCTTTACAGCGACGGCACAGTGGAAATCTCAATGAAAGCACCAATGTCGGTGTCAAAACCGGCGGATCTCGGGTAGGGGGTCCCGAACTGTGCGTCTAAGACGGATGGTAACAGGAGGAAGGGGACACGAAGTTTACCCAGGTTCGGGCCCTCTCGATGGAGGTAATACCCTACTTCCTGCTTGATTGATCTTGATGATATGAGTAGTACAAGAGTTGATCTACCACGAGATCGTAGAGGCTAAACCCTAGAAGCTAGCCTATGGTATGATTGTTGTTGGTCCTACTAACTAAACCCTCCAGTTTTTGTAGACACCGGAGAGGGCTAGGGTTACACAGAGTCGGTTACAATGGAAGGAGATCTACATATCCGTATCGCCCAGCTTGCCTTCCACGCCAAGGAGAGTCCCATCCGGACACGAGACGAAGTCTTCAATCTTGTATCTTCATAGTCTAACAGTCCGGCTGTCCGAATACCCCCTAATCCAGGACTCCCTCACTCTTTCTTGCAATGCTGCTCCGATTTAGCTACACTTCACTCGACTGAATCGACTTTCGGGTTAGTCGATTTTCAGGGGGTGGGGGGCTCGCCGGAGTTAAGGAAGAACCAGCCGCAGCGGGGGGGGCTCATGGGAGAGGTGCCCCACTATCTATCTTAGGGTTCTGGGTGGGGGCGGTGGTCGCCGGTGGCGGTGGGGGCGGTGGCGTGGGGATCGCCAAGAAAAGCTTCGGCATGGGGGGCTAGAGGATGGCCGGGAGGCGGCGGACGGCGGTGGGGTGTGGTTTGGGGCAGGCGCACTTGGAGGCGGGGCGGCTGTTTGGCAGTGGTGGTGGCGGCTCAAAGGTAGCCTCACCTAATGCTGGTACACGACCAGCTGCCCCGGCTCTCGCACACACTGCTGCTGCTACTGCTTTTCTGCTACTAGTGCGTTCAGTTTCGACAGTAAAATTTAGTTTCGATAGAAAAATTCAGTTTCGATAGTTAAGTTCAGTTTTGACAGTTAAATTCAGTTTCGGCAGTTAAGTTCAGAGATGAGCGGCTGATGTATTTTACATCTAGCACTTTGTGGTTATGTATTTATGTCATCTATTGGAGATGCTATTAGAATTCCACTCAGGTTAACGTTGTCTCTCTTGTCCTGCTTCAGCCTCGGCGTCGTACAACTCACCGGAGCTGCTCCAACAACGAAACCCTCCATCACAGCGGAGCAGTACCCCGGGCTCCATCTCCAGACACCTAAGATCTTCTTCCCCTCCTCCGACAGCCAAGTCAGCCGGAGCATCCTCACCGACCAACCCAATCACGTTGATATTGACATGGCTTCGCCAAAGAGGTTGTACACTTTTGGTTTGACTTAATCTCACCATGCTACTTTGCATCCTGCTATCTTCCAATTCTTGTGAACCAAACACCCAGATTGGCAGAAATCCTGTGTTTTTAAATTCTCTATTTTGCATGTGCATTCATATCCTATTACTGTGTATTTCCTATCCCTGCATTGTTAGAATCCTCTAATTCAAACAAGCCCTTACACAATTACTTCTGTTACAGATATGTGTCAAAGAAAATCTTGTGTGGTTTGTCCTGCTCCTGCTGCATTGTGGTCCACCCCAGCTTAGCTGCTTCAACAATGGAAGGGTTCACCACAGCAGGGATCCGCTCTCCAGACTATCTTTCGCCGCCTCAGATCTTCTTCCCCGCCGCCGGTAGCCACGTCAACTACATTACCATCATCAACTGAGCAGATGACCTTGAGGACTACACGGGTCCACAAGAGAGGTCGCACTCTTCCGTGTCTGCTTACGTTATGCATCGCTTAATATGATGACATGCTACTTTATCGTCGTGTTCACCTATTAGACTCCGAGTCAGGTCCAAACTAATGTTGAAACTTGAGTTTTTAAATGGTTGTGTGGTACATATTGGGGCAGCAATCAGTACTATCTGTCTACTATCTGGTTAATCTCGGGTGTCTACTATGAGTTTCATGTTGGGTGCAAACAAACATTAAAGGAGGCATTATCTGTACTTTTTAACTAAAGCTATTATCTGCCTGCTATCATTGGTTTTGGGTCTATCCACAGTTTGCTACCATCACTCTGGATTTGTGCATCCACTCCTTACAAAATCTCACTATGTTTTATGCCTATGCATGTCAGTTATTGTACACAATGGAACTGAACATGTAGAGCAAAAGAGACGAGCCTTGCGTGGCAATAAAATTTCATGGAGACGTCGCTCCATGGTGGGCACAAAGTCAGCCCCGCTCCACCTATTTCGGATCGTAATCAAGAGGAAGATAACTGTTTTGAGGGGGATTCAGAAGGAGAAGACCACCCCTGAGGTCTTCGCTCTAACTTGGCATGCTGATGTTGGTAATATCATGCATATGGTGCCTTGCATTGCTTACTTTATACATCAAATATGTCATCTGCTTAGTTTAGACATGCTTTGTGTCAATGCCATCAGTTTAGTTTCTTTATCGTATATGTGAATCATGCAATGCCATCTTGTTTAGCCAGGCATCATATATGTGAATTTTGCAATGCCAACCTGGTTAGCCAGTCATCTTATATGCGAATTATATCATGCCATCATTTTTTATTACGTGTTAAATTTGTCAACAATTTTAGTACATTCAATTACTCTTCCTGTGCATCAGCCATTCGGCACGGTCATGGAAAAATCTAAAGTGGAAACAAGGTCTTCAGAGCAGACAATGCTGTCTGACGAAGCGCATGTCTTGCTGGTTACGGATAGGTCCTCAGAGGAGGATTCAGAGACATATGACAAGTCCTATTCCCCGAGGTGCATGCTCTAACTTGGCAGGGTTATGTTGCTCATATCGTGCGTATGGTATCTTGCATTGCTATGTCATTTGCTTAGTTTACACATGCTTTGTGTGAATGCCACATGTTTAGTGTCTAATTACCATATGTTTGAATTATGCGATGCCATCTTGTTGCAGTACATTATATATGTGAATTATCCAATGCTATCTTGTTGCAAGGCATTATATATGTGAATTACGCAATGCCATGCTGTTTACCCAAGCGTCATATATTTGAATTATATCATGTTGTCCTTTTTTTTTATTTCTCGTTGCATCTATCGACAATGTTTGTATATTCAACTGCTCTTCCTGTGCATCAGCCATTTGAATTGGTGATGGTGAAATCTGGAGTAAAAACAAGGTCTTCAGAGCAGACAATGCTACCTGCTGAAGTAGATATCTTGCTGGTTACAGATAGCTCTTCAGAGGAGGATTCAGAGGCAGATGACCAGTCCTATTATCCCCCTGAGGTGTATGCTCAAACTTGGCAGGGTTATGTTACTCATATCATGCATATGTTGTATTGCAATGCTTAGTTTTTACATCATATACACAATATTAAGTGCCATCTCCATAGTTGACACATCATATATGCGATTGCCCTCTACTCACTTGCGTAGTATATAAATGATATATTTGAATTATATCATGCCAAGATGTTTACATAGACAGCATGTATCTGAATTATGGCATGCCAACCCATTTTTTAAAGACATAATATAGTTATATCATCTCATCCTGTTTACATAGTCATCATATTTTGAATTATGCCATTCTATCCGTGAATTATATCATGCCATCATGTTTCCATCGATGGCATGTTTGTGATTTATGGCATGCCAACCACTTTAATAGACACATCGTATAGTTACATCATGTCATCCTATTTACATAGTCATCATATTTTTAAGTATGTCATTCTATCCTGTTTAGTTAGCCATCATACATGTGAAATTGTGTCATGCTATCCTGTTTAATTAGCCATCATATATGTGAAATTATGTCCTGCTATTCTGTTTGGTTAGACAACATAAATGTGAATTATTTTGATGCCCTATTTTCTTCCCTACTATCCATTGCACATGTCTATCTTACAATGTTTGTACATTCAATTACTTTTCATGTTTATCAACCATTTCAATTGGAGGGGGTGATGGCAGTGACTGTGGGAGTAAAAACACGGTCTTCAGAAAAGATCGTGCTACCTGTCGATGCAGATAGAACAACCGTTGTACTTGCCCAAGAACCAGCCCCACCACACATAACCCAGACTCACGCAGATTGTACCCGTACCCAGTTGGATAGAGAACGAGCTACACCCCTTCTAACCCCAACCCCAGCAGATAGTAACCCAGTTCCAGTTGACACAGCACGGTCTCCACCACAGAGCACCCGAACACAAGCAGTTAGTAAGGCAACTGCAGTGCCCAAAGCACAAGGACCACCACTCCGAACCCCAAGTCAATGCTTAAAGCAGAAGAAGAATTGTTCGCAGGTCATGTTCCGTAGCTATGGTTCATACTACTTTGCTCTTGCATCACTGTATTTACTCATACCAACTAATTTCAAATTTGAAGGATGCAATTGAAACTCCAATGGCGCAACAAGTATGTTTTAAACCTGTTTCTTTAACGTGTTTGCTGTTGTAACTTGCTCTATGTTGATTTTAGTTTCAATTGAATAAACAGTTATGTTCTCATGCCATGCACATTACAAGTGTTGTTATTGTTGTGTCGTTTCCCACACTTATATTCTGTCTATGCTGCTTTGTCTTAAATAGATATGATTCGAACTGTATCTATCTTGATTTGGCAACATAAACTAGAATGATATAGACCATACAGTGACCATACTACATAGATATATGTTTGTTTCATGCTGTTATCCTGTCCACCTTACTACTGAACTTGTTTACCAAAATGAGTTTCATATACTACATTGTAAACCTATGATGTGTTTGTTTGTTTCTCTTTTAGAACACGGATAAAATATTGCAGAAGAGTACCCTGTTATGCAATGGTAAAGGAGGTAATGTAGATAAGGTTCAAGATAGTGAGACATCCCTGTTGGTCCCCACAAAAGCTGATAAAAACTATATTGAAGACACTAAGACAACCCCAAAGTCATGTCTTGATGTAGTGTTCGAGTAACTGGCTACTATTGCTGGCACCAGCTCTTCGAACTCACTGCCTGAATTAGTTCGGCTTCTTGAGTCTCGACTTCAAGTTGAAAGACATCGATCAGATGTTATGTGACAGAAGCCAAGGACCGAGAAGTCCTGCAGAATTCAGATGCATACTTCCGTTACAACAAGAAAGTCTTTGGAGGATTTAAGCGCCAAACAAGAGAAAGTTAATATGCTTGCTAAGCATCTTGCCAGGATTATGGGTACCCAGGGTATTTTTTCTTGAGATCCTCTGAAGTGGCTTCAGTTCTGGACTTGTTTTGATGCGGCGTTTATTTGCACTGGTCGCCAACTTTGACAACCAGTGTACACGATATGCTGCTTTGTTCCCTATATTTGCACTGGTGGCGAACTTTGATGCCCAGTGGATGTAATATGTGTAATAGTCGTGATAGCCTAGCGTAAGTTCCTTGCTTATTTATTTCTATGTTGTCTTGATTATTTGTTTGTTTGTAGTCAGTGCAGTTCTTTTTCCGCGGTTTGCTAGTGGCCGCAATAACCTATTTTTAAAACTAGGCCACAATAACCATGGGCTACATATTTACTGTAGTTACCATGGGCCCCGTACGGGCTGTAGAAACAATGGGCCTTCTAAGGGCCATAGAAACTACGGGCCTTGTACGTGCCATAGCATCAATGGGCCTTCTACGTGCCGTATGATCCATAGGCCAAACATGGGCCAATAACAGACCGCATTATGGGCCGTAAACGGGCTAGATTTGGAATCGTTCGTTCATGGGCCGACAATAACGGGTCGACGTTAATCGGCCATATTTGATGACGCTATGAAAATGGCCCAACGGATTAACAGGCTACAAACGGGCCGATTGTAACCGCAGGCTGAATTTGGCCCACAAGCAGAAAAGGCCAATAACGGGTCATAAGTAACCGAATGTTTGAAATGAGCCCAAGAATAAATGGGCCGTGAGAAGGCCGAAAGATAACACGGGTTGGAAACGGCCCAATGGAATAATGGGCCGTTAATGGGTATAAAGGGGTACACTGTTCATTGCGGGCCAGATTCACCACGGGTCGTTAATGGGCCAAGAGTTACAAATGGCCTCATATGGGCCGAAAGACATCATGGGCCATACATGGGCCGGAAGTTACAACGGGCTGGAATCATATTGGATGGCCCAGATGAAGCTACTGGGCTTAATTCCCATAGGCCGTGACGGGCCGTGAGTCAGCAGGCCGTAAATGGGCTATACGAACAGACCGTCAACAGGCTTTCCGTGGGCCGGCCCGTTACCATTTGACCAAGTCAAACGGGCCGGCCTTTTCACCGGAATGGACTTCTATTGGGCCGTGCCATGTGTCGACGTATCATAGGTGCCTCCTGTCGAATGAATGGATGACATATGTCCCAACAGTGAGCCAACACATGTTTCCTCCGGCCAATGAGAATTTTACACGTGGAAAATCCTCATTGGTCCGGGCTGTTAGCAGGTTATCAGATCCAAAATCGAACCCGATAGCTTAACGGTGGCCCATTACGGTGGATGCCACGTGTCGGTCACCCTTGACGAAAGCACTTCCATGACGCGCGATTTATCGTCATGGAAGTGGACACTTCCGTGATGATAATTTTGGTAATGTCATGGAACACTTGTACGACAGCACAAGTATGACTATCTTGATTATGTCATAAAATTTTCATGGATGTACATGCATGATAGAAAACGTGACCTACTGTGACAACAACGTATCATCACGGAAGTGTCTTTTTTTTGTAGTGTTTGTTCTTGTTCTGTGGGTACCTCTGCACCATATTGGCGGTAGGCTGAACCTCACCTCCTTTCTCAGTAGTGTCTTTAGCCCGAGCTTTTTCTTCAACATGAAGAGATGCAATCATATTTTCAACTGATATCTCTTATCTCTTATGTTTCAGAGTTGTGGCAAAATTCCTCCATGAAGGAGGCAACTTTGCAATCATGCACCCAGCCACGAATTTGTCGGGTGGAACACACTTAAGGATTTCAAGTTCTTTCACAATGCACTGTATCTCATGAGCTTGTTCAACCACAGAACGGTTATTCACCATCTTGTAGTCATGAAAACTCTCCATGATGTATAGTTCACTGCCTGCATCTGTTGCACCGAATTTTGCATTCAGTGCATCCCATAGAGTCTTTCCGTCATCTATGTGCATGTACACATCACACAGACAGTAAGCAAGAGCACTCAAAATGCATCCCACAAACATAGTATTGGCTTCCTGGAATTTTCTCTGATCTTCGTCAGTCATTGCCTCTGGAGCACCAACACTAACGTGGAAAAATTTCAGAGAAGTAAGCCCGAGCGTGGTCTTCACCTGCCACCTCTTAAAGTGCACACGGGTAGACTTATCCGGCCTCAGTGCATCAGCAAATCTAACCATAGTTAACTCAGGAAATTGCCTACAATTAGCTTTTTGGATTGTTGAAAAATTAGGCAAGTTCTTGATTAATTCCAGTAAATAATGTTGGGGAACGTTGCAGAAAATTAAAATTTTTTCTACGGTTTCACCAAGATCCATCTATGAGTTCTACCATGCTACGAGTAACGAGAGAGAGTTTGCATCTACATACCACTTGTAGATCGAATACGGAAGCGTTCTTGAGAGTGGTGATGACGAAGACGTTCCCAACGTGATTCCGATCACCGATGACCAAAGTACTGAAAGGACAGCACCTCCGTGTTCAACACACGTGCGGAGACGATGGCGTCTCCTCCGTCTTGATCCAGCAAGAGAGAAGGAGAGGTTGAAGAAGACAATCCCAATGGCAGCACGACGGCGTGGTGCAGCTGGTACGGTAGTTCTCCGGCAGGGCTTCGCCAAGCTTGCGTGAGAAAGAGAGGTGTTGGGAGGGGAGGGGCTGCGCCTACAACTGTGTTGGCAGCCCTCCCCCCCACCCCTCTATTTATAGGAGGAGAGGGTCAAGGGGGGCCGGCCCTCTAGGGCAAACCCTAGGGGGGGCGGCGGCCAAGGGAGGAGGGGAGGAGGGTGGCTTGCCCCCCAAGCTAGGGCGCCCCTTTAGGCTCCTCCTCCCCAAACCCTAGGCGCATGGGCCTGGGTGGGGGCGCACCCAGCCCACCAGGGCTGGTTCCCTCCCACTTAGCCCATGTGGCCCCCGAGAGGTGGCCCCTCCCGTGGACCTCCGGAACCCTCCCGTGGCCCCGTGATTTACCGGTATACCACCAAACTTCCCGAGTCCGTTTAACCACTTTCCATATATAAATCTTTACCTCCGGACCATTCCGAACTCCTCGTGACGTCCGGGATCTCATCCGGGACTCGAACAACATTCGGTATTCACATACTTGTCTTCCTATTAACCCTAGCGTCACCGAACCTTAAGTGTGTAGACCCTACGGGTTCGGAGACATCTGAACATGACCGAGACTACCTCAAGTCAATAACCAACAGCGGGATCTGGATACCCATGTTGGCTCCCACATGCTCCTCGATGTTGTCATCGGATGAACCACGATGTCAAGGGTTCAAGCAACCCGTATTCTATTCCCTTTGTCCGACGGTATGTTACTTGCGAGACTCGATCGTCGGTATCCCAATACCTCGTTAGTCTCGTTACGCAAGTCACTTTACTCGTATCGCAATGCATGATCCGTGACCGACACTTGGTCACTTTGAGCTCATTATGATGATGCATTACCGAGTGGGCCCAGTGATACCTCTCCGTCATACGGAGTGACAAATCCCAGATCTCGATCCGTGTCAACCCAATGGTCACTTTCGGAGATACCTGTAGTGCACCTTTATAGTCACCCGATTCACGTTGTGACGTTTGATACACCCAAAGCACTCCTACGGTATCCGGAATTGCACGATCTCATGGTCTAAGGAAGAGATACTTGACATTGGAAAAGCTCTAGCAAAGCGAACTACGATCTTTGTGCTATGCTTAGGATTGGGTCTTGTCCATCACGTCATTCTCCTAATGGCGTGATCCCGTTATCAATGACATCGATGTCCATAGTCAAGAAACCATGACTATCTGTTGACCAACGAGCTAGTCAACTAGAGGCTTACTAGGGGCGTATTGTAGTCTATGTATTCACACGTGTATTACGATTTCCGGATAATACAGTTATAGCATGAATAAAAGACAATTATCATGAACAAGGAAATATAATAATAATGCTTTTATTATTGCCTCTAGGGCATATTTCCAACAGTCTCCCACTTGCACTAGAGTCAATAATCTAGTTTACATTGTGATGAATCGAACACCCATAGAGTTACGGTGCTGATCATGTTTTGCCCATGGAAGAGGTTTAGTCAGCGGATCTGCGACATTCAGATCCGTATGCACTTTACAAATTTCTATGTCTCCATTCTGAACATTTTCACGGATGGAGTTGAAGCGGCGCTTGATGTGCCTGGTCTTCTTGTGAAACCTGGGCTCCTTGGCAAGGGCAATAGCTCGGTGTTGTCACGGAAGAGTTTGATCGGCCCGACGCATTGGGTATGACTCCTAGGTCGGTGATGAACTCCTTCACCCAAATTGCTTCATCGCTGCCTCCGAGGCTGCCATGTACTCCGCTTCACATGTAGATCCCGCCACGACGCTCTCTGCTTGCAGCTGCACCAGCTTCTCGCTCCACCATTCAACATATACACGATCCGGTTTGTGACTTAGAGTCATCGGATCTGTCGAAGCTAAGCGTCGGCGTAACCCGTTCTGACGAGCTCTTCGTCACCTCCATAAACGAGAAACATGTCCTTTGTCCTTTTCGGTACTTCAGGATATTCTTGACCGCTGTCCAGTGTTCCTTGCGGGATTACTTTGGTACCTTCCTACCAAACTTACGGCAAGGTTTACATCAGGTCTGGTACACAGCATGGCATACATAATAGATCCTATGGCTGAGGCATAGGGGATGACACTCATCTCTTCTTTATCTTTTGCCGTGGTCGGGCATTGAGCTGAGCTCAATCTTACACCTTGCAAAACAGGCAAGAACCCTTCTTGGACTGATCCATTTTGAACTTCTTCAAAATCTTATCAAGGTATGTGCTTTGTGAAAGACCTATGAGGCGTCTTGATCTATCTCTATAGATCTTGATGCCTAATATATAAGCAGCTTCTCCAAGGTCCTTCATTGAAAAACACTTATTCAAGTAGGCCTTAATGCTGTCCAAGAATTCTATATCATTTCCCATCAAAAGTATGTCATCTACATATAATATGAGAAATGCTCTGAGCTCCCACTCACTTTCTTGTAAACGCAGGCTTCTCCATAAGTCGCATAAACTAAACGCTTTGATCATCTCATCAAAGCGAATGTTCCAACTCGAGATGCTTGCACCAGCCCATAAATGGATCGCTGGAGCTTGCATACTTTGTCGACATTCTTAGGATCGACAAAACCTTCCGGCTGTATCATATACAGCTCTTCCTTAAGATAACCGTTAAGGAACGCTGTTTTGACGTCCATCTGCCATATCTCATAATCATAGTATGCGGCAATTGCTAACATGATTCGGACGGACTTAAGCTTCGCTACGGAGAGAAAGTCTCATCGTAGTCAATCCCTTGAACTTGCCGATAACCCTTAGCGACAAGTCGAGCTTTATAGATGGTGACATTACCATCGCGTCCGTCTTCTTCTTAAAGATCCATTTGTTTTCTATTGCTCGCCGATCATCGGGCAAGTCGGTCAAAGTCCACACTTTGTTTTCATACATGGATTCTATCTCGGACTTCATGGCTTCTAGCCATTTGTTGGAATCTGGGCCGCCATTGCTTCTTCATAGTTCAAGGTTCACCGTTGTCTAACAACATGATTTCCGGGACAGGGTTGTCGTACCACTGCAGTGCGGAACGTGTCCTAGTGGACCTACGAAGTTCAGTAGTAACTTGATCCGAAGTACCTTGATCATCATCATGAATTTCCTCTTCAGTTGGTGTAGGCATCACAGGAACATTTTCCTGAGCTGCACTACTTTCCTGTTCAAGAGGTAGTACTTTATCGAGTTCTACTTTCCTCCCACTTACTTCTTTCGAGAGAAACTCTTTTCAAGAAAGATTCCGTTTACGCAACAAAGATCTTGCCTTCGGATCTAAGGTAGAAGGTATACCCAAAGGTTTCCTTAGGGTATCCTATGAAGACGCATTTTTCCGACTTGGGTTCGAGCTTTTCAGGTTGAAGTTTCTTGACATAATCATCGCATCCCCAAACTTTTAGAAGCGACAGCTTAGGTTTCTTCCCAAACCATAATTCATACGGTGTCGTCTCAGCGGATTTAGGCGGTGCCCTATTTAAAGTGAATGTGGCTGTCTCTAGGCGTATCCCCAAAAGATAGCGGTAAATCGGTAAGAGACATCATAGAACGCACCATATCCAATAGAGTGCGATTCGACGTTCGGACACACCATTACGTTGAGGTGTTCGGTAGGCGTTAGTTGTGAAACGATTCCACATTTTCTTAAGTGTGTACCAAATTCGTGACTTAGATATTCTCCTCCACGATCGATCGTAAGAATTTTATCTTTCGGTCCGTTGATTCTCTACTTCATTCTGAAATTCCTTGAACTTTTCAAAGGTCTCGGACTTGTGTTTCATCAAGTAGACATACCCATATCTACTCAAGTCATCTGTGAGAGTGAGAACATAACGATATCCTCCATGAGCCTCAACGCTCATTGGACCGCACACATCGGTATGTATGATTTCCAACAAGTTGGTTGCTCGCTCCATTGTTCGAGAGAATGGAGTCTTGGTCATCTTGCCCATGAGGCATGGTTAGCATGTGTCAAATGATTCATAATCAAGAGACTCCAAAAGTCCATCAAGATGGAGCTTCTTCATGCGCTTGACACCAATGTGACCAAGGCGGCGATGCCACAAGTATGTGGGACTATCGTTATCAACTTTACATCTTTTGGTATTCACGCTATGAACATGTGTAATACTACGCTCGAGATTCATTAAGAATAAACCATTGACCATCGAGCATGACCATAAAACATATCTCTCATATAAATAGAACAACCATTATTCTCGGATTTAAATGAGTAGCCATCTCGCATTAAACGAGATCCAGATACAATATTCATGCTCAAACTTGGCACCAAATAACAATTATTAAGGTTCATAACTAATCCGTAGGTAAATGAAGAGGTAGCGTGCGACGGCGATCACATCGACTGGAACCATTCCCGGCGCGCGATCGTCACCTCGTCCTTCGCCAGCCTCCGCTTATTCCGCAGCTCTGCTGTGAGTTACAAATATGAGCAACGGCACGGTATCAAATACCGGGGAGTTACTACGATTCTCGGTAAGGTACACATCAATTACATGTATATCAAATATACCTTTGGTGTTGCGGCCTTCTTATCCGCTAAGTATTTGGGGCAGTTCCGCTTCGAAAGACCCTTCCCTTGCAATAAAAGCACTCGGTCTCGGGCTTGGGTCCATTCTTTGACTTCTTCCGGCAACTTGCTTGCAGGCGCGGCAATCTCCTTGCCGTCCTTCTTGAAGTTCTTCTTGCCCTTGCCCTTCTTAAACTTAGTGGTCTTATTGACCATCAACACTTGATGTTCTTTCTTGATTTCAACCTCGGTGACTTCAGCATAGAGAACACTTCAGAATGGTCTTTACCATCCCCGCATGTTGTAATTCATCACAAAGCTCTTGTAGCTTGGTGGGAGCGATCGAGGATTCTGTCAATGACCGCCTCATCGTGGAGGTTAATATTCAGCTGGGTCATACGGTTGTGCAACCCAGACATCTTCGAGAATGTGCTCACCGATGTAACTGTTTTCCTCCATCTTACAACTATAGAACTTGTCGGAGATGTCATATCTCTCGACCCGGCGTGAGCTTGGAAAACAAGTTTCAGCTCCTCGAACATCTCATATGCTCCGTGGTGCTCAAAACGCTTTTGGAGCCCGGTTCTAAGTGTAAAGCATGCCGCCTTGAACGAGGGAGTAATCATCGAGACGAGACTGCCAAGCATTCATAATGTCTTGGTTCTCAGGGACGGAGCTTCACCTAGCGGTCCTTCTAGGGCGTATTGTTTCTGGCAGCTATGAGGATGATCCTCGGGTTCGGACCCAGTCCGTAGTTGCTGCCGTCATCTTTCAGCTTGGTTTTCTCTAGGAACGCGTTGAAGTTCAAGTTGACATGAGCGTTGGCCATTTGATCTACAAGACATATAATTCAAAAGTTTTAGACTATTGTTCATTATAATAAAGTTCATCTAATCAAATTATTAATGAACTCCCACTTAGATTAGACATCCCTCTAGTCATCTAAGTGTTACACGATCCGAGTCGACTAGGCCGTGTCCGATCAACACGTGAGACGGACTAGTCTGCGTCGGTGAACATTCTCATGTTGATCGTATCTTCCATACGACTCGTGTTCGACCTTCGGTCTCCGTGTTCGAGGCCATGTCTTCACATGCTTAGGCTCGTCAAGTTAACCCTAAGTGTTTCTGCGTGTGTAAATCTTGCTTACACCCGTTGTATGTGAGCGTAAGAATCCATCACACCCGATTAACACGTGGTGCTTAGAAGCGACGAACTGTAGCAACGGTGCACGATTAGGGAGAACACTTCTTGAAATTGTTCTAAGGATCATCTTATTTACTACCGTCGTCCTAAGTAAACAAGATGTATAATCATAATAAACATCACATGCAATTATAAAGTAGTGACATGATATGGCCAATATCATATAGCTCCTTTGATCTTCATCTTGAGGCTCCATGATCATCCTGTCACCGGCATGACACCATGATCTCCATCATCATGATCTCCATCATCGTGCCTCCATGAAGTTGTCACGCCAACGACTACTTCTACTTCTATGGCTAACGCGTTTAGCAATAAAGTAAAGTAAATTACATGGCGTTCTTCAATGACACGCAGGTCATACAAAAATAAAGACAACTCCTATGGCTCCTGCCGGTTGTCATACTCATCGACATGCAAGTCGTGATTCCTATTACAAGAACATGATCTCATACATCACAATATATCATCATACATCACAACTTGGCCATATCCGTCACATAACAATTGCTGCAAAAACAAGTTAGGCGTCCTCTAATTGTTGTTGCATCTTTTACGTGGCTGCAATTGGGTTCTAGCAAGAACGTTTTCTTACCTCGAATAACCACAACGTGATCTTGTCAACTTCTATTTACCCTTCATAAGGACCCTGTTCATCGAATCCGCTCCCACTAAAGTAGGAGAGACAGACACCCGCCAGCCACCTTATGCAACTAGTGCATGTTAGTCGGTGGAACCGGTCTCACGTAAAATGCGTGTAAGGTTGGTCCGGGCCGCTTCATCCCACAATACCGCGGAAGCAAGAAACAACTAGTAACGGCAAGTAAGTTGACAAGATACACGCCCACAACAAAATTGTGTTCTACTCGTGCAAAGAGAACTACGATAGACCTAGCTCATGATGCCCTTTGTTGGGGAACGTTGCAGAAAATTAAAATTTTTCTACGGTTTCACCAAGATCCATCTATGAGTTCTACCATGCAACGAGTAACGAGAGAGAGTTTGCATCTACATACCACTTGTAGATCGAATACGGAAGCGTTCTTGAGAGTGGTGATGATGAAGACGTTCCCAGCGTGATTCCGATCACCGATGACCAAAGTCTTGAAAGGACAGCACCTCCGTGTTCAACACACGTACGGGACGATGGCGTCTCCTCCGTCTTGATCCAGCAAGAGAGAAGGAGAGGTTGAAGAAGACAATCCCAATGGCAGCACGACGGCGTGGTGCAGCTGGTACGGTAGTTCTCCGGCAGGGCTTCGCCAAGCTTGCGTGAGAAAGAGAGGTGTTGGGAGGGAAGGGGCTGCGCCTACAACTGTGTTGGCAGCCTCCCCCACCCTCTATTTATAGGAGGAGAGGGTCAGGGGCCGGCCCTCTAGGGCAAACCCTAGGGGGCGGCCCAAGGAGGAGGGAGGAGGTGGCTTGCCCCCAAGCTGAGGCGCCCCTTTAGGGTTCCTCCTCCCAAACCCTAGGCGCATGGGCCTGGTGGGGGGCGCACCCAGCCCACCAGGGGCTGGTTCCCTCCCACTTAGCCCATGTGGCCCCCGGAGAGGTGGCCCCTCCCGTGGACCTCCGGAACCCTCCGGTGGCCCCTGTATTTTACCGTATACCACCAAACTTCCAGTCCGTTTAACCACTTTCCATATATAAATCTTTACCTCCGGACCATTCCGAACTCCTCGTGACGTCCGGGATCTCATCCGGACTCGAACAACATTCGGTATTCACATACTTGTCTTCCTATTAACCCTAGCGTCACCGAACCTTAAGTGTGTAGACCCTACGGGTTCGGGAGACATCTGAACATGACCGAGACTACCTCAAGTCAATAACCAACAGCGGGATCTGGATACCCATGTTGGCTCCCACATGCTCCTCGATGTTGTCATCGGATGAACCACGATGTCAAGGGTTCAAGCAACCCGTATTCTATTCCCTTTGTCGACGGTATGTTACTTGCCCGAGACTCGATCGTCGGTATCCCAATACCTCGTTAGTCTCGTTACCGGCAAGTCACTTTACTCGTATCGCAATGCATGATCCCGTGACGGACACTTGGTCACTTTGAGCTCATTATGATGATGCATTACCGAGTGGGCCCAGTGATACCTCTCCGTCATGCGGAGTGACAAATCCAGCCTCGATCCGTGTCAACCCAATGGTCACTTTCGGAGATACCGTAGTGCACTTTATAGTCACCCGATTCGTTGTGACGTTTGATACACCCAAAGCACTCCTACGGTATCCGGAATTGCACGATCTCATGGTCTAAGGAAGAGATACTTGACATTGGAAAAGCTCTAGCAAAACGAACTACACGATCTTTGTGCTATGCTTAGGATTGGGTCTTGTCCATCACGTCATTCTCCTAATGGCGTGATCCCGTTATCAATGACATCGATGTCCATAGTCGAAACCATGACTATCTGTTGACCAACGAGCTAGTCAACTAGAGGCTTACTAGGGACGTATTGTAGTCTATGTATTCACACGTGTATTACGATTTCCGGATAATACAGTTATAGCATGAATAAAAGACAATTATCATGAACAAGGAAATATAATAATAATGCTTTTATTATTGCCTCTAGGGCATATTTCCAACAAATAATTCATGACTAGAATAGATACTAGCATTCAACGATTTAGCAAACTAGAGGAACAGTAGAACATCCAAAGCAGAAGCATACACGAAACAACAGTTGTAGAGACAGACATGAACAGATGATGTTGGACATATTGTTCGTTAGCTATTGTGGGTGCGACGGTGTTGATGACGATGTTGGCAACGATCTGCTACTGACGGTGATGAAGGCAACGATAAGTAGCACCGCCCGACTTGGACGGAAGACGACCAGTGATGACGAATTTGAGCAGTCGCGCAGAGCGCTTCCCAAAAACCTAATTCTTCCTCTCCCGGTGCAGGATCGCAAGGACGAACGGTTCCGGAGACCTGCTCTCGCACGCGCCGATGCACGCCGGTGTTTGAGATGAACTAGACTACGACAGCGGCAAGTTGCGAGATGAGGCAAAACCCTAGGTGCTTTCGATGTGTCTTTGGCCGCAGCCGGTAGCTGTATGTATATTAGGACCAGAGGCGGTATTGTGTCGCTATCACAATCCCAAACTAATGCAAGGAGATAGACCAGATTTTGGTGAACCATTCATGCGCATATAAACAAGCGTCTGGCGCGCGCCACGCCACGCCCGGCCCGGCCCGGCCAGGCGGCGAGGCGGACGGCAGCGCCAAGCATGTGGTCTTCCTTTCTCTTCTCATACACCACTTAGAGTGGTTGAGAGAACCCACTATATAAAGAGGTCCAACTCTTCTTCAACTTCCGGGGTGGGACTGAACTTTAGCACCACCACTTGCCATTTTACACATGGGCCACTATTTGAGATTTCAGAAATTGCTATGGGCATAGCCCATTAATTCTAACAACCCCCCACCAGATCTCAAATACCCATTTAGAGATTTGCCTTCTCTCACCACTTGTTTAATATACCAGTGTTTCAACAGAGACTATTAAGTTGAACTTCTGCCTAGAACTTTAAGCTACATCCATTCACAACTTGACAAAGGACTATGCCTTGAATTGCTAGTTTTGTGTGAACAGGTTTCACTCAAAGTCTTAACCAAGATGCGACCGCCAAGCATTGCAGTTTGGAGCTTATAGGTCATACTCCCTGGTCTCTTCGTGAGCTTACTAGAGATCACCCAAATCTCATAGACTGCAATGGTTACAGTCGGAACTCATATAGGTGTGTTCTTTCAAGATTGCTCTGTAGGACAACATCTTTGCTAATTATGTCCAATAGAACCACATTAAGACATGTTGCCGACATGCCTTACAGCTCTTAGAGTTTTGCATCTTCACTTGGAGATGGTCATTAGTTATTACTCTCCTCAGTTAACCAATAGCTTGTTCTTCCCAGATCCTAATTCATGGGATCTTTGATCACAAAGGTTGGGTTACTACTATGGTGCAACATCTATGGGTCTCATACCCATCTCCCTCGATGCAATATCTATCACCTTTCGTGATAGTCCCTTTGTAAAGGGATCTGCCAGGTTTTTGTCTGTTTGAATATACGTAACAGTTATTACTCCGGAGTTTCTCACCTTCCTGACAGACTTCAAACGTCTCTTCATGTGTCTTGATGACTTCGCATTATCTTTAGAATTGTTCACTTTAGCGTTAACCGTTTGGTTGTCACAATTCGTAAGAATAGCCGGTACAGGTTTTTCAACCACAGGCAAGTCCATCAAGAGCTCACGCAGCCACTCCGCCTCAATAGTAGCTGTGTCCAAAGCAGTTAGTTATGCTTCCACAGTTGACCTCGTCAATATGGTTTGCTTGCAAGACCTCCATGACACTGCGCCACCTCCATGAGTAAATACATACCCACTTGTCGCGTAGATAACATCTACATCGGAGATCCAATTTGAATCACTTTATCATTCTAGCACAACAGGATGCCCTGAAATAAGTAATTCCATAACTCATAGTACCTCTCAGATAGCGTAAGACCCTTTATAGTGCATGCCAATGATCATCACCCGGGTTGGACATGAACCTACGCAGTTTGCTCATAGCAAAAGAGATATCTGGTGTTGTAGCGCTAGCTAAGTACATGACTGAACCGACAATTTGAGAGTATCTTAATTGATCTCTCGTTTCTTTCTTGTTCTTTCTGAGTGTCACACTGGGATCATAAGGTGTTGGAGAAGGCTTGCTATCCATAAAACCGAATCGGTTCAAGACCTTCTCAACATTGTGAGATTGCGTTAACGTAATCCCACTCTTATCCTTAATAAGATTGATTTTTAGAATTTCATCGGCTTCACCCAGATCTTTCATATCAAAACTTTTTGATAGAAAAGACTTGACCTCATTAATTGCATTAATGTTTGTACCAAAGATCAGTATGTCGTCCACATACAAACATAATATGACACTATTGCCCCCACCGTGGCAATAGTAAACACACCAATCAACCTCTTTAATGACAAATCCTGTAGAAGTCAGAGTTATTTCAAACTTCTCATGCCATTGCTTAGGTGCCTGTTTCAGACCATACAAAGATTTTAACAACTTGCACACCTTTCTCTCTTCACCCTTTACCACAAACCCGTCAGGCTGATCCATATAGATTTCCTCTTCCAACTCTCCATTGAGGAAAGTTGTCTTTACATCCATTTGATGAATGATAAGACCATAAGAGGAGGCCAAGGAAAGTAACACTCGAATGGTGGTCATTCTAGCAACGGTGAATAGGTGTCAAAGTAATCCTCACCTTCTTTGTGAGTGTATCCCTTGGCCACTAGCCGCGCCTTGTACTTATCAATAGTGCCATCACGCTTTAGCTTCTTTTTTAACACCCACTTACAGCCCACAGGTTTACAACCATATGGTCTATCAGTTAGTTCCCAAGTTCCATTAGAAAGAATTGAATCCATCTCATTATGAACAGCTTCTTCCCAATCGTCTACATCCGGAGATGCATATGCCTCTGCAATCGTCTTGGGAGTGTCGTCCACAAGGTATACAATGAAATCATCACCAAAGGATTTTTCAATCCTTTGTCTCTTGTTCCTTATAGGAACTTCATTGTTATCCTTCTCAAGGACTTCCTCATGTGATTGTTCGAAATATTCATTAGTTGTACTAGATTCAGGAATTATCTCAGAAGAAAATCTAGCAATGTTATGCATATCTTTCATAGAAAATATGTTCTCAAAAAATGTTGCATCACGAGATTCCATGATAGTTCAACATGCATATCTGGTACTTCAGATTTTACCACTAAAAATCTATAAGCAATGCTAAGTTGAGCATACCCTAGAAAGACACAATCCACTGTCTTTAGTCCAAGTTTACATTTCTTAGGAATAGGGATATTGACCTTTGCCAAACATCCCCAAGTGTGTAAATAAGAAAGTGATGGTTTTCTCCCAATCCACTCCTCATAAGGGGTTTTCTCCTTATTATTGTCAGGAACTCTATTCAGGACATGATATGAAGTCAATAGAGCCTCCCCCCAACATGCCTTAGATAAACCAGAAGTGTCTAACATGGCATTCACCAAGTCAGTCAATGTGCTGTTTTTCCTCTCGGCAACTCCATTTGATTGGGGTGAATAGGGAGGCGTTCTCTCATGAATAATACCATGTTCCTCACAAAATTCATCAAATACTTTGGGAAAATACTCTCCACCACGATCGGACCTAAGACACTTGATCTTTCTCTCTAGTTGATTTTCAACTTCAGCTTTATAGATTTTAAAGTAGTCTAATGCTTCATCTTTAGTTTGCATCAAATAAACATAGCAAAATCTAGTCACATCATCAATCAAAGTCATGAAATATCTCTTTCCACCTTTTGTCAACACACCATTCATCTCACAAATATCAGAATGTATGAGTTCTAGAGGTGCCAAGTTTCTCTCCTCGGCAGCCTTATGAGGCTTTCGAGGTTGCTTCGATTGAACACAACTATGGCACTTAGAACCTTTGGCAATGGTGAAATTCGGAATTAAACTAATACTGGATAGCCGAGACATTAAACCAGAATTAATATGACATAAACGAGAGTGCCAAATACTTGCATCATCATTAACACTGGCACAAACGAGATAGACGAGAGTTATTGCAAAAATCTGAAATGGAAAAACGGAACAAGCCTCCGCACTCCTAGCCTTTGCCTATAAATTGTCCAAATCTTGACACGATTACTTTATTCGACTCTAAAACTACCTTAAACCCATCTCGAAATAGAAGGGAGCCGCTAACTAGATTCTTGTTCATAGTACGTACATGCTGCATGTTCCTTAGTTGCACGATCTTTCCCGAAGTAAACTTCAGATCCACCGTGCCAATGCCACGAACAGAAGCATGTGACCCATTCCCCATTAGGACGGAAGAATCCCTTGCGACCTGATAAGATGTAAACAGGGAGACGTCAGCACACACATGAACGTTAGCACCCGAACCAATCCACCACGAAGATGATTGAAATACTGAAAGATCAATAGGTAAATTACCATACCCATCAGTATTGCTAGCGGTCACCCTGTTGACAGTCTTGGAACTCGTTTTCCCTCTGCGGTCTGCATGTTCAGGGCATTCCTTGGAAAAGTGTCCGGGCTTCCCACAAGCGTAGCACTCTACATCAGCCTTGTTGAACTTCTTCTTCTTGAAGGTAGTATTCTTGGTAGGTGATAACCCAAAAGTATAGGGGATCAATTGTAGCCTCTTTCGATATGTAAGAGTGTTGAACCCAACAAGGAGCTAAAGGTAGAACAAATATTCCCACAAGTTCGATCGACCACCGATACAACTCTACGCACGCTCGACGTTCGCTTTACCTAGAACGAGTATGAAACTAGAAGTACTTTATAGTGTTTTTAGATAGGTTTGCAAGAATATAAAGAGAGCGTAAATAAAAAGTAGGGGCTGTTTAGATAAAGACACAAATAAATTAGTTTTAGTAGGGAGCTTTTTGTTACGAGAAAGTTATTTATCCCTAGGCAATCGATATCTAGACCGGTAATCATTATTGCAATTTTATTTGAGGGAGAGGCATAAGCTAACTTTCTCTACTTGGATCATATGCACTTATGATTGGAACTCTAGCAAGCATCCGCAACTACTAAAGATCATTAAGGTAAAACCCAACCATAGCATTAAATCATCAAGTCCTCTTTATCCCATACGCAAACAACCTACTTACTCGGGTCTGTTCTTACGTCACTCACGCCACCCACCATAAGCAAATCATGAACATATTGCAAATCCTACAGCGAGAATCCCTCACGCTTGCGCGACACGAAGAGTACCATAGGACAGCACAATAATAAAACATGCAATTCAAACCAATCTTGATCATCAAATAGCCCATAGGACAAACTAGATCTACTCAAACATCATAGGATAGCCATACATCATTGGGAAATAATATATAGCATTGAGCACCATTTTTAAGTAGAGATTACAGCGGGTAAGACAGAGGTTAAAGCGCTACATAGAGGGGGAAGAGTTGGTGATGATGGCGGTGAAGTTGTTGGTGAAGATTGCAGTAATGATGATAGCCACGGCAGCGTTCCGGCGCCACTGGAAGAGAAGGGGAGAGGGGGGGCCCTTCATCTTCTTCTTCCTTGACCTCCTCCCTAGATGGGAGAAGGGTTTCCCCTCTGGTCCTTGGCCTCCATGGCGTGGGAGGGGCGAGAGCCCCTCCAAGATTAGATTTGTCTCTCTGTCTCTCTCTGTTTCTGCGTTCCTGCCTTCTGCCCTTTCACCGTTTTGTATATATATGGAAATCCGTAACTCCGATTGGATTGAAACCTTTGCCCAGATTTTTCTCTGAAAATTAGCTTTCTTGCGGCCAAAGGAAAGCAGCAACTGCCTTACGAGTGGCCCACGAGGGCCAGGGGCACGCCCAGGGGGAGCAGACGCGCCCCCCAGCCTCGTGGCCACCTCGAGCACAGTCTCGCGTTGATTCTCCCATGTTCTCAAAATATTCCAAATATATTCTCCGTCCGTTTTTATTCCGTTTGGATTCCGTTTGATATGGGGTTTCTGCGAAACACGAACATGCAACAAACACGTACTAGGTTGAGAATCATCATGAACATCATCATTAACATTTTCGCTAGGTTCATGTTCATTAGTAGATTGTGTTTCAGCATCAGAAATAGATATATCATTTGGATTCTCAGATGGTTCAACAATAGGTTCACTAGAAGTTTGCAAAGTCCTATCATTTTTCTTTTTCTTCCTTTTAGAAGAACTAGGCACATCAGTATTATTTCTTTGAGAATCTTGCTCAATTCTCTTAGGGTGGCCTTCAGCATACAAAGGTTCCTAATTCATTCTACCAGTTCTAGTAGCCACTCTAACAGCATAATCATTTTTATTACTATTCATTTCATTAAGCAAATCATTTTGAGCCTTAAGTACTTGTTCTACTTGAGTGGTAACCATAGAAGCATGTTTGCTAATGAGTTTAAGTTTGCATCTAACATTAGCCATATAATCACCCAAGTGTTTAATCATATCGGAATCGTATTTCAATTGTCTACCAAAATAAGCATTAAAATTTTCTTGTTTGACAATAAAATTATCAAACTCATCCAAGGATTGTCTAGCAGACTTATAGTGAGGAATATCACCTTCATCAAATCTATAGAGAGAATTTACCTTTACTACCTGTGTCGGGTTATCGGGATCAGGAGGTTCTTCAATAGGTAATGGTTCAAGATCATATGTTTCTCCAACAGGCGGTAAATTAAGACCATGTATTTCTCCAATAGGAGGTAAATTCTTAACATCTTCAGCTTTAATACCTTTTTCTTTCATAGATTTCTTTGCCCCTTGCATATCTTCAGATCGAGAAATAGAACACCTCTCTTCTTGAGTTGGTTTAGGAATAGGCTCAAGAATTGGCTCGGAGATGGCTCGAACCGCCTCAGAAGTGCCCAATTATTTTCATTTGTCAACATATTATTCAATAGAATTTCAGCTTCATCCAGTGTTCTATCCCTGAAAAGAGAACCAGCAAAACTATCCAGGTAATCTCTGGAAGCATCGGTTAGTCCATTATAAAAGATATCAAGTATTTAATTTTTCTTAAGAGGATGAGGAGGCAAAGCATTAAGTAACATGAGAAGCCTCCCCCAAGCTTGTGGGAGACTCTCTTCTTCAATTTGCACAAAGTTGTATATTTCCTTTAAAGCAGCTTGTTTCTTATGAGCAGGGAAATATTTAGAAGAGAAATAATAAATCATATCCTGGGGACTATGCACACAACTAGGATCTAGAGAATTAAACCATATCTTAGCATCACACTTTAATGAGAACGGGAATATTTTAAGGATGTAAAAGTAGCGAGATCTCTCATCATTAGTGAACAGGGTGGATATATCATTTGATTTAGTAAGATGTGCCACAACAGTTTTCAGATTCATAACCATGAAAAGGATCAGATTCAAACAAAGTAATTATATCAGGATCAACAGAGAATTCATAATCCTTATCAGGAACACAAATAGGTGAAGTAGCAAAAGCAGGGTCACGTTTCATTCTACCTCTAAGAGATTCTTTACTCCATTTAACTAACAGCCTCTTAAGTTCGTTTCTATCTTTGCAGGAAAAAATAGCTGCAGAAGATTCCATATCAAAAACAAAACCCTCAGGAATAGCAGGCATATCTTCATCATCAATTTCATCAACATTATCAGTTTCAATAGTTTCTTTCTCTCTAGCCCTAGAAATTTGTTCATCAAGAAATTCACCAAGGGGCACAGTAGTATCAAGCATACAAGTAGTTTCGTCATAAGTATCATGCATAGCAGAAGTGGCATCATCAATAACATGCGACATATCAGAACGAATAGCAGAAGCAGGTTTAGGTGTCGCAAGCTTACTTGTAACAGAAGGTGAATCAAGTGCAGAGCTAGATGGCAGTTCCTTACCTCCCCTCGTAGTTGAGGGATAAATTTTTGTCTTAGCGTCTTTCAAATTCTTCATAGTGTCCAACAGATATAAATCCCAAGTAACTCAAAGAATAGAGTTACGCTCCCCAGCAACGGCGCCAGAAATTGGTCTTGATAACCCACAAGTGTAGGGGATCGCAACAGCTTTCGAGGGTAAAGTATTCAACCCAAATTTATTGATTCGACACAAGGGGAGCCAAAGAATATTCTCAAGTATTAGAAACTGAGTTATCAGTTCAGCCACACCAGGATAACTTAATATCTGCGGCAAGGTATTTAGTAGCAAAGTAATATAATAGTAGTGGTAACGGTAACAAAAGAGTAATGAAAGCAAAAGTAATATTTTTGGTATTTTGTAGTGATTGTAACAATAGCAACGGGAAAGTAATAAACAGAAACCAGTAGATGGAAAGCTCGTAGGCATTGGATCGGTGATGGATAATTATGCCGGATGCGGTTCATCATGTAACAGTCATAACATAGGGTGACACAGAACTAGCTCCAATTCATCAATGTAATGTAGGCATGTATTCCGAATGTAGTCATACGTGCTTATGGAAAAGAACTTGCATGACATCTTTTATCCTACCCTCCCGTGGCAGCGGGATCCTAATGGAAACTAAGGGATATTAAGGCCTCCTTTTAATAGAGAACCGGAACAAAGCATTAGCACATAGTGAATACATGAACTCCTCAAACTATGGTCATCACCGAAAGTATCCCGATTATTGTCACTTCGGGTTGCGGATCATAACACATAATAGGTGACTATAGACTTGCAAGATAGGATCAAGAACACACATATATTCATGAAAACATAATAGGTTCAGATCTGAAATCATGGCACTCGGGCCCTAGTGACAAGCATTAAGCATAGCAAAGTCATAGCAACATCAATCTCAGAACATAGTGGATTTTAGGGATCAAACCCTGACAAAACTAACTCGATTACATAATAGATCTCATCCAACCCATCACCGTCCAGCAAGCCTACGATGGAATTACTCACGCACGGCGGTGAGCATCATGAAATTGGTGATGGAGGATGGTTGATGATGGCGACGGAGACGGATCCCCCTCTCCGGAGCCCCGAATGGACTCCAGATCAGCCCTCCCGAGAGAGATTAGGGCTTGGCGGCGGCTCCGTATCGTAAAACGTGATGATTTCTTCTCCCTGATTTTTTCTCTCTGAAAGCAAATATGTAGAGTTGGAGTTGGCGTCGAAGGAGCTCCAGGGGGCCCATGAGGTAGGGGGCGCGCCCTAGAGGGGGGGGCGCCCCTCACCCTCGTGGACAGGGTGTGGGCCCCCTGGTCTTCATCTTTGGCAAGGATTTTTTATTATTTTTTCTAAGATGTTCCGTGGAGTTTCAGGTCATTCCGAGAACTTTTGTATTCTGCACATAAAACAACATCATGGCAATTCTGCTGAAAACAGCGTCAGTCCGGGTTAGTTCCATTCAAATCATACAAGTAAGAGTCCAAAACAAGGGCAAAAGTGTTTGGAAAAGTAGATACGACGGAGACGTATCATTGCCAACCTGCCTTACAGCTCTGAGCCATATAGCTCTAAGAGTTTTGCATCTTCACTTGGAGATGGTCATTAGTTATTACTCTCCTCAGTTAACCAATAGCTTGTTCTTCCCAGATTCTAATTCACGGGATCTTCGATCACAAAGGTTGGGTTACTACTACGGTGTAACATCTATGGGTCTCATACCCATCTCCCTCGATGCAATATCTATCACATTTCATGATAGTTCCTTTGTAAAGGGATCTGCCAGGTTTTTGTGTGTTTGAATATACGAAACAGTTATTACTCCGGATTTCCTCAACTTCCTGACAGACTTCAAACGTCTCTTCACGTGTCTTGATGACTTCGCATTATCTTTAGAATTGTTCACTTTAGCGATAACCGTTTGGTTGTCACAATTCATAAGAATAGCCGGTACAGGTTTTTCAACCACAGGCAAGTCCAGCAAGAGCTCACGCAGCCACTCCGCCTCAACAGTAGTTGTGTCCAAAGCAGATAGTTATGCTTCCATAGTTGACCTCGTCAATATGGTTTGCTTGCAAGACCTCCATGACACTGCGCCACCTCCATTAGTAAATACATACCCACTTGTGGCATAGAGTACATCAACATCGGAGATCCAATTTGAATCACTATATCCTTCTAGCACAGCAGGATGCCCTGAATAATTAATTCCATAACTCATAGTACCTCTCAGATAGCGCAAGACCCTTTCTAGTGCATGCCAATGATCATCACCCGGGTTGGACATGAACCTACTCAGTTTGCTCACAGCAAAAGAGATATCTGGTCTTGTAGCGCTAGCTAAGTACATGACTGAACCAACAATTCGAGAGTGTCTTAATTGATCTCTCGTTTCTTTCTTGTTCTTTCCGAGTGTCACACTGGGATCATAAGGTGTTGGAGAAAGGCTTGCTATCCATAAAACCGAATCAGTTCAAGACTGTAACGCCCCGGATTCGATGCGCCGGGTGTCCTTCAGTTATTCGCCGTCGTTGCCATGTCATTTGCTTGCGTGTCTCTCTTTTCCATGTCATCATCTGCATTTCTTATCATGTCATCATGTGCATTTCATTTTCCATACGTGTTCGTCTCATGCATCCGAGCATTTTCCCCGTTGTCCGTTTTGCAATCCGGCACTCCTATGTCTCCCGGCGCCCCCTTTTACCTCTTTTCATGTGCGGGTGTCAAACGTTCTCGGAATGGACCGAGGTTTGCCATGCGGCCTTGGTATAGCACCGGTAGACCGCCTGTCAAGTTTCGTGCCATTTGGAGGTCGTTTGGTACTCCAACGGTTAACCGGGTAACCGCAAAAGCCTCTTTTGCATTGCAGCCCAACACCCCTTCCAAAGTGGCCCAAAACCCACCTAACTCCTCTCCATGCTCTCGGTCGTTCGATCACGATCGCGTGGCCGAAAACCGCACCTCATTTGGACTCTCCTAGCTCCCTCTACCTATAAAACTAGATCCCCCCCAAAATTCGCGGATCATTTCGCAGACGAAACCCTAGCCCTCTCCTCCACGCGCCGCCGGACATGTCCATCTGCGCCGGACATGTCCGCCGGACACGTCGCTCCAGCCAATCCCGTTGCGCCACGTCAGCCCCGCCGCCGCCTCCAACCAACCGGAGCCCGCCACCTCATCCCGCGCCTGCGCCTCTCTCTCTACCCGCGCGTCAGCCCGCCGGCCCGGCGGGCCCGCCAACCCGCTCCGCCGCCACCGCCGCCCGCCAGGGGCCTTCGCGCCCAGCGCCGCCGCCCGCCGCCGTTCGCGCCCGGCCTCCGCCTCCGCCTCCGTCTGCCCGCCTCGGCGGACTCCGCCTCCCTCGCCGTCGCGCCCTGCTCCTCCAGCGACGGAGCCGCGCTCTCTCCGCCCGGCCTCCGGCCTCCGAAGCCGCCCGCTCGGCGTCGGCCGCCGCCTCCAGCGCCGCCTCGTCGCCTCGCCGTCCCCTCGCCCGGACCGCCCGCGCCCGCCTCGGCCTCGCCCGGCTCCGAGCTCCGCGAGCTTCGCCTGTCCCGCCGCCTCGGCCTCCCCTCGCTCCGGCCGTCCTCCTCGGCCTCAGTTCCGGCGAGATCCAAGCCAGCTCCGACGAACTTCGAAAACCGTGCCGGTTGACTTTCTCCCAGGGTGAGAAATCCACTAAGTCTTCGTACCTCCGTTTTGCGCGTGTAATATGTCAAATTGTTCGTCTCGATGAGTAGATCATTTCATCTCATTGCATCATTTTCATTTGAGCTCATCTTGATGCCCTAAATGCTGTTAGAAGAGTGCTATGTGATGTTAGTTTCTCTTTCTTAACAGAACATGCACTTTTGTCATTTTTGCCATGATTGATGTGTGCACCCTATGAACTTGAGTCCTACATGTGTTTTGTAATATGCCATGCCATCTTTCCAGGGGTGTATGCCATGTATTTTTGTGATCTATGTGGTGACTATCACAAGCATGCAAAGTAGGCTTCCTGATGTTGCTGATTTCAGCCCTGTTTAGCTGATATTTTGATGCCATGTTAACTTGATGCTACAGAGAGATCCATGCTTATTTGGAGATACTTCAGTAAGGATGTTTTGTTATAAATGTCTTTCTCTATCCATCCATGCCCTTGTTTGCAATTATGGAGTGCCATAGCTTGAGTCAATCGAGCTCTACTTTTGCTATAAAATGTTCCTGGCAGATTGTTTACATGCTATTCAATTTTGCCAAGGTTGTTGTAGTTGATCCTTGCATGCTATGATGTTGTTCTTGCCATGTATAGCTTCTATGCCATGTCTTCCTACTGTTGGTTGCCTTGCCATGCCATGTATTTCTCTGTGGTGAGTGGTTCAAGCTCACTAATATGCCTACTTATCATTGTTCCTGCCATGTATGAATCTGTAATATAACTTGCCATGTTTACATGGGTGCCATCATATTTTCTGATCCTTTTTGGCTTATTGTCAGTAAGGGACTTTTGTTATATGCTTTGAGTAGATTCATGTCATGCCTTTGTTTTCCATGATAAGTTCCTGTAACATGTTGTTTGATAGCTCTAAACATTGCAACCTGATGTTATTTCTGCCAATGCCTGAAACTGTTATTATTTGCAATCTTGCCATGTCATTTTGAGCATGTTCTAGTGATTTCTGGAGATAGCTCAGTGTTCATGTTTTGTAATGCTTTACCTGTAGATCATGCCCATGCCTTTTATTATTATGTTGAGATCCTGTAGCATGTTGTTTTGATGCTTGCAATATGCCTAGTTGCTGTTTTGGGCAGATTGGTGTCATAACTTGTTTCATGTGTATGTGTTGAACCGTTGCTCCGTTTTGAGTGTGCTCTATATGAAACTTGCTTGATTTTGCATGTAGTTTAATATTATCATGTTGCATCCATGTTTTGAGGTGTTTGCTTGATGTTTGTATGCATTTTGCATCAATGCCATGTTTAACTTGTTTTGCTCATATCTTCTAGGCCGTAGCTCCGAATCTAATGAACTTTATATGTAACTTGACTAGAATTTCGTGTAGATCATCGTGGTGCATCTTAACTTGCTGTTTAACAACTTGAACATAAGGTTTATTCAGATCTGGACCAATTTCGAAATTTGCATATGAGGGTTTACCGGATTTGTTATATGTTGTTTCCGGCCTCATTTAAACCTGCCTTGATGTGTTGCTCTTGTTTGCATCATCTCTTGCCATGAGTAGCCTCATCTAGAATTGTCATGCATCATGCTTGTTGTGCATCATGCCTTGTTCATGTGTGGTGTGTTTACTATGTTGTGTGCTTCTTGTTAGTTCCTGTTTCGTTGCGATCGTGAGGATTCGTTCGTCTACGCTTGGTTCGGCTTCATCCGCGTCTTCTTCATGGACTCGTTCTTCTTCCTTGCGGGATTTCAGGCAAGATGACCGCTACCCTGGATCTCACTACTATCATTGCTATGCTAGTTGCTTCGTTCTATCGCTATGCTGTGCTACCTATTACATGTTTATCAAGCCATCCCAAATTTCCATGTCAGCCTCTAACCTTTTGCACCCTTCCTAGCAAACCATTGTTTGGCTATGTTACCGCTTTGCTCAGCCCCTCTTATAGCGTTGTTAGTTGCAGGTGAAGATGAAGTTTGTTCCTTGTTGGAACATGGAGATGTTGTTCCTTGTTGGAACATGTTTACTTGTTGGGATATCACAATATATCTTATTTAATTAATGCATCTATATACTTGGTAAAGGGTGGAAGGCTCGGCCTTATGCCTGGTGTTTTGTTCCACTCTTGCCGCCCTAGTTTCCGTCATATCGGTACTATGTTCCCGGATTTTGCGTCCCTAACGCGGTCGGGTGATTTATGGGACCCCTTGACAGTTCGCTTTGAATAAGACTCCTCCAAAGAAGGCCCAACATTGGTTTTACCATTTGCCTCACCTATGCCCTTTTTCCTTGGGTTTCGGAGTCCGAGGGTCATCTTTATTTTAGCCCCGGACCAGTGCTCCTTTGAGTCTTGGCCCGAACTAGAGCCCTGTAAAGGCCCCTCAAGGCAACTTGAGGTCTGGTTTTAGTTATGCGGACTGCTCATCCGAGTGTGCCCGAGACCGAGATATGTGCAGCTCCTATCAGGATTTGTCGGCACATCCGGCGGCTTTGCTGGTCTTGTTTTATTGCTTTGTCGAAATGTCTTGTAGCCGGATTCCGAGATCGATCGGGTCTTCCCGGGAGAAGGAATATCCTTCGTTGATCGCGAGAGCTTATCATGGGCTAAGTTGGGACACCCCTGCAGTGTATAAACTTTCGAGAGCCGTGCCCGCGTTATGTGGCGATGGGAATTTGTTAATGTCCGGTTGTAGAAAACCCGAAGTTGATCTTAATTAAAATACACCAACCGTAAAGCGTAACCGTGAGTCTCTTTTCGGGTTGATCGAGAGGAGAACAGCGGTTTCGGGTTATGTCGGACGTAAGTAGGAGTTCAGGATCACTTCTTGATCATTACTAGTTGACGACCGTTCCTTTGTTTCTCTTCTCGCTCTCATTTGCGTATGTTAGCCACCATATATGCTTAGTCGCTGCTGCAACCTCACCACTTTACCCCTTCCTTTCCCTTTAAGCTTTGCTAGTCTTGATACCCATGGTAATGGGATTGCTGAGTCCTCGTGCTCACAGATTACTACACCACCAGTTGCAGGTACAGGTTGTGCGATGATAATGACGCGAGCGCGATGTTTGCTTGTGTTGGAGTTCTTCTTCTGCTTCTTCGTTCAGGGGATAGGTTCCAGGTCGGCAGCCTGGGCTAGCAGGGTGGATGTCGTTTGAGCTTCTGTTTATGTTTCATCTGTAGTCGGATGTTGATCTTGTATATTATGTTGATGTATTATTGTGGCATTTGTGCCTTATGTATGTATCCCTATGTATTATGTAAAGTTGATGTAATGATATCCACCTTGCAAAAGCGTTTCAATATGCGGGTCTATCCTTGGTGGGACCGTCGAGTTCCTTTTGGATAGGGTCGCATATTGGGCGTGACAAAGACCTTCTCAACATAGTGAGATTGCGTTAACGTAATCCCACTCTCATCCTGAATAAGTTCGATGTTTAGAATTACATCAGCTTCACGCAGATCTGTCATGTCAAAACTTTTTGATAGAAAAGACTTGACCTCATTAATTGCATTAATGTTTGTACCAAAGATCGGTATGTCGTCCACATACAAACATAATATGACACTATTGCCCCCACCATGGCGATAGCAAACACACCTATCAGCCTCATTAGTGACAAATCCTGCGGAAGTCAGAGTTCTTTCACTACAAAAAAAAGACACATCTGTGACATTTTGGGCCGAACGAATTTTTTTCCTGTCATGCTTATGACACTTCTATGACGATAATTGTGACAAAACCCGGTATCATCGTAGATGTGGTGGGATCCTACTTCTATGACAAAAAATCATGACAGATAATGGGCTTTTCGTCCTTGGCGGGCCAGAGACGCGGCTGCATGACATTCTTTGGGCCGTCCATGACGGAGAAAACCGTGGTAGAAGCGAGGGCGAGGAAAATATCGGGGGAGTTCCCGGTTACAGTGGGTGGGCGGATCAGAGGCGGTATTGTGTCGCGATCATAATCCCAAACTGACTTTGTTTCTAATTAGTATACTTACCGGACAAGAAATAAACTTGTCTGCCAAAAAATAAAATGGCAAAAGGAAGCTGCGCCCCTGCAAGCAGACAGACCGGATTTTGGCGGACCATTCACGCGCATGTCGCATGTACGCCTCGCCACGGCCAGGCGAGCGGGCGCGTGTGGTCTTCCCTTTCTCTTCTCACACACCACTTAGAGTGGTGGAGAGAACCCACTATATAAAGAGGTCCAACTCTTATTCAACTTTCGGGGTGGGACTAAACTTTAGCACCACCACTTGCCATTTTATACATAGGCCGCTATTTGAGATTTCAAAAATTGCTATGGGCCTAGCCCATTAATTCTAACAACTGTTGTACCCGAGCATGCAGGCAGATCACAGATGTGAACGGAACGGGGATGGATTCGAAACTGGCGCGGCAGAACTGAAGGTATCTGTCTTCGTGATAAGAGAAAGTGTCAACGGCTTAGGTGTGAATAGTTAGAGCAAGTATAATAGAGCTGAGTAAGCGGGCTATAAGGATTAAACTAGTATATTTCTGCTTAGTTGGAGGAAAGAGAAGAGGAGAGAGAAGGTAAGCGGGCTCTTCGTGAAGAGCTAGCTCTAGCACGTGCTCCTAGGCACATTGTGAGAATCCCCTCTCCTCTCCTTTGAGCCCGCCGTGCACCACTCCGGTGCCGGCGTCCACCCCCCCCCCCCCCTTCCCCACCCACCGTCCGCCGCTCCGGCCTCGGCGGCCACCCCCTCCCGCCGCCTGCCACTCCGGCTCTAGCGTCCCCTTTCCCCCGCTCCCTCCTTCTTTGTTGTGGCAGCGCCCCTCCTGCTCTGTGGTGCGCTCTCATGGCGGACAGCCCCCGATCGGTGACTGCGTCATCCCGCGGGGCCGGTGACCGCCCCGTGGTGTCGGGACTCGAGATCTCTTTAGGTTCGGAGGCGTCAGGCGACCAGGCCGGTCTCGAGGTCGCGGTGGAGGCCGGCGGCGCTCCGTATGCGGGGGAGTGACATCACAGGGAGGCGCCCTGGATGTAGCCTGCTCCCTCAAAGAAGACCCTTTGGTGGCGATGCATTGGTCTGGAGGAGAATCTCGCGCAGCCGCGCCGTACCCCGACACCGCCACATCAGCCATTGCCGCCGCGCCGGGAGGTTTCTCCGGAGATGGAGAACAAGTGCTTTAGATGCCTTTTGGAGGGGCACTTTCGCAAGGACTGCACAAATGACATCGTCTGCACCAGATGCGGGCTTCCTGGACATGGCTCCCGCGACTGCAACCGACCGTGCATCCCTTCCTCTGCAAAGGATCTCCGGCGAGGCGGCGGCCAAAGCGGCACATCGCGAGCTCGAGCAGAGAGCACCCGCACGTTCATCTCCGCCTGCTCCTGCCCATGGTTTGGTTCATGTCAGACAGGCTCCCCCCCAGCCCCGCCCCAAGGCGGCCTCCCACTGACGCCGGTATGGCCTACCCTGTTCGCCCCGCGCCTCCAACCACCACCTATGCCGGAGTCGGAGTCGACGGACATCTGCGTGGTGCGTCGCTCACGGTCCTTGGAGGATCTGGAGCGTCGTCTGCAGTTTGCTATGGTGGCTTATGCTGGTGGTGCGAGGCGAGATATCCCGCCAGAGTTCATTCTGTAGGCGCTCATGGCTCAGGTGGATGTAGATCGGGACTGGGTGTCGGTGATCAGATATCAGCTTGAGTATTTCGTTGTGGTTTTCGGGCGCGCCGAGCACAGGAACAGAGTCAGTGCTCTCCCCTTCCTCGAGCACCGTGGTGTCAGACTCTACTTCCGGCCATGGAATCGTCAAGCGTAAGCTGTGCATGCCATGCTGGGCTACAAAGTTCTGATCGAGATGGAGGGCATCCCGCCGCACGCATGGAGCCGAAGGTGGCGGAGCAGTTGCTTGGCACAGCAGCCATGGTGGATGAGGTCGCGCCATAAACAAGCTCGCACTTTGACCCCGCTTCGTTCAAGTTGTTTGCTTGGACAGCCGACCCGGAGTACATCCCCTCCCTCCGGTGGCTTGCCGTCCCGGAGCCTAGGCAAGTGCCGCCGTTCATGGAGCCCACAATGCTGCACTATCGGGTCCTGATTCATATTGGTGAGGTTAGGGATTACTCAGCTGTGGTTGACCGCCATGGCGGGAAGGAGATTCGCCAAGCAGCGGCCAGAGTGGGATCCCTGAGTCCAGGAACAGCATCGGCGGTGGCGGCGGGCCAGTTACACATCGACGACAATGGCAGAGGGGAGTGCGCGATAGCCGAGCAATCCATGGCCCTGATCAGGCTGGAGGGAGTCGCCGGAGTTCTGGGCCTGGAGCAGAGGGCGGCTCGCCGCCGGCGTCGCAGGAGTGGGGATTGCCTCCGATGGAGCCATTGGCTGAGGCAGGAGGCGTGCGTCACAGGGTGGCAATTCAGGATAAGGTTTCGGTCAGGCCTTCGGCTTTTGACCGTATCTCAGGACCAGTGACTACTCGTCGCAATAATTCAAACAGAAGGCTCGAGGGCATCGTGAGGCGTCCTAACTAATCAGATGGTGCGGGGCAAATGATTGGGGAGAAGGATCACATCGTGCAAGATACGGACTCGCAGGAGACGGCCAGGGAGAGCCAGCTGGCGGCAAGGGAACATTTGGATCTCGTTGCGACGGTGGGGGCGGAACCAATGGACAAGGCTGATTCTGTGGGGACGCTGACACTGGTGGAGGTGGGACCATTGCAGAGGACAGGGAGTCCAGTAGGCGGTGCTACTCTCGCACCATTGGACATACCGTTGCAGCAGGAGGCCCCACCATGTGCGGGACAAGAATCCCACCTGCACGTGATCAAGGGGGAGTGCTACTTGCAGGCAGACAAGACTGTTGATCGCGCCATCTCAATTGGGGGTGGCCCAGCAGCTGTCGTTGTCACACCCACCTTGGAGAATCCACCGCGGGACGTCGCTGTTGCACCTATCCAGGTGCCAAATCCACCGCAGGACGTCATTGTTGCACCAATCCCGGAGACGATCGTGCATGGGGTGCTTTTTCCTGGGATGCAATTGGCAGATGGGACGGATACATGCATGCACGTACCTGTCACATCACCCAGCGCTATGGAGTTTAACGAGAATCTGGAGTGTGAGAGGCTGGGCGAGCAGCAAAATTTGATCCTGGAGAGAGGTTCGGGTATGACCCCACAAGAGGAGATTGCATATGCGTGCATGAAAGCATTTTGCTCTAACATAATTAAAAGGTTAGCTCCCCCCCCCCCTCATCAAGGAAGTTCAAGCCACCTCCCTGAGCTCTGAGGCTGTTCCGTGTACACCTCGACGCACCACTCGAGCTACCAAGAGGACGGGAACGTCGGCCACATCCAAGGCCACACCTGCGGAGAATGTTCTACTACGGGCACTTGGCCTTGCCCCTGTTGACTTGGAACCAGATGAAAAGGTGGTGCAGGAGCTCAAGGAGCTTTTTGATTCACTGCTCGGCGAGCAGCATGCTAGGATGATTGCTGCCATCTTTGGCAAGACACCACCACACGGGACGGAGATGAACGAAAACTCTATGGTGATCTTGGCTGCGTGATGCTCATGTGCAGTTCGGTGTAGGACGCTCCTTGCTTGTGTTATGGATATCAACCCATCCATACATGCTGGAACATGCGAGGCCTTAACAACCCAGCGAAGAGAAAGGCAGTTAGAGAGTTTATATCCTCGGTGAAGTGCAACATGGTGTGTTTACAGGAGACTAAACTGGATGTAATAGACCAATATATGATTATGCAATGCATTGGATCATCTTACGATGGTTTTGCTTATCTCCCGGCGATTAATACGTGTGGAGGTATTGTGTCGGTGTGGGACTCCACGGTGCTCGAGGTGGACACCATCTTCATGGATGTGCACTCCCTAACCGGCCTTATGCACAACAAGGATGGCTTCAAATGGTGGATAACTGCAGTGTATGGTCCTCAAGGAGATGAGCAGAAATTGGCTTTTTTGCATGACTTGCGTGAGCGCAGGGCAGGGTGCATAGGACCATGGATGTTACTGGGAGACTTCAACATGATCCTTAGGGCGTCGGAAAAGAACAATAACAACATTAACCGGAGGATGCTCAACAGCTTCATATTGTTTGTGGGTGACATGGAATTGAAGGAACCCTACATGGATGGGAGATGTTTCACTTGGACGAACGACAGGGACTGCCCAACCCTTACCAAGATTGACCGTGTTCTCGTGTCGGTGGACTGGGACTTGGCGAACCCAGACTGTTTTCTGCAAGCCGTAGGGACTAACGTCTCAAACCATGCTCCGTTGCTGCTTACAACTAATGCGATCTGCAGCCCCAAGAGGAGATTTAGACTTGAGCTGTTCTGGACCAAACTGGAGGGTTTTGAGGATGCGGTTAGGGAAGCTTGGGTGTGCAATGATAACATCACCGATCCCTTCAAACAACTGGATGCTCTGTTCCGCAACACGGTCGTGGCTTTGCAAGCGTGGGGACAAAGGAAGATCGACAACATAAAGCTCAAGCTGGCGATTAATAATTGGGTGATTTTGCGGCTCGAGCAAGCCCAAGAGGATAGGCCATTATCTTGCGATGAGCTCTGGCTGCGTCGTTCCTTGAAGCTGGTCATCCTCGGCCTTGCTTCCTTGGAAAGAACCATATCTAGTCAAAGATCGAGAATACGATGGATCGGAGAAGGGGATGCTAACACGAGCTTTGTCGTGGTTCTAAGTCTGACAGTAGAATGGGGGGTAGGTATGGAGAGGCAAGATACTAGCTATGGAGTAGTTGTATACGCACGAGTTTTACGAGTTCAGGCCCTTCTCGGAGGAAGTAACAACCCTACGTCTCGGAGCCCAGAGGCGGTCGACTGGATTATATGCGTATGAATTACAGGGGTGCGAACCCTTCTACCTGTGGAGGGGGGTGGCTTACATAGAGTGCGCCAAGACCCCAGCCAGCCCACGTAGCGGAGGGTTAAAGGTACATTAAGGCCAGGCGTTACTGGCAACGCCTTACATAAAGTGTCATCATGACCATAAAGACTACTTAATAACAGACCGTTTGGACACGGAGTGGTTCTTGAACTCCTGGTGGTCGAGTGGGTCTTCATGGTCGAGTGTCTTTGAGTCTGTCGAGTGAAACCCTACCAGGTCGACTGGAAGGCCGTTTCTTCTAAAGGTGTCCTTGGGGAGGGTACCTTGGATAGGTTCATGACCCTACCCTAGGTACATGACTTCATCATTAGCCCTCGAATGGATCGAGGTTCGAATGAGGAAGGAGTTCATAATCTTTCCGACCTGTTTTTGTGTCATGAAAAGGTCTTACTCGATCAATGACTTTTTAGTGATGGTGTCAACTTCTCTTTCAGTCGCCTTGATCCATTCTTCACATCTGTCGAGTGAACTTTATAGACTTGAAGATCTCCGAGCGATGGATCGAAGGAAATCTACCGTCTAACGAGCTGCTCTGCTGTTAGCGGATTTAGCGGGATCCGAATTTCAGGAAGCGCGCGAAGCGGAGAAGGCTGCGGTACTCAGATGGGATAAGGCGAAGACGCCTCAATCTTCGCGCCACCTTTTTTGCCACGTATCGCGCGCGCGATTGTTGCGGGATTTGACAGGATTGCCCGGGCCTACCAGTCAGCCACTCGGAAGCGAATTCATATAAGGCGCCAGGCGAGGGTCTTTTGAACAGTGCGCCCTCATTTTCTCCTCCTCCGTCCTCAGATTCATCTGCCGCGCCCGTAACCTGCTCAGTGCTGCTGCTCCGTTCGTGCTTCGCCGACGACAATGGTGAAGGAGAAGATGGCGGACTTGGAGCGGGCGAAGAAGGCGACGGCGAAGGCGAAGGGGAGAGCGACCAGTCGGGGCGGATCCTTGTCGCGGTCCAGCCTGCCGCATGGTTGGGTCCAGGGAGATTGGATTCGCTCGACCATCACCCAGAAAGACCTCGACGACCTGGCCAACGAGGGATTGATCCCCCATGGGTCAGCAAGGCTTCCGGGGACGGAGTGGCAGCCGCAGCCTCAGGAGGGTGAGTGCGTCCTCTTAGCCACCCATGTTGATCGCGGATTTTCTCTACCGCCGAATCTTTTCTTTCAGGGTTTTCTGAACTTCTTTGGAGCACAACCCCATCAGTTCACATCCAACTCCATTGCCTATCTCGCTGCTTTCGTGTCTTTGTGCGAAAACTTCTTGGGCTGTCGGCCACACTGGGGCCTCTTCAAACACATATTCACTTGTCGCTCACAAACGGTGAAAAAGGCTAGTCCGAATGATGAAAGAACCCAAGTAATCCAGATGTGTGGGGGTCTTGGGGTCCAGATGAGGGGTAAAAGTGCCTTTCCGGCCATGATTCTTCCCGATTCAGTTAGAGGGTGGCAGTCGACCTGGTTCTACTGCCAAGACCAGTCGACGCCCGGGCAGTCGACTAGACTCCCTCCTTTCTCAATGGGTCGAGTGAACAAGCCGTCCTCTCTGAAGGTGCTTCCGGAGGAGAAGGTCCAGGTTAGATTGTTGATGGAGCGTGTCGTCCAGCTCATTCGCGACGGAGTGACCGGCATGGATCTTCTGGAGGTTTTCCTTCGACGGCGCATTCAGCCGCTCCAATACCGAGGCCACCCGATGTGGTTGTATTCGGTACGAAGACACCACCGGGTCCACCGAAGGAGGTCGACGACGCCACATTGGAGAGGTGGATGACGCCATCACAGGGAACAAGGATAACCCTCGTGGAGCTAGGAGGATCCCACCACTCGACCAATCTTATGAACCAGACAAGTTATGACCACTTATCTCCGACTGTGATCCTGTTGCATTCGCTCTGTTCCGCTGCGAATTGGCCGATTGACTTTCGTCTTGTTTTGTTGTCTTCTAGGCCACCACTGAGATGTACTCGATGCCCAACGGGGCGCAAGAACAAGTCGAAGAAGAAGAAGGAAGCGGAGGCGAAAGCCAGGTGGAATGGGAGTCCGACGGTGAGGAGGACGATGGAAACGACAGCTCTAATGGAGAGGAGGAGGAGGAGGGGGAAGAGGAGGAAGACGTGGATCCTCCCCACTCGGAAAGGCGATCCAAGCTGACGCATGATCCGGCGGTCGAGCGGGGTAAGGCTGTCGCGCCCGTTGGGCGGTCGACGAAGCGCCCTCGGACGACTTCTCCAATGCCGACTGAGAAACCGCCAAAGCAACCCCGAGCAACGTCATCAAAGCCGACGAAGGCCCTGCCCAAGATGAGGATGGTCATTCCCACCATTTCCGGGTAATCAACAGAACTTGTGTTTTCTTGTTTATCATGGGTGTACTTTTGGTCGACTCGTTTGACTGATCAACTGATTTCTCAAATCTGCAGTGCTGCCACCTCCGAGACCTCAGCTAAGCACGAAGATCAGGAAATGGAAGATGCCGCCACCTCCAACCTTGGTATGATCTCTGCAGTTTCACTTTATGGTTGATTTATTTCTGTTTTTACCTTTGAATCTTTCTTGTAGTTCCACCTCATGTCATTGATCTCCCTGACGACGACGATGAAACACCGCTGAGGAAGAGGAAGGACAAAAAGGTGCCTGCTGGCAAGGCTACTCAAGTTGTATCACTGCCTGAGACGCTGGTTCACGAGGGAGGCGACACCACTCGGGCTTCTGTGTCCTTTGTTGTGCCGCTGACGAGTGTCCGGCCTTCATCGTCGACTGCTGACCCGCCTTCCCTTTTTGCCACACACCACGTCCCGGAAGACCAAGTGAGTGCTGCTAAGGAGGCCATGCGCCAGGCAAGGATCATGATGGAGCAAGTGAAGGTGGTCCGGGAGGCCAGCCAGGCGGCTTATGATGCAAGCTCAGCTCTTCAGAGCAATGTCCAAGTAAGTTGGTCGCTGCTTGTTCTGTTAGGATATGCTACCTGAAATTTCTTCTTTCTGAAGATCTCCATATCTATATCTGTACACCCACTGGGCGGGTGTGTCGATTGAATTTTTGTACTGGTGGGGGCACGCTGAGTGCACCCACTGGGTGTAGTCTCCAGGACTATGGTGGATTGCGGGCAGTCGACTATAGTCTTTATACTTTGAACTTCTTCACTCGGTCTGGTCAGGCCTTGTCGAATGGATCTTTGGAACCGGTGGGGGAACGCTGAGTGCACCCACTGGGTGTAGTCCCCGAGACTATGGTGGATTGCTGGCAGTCGACTATAGTCTTAGGAACTGCTTTTTTTACACGGCTGACTGCTGACAATAGGCTATGGTTTTAGGATCATAACCTTTTTGCCTCTTTTGGTCGACTGGTCGAACCGAATTGGTAAAACCAGTGGGGGCACGCTGAGTGCACCCACTGGGTGTAGTCCCCGAGACTACTGTCGAATGTTTTGATACGACTGTAGTCTTAGAAATGCTACAATTTTTCTTTAGTCACTCGGAAGTGACCCGTCTTTGATGTTTTGTCGATTGACTTTTTGCAGAAATCTTGCGAGCTCGTGGCCCGCTATACCAAATTGGAGAACAAACAGATCCAGCTCAACCTTGACTTGAAGCTTGCTCAGGAGAACTTGCAAAAGGCGAGAGACGAAGCAAAAGGTATGGCTGGTGAGAACTTGACGACTGTCTTTGTCTTTCTACCCATTCTCAACTCTAGGCTTATTGTTATTTTGCAGACAAACTGGAGGAGGCTATGAAGAATAAAGACCACGACATTGCAGAGGCACAGAAGGCGGCTTTGGAGAAAACAAAGCTCGCGGAAGAGAAACTGGTCTCGGTCGGCAAACTCGAAGAGGAGAATACCAAACTCAAGGCTGCTCTCGACGCCGCCAACAAGGAGGTTAGCCGATCAAGAATGACAAAGTTGCCTCGACCGACAAGGTGGCGAACTGTGGGGAAGAGGAATGATCTGGAGGCTTTTACGGGAGGGCTCGCCAAAAGTTATTCCTCATGCTCAAGGTAATCTCTTTTACCCGACTGTCTAGTTATCACCGACTGATCATAGAACTGTTAACTTGAACCCGAGTTGCATTTACAAAATTCGCCGAACTTGAAGAGGAGACCAATCAGTGGAGACAAGCTGGACCCCATCAACTCGCCCATGAAGGATGAAGCCGCTATGAACCTGCTCCGACTGGAGTCTCGCATTGCTGGTGTGGTGGACTATCTCGCTCGATCGAAAGATGCGGTGTCGCGGATCGACTCAACACTCTGCCGGACCGGGCGCCTTCAATGACCTCGAAGTCATAATGACTCGGTGAATGAGGTTCCAAGTCGAGTGCAAGAATGGAAAAGTCTTCGCCAAAGCGGTGGTGATGTTGCTCTGTCTCTGGTTCGTGTCCACTGCAAGGAGGCGCGGGAGGAAAAGCTGGCGTCCATCAAAGTTGCCAATACCAAGAAGTATGATTTTTGATCTTTCATGGAGACTTTCATCGCTACTGCCACCCAGATTGCTGATGGGATCGACCTTGACTAGTTTGTGGCTCCTTCCAGTCCTCCACCTGAGGAGTAAAAAACTTCTATGCTCTACCTTAAATTTTCCTCGGAATGCCGAGTGGTTTTGTAACCGATAAACTTTAACGGGCTTAACGCCCGAGCACTTTCGAATCTGTAGGACGTTTATCCGAACTTGGTTTATCATCGAGCGTGCTTTTATTTGCCTTCGATGCGAACTTTATTTTTCATTCGGAATATACTTCAATGCTTGAGCAGCATCTTTGAGGTGAATATCCAGTCGACTTGCACTTCATCGATTTTGCAGGTAGGGATGAAGTACAGGCTGCGACTGACCTCGTCATCCTTGCGGATCGGGATGGACCGCACGTGGTACTCGTGGTGCAGCTCTGAAGGAGAAAGTAGCAGTCGACCTGCACCTCGTCGTCCTTGCGGATTGGGATGGACTGCACGTTGTACTTGTGGCGCACCTCCGAAGGAGAAGGTAACAGTCGACCTGCACCTCGTCGTCCTTGCGGATTGGGATGGACTGCACGTTGTACTTGTGGCGCAGCTCCGAAGGAGAAGGTAATTGTCGAACTACCTCTCGTCATCCTTGCGGATCAGGATGGATTTCTTACTTAGGCGAGTACTCTAACTGCAACTAAGCCTCCGAGTGGGATGTTTGCTCTCCACTCGGTAGGGTTTTAAATACTTAGGCGAGTACTGGACTGTAGCTAAGCCCCCGAGTGGGAGGTTTGCTCTCCACTCGGTAGGATTTTTCAATACTTAGGCGAGTACTGGACTGCAGCTAAGCCCCCGAGTGGGAGGTTTGCTCTCCACTCGGTAGGATTTTTCAATACTTAGGCGAGTAATGGACTGCAGCTAAGCCCCCGAGTGGGAGGTTTGCTCTCCACTCGGTAGAATTTTTCAATACTTAGGTGAGTACTGGACTGCAGCTAAGCCCCCGAGTGGGAGGTTTGCTCTCCACTCGGTAGGATTTTTCAATACTTAGGCGAGTCTTGGACTGCAGCTAAGCCCCGAATGGGAGGTTTGCTCTCCACTCGGTGGGATTTTTCAATACTTAGGCGAGTCTTGGACTGCAGCTAAGCCCCAGTGGGAGGTTTGCTCTCCACTCGGTGGGATTTTTCAATACTTAGGCGTAGCTTGGACTACATCTAAGCCCCCGAGTGAGAGGTTTGCTCTCCACTCGGTAGGATTTTTTATGGCGTAGCTCCGAAGGAGAAGGTAGCAGTCGACCTGCACCTCGTCGTCCTTGTGAAGCGCACATTGTATTAAATACTTAGGCGAGTACTGGGACTGCAGCTAAGCCCCTGAGTGGGAGGCTGGCTCTCCACTCGGTAGGATTTAAAACACTTAGGCGAGTACTAGGACTGCAGCTAAGCCCCCGAGTGGGAGGCTGGCTCACCACTCGGTAGGATTTTTAAAACACTTAGGCGAGTACTTGGACTGCAGCTAAGCCCCCGAGTGGGAGGCTGGCTCACCACTCGGTGGGATTTTAAAACACTTAGGCGAAACGGATTCGCAGCAAAGCCCCCGAGTGAGAGGCTAGCTCACCACTCGGTAAGGATTTTTTACAAACTTAGGCGAAACGGATTCGCAGCTAAGCCACCCACTGGGGGGGAATTTTAACAAAAAGTAATAACAATCACTGGGAAAATTATAACCTTCTTGATTTAGATAAACAAACTACAGAGGTACTTTTATTACATCTCATCTGAGTGTGTACTTAAGTATAAAAGGGGCGGAGCAGCTCCGCATTCCAGGCTCGAGGCTCATCGATCTGGCGTTCGACGTTGTAGAGATGGTAAGCTCCATTGTGGAGAACTCTGGTGACGATGAAGGGCTTCCCAAGTGGGAGCGAGCTTGTGTGGTTTCTGTTGATCCACTCGGAGGACCAGATCCCCTTCTTGAAAGGCTCGGCTCTTCACATTTCTAGCGTGGAATCGACGCAAGTCCTGCTGATAGGTGGTCGAGCGGATCAGGGCCATCTCTCTCTCCTCTTCAAGGAGGTCGACTGCATCTTGCGGGCTTGCTCCGCTTGACTTGAGTAGAGTTCGACTCAAGGCGCATTGTGAAGCAAGTCACTCGGCAGAACTGCTTCAGCTCCATAGACCATAAAGAATGGAGTTCTCCCAGTCGACCGATTAGGAGTGGTCCTCAATCCCCAAAGAACCGACGGAAGTTCGTCAACCCACGCTCCTGCTGCATGCTTGAGATCACGCATCAGTCGAGCTTTCAGTCCTTTGAGAACTAGACCATTTGCTCATTCTGCTTGTCCATTCGACTAGGGGTGAGCGACTGAAGCATAGTCGACTCGCGTGCCCTAAGAGGTGCAAAAGGCTTTGAACTTGTCGGAATCGAAATTTGACCCATTGTCAGTGATGATGCTGTGCGGAACTCCATATCTGAATATCAACTCTCTGATGAAACTGACAGCAGTGCACGCATCAAGGTTCTTGATAGGTTTGGCTTCGATCCACTTCGTAAACTTGTCGACTGCCACAAGCAAATGAGTGAAACCACTCCTGCCAGTTCTCAGTGGTCCAATCATATCCAACCCCCAAACAGCGAAAGGCCAGACGAGGGGAATGGTCTTCAATGCTGAGGCGGGTTTCTGTGACATATTGGAGTAGAACTGACATCCTTCACACTTGTCGACTATTTCCTTTGCCATTTCATTTGCCTTTGGTCAGTAATATCCCGCTCGGTATGCTTTAGCCATGATGGTCCGAGAGGACGCATGGTGACCACAGGTCCCCGAGTGGATATCATCAAGAATTATCGACCTTCTTACGGCGTTATGCACTTCGTGACTCGATCACGCTTTCTCGAATAATTGTCCCTTGATCACAAGAAGGCCTTGGATCGGGCGGACGATCTGTCTAGCCTCTTCTTCGTTCTCCGGAGCTCTTTCCTCGGGATATACGCGATGTACGGTCTTGTCCAATCGGGAGTGACGACCACGACTTCCATGATCAGGTCGACCACCACTGGGACCTCAACTTCAGTCGGATCAGTGGCACTTTTTGGCTGTGGAGCTTCTTCAGTGAAAGGATCCTCTTGAATCGACGGTGTGTGGATGTGCTCCAAAACACATCACCGGGAATGGCTTCCCTCTTGGACCCTATTTTAGCCAAATCATCAGCAGCTTGATTTTTCAATCGGGGTATATGATGGAGCTCTAACCCTCAAACTTCTTCTCTAGCTTCCTCACTGCATTACAGTAGCGAGTCATGGCTGGACTTGACGTCCCACTCCTTCATCACCGATTAACCACAGATCTGAGTCGCCATAGACCATGAGGCGACGGACCCCGAGTGAAATGGCCATACGCAACCCATACAACAAGTGCTTCAGATTCTGCTTCATTGTTGGAAGAATCAAAGTGAATCTGGAGCACATATCTGAGCTTATCTCCTCGCTGGGAAACCAATACTACCCCAAAGACCGGAACCATTCAGCATCTTGGAACCATCAAAGAACATAGTCCAAAGCTCGAGTGAACTTGAGTCGGTAATCGTTATTCAATCCACTCGGCGATGAAATCTGCTATTGCGTGGGACTTGATGGCTTTCTTTGCCTCAAACTTGATATCAAGGGAAGAAGTTCAATCGCCCATTTCGCCACTCGACGATTCGCTCTGTTGTGCGAGAATCTCGATAATGGGCGTCGGCGACGACTGTAATGGAATGATCGAGAAGTAATGAGCAACCTTCTTCGCGGTCATATAAATCCCATACACAAGCTTCTGATAATGAGGGTATCTTTGCTTCGATGGGGTTAATACTTCAGAAAGATAATATACTGGGCGCTGAACTTTGAAAGCCTTTCCTTCCTCTTCCCGCTCAACCATAAGTACTGTACTGACGACTTGTCCTGTGGCTGCAATGTAAAGCAGCAACGACTCCTTGCTGATTGGGGAAGCAAGCACCGGCTGGGTGGAGAGCAGAGCTTTGAGCTCTGCAAACGCTACATCAGCTTCAGGAGTCCACTCGAACTTGTCTGACTTCTTCATCGATCGGTAAAGAGGCAATGCCTTTTCACCGAGGCGAGAGATGAATCGACTTAAAGCGCCAAGCATCCAAGAAGCTTCGACATCGTGCACGCATGTATGCTTTCATTCGAGTATAGTGCCAACTTTTTCGGGTTAGCATCGATTCCTCGCTCGAAACGAAAACCGAGTAACTTTCCGCCAGAACTCGAATGTGCACTTTGATGGATTAAGCTTGATATCATACCTCCCGAGATTGGCAAATGTTTCAGCAAGGTCACCAACAGGTCCGAACCTTTCCGTGACTTGACCACAATGTCATCCATGTATGCTTCCACATTCCGACTGATTTGAGTGAGTAAACACTTCTGACTCATCCTCATGAACGTGGCTCCGACATTCTTGAGGCCGAATGGCATGGTGACATAACAGAAGCACCCGAATGGAGTGATGAAAGTTGTTTTGATCTCATCGGGTCCATACAGACGGATCTGATGGTACCCGAAATATGCGTCTAAAAAATACAACCGCTCACATCCCGCAGTCGAGTCGACTATTTGGTCAATGTGGGGGAGAGGAAAATGATCTTTCGGGCAGGCTCGATTGATATGTTTGAAGTCGATGCACATGCCCAGTGAATTGTCCTTCTTAGGGACCATGACAACATTGGCGAGCCACTCGGAGTGGTAAATTTCTCGGATAAACTCTGCTGCTAAGAGCCGAGCCACCTCCTCGCTTATGTCCTTTCTCTTACGGGCGGCGGACCGTCAAGATGTTCTTTGACAGGTTTGACTTTTGAGTCGACTTCAGAGCGATGCTCAGCCAGCCCCTAGGAACACTGGCATGTCGCAGCTTCCATGCAAAGATGTCCCAGCTTCTCACGGAGGAACCGGATGAGCGCTTCTTCCTATTTGGAGTCGAGTGTTGTTGAGATGTGAGTCGAGCAGCATTGGGATCAGTCGGATGAATGTGAACCTGCTTGCCTCACCGGACGATCAAATGCCGACTCAGTGGCGGGCTTCTTGGCTCGCAACAAATCACTCGGATCTGCGGTCTTCGATATTCTTGCAATTCTACCATCGCCATCCGAGCATCAGCAATCTTAGAGCCTTTCGAAACACTCTTCCGCTTTCTTCCGATTGCCGTGATCGTGATCACACCCTTGGGGCCGGGCATCTTCAGTTTAAGGTACACATAACATGGTCGAGCCATGAAACGGGCATACGCCGGCCTTCCCAGAATAGCATGATAAGTGCTCTGGAAATCCACGACCTCAATGGTCAACTTTTCTTTGCGGAAATTCTTCGAATCTCCAAAAACCACATCAAGAGCAATTTGACCGAGTGACTCAGCCTTCTTTCTAGGAATGACTCCGTGGAAACTCATGTTATCGGGTCTTTGAGTCCGACATCGAAATGCCCATCCCTTTCAACGCCTCTGCATACAAGATGTTCAGGCCACTGCCACCATCCATCAAAACTTTGGTTAGTCGAGTGCCTTCGACGACTGGATCGACCACCAACGCTTGTGTAACACCCCGGATGTAACTTTCCATATTTGTAACTCCAACTCTTGCCATTTTCGGCATTGTGATATGATATTCCCTCCGTGGTTGGGTTTTTGTTTTTCGTTTTGCTTTTTGTTCATGTCATGCATCTCATATCATGTCATCATGTGCATCTCATCTGCATACGTGTTCGTCTCATGCATCCGAGCATTTTCCCCATTGTCCGTTTTGCAATCCGGCACTCCTATGTCCCCCGGCGTCCCCTTTTACATTTTTCCGTGAGCGGGTACTAAACTTTCTCGGAATGGACCGAGGTTTGTCAAGTGGCCTTGGTACACCACCGGTAGACCACCTGTCAAGTTTCGTGCCATTTGGATGTCCTTTGATACTCCAACGGTTAACCGCATAATCGCAAAGGCCTCTTTTGGGTTGCAACCCAAAACCCCTCCAAAACAGCCCAATAACCCATCTAAGTCACTTCCATGCTCTCCGTCGTCGGATCACGATTGTGTGGGTGAAAACTACACTCCATTTGGAGCTTCCTAACTCCTCCTACCTATAAAAATACCTCCTCCCCGAAATTCCGGATCAAATCCACCCCTAACCCTAGCCCGCTCACCTCGCGCCGCGGACACGTCCGGATCGGGCGGACGCGTCCATCCGCCGCCGCCCGCGAACCGCAGCCCGCCACGTGGCACGCCGCGCGCCGCCGCCGCTGCCCTTCGGCCTCCTCAGCCCCTCATGACATCCAGCCGCCGCCGCCGCCACGCCCGGCCTTGCGCCGCCAGCTACCGCGCTCCTCCGCCGCCTCGGCCGCCCGCCGCCGCCGGGCCGGGCTTCGCCGCCCAGCTGCCCACGCCGTCGCCCCGCCGCCCAGCCCGCCGCCCGCCCGCCCGCCCGCCCCCCGAGCCCTTCGCCGCCCCGCCGGACCCCGTCGCCCCGACCCGAGCTCCTTCCCCGAGCTCCGGCCGCCGTCTCCGTCCTCTCCGGCTTCTTCTCCGGCGTCGCCTCGGCTTCCACGCCGAGCCGGATCTAGATCCAAAACGAGGGGTTGACTTCTTTCTCCCCTGAAATCCTCTAAGTCATTTATTCTGCAGATTATTTGTTGCATTTTCATCGCATCATAACTTTGCACCCGTGGCTCCGTTTTGGTCTTATAGCACACCAAATTGTCGCCTCGACGAGTACATCATTTCATCTCATTGCATCATTTTTATTTGAGCTCATCTTGATGCCTGAAATGCTGTTAGAAAAGGGCTATGTGATGTTAGTTTCAGATTCTTATCAGAACATGCACTTTTGTCATTTTTGCCATGATTGATGTGTGCATCCTATGAACTTGAGTCCTACATGTGTTTTGTAATATGCTATGCCATATTTACAGGGGTGTATGCCATGTATTTGTGTGATCTCTGTGGTGACTAGCACAAGCATGCAAACTAGGCTTTATGATGTTGCTGATTTCAGCCCCTGTTCTGCTGATATTTTTATGCCATGTAAACTTGACGATATAGAGAGATCCATGCTTATTTTGAGATACTTCAGTAAGGATGTTTTGAACATATGGTTATTCTATATCCATCCATGCCCTTTTTTTCAATTATGGAGTGCCATAGCTTGAGTCAATCGAGCTCTACTTTTGCTATAAAATGTTTCCTGGCAGATTGTTTACATGTTATTCAATTTTGCCAAGGTTGTTGTAGTTGATCTGTGTATGATATGATGTTGTTCTTGCCATGTATAGCTTCTATGCCATGTCTTCTTGATGGATGTATGCTTAGTTTATTATGAAATGCTCTGTAGTGAGTGCATCGAGCTCGCGAAGATGCCTTCATAATTCTGTCAATGCCATGCCCTGTTTGCTGAATCTGTTAACGAAACTTGCTATATTGACATGGGTGCTATTACATTTTCTGATCCCTTTTGGCTCTTGGTCAGTAAGGGACTTTTGTTCAATGCTTTGAGTAGATTCATTCCATGCCTTGTTTTGCTATTATAAGTTCCTGTAGCATGTTGTTTGCTTGCTCTGAACATTGCTTCCTGATGCTGATTCTGCCATGTTCAGTATTTTCACCAAGTCTGTGAAGCTGATATATTTTGCACTTTTGACATGCTTGTTTGGACCTGTAATTTTGTGATTTAGCCGTAGCTCAGTGTTCATATTTTGTCAAGTCTTGAGTATATCACTGTCATATGCTTTGTTGGTACGTTTGGGTGCAGTAGCTTAATTTCTTGTTGCTTGCTAAGTGGCATCATGCTGTTAATGGCAGATTTGTGTCATTCTTGTTTTGCTTGTCATTTGCAAACCGTGCATCCGATTCCGGTGATCTTTATATCGATTTCAACCGAAATCATCTCACATTTCCAGCGGCATACTTGGTTTGCCAAGTTGATGCCTTGTTCATCAGTTCCCTTCCGGAGCACGCATATGTATTGCATCTCACATCTCGCATATAATGCCATGTATTGCATCATGTTGTTTGTGCATCGCCCGTGATTTATTGTGGTTCCTTTGTTTGTGTTCTTGCTTTGGGTAGAGCCGGGAGACGAGTATGTGGACGAGGAACCTGTTGAGAACGCTTACGAGGATCAAGCTTTCGACAACTCTGAGAACCTTGCAAGCAAGATGATCATACCCTCGAAATCACTTCTATCTTTGCTTGCTAGATGCTCGCTCTTTTGCTATGCCTATGCTACGATGCCTATCACTTGCTTATCATGCCTCCCATATTGCCATGTCAAGCCCCTAACCATCTTTTCCTTGCAAACCGTTGTTTGGCTATGTTACCGCTTTGCTCAGCCCCTCTTATAGCGTTGTTAGTTGCAGGTGAAGATGAAGTTTGTTCCTTGTTGGAACATGGAGATGTTGTTCCTTGTTGGAACATGTTTACTTGTTGGGGATATCAGAATATATCTTATTTAATTAACGCATCTATATACTTGGTAAAGGGTGGAAGGCTCGGCCTTATGCCTGGTGTTTTGTTCCACTCTTGCCGCCCTAGTTTCCGTCATACCGGTGTTATGTTCCTTGATTTTGCGTTCCTTACACGGTTGGGTGATTTATGGGACCCCCTTGACAGTTCGCTTTGAATAAGACTCCTCCAGCAAGGCCCAACTTTGGTTTTACCATTTGCCACCTAAGCCTTTTTCCCCGGGTTTTCGCGAGCCCGAGGGTCATCTTTATTTTAACCCCCCCGGGCCAGTTCTCCTTCGAGTGCTGGTCCAACTTGAGCGATGTCCGGCGCCCCTTGGGCAATCAGGGTCTATGCCAACCCGACGTCTGGCTCATCCGGTGTGCCCTGAGAACGAGATATGTGCAGCTCCTATCGGGATTTGTCGGCACAATCGGGCGGCTTTGTTGGTCTTGTTTTACCATTGTCGAAATGTCTTGTAGTCTGGGATTCCGAGACTGACCGGGTCTTCCCGGTAGAAGGAATATCCTTCGTTGACCGTGAGAGCTTATAATGGGCTAAGTTGGGACACCCCTGCAGGGTATTATCTTTCAAAAGACGTGCCCACGGTTATGAGGCAGATGGGAATTTGTTAATGTCCGGTTGTAGAAAACCCGAAGTTGACCCTAATTAAAATACATCAATCGCGTGTGTAACCGTGATGGTCTCTTCTCGGTGGAGTCCGGGAAGTGAACACGGTGTTGGAGTTATGTTTGACGTAAGTAGTTTCAGGATCACTTCTTGATCGCTACTAGCTTCACGACCGTGCCTTGCTTCTCTTCTCGCTCTCTTTTGCGAATGTAGCCACCATATATGATAGTCGCTTGCTGCAGCTCCACCTCACAACTCTGTCCTTGCTATAAGCTTAAATAGTCTTGATCTCGCGGGTGTGAGATTGCCGAGTCCCCGTGACTCACAGATTCTACCAAAACAGTTTCAGGTGCCGCGATGCGGTCAGGTGGCGAACCGAGCTCAAGTGGGAGTTCGACGAGGAACGTGGTCGTTACTATGTGTCTTTTCACGATGATCGATAGTGGAGCCAGTTGGGACGATCGGGATCCGTGTAGCATTTGGGGTAGTCTTCTTTTATTTTGGTTCCGTAGTTGGACCTTGAGTGTAATCTGGATGATGGATGTTTATTTATGTATTGTGTGAATTGGCGACTGTAAGCCAACTATGTATCTCTTTCCCTTATGTATTACATGGGTTGTGTGAAGATTACCTCACTCGCGACATTGCTTTCAATGCGGTTATGCCTCTAAGTCGTGCTTCGACACGTGGGAGATATAGTCGCATCGAGGGCGTGACAGCTTGCCTCCCAGGGGTGGCAATGTGTGTCGGATGATCGGACTGGTCGAATGTGATGGCGGTCTGGGACCATTTCAGATAATTGGGCGTCACCGGAGCGACCATGTTCACTTCTCGGTTGATAACTTTCAGTCTACTTTTGCTTTCAACGTCAGCAAAAATCATCAGGGTGGAATTGACCTGGGGGTTTCCACCATCACTATCTTCCTTGTCCTCAACTTTGTCCGACTCCTTTTCCTTATCCTTGGGCTGCTTCCCTTGGAACTGCTGAATCAAAAGCCGACACTGTCGAGTGGTATGCTTCGGGTAAATGAGTTTACCCTCTTCATCTTTCTTCGTGTGAATGTGACATGGCAAGTCCAATACATCATTCCCATCTTGGTATTTCACCTTCTTGGGGTTCCACGGACCCTTGGGTTTCCCCTTGAACTTTCCTGGGGTCACAGCCAAGGCTTCTCCGAGACGGCTGGCTCGACTTTAACCTTCGCTTCGATTGGAGTTCCTCCGCGGCTTCATTAGCGGCTGACTTGTACTTACCACTCCGTAGTCGATCCTCTTCTTCACCATTAGCATACTTGGTGGCAATCTCCATCATCGACTCGTGGTCATATCTCCTGTCCGACCAATTTTAAACTCAACTCCCTGTTCTTGACACCTTCCTTGAAAGCACAGACTGCCTGGTGATCAGACACATTCTCAACTGTGTGGTGCAAGGTAATCCATCTATGGATGTAATCTATTAAAGTTTCATTCGACTTCTATACACACGACTGCAGCTCTGTCAACCCTGCTGGTCGCTTGCAAGTCCCTTCAAATGTCTTGACAAACACTCGGGCACGATCTTCCCAAGTGTAAATACTGCTGGGTGCTAACTGATTCAACCATGCTCTGGCCGAACCCTCCAACATAAGGGGCAAATGCTTCATAGCTACCTCATCATTGCCGCCGCCAATCTGGACAGCCACTCGGTAGTCCTCAAGCCAAGTGTCAGGCTTGGACTCACCGGTGAACTTACTGACTCCAGTCGCCAACCTGAAGTTGGGAGGAATCATCGCTGCTCGATGGCCCTGCTAAAACACTCGCCCCGAGACATGAATTACTGCTGCTTGGAGGAACATCTCGTCATGGCCTTCTCGGTGAGCTCTGTTCTGTCGACCAAGCCTTGAACGATAATGGATCTCGCATCAAAGCTCGCTCTTCGGGGCCGATCGAACCCTTCGCCCAACACCGTCTTTGGCGTCGTCATCTTGTTGCCGAGGAGCGTATGATCAACCCCTTGAGGGAGGGGTGGGCACTCACATCGATCACTGCGATCGAAACGGTGGTCATACGGCTCGTGGTTCTTGTACTGATCATCACGCCGGCCCCCACGTTCCTCACGCCTCGGGGACGATCTTGGACTATGGGCCGACTGGATTGAATCCGCAGCGACGGATCTGCTGTGAATCCTGTTCCGTGGCTATGATACGACTGAATTTTGATCTCCTGCTGCCCGGAGTAAATCTCTGATCTGTTGCAAACCTCTACCCGCCTCCGACTGGGAAGGCTGAATCGATTCTGCTATACGGCTGCAGCTGCTAAATTCTGAATCGAGTTCGATATACCTGAGTTGGTTGTGGAAAGAGCCGACGTCGATCGGATTACGGAACCCGTGGTCGCGTCGCTCGTCGAGAACTCGCTGGAGGTTCTCGGTCGAGTCGCCGGCCAGGTTAATGGCGCGCATCCTCAAAGGCACGAGCCTCGGGGTTTCTCCAACGATAGGAGTGTGAAGCGCATCCATGTTTCGGCGCGGTTCCTCCTCTCTGCAGCGAAGTGAGGGGCTCGGGTTGGTACTCTTCGTGAGCTTGCTCCGGATCGCCTCCACCGTCGCCTCCGTCGGTGCGGAGGAATCTAGGAGGACTGTGGTCCGTCGACCATCGAACCTCTCGCTGCCGGATCGCTGCTATCGCGACTTTCGGATGCGATCTCTGCGAGCCGGTCGACAGATCGAGCAGCCGTAGAGATTCGTCGGGCTCGATTGCCGCAACTTGGGAAGTGGCCAATCGGCGAAGCCACCGCATGCCTCACCCACCGCTGAAGCCTCGACCGATCAAGCGCTTGCACCGCGGGAGGCCCAGGGAGTGAGGACGGCACAAGAACCGACCCATACCGGGTCGACGGTTGCCGCAGGAGGACGCCATGGACGCTGCCAAAGTGCATTGCCCCGCGGACGGGGAGCCCGTCGACGTCGAGAGGAGCCTCCTGAAGCCGAGCGGAGTCTTGGCGATGAGCGTGAGCGCACCGAGGCGGATCTCGCGCCTTCGACCAAAACTCCACCAAACCATGATGTAGGAGATCGAAGAATCCCAACTTCTCCAACAAATCGCTAGAACACCTGCCCCACGGTGGGCGCCAACTGTCGTGGTTCTAAGTCTGACAGTAGAATGGGGGGTAGGTATGGAGAGGCAAGATACTAGCTATGGAGTGGTTGTATACGCACGAGTTTTACGAGTTCAGGCCCTTCTCGGAGGAAGTAACAGCCCTACGTCTCGGAGCCCGGAGGCGGTCGACTGGATTATATGCATATGAATTACAAGGGTGCGAACCCTTCTACCTATGGAGGGGTGGCTTATATAGAGTGCACCAAGACCCCAGCTAGCCCACGTAGCGGAGGGTTAAAGGTGCATTAAGGCCAGGCGTTACTGGTAACGCCTTACATAAAGTGTCATCATGACCATAAAGACTACTTAATAACAGACCGTTTGGATACGGAGTGGTTCTTGAACTCTTGGTGGTCGAGTGGGTCTTCATGGTCGAGTGTCTTTGAGTCTGTCGAGTGAAACCCTACCAGGTCGACTGGAAGACCGTTTCTTCTAAAGGTGTCCTTGGGGAGGGTACCTTGGACAGGTTCATGACCCTACCCTAGGTACATGACTTCATCAAGCTTGTTTCAGGCGGTGGCCAACGGGAGGCGAACCAAAAACTACATCGCGCATCTCAAGCACGGGGATGAAATCATTACGGAGCAGAGTAGAAAGGAGGAAATCTTTACAGAGGAATATAGGAACTTGCTTGGCAAGCAACAGAATAGGGAGTTTACCTTGGACCTTGACTACCTTGGGATGGATCAAGTGGATCTGCGGGAGCTCGAGGCTATCTTTACTGAGGAAGAAATTTGGAACTTTGTGAAGGAACTGCCATCCGATCATGCGCCGGGACTTGACGGCTTCATAGGGATCTTCTATCAGAAGGCGTGGCCGATTATTAAGCATGATATTATGGCTGCAATCTTGAATCGATATGTTGGCAATGGGAGAGGGTTCGCTAAGCTTAATAAGGCATTGATCACACTCATCTCCAAGCGGGCGGATGCTGAAGCCGTTGGAGATTTCCGGCCTATCAAGTTAACCCACAATTTTGCGAAGCTCTTTGCAAAAGCACTAGCCTTCCGTGCAAGAAAAAGAATGCCAGAGATTGTTAGCACCAACCAGTCAGCTTCCATAGTTGGGTGATGTTTGCACGATAACTTTCTGCTTGTGAAACAGATAGCTAGGAAGCTGCATGTACGGAAGACACTAGGAGTGTTTCTCAAACTTGACATAACTAAAGCCTTCGACTCCCTTGCTTGGTCGTTCTTGTTTCAAGTCCTGCGCAAGAAGGGTTTTGGGGAAAAGTGGATGAGATGGATTGCAATCCTCCTATAGACAGCAAGCACTAAGATTGTAGTCAATGGATGCCCAGGATCGAGTTTCGCTCATGCTTGTGGTCTGCGACAAGGAGACCCGGTGTCTCCCCTTCTGTTTGTGATTGCCATGGAAGCTTTGTCTTCCCTGTTCAGGAAGGGGGCGGAGGTTGGGGCTGTTAGCTGTTTCCCTGGTATCTCGGTGACTCAAAGATTATCTATTTATGTTGATGATGTCGCTTTGTTCATAAGACCCACCGCTCAAGATCTGAGATTTGCCAGGATGGCTCTGGATTGCTTTGGCACAGCTTCAGGACTGGTGGTGAACTATAATAAGTCAATGGCAATCGTGATAAGAGGTAGCGAGGAAGACCAGCATCAGGTGAGGGACACCTTGCACTGTGCTTTGGGCAACTTTACATGCAAGTATTTGGGCATCCCTCTGGCAATCAAGCAGCTCAAGCGGGGAGACTGGCAACCCTTAATCGATCAGGCAAGGAAGTTCATACCAGCCTGGCAAAGAGGAATCATCCAAAGGCCAGGCCGTTTGGTGCTGGTTAAGTCAGTGGTTGCGGCGAGACCTATAGATCAGCTAATGGTTCTCAATGCACCAGACTGGGTTTTTGAGGAGATTGATGCATGGATGAGATCCTTCTTTTGGGAAGGAAAGGACAAAGTGAATGGAGGGAATGCCTCGTCTCTTGGAGTACGATCTGTCGTCCAACGTGTTATGGTGGACTTGGAAACAAAAACCTCAAGCTGCAGGCACTTGCTCTTAGAGTAAGGTGGGAGTGGTTGAGGAGGACGGTCCCGAAGAGGCCGTGGCAGGGCATCCCGTTCTTGATTGATGCTGATGCTCGGGAGGTGTTCAATAGCTTGGTGCACATCACAGTCGGCAGTGGGGAGCGAGTCCTCTTCTGGAAAGATAGATGGATCAATGGCACAACGGTGGCTGACATTGCACCGGCCATCTTGTCCTTGGTTCCGACAAGAGTGCACAACATGAGAACTGTGTGCCAGGCTTTGACCAATGACCAATGGGATCAAGACATACTCGGCGAACCACCATTCATGGCCCTGATCCAGCTCATGCATCTTCGTGCGGCAATTGCTGGAGTCCAGAGGGACCATCTTGAGCCGGACGTCTTCACTTGGCCATGCGGTAGTTCTGGCACGTACACGGCCAGATCGGTGTACCAAAGGCTTTGTCTCGGCCTCATGAGATCGCCAACATATGAGTGCATCTGGAGGAGTGGGGCCATTCTCAAATGCAAAATCTTCGCTTGGCTGGCAACTCAATATAGGTTGTGAACTTCCGACAGGAGGGCGAGGCATGGGTTGCAGGACGACAAAGTTGCCTGCTTTCTATGTCTCCAAGAGGAAGACACCGTTGATCACATTCTGGTGCACTGTAGCTACGCTAAGGAAGTTTGGCACCTCTGCTTTACCAAGGTTGGAATCGGTGTACCCTACCCGAACCAAACTGATACCTTTACCGTTTGGTGGCTCTTGGCGAGGAAGAGCGTTATCGCAAAGCATAGGAGAGGATTTGACACGCTGGTCATAGCCACAGCTTGGTCCATTTGGAAACAACGCAATGCGCGTGTGTTCGGTCGCTTTGGGCAGCAAAGGACACCTCAACTGTTGGTGGACCAAATCATAGTGGAGCTGAATGATTGGAAAACCGCGGGAGTTGGTAGATTAGAACCTTTTGTGAGAGAGTAGTCTAGGTAATTATGTTTGGTGTTGATGCCTCTAGCCGGTTGTTCGCACCCGTTTCTAAACTCTTGTAATTATGTTGCTCCCTTTTATAAAAATATGGTACGCCATTGACGTATTCTCAAAAAAAAAGAATGAAAGGTGGGTCACATAATAATAAAAAATACACTCTTTTAATCTACTATTATACATATTGACTATAAGATGGGCTATAGATGACATGGCACTAGCTTATAACCAGCAGCTGGCTATATTATTAACCATGCTCTTACAGCAAACAGTGTCACCTAACAGTTTGGCAGCTAACATAAGAGAGTGTTTTCTTTACGGAGAGAGATGGGTGGCCGCTTATTGTAATCGCGGGCGCCTGGGGATCGCCGCTGACAGTCACATGCATGCTTGCCGGTGCGGCGATCCATCCATCCAGCGCCCACAAATCTTATTTTATACTCTAGTCTAACAACACGGTAGGATTGGCGAAGAGGAAGGCAGCAGACATGTCCCCGTGACTGCGATGGAAAGGAAGGAAGCGACTGCAACCAATGAACCAAACCGATCCGTCAGTCCTCGGTTAATTAATTAACAACTACTCTCTCCGTTCAAAAATACTTGTCGCAGAAATAATGGTGCAACCATTTTTGCTCCCTCCCTCTGTCCTCTCCTCTCTCATGGACTTTTAAAGTTTTTTAATCTCTGATGATCAATACTACTCCCTCTCTCTCAATTTACAAGGCGTGTGCATACTCCTAGGTCGTCAATTTAACCAACCTAATACAAATAAAATATTATAAAAAATATAGCAATATAAACTTTAAATGTTTTATTTTTAAAAGATATAATTTTTATGTTATATAGTTTATATTGGGGTGATCAAATTGATAACCTAGGTATATTTGTAAACTGAGACGGAGAGAGTACTATGACGATCGGCGAGACAGCCGAGGCTTCTTACTTAGTAGTAGTACTTACATAAATTCTTTTGTACCACGACACACCAACAGTGCGCGCGCGCAGCTCCGACGTGAAAGGCAGTGCGACGTACTACTACGCAAAGCTTTTGTTTGCCGGCCGCCCCGCCTCCAGACAAACAAAACACGCCGATTATTCCGTCCTTTTTCCATCCAGCCGAAGGAGGAGGCGCGTCGGCCGGTCTGCCTGCCTGCTCTAATCTCGCGCGTTTGAGGCCCCTCCGGGTACGCTAGATCGGGACTCGATTGCATCGTCAGTCCGTCCGTCCGTCCGATCGTACCCAACAGACAGAGATCGCCACTTATTACACCTCTGTTCTAAACCACTTATTGTCACGGCCGGGCCGGCCCGTCATGCATGGACCATCATCGTCTGGCAGGGAGGAGATCGGGGCCTGCCCCCTTTGGTTGCAGCTGAGCTGATCATCGTCTGCTCCTTTGGTTGCAAGCAAAGAGCTCGATCGAGGCAGCAGGGGCAAAGGAACCGCCGGGGTGGTTAGTTGCCATCTCGCCGGCAATCATTGGGACCCGGAAAGCCCAGCACCAAAATTATTCTCATCACTACTGGTAGATGGGATTGACTGGAGCGAATGAATGAGAGGTTTGTAAACGCATGCTCGCTCGCCGGAGTGAGCCACAAGCAAGCCAAGCCAATGCTGCGTCCGTCGAGAACAGGGTAGGCAGTGCGTAGCTAGGAAGACTTTACATAGAAAAATGGCCCTGATCGGCAGTTTTCTTGGAGGTGATGCCGGCTTAGGGTTATTCCTTAGCACTCCTACTCCTACTACTTCGCTTGCGTGATTAATTTAGGGGTGTGGATCCATTATACTACTACGTGTTCGCATGTACGTGCTTCCAATATAAGTATGGGGGTTCAAACTTGGGGAACGGATCTGGCCGCCATCATGATTCATTCTATCAGCACCGGGGATGCCGTTGCCATTTGTTTATCAGAAGAGGCGTCTGAGTAAATAAACTACTCTTAACGTTTGCATCTCTTCTTCTTCGCTGAAAACTTGGCTTCGGTCCCCATCCCTGGTTGGTCAAGGCCTGGTTTCTCTCCCCTTTGCCGGCAAAACCCCTCATCCCTTTGTTGCGACCCAGCTGTTTGTTGTGAGTGACTCCGAGTCTCCGATGCTCAAATTCAGACAGTTCAGTGGACTCTCTTGCGCCCTCCTTAGAAGTCACCATCCTTCACTTCGTTGCTTTTTCTAAAACTACTTCGTCGCCTGTTTAATTAGCCGAGGCCCATTCGCAAAAAAAGAGAGGCCCGATACAATCTGGATGGACTTTACGTGCAACGGCACGACGGCTAGCATGATTAATCATCGACGGCATCATCCCTTTCCTTCAGTAGATATATAAATTGGAGTTCCGTCGCGAATTCGTGGTTTCTGGCACTGCCACAACAGGCCAGGCACGCAGTGCATCCCAACGATAATAAAATGGCCCGTCGCTCCCCTAGATGTAGGGAATTAGGGGTTAGCAGTAGAGTAGTACTTTCATTAGGACAAGACTACCCACCTCAGGCTCTCTCTTTTTTGAAAAAAAAGAAAGAAAGTGAGACTAGCCACAATGAAGAGTACTCCCTCTGTAAACTAATATAAAAATGTTTAGATCACTATTTTAGTATTCTAAACGCTCTTATATTAGTTTACGGAGGGAGTAACATACACTAGTAACATAAGCGTGGTAACATGCAAAGCTTCATTTATTACGGTATAGACTCATATTGCATTGGGACATGTGATGTTACAGTAACTAGCTAAGTTACTACAACTACTTTTCTACTCATTAACTCATTGCCATATAAGCAAATTTGTTGAATTGGATTTGATGTTACTGCTAAAGTTACTCCCACTATGGCTAGTCTGATAGCAGCACTACCATCTTTGTAGCGTAGCTCTAGTCTTACACTTCCTAAGATAGCTGCACTTCCTCAGGGCTAGGCAACGTCCCCCTCTTGCTACGCGAAACAGCAAAAGCCAAGTTAAATCATGCAAGGGAAAGAAAAAATCTACCAGTTACGTCTTCATCCTACAGTACATGCTGCATCTACGTAGGAGCATAGTAAAAGCCCATGTACAGTTACAATTACTATGAAGTACGTACTCCTGTACTCCACAAACATGACAAGGGGACCAGGTAGAGCAGCCGGCTAGGGAACGTACTCGCTGGCGCGGGGCCGCATGGCAGCGGACTGGTCGCACACAGGTGGTCAAGGCACAGTAGATTCTCTCAGCACCGGCTGGGCATGGCGACTGCTGAACTTGCGTGCATAGCCTCGCCTCTGCATGCATGCAGGCGCAGAGAGAGGGAGGGTACGCATACACTGATACGCGCTACATCGCGCGGTCCTTTTGGGCCTGAAATCAAGCCAGCAATCTGAAAAGGGGCCTTGGATCGTAGCCCAATCCGAGCTCGCCAAATTGATTTGACTCCACCAACCATGCACAGCACAGCACAGCACGCCCCCCGGCCCTGTCCCGTCACTGTGGCACGCTCACGCTTGACCCGAGACCACAGACGGGGTTTCACTGCCTGCTGCTGGTTGTTTCACTTCTTTTCCGGGTAAAAAAAAAATGCGTGGCATGGCATGGCCGAAGTAGTGGCTGATGGACGGACGGACGGATGGATGCAGGCATGCAGCAGTGGCTGTTGACGTCTGCGTGCATGGCTAGTTGGAGAAGAGAGGAGGAATGGCAGGAAAAAGGAGGTCTCGCAGCATCCACGAGAAGACGAGCATCGCCGCACATGAACAGGGCAGAGATCGATCGATCATGGTGATGAGCAGATATCCACCCACAGTAGGAGTGAGCGGTGGCGCTCCGTCCGAAAAACAAGTCGGCGACCAGCCTCGTCGCAGCTGGGAGATGCTCCGTCTCCGTCTCCTCTTGAGCGCCTCGCCGTCCGTGCATGTTTTTCGCGGCGATCACGCCACTGGCGACGTCACCGGCTCTCTCGATCGGGGTCTCCGTGTCCGTATGTGTGTATGCCTTCCGTGTCGCTGTGCCTCTACAGTGTGTGGCGTGGGGCCGGGATTAACAGGGTCGTTTGTCGTGCTTGTCCGTCAATCCGTGGCGTGCGTGCGTGCGCGCCTCATTGTCGTCGATTTGGCATGTTCCGCGCCCGTTTCCTCAATCAGAGGCATCCTTGGAGGGATCCTCCTCTTTATCATCATCATACGTACTATCCTCTGCCACCGGGGCGACTATACTATATTTCTTGACAATTTCAAACGTGTTTCGGTGCTTGTTCGGATGCCTAGCTAGGGTGGCTGCATCCTGCATGCAACATCGTTTTGGGCTTTTGGCCACAATTTTTGACTGATCTGACTAGTACGTACGTGATGGATACTGAAAAGAAATAGACATCGGAGTGTGTGGCCTCTCCAGCCACCAAACTCGTCGAGTTTCCGAGCATTTTGCGCCGATAATTTGACGGATCTATGTAGGTTGTTGAATAATACTTCAGCTCCACTAAATAAGAACTGAATTTATTGGGTGTATGGAGACAGTCGACCAGAAAAAAGGATGCGTGGGACGTTGTGTTCACTGTACCCGCAGGCAGGCAGGCAGGCAGGCAGAATCGACACCGCAACCTCCGTTCCCTGGCTTGTCGATCCGTCATGAATCACATCATCGCAATACTACCAAACCCGTGTTACGCCGTCTGACGTGTTTACGTGGCGATAGAACACACTATTTGATGTGATCCTCTCTTGTTTTGGGACGATAGCGGTCGTGGCTAATGGGCTCTTGATTTGGCAGTCATGAAAAACGGGAATGAGAGGTTTGCCTTTCATGCCTCAGGATCATGCCCGCATTTCTCCTAGGGGAAAAAGAAATGGATTCGTCTTTTGTGCACCCGTTTCTTCGTATATACATGGAGAAAGGAAAAACTTCCAAGACAGATAGTAGTGGTCCTCACTCCGAAGGGTCTCTTTAATTCCAAGGATTTTCATAGGATCTTTGATAGATTAGAATTCTTAGAAATTTTTCCTACGTTAGTCGTTTGATTCGTGGGATTGAATTTCGTAGGGATTTTTTTCTAAGAATTCATTTGTACTACATTTCACAGGAATTCTTACATCCACTCCAACCTCTTGAAAGCAATCTTTTGTTTTTTCTGTGACATAATCAAACAAACTCAAATCCTATAGGGATCCATCGGACATGCCATTCCAACCTACATTTTTCCTATTCCTATGTTTTTGCAATCCTATGAATCAAAGAGGCCCGAAGTTTGTATTGTCCTTAAGAAGCGAGTATTTGACAAAAAACTACCACATTTCACGTATCCGTCCCACAGAACTACCACATTTTAAAAACTGACCAAAAACTCTAGATTAGTGTTGATTTCGTGACCAAAAACTACCAAGTTCACTTGATGACAGATTTAACCAGTTTAACAGCCTTTCTGACAGGGCTGGCCCACCGGTCAGGACGGCGGCCGCTAACGGCGCTCGCCTGCCGCCCGTTAGCCAGGCGCGTCGGTCGGACCCGGTCGCGTCATGGGAGGAGATCGAGATGAGGGATCCGGAAGCGCCCTCGCTGGTGAGGCTGCCGGAGCACGTGGTGTTGGAGATCCTCGCGCGCGTGCCTGGCGTCGCAGACCTCTTCCGCTGCCCGCAGCGGCATAGCGCTGCGCGCGCCTTTCTCGTCACCGTGCCGTCCTTCCCGCGCGCCGCCGGGGCGATGCCATCGCCCTCCCTCATCGGCTTCCTCGGCCGGGCGGCGCCAGGCGGGAAGGGCCGCGGGCTCCGGCTCGTCCGCTGGCGAGGTCGGTGCTCGGCCCGCCGCCCTCTTTCGGCTCGCCGTCCCTGGCGTCGGCTGCCTCCTCAACGATCTGCGTCGTGCCGCTTATCGCGACCGCTGCTCGCTTCCTCGTCGCTTCGGCGCCGGGCCGAGACGGAGGCGGAGCCAGAGCCCGGCGTCGGCCGCCTCGCCGTGTGCAACCTGCTCTCGAGCGCCGTTAGCCGTTAGCACGGCCGCCGTCCTGACCGGCGGGCCAGCCCTGTCAAATTCGCTTTTCAAACGTGTTTCGGCGTGTTTCGGCGTTTGTTCGGATGCCCAGGGTGGCTTCACTGCACGCAACATCATTTTGGGCTTTTTGGCCACAATTATTGACTGATCTGACTAGTACGTACGTGATGGATCTCTACTTCTCTACTACTTAGGGCCTCTTTGATTTGTAGGATTTTGAAAACATAGGAATAGAAAAAGTGTAGAGTTGAAGTGGCATGCCCATTTAAATCCTATAGAATTAGCAATGATTGTTTGATGCCACGGGAAAAACAAAGAAATCGTAAAAGAGGTTAGAGTGGATATTAAATTTCCTATGAAGTTGGAGTGGATATTAAATTTCCTATGAAATATAGTACAAAAGATTTAGGAAATTTAATATCCACTCCAACCTCTAAACGCAGAAATCCTATAAAAGAGCAAATCCTCCAGAAATCAGAAATCCTATAAAATTCCTTTGAATCAAAGAAGCCCTTATAATCTCTACTACTTATAAAAGAGCAAACATGATCTTCTCTAAACGCACCCTACAAAAAGTACATAGATTCATTACCACCGCATGATTAAGCCCACTAAACTCAATCTAACGGTTAGCCATAATCTAATACATTATTTTAGTTGGCTAACCGTACTCCACCCCAGAGCGGAACTCCACGTGTGATCAATTGGAAAACTATAATCACGGGGACATTCTGTTAGGAAACCAATTACAGATGCATCCATCCTATGAGGAGACTATCACGGGCACATCTAAATAAATTTAAGAAACTAATCGCGAGTTGTCTGCTGCCACCACGCACGCGTGCCACGGCGGGGGACGCCTAGGAGGAGGTTTGGCTTCCTCGGGGCACGCACGTGCCGTCGCCGCCATCATCTTCTGCTTGGAGGCCAGGACGCTCTTCTGCCACGACTGCGACGACTCCATCCACATCCAGGCATCGGCATGCTCTCCGACAACCATCGGCATCCGCGTCCGACTTCAGCTCCATCCGTAGCACCCACGTCGAAAACCCACCCACCACCGATGCCCTCCAACTCCAAGCCGACGTCCCCAGGGCGGCACCGATCTCGGCCGCGATGCAGGAGTTGTCATCATCGCCGTTCCTGCCATCGTCCGGCTGGGCCGTCGAGGACCCCATGCAGTTCTCCATACGTGCACCGTCGAGGGCACCGAAGGTGTATCACATATCAATCAGGTGAACCTTGCACTTTGGCACTTGGTGGTTGGTCAGATCTTTTTGGTATGCAATTTGATCGACAAACCAATCCTCCTCTGATGCATACTAGAAACAGTTTTGGGGACATGAAGAAATTGCTATTCCGAAGTTTAGTTAATCATTTGATAATTCCTTTGAGAAATACATGTGATCTAAGCACTAAAATTATTCCCATTATATACATATAGGAGGAGTTCAGACTAATTGAAAGAGTGTGTTTATTCAGACCTGCATAGTTAAAATAAGGTCCATATTTAGCCCAAGATAGATTTAGAATTTGACCACCTGCTTAAGAGGTTGGTTGAGAAATTTGAATTCACAATCCCTCATAAAGTGTGTGTTCAGTGGGTGCATGTGCACTACAGACTAGATAAGAATCGTTGGGCTTCAAGCAATATAGAGTTCTAGGTTTGGGATTATCTTAGGTTGCCAATGGCTGTACTGAAAATGTCTAATTACATATGAAACGTACATAAGAACTGTGCAGCTGTCTTAGCTTACAAATTAGGATCAAAGGGATACTGAACAAGTGAAGATGCAAAGTCTCTGTTTCCCAAGATTGCATCTCATGTTCATGCCGGCTTCCTTAGGCTTTACTTCCTACCACCAGATGCATTAAACTGAACCGTACCAAGAGGTAACGCCATTACCTTGTTTAGAATGGGGGAGACTTATTTGTGCTGTTTAGAATTGCCTTATTTGTGCTATTTGGTCAGTGTATGTTTTACGTAGAGGTGGGTTCACCCTGCCTAGGCACTAGCTCCAGGGGTAGCTTGGAAATTTAAAAAAACATGATTCATTCTTGAAGAAAACTTTGTACGCAGACTTCATGTGCTCATGTGTCATTTTAACGTAATTGCGTAGCAATCCAGTAAATTATGTAAGTTTCAGTACAAGGCAAGATATTTGTAGATGTACTACTATTTTAGTTACATGATTCTATTATACATCTAAAAAAGGTTACATGATTCTGTAACTGTTGTTGGAGAACATCTCTCGCTGTTCTATAAAGGTGTGCAATCTCTACTGCTTTCCAAGAAAGAGAATTTTACTAAGCAGAAGGATCCAATGAAGAAACTAATGCTGAGTTCCAATAAATAGATCCTTCGAAGGATCTGTTCTAATACAGCTGTCGTATATTGTTACAGAGAAATCATATAAACTGGATTCAGTCGGGCTTATTTTGTTTCATGACAATGTAAGTTCTTTTATTTCTTCATGCACATTTCATTAAGAACTTACTTAGTGTGTGATTTATGCTCCTGCTTTACATAGCTATCCCAATATCAAGAAATATGTTGCAGCATTTCAGATATCAAATCCTTTCCTATGTGGTGTAAACATTTGGAGGTATGATTACTTTCTAATCTTTTTTGTAGGATAATAACGATGCATGCAGGGGAGGTTGAATTAGTCTACAGTACTTTCATGTCTATCGAGCTGGCGGAACATCAAAGGTATTTCTTTCCGCAATTTGAAGAATGTTGTTTCATAGTGCACGATAGGCATGATTCAGTATAACAGTGCAGCTTCAATTAGTTTGGAGCCATCCTTTACCAAATATCATACCTTGATGTTACTCTATTTTCTCCTTTTTGTCCCATGCATTTTTAACTGAAATAATGAAATAATTATATACCATTGTATCATAACAACAAGGTTACTAGACTTGTGTGAATAGTCAAGAAAGCTCCAGTTAGCAATTCTTTTCCTACGCTATGAGTTTATAATGCACATAAAAAAGGAAATACATATACCTTTCGCCATTTTGGCTCATACATTTATTCTTATTTACTTGTGCAATTTCGAATGATCCAACTGTTGGGGAACGTAGTAATTTCAAAAAAAATCCTACGCACACGCAAGATCATGGTGATGCATAGCAACGAGAGGGGAGAGTGTAGTCCACGTACCCTCGTAGACAGTTAAGTGGAAGCGTTACGACAGTGCGGTTGATGTAGTCGTACGTCTTCACGATCGACCGATCCTCAGTACCGAACGTACGGCACCTCCGTGTTCAGCACACGTTTAGCTCGGTGACGTCCTGCGAACTCACGATCCAGTAGAGCTCGAGGGAGAGTTTTGTCAGCAGAACGGTGTGGTGAAGATGTTGATGAATTTACCGACGCAGGGCTTCGCCTAAGCACCGCTATGATATGACCGAGGTGGAATATGGTGGAGGGGGGCACCGCACACGGCTAAAAGATCAATGATCAATTGTTGTGTCTTTGGGGTGCCCCCTTGCCCCCGTATATAAAGGAGCTAGCGGGAGGCGGCCGGCCAGGAGGAGGGCGCGCCAGGGGGGAGTCCTACTCCCACCGGGAGTAGGACTCCACCTTTCCTAGTTGGAGTAGGAGAAGGGAAGGAAGGGAGAGAGGAAGATAAGGAAAAAGGGGGGCGCCCCCCCCTCCTTGTCCAATTCGGACTAGAGGGGGAGGGGGGGGGCGCGGCTGCCCTGGCCGCCCCTCCTCTTCTCCCACTAGGGCCCATGTGTTGGGGAACGTAGTAATTTCAAAAATTTCCTACGCACACGCAAGATCATGGTGATGCATAGCAACGAGAGAGGAGAGTGTGTCCACGTACCCTCGTAGAACGAAAGCGGAAACGTTAGCACAACGCGGTTGATGTAGTCGTTCGTCTTCACGATCCGACCGATCAAGTACCGAACGCACGGCACCTCCGAGTTCAGCACGCGTTCAACTCGATGATGTCCCTCGAACTCCGATCCGGCCGAGCTTTGAGGGAGAGTTCCGTCAGCTCGACGGTGTGGTGACGATGATGATGTTCTATCGACGCAGGGCTTCGCCTAAGCACCTCTATGATATTATCGAGGTGGATTATGGTGGAGGGGGGCAACGCACACGGCTAAGAGATCCAAGGGATCAATTGTTGTGTCTATGGGGTGCCCCCTGGCCACGTATATAAAGGAGTGGAGGAGGGGGGAGAGGGCCGGCCCCTATGGCGGGCCCTGGAGGAGTCCTACTCCCACCGGGAGTGGGAGTAGGATTCCCCCCCTTCCAAGTAGTAGGAGTAGGAATCAAGGCAAGGGAAGAGAGAAGAGAAGGAAGGAGGGGGCGCAGCCCCTCCCCCTAGTCCAATTCGGACTAGGCCTTGGGGGGCGCAGCCTCTCCTCTCTCTTTCCCCTAAAGCCCAATAAGGCCCATATATTCTCCGGCGAATTCCCGTAACTCCCCGGTACTTCGAAAAATACCCGAATCACTCGGAACCTTTCCGATGTCCGAATATAGTCGTCCAATATATCGATCTTTACGTCTCGACCATTTTGAGACTTCTCGTCATGTCCCTCATCTCATCCAGGACTCCGAACTACCTTCGGTACATCAATACACATAAACTCGTAATATAACCGCCATCGAACTTTAAGCGTGCGGACCCTACGGGTTCGAGAACTATGTAGACATGACCGAGACACGTCTCCGGTCAATAACCAATAGTGGAACCTGGATGCTCATATTGGCTCCCACACATTCTACGAAGATCTTTATCGGTCAAACCGCATAACAACATACATTGTTCCCTTTGTCATCGGTATGTTACTTGCCCGAGATTCGATCGTCGGTATCTCAATACCTAGTTCAATCTCGTTACCGGCAAGTCTCTTTACTCGTTCCGTAATACATCATCCCGCAACTAACTCATTAGTTACAATGCTTGCAAGGCTTATAATGATGTGCATTACCGAGTGGGCCCAGAGATACCTCTCCGACAATCGGAGTGACAAATCCTAATCTCGAAATACGCCAACTCAACAAGTACCTTCGGAGACACCTCTAGAGCACCTTTATTACCACCCAGTTACGTTGTGACATTTGGTAGCACACAAAGTGTTCCTCCGGTAAACTGGAGTTGCATAATCTCATAGTCATAGGAACATGTATAAGTCATGAAGAAAGCAATAGCAACATACTAAACGATCAAGTGCTAAGCAAACGGAACGGGTCAAGTCAAACACATCATTATCCTAATGATGTGATCCCATTAATCAAATGACAACTCATGTCTATGGTTAGGAAACTTAACCATCTTTGATTAACGAGCTAGTCAAGTAGAGGCATACTAGTGACACTATGTTTGTCTATGTATTCACACATGTATTATGTTTCCGGTTAGTACAATTCTAGCATGAATAAGAAACATTTATCATGAAATAAGGAAATAAATAATAACTTTATTATTGCCACTAGGGCATATTTCCTTCACCATGAGGCCCAATTAACTCCCGGGGGGGGGGGGGGGGGTTCCGGTAACCCCAATACTCCGGTATATGCCCGAAACCTTTCGGACCCTTCTGTTGTCCAAACATAGTCATCTAATATATCTATCTTTACATCTTGACCATTTCGAGACTCCTCGTCATGTCCGTGATCACATCCGGGACTACGAACTACCTTCGGTACATCAAAACACAAAAACTCATAATATCGATCGTCATAGAACTTTAAGCATGCGGACCCTACGGGTTCGAGAACTATGTAGACATGACCGAGACATGTCTCCGCTCAATAACCAATAGCGGAACCTGGATGCTCATATTGGTTCCTACATATTCTACGAAGATCTTTATCGGTCAAACCGCATAACAACATACGTTGTTCCCTTTGTCATCGGTATGTTACTTGCCCGAGATTTGATCGTCGGTATCTCAATACCTAGCTCATTCTCGTTACCGGCTAGTCTCTTTACTCGTTCTGTAGTGCATCATCCCGTAACTAACTCATTAGTCACATTGCTTGCAAGGCTTATAGTGATGTGCATTACCGAGAGGGCCCAGAGATAGCTCTCCGACAATCGGAGTGACAAATCCTATTCTCGATCTATGCCAACTCAACAAGTACCATCGGAGACACCTGTAGAGCACATTTACAATCACCCAGTTACGTTGTGACATTTGGTAGCACACAAAGTGTTCCTCCGGTAATCGGGAGTTGCACAATCTCATAGTCATAGGAACATGTACAAGTCATGAAGAAAGCAATAGCAGTAAACTAAACGATCAAGTGCTAAGCTAACGGAATGGGTCAAGTCAATCACATCATTCTCTAATGATGTGATCCCGTTAATCAAATGACAACTCATGTCTATGGCTAGGAAACTTAACCATCTTTGATTCAATGAGCTAGTCAAGTAGAGGCATAATAGTGACACTTAGTTTGTTTATATATTCACACATGTATTATGTTTGCAGTTTAATACAATTCAAGCATGAATAATAAACATTTATCATGATATGAGGAAATAAATAATAACTTTATTATTGCCTCTAGGGCATATTTCCTTCAGTCTCCCACTTGCACTAGAGTCAATAATCTAGATTGCACAGTAATGATTCTATCACCCATGGAGTCTTGGTGTTGATCATGTTTTGCTCGTGGAAGAGGCTTAGTCAACGGGTCTGCAACATTTAGATCCGTATGTATTTTGCAAATCTCTATGTCTCCCACCTGGACTTGATCCCGGATGGAATTGAAGCGTATCTTGATGTGCTTGGTTCTCTTGTGAAATCTGGATTCCTTTGCCAAGGCAATTGCACCAGTATTGTCACAAAAGATTTTCATTAGACCCGATGCACTAGGTATGACACCTAGATCGGATATGAACTCCTTCATCCAGACTCCTTCATTTGCTGCTTCTGAAGCAGCTATGTACTCCGCTTCACACGTAGATCCCGCCACGATGCTTTGTTTAGAACTGCACCAACTGACAGCCCCACCGTTTAATGTAAACACGTATCCGGTTTGCGATTTAGAATCGTTCGGATCAGTGTCAAACCTTGCATCGACGTAACCATTTACGACGAGCTCTTTGTCACCTCCATAGACGAGAAACATATCCTTAGTCCTTTTCAGGTATTTCAGGATGTTCTTGACCGTTGTCCAGTGACCCATTCCTGGATTACTTTGGTACCTCCCTGCTAAGCTAATAGCAAGGCACACACCAGGACTGGTACACAACATTGCATACATGATAGAGCCTATGGCTGAAGCATAGGGAACAATTTCCATTTTCTCTCTATCTTCTGTAGTGGTCGGGCATTGAGTCTAACTTAACATCACACCTTGTAACACAGGCAAGAACCCTTTCTTTGCTTGATCCATTTTGAACTTCTACAAAACTTTGTCAAGGTATGTGCTTTGTGAAAGTCCAATTAAGCGTCTTGATCTATCTCGATAGATCTTGATGCCCAATATGTAAGCAGCTTTGAAAGGACATGTGGTGCCCCCATGTGTGGTTTTGGTAATTGATGGCATTCTCTATGGACTAATGGTTGCATTGAGTTATATTTGAAGGATTTGTCCATAGGCATTTCTTGAACTCCATGTGTTGGTTTCAAGGAGTTTATGTGTTGACCAAGGTGTTATTAAGGAATTATCCAAAGATTGGTCATGTGAGTGTTGAGCTTATTGCAAGCCTGTCTTAAAGAAGAAGATTGTGTGATCATTCATGTTTACCTTCAAGACATCATCCAAGCGAAGAGAGTTGGAAAGATTCAAGGTTGATCAAGACTAAGTCAAGAGTGAATCAAGTTGATCAACTCACAAAGCGTAAAAGATGTACCGAGAGGGATCAAGTGATCCCATGGTATGGTAAGCATTGTCCATTACACTTTGTGTACAAACCCATGGTCTATGTGAGAGTTCTATGTGGGGTTAGGTACGTGTCCATGGGCTTGCGTCAAGAGGAAGATATCATATAACCCATGGAAAGGATGACATCAAGTGGTGATCGTCATCAAGATTGCCGTGTGCAAGTTCGGGTGGAGCATCACAAAGAGATCAAGTTCTTGAAGATTGCCATCCATTGTGGTATCAATGGACTTGTGAATATGTGCCGAAGAGTGGCTCACCCATAGTGGAGTATGGGGGAGCAATCATCTAGTCTCCATCGACCCAACGCAATCAAGAAAGGTGGTCCATCTTAAGGAGGACAAGATCGTCATCATCTAGCTCAAGTGGATCATGTGCAAGGCAAAGGTTTGCCCTTGATAGGTTTTCTATTTTAGCGGTCCCATGGTGGTAGTTGGGAGACCGGGTTATAGGATCGTTTGCCGTACTATCAACGGGGGCTCTCAAGTTGGTAGCTTGATCGTATCGTTAGTAGAGAGCTCAAACCATTGCATCCTTGCACCATGTTTCTTGGTTCTTGTTTGGTTCTCTTTGTGAGTCTTATAGCTTATGGTCATCTTGATGACAAGCTTGAGTTCATCAAAAACGGAGTTCGCATGCGTCTTCTATGATGTTTTCGGAGTTGGAGGTTTTACCGGTCTTATCCGAGGAAGGGTTCTCACCATTTTATTATGGGCCTTTTCTCATTTGCTTCTTATTTATATTTCTTTCAATATTGTGTTAGCCCATGTCGCTAGCTTTCCAACAAACTTGGTTTCGTCGAATTCGGAGTCCGTTTGCAGAAGTTGTGGTTGTTTTCGTGTTACGAAAAGGCTGCAGCGGTACTACATGGTCGAGCGGATGTAATTTTTACTACCGCTTTTGGAGCGGTACTACCGCTCTTGGGAGCCAGATTACCGCTTGGAGCGGTACTACCATGGCTACTTCGTGGCTACTTCCGCTCCGGACCAAAAACTCGTCACAAGTCCAGCGGTGGTACGACGGATGTATTTTTAGTACCGCTCATAGCAGTAGTACCGCTACCCTTAGCGGTAGTACCACTACCCCTAGCGGTAGTACCGTGAGGACGAGCGGTAGTACCGCTCTGTGCGGGCTGTGAGCATAACGGTTGGATTTTTCCCCACCTATAAAAGGGGGTCTTCTTCCCCATTGAACCTTATCTCTTGAGCTCGTGTTCTTCCCCCATTGTTGACCTTCTTCGAGCTTGCTAACTCTCAATCCCTCCATGGATTCTTGCTAGTTTTTGAGGAAAAAGAGAGAGGAGATCTAGATCCACATTTCCACCAATCACTTTGTCCTCTATGTGAGGGGAACCCCTTGGATCTAGATCTTGGAGTTCTTGGTGTTCTCCTTTTCGTCTTCCTCTCATTTTCCTCCCTAGCATTTGCTGCTTTGGTGGGATTTGGGAGAGAAGGACTTGGGCACTCCGTGTGCCCTTGCCATTGCATTTGGTGCATCGGTTTGAGTTCTCCACGGTGATACGTGGAAGTTACAAGTTGAGAAGCTTATTACTCTTGGGTGCTTGGTACCCTTGAGCTTGTTCCTCTTGGGTGCTTGGGCGCCCTAGACGGTTGAGGTCACTTGAGCCATATTCCATTGTGGTGAAGCTTGTGGTGTCGCTGGAGATAGCCCCAACCTTTGTGGTGTTCGGAGCTCAATCATTGTGGTGTAAAGCTCCTGGCAAGCGCCGGGGTCTCCAATTAGGTTGTGGAGATCGCCCCAAGCAATTTGACGGGTTTCGATGACCGCCCCCAAGGGTTGCCAAAGTGTACGGGTTCGGTGACCGCCCCCAAGGGTTGCCATTTGTACGGGTTCGGTGACCGCCCTCAAGGGTCCCTTAGTGGAATCACAGCATCTTGCATTGTGCGAGGGCGTGAGGAGATTACGGTTGCCCTAGTGGCTTCTTGGGGAGCATTGTGCCTCCACACCGCTCCAAATGGAGATTAGCATCCGCAAGGGTGTGAACTTCGGGATACATCGTCGTCTCCGTGTGCCTCGGTTATCTCTTACCCGAGCTCTTTACTTATGCACTATACTTTGTGATAGCCATATTGTTTCTTGTCATATATCTTGCTATCACCTAGTAGTTTATCTTGCTTAGCATAAGTTGTTGGTGCACATAGGTGAGCCTAGTTGTTGTAGGTTTTGTGCTTGACAAATTAACCGCTAGGTTTATTCCGCATTTGTTCAAGCCTAAATCGTAATTATTTTAAAGCGCCTATTCACCACCCCCTCTCTAGGCGACATCCACGATCTTTCAAGCTTCACCAAGGTGTTTCATTGAAAAACTCTTGTTCAAGTATCCTTTTATGCTATCCAGAAATTTTATATCATTTTGAATTAGCAATATGTCATCCACATATAATATTAGAAATGCTACAGAGCTCCCACTCACTTTCTTGTAAATACAGGCTTCTCCAAAAGTCTGTATAAAACCATATGCTTTGATCACACTATCAAAACGTTTATTCCAACTCCGAGATGCTTGCACCAGTCCATAAATGGATCGCTGGAGCTTGCACACTTTGTTAGCTCCCTTTGGATTGACAAAACCTTCCGGTTGCATCATATACAACTCTTCTTCCAGAAATCCATTCAGGAATGCAGTTTTGACATCCCTTTGCCAAATCTCATAATCATAAAATGCGGTAATTGCTAACATGATTAGGACAGACTTAAGCATCGCTACGGGTGAGAAAGTCTCATCGTGGTCAACTCCTTGAACTTGTCGAAAACCTTTCACAACAAGTCGAGCTTTGTAGACAGTAACATTACCGTCAACGTCAGCCTTCTTCTTGAAGATCCATTTATTCTCTATGGCTTGCCGATCATTTGGCAAGTCAACCAAAGTCCACACTTCGTTCTCATACATGGATCCCATCTCAGATTTCATGGCCTCAAGCCATTTTGCGGAATCTGGGCTCACCATCGCTTCTTCATAGTTCGTAGGTTCACCTTTGTCAAGTAACACGACCTCAAGAATTGGATTACCGTACCACCCTGGTGCGGATCTTACTCTAGTTGACCTACGAGGTTCGGTAGTAACTTGATCTGAAGATTCATGATCAACATCATTAACTTCCTCACTAATTGGTGTAGGTGTCACAGAAACCGGTTTCTATGATGAACTACTTTCCAATAAGGGAGCAGGTACAGTTACCTCGTCAAGTTCTACTTTTCTCCCACTCACTTCTTTCGAGAGAAACTCATTCTCTAGAAAGGATCCATTCTTAGCAACAAATGTCTTGCCTTTGGATCTGTGATAGAAGGTGTACCCAACAGTTTCCTTTGGGTATCCTATGAAGACACATTTCTCTGATTTGGGTTCGAGCTTATCAGGTTGAAGCTTTTTCACATAAGCATCGCAACCCCAAACTTTAAGAAACGACAACTTTGGTTTCTTGCCAAACCACAGTTCATAAGGCGTCGTCTCAACGGATTTCGATGGTGCCCTATTTAACGTGAATGCACCCGTCTCTAAAGCATAACCCCAAAACGATAGCGGTAAATCAGTAAGAGACATCATAGATCATACCATATCTAGTAAAGTACGATTACGATGTTCGGACACACCATTTCGCTGTGGTGTTCCGGGTGGCGTGAGTTGCGTAACTATTCCGCATTGTTTCAAATGTAGACCAAACTCGTAACTCAAATATTCTCCTCCACGATCAGATCATAGAAACTTTATTTTCTTGTTACGATGATTTTCCACTTCACTCTGAAATTCTTTGAACTTTTCAAATGTTTCAGACTTATGTTTCATTAAGTAGATATACCCATATCTGCTCAAATCATTTGTGAAGGTGAGAAAATAACGATACCCGCCTTGAGCCTCAATATTCATCAGACCACATACATCAGTATGTATGATCTCCAACAAATCTGTTGCTCGATCCATTGTTCCGGAGAACGGCGTTTTAGTCATCTTGCCCATGAGACATCGTTCGCAAGTACCAAATGATTCATAATCAAGTGATTCCAAAAGTCCATCAGTATGGAGTTTCTTCATGCGCTTTACACCAATATGACCTAAACGGCAGTGCCACAAATAAGTTGCACTATCATTATCAACTCTGCATCTTTTGGTTTCAATATTATGAATATGTGTATTACTACTATCGAGATTTAATAAAAATAGACCACTCTTTAAGGGTGCATGACCATAAAAGATATTACTCATATAAATAGAACAACCATTATTCTCTGATTTAAATGAATAACCGTCTCGCATCAAACAAGATCCAGATATAATGTTCATGCTCAACGCTGGCACCAAATAACAATTATTCAGGTCTAAAACTAATCCCGAAGGTAGATGTAGAGGTAGCGTGATGACCGCGATCACATCGACTTTGGAACCATTTCCCACGCGCATCGTCACCTCGTCCTTAGCCAATCTTCGTTTAATCTGTAGTCCCTGTTTCGAGTTGCGAATATTAGCAACATAACAAGTATCAAATACCCAGGTGCTACTGCGAGCATTAGTAAGGTACACATCAATAACATGTATATCACATATACCTTTGTTCACCTTGCCATCCTTCTTATCCGCCAAATAATTGGGGCAGTTCCGTTTCCAAAGACCACCTGTTTGCGAGAAGCACTCGGTCTCGTGTTTAGGTCCAAACTTGGGTTTCTTCTCCTGAGCAGCAACTTGTTTGCTGTTCTTCTTGAAGTTGCCCTTCTTCTTCCCTTTACCCTTTTTCTTGAAACTGGTGGTCTTATTGACCATCAACACTTGATGCTCCTTCTTGATTTCTACCTCCGCAGCCTTTAGCATTGCGAAGAGCTCGGGAATTGTCTTATCCATCCCTTGCATATTATAGTTCATCACAAAGCTCTTGTAGCTTGGTGGCAGTGATTGAAGAATTATGTCAATGACACTATCATCCGGAAGATTAACTCCCAGTTGAATCAAGTGATTATTATACCCAGACATTTTGAGTATATGTTCACTGACAGAACTATTCTCCTCCATCTTGCAGCTACAGAACTTATTGGAGACCTCATATCTCTCAATCCGGGCATTTGCTTGAAATATTAACTTCAACTCCTGGAACATCTCATATGCTCCATGACGTTCAAAACATCGTTGAAGTCCCGGTTCTAAGCCGTAAAGCATGGCACATCGAACTATCGAGTAGTCATCGCTTTGCTCTGCCAGACGTTCTTACGTCGTGGCCAGCATCTGCAGCAGTTCGAACCTCGCGGTGCTTCCAGGACGTAATTCTTCTGTGCAGTAATGAGGATAATCCTCAAGTTACGGACCCAGTCCGTGTAATTGCTTCCATCATCTTTCAACTTTGCTTTCTCAAGGAACGCATTAAAATTCAATGGAACAACAACACGGGCCATCTATCTACAACAACATAGACGAGAAAAATACTATCAGGTACTAAGTTCATGATAAATTTAAGTTCAATTAATCATATTACTTAAGAACTCCCACTTAGATAGACATCCCTCTAATCATCTAACTGATCACGTGATCCAAATCAACTAAACCATGTCCGATCATCACGTGAGATGGAGTAGTTTTCAATGGTGAACATCACTATGTTGATCATATCTACTATATGATTCATGCTCGACCTTTCGGTCTCAGTGTTCCGAGGCCATGTCTGCATATGCTAGGCTCGTCAAGTTTAACCCGAGTATTCCGCGTGTGTAAAACTGGCTTACACCCGTTGTATTTGAACGTAGAGCTTATCACACCCGATCATCACATGGTTTCTCGGCACAAAGAACTTTCGCAACGGTGCATACTCAGGGAGAACACTTTTACCTTGAAATTTAGTGAGAGATCATCTTATAATGCTACCGTCAATCAAAGTAGAATAAGATGCATAAAGGATAAACATCACATGCAATCAATATAAGTGATATGATATGGCCATCATCATCTTGTGCCTTTTATCTCCATCTCCAAAGCACCGTCATGATCACCATCGTCACTGGCGCGACACCTTGATCTCCATCGTAGCATCGTTATCGTCTCGCCAACTATTGCTTCTACGACTATCACTACCGCTTAGTGATAAAGTAAAGCAATTACAGGGCGATTGCATTGCATACAATAAGGCGACAACCATATGGCTCCTGCCAGTTGTCGATCCGTTACAAAACATGATCATCTCATACACTAAAATTTAGCATCATGTCTTGACCTTATCACATCACAACATGCCCTACAAAAACAAGTTAGACATCCTCTACTTTGTTGTTGCAAGTTTTACGTGGCTGCTACGGGCTGAGCAAGAACCGTTCTTACCTACGCATAAAAACCACAACGATAGTTCGTCAAGTTAGTGTTGTTTTAACCTTCTCAAGGACCGGGCGTAGCCACACTCGGTTCAACTAAAGTTGGAGAAATTGACACCCGCCAGCCACCTGTGTGCAAACCACGTCGGTAGAACCAATCTCGCGTAAGTGTACGCGTAATGTCGGTCCAGGCCGCTTCATCCAACAATACTGCCGAACCAAAGTATGACATGATGGTAAGCAGTATGACTTGTATCGCCCACAACTCACTTGTTCTACTCGTGCATATAACATCTACGCATAAACCTGGCTCGGATGCCACTATTGGGGAACGTAGTAATTTCAAAAAAATTCCTACGCACATGCAAGATCATGGTGATGCATAGCAATGAGAGGGGAGAGTGTAGTCCACGTACCCTCGTAGACCGTTAAGCGTAAGCATTATGAAAACGCGGTTGATGTAGTCGCACATCTTCACGATCGACCGATCCTCAGTACCGAACGTACGGCACCTCCGCGTTCAGCACACGTTCAGCTCGGAGACAGTAAGTGCATCTAGTGCCCCTTAGTGATTTTGGTGTATTGAAGACTTATAGGTTAAGGGTCTAATGCATTTATGAGTGTACACAGGTCTATAAGTCTATGAGGAGTTTGATATTTACAGAGAAAGTCGACCCCTAAAAATGAAGTTCTTCGACTGAAGACTTTGGTATTCTGAAAACTTTCTGAAGACTTTGAAAGTGAAGAAATTGGTGTGACCTTGAAGACTTGGTATTCAATTGAGGAACATGAAGCATGAAGACTTTTGTTTTCGTAGTTTCGTTTTCTCTTTCTTGAGTCATAGGAAACACCGTACTGTTAAAGGGGGTCGAGGAAATACTAAGGAAAATTTTCCATGTGATGCTCAACTCAAAATCCTACACCTACCAATCCCTTGAGTGAAGCCATTGGAAATCTCATACAGATTCAGTCAATTTCTTGATGGATGAGACGAAGTTCTTCTAGTCATTGAGAAATTTTCCTTCTTGAGGAGTTAGGAATTCGCCATCGGATTGCCTACACATGAGGAACATGATAGCCCCGAGGAATTTGAACCTCAAATTTCCGACCATTGCTTGTACTCTGCGCCAAACTGTCTCAAAATATCTTATCCACCTAACGGTCATATCATTGAAGGGCATTTATGTCTTATCATATCGGGCTGCTCCCTAGGCTATAAATAGCCGCCCCTACAACCACTAGCTGGTTGGCTGCTCCGAGAGAAACTGACACTTGTCATTTGAGAGCATCCCATCCTCTGAGGACTTTGAGTGAAAATCATCAAGAGAGGAAAACCCAAACCCAAACACCTACAAACCCAAAGTGATTGAGCATCACTGAAGAGATTGATCCTGCGTGGATCTGACGCTTTTTACCTTTGAAGACTGTGCTTCTTCCAGACGGCTAGGTGTCATGGTCTAGAGCATCCAAGAGGGATTGTGGATCGCCGAGTGACCAAGTTTGTGAAGGTTTGCAAGTCGCCTGAAGACTTACCACGAGTGATTGGACGAGGTCTTTGTGACCTTAGTTCAAGGAGAATACGGTGAGGACTTGGTGTCCTGAGCTGCGTGCTCAGTACTGGGTGTCCGGGACTGTGTGTCCTCGAGTTTAAATACTCAGCCGCTCCAACCAGACGTACAACTGAGACAACAGTTGGAACTGGTCTACCAAATCATTGTCTTCACCAAGCTTACTGGTTCTATTTCCTCAACTCTTTCATTTCCTCATTACTGTGTTAAGTGCTTCATCATATCTGTGTTTGAAGACTTTGACTGAAGAATTTCTCAATTTCCTTAGTTCAATTTCTTTAGTCTGTTTGTCTTCGTCTTGTGTTATCCTGTGATTACGCTTTCTGTACTCTGTGCTTGTCTTCATTTCATCATGATGACCATGCTTGTATTATGTTATGCTTACTTCTGAGTACTTATTCCGCTGCAAGTAGTTCTTCGCAAAGGAATTTCCTCACCGCAAATTCCTCGATGAAGAATTCATAAAATCGCCTATTCACCCCTCTAGTCGATATAACGCACTTTCAATTGGTATCGAGCGAGGTACTCCCTTGTTCTGTGTGATTTTGGTTTAACCGCCTGGAGTTTTAGTTATGTCGACCGCAGGTATGAAGAAAGTGACATGCCCCATCTTTGACGGTCACGAGTATCCGAAGTGGAAGGCCATGATGAAGATGCGTCTCATGGCGATGAACAGCGAACTGTGGACGTCACTGAGATTGGTCTTACTGATCTGTGCAAGACGGCGGGAGCTGATGACATTCACAAGTACACTCTTCTCAACCTCACGGCGAAGGACGCCATCGCTCCCTATCTGCCTCAAAATCAGTTCAGAACATCATGCATCTCGATCATGCGAAGCTTATCTGGGACCGTCTCTCGAGGTCTATGAAGGTCATCGAACCCGTCATGATCCTTGGTTTGAGGACTTCAAGGAATCTCTCAAAGCGATGACATTCGAACCAGAATCATCATCCTCTTCATCATGCCTCATGGCAAAAAGTGCTGAGGTAACTGAATGCTACCTATGCGAGTCTAGTGATGATGAATCTGGTGATGAATTTGGACCCAGCTATGTCAAACTTGCTTCCCTTGCCACTAAACAACAAAGAGCTTTGGAAAAATTTCAATATATGCTAAATAAGAGCGATGATATGTTGGGTGAATAAATGGATCAGTCAAAAGCTTTGGCTAAAAGTCTTCAGATACTTCATACTAAGTATGACAGCCTTCAAGGTCATCATACCACTCTCTTATCTGATCATGAGAAGCTTTCTTATGAATTTCTTCAAAAGAAGCAAGATCTTGAGAAGCTAAGAGTGAGTTATGAAGATCTTCAGAAGGAGCGCCATTCATTGCTTGCTCAACAAATCAGCGCTTCTCAGGAAGAATTTGTTCCTCCATGCTTAAAGTGCATTGAACGTGAATCTGCTAATTCTTCACCTGAATGTTCAAATGTTTCTATTGTTACAAATTCTTCACCTACCTCTGCTATCACTAATTCCTCATCTGAGGACATTGCTAGTATCACTGACGATGCAGGGCTGAAGGAATTGTACATGACAGGCATGTACAAAAGCCTCAAAGGGCATCGACTCTTTGTGATGTGCTTAAAAGCAGATCCTCAACAGAACCCTAGGAAAGAGGGTATTGCCTTTGAGAGGAAAATCAATGCTGATGGTACATATTGGAAGCCCGAGCGAGATCCCAAAACCTCATGGGTTGTTGCAAAGGGACCACCAGTTGATCCATCTAACTTATCGGCTTTACATGTGAATCTCCTCATTCTTCCGATGAGTCATTTGACTCAACTATAAACTGTTCAAAAATCAGAATGGTGGAGTATTTGCTAGATATGTTGGCTCTAATCTGCAGAACGGTTCCCCTATGAAGAAAATCTGGGTTCCCAAAAGGTGCCTTGAAAGTCTTCAGGTGAATGTCCTCATGACACCACCTGTGAAGAATAGGAACCCCAGGTCAAACTCTTTATATGAACCAAATTCTTCATATGGATCCAAGTCCTCATACAGACCAAATTCCTCACGTGGATCAAATTCCTCAAAAGGATCAAAGTCCTCATATGATTATCATCATGCTAACAACTCTATTTCGCAGGGTAGAGCTAAGGGCTATGAATATGTGCATTATTCCTCAAACCATTATGTTCATAAGTCCTTGGAGAATTTCTCTGCTTATTCATATGCTTACCCTAACCCCTCTTATGTGAAACGAAATGGTTTGGCTTCTTTGCCACCATTCTCATATGGAGCTCGCAGAGTGATGAACTCTTTGCCACCCCTTTAGATGTGGGTGGTGAATAAAAAGAACTAATCTCTTTTGCAGGGTCAGGTCTCTAGACGTGCTTTAACGTCTGAAGAATTTGCTGGGGGCCTGAGAAAAATGCCTGAAAGGACGCAGGCTAATCATGAAGAAATGAACTTTCATTTCACACGCCCTCATCTTGCTATATCTGTTTCTTCGCTTGATGAAATTCATCGATGAATTTGATATCATATTGTTCACTGATGAAGTATATGAGTACATAAGTTGCACTAATTCATCTGCGGGATGATCAACCCAAAGCCACTGAGTGGGTCCTCCATAGTGGATGTACAAATCACATGACTGGTGACAAGAATCTGTTGATTGATGCTCCCTTATCACCATCGCATCTGAAGCATATCATCTTCACTGACAAAGGCAAAAGTCAGGTATTGGGTCTAGGTAAGGTTGCGATCACAAATGATCGACACATGGACAAAGTCATGCTTGTTGAGACCTTAGGATACAACCTTATGTCTGTCTCAATGCTTTGTGATCTTGATATGGTTGTTGTCTTTGGCAAGTATCGTTTTGTTGTGGTTATGGAAGCTGACAATTCCAAAGTCTTCGAAGGCTTTAGGAGAGGAGACTTGTATATTGTTAATTTCTCTACAGGACCGCAACCAGCCGTGTGCCTACTTGCAAAAGCTTCAGAAGGCTGGCTATGGCATCGACGACTTCGTCACGCAGGCATGAGGAATTTGCAAACGCTTGCGAAGAAGAAGCATGTCATTGGCATTGAGAATGTCAAATTCCTCAAGGATCACTTATGCGGGGCCTGTGAAGCTGGAAAAATGACCAAGGCCAAGCATCCAGCGATGACTATCATGACCACTACTCGACCATTTGAATTGCTTCACATGGACCTGTTTGGTCCTAATTATTACTCAGTAGTCACTAATGATGCATCTCTATATGGCTTTGTTTTTGTTGATGATTACTCTCGTTACACATGGGTACACACTGTTACTTACAAACATGAAGTGCAGGAAGTCTTCAAACGATTTTCCTCGAGGGCTTCAACCAACTTTGGTGTGAAGATCAAGCACATCAGGAGTGACAATGGAACTGAGTTCAAGAATTCTGGTCTTGATGACTATCTTGATGAACTTGGTATTACTCATGAGTTATCTTCTCCTTATACTCCTCAGCAAAATGGCGTCGTGGAGCGCAAGAACAAAACTCTTGTTGAGATGGCTCGCACTATGCTTGATGAGTTCAAGACGCCTCGTAACTTCTGGATTGAGGCAATTTACACTGCGTGCCACATCATCAACAGGGTATATCTTCACAAATTCTTCAAGAAGACTGCCTATGAACTCCTCACTGACAAGAAACCCAATGTGAGTTATTTCAAAGTCTTCAGTGCTAAATGTTGGATTAGAGATCCTCATCACAATGCTAAATTTGCACCGAAAGCACATGAAGGTTTTATGCTTGGTTACGAAAAGGACTCGCACACCTACAGAGTCTTAAACAATGTTCTTCACAAGATTGTTGAAACTGTAGATGTGCGGTTCGATGAAACTAATGGCTCGCAAAGAGAGCACCTACCTTCTGTGATAGATGAACCAGCACCTGAGGATTCTATCAAGTTCAAGGCTACTGAGGATGTCATTCCTACTGAAGAATCTGTTGAAGAATTCATTCCAGAACGTGAAGAACGTCGAACTGATGCACCTGAAGAAAATGCTGAAGAAAATGGTGCTGAAGAAAATGCTGATCAAATTCCTCGACGACAACCAGCTCATCCTCGCGTTGCAAAAGAAGTGCAAGTTGAAAATATCATCGATGACATTGAAGCACCAGGTCCTCTCACACGCTCAAAAGCTTCACATTTATCTAACTTTTGTGGGCACTATGATTTTGTCTCTATCACAGAGCCCACTAAGGTAGATGAAGCATTTCTGAGCCCGAGTGGATTCAGGCCATGCAAGAAGAATTACATCGGTTTGAGCTCAACAACGTCTGGAACTGGTCAAATGTCCAGATCCTCGCAAGCATAATATCATTGGCACAAAGTGGATCTACCGCAACAAGCAAGATGAAAATGGCCTTGTGGTGAGGAATAAGGCACAACTTGTAGCTCAAGGCTACACACAGTTGAAGGAATTGATTTTGATGAAACTTTTGCACTGTTGCTAGACTTGAGGCTATTCAGATATTACTTGCTTATGCTAACCATCATGATATCACTTTATATCAAATGGATGTGAAAAGTGCATTCCTCAATGGTAAGCTTGAGGAAGAAGTATATGTTGCTCAACCCCCAGGTTTTGAAGATCCAAAGAATCCTGACAAAGTCTTCAGACTCAACAAGGCCCTCTATGGCCTCAAGCAGGCCCCTCGGGCATGGTATGACACTTTGAAGGAATTCCTCATGAAGAATGGCTTCACACCCGGTTCACTCGACCCTACTCTCTTTACTAAATCTTATGATGGTGAACTATTTGTGTGCCAAATATACGTTGATGATATTATCTTTGGCTGTACTGACCTTACAGTGATGAATTTGCCTATGTGATGTGTGAAGAATATCAAATGTCTATGATGGGAGAGTTGAAATTCTTCTTAGGTCTTCAAATTTGTCAACAGCGCAATGGCATATTCATATCTCGGGATAAATACCTCAAGGATGTTCTGAGGAAATTCGGCATGCAAGATAGCAAAGGCGTCAGAATTCCTATGCCCACAAATGGCATCTATGCACTGATGAAAATGTCATTGACTTCGATCACAAGGTATATCGCTCCATGATTGGTTCTTTATTGTACTTATGTGCATCTAGGCTAGATATAATGCTTAGTGTTTGCATGTGTGCCCGATTTCAAGCTACACCGAAGGAATCACACCATAAGGCTGTGAAGCATATTCTTCGATATCTAGCTCACACACCAACACTAGGATTATGGTACCCCAAGGGCTCGCTTTTGATCTCATTGGATATTCGACTCGACTATGCTGGTGATCGTGTGGACCGCAAGTCAACATCTGGTACTTGTCATTTCCTCGGACGATCTTTGGTCTGTTGGTCCTCGAAGAAACAGAACTGCGTATCACTGTCTACTGCGAAAGTTGAGTACATTGCTGTTGGTTCTTGCTGTGCTCAATTGTTGTGGATGAAGCAAACTCTCAAGGACTACGGCATCAACGTGAAGAAAGTGCCTCTCTACCGTGACAATGAGAGTGCCATCAAGATTGCTCACACCCAGTTCAGCACTCGAAGACAAAGCACATTCAGATTCGTCATCATTTTCTTCGTGATCATGTGTTGAAGGGCGACATCTCCATCGAGCACGTGAAGACTGAAGAACTGCTAGCCAAGATCTTCACAAAGCCCTTGGATTAGAAGAGATTTAGCAAGTTGCGGTGTGAGCTAAATATGTTAGAATCTTCGAATATTCTTTGAATAGGACACTCATCCTAACACTTATGCAAAATTGATGACTTAGATGTGCAACACATGAAGAAACGTTTTTCTTCAATCAATGAAGAACAACACTCTAAGTGTGAAGAAATTAATGAAGAATTTGATTCTCAGAACCCTACGACAATTGTACGCGGTGTCTGAAATCATCATTCTTATACGGTGGGTCATGCCGCCACCAAAGTTGAAAATCTTCAATTTGAGTTTTTCCTCATTTTTGAAATTCTTCAGTTTTTCAAATTCTTCAACTTTGCAAAATCTTCACTGGTTCCGTCGTTTTTCTTCATTGGCTATATATATATATATATATGGGTTTATGTCATGTACAGCATTCACTTATGGCTATTTCTTCAAGTTGTTCTTCTGTTAAGTGAATGTGATCGGACCCTTCCCCCCTCTATGCTATACTCAACACAATCTATTCACAAATTCTTCATGTGTGTTCTATTGGAAACTCGTTCAAAATCTTCACTGTGTCCTTGTCAGCTGACGAATTTGCGAACGGAACTTCTAACTTATCTTATCCAAATTTTCGGCTTTGCCGCTCAAACCGTTCCGCTTCCCACGATAGACTTATCTATTCACCCATGATCTAACACGATCTCCACTTTTCAGTACGTGGGTGACACATGTCATGCGAATGAGAAGGGTCAGGGGCACGTTCGTCCTAAATCTTCGGGTGAACAGTTTTTCACCGTGGCTATAAATACCCCCTCTCCCCTTCCTCACTTCCTTTATTCCGCTCGAGCTTCTCAAACCCTAGCGCCGCCGCTACTCCATCGTCGCCGGTTAGGAAGAGCTTCACTTCCTCGACCTCATCACCGTCGTACTCGCGCCGGCCGCGGAAATCTTCACTCTGTCGCCACCGTAGCCGTCTTCCTCCGCCGAGTTAGGGCATGGAAGATCTGCACTGATGAACTTCACCTCTCCATCTCACAGTTCGTCGTGTTCTTCATTCAGGGTAATTAAAAGTTACTTTTACTGCCCTCTTTGATTCAAATGATTTCTACAAAATCCTCAAAGGTGTTTTATTCTTCAAATCCTCACACACTAAACACCTCACATGTCATCTGTTCTTGATTCGTTTCTCTAAGCATCATTCTTCTTCAAGATTCCTCAATTGTGTGGATCTTCGATCTATACAACTCTGGAACCTAAGACAAAGAACGCTTATTGAAATTCTTCAAGACTCATCTGTCAAAATTCCTCAAACTTGTTCTTTTGAAAACCTTCGAGAACGCATATGACCTCTCCAAATTCCTCGCAACTATACTCTGCTCACGGTACTCATGTCCGCTGTTGAATCACTAGGTTCTCATCAACTTAACTCATTTGCAGCGTTCCTTGAAGAAAAGTTGCATACTTCTTCGAGAATTCGATTGTTCAAATTCCTTAACTGAGGAAAATGGCGACGGTAAGAAGCCACGTAAAGGAGGAAAGAAGCCCGAGGTCATGACTGCCTTTGAGATCCTGATGACATATACAAAGACTATTGCACTCCTGATGAGGCCAAGTTTTGTAAGGAGAACAAAAATCAGCGCAAGGTGCGCATCCAGAGTATAGAAAGGAGATGGGCAAGAGAATGGAGGGAGTACAGGTATGTAACTCCAAAGTACATGAAGAAATTCACACTCAATCCTCCATGCCCAAGACCACCATTGGCACCTGGCCAAGTAGCAGATCCCACCAGCCTCAAGCACGGTGAGGATTATCCTGATGAATGGGCAAAGCGCTAAGCCAAGCTGGCCAGGCAAGCCAAAGAAGCAGTGAGGAAATTCAATGAGGACTCTGCTGCTGCTGCCTCTGCTGAGGCCTCTGCTGTCAAGCCAAAGAAATCTATGGCAAAGAAGCCCGCGCGCAAGCCAAGTGCTTCACCTCCAGTGCCCTCAAGGCCTAGTTCCTCAGCAATGCCATCATGGCCAGAATCCTCAAAGCCCTCACGGCCAATTCCTCATGCTGCTCCTGCTCCTCCAAAATCTTCAGCTCCTCCGCCAAAGTCTTCGGCCGCTCCGACAAAGTCCTCTGCACCTGTGCATCTTGCCACGTGCCAAAGGACGGCAGGCATCTCCATTGCCTCAGGTGTCTCAGCTAGTTCCTCAGCTGCACCAAATTCTTCAACGGGACCATCCCTGCTGAAGACAAAGGCAACTGCTGGACGAGGTCCTTGCCCTAGTCCTCAAAAGAAGCAAGTCGCCTTCCAAGTGCCGTCTGAAGAAGACGAAGCTGATGATGATGAACTTGCTGAAATCATCAGAGACAGGCATGTCAGGGCCGCTAGAGCCAAAGGCACTAATGTGACACCGCTATTGGATCCTAAGTTGATCCTCGATTATATTGATCTCTGGCACAAGGATCCAGACACTCCTATGCCTGATTTCCATTTGACTCCTGGCCAAAGTCACATGCTGACCAATTTCATCTCTGAAGAAAAATGGAAATTTGAGAAGGCCAGGCAGATCAAGAAGGCACAGTATAGGAAATAAATTTTTTTGAAGACCAACGTTGTCTCTATGACAACTGATGAGCTTATCAAAATCCAGTCTGAAATCAAAGCCTTCAGCAATAACTTCAATGCCTACTATGTTGATTGGCAAGGTGCCAAAGTTAGATTTGTTAAACTGACTGAGAAATTCACCTCCAATGTTGCAGCTCCATCACAACAGGAAATTCCTCAGGCTGAAGCTTCTGCTCAGCAAACTGAAGGACATGCCAGCACCGCTGATGACTTTCGATCTGAAGAAAATGTTAGTTCCAGGCTGATGACGCATTCCAGCCACCGAAGAAATTGCCGGGCATCCACTAGTGGTGCGCTCAAGAAAATGAAGAAGTCGAGGCAATCTGCATCGGTTGTGCTCAAGAAAATCAACCAGATTCCTCTGCTCCTCCCGCGCCTACACCAACTCCAATCCTTCCGTCTACATTAGATGTGAAGAAGACCAAGGCTGCAGAGCGCAGTAGCTGTGAAGAAAAGGAAAGCATCACCTGCTTGATTCCTCACTCCAAAGAAAATGAAGCCTCGACAAGTTCATTTGCAAATCCAATTGATGTTGTTCGATCTCAACCATGCCATCAAAGGACCTTGTTCCTTATGGTGAAGAATATGTGATCCCTAGCGGATCGATGAAGAAAATCATTCTGCCGCTTCGTCGAGCAGATTGATGAAGAAATTGAAGTGGATGCTATCCCTTCAACACTGTTGTCTCCTCGCCCATGCCTCGCCTCACAGTGAAGAGGTCAAGTTGAAGAAATAGAAGATGAAGACGTGGCTATTTGGTGCACTACGCCAGTGATGAATGATGACTTTTGGGAAAGTCGTTACCCCAATTCTCCACTCTTCACCCCTTTACAGCAAATACCTCAGTCCCCTACACCAACCGTTCAAATGGGCTCTGAAGAAACTCACCCCACTTTATCTCTACGTGAAGAAATTCCAGCCACTAGTGCTGAAGAAACTATTGCTGCTGATCACTTGAACAAGCAGACTGCCACTGAAGAGGAACCAGGAATTCCTCAGACTGAAGAAACTAAGATTGCGATTCCTGAAGTCTTGATGCAACTCACTGACAATCCACTGCCAAAGCCAAAGGATCCATTCTCAAGGAAGCAAAAGTTCAAGGCTGAAGATTTCTTCAAGAGCATGTGTTCTTCACAGACACAACCCCTATGATTCTCGCTTTCGCATAAGGAAGAGGCATTCGGACAGCCAGCCGTGCCAATTTCTATTCCTCAGTGCTGTTCAACAAAGACAAAGTCTTCGATCATGCACACATTCCTCATGTGGACATGGAATCTCTGCCGGGCTTCGAGCCAGTCCTCAGTGTTCTTCACGATGCTGGACTGTTAAATTTCTGCACTGACATATGTGATTGGAATGAAGAACTCATTCTTCAATTCTTTGCGACGCTGCACATCACAGGAGATTCTGAAGATGTGAACTCATGGGTGCTGGACGGATGTCGAAAACACTCACTACAAGGCACCACCATCGAATTGCTTCGTGCTCTACCACTCAGTCCTCCCCTTGAAGGTGCTCGTTGCGTCTACAATGAACCTGAGCTTACAAATCACTACATGCAAGTTTTGATGAAGCCTTTGAAGCCAGGGTAGGCCCCACGAACCAAATTCCTCGTCACGGAATTACTGTACGTGCCTCGGACTGTCTATCGCATTTTGACGAAGACATTGAGTCCTATCAAAGGCCACGACTCGAATGAAGAAGAAGTCGTTGGCATCATGAAGAATCTGCTTTTCAATATCATTCATGGCGTTCTCGTCAACTTCCATGATTTCTTCGTGAGGACTCTGGCCAATGTCGCTATGTCACCTTTTGAGCTGAAGCCTTATGCACCTTGGATTATGAGGTTCATCGGAACAAGGTCTTCACTCAATTACAAAGCTGATACTCTGAATCACTGCAGCTACTTGCCTCCGATTGAAGTCCTCAAACGGTCATTTTTAGCTGATGACAAAGGCAAGGCCGCTGCTGTGATAGATGAAGGCATTCGTCCATTGGATGGTCAATTTTGCAAGGCTGCATCCTACTCAACCAATGATGACTCTGCCACCCATGACGCTGCCGCCAACACAACCAAGCCAAATCCTCAAGGCACAGCACCCAGCGTGATGACTGATCGTGAGCTTCTAATCTGTCTTCATCAGAAGGTTGATCGCAATCATAAATGGGTCAAGCGTCAGTTTGGTTCAATTCTTCACAACATGACCTCAACCCATAATGCAGTGAAGAAAAATCAATACTACCTCCATGAAACCTTCAACCGTACCTGGGTGTTTTGTCTCATGTCTACAGCGAAGAAGATCTGAAGAAAATGGGTCTCAAGGAAGAATTTGACTGGTCTACACTGAGGGAGTCCTGGATTAGGGGGTATCCGGACGGCCGGACTGTGTACAACGTCCGGACTATTGAAGCGTGAAGATACAAGACTCAAGACTTCAGCCCGTGTCCGAATGGGACTTTCCTTGGCATGGAAGGCAAGCTTGGCGATCCAGATATTATATTTCCTTCCTTGTAACCGACTCCATGTAAACCCTAGCCCTCTCCGGTGTCTATATAAACCGGAGAGGTTGGTCCTTAGAAGGCCGATCACAATTACAATCATACCATCATAGGCTAGCTCTTAGGGTTTAGCCTCTACAATCTCGTGGTAGATCTACTCTTGTACTACCCATATCATCAATATTAATCAAGTAGGAAGTAGGGTTTTACCTCCATCGAGAGGGCCCGAACCTGGGTAAACATCTGTGTCCCTTGCTTCCTGTTACCATCAGCCTTGACGCACAGATTGGGACCCCCTACACGAGATCCGCCGGTTTTGACACCGACATTGGTGCTTTCATTGAGACTTCCTCTGTGTCGTCGCTGTCAGGCTCGATGGCTCCTCCAATCATCATCAACGACGCCGTCCAGGGCGAGAATTTCCTCCCCGGACAGATCTTCGTGTTCGGCGGCTTCGCACTGCGGGCCAACTCGCTTGGCCATCTGGAGCAGATCGACAGCTACGCCCCTGGCCACCAGGTCAGGTTCGGAAACCTGAACTACACAGCGGACATCCGCGGAGACTTGATCTTCGATGGATTTGGGCCTATGCCAGGAGCACCGTACAGTCATGTCGAGCATGGCTTAGATCTGCCGTCGGACAAAGCTCGAAGCATCACCCCCGTACTATCCCCGGACCTAGATCCGGAGTAGGTTGCGCTGCCTAAGGACGGAGGGATGGACCCCACCCCCAGGTCGCGCACTCATCGGCGGTGGAGCCGAACACGGGCCTTACCTCTGCGGTGGCCTGTGACTCCGAACCCCCGGATTCGTATCCGGACGTTGGTTCCAGTCCGCACACTCCTGAGCCCGTCGGGCCAGGATGGGCTCCGGTAATGGAGTTCACCGCTGCGGATATCTTCCAGCACTTTGACGACATGCTGGACTCATTAAAGTCTCTCTCTTTGTTAGGAGGCTCTTCGCCGAACTATGTCCGGCTCGAGTGGGAGGCAGGCGACGAAGGTACTGACGGTCGATGACTTAACCGAGGTACTGAACTTCGACTCCGAAGACATCGACGGTATGGACGACGATGCAGGAGAAGAACATGAACCGCCGCTCACTGGGCGGTGGACAGCCACCTCTTCTTACGATATATATATGGTGGACACTCCGAAGGAAACAAATGGCGATGAGGCGACGGAGGATAAAACCTCAGGGAAAAAAGCAAAGAATGGGCGCCGTCGACGCCACTCCAAGCCCCGCCACACCAATATCGGCCCAAGAGACGAAAACAATCCGAATGGTGCCAAAGAAGAATACAACCCTGAATAGCCCGCCTTCAAGCAGGCCGAACGGGAGGATGAGCAGGTCAGCGTTTAAGAACAGGCGAAGGACGAATACCCGGAGGAGGACAGCTACATGCCCCCCTCCGAAGACGAGATTAGCCTCGGCGACGACGAGTTCGGCGTGCCTGAGGATCCCATAGAGTAGAGCGCTTCAATCGCCGCCTTATAGCCACCGCGAGGAGCCTGAAAAAGAAGCAGCAACAACTCCAAGCTGACCAAGACCTGCTCACGCATGATGGATCAAGTCCCGCAGCCGAGGAATACGGACTCGAGCACCACCACGGCTGACCGCCACCTCGTGGCCGGGATAAAACGGCATATCAGTCTTGCATACTAGCCAACACCCCCACGCCAACATACTATGATCCAGGGCAACAAATATGGACAACCAAGATCGATCTACTGATCGCGGGAGCGCGCCTCGGTACACGACGAGGACCGTCACGCCGGACACACCTTCAACAAGTCCGGCCTGGCCGAATATAGCCACCTAGAGCAATTCGACTTGCGTAGCCACATAGCCCGGCACAGAGGCGCCGCACACCCCCTCTGCTTCACTGACAAAGTAATGGATCATGAATTCCCAGAAGGGTTCAAACCCGTAAACATCGAATCATACGATGGCATAACAGACCCTGCAGTGTGGATCAAAGATTTTCTTCTCCATATTCACATGGCCCGCGGAGACGATCTGCATGCCATCAAGTATCTTCCCTTAAGCTCAAAGGACAAGCCCGGCATCGGCTAAACAGCCTGCCAAAGAAACTCCATTGGCAGCCGGAAACTGGAAGACGATTCCTCGACAATTTCCGTGGCACATATGTGCGACCACCGACGCCGACGACTTGAGCCACATTACTCAACAGCCCGGAGAGTCAGCCAGAAATTCGGACTCGTTCCTAACTAAGAAGAACTAAATAGTCGATCGTCCGGACGCCAAGCCCTAGCGGCTTTCAAGCATAATATCCGTGATTTAGTGGCTCGCCGACACCTCGCCAGAAAACCCAAGTCCATGGCAGCTCTCACAACACTAATGACCCACTTTTGCGCATGCCAGACAGTTGGTTGGCCCGCAAGCAGACTACGCTACTGATGCGGCAATTTGATGGTCACGATAATAATGACAAGCCGCGCGTAATGATATAAGCGACGGAACAACGGCGACAACAATGAAGACACAGCAGCCAACGCCGGATTCAGTGGATCCAAGCCCGTCACGGAAGAAGCCGCTTCAAAAGAAATAATCAAGGACCGCCCACCGACCGTGATATCGAGCACTCGTGCAAATTCATGGCACCCGGACAAGCCAGCCAACCACACCAATAGAGATTGCTGGGTATTCAAACAGGCCGCAAGATAAACGCCAAGACAAGGACAAGGGGCTGCACAATGACGATGACGAGGAGCCCCAACGTCCGAACACGGGCACAGAAGAAATCCCCGTGTGAAAACGGTCAACATGATCTACGCCATGCACATCCCCAAGCGGGAACGGAAGCGGGCACTAAGGGACGTCTATGCGATGGAGCCAGTCGCCCCCAAATTCAACCCATGGTCAGCTTGTCCGATCACCTTCGATCGTAGGGATCACCCTACTAGCATCCGTCACGGCGGCTCGGCCGCATTGGTCCTAGACCCAATCATCGACGAATTCCACCTCACGCGGCCCTTATGGATAAAGTGGCAGCAGCTGAACCTGCTTTACCAGACACAAGTGCAAAATGGGCATCGACCCTTCAAGGATCAAGCCCACTAAAACCACCTTTAAAGGTGTAATTCCTGGAGTAGAGGCCTGCTGTACGGGCTCTATAACATTGGAAGTGGTCTTCGGATCTCCGAATAACTTCCGAAGCGAAGAGTTAATCTTCAATATCATCCCCTTCCGCAGCGGTTACCATGCACTGCTCGGACGAACCGCATTCGCCAGATTCAGTGCGGTACCACACTACGCATATCTCAAGCTCAAGATGCCAGGACCACGCGGGGTCATAACGGTGAACGGAAATATGGACCGCTCCCTACGAACAGAAGAACATATTGCAGCCCTTGCGGCGAAAGTACAATGCGGCCTTCTCCGACAAACCAATCCGGCGACAACAACTTCGATCACAGTCAAGCGAGTCCGGTGCACCCCGCAACAGGATCATCAGGCACGCCAAGAGCGCGACTAGCAATCTGGCCTCCGCTTAAGCCCCATCAAAGCAGCATTCGTGCCACGTGCACACAATTACGCACTTAAAATACCATGGGCATAGGCGGAGGCGCATGAACGACTCAGTCAATAGTGCGGGTAACCGCCAAATACTTTCATACTCTTTCCCTCTAACCTTTCAGGACACTGCGTTGGCGCATCGTCCTCAAAAGAGCCGAATTGCCGGACTTATAGGGAAGAGACATCCAAGGAGGCAATAGACGTTGTGCACAGAAGAAAATGCCCAGGTGGAATCTATTTATGATCATTATACCTGCTTTATCTACCTGAACACAGCCTGCCCCTGGATAGGACATGTCAAATAGTCCTATTTTATCTCTGCTTAACGCACCCATTGTAAATGTACGCTTAAACGTATATTTCGTCAATGGGAGATTATATATAGTGTCAGCTTATTATTCTTATTTGAGCATTTTTTTCTCTTATAAATGTTTATTTGATATTGCATCCGTACACTTTGGTGCGGCCAGTTTGCCAGGGGCTTCTCATGGCGCCCTGTAATATGGCAACTAAAGTCCGAACACTTTCAACAGTGCGGCACCCCAAACTTATAGCACTATATGCATCAGCTCCGAATCATGTCTTGGGTCTATAGTTGGGATAGCCCGGCTCCCTTGTTTTGGTGCCTTACGTTCCGTTATATCGGCTAAGGTAGCGCAGGGAGAACTACTGCGATTGTGTCCCGGTTCTTCCGGACGAGCACCTCAGTAGAGAAAGCCGAAAACTGATCGGCATGATGTGGCGAGAGCTGGTCGCTGTTCGAGAGGTTTTAAAATCCTTAAAGATTTTCTGCTTTAGGCGATAAATCGGCTTCGCCCGATCTAGGCGTGTATAGCGCCCCGATTCGGTCTTCCGGATTCTAGGGGCTTCGCCGAAATTTAAAATTGTAGACTTCTATGGCTAAGTGAAAGTTATAAAGCCGCATAGTCCGATTGCCTTGTTCCCTGCGCCGTACACCTCCTTAAGGGACGAAACATTTGGATAAAGAGTGTCCGGTTTTCCACTTAACACCCCAAAGCTAGTCACGTGGGAAGCCGACGAACGCCTAATTTCAGGATTTTATAAACAGCCGCATGTAAGGTAATATTTTAAATAACAAAAGCGCTACATAGTGCAAGTAACTTCGTCTTTAATTACAAACATGACAGAAGTGAATTCATTCCAAAATGGCGTCCTTGGTACACTCATCGGCGACGAGACAAGCACCCTTCATCACGCCATCGTAGTACATTTTGGGACGGCGATGCGCCTTGCCCTCCGGCGGCCCGTCCTTGACCAGCTTCTCCGCATCCAGCTTGCCCCAATGCACCTTGACGCGGGCAAAAGCTCGGTGGGCCCCTTCGATGCAAACGGATTGCTTGATCACTTCAAGCCGCGGGCAGGCATCCACCATCCGCTTGATCAGGCCAAAGTAGCTACTGGGCAGGAGCTCACTAGGCCACATCCTGACTATGAAGTCCCTCATAGCCAGTTTGGCCGCCCTGTGGAGTTCGACCAACTGCTTCAGTTGGTCGCTCAGAGGCATCGGATGATCGGCCCCAGCATACTGGGACCAGAACAGCTTCTCCGTTGAGCTCCCCTCCTGGGCACGGTAGAACTCCGTAGGGTCTGACACGCTGCGTGGTAGATCTGCAAATGCCCCTGGAGAGCTCCGTATTCGAGTAAGTAAAAGAAACGCCTCCACATGTTTGCTTTGCATAAAGAATTTCTTACCGCTGCTATCTTTACCGCCTCCCGGATCTCCTGCTTGTGCTTTCGGCCTCGGCCTTGGCATCTTTCAAACTTACAAGGGCCTTTGCAAGCTCGGCCTCCTTTGCCTTCAGATCATGCTCCACGGACTCGCACTTCTTGCCGAGGTCCTGGAGCTCTTGCTGTACCTCACCCACTCTAGCATTTTGCTTTTCGCGCTCCTTGCATTCCAAGGCCGCTTTGTCTTCGGCCTCGGACAGCGCTTTCTTCAGGGACGCCACTTCGGCGGTGGCCCCTGCTACATAGTCACGATGCTTTCGCGTTAGATTGACAAATTTTGCCTATCTTTCAATACATAAGAGCGGAAGTCACTTACCCTTGTTCTCTTCGAGCTGCCTCTTCGTGAGGATTTAGCTCTCCTCGCTTTGCTCCAGTCCCGCTTCAGTTCGCAACCTCGGCAAGACGGCAGCAGCAGCAAGCAACACAGCCCGCTTATTCACAACAATACTTATTATTAGACTCCTTCGATTATAATTGACCCTCCGCTTGGCTTTTCTTTCCAACACCAACCGAGTATCGGGGCTACCGCCTATCGGGTGGTAATTTCATACATTTTTATTACTTACCTCAAAGCCCGTCAGGAGGCTTGTGCAGGCTTCGGTTAGTCCGCTTTTGGTGGACAAAACCTTTTGAATCACCACACTCATAAGAGTACGGTGCTCTTCTTCCATGGAAGCGCCTCGGAGCGCTTCCACCAGACTATCCGACGCCGTCGATGCGACGGAAGTCCTCGGCACGGGCGGCTCGCCCTCCCTAACAAGGGGCCGCCCGCCTAAGTCCGGAGCCGTCGGTGGTTCCGGAGCAGTGTTCGGTTGGGAGCCCGCTTTGTTGCGGCTCTCATCGACGCGATCCGCGGGGATCTTGAACCCCGCATGTCCGACATTCGGAAGTCCGCCTTGGGCCGTCTGCAGTACGACCTCCCCCTGCTCAGGGAACCTTCGGGACAACACCTCCGTGTCATCCGCAGGCTGAGGAGTGGTGGCCGTCGGGAGCGAGTTCATCTCTGAAGCGCTCAGAGACCCATCCGAAGACAACACCTCCGGATGAGCCCGGACCGGACTGCATCAATGTTCGGCGTTATTAACAATTGCGAAGTGAAAATCACGATAGAGTGCGGACACTTACGATCGCGCCAGGGGCTTCCCCCTGGGCAGCCACCCTTCCTCGCTATGAGCGGCCGTGGTGGAGTAGTCTGGAAGGGACGTCTTTCCCTTCTTGGGCGTCCCAGCCTCCCCTTCTGGGGCGGCCTTCCTCTTTTTCTCCTCCCCAGTACGGGGAGGTGGAGTTCCTTCTTGCTTCCCCCCGCCTCCGCGGGAAGAATCTAGTTCGTCGTCGTCGGACGACGTGGGTATGACGGCCTTGCGTCGAGGGCCTCTCCCGGCCCCACGGCCCGTCCCCTCAGGCCTCTCATCCTTTTCGGATGGGGCGGCCTCCTCTTCTTCTTCCTCCTCCTCGCGGGAGGAGTGCGCCTCGTCGTCTTCGGACGAGGCTTCTGGCACAACCTTACGACGGAGACCCTTTCGGCCTTCTTCTCCAGCACCTTGTACGGTGCCGGGACCAGCATCTCCGTCAGAAGGGCATCCGCTAGGCCTTCTGGTAGCAGAGCCGGACAGTAGACCTGCTCCGCTGTCTCCACATAGTCCTGAAGCAAATATACACAAATACTTAAGACTCTCCCATGAATATATTGGGAAAAACTGGGTCCGGTGGCGGTCTGAGGATTCACCTGACTAGGAGCCCGCGCGGCGTGAAGCCCACGGTCCTCGGATGTGGGAGGAGGCACTTCGGAGGCCTTGAACAGCACTTTCCATGCGCCTTCGTGCGTCATGCCGTAGAGCTTCCGGAGTGTCCGGTGTTTGGCCGGGACGAACTCCCACAGATTAACTGCCCGCCTTTGGCAGGGTAGGATCCGGCGAACGAGCATGACCTGGATCACGTTGACAAGCTTGATGTTCTTGTCCTTCATGCTTTTGATGCATGTCTGGAGGTCGGCCAACTCCGTGGAATCTCCCCAGGACATGCCCTTCTTTTCCCAGGAGGTGAGCCGCATAGGGGTTCCGGATCGGAACTCGGGGGCCGCTGCCCAGCTGGTGCTGCGCGGCTCTGTGATGTAGAACCACCCCGATTTCCATCCTTTTACGGTCTTTGCGAAGGAACCGTCCAGCCAGGTGACGTTAGGCATCTTGCCCACCATGGCTCCTCCGCACTCTGCTTGCTGGCCGCCTACAACCTTCGGCTTCACGCGGAAGGTTTGCAGCCACAGGCCAAAGTGAGGCCGGATGCGGAGGAAGGCCTCACATACGACGATGAACATCGAGATGTTGAGGACGAAATTCGGGGCTAGATCATGGAAATCTAGCCCGTAGTAGAACATGAGCCCGCGGACGAAGGGGTGAAGTGGAAACCCCAGTCCACGGACGAAGTGGGCGACGAACGTGACTCTTTCGTGGGGTTCCGGGGTCGGAATGACCTGCCCAGCGTCCGGTAGCCGGTGCGCTATGTCTTCCGCCAAGTATCCGGCCGCCCGAAGATTTGTGATGTGCTTCTCCTCGACGGTGGAAGCCACCCACTTGCCTCCTGCTCCGGACATATCTAGATGTGCGGAAGAGACTTGGACTTGGGCACTGGAGCTCGAGGGGGCAAGAGTGGGCAAAAGGGGGAAGAAGGCGTGGGTAAACATGGGGAAATCTTATCCCTTTATACAGGCGACGAGAGCGGTGCGCCTCCCCACTTGCCCGTTGGGAATCACTTGCTTCCCAAGCGCCACGATTAATGATGTAGTGGGATTACCCGTAGCCGTATTGATGAGAATCCCGTGATAAGGGGGCACGATCTCTGCTTTGACAAGACGTGTCAAGGAAACTGCCTCGCAATATGCATTGTGGCTGGTTATGGAAAGACGGTTCGAATAATGACCTGGTCGTAGTGACACGTCGTGTTGCCTAAAAAATTGTCAGCAGATTGCATTTGTGAAACATCATTCTCTCTACGGTGGCATGCGAAGATCATCTTGTGGATCCGGACACGGTTCAATTGTTCGATAATTACTTTGGAGTATTCGGAGGAGGAACCCGCCCTGCAATGCCGAAGACAAGACTGCGTGCTAGACCCATCGTCATTGAAGCCTGGTTCAGGGGCTACTGAGGGAGTCCTGGATTAGGGAGTATCCCGACGGCCGGACTGTGTACAACGTCCGGACTATTGAAGCGTGAAGATACAAGACTCAAGACTTCGGCCCGTGTCCGGATGGGACTTTCCTTGGCGTGGAAGGCAAGCTTGGCGATCCGGATATTATATTTCCTTCCTTGTAACCGACTCCACGTAAACCCTAGCCCTCTCCGGTGACTATATAAACCGAAGAGTTTGGTCCTTAGAAGGCCGATCACAATTACAATCATACCATCATAGGCTAGCTCTTAGGGTTTAGCCTCTACGATCTCGTGGTAGATCTACTCTTGTACTACCCATATCATCAATATTAATCAAGCAGGAAGTAGGGTTTTACCTCCATCGAGAGGGCCCGAACCTGGGTAAACATCTGTTACACAGGTCTATAAGTCTATGAGGAGTTTGATATTTACAGAGAAAGTCGACCCCTAAAAATGAAGTTCTTCGATCAAGACTTTGGTATTCGAAGACTTTCAAGACTTTGAAAGTGAAGAAATTGGTGTGACCTTGAAGACTTGGTATTCATTTGAGGAACATGAAGCGTGAATACTTTTGTTTTCGTAGTTTCATTTTCTCTTTCTTGAGTCATAGGAAACACCGTACTGTTAAAGGGGGTCGAGGAAATACTAAGGAAAAATTTCCATGTGATGCTCAACTCAAAATCCTACACCTACCAATCCCTTCGAGTGAAGACATTGGAAATCTCATAAAGTTCAGTCAATTTCTTCAGTGACAGAGACGGAGTTCTTCTGGTCGCTGAGAACTTTTTCCTGACTGAGGAGTTAGGAATTCGCCAGTGCGGATTTCCTACACAGTGAGGAACATGATAGCCCTGAGGAATTTGAACCTCAAATTTCCGACCGTTGCTGTGCTACGCGCCTGCTGTCTCAAAATATCTTATCCACCTAACGGTCATATCATTGAAGGGCATTTATGTCTTATCATGTCGGGCCGCTCCCTAGGCTATAAATAGCCGCCCCCTACAACCACTAGCTGGTTGGCTGCTCCGAGAGAAACTGACACTTGTCATTTGAGAGCATCCCATCCTCCGAGGACTTTGAGTGAAAATCATCAAGTGAGGAAAACCCAAACCCAAACACCTACAAACCCAAAGTGATTGAGCATCACTGAAGAGATTGATCCTGCATGGATCCGACGCTTGTTACCTTTGAAGATTGTGCTTCTTCCAGACGGTTAGGCGTCATGGTCTAGAGCATCCAGGAGGAATTGTGGATCGCCGAGTGACCAAGTTTGTGAAGGTTTGGAAGTCGCCTGAAGACTTACCACGAGTGATTGGACGAGGTCTTTGTGACCTTAGTTCAAGGAGAATACGGTGAGGACTTGGTGTCCTGAGCTGCGTGCTCAGATCGGGTGTCCGGACTGTGTGTCCTCGAGTTTAAATACTCACCGCTCCAACTGGGCGTATAACCGAGACAATGAGCTTGGAACTGGTCTACCAAATCATTGTCTTCACCAAGCTTACTGGTTCTATTTCCTCAACTCTTTCATTTCCTCATTACTGTGTTAAGTGCTTCATCATATCTGTGTTTGAAGACTTTGACTGAAGACTTTCTCAATTTCCTCAGTTCAATTTCTTCAGTCTGTTTGTCTTTGTCTTGTGTTATCCTGTGATTACGCTTTATGTACTCTGTGCTTTTCTTAATTTCATCATGATGACCATGCTTGTATTCTGTTATGCTTACTCCTGAGTACTTCTTCCGCTGCAAGTAGTTCTTCGCTAAGGAAGTTCCTCACCGGCAAATTCCTCAGTGAAGAATTCATAAAAACTGCCTATTCACCCCACCTCTAGTCGATATAACGCACTCAGTGACGTCCCGCGAACTCATGATCCAGTAGAGCTCGAGGGAGAGTTTCGTTAGCACAACGGCGTGGTAACGATGTTGATGAAGTTACCGACGCAGGGCTTCGCCTAAGCACTGCTACGATATGACCGAGGTGGAATATGGTGGACGGGGGCACCGCACACGGCTAAAAGATCAATGATCAATTGTTGTGTCTTTGGGGTGCCCCCTGCCCTCGTATATAAAGGAGCTAGGGGGGAGGCGGCTGGCCAGGAGGAGGGCGCGCCAAGGGGGGGAATCCTACTCCCACCGGGAGTAGGACTCCTCCTTTCCTAGTTGGAGTAGGAGAAGGGAAGGAAGGGAGAGAGGAAGAGAAGGAAAAAGGGGGGGCACCGCCCCCCCCCCCTCTTGTCCAATTCGGACTAGAGGGGGAGGGTCGCGCGGCCGCCCTGGCCGCCCCTCCTCTTCTCCCACTAGGGCCCATGAGGCCCAATTAACTCCCCGGGGGGTTCCGGTAACCCCCCGGTACTCCGGTATATGCCCGAAACCTGCCGGAACCCTTCCGGTGTCCAAACATAGTCATCCAATATATCGATCTTTACATCTCGACCATTCTGAGACTCCTCGTCATGTACGTGATCACATCCGGGACTCCGAACTACCTTCGGTACATCAAACACAAAAACTCGTAATACCGATCGTCACAGAACTTTAAGCGTGCGGACCCTACGAGTTCGAGAACTATGTAGACATGACCGAGACACGTCTCCGGTCAATAACCAATAGCGGAACCTGGATGCTCATATTGGTTCCTACATATTTTACGAAGATCTTTATCGGTCAAACCGCATAACAACATACGTTGTTCCCTTTGTCATCGGTATGTTACTTGCCCGAGATTCGGTCGTTGGTATCTCAATACCTAGCTCAATCTCGTTACCGACAAGTCTCTTTACTCGTTCTGTAGTGCATCATCCCGTAACTAACTCATTAGTTACATTGCTTGCAAGGCTTATAGTGATGTGCATTACCGAGAGGGCCCAGAGATACCTCTCCGACAATCGGAGTGAAAAATCATATTCTCGATCTATGCCAACTCAACAAGTACCATCGGAGACACCTGTAGAGCACCTTTATAATCACCCAGTTATGTTGTGACGTTTGGTAGCACACAAAGTATTCCTCCGGTAATCGGGAGTTGCACAATCTGATAGACATAGGAACATGTATAAGTCATGAAGAAAGCAATAGCAGTAAACTAAACGATCAAGTGCTAAGCTAACGGAATGGGTCAAGTTAATCACATCATTCTCTAATGATGTGATCCCGTTAATCAAATAACAACTCATGTCTATGGCTAGGAAACTAAACCATCTTTGATTCAACATGCTAGTCAAGCAGAGGCATACTAGTGACACTTAGTTTGTCTATATATTCACACATGTATTATGTTTCTAGTTTAATACAATTCTAGCATTAATAATAAACATTTATCATGATATGAGGAAATAAATAATAACTTTATTATTGCCTCTAGGGCATATTTCCTTCACCAACATATCCGCAGTCATCAAACTTGCAGACATACTGTTTAAGGCTTTATTTGCAGGTTATTTGCACCACTTACCTTTCTTTGTCTGCGCACCTCTTTCCTCCGACAATAATAGTGAACAACTTTTTTTTTCTGAATCAAGTATTGCACTGTCACAAATGTATGCTGAAGCTACTCCTTACAGCAAGGAAAAAGAGGATGAATGCTCTATATCTTCACCAGTTTTGTAGCATGTTCCAAATAGTTGGCTCTTTCAAATGGAAATTCTAAAACTAAATGAGTTGGCCTGGAAGGCTTGCTTTTGACATAAGCATTCTGTTTATTTTTGAACGGGTAATACCCTTTCCAACATGGATTGTATCATACATAATGAAGCAGCTTTGTATCAATATACCCACATTAATTTGTGTGATCAATAATTTTTTTTGAGGTAGATGCATACAGTATCTGCCGAAGAATGTTGGTTGTGACTCAGCTGGGGGGCGTTGCTTGAAGGTAAACACAGGAGATTTAAGCATTCTTATTTGAGGTTTCATCATGTTGTTGTAATTTAGAAGCTGACATGCCTGAAAAGCTCGATAATGTTAAGGTTGACAAATACTCTACTTTACTTTTCTTTCCATCTTTATTTTTCTTGGTATCTCATTTTAGTTTCTGTATGTACAGACTGTCTTGTAGCGTTGTAAGTTAGTCTGGTTGCCGACGTGTAAACATATATAAAACCGGATAAATACTTTGTGTCATGATTATTATTGGATTTCTTTTAGCCCTTTTACATTTCAGTTAGTTATTGTAAAGCATATTCTATTTTTGCACATATAGAAGTCATTATAGTCATATATCATCTTCAATTTCAGTATTATCCATAATAGGTAGCTATATAATTTTGTACGCATACACATAACCAAAAGGTATATATAATTTTGATCTGAATTAGTACTAATATATATTTTGCTATGCAGATGTAGAATTGGCTTCTGTAGAATGAAAAAAGATTCAAGAGTTATGCATCTTGAACAAAGTAATTGCACCCTGAGGTAGTTTATATTTGTTTTCCTGGCTACATTTGAAGAGAAGACTGCACTACATACCTATATTACTGCATTATTAAATAATTACTTATTTTATTTATATGTATATTTTTCCTGCGCAGTGGTAAAGTGGCTGCGTGGTGACCATGAGGTCACGAGTTCAAGTCCTGGAAGCAGCCTAGCGAAAGGCTGCATACAACACAGCCAAAGTGGTTGGACCCTTGCCAGACCCTGCGCAAGCAGGAGCTACATGCACTAGGCTGCCTTTATTTTTATTTTTCCTGCGATTACTCTATGCAGCAACATAACCACAGTGGTGTCTCACTTTTGCAAATACAATTTGAGCGACATCAAACATTGTGTGTCCATTTGATTTATATATTTTTGCAATATTTATTTTAATTTTATACTATGTGAATCTTACCTGATTTATATTTGAGACGTGCGTTGCACATGCACGTTTACTAGTTACTGAAAAGAAATAGACATCGAAATGTGGCCTCACATCGGAGTGTGTGGCCTCTCCAGCCACCAACCTCGTCGAGTTTCCGAGCAGTTTGCGCCGATAATTTGACGGATCTTCGGCGGCACTAAATTGGAACTGAATTTATTGGGTATATCGAGACAGTCGACCAGAGAAAAGATGCGTGCGACGTGGGGTTCACTGTACCCGCAGGCAGGCAGAATCGACACGGCAACCTCCGTTCCCTGGCTTGTCGATCCGTTCATAGATCACATCATCGCAATACTACCATACCCATGCTACGCTTCCCTCAAAAAAAAAAAAAAACCATGCTACGCTGTCTGACGTGTTTATGTGGCGATACAACACACTGTTTGATGTGATCCTCTCTTGTTTTGGGACGATAGCACTCGTGGCTGATGGGCTCTGGATTTGTTAGTCATGAGCATTTAATTCAGGGGCGAAAGGAAAATTGGAATGAGGTTTGTCTTTCATGCCTCATGGTCATGCCCTCATTTCTCCTACAGGGAAAAGAAAATTATTCTTCTTCTGTGCAGAAAGGAAAACTCCTGACACAGATAATACTTCCTTCATTTCACAATGTAGTGCGTCCACGCTTGTTAAAATCTAAGTTTGATCATAAATTTTGTCACTGCGATGCTCAAACTTAGATCTTGGGAAACGCGGGCGCACTACATTACGGAATGGAGGGAGTAGTAGTTTCAGACTGTCTCTAACGGATCTCAGTAATCCTCACTCTGAAGTTTGTATTCTCCTTAAGAAGCTAATAATAGAAAGATAATATCCTTCCGAGGGGTGTTTAGATTTTAGAACACACAAGTTCAGCTAGCCTAGCTTGCTTCCACTCGCTGCCTCGTTGGCGTGTCAGGGTCTCATCTCATGGACGGATCGAAATCGCCAGAGCGCCATATAGATATACTTACTTAACAAAGCCATGCATGCATTACTCTACATATATACATACTTGATGTTCTCGCTGCAAAGCGACACCCAACTTTGCCAGGCGCGCAGAGGCTAGTTAACTCTGCCATCCATGCTTTGGAGCTCCGGAGACCGGCAAAAGAAGCCGAATTTTGTATGGGGGCATGTCGCCGCCTGCCCCGTCGAACACCTGTCATGCATCTCGTCTCGCGGCATCTTTCTTTGACAAAAGGAAACCGAGACACGGTGCTCGCCAATTGGTTTACAGCTCCGTGTTTGAATCATCCCCAGATCTGGAGCCTTTCGCGTCTGTGCGTGCAATAAAATACGGATGTGTGCGTAGGGTGTGTGATGGCAATGTCTTGTCCCAACCATCTCCCTAACCCCTCCTATTATCTTTTACTAGTTTATTATTTATAAATAAATAAACAAGCACCGATCCGGTCCGGTTCGAGGCAAAGCTGAGATTGTATTTGACGAACATGCATGCATGCATGCAGTGCAACTCATTACTGAAAGCCTGAAACCTGGACTGTTTGTCCGGCGCTGCATCAGCAGTGGTTGCAGGCTGCCAAGTGATTATGATTTCTGAACAAACAAACGCAAACGAACGAAGGGATCATTGAACGAACGAATGAATGAGGCGTGAGATAAGTCTGGTCTATGTCAGGCGACGAGTTTAAAACGATGCTCCGTACGGAACCCGCCGTGAAAAACAAACAAAAGACGAACCTGCTGCTCTGGGCCTGGCTTAGTGTAATCCTGAACTCTCCATTTGTCAATGATTGCCTCGGGTTCCGCTTGAGGCGATCTTGAATTCTTGATCAGCTGCAGCGACGTACAGACAAGACGGCGAATTGGGAGGCGACCAGTGGCGCGCGGGCTGATTAGTCTAGGTTTGTTATCTCTACGCCATGTGGGATTATCCTCCGTGACAGGCCTGGAGCAGCAGGACCGACTGACTTAGCAACCCCGACCCGAGAAAACATATTCAGGCGCAGGCGCAGGCGCGGCGCCCGGTCAAGATCTAATCTAACCACCGCCAGCGATCGATCGTCGTTCGATTGCATCTCCAACTCGGAGCCGCGTCATCGGCGGACGCCTCCCGTCAGACCCCACCGATCGGATCGTATCATATCATTATCAGTAGCGATCCATTGCTATGGAGGAATTTGTTTTAAAATCTCTTGTCGCAAGTTTTACTTGCATAAGTAAATATTTTCCGACAGCAGCGGGTGCTGGATCTTATCTCCACTCAGCTCGTCATCTTACGCCCGCGCAGTACAACTCATCACAGCACAGCTTGCTCATCACACGGTGATGGCTTTGTTGAGCAGCTTTACTTGATTAGTACTAGTAGTTGGTGAAAGGGGCAGCATGCACACACGCACGCACCGGCGATCCACTAGCGGTGGATCGACGTGGAGAAAAGAAAGCTGCTGCCCGATCGATCGATCGCCTTTTACCGGTGTCTTTTACACACACACACACTCGCAGGCAGGCAGACAGACATCTCGGTAACATGGGCTCCAATCATTGAGGTAACATAAACAGGGGTGGGTGATTAGAAAGTGGGCACTGCTGATGCTGTATAATTATTGGTTAGTACTCCTACTACTACCTCCGTCTAGGTGAATAAGTTACTCGCGTAGTTCTAGGTCATCGATTTGAGAAATTAAACATGTGTTATATGTCATGAAAAGTATATCACTAGATTTCTACACGGATGTAGTTTCTAAATATATATATATATATTGTCACATATAATGCACATTTAGATAGTTAAATCGTCGATCTAGAACTATGTGAATGACTTATTCACCGAGACGGAGGTAGTAGTAATAACAACCTCAAAGCATGACGGCATGAGAGAGAGAGTGGCGCGTGGGGTTAAACAGGGGAGTATCTGTCGCAGTACATGCCTTGTCTGATGGCTGGACGAGACTTGCCTGCTCCTTTTCATGCTCCCAACCGCTTTCCCGTATACGCCATTGATTGATTGAAAGAAAATAGGCTGCCCCACCTCCCGAAAATCGGGGAGAAGATGATTAGATTAGAAAAGAAAAAGGGAAAGAATAAATAGTAGGATCAGTGAGAAAGACAAACGGGCATTTGAAAGTGAGCAAAGCAAAGTTCGGATCCATAACGGCTAGGATGGCACAGGTAGGGATGTACTACTGATAGAGACAAGTGACAATAGACAGGGATATTATTGGGACTTGTTTCACTGAAGGAGGCAATGGCGTTGTAGACACTTGGGTTCGTCTACGCTAGGCGAGGGCATCACCAATGAATCAGGAGGGGTGGTAAAGAGAGACTGATCTTGAGGCAAATTTAACAAATTTAACTGTAGACGAAATCAAATCACAGAATGAACTGCCCGTGAAACTATTTCACGCGGCTGACTTTTTTGTGTGACACCCGACATAAAGACGCCACACTACACTGTGCAATGTCTCACAGATAGGCGCTACACACTTGGTCAGCGTTGCATCCCAGACTGCCTAAAAATTGCTAAGTCATTGTGCGAGCCTAAGAGCTAGGCTACAGACCGTATAAATGGCGCGCTTAGCTCTCCGCGTTGCACTAGTGGTTGCACTATAAAATGAAGAACCATTAGTGCAACGCCTGAAGCTAGCGCTACAATATAGTGTGGCGCTACCTCTCGCGCGCTGACACCGATTTAGTAATTTTCGGATCACACGGCGACGCTGGTCAGCGTAGTAGCGCCTATCTGTGAGCGTTCAGACAAGATAATGTGGCGCTACGCTTTCGTCAAACGTCACACAAAAAGATCAGCCACTTGAAATAGTTTCACGGATAGTTCATTTCTGTGATTTGATTTCATTCATTGGTCAAATTTGTCAATCTTGATCAGTACGTGTTCAGTTACGCAACCGAGCGACACTGTTACGTTGGGCACGTGTACGTGCGAGGACCGGTCCAGGACGTGCAGTCAAACCCGTGTATATTCTTACTGTCCTTGCAGAGAGAGAGAGAGAACTTGAGACTTGTGTGAGCGAATGTCTGGCCGGACAACCCTGCCACGAAACTCAGTTAAAAGGAGATTCTCTAGCCAGCTGCACCTCACTTCACTCGACAGTTTATTTTTTCCCCTCTCTTGCATTACAGAAACATCACGTCACCGTCACGGGCACACACCACTAGCACTGGCACTAGCGCCACCGTCACCGTGGGATCGCACGAGTGGCCGCCTTTTACTGCAGGGGCAGCGCGATGTGTGGGTGCACAGTCGCCGGACGGCCACGGCCATCACCGCCGGAGGGGGAAGGCAACGGCACGCTTTGTCCGGTCTCTCTACCCCCGGGGCCGGCGACGTGACGTGACGACGCGCGCGCGTGCGGTGCGGTGCGTTGCTCTCCGGTCTACAGTCTACACTACCAGTAGGTACAGACGTACAGTCTACCGACGGAGGCAGCAGGCAGGCATCGCCCGCCGCGAGATTTTCGTAGCTCCCCGCGGCAGATTTTCTCCCGGAAAGAAAGGTACCCCTCGCCCTGCGCCGGTGTGCGCCCGCCCGCCCGCCCGGCGCGTCCAGTCGGTCGACCCCGCCTTGACCCGCCCGCCCGTCGTCGTCCTCCTCGGGTTCGTTCCACTTCGTTCGTGTGAAATCTAGACAAGCAAAGACGTATGTACGCACGCATGCATGCATCGAGATGCTGCTCTTGGAAACCTTGGTCGAGACACGACTCGAGAGGTCCGTCTTGACGACTGTCGACCCAGCACCAGCAGTGCCCCGGTCAGTCACCAGGCTTGCAATCCTGCGCCAGTTTCGGGCCATCTGCGCGCCACTAACAGACACCTCCTCGTCAGGTTTGTACGTATAATACTGTTAGTGTGCGATGGAGTAGTCGTTTGGTCAGGTGTCACTGCCCGTGCCGCTTGGCCGCATGCATCCGTGCGCGTGCGTCACTGCCGAGCTCTGCACTCTCTGGAGGAGCAAACGGCATTTTAGCGCGCAGGTGACAAGATCAGACGGTCCACAGTGGATCACGCACCTGCAACAAACCTACATCAAGACTACAGAGCAGGGTGCATGACATGGCATGGCATGCATTCCTCCCTTCAAGCCGTAGTTTGTGGACTCGAGAGTTGCTGCTCACAGAGCTGCAGGGTTTATCCCTGTGCCTTGTGCCTGTGCCTGCGCGTCGACGGCAAACCGCATGCGCTCATAGAGGCGCGCACTGTGGCCTGCCCAATACTACGTGCTTCAGTGAAGACTGGTGAAAAAGCTCGTGGCGATGCTGCCTGCAGCCGGAGCACTGGCGCACTGCGAGTGTTGGATAGTACCATGAACATGAAGAACATATATTCCACGAGGCAAGGCCCATGGGATCTCTGCCGCGGCACGCGAGAATGTGAGACCGGTGTTCACATGATGATTCTCTACTGATCACCGCACAGCATGCTCGACTTGTGCACGTAGTATAACGTTCTGGTGCTCACTCATCGTTAACAGCCGCAGAGTCTGAAGGAACAGAAGATGCCCATCAGGAGTAAAAACATGTTTCGCGTGATAGATCAGCTGTTGTTCACAACGTTCCTTTGGTACAGCAATCTAACCGTTCTCTTTAACAGTTTAAACATGATGGAAATCGTTCGAAAACGGCGGCCCTTCCAGCTGATGAACTCGCAGAAACGCAAGTCAAACCACATCCCATTCCCATGTATATGTATCAAAGCTCGCTGTCATCGCCCTTCCGCGGTGGCGCCAGCAGACGTCTTCCCATTGACGGCGATGAGCTCCGTGTCGAAAACCAGAGTCGCACCGCCTATCATGAGAGTTCAAAACTGCTAGTTAGCATTGCTGGTCAATGAAAGAGTGCACGGCGGCATGCCGCGTTTGGATCATAAGATAGATGCAGGTGACAAACTCGCTAAAATGGCAATATCAAAGCTGACGATCCAAACAGTACACGAGATACGATTTCATCGCAAGGACAATACCAAGCAAACATACAAATAACAAGCCATACCTGGAATCTTTGGTGGGGAGCCTCGCTCCCCGTAACCCATCCTTAGCGGGTATTCTTAGCTTCGGCTTTTCACCGACACACATAACTACTAAGAGCATCTTCAGTCGCGTTCCCAACAGGCCCTTCCCAAGCGATTTTTTCACGCCGGCGTCCAAATATCGGGCCAGTCGTGTCTTCAGGAGCCCGTTTTTCGCAATTTGGGCCGAAATAGGTGCCAGTGGACCCAGGCCGAACCCGGCGCCCTGGGGGCGCCCGAAGGCGCCGGGGCGAGTGATTTTGGTCTGAAAAAGCCGCGGGCCCGCCGAGTCAGCGACGCGCGCCTCGTCTTCCTCAGAACTCCTCGGTATTACGCCGGTCAGCCTTGCCATTGATTCCTCATGGGCGGCGCGGCGACGCCTCCACTCCCATCACGCGTACACACGGCGCGGGGCTATAAAACCAGCGCCTCCCCCTCGCCTCTGGCCACACCAGCCCGAGCCCAAACCCGCCGCCGAGCTCTGCCTCTCTCCCCGCCCGCCGGCATTCATCCCCTTCCCTCTCTACCCAAACCCAAAGCGGTGGCCACGACGAGGGAGGGGTCGTCGTCCTCGACGACAGCGACGAAGACGCGCCGCCGCCACCGGTCCGCCAGGGCGACGCTGGGCAGGGGTCCAGCAGGGGCGGCCCCGTCAAGAAGGAGAAGGCCGATGAAAACGACGAGAATGGCGGCGACGTCCGCGACTTCGCCGCACTCAGCGGCTTCTTCGCCCCTTAGTTGGTTTTTTTAATAACTTATGTAACGTTGAACATGTCGAATATATGTCAAATTTGCCGAGCTTTAGCCGTACGTTTTGTCCAATTTGCCGAACTTTGCTGAATTCCATTAAAAAACCATGGTTGGGAAGCGTGACAGCCGGCAGCTGAGAACCCCTCGCCCCATCGCCGATTTTATCAGCGGTTCGCCTCGCGTGGCGATTTTACGCTTCTGGGGCCAACGGCTGGAGATGCTAACCTTAGTCCCAACCTGCACACAGACGGAAACAATAATGTGGGTTGGCGCCATTGCCAAGGTTTATGATAAGAACAATATAGGCAGTTTCTCCATGTTTCTTTTTTATAACATGTTTGTTGCCTGTACAATATGGGCCACAGATAAACCAATAATCGCATGCTGCTTCAGGAAAAGAGAATAACCTTTTATCACCTGCCCATTCCCAAGAGTGAATTCGAAGGGATCACCTCTGTCATAGCTAGAGTCAAATACTGATCCATCAGTCAGTGTCCCCTGCACGCAGCATAGTCAAGGTTTCAGCTGAATGACAAAACTGTGGAGACAAATCGCTACAGGAAAAGCATCAAAGAGTTTCTTTGAGGCAAACATGACCAACTAACCAGGTAAACAACGCAATAAAGGCCATAAATTACTAGGGTCACTCTGACATGATATTTCTCACTTTTTGCGCAAGGCATCTCAACTGATTCATGTTAAGAGACATCGCGTTAAATAGCTATCACAATTGATTCATTATAAAGTTGCTGCACAAATGAGCGTATGTATCGTGCATTTGGACCATGTTGTTCATAAAGTCATTGGAAGGAACAGTAGGAAGGTTACAGTAAGGGAAACTCAGTGGCCCTTACTTCTGAGACTTGGAATAGCAGGCTTGTTATAACTAGGTACAGTCATTATTTCTTTTGACTAGAGTACTATCAAGTATCATAAGGCTGGTTGTATTGGGGTGTATCATATACTAATATTATATATATGATACTAGTGTATGATACTACATCTGTAATGCATAGTATCATATGTTGGTATCGTAGAGGGCTACATTTATTACCATACATGACACAAAATAGCATATCTTTTAATATAATACAGTATCATGATAGTATGATACTCAAGCATCTCTTTCTTCATTTAATTCTATGCCACCTCATAAAAAATGTGAGAAAAGGCTGGAAGCGTATGCCTATGCGGTAGGGACGTGTTCATATTATATAGATCGATCGAGAGGTACAGGACACAGGTTATTACGAAAACTTGATCCTTACGTAAAGCTATACAAGAGATAATGAGGAGTTCGTCTGTAACAACCTAGCTAGGATTACAACAGAATACAACTCGTGTACACGTCTCTATACATGATGTTTAACACTCCCCTTCAATCACAACTATCTAGGTTGAGATTGCGCCAAAATGCCTCGAGCTGTCGAACCGTGAGAGGTTTGGTGAATCCATCTGCCACTTGATCTCTAGTAGGTATAAACCGAATATTCAACAATTTATTTGCTACCCTTTCTCGAACAAAGTGGTAGTCAATCTCAATGTGCTTAGTCCTAGCATGAAAAATAGGATTAGCAGATAAATAAGTGGCACCAAGATTATCACACCAGAGAGAGGCTGATTTGGGATGTTGGACACTCAATTCTGTTAATAAATTCTGAGCCCAAATGATCTCTGCAGTAGCATTAGCAAGTGCCTTGTATTCAGCTTTTGTGCTTGAGCGAGACACGGTTGCTTGTTTACGGGCACTCCATGAGACAAGATTACTGCCAAGAAAAACTGCGAAACCACAAGTCGACCGTCCGTCATCAAGAAAACCTGCCCAGTCTGCATCCGAAAAAGCACTGACAAACATGGAATCAGACTTCACAATTTTCAGTCCATGAGATAACACTACTAGAAAACATGGAACTAGTCCCGGTTCCAGAGGGCCTTTAGACCCGGTTTTGGAACCGAGACAAAAATGTCGGGACTAAAGCCCAAAACCTTTAGTCCCGGTTCGTAAGAGGGCCTTTAGACCCGGTTCTGGAACCGGGACAAAAGGGTCGGGACTAAAGCCCAAAACCTTTAGTCCCGATTTGCTTACGAACCGGGACAGAAGGGGCTCCACGTGGCCGCTGCGAGGCGCACAGACAGGAGGACCTTTAGTCCCGGTTGGTAACACCAACCGGGACCAAAAGGGAGCCATACGTCATCAGCTCGCAGGCGTTGGGGTTTTTTTTTGGAAAGGGGGGAGGGGTTAGGGGTTTTGGAGGGTTAATTTAGTGGTCTCATATTGTGTTAACTAGCTAATAGATAGAAGTGACCTCTCTTTCTCCGTGCTTGGTCGACGCTAGCTACTACACATATAGAAAGAACTCGACACACTAGCTAGTAAGCAAATGAAGGAACCATTAATTACACAAGATCGCCATGAACATATACAGAGAGAAGTGACCTCTCTTTCTCCGAGAGATTGGTCGAACAACAAGTTTTCGTATATCTATCCGACACTACTACATATATACAATATAACATCTCTTACAATCCCTAATATCTAAAATCCATTTCAATTTCCAGATGGTATTCTCCCTTCTCATTTATGATGTGATCAAGAAAGAATCCCACCAATTCCTCTTGAATTACTCGTATGCGATCATGTGGTAGGAGTTCATCCCGCATCCGCCACATCTAATTTAAAGAAGGGGTCAATACATATATATGAATGAAACTCAACACAAATGATGGTAATAAAATAAAATTATGAATATTATTGTTTACGTACTTCATATTGTTTTTCAGAGTAGCCCCTCTGAGAGGTCGCATTGTAGATGAACTCGCAAACGTAGTATCCATATAATTTATTCTCGCCTTCCTGCCACAAGACCTTTATGAGAAATAGAGTTCAATCAAACTGATAATCAAGCATGATAAATGGTATTGATGAAACTAGAATAAATGGGAGATGCGCGGAACTAGCTAGTACTACTTACTTTCGGCTGTGTAAATCGTAGCTCCCTCGGCAGTCCCGGAACCATTCCGGTGAACTCTTTGCAAACCCCGTCAGACAGAGAAAATAACTACTTGATATCAGGAAATGAACAAAGTTGGCGATATGGTGCGATAATGATCGATTGAACTTACTTCTGGAGCATTGCAATCATGTTCGCATAGTCTTGGGAATCTTTCCATCTCGAGTCTAAGGCAGTTACTACTCCCGGTCAAGCTTAATTTCTAGCAGAATAAAGTGGAAGCTGCGCACACATGCACAACTCATCAATTACATTACTATAACCTCGGGTAAGCGAAACCGAATATGCACAAGACAGTAACACTCACATGAAGTTGTAAGGAAAGACTATTTTCGCTTTGTTTTGATTTTGAAGTAACGATTGTAGCAAGTTGTCCTTAGTATCTTTGTCTCTATTTTTAACCGACCATTCATTTATGGTATTTGGGTTAATGAACCCAGTGTCATAGATTTGTGCTTTTTTGCATTCGACGATCTTCAATCTGCATAATATAGTGAGGATAATTATATATACATGCAATGAAAGAGCTGAGCTATAGAGACTTAATTACAAAATTAATACTTACACACAGTAGCAAGTCATGAGTTGTTTGTCGAGGGCGTCTTGATTGAATAACTGGAATAACTCCACAAATTCAACATGCATCACCTCAGTTCAAACGAGGTCGTGCTCCTCTTTAATTTCCAGCATCAAACTATCCTTCCCAGACTTCCTGCAGGTATCCATGTACCATTCATGCAATCTTCGCATCATCGTTGTTAGAGGAGGATGATCAGGTTTGACGAGAGGCTTCCCGTACTCGTATCCGAAGATATCTACCTCTAACATTTCAAACAGTACATCATCGCTCAGGCAATCAACAGGGTTGGTACCGGGCACTAGCCCCGGATGATTAGCAGCGATATCGCTAGACACCCCGAGCGGGGGGCACGATTGCTTCACCTGTTCGCCGAGCTGGGAATTGTTTTCCCACTTCTTCATTGTGCTAATCTTGCATCACTGGAAGTACTTCCCGACCGACGCGCATCTTCATATGTCTTTTTAATACAACAGACATAGTTGGAATCCGGCGGAGGCGGTGGTGGTCGCTTCAGGACATCCAGAGTGCGCTTCACTTTCACCAGATCTACCGTTTGCTTTGGAGGTGGAGGTTTCCGTGCAAAATGGGCCCTCACTTCGGCAGCAAAGATGTCCACGTTTTCCTCGTCGGTCCTCTCATATGGTAACTTTCCCGGAGCCTTGAGACATGGACCGTATTTGAATTTCTTCCCGCCTCTGCTTGTACTGCTAGCAGCCGGAGCGACGACATCTCTCTTGCGCCATTGCTGACACGGCGGAGTCCGTTGACACGCCGGAGGAGGCGGAGTGCTTCGACGCGCCAGAGGAGGCAGAGGAGGAGGCGGAGTGCCCTCACGCGCCGGAGGAGGCGGCGTGCCCTGATCACTCGCCGGAGGAGGAGGAGGAGGAGGCGGAGTGCCCTGACTCGCCGGAGGAGGAGGAGGAGGCGTCCAGTTTGGAAGCTTGATGTACTCCTCAAAGCATAAACCAGTTGATTCTCCCCTTCACCTATAGGGTAGTCAAGCTCCAGCTCCTCAAATCCCTCCATTATTTCATCCACCATCATAACATCATATCCATGTGGAATTAGACGACAGTGAAAAGTTCCCTCAGCTTCAGGAGGTACAACAGAGGTGACAGCCGCCTTCAAAGTTAGGTTCTGGCATTTCGTCATTAGCTCGCAATGTTGTGCCTCCGTGATATTATCCACGGGGTAGCGAGGAGCCGTGAAATCAGGCTGAACGAGCTCCGTGGAAGGTGATGTTTGCTTGAACTATGTCGGTATTTCCCCAAAGAGGAAGGGATGATGCATCACAACAACGGTAGGTATTTCCCTCAGTGATGATACCAAGGTTCTCGAATGAGTAGGAGAACCACACAACATCACGTAAACAGCTCCTGCACACAAAGAACAAATACTTGCAACCCGATGTAAGAGAGGGGTTGTCAATCCCTCACAGGTAAAAAGATAGGTAATATTATAGTAGATTGGATAAATAGATCTCGCAGGAACGCGAGATAAAATAAATAATAATAAATTGCAGCAAGGTATTTTTGTATTTTTGGTTTAATAGATCTGAAAATAAAAGCAAATAAAAATACATCGCGAAGGCAAATATAATAAAGAAGAGACCCGAGGGCCGTAGATTTCATTAGTGGCTTCTCTCGAGAAAAATAGTAAACGGCGGGTAAAAAAATTGCTGTTGGGCAATTGATAGAACTTCAAATAATCATGACGATATCCAGGCAATGATCATTATATAGGCATCACATCCAATATTAGTAGACCGACTCCTGTCTGCATCTACTACTATTACTCCACACATCGACCGCTATCCAGCATGCATCTAGTGTATTAAGTTCATGGAGAAACGGAGTAATTCAATAAGAACGATGACATTGATGTAGACAAGATCTATTTATGTAGAAATAGACCCCATCTTGTTATCCTTAATAGCAACGATACATACGTGTCGGTTGCCCTTCTGTCACTAGGATCAAGCACCGTAAGATCGAACCCATCACAAAGCACCTCTTCCCATTGCAAGATAAATAGATCAAGTTGGCCAAACAAAACCCAAATATCGGAGAAGAAATACGAGACTATAAGTAATCATGCATATAAGAGATCAAAGAACACACAAATAACTTTCATGGATAAAAAGATAGATCTGATCACAAACTCAAAGTTCATTGGATCCCAAAAAACACATCGCAAAAAAGAGTTACGTCATATGGATCTCTAGGTGACCATTGTATTGAGAATAAAAAAAAGAGAGGAATCCATCTAGCTACTAACTATGGACCCGTAGGTCTACAATGAACTACTCACGCATCAATGGAGAGGCACTAATGAGGATGATGAACCCCTCCGTGATGGTGTCTAGATTGGATCTGGTGGTTCTGGAACTTGCGGCGGCTGGAATTGATTTTCGTCGTCTCCCCTAGGGTTTCTGGAATATTGGGGGTATTTATAGAGCAAAGAGGCGGTGCGGGAGGCCACCGAGGTGGGCACAACCCACCTGGGCACGCCTGGGGGGCCAGGCGCACCATGGTGGGTTGTGCCCCCCTCGGGGCACCCCCAAGTGCTTCTCCGGCCCATTGGGTGTCTTCTGGTCCATAAAAAATCCACAAAAAGTTTCGCTGCATTTGGACTCCGTTTGGTATTGATTTCATGCGATGTAAAAAACAAGCAGCAAACAACAACTGACACTAGGCACTTTGTCAATAGGTTAGTACTAAAAAATTATATAAAATGATTGTAAAACATCCAAGAATGATAATATAACAGCATGGAACAACCAAAAATTATAGATATGTTGGAGACGTATCAACATCCCCAAGCTTAATTCCTACTCGTCCTCGAGTAGGTAAATGATAAAAACAGAATTTTTGATGTGGAATGCTGCCTACCATGTTCATCACATATTTTTTTCTTTGTAGCATGGACATTTGGACTTTATATGGTTCAAATCAATAGTCTAGTTTTGGCATGAGGATTTCAATACTCAAGCATATCGACAAGAAACCATGTCTTTCAAAATATCAACACTAAAGCAAGTTATCCCTATCCCATTATGCTTAATCATTGATCCATTCATGAAACACACTCGCATGTTAGCTACACCCAATGCTCAAGTACGATCATAGTGCCCCTTAGTTGGTGCTTTATAAGAGAAGACGGAGACATAAAATAAAAATAAAAATTGCATAAAGTAAAAGAAAGGCCCTTCACGGAGGGAAGTAGGGATTTGTAGAGGTGCCACAGCTCAAAGCGAAAAAGATAGAGATAAAACATTTTGGCAGGCATGATTTTCCTGTCAATGAAAACGATCGATTAGTTCCCAATACTTTGCATGCTAGATATATCATAGGCGGTTCCCAAACAGAAAATAAAGTTTATTCCTTTTTCAACCATACTTTCACTTTCCATGGCTAACCGTATCCACGTGTGCCTTCCATACCAACACTTTCCAAGTAATTTATTATTTGACAACATAAAGTAAATTCATTTTTCATTTCGGGACTGGGCATCCCTAATACCTTTGCCTTACTCTCGTGCAATGATAAGTGAATAAACACACATCTTGAGAATAACATATCTAGCATGGAAATATATTAGCCACACCCTACCGTTTCATGAGCGGTATGAGCACACAGAAGAGAAGTTTATTTTGAAAATTAGAAATGACACATACAAATTTGCTTAAAACGACAAAAGAATACCGCATATAGGTAGTTATAGTGGACTCATGTGGCAAAACCAGTTTAAAGGATTTTGGATGCACAAGTAGTGATCATACTTAATGCAAAAGAAGGCTAGCAAAAGATTGAGAAGTGACCAACCAAGAAACGAAAAATCTCATAAGCGAGCATTAAGCATAACTAACACCGAATAATTGACCACAAGTAGGATATAATTTCATTGCATAACTATTAACTTTCGTGCTTGCATAGGGAATCACAAACCTTAACACCAATATTCTTACTAAAGCATAATTACTCATCAACATGACTCACATATCATATCATCATATCTCAAAACTATTACAAGGAATCAAGTTTATTTTGTCCAATGATCTTCATGAAAGTTTTTTATTATATCCTCCTTGGATACCTATCACTTTGGAACTAGTTTCATGTGTTGCTTTTGATAAGCTCAAACAAATATAAGTGAAGAACATGAGCATCATATTTCTTCCTTTCAAAATAATTTAAGTGAAGTAAGAGAGAATTTCTTAAAATTTTACTAACTATCAAATAAATCTAAGTGAAGCATGAGAGCATTTCTTCAAAAATAATAAAGCACACCGTGCTCAGAAATATATAAGTGAAGCACTAGAGCAATTCCATAGCTCATAAAGATTTAAGTGAAGCATAGAGGGAAATTCTAACAAGTCATGGCATAATTTTGGCTCTCTCAAATAGGTGTGTCCAACAAGGATTCAATACTTAATATAAAAAGCAAAACAAGCAATGACTCATATGATACAAGACGCTCCAAGCAAAACTCATAATATGTGACGAATAAAAATATAGTTCCAAGTAAAATACCGATGGTCGTTAGAAGAAAGAGGGGATGCCACTCGGGCATCCCCAATCTTAGTTGCTTACTTCTCTTTGGATAATAGCTTGGGATGCCATGGGCATCCCCAAGCTTAGGCTCTTCTTACTCCTTATTCCTTCATCCATCGTAATATCACCCAAAACTTGAAAACTTCAATCACACAAAACTCAACAAACCTTCGTGCGATCCATTAGTATAAGAAAGCAAATCACTACTATAAGTATTGTTGAAAACCCATTCATATTTTATTTTTTCATTGTATATACTGTATTCCAACTTTTCTATGGCAATAACTCTTCAAAACAAACCATAGAATTATCAAAACAAGCACACAACGCAAACAAAACAGAATCTGTCAAAAACAGGACAGTCTGTAGCAATCAGGGAACTTCGTATACTTCTGTAACTCCAAAAATTCTGAACAATTAGGACAACATGGGAAATTTGTATATCAATCTTGTGTAAAAAAATTCAGAGCATAATCACGTTTCTGTGATTTATGAAAATTATTTCTCTGAGCGCAAAAGTTTATGTTTTTCAACAAGATCAAATCAACTATCACCCAACATAATTCCAAAGGCTTTGCTTGGCACAAACACTAACTAAAACACAAAAAACACAATCATAATAGTAGCATAATTGTGTAAACACTCAAGAACAAAAAGCAAAAGACAAAAATAAATGTAAGTCATTGGGTTGCCTCCCAACAAGCGCTATCGTTTTACGCCCCTAGCTAGGCATAAAGCAAGGATCTAAGTATTGTCATCTTTGTTTCTAGATCCATACGATGCCCTCATGATTAATTCATATGGTGGCCCAATTCTTGTTCTTGGAAAGTGTTCCAGACCCTTCCTTAATGGAAATTGAAATTTAATATTGCCTTCTTTCATATCAATCACAACACCAATAGTGCGCAAAAAACGGTCTACCAAGAATAATTGGACAAGATGGATTGCAATCAATATCAACAACAATAAAATATATGGGCACATAATTCCTGTTTGCAATAATAAGAACATCATTAAATATTCCCATAGGCTTTTTAATAGTAGAATCCGCCAAGTGCAAATTTAAAGAACATTCTTCAATATCAGTAAGACCAAGCACATCACATAAAGATTTCGGAATTCTAGAAACACTAGCACCCAAGTCACATAAAGAAAACACTCATAATTTTTAATATTCACTTTGATAGTAGGTTCCCATTCATCATGTAATTTTCTAGGAATTGAAACTTATAATTGCAACTTCTCTTCTAAAGCTTTCATCATAGCATCAACAATATGTTTAGTAAAAGCTTTATTTTGTTCATAAGCATGGGGTGAATTTATCATGGATTGCAACAAAGAAATACAATCAATCAAAGAGCAACTATCATAATTGAAGTATATGTAATCCAAAAGAGTGGGCACATCACTAGTTAAAGTTTTGACCTCTTCAAACCCACTTTTATCAATTTTCTCATCAAGATTTTCACCCTCCAATTATTGGGGCGCCTTCTAGATAAAGTTGACTCTTCTTCAGTCCCTTTTTCATCAATATTAATTTTACTAAACAAAGAATTGATAGAAGAAACACCAACCATTTTAAGATCTTCGTCACTTTTATGAAAGCAATCACTAGAAAACGCTTTTTCTAAAAATTCTCTTCTAGCTCTAAGCATAGCGGTTCTTTTCTTACTTTCATCCGTAGAAACATATAAAGCTTTAATTGATTCCTCAAATTTAGGCACAAAAGTTTTCATCTTGAGATTTTCTACATCATGAGAAATTCTATCAATACTTCTAGACATATCATCAATCTTATTCATCTTTTCTTTTATTGTAGCATTGAAACTTTTTGAGTATTGATAAATTCTTTAATATTATTCCCAAGATAAAAGGTGTTCCTATTATTATTATAAGAAAGATTACCATAGGAATTACAATAATTATTATGGGAATTACTAGGAAAAGGCCTAGCATTAAAATTACCTCTATAAGCATTGTTATTGAAATTATTTCGAGAGATAAAATTCACATATATGGCATTACTATTTTGCTCAATCAAAGTAGACAAAGGCACATCATTAAAATCTATAGGAGCACTTTTATTAGCAACCAATTTCATAAGAGCATCAACTTTTTCACTCAAAGAAGAAATTTCTTCAACCGAATTAACTTTTTTACTAGTAGGAGCTCTTTCGGCATGCCATTGTGAATAATTTGCCATAATATTATCAAGCAATTTGGGGGCTTCACCAATGTAATTTCCATAAAATTACCACCCGTGGCAGAATCTAAAAGATTACAAGAAACAAAATTCAACCCCGCATAAAATTTTTGTATGATCATCCAAAGATTCAACCCATGAGTTGGGAAATTCCTCAACATCAATTTCATCCTTTCCCAAGATTGTGCAACATGCTGATGTTCAAGTTGCTTGAAATTCATGATCTGGGTTCTAAGGGAAATAATTTTTGCGAGCGAAAAATACTTAGTAATAAAAGCATCCTTGCACTTATCCCAAAAATCGATACTATTGCGGGGCAAAGAAGAAAACCAAATTTTAGCACGATCTCGCAAAGAAAACGGAAATAATTTCAACTTCACAATACCATTGTCCACATCTTTTTTCTTTTGCATATCGCATAATTCCATGAATGTGTTAAGATGGGATGCAGCATCCGGATTAGGAGTACCGGAAAATTGATATTTCATAACAAGATTCAACAAAGCAACATTAATATCACAAGACTCCGCACTAGTGGCGGGAGGAGCAATCGGACTGCTAATAAAATCATTGTTGTTGGTATTGGAGAAATCACACAACTTGGTGTTCTCTTGATTCATTGTGACTACGCAACAAGATTACACTAAAAAATAGATCTGACGAGAAAACGGCGAACGAAAAAAGGGGTGAATAAAACGGCAAATTTTTGTGAAGTGGGGGAGAGGAAAATGAGAGGCAAATGGCAAATAATGTAAATTGCAAGGAGATGAGATTTTTGATTAAGAACCTGGTAGATGTTGATGATGTCTCCCCGGCAACGGTGCCAGGAATTCCTTTTGATGTTTGCTTGAACTACGTCGGTATTTCCCCAAAGAGGAAGGGATGATGCAGCACAACAACGGTAGGTATTTCCCTCAGTGATGAGACCAAGGTTATCAGACCAGTACGAGAACCACGCAACACCACCTAAACAGCTCCTGCACACAAACAACATATACTTGCAACCGACGTAAGAGAGGGGTTGTCAATCCCTCATGGGTAAAAAGATAGGTAAAATTGTAGTGTATTGGATAAATAGATCTCGCGGGAACGCGAGATAAAATAAATAAGAATAAATTGAAGCAAGGTATTTTTATATTTTTGGTTTGATAGATCTGAAAATAAAAGCAAATAAAAATAGATCACGAAGGCAAATATAATAAAGAAGAGACCCGGGGGCCGTAGATTTCACTAGTGGCTTCTCTAGAGAAAAATAGCAAACAGCGGGTAAACAAATTACTGTTGGCAATTGATAGAACTTCAAATAATCATGACGATATCTAGGCAATGATCATTATATAGGCATCACGTCCAATATTAGTAGACCGACTCCTGCCTGCATCTACTACTGTTACTCCACACATCGACCGCTATCCAGCATGCATCTAGTGTATTAAGTTCATGGAGAAACGGAGTAATGCAATAAGAACGATGACATGATGTAGACAAGATCTATTTATAAATAAATAGACCCCATCTTGTTATCCTTAACAACAATGATACATACATGTCGGTTCCCCTTCTGTCACTGGGATCAAGCACCGTAAGATCGAACCCATCACATAGCACCTCTTCCCATTGCAAGATAAATATATCAAGATGGACAAAAAAACAAAATATTGGAGAAGAGATATGAGGCTATAAGTAATCATGCATCTGAGAGATCAAAGAAGACTCAAATAACTTTCATGGATAAAAAGATAGGTCTGATCATAAACTCAAAGTTCATCGGATCCCAACAAACACACCGCAAAATAAGAGTTACATCATATGGTCACGGGCGCGGCGTGTGCAACCAAACGCACGGGGACCAGCGCCGCGGTGGGTGGAGGGGCGCGCATGGGCAGGGGCACGTGGGCGGCGGGTGCAGCCAAACGCACGGGGGCCGGCGCCACGGTGGGTGGAGGGGCGCTCACGGGCACGGGCATAGGCGCTGGCATGTACACGAGCTCGTGCGGGTCAGCGAAGACCTCGCTGACCCCCGCGGCTTCCAGCTCTGCGATAGTGCTGGGCGACCAGCCCCGTCAATGCTACGGGGATGGTCGCTGGCATGGGGATGGGAGCTGGGGCGGGAGCGGGGGCAGCAACCGCCGTGGCCAGCTCATTCTGGGCCATGTCCATGAGGCCCCATTCCTCCTTATTTTCTACCTCCTCCGGCTCGGAGTCGACTTCACCAAACTTGAAGACTAGTGGCAGTTGATTTCTGCGCCATGACGTTGGTGGAGGTCTGCGGGAGGGAGGGGAATGGAAGGCGAACAGTAAGGCCGCCCGTATTAAACAGCGGCTCGGGCGCCATTAATGGAGAGGAAGGCGGGCAGCCATGGAAGTTAAAGGGCTCGCTTTCCAGTGAGCCTGCGCAGCGTATAGCTCGCACGCTTTCTGGTGAGCCTGTGCATTGGAGGACAACTTGCACGCCTGTCGGTCAGCCTGCGCACCGGACTCCGCTCGCACGCCTCCCGTTCAGTCAAGGTCAAGCAGCGCACGACACCTCCTATAGCCACTAAAATGAAGACACGTGGCGTCATGTGAATGGTTAACAGACAACACACGATTTGAATTATACGAACGTTTGAGATATTAAAGTGGCAGCTATTTTTTCAAAATGCCTTTGTTGGCTGTTATTCAAGTGCACCTTCTCTCAAAATGGACACGAAAAATACCACAACATGTCGGGTGCCATTCCATGAAAGCATAACAAGTTTCATGAATTTCAGACGAGTTTTGGATTTACTAGAATTTAAAAACAAAGTATCGCAACGTTTTGCCGGCAATCAACGGTGCCCTGGTGTTTGAAATTCATTCCCATTTCTTGCATGGGACCTAACCATGCACTCAAGGACACTTATTTGATTTTTCAACCAATTTATATGCATTAGAACATGTGCATGTAGTTAAAATTTGAATTATGCACATAAATGCATTGAAAACTCAATTAATGCATAAAAATGTCCAAACGAACCCCGAAAAATCCCAAAAATTGACACAACACTCTTGTTGTTCTATGTTGACACGAGAATTTTTTTAAAGCAATAAGAGGCAATGGACATCGTTTCGTCCGCAAAGGTGGGGCGTTCCCTACCAAAACCATTAGGCTTGTTGTGAGAAGCTCTGGTTTGTGAGAAGCATATCCCAAAACCTGCCCCACGGCATGTTGATGCCGCTCCATGATAGCATGCCAAGTTTCATGAATTTCGGACGAGCTTTGGATTTACTAGAATTTAAAAACTAGGTATCTCAATGTTTGCGGTCGAGTGACCGTGGCAGGGGGTTTGACACTCATTCCCGTTTCTTGCATGGGACCTAAGCATGCAACCAAGGGCACAAATTTGAATTTTCAACCAATTTATATGCATTAGAACATGTGGATGTAGCTCAAATTTTAATTATGCACATAAATGCATTGAAAACTCAATTAATGCATAAAAATGTCCAAACAAACCCTGAAAAATCCCAAAAATTGACACAACACTCCTGTTGTTCTATGTTGACACGAGAATTTTTTTGAAAGCAATAAGAGGCAATGGATATCGTTTCGTCCCCAAAGGTGGGACGTTCCCTACTGAAACCATCAGGCTTGTTGTGAGAAGCTCTGGTTTTTGAGAAGCATATCCCCAAACCTACCCCAAATGGGACAAAAAATTTACCATGGCATGTTGATGCCGCTCCATGATAGCATGCCAAGTTTCATGAATTTCAGACGAGCTTTCGATTTACTAGAATTTAAAAACTAGGCATCTCAATGTTTGCGGCCGAGTGACCGTGGCAGGGTGTTTGACATTCATTCCCATTTCTTGCATGGGACCTAAGCATGCAACCAAGGGCAGAATTTGAATTTTCAACCAATTTATATGCATTAGAGCATGTGCATGTAGTTCAAATTTGAATTATGCACATAAATGAAGTGAAAACTCAATTAATGCATAAAAATGACCAAACGAACCCTGAAAAATCCCAAAAATTGACACAACACTCATGTTGTTATATGTTGACACTAGGACAAAATTAGAAATTGAGAAGAGGAAACAAATATCGTTTCGTGCAGAAAGGTGAAACGTTCCCTACCGAAACCATCACACTTGTTGTGAGAAGCTCTGGTTTATGAGAAGCTTATACCCGAACCTGCCCCAAATGGGACAAAAAATTTACCACGACATGTTGATGCCGCTCCATGATAGCATGCCAAGTTTCATGAATTTCAGACGAATTTTGGATTTACTAGAATTACGAAGGCAAGTACGTCGACATTTGCCGGAGAGCCACGGTGCTGTGGTGTTAAAATTTCAACCCCATTTCTTGCATGGGACATAAGCATAAATCCATGGACACATATATGATTTTACAACCCATGTTGGTGCACCGGAGCATGTGAATGTAGTTTAATTTTGAATTGTGCACCTGAAATGGCTAGAAAACCAATTTAATGAATAAAATGTTCAAATGAACCCTGAATAATTCCAATTCTTTTACGACACACATATAGTTGCATGTTCACTGCAGATAAAAGGTCTAGCAATTCAAACACCGTCCATTGCCGCTGTGACCCCATTATGTAGTTCAAATCAAGATAAAAAATCAAGTAGATCGCACACAGTTTATTATCACCAACCGTGTGAGATGCAACACAAAATATCCTGGAGCACCGTTGATGTATAGTACGCCTATGGCTTACGCGAGAAGGTGCGTCGGTAATAGTCCACAGCCGGCGTCTCAAGCACACTAGCTCGCTCCCCAAATATCATTTCACTGTTCAATCGTCGCTGGTGAAAGATGGACACGTGGACCCGCGTCGTGAGGGCAACTTCGGTGGCCCACTCCGGCCAGAGCGCGGCCATAGCCGCCATGAGCATGATAACGTGCATGAGCACGGCTGCAATTTGCGACCGGGCAGCCAAGGCAGCCCAAATGGCCGTTGTTGCTTCTCAGGTGGCGGCATCAACATCTGCCTCGGGGATAGCAACTGGCGAGAGCGGCACAACAGCTGTCCGTTCTGCAGTGGTGGCCTTAGCCCTGATGGAGGCCTCCCATGACCATTTCGTTGCCTCCCACGCCCAGGTCATGGCGGTCACCGCACAAATCAAACGAAGCTTCTCCGACAACGGTCGGCAACCCATGGCCGAAGAGCTGGCAATCACCGAGAGCGTTCGAGCAGCCGTCCGTTCCTCCGCCGCATACCTTGCTTCGACGGAGCCCGTCCAAGCCCAGATCATGGCCGCCCACGCCCAGCTCGTGGCAGCCTTTTTCAAAGAGATGGCGGATGCGGATGGCGAGATGCTTGCCGAGTATGGTGCGATGAATGCCATGGAGCCCTTCCCCAGGAGACCGTCGGGCGCGAGTTGGACATGGAGGCGGTGGCAGAGATCGATGAGCATGAGCCGTAGTAGTACTCTTTGTTTTGTTTAAGGAACTCCCTCAGGAGCATGGCCCCCGTCAGCTTCACCGCCTTCGTGTTGCCCGGCTTCAAGTCGGCGGTCATCTTCTCCAGCACCAACTGCGCTCGATCGTCAGTGAGCTTCGCGCGAGATCACCCCTCGTCCGACTGGGGCATCTCCGTCGGCAACCTCAACCGTGGATGGACACACTTGGCATCCATCATGACCCACATGCTCCTGAAGCCATCGGCCTTCTTTCCGGCCTTCGAGATAGCATTTGTCTTGCCGGTTGTGACGAAGTTGGCGCACCCAGAGGTGTGACCGTCGTTGATTCGGAGGAAGAAGAAGTGGCGCAGCAGAGCCACAGACAGCATCACCCCGACATACGCCTCACAGTAGAAGGCGAAGATCGACAAGAGAACAACGGAGTTGGGATGGAGATGAAGGCCCTGCAACTTGTAATGGCGGAGGACGACATAGAAGAAGTCGGAGAAGGGGGGAACTAGGCCCGCGATGACACTGCTCAGGAAGGGGTAGAAGGTGCTCCCTTGAGCCTCCGGCTCGGCGGAGCCGGCCCGGAGCTCTGTCTTCCCCTTCTCGTTGCTCTCCCCCGCCGTCAGCAGGCGCGTGGTGGAGAGGTTCTTCTCCGAGACATTGGGCGCGTCCAGAGCCGGCTCGTACCAAGCAGGCGGCGCAGCATCCTTGGCCTTTCGGGGCGCCATTGGTCGAATGCTCGGAAAGGGATTGAAGCAGATCTGGAGATTTCGGAAGCAAGGAGCAAGAAAGGGGATCTGGAGAAAGGCGAAAGGAAGAAATGAAGGCAAGCGTTGCCCGTGCCAGTCTTTTGTCAGTCTGGCGGTTGCCGAGGCAGTGTGGGGAAGCGGAGACGCCCACGTCCAATCAATCGCCACACATCAAGCAAGGCCGTAGGCTGTTGGGGCCCGTGGCGCACCGCATTTGCCCTTTGGCTTCTCCTCGAAGCCAAGTCCAAGCGCGCCTTGGGCCCGGGGGCTACTGTCGGCGTTCTGGGAACGGGGGTCCCCAGAATTGTCTGCCTGAGGCCCACGACGTGGCTCCACCAGCGGACCATTACGGCCCATCTTCACCAACAAACAATCAAGACCCTCGCGAGGGGCCAAGCCTCGCGAGGCAGACGATGCAAGACCCCCTCGGGGGCAGCCTCACCAGGCTGGCTCACGAGGGGCGGAGAGATCAAGGCAAGGGGAACCTCGCGAGGTTCCTATGACGTAAGCCATGACGACCAAGGCCAGGCGGGCGCCAGCGAGCACAATGTCCTCGTTTCCTCTTTAGTGCTAAAGAGGCAAGCGCAGGCAAGGAGTCCCGAGGCATCAGGCATAGGTTTCCATATCGGTGCAACGAGACCAAGACCAGCAGGACGGAGGTCACCATGGAGCCCAAGACGGCGTCACCACCAAAGCCTTTGGCAGGCGAAGACCACCTTTAGTCAGGATAGCTTGTACTAGTTGTCCCCCTTCAAATTGGCCGTTGTGGCATCCCTTCCTGCTCAATATTTGGGAAGAGGACCAAGGCCTCTATAAATAGGACTAGCCATCACCATAGGAGGCAACTCATCTTGGACTAGACCATCCTCACCCACACAAGCTCACCAAGCACAAGAACACCTCTCCTCATGAGGCTGTTCTTCCCTTGTACTGTTCATCCTCAGCCCAAGAGGCAATCCATCACACCACACTGGAGTAGGGTATTACACCACAACGGTGGCCTGAACCAGTATAAATCTTGTGTCCCCTTGTTTTTTGGGTTCGCCGAGCTAGGCCGTGAGATCATGATGCGTGCGAGCTAGGGGGAGGAGAGATCTTTGTGCGCACCCCAGTGTTCGAACCTCAAGGGTTTTGCCGAAACCCGAAATCCAGTAAATAACAATAGGAAAACATGATGCAAAATGGACGTATCAACTCCCCTAAGATTTGACTTGCTTGTCCTCAAGAGAAAAACCGAAATCGAAAACATGCCCACATGCTTAGAGAGAGAGGTGTCGATAAAAATAAAATACGGACATAGAAGCATCATGTTTATTATTATAACAGCAAAGAACTTTAACATAAAATTTATCATACAACTTTTATCATACAACTTCTCATGAACAAGTAACAATTCATCACAATAAGTATAAAGCATAAACCTTATTGAAAAACAACAAACTGTGTTCTCAGTCAACTTTGCAACTACAATTCATCATATTTTCAGGAAGGGTCACATGTCGGAGCCTTTTGGCAGGTCCACATACTTAACCATCATTTAACCTTTTATGATTGCTAACACTCACAACATACCCATGAACAAAAAGTTTCAACCGGACACATAGAAAGATGGGATTTTTATTTCCGTGCCCCTGGTTCGTTAGTTCTACTCATTCATCCCCACGCTCTTAACTTTTGATCACTTTTCCCCACTCCCTTGCCCGAAACCCTCAGAACTGGTCACAACACATGTTGCCGTCGGGTCAATGGCTTGACCGTTAACTCTGACTAGTGGGGCCGCGTAGGGCGGAGTCCACATTTTGACCGTTACGTGGTAACCAGTGGGGCCGCGAAACTGACACTCACGGTAACCTGAATCAGATCCAGTCGCGTCTGCCCGCCCCCTCCACCGCCGTCGTGCCGCCTCCGCCGCATCTAGCCTCTCTCCCCATCTAGGATTAGGATGCGATGTCGGGGGGGAACCCCGTCCGGCCCATCGATCATGGAGATGATTAGGTCGAATCAGAGGCTGATAATTCATGGATTCCACCTGGGTAAGCATCATTTTCCCCTCAAATTGATTAGGAGATCCGTAAATTAGGCTGTATTTGACCATCGTTGGCGTGAATCAGCGCAATTTATCTGAAATTTTTCGGCCTAACTGTGCCCTTTATCTTATTTCAATCGAATAGGGTTGATCCTGCACTTGCTTTTCGACTAGTGGTTAGAATGGAAACTAGCGAGCTGCGTGGAACTAAACCGTGTGTGATTTCTGGATTTTTCTATCCTAAAGTGGTAGAAACCAGTGTTTCCTTCAGAGATTTCCGCGAGGCACTCTGTTGTGAGTATCCGTGGAGCCCTGCCGATGCTGTTGAACTGAGATATTTCGACAGTACCGAGCAGAGATTTCTCCCATTAACTTGTGATGAGCATCTGGGATTGCTATTTAGTTTGAATGCCGACAGCCGTTTCGATAAATCCATATCGGTGTGCTTCAGGCACGCAAACAACGTATCCCGAAGGGTGTTCAGACATCATCTATCTCTGCTAATAGCGAGCGTCCTCGCACTCCTTGTAGGTCGAGACCAAGTAAACCTAGTGGTTCTGAAAGCCACAACATGTCGGCTGCCGCTAATTCTGCCACTTCTCCTCTCCCTTCTGCACCTAATGTAGAAGTAGATGCAGAGCCTGACGAGGAAGTGCCTCGACATGGTGACGAGGATGAGATTCTATTCCCTAAACTGGTAGATAGAGTCAATCAACAGGCAGTGGAAGATCGATATGCAGAGGAGCCTAGCAGCCGTGCTAGATTTGATGACACTGATGATGAAGAGAGGGAGGAGAACGTCGACTCCTTAGTTTTACAAGAATATGATGGTGAGGACATGCCAACAATTGAGTGGAACAGGGAGAATCCTGACCTTACTCCAGGAACCGTATTCAAATCGATGGTGGACTGTCGTAATGCAGTGACTACATATTGCATTCTCACTGAAAACTCTTATGAGGTTGATAGGAGTGAGCCAGGAAGATTCACTGTTCATTGCCCTTATGATAGGTGTAGGTGCAGGTTGCATGCATCCACTATGCGAAAGAGCAAATTGATTCAGGTATTACAACTGAATATTGTTATCAGATTATTTATCCATTCTATATTTAGATCATGTGTACTGTTTCTTAATTGTATTTGACATCATTTTTCATTTTTTTCCAGATAAAAAGCAACTCACACGGGCACACTTGCCCACCTGGAGGGGAAGGGGAAAGGACAAATCTAAGCTTGCAAAGACTAGGTGGGTGGCAGATGCAATCTTGGATTGGGTGAGGGAAACACCAATAGTTGGTCCAACAGCACTCCATGGGAAGCTATTTGAGAAGTACAAGATTAATCTACAATACATGAAGATTTTCTATGCTAAGGAAAGGGCTCTTGATAGGATTAATGGTCCATGGAATGAGAGTTTTAAGTTGCTTTACACCTTCAAAGCTGAAGTAGAGACGGCTAGTCCAGGGAGCGTTGTAGAGATTGACAAGCATACAGTTAAGTACAAATTAAACGGGAAGGCAATAGAGAAGGATTGCTTCAGGAGGGCTTTTGTTTGTTTCAAAGCTTGCTGGCAGGGGTTTCTGAATGGTTGTAGGCCCTATTTGGCTGTCGATGCGACTGCTTTGAATGGAAGACGGAGAGGCCAGCTAGCAGTAGCTTATGCAGTTGATGGACACAATCGGCTATTCCCAGTTGCATTTGGTGTGTTGGAGGTAGAGAGTGAGGAGAGTTGGGTTTGGTTTCTGCAGCAGTTGCGAAACATTATAGGTACACCCTCAGGTTTAGTTATACACACAAATGCTTGCAAGGGTTTAGAAACTGCAGTAGAAATTGTATTCCTTGGAGTGGAACATAGGGAATGTATGTGACACCTAGCGCATAATTTTAAAAAGAAATTCAAAGGCAAAGTTTATGATGAGAATCTATGGCCAACATCATACACATGCAGCTTGAGGAAGCATGAGCACCATTTGAGAGTGTTGTATGCTCATAATCCTTTGGTGAAGGAGTACATGGATGAACATCGTGGAAAGCTGTGGTCAAGAAGCAAATTCAATGAAATATGCAAAGTAGACTATGTGACCAATAACCTCGCAGAGTGTTTCAATGCAAAGTTCAAGTCAGTGAAAGGGCTTTTGTTGTGGAAATCATTTGATAAGATCAGGCATATGATCATGGTAAAGATGGCTCTTCGTAAAAGAATTGCAGAAACACAATATGTTGGCCATATTATGCTCCCATTTCTAATTAAGGCATTGCATGCCAAGGCAAGAGGACTAAGAATGAAATGCATTCGATCATCGACATACGAGGCTGAGGTGACATACACTGACAGTAAAAATAGGGAATGGAGATATCCAGTGAACCTTGCAACCAATGAATGCAGCTGTAGGCAATGGCAGATGTCGGATTTCGGGTTCCGGAAAAACCCTTGAGATTTCAACACTGGGGTGCGCTCGAAGATCTCTCCTCTCCCAAGCTCTCACACTCCACGATCTCATGGACTAGCTCGTCGAATCCAAAGAACACGAGGACACAAGATTTATACTGGTTCGGGCCACCGTTGTGGTGTAATACCCTACTCCAGTGTGGTGGTGGTGGATTGCCTCTAGGGCTGAGGATGAACAGTACAAGGGAAGAACAACCTCCTGAGGAGAGGTGCTCTTGTGCTTGGTGAGCTGGTGTGCGGGTGAGGATTGCTCAAGATGAGTTGCCTCCTACGATGATGACTAGTCCTATTTATAGAGGCCCTGGTCCTCTTCCCAAATATTAAGCGGGAAGGGATGCCACAACGACCAAGTTTGAAGGGGGACAACTAGTACATCTTATCCTGACAAAAGTAGTCTTCGCCTTCCAAAGGCTCTGGTGGTGACGCCATCTTGGGCTCCACGGTGACCTCCGTCCTGATGTCCTGCTGGTCTTGGTCTGGTTGCACCGATATGGAAACCTTTGCATGTTGCCTCGGTACTGTTCGCCTGCGCTCGCCTCCTTAGCACTAAAGAGGAAATGAGGACACTGTGCGCGCTGGCACCCGCCTGGCCTTGGTTGTCATGGCTTACGTCACAGGAAACCTCGCAAGGTACCCCCTTGTCTTGATCTCTCGTCCGCTCACGAGCCAGCCTGGTGAGTCTGCTCCCGAGGAGGTCTTGTGTTGTCCGCCTCGCGAGGCTTGGCCCCTCGCGAGGGTCTTGAGTGCTTGCTGGTGAAGATGGGCCGTAAGGGCCTGCTTGGAGAACCACGTCGTGGGCCGCAGGCAGGCAAGTCTGGGGACCCCCATTCCCAGAACGCCGACAGTAGCCCCCGGGCCCAAGGCACGCTCGGACTTGGCTTCGAGGCGAAGCCAAAGGGCAAGTGCGGAGCGCCGCGGGCCCCAATAGCCTGCGGCCTTGGTCGACGCGTGGCGGTTGATTGGACGTGGGCGTCTCCGCTTCCCCATGCTACCTCGGCAACTGCCTGATTTGACGAGTCCCTGCTGCATGCAAAAGGGGTTATCATTACCTACGATCGTGGGGGTTGACGGTTGGCCTCCCTTGGGCTATTAATGAGAAGGGGGGGGGGGGCAGAGCCCCCGTCGTCCATCTCTTCCCATTCCGCTCACTTCTCCTCCTTTGCTCCATTGCTAGCAGTGGCATCCATGGCGCCTATTCGGAGGTTTTCGGCCACACAGAAAGGAAAAGCTCCCCGCGACGAGCTCGTGCCGCTTCCACCAAAGAAGTGGCCGAGCCACCGCCGCGATGTGACCGTGAGGCCGGAGGTGACCAGGCCCTGGTATGATCGACCTCCTCCCGGGTACCCGCTGCCCTTGTACGCCCGAGCTGAGGGCTCTGGCGGAAGAGGCGACGAGCGCCGCCGCCCGCGCCGGAGCGACGCCCGCTGTCGCCCCAGGAATCCACGCCGCGGACTCCTCGCGCGAGCTCATGCTGTGGGCGGCGATGCCCCCACGCACTTGGATCTGCTTCCCCCTGTTCTTCTCCGCCGAGATGCCGCCGAGGGGCCCTCTGGAGCTATGGTTGCAGCACGCCGACTGCGACGCCCCGGCGACCGGAGCGGAAGTTGAGGTCATCTCCCCGGGAAAGATCTTCATGACCCGAGGCTGGGGCGAGGTCGCTCGGGTTTGCCGTGCAGAAGGCGCCCTTGCGATCCACTTCGAGTATGACGGCGCCTCCACAATGTTCTTCAAGGTCTTCGACGCGGAAGGCCGCCGCTTGGAGTGCTGCCCTGGGTGACGCTGTCAGGACCGCCCCGCCAGCGGTTCCTCCAGCAGCAGCGACGCTTGGGAGTCCAGCGACTCTCCCGAGCTCTACGAGACTCCGGACACGTGCGACGACAGCTATGTGCCCCCGAGTTTCCGCCACGCCCGGAGCAAGGCTGCAGCGTCCAACCGTCGCTAATCTGGATGAGGTTGGCGCCGACCTCTCGTGGCCCATTGTTGCTGATGGCGCTGGCCGTGCTGGCGCGTGTAGATTGGGCTCCATGAATTTCCTTTCTTTTGTTCCCTGCAAGGAATCGAAAATAGCCCCGCGGGGGTATGTAAAGGGCCTGTAATGTCTTTGGTCGATACCATCCTTATTATGAAATTGTGCGGGTGCGTGTCCTGTTTCAGCTCAGTCTCCCCTTTCTATCCTTGCGATGGCTTGGTGCTCTACGCTGACAGGTCCCGGTCCCCAGGCAGGCTGCAGCCATCGCTGGTATGCGAGGTCGCGATGCCGTGGTCAAGGCCAGGAGGTGAGCGGCCCGAGGTACAGTAAGAGCTCCTGAGTCGCGATGCTCAGGAGGTCCCCTTTAGCGCGCAAGCGGCCACCGAAAGGTAAGAAAGCGAGGCGATGTTTCCGCAACAGAGCTGCAGCAAGTGAGGACCCCGCGTCATAGCGATGGGTGGATTTTGAGTGCGAACTTATCTTGGTAGTCTGGAGTAGTTTCCTTGCATGGCGCCAAACTCGTGCGTTGGCGGTCGTGGCGCAGTTGGGTTAGGCCCGTATGTGCACCCCCCTTTTCTTCATGCTCTCCTTGGTGCTCTACGTCCTCAGGTCCCGACCCTCGAGCGAGCTCAGCCGCCGCTGGTATGCCAGGTTGCGATGCCGTGGTCAAGGCCAGGGGGTGAGGGCTGGATAGCCAGTAGGAGCTCCTGAGTCACGATTGATACGTCTCCAACGTATCTATAATTTTTGATTGTTCCATGCTATTATATATTCTGTTTTGGATGTTCAATGGGCTTTATTATACACTTTTATATTATTTTTGGGACTAACCTATTAACCGGAGGCCCAGCCCAAGTTGCTGTTTTTTGCCTATTTCAAGTTTCAAGGAAAAGGATATCAAACGGAGTCCAAACGGAATGAAACCTTCGGGAACGTGATTTTCGGAACAAACGTGATCCAGAGGACTTGGAGTGGACGTCAAGCAATCAACAAAGAAGCCATGAGGCAGGGGGGGCGCGCCCTCCACCCTCGTGGGCCCCTCGTAGCTCCACCGACCTACTTCTTCCTCCTATATATACCTACGTACCCCGAGAACATCATACGAGGAGCCAAAACCCTATTTCCACCGCCGCAACCTTCTGTATGCGTGAGATCCCATCTTGGGTCCTTTTCCGGCGCTCCGCCAGAGGGGGCATCGATCATGGAGGGCTTCTATATCAACACCATAGCCTCTCCGATGATGTGTGAGTAGTTTACCTCAGACCTTCGGTTCCAAGATGGCTTCTTCTCTCTCTTTGGATCTCAATACAAAGTTCTCCTCGATCTTCTTGGAGTTCTGTTTGATGTAATCTTCTTTTGCGGTGTGTTTGTCGAGATCTAATAAATTGTGGGTTTATGATCAAGATTATCTATGAACAATATTTGAATCTCCTCTGAATTCTTTTTTGTATGATTGGTTATCTTTGCAAGTCTCTTCGAATTATTAGTTTGGTTTGGCCTGCTAGATTGATCTTTCTTGCAATGGGCGAAGTGCTTAGCTTTGGGTTCAATCTTGCGGTGCTCGATCCCAGTGACAGTAGGGGAAACGACATGGATTGTATTGTTGCCATCAAGGATAAAAATATGGGGTTTATATCATATTGCATGAGTTTATCCCTCTACATCATGTCATCTTGCTTAAAGCGTTACTCCGTTCTTATGAACTTAATACTCTAGATGTATGCTGGATAGTGGTCGATGTGTGGAGTAATAGTAGTAGATGCAGGCAGGAGTCGGTCTACTTGTCACGGACGTGATGCCTATATACATGATCATACCTAGATATTCTCATAACTATGCTCAATTCAATCAATTGCTCGACAGTAATTTGTTCACCCACCGGAATACTTATGCTATCTTGAGAGAAGCCACTAGTGAAACCTATGGCCCCCGGGTCTATTCTCCATCATATAAGTTTACACCTATTTTACTTTGTGTTCTTTACATCTTATCATCTCTATTAGATCTCACTTTTGCAAGTGGCTGTGAAGGGATTGACAACCCCTTTATCGCGTTGGTTGCAAGGTTCTTATTTGTTTGTGTAGGTGCGTGGGACTTGAGCATGGTCTCCTACTGGATTGATACCTTGGTTCTCAAAAACTGAGGAAATACTTACGCTACTTTACTGCATCACCCTTTCCTCTTCAAGGGAAAACCAACGTAGTGCTCAAGAGGTAGGAGCGATGCTTAGGAGCCCCCCTTTTAACACGCAAGCAAATCGCATGGGAGGAGAGGGAGCCCGCGGTACCGCCCGCTGTTGTCCTCGGGAGGTTCCTGCAAGTCAACGCGAGGAGGGGCACAGATTACCATTATAATTGCCGACCGGCCACTGGTCGCTCCATGAGAGAGTGAAGGCACTGAGGGCCTGGTGAGGTGACGCGCGCGGCGCGTGCCGCAGGCCAGAGCTCGACTGCTCAGATTTGTCGACGTTGCAGGGACGGACCCATGCACAAGCGTCGTGCCGGTGTGAGCGGCTCCCGTGGTAGGTGTCAGTCAAGCAAGTGTCAGCCATAGATAGATCTTGCATGGAAAGCGAACTAACTTAGGTAAATGCATGAACGATTCATGCCACTAGGTCAGACCCGAGCGGCTTTGGGGATGATGCAGCCCATGGGGCGCCCCCAGCAAGGTAAGCTAAAGATGTAAAGGGATACATGCCGCAGGGACGGACCCACGCGGCCTGGGAATGATGAAGCCCGAAGGGCGCTCCCAGCTAAATGAACTTGGAAAACGTCACTTGGTTCCGTTGCAGAAGGGGTGTTGGGGCAGCTGAAGGTGCGTGGCGCATGGGTTGCTCCTCATGAGCCACCGGGATCCTGAGCCTCGGGAGGCTCCGGGGGTCCAGGCGGTTCCTTGAGGGCCGTTTCCATCTTCACCAGGACTGCATGGTGCCTGGCCTCCTGAGCCGCCAGGATGCTCCGCAGGCTGCGCTAGAAGGCGGACGCCACGCTCGGTAGGCCAAAAGGCATGCGAACATAGCTGTGAGGTGGGCCCTTGCAGCGCCCCACGCGCGAAGGCCAGAAGAGCTCCTGAGATGCGGCCCTGTTGATCCATGGCATGTCGATGCAAACGCGCAGCCCGGCATCCTCGCCTGTATGGGGAGCTGCGCCCGGTGAGCGGCGGTCGCCGCGCATGGCTCTCGCGTCTTGCAGTTCCTGAGTGGTCTTGGCGATGAACTCCTGAGCGCTGGGCGCTCCTCGCCCCGTGTCCTTCTGAGGTAGACGTGCCGTGAAGCACACCTCCAAGTGGTGCCCGAGCGCCTCCCTCATGACGTTGGCAAGGTCTGAGGCCCTCCAGAAGAGAGCCCCCGAGCCCTGCCTGAGGAGGGCGCCGAGCGCGCCTTCCTATGCGAGGGAGGGAGGCGCCCTAGGCGCGGGCGCTGATCCTGACGAGGTACCACTTGCGGCGCCGCTCTCCTGAGGTCCGGCACAGAGTAGCTTCTGCTTCTTTTTGGGGACGACCTCAGGAGGGTACTGAGCTACATTGTTGTCGGGGTCTTTGATTGATGCTGCTTGGAAGGCGCGCTCGAGAGAGCACACCACATCTCTTTCCTCGGAGGGGACTTTGATGATCCCGCTGCTTCCTGGCATCTTGAGGATGTTGTAGCTGTGGTGCGTCACTGCCATGAACTTGGCCAGGGCCGGGTACCCGAGGATGGCATTGTATGGCAGACGGATGTGAGCGACGTCGAAGTTGATGAGCTCGGTGCGGTAGTTGTTGCGTTCTCCGGAGGTGACGGGAAGGCGGACATGGCCTATCGGTGTGGTGGAGCCGTGAGTCACCCCTGAGAAGGGTTTGGTAAGCTGAAGCTGATCGTATGGCACTTGAAGGCTGCCGAACGTCTCGACAGACAAGACGTTGAGCCCTGCGCCGCCATCGATGAGGGTCTTGGTGACTTGTACGTTGTTGATGACGGGTGAACAAAGCATCGGGAGAGCGCCAACGGTCACCACGCACTTGAGCTGATCTGCCGAACTGAAGGTGATGGCGCACTTGGACCACCTGAGTGGGCGCGTGGCCTCGAGCCTGGGGAGGACTGTGTTCACCTCGTGAGCAAATTGGTTGAAGATGCGTTGAGAGGCCGGGGCTTGAGCTCCGCCCAAGATGCAGGCGATCGCACGTGGCTCCTGGAAGCCCCCAGCCCCCTCGTCCTGATGGTGGTCGTCGTTCCTTCTGGGTGGTGGAGGCAGCGGAGGAAGACCGGCGTTGCCATGAGGGCGGTCCTCACGAGGCGGATCCCTCCAGGCGCCCTCGTGAGGCTGGTCCTACCAGCGGTCTTCATGAGGCCGGTCGCGCCACTCCCGGCGTGGGCCGCAGTCGTCCCAGCGTCCTCCGCCACGTCCTGCTCCTTGGCCGTAGCCTCGGTTGTTGCGCTCGGGGTGTCGACCGAAGCGTCCATCTCGAATGGCCCTGAGCTCTTGACAGTCGTTGGTGTTGTGGCTGTGCACGTTGTAGAAGGCGCAGAATGGTCGGCTGCTCTTGGATGACTCGGTTTGGTTCCTGCCACGCTTCGTGTCCGGTTCTGCCAAGAGCACGGTCACTCCCTTGCGCTTCACGTCCTTGGCCTTGGCTTTCTTTTCCTCTGGGTCGGCAGCTGGGAGCTCGAGGAGGGAAAGGCGCCCTTCCTCAGGCCTTGTGCACTTGGTCGCCAAGTTGAATGCACAACTCCTCGTGGATGGCGAGCTCCTCCTTCATCTTGACGTCGTGGACGCCATCAGAGAACGCCGAGATGATGGCCTCATCTATCACCTTGGGGATCTTGAGGCGAACGTTGTTGAAGCGTTGGATGTACTTCTGGATGGTCTCTCATGGTTGCTGCTTGACGCGGCGCAGATCACCCGCGGCTGGGGGCAGTCGCGAGTGCCCTTTAAGTTGGCGACGAAGCGGTCGCGCATCTCGTCCCAGGAGGAGATCGAGCCCGGAGGCAGGTTTAGGAGCCACGAACGGGCGCCGTCCTTGAGCGCCATGGGGAACCAGTTCGCCATCACTTTCTCGTCACCGTTGGCCGCCCCGATGCTCAGATCGTAGAGCGGCAAGAACTCTGCGGGGTCGGGGGTGCCGTCATAGCGAGGAGGTAGATCCGGCTTGAACTTGCCCGGCCAGGCGACGCTACACAGCTCGGGGGTGAAGGCGCGACAGCCTGCCGTGGTCACCGGGGCCCGCCGTGGAGGTGGAGCTTGATCTTGGTGCCTGCGCGCCGCCACGGCAAGTGGTGCAAGGCCATGCCGCGGCAAGCGATCCTAACGTGGCAGTGCGAGGAGCGGTGGAGCGTTCTCTACGGTCGAGGAACTTCTTGACAACTTCTTTCTTCACGCGCAGGTGCTTGGCGCGGCGGGTTGCGCCGCGGGCTGCGTGTCTTGGCGCCAGGGCGCCGTCTTGGTGCAGAGGTGGTGGAGGTGCTCTATGAGCTACGTCGCTCGTAGCTGGCGGTGGACGAGGCAGCCAGATGGACGGTGCAGGGGAGCCCCCTGCGGTACTGACGAGCTCGGTAATGCGGTCCAACCAGTCCTTGTAGAGGTCGTCGACCGGGCGGTAGCGCAGGAGCTCGTGCGCCATGAGCAGTGCGGCTTGCGCGTCTGTGCTAGCACAATGAGCGTGAGACGGTGAACCGGCAGGGGCAGGGACGGAGTGGCGGTGCGGCCATCCCGCCGCACCAAGGGGTGCAGCGAGGACGCCTGCTACTCGTTTCCAGCCGAGCCGGTGGCAGCGTTGCCGGCGCACGACGGAGAACGATGGGGAGGCCCGCCGACAGGAGCCGTCTGAGCGACGCAGGCGGCGAGGGCGGCCCGTCACTCAGCGCGGGCGCGACGAGCGTCCGAAATGGTTGTGGTGGAGCGGTGAAGCACGGATCGACGAGAGGAAAGCTTCAACGCACCCCTACCTGGCGCGCCAAATGTCGGATTTCGGGTTCCGGCAAAACCCTTGAGATTCAAACACTGGGGTGCGCACGAAGATCTCTCCTCTCCCAAGCTCTCACACTCCACAATCTCACGGACTAGCTCGTCGCATCGAAAGAACACGAGGACACAACATTTATACTGGTTCGGGCCACCGTGGTGGTGTAATACCCTACTCCAGGGTGGTGGTGGTGGATTGCCTCTTGGGCTGAGGATGAACAGTACAAGGGAAGAACAGCCTCCGGAAGAGAGGTGCTCTTGTGCTTGGTGAGCTGGTGTGCGGGTGAGGATTGCTCAAGATGAGTTGCCTCCTACAATGATGACTAGTCCTATTTATAGAGGCCTTGGTCCTCTTCCCAAATATTGAGCGGGAAGGGATGCCACAACGGCCAAGTTTGAAGGGGGACAGCTAGTACAGCTTATCCTCACAAAAGTAGTCTTCGCCTGCCAAAGGCTCAGGTGGTGACGCCGTCTTGGGCTCCATGGTGACCTCCATCCTGTCGTCCTGCTGGTCTTGGTCTTGTTGCACCGATATGAAAACCTTTGCCTGGTGCCTCGGTACTCTTCGCCTTCGCTCGCCTCCTTAGCACCAAAGAGGAAACGAGGACACTATGCGCGCTGGCGCCCGCCTGGTGCCCACCTAGCCTTGGTCGTCATGGCTTACGTCACGGGAAACCTCACGAGGTATCCCCTTGCCTTGATCTCTCCGCCCCTCACGAGCCAGCCTGGTGAGGCCGCTCCCGAGGAGGTCTTGTGTCGTCCGCCTCGCGAGGGTCTTGAGTGCTTGCTGGTGAAGATGGGCCGTACGGGCCCGCTTGTAGAACCGCGCCGTGGGCCGCAGGCAAGCAAGTCTGGGTACCCCCGTTCCCAGAACACCAACAATAGATCCGCGGGAAGCCGTGCATGCATGCCCTACATCTCATGACTGTTATTGGAGGTGAAGATGGTGAAGTTGATCAGTATTGCTCTGAATATTTATCGGTTGCCAAATTTGGGGCTGCTTATGCTGAAAATGTGCCTGCACTCTTGGGAAAAGACCAATGGAACATAGTAGACCCAAGGTTCAAACTCCATTCTCCTGTACTGACTAGACCACCAGGAAGACCAAGGAAAAACAGGATAAGAGCTGGTGCAGAGGGTCATGTAAAAAAACAGCGTAAGTGCAAAAGATGTGGTATCTTAGGGCATATTGCTAGGCGTTGTACCAATCCAGTTGATGCATCATTTGGAGAAGAGGAACAATGGGCAGCAGCAAATGCAGAGGAGAATGCAGCAGCAATCGAGAATGCAGCAAGCTTAAAGGATAATGCAGCAGCAGAGGATAATGCAACAAGTTTAGAGAATGCAGCAACTAAAGTAGCAGCTTGGTATGTGTGCAATCTTTCCATTTTTTTGCATTTGTTCTCTTTTTAATCGATGGCTAAGCTTATTTCTGTTTGACCCAGCTCTAGGATAATTAGAGGCACAAGACAAAAAAGACCTAGAGTGGAAGAAACATCGGTTGAACCATCATCTGATGCGGAATTTGAAACCATGGCTTACAAAGGTTTTGAAGCTATAAGATAGGAGGAAGTAATTTTGTCTAAAGTTCCTTTAAAGATTAGTGAGCCCACAGATGACCGTCAACTGGTCATCACTTGCTCGATCAGTTAAAGCTCAACAAAACCGCCACCACCAGAAGTGAAGATCAGAAGCAACAAGACAAAGCTTTCAAAAGCACAAAATATCCCAGCCAGGGAAACCAGAAGCAAGACGGTTTACCCATCCCGGAACACAAGGAGCAAGGCAAAGATTTGAATTTGAACTTGAATGCAAGTCATAAACTTTGAACTTTAAGGATTTGTAATAAGGATTCTGTCATCAATTTGAAGTACTGTGAAAACTTGTAAGGTGTAATAATTCTATATGTAAACGTTGAATTTGAACTACCGAGGCAAACTTTGAATTTGAACCAACACTTCAATCCATTCCCTTGTGGTGTGAGTTGCATAGTTTGCTGAACTATTATAAACGTTAGGGTGATCAATCCGATCTATTTTGCATCTACAAAATTTATAGTCATGAGAAATGTGTTCCAAATGAGCTCCCAAGCTAGGGTAAACAGCCCCAAGCTAGGGTAAAAACCACGTTTACCATATGAAAATGGAAAACTAAGTTCAGATCCTTCTTATTCACTTTGAAATCAAGCTTTGGTGATTTTTTTTTATTTTTTTTAAAATTCAAAAACCGAAGGGAAACCCTACCTCCTCTCCTTGGTGATCTCTATGAAACGTTGTACATGATAGCTCATATGTGTGAAGGTTTTTTCATGAAAATGTCCATAGACAAAGTTTATGATTTTTGGTTGGTAACATGTCAAACAAGACAACATTGTGCGCAGGTTTTGTAGATTTTTGATTTTTTAAATTAATGGTGCTCATTTTACCTCCATTGTGCTAGCTAGGTTTTTTTTCTCTAAATGTACATATACCAAGTTTAGTATTTTTCCACGTTAGTGTGTCCTATAAAACGACGAACGGCGAAGGTTTCATATTTTTTCGTTTTTCTAATCTTATTTATGCTCAGTCAAAGCCTTTGAAACCCCGTTGACCAGCTCTAAACCCCTCTAAACCCCGCGGGGTTTCGCCTAACCCTAGCTTCGAACGTTAGCCGTCCGATCATAACCTAGCGCCAAGCGAGAGCCCTCAGATGTGGTCTTCTAGAAGTAATTCCGAGGGCAGGCTGCAACCAGGCTCCGCACCGTTGGATCACATGGATGGCTTCGCATTGTTGGATCGTGGGGCGATCCGCGAGACTTGTTGGTTGTGCCTCCCCTTTCTTCGGGTACCCGTTTATTCTGGTGCTTATTCTGCAGTGACGAGAGGAGCCACTCCTCCTCTGCTACTTGTTCTCTGGCGACGAGAGGAGCCACTCCTCTGCTTCTTCTTCTCCGGTGACTTTGGGCGATATGTCGAGCTCCACTTCAGCATCCCGCCCCTCGTGGACCCAGTATGGTCCACTTCCGTGGAAGCGATGTCTGGACTCTTTAGGCGACCAGACCGAATGGATCAAGTCTCTGTGCTCGTGTCATCCACGGATCAGTAATCCGACACCACACAATACTTGAAGGATTTATAGCGAGTAGCAATCACACACTTATTACAGCGTTGTCCACAAGGGAACTTATTACAATAAAATGGCTTAAGGCCATCTAACAATAACAATGGAAGGCTTGGAAGATAAGTGAGTCCATCAACTCCATCGGCATCACCGAGTATAGAACCACGACCTAACACCTTACTCGACGTTCTAAAAGTCTCGCAACATGAAAGTTGCAGCCGAAAATGGGTCAACACATGGAATATCTTTGGCAATGTAACACATAGAGTAATGAAGGAATAAGCCTATACTACATGCATATATGGCTGGTGGTAAAGCTCTATGGTCACATTTTTGCATAAAGCTAATTTTTCCCTACAACAAAGGAATAATTTTATTTAACTATCATGGTGGTTGTTAAACATTGAGAATGGTTGACAGCATTCTCAATCCCAATTAAAAGTACTCATCAAAACCCAATAACATTATTAGAAGTAACGTGTTGAGATTCACATGATATTCAAGTACTAGATACTCAAAACGTCCATAACCGGGGACATGGCTAATCATGATTAGTTTATACACTCTGCAGAGGTTTGCGCACTTTTCCCCACAAGACTCGATCGCCTCCGTTTGGTTCTCGTGACTACATGGTGTTTGAGAGCGGATGACCGAGACACGTCTTCGAAGCACTAGCACCTTACATGTGGGTAGACCGTACCAACCTCGTCCCCTACATCAGCTAGCCTACCCGTAAGAGTTCGCACAACTTACTCAACTATGCGAGCCCATATTGGCTTGTGGCTGCACACGGAAGTTTCAGTTTGAATAATCTTATGATCCCTTAGAGCACAGGTGGCGGTCCAAGAAATACAGAGCAAGTCTGATAGAAACCAGGTGCCTCAATCCACCCAGGATGCGTGTTTATGTTGCCACCTTAGATAAACCATTAATTAACAATCTCACATCTGTCATGGATATTCACTCACCCAATCCACGTCTACTAGCATAGCATGGCATAATAAGCAAACGTAGAAGTAACTCCCAAGGTTTCATAAGTAAAACAGGTAATAGGTACTACCTCAATCTACTTCCCATCCCACAATTTAAGTTGATCCTAAACATGCAAGTGTTTGAGGGTTGATCTAATGCATAAAACTGGGTAGAAGAAAAGGTATGATCAAGTGTTACTTGCCTTGCTGATGATCCGCGTGACCTAGAGATTCGAAGTAACAAGCGGCGCACTCCGGGTGATCTAACGCAGACAAACAACAAGCATACAATAAGTACTCATCTAATGCACAGGGAAATTTCGAATAAAAGATCTAACCAGAGAGTTCAACTTAAGAACCCTGGTTGCAAAAGAATCAAATCAAAATAAGCAACGAAAGTCGAAAGTCGAAAGAGAACGACTCAGTTTTAGCAATTTGAAACTAGGTCAAAATTTTACAGTAGCAAAACTTTGTTTAAGTAGGTTAGTCGGAACGGCGGTTTCGTAACGAAACACCAGGCGCTTGAATCACCTGATTCCGATAAACGAGCGAGAAAATAAACAGATTTGAAAATCGAATCGGAAATCGAAATCGGAAAATAACGGATTTAATCCGATTAAAAGAAAAACGACGAACAGTTAAAACGACGGACGTTCGTTAACAGAAACTAACCAACGAACACGTTCATTGAAACGAACGGGTCGGTGAACGTTCACTAATTAATAAAACTGAAAGAAGAAAAAAAACCAATCCAGGGTTTTTTTTTAAAAACGAACAACGAACGAAAAACCGGATCGGTTTTAAAGCAAAACCGGACCAGGGGGGTGAGTGCTACCTCGGCGAGAGTCGCCGGGGGCTCCGGCCTCCGGCGAGGTCGGGCGACGGGCGGTGGGTGGCTGCGGGTCGGCGGGGTGGCGAGGGCGTCGGCAATGGCAATGGCGAGGCGGCCTTGAGGCGGCGGCGGCTCGGGTTGAGGGCGGCAGCGGCGCAGATGAGGGAGAAGTGCGGCGGGGTTATAAAGGAGGGGGCTCGGTTGCCTTGGGAGGGGGCACCATGGCGGCGGCGCAGGCCGAGCCGGACTCGGCGCGGGCGGCGGCGTGCCGAGCCGGACTCGGCGGCGGGCGGCGGCGGTCTCCTCAGCAGGCCAGGGGAGGGGGGGAGCTGGGCATGGCGGTTGGGCCAGTGGGCCCTTGGCCCAAAGCGGGCGCGCGCGTTTTTAAACAAAACTAAACGAATTAAAAATAAAACCAAACGAACTCCAAATTAAATAAAATTAATTTTCCCGACTCCTAAAAATGAGTCGAACAAAATGAACTTTTAAAACGGGCAAAATGCATATTTTAAAAATACTCATTTTCCCTAAAGCAAATAAACTTTCAAAACCAAAATAGATTTATTTATTAAATCTTCATTTTTCCTAAATGTTGGGAAAGTCATATTATTCCCTCTCTTAATTTTTTATTGGAAAAATATTTGAAGATAATTAAATGAATCCAAATGATCCTATTTTCAAAATTTGAGTAAACCCAAATATGAAAATAATGAAATCTCAACTCTCCGAGGGTCCTTGAGTTGCGTGAAATTTTCTAGGATCGAAAAATGCGAGAAAATATGATATGCATGATGACCTAATGTATAACATTCCAAATTGAAAATTTGGGATGTTACAAACCTACCCTTTAAGATGAATCTAGCCCTCGAGATTCGGGTTAACTAGAAAATAGGTGAGGTGGTCCTTGAGCAAAACTTCCTCTCTTTCCTGGTGGCTTCATCTTGATGTGGTGGCTCCAATCGAACTTTGCAAAACTTGATAACCTTGCTGCGAGTAACTCTGCTGGCATAATCGAGAATCTTAACGGTTTTTCCTCATATGTTAAATCATCCTTCAACTGAATTGCTTCCAGTGTACTTTGTGTCTCTTAACGGTATCTCTGCTATCTCGGGTGACATTCCTTCAGCTGAGAAACATGGAATACATCATGAACTCCTGACAGTCCTTCTGGCAATTCCAGCTTATAAGCAACTTCTCCCATGCGTTGCAAAATCTTATACGGTCCAACGAAACATGGTGCTAACTTTCCTTTAACTCCAAAACGCTTAACTCCTCGAAGCGGGGATACTCTAAGATATACTTTGTCTCCAACTTCATACTCAATCGCTTTGCGCTTTGAATCTGCATAGCTCTTCTGTCATGCGACTAGGCTACCTTGAGCCTATCTCGAATCAATTTAACCTTCTCGCTCGGACTCCTTAATCAAATCTGGTCCAAACAAGCGACGATCTCGGTTTAGTCCCATGACAACGGTGTCCTGCATCTCCTTCCATCTGAGCCTCGAAGGTGCCATCTTCAAGCTGGTTTGGTAACTGTTGTTATAAGAAAATTCTGCATATGGCAAGTTATCATCCCAACTAGATCCATAATCTAGTGCACAAGCTCTCGACATGTCCTCCAAAATCTGATTGACTCTCTCGATCATCCATCGGTCATGGGTGGAAAGCTGTCTTCAATTCAGTCTGGTTCCCAATGTTTCGTGCAACTGGTTCCAAAATTTTGAGGTAAATTGGGTTCCCTATCGACACGATGCTCCTCGAACTCCGTGTAAACACACAATTCTGGTCATGTATATCTTTGCCAACTTAGCACTGCTATAGGTAGTCTTGACTGGAATAAAATGAGCTACCTTCACAAGCGGTCGACTACAACCCAAATTGAGTCATAGCCCGAACGAGTCTTTGGCAAACCCGTGATGAAATCCATGCCTAGTTTATCCCACTTCCATTCGGGTATTGGCAATGGTTGCAACAATCCAGCTGGCTTCTGATGTTACGCCTTTACTTTCGACATACATCGCAGATGCTACATACTCCGCAATATCCTTCTTCATTCGGTCCACCGAAAGTATTCTTCAAATCCAAATACATCTTGGTATTTCTGGGTGAATCGAATAGGGTGAATCATGAGCTTCTTGCAAAATCAACTTCCTGATCTCCATGTTATTCGGCACATAAACACGGTCCTCAAACCATAGGGTATCGTGCTCATCCTCACGAAATCCTTTAGCTTTTCCCTTGCTCATTTTCTCCTTTATAGAGGCAACTTCCTTATCGCCTTTTGGGCTTCTCGATTTTGTCCATCGGTGTTGACTGAATCTCAATGCTGCTACATAGCCTCTCGTAACTATTTCCAAACATAGCTCTCGAAGGTCCTCGGCTACTCATTTGGTATCCCTCCCATCATTAGGGTATTGACGTGGCTCTTACGGCTCAATGCGTCTGCTACGACATTAGCCTTTCCGGGGTGATAATGCAATTTCATATCATAATCCTTGATAAGCTCTAACCATCTCCTCTGTCTGAGATTTAATTCCTTCTGTGTGAAAATGTACTTCAAACTCTTGTGATCTGTGTATACCTCACAATGATTTCCAATGAGAAAATGTCTCCATGTCTTCAAGGCATGCACAACGGCTGCTAACTCCAAATCATGTGTGGCATAATTCAACTCATGAGGCTTAAGCTGTCGTGAAGCATACGAAACAACTCTTCCTTCCTGCATAAGCACTGCTCCAAGCCCTCGACGTGAAGCGTCGCAATACACCTCATAATCCTTGGTCTGATCTGGCAATATTAAAACTGGTGAGGTAACCAATCTTTTCTTCAACTCCTGAAAACTTGCCTCACAGTCCTCAGTCCATATGAATTTGTTATCCTTCTTCAACAATTCTGTCATAGGCTTTGCAATTCTTGAGAAATTCTCAATGAATCTTCGGTAGTATCCTGCGAGTCCAAGGAAACTCCGAATCTCTCCAACTGTCGTTGGTGCTTCCCATTTGGTTACGGTTTCAACCTTTGTGGGGTCAACTGCTATCCCTTCTCCGGATATAACATGTCCAAGAAATCCAACTTCCTTTAGCCAAAACTCACATTTGCTGAACTTGGCATATAACTGGTGTTCCCTCAGTTTCTCCAAAACCAATCGCAAATGTTCCTTATGTTCTTCTTCATTCTTCGAGAAAATCAAAATATCATCTATGAACACCACGACGAACTTATCCAAAAACTCCATAAACACTTTGTTCATCAGGTTCATGAAATAGGCTGGTGCGTTAGTCAGTCCAAATGACATAACGGTATACTCATACAATCCATATCTCGTGGTAAATGTCGTCTTGGGTATGTCCTGCTCCCGAATTTTCAACTGATGGTACCCTGATCGTAAATCGATCTTGGAAAACACTTTAGCTCCTTGCAAGCGATCAAACAGATCATTTATCATAGGTAGTGGGTACTTATTCTTGATTGTTACTTCATTCAATCCACGATAATCAACAACCATTCTTAACGTTCCATCCTTCTTCACCACTAACAATACGGGTGATCCCCAAGGTGAAGAACTTGGGCGTATAAAACCTTTATCCAATAGTTCCTTAATCTGCTTCTTGATTTCTGCCAAATCCTGTGCGGGCATCCTGTATGGTCGCTTCGATATCGGGCCTGTTCCTGGCAACAGCTCAATCAAAAACTCAATGTCTCTATCCGGTGGCATTCCTGGTAACTCTTCTGGAAATACATCAGGAAAATCCTTTACCACTGGTACTTCTTCCTGCACCACTCCTGATAAACAGTTTACTTGCGTTCCCCTCGGCTCATGGCGAGATACGTACTTGATCCTTCTTCCTTCTGGGTGGTGAGCAAAATTGATCTAGTGGAGCAATCAATGTTCCCTCCATACTTCGATAACCAATCCATACCTAATATCACATCCAATCCTTGGGATTCCGAACTATTAGGTGCGAGGGAAAACATAATGTCCAATCCTTAATGGCGATCGATCACACCATTTACTAGCCATGTATTCTGCTCCGGGTGAGGTTACTAGCATGGGTGACCTAAGGGCTTGGGTCGGTAATTTGTACTTATCCACAAATCCCCTTGATATGTATGAATGCGATGCACCAGTATCGAAAAGAACAACTGCAGTAAATGACTTAACCAAAAACTTACCGATTACTGCATCGGGCTGATCTTCAACCTCCTCCACATCAATGTGATTCACCTATCCCCTGTTGAAAAGGTTGGGCTTCTTTCCAGAGCTTCCATTGCCATTTCCGTTCTGGCCTTCTGGACAGTCATTTGCATAGTGCCCAGTCTTGCGGCACTTAAAACAAGTGATGTGACTCAGGTCTACCTTGGATGGTGTTGACGGGTTGGTGCGGTTCTGTCTATTGCTTCCTCCATCCCCGTTCCCATTCTTAGTGCCATTATGGTTGTGCGAATTACCTCCTCCATGGGTATGCTGAAACTGAATTCCTGATTTAGGGGTATAACGAGGCTTCTGCTGAGCTCGAGTTATACTTCCCTGTCCATACTTCCGCTTGCAGTTCTCGCTTCTTCTGCTTTCCTTCAATCATGAGGGCTCGGTCTACCAACTCCTGGTAGTTATTGAAACTTGCTACCATCAACGGCATGCTGAACTCATCATTCAGTCCTTCCAGAAACTTCTCCTGCTTAGCAGCGTCTGTAGCAACGTCATCTGGGGTATAACGTGCTAACTTACTAAAATCATCTACGTACTGGCCAATAGTCCTTCCTCCTTGGCGTAAGTTGCGAAACTCACGCTTCTTCATGGCCATAGCTCCTGCTGAAACATGGGCAGTACGGAAAGCTTGCTAAAACTGATCCCATGTGACAGTGTCTACGGGGTAAGTGGCTGTAAAATTCTCCCACCATGCTGCTGCGGGTCCTTCAAGCTGATGTGCTGCAAACTTCACTCTTTCTCCATCTGTGCATCCTGCAGTGGTCAACTCCCTTCCTATCCTGCGGAGCCAATCATCTGCTACAATCGGCTCGGTGCTACTGGAATACACCGGCGGATTCAGTCTAAGGAAACGAGTCAAGTGATCCGCAGGTGGTGGTGGTGGTGGGTTGTTGTTGTTGTTGTTGCCCAGTTACTCGCACCAATGTTTGAATCAGGGTGTTCTGCTGCTGAATCAATTGGGTGATCTCTGGCGGAAAAACAAACCCGGGGTCACGTCTCGGAGGCATCTGATGGGTTTAGAAAAGACGAGAAATTAAGAGTAGAATGGGGTCTAAGGAGAATCACTACCCAAATGCACATGAGCAAAAACACACAAAATCACTTCATTCAATCAAACAAAAGGCTTACAACGATCTAACTATCGCAAAAGTGTGTGTACTATAATGTTTACATGGAGGGAATACTACTAATATGTGGGGGACTTCTACTAATTTGAACCGGTGGAAGACTCCATGATGTCTGCTCCAGCTTTGTCTTCAAAGTCGGGTTCACTTGGATCCGAATCGGTGTCGTCGATGTTGATGTAGTCACTTGGGCAACCGACATACTGGTCTTCATTCTTGAGCGCCAACTTCTTCTTGAGTTCTTCGATCTCGTACTTAAGATCGTTATTGTGCCTTGCTAGAGCTACGATCTCGTCCATGTAGTCCTTGCGTGTAGTCTTTAGTTCTTCTTCAAGTTCGATGATCCTTCCCTTTGTCTTCTGCAACTCTAACATATCATTGCACATCTGGTTCTCCTGGCGTCGAATGTGTTGGTTTAACTCCTGGATGTAGGCTGCAATGGATCTATCCTTCTTGGTGTTGACTATGTCCCATTGTTCATCTCGGCGTCCACAAATCTGGTAGATAGTGTCCTTGTGGTCTTCTTGATAAACTTCTCCAATGCGTCCCATGGTGATATGAGCTGCCATGCTCTTTCCCAGACTCCAAGTTGGTGCACTGAAAACACTATCTATAGGCTTGGTGATTGGGGCGAATGTCCTTCTGGAACGTGAGCTTGAATCTTCAGCGCTCCTCTTGAGGAAGAGTGGCGTTGAAAGTCCGGTGAAACTTGGTAATCAATGTTCGGTACTTGGTGACTTCCTTCAAGTGAAATCAAAAGGTGTGCCTTCATCTGGTTGGGTGTACTTGATCTTGGCGTCCAAATCATCCTAAAGAGTAGAAAAGATGAGGAGTTAGAAAATGAGAAGAGAGTAGTGATCTATGGCTTTGACTTAGTGGTCGTGTCCTCACAACAAGCATGTGCTCGATACCATCTCTGTGGCGACCAGACCGAATGGATCAAGTCTCGTGCTCGGTCATCCTGGATCGATGTCTTGACACCACACAAGATTCCGAAGGATTTATAGCAGAGTAGCAATCACACACTTATTACTGCGTTGTCCACAAGGGAACTTATTACAATAAAATGGCTTAAGGCCATCTAACAATAACAGCGAAGGCTTGGAAGATAAGTGAGTCCATCAACTCCATCGGCATCACCGAGTATAGAACCACGACCTAACACCTTACTCGGCGTCTGAAAAGTCTCGCAACATGAAAGTTGCAGCCCAGCACGGGTCACACATGGAATATCTTGGCAATGTAACACATAGAGAGTAATGAAGGAATAAGCCTATACTACATGCATATATGGCTGGTGGTAAAGTTCTATGGTCACATTTTTGCATAAAGCTAATTTTTCCCTACAACAAAGGAATAATTTTATTTAACTATCATGGTGGTTGTTAAACATTGAGAATGGTTGACAGCATTCTCAATCCCAATTAAAAGTACTCATCAAAACCCAATAACATTATTAGAAGTAATGTGTTGAGATTCACATGATATTCAAGTACTAGATACTCAAAACGTCCATAACCGGGGACACGGCTAATCATGATTAGTTTATACACTCTGCAGAGGTTTGCGCACTTTTCCCCACAAGACTCGATCGCCTCCGTTTGGTTCTCGTGACTACATGGTGTTTGAGAGACGGATGGCCGAGACACAGATCTTTCGAAGCATTAGCACCTTACATGTGGGTAGACCGTACCAACCTACATCCCCTACATCAGCTAGCCTACCCGTAAGAGTTCGCACAACTTACTCAACTATGCTAGAGCCCATATTGGCTTGTGGCTGCACACGGAAGTTTCAGTTTGAATAATCTTATGATCCCTTAGAGCACAGGTGGCGGTCCAAGAAATACTGAGCAAGTCTGATAGAAACCAGTGCCTCAATCCACCCAGATGTGTGTTTATGTTGCCACCTTAGATAAACCATTAATTAACAATCTCACATCTGTCATGGATATTCACTCACCCAATCCACGTCTACTAGCATAGCATGGCATAATAAGCAAGCGTAGAAGTAACTCCCAAGGTTTCATAAGTAAAACAGGTAATAGGTACTACCTCAATCTACTTCCCATCCCACAATTTAAGTTGATCCTAAACATGCAAGTGTTTGAGGTTGATCTAATGCATAAAACTGGGTAGTAGAAAAGGTATGATCAAGTGTTACTTGCCTTGCGATGATCCATGAGACCTAGAGATTGAAGTAACAAGCGGCGCACTCCGGTGATCTAACGCAGACAAACAACAAGCATACAATAAGTACTCATCTAATGCACAGGAAATTTCGAATAAAAGATCTAACCAGAGAGTTCAACTTAAGAACCCTGGTTGCAAAGAATCAAATCAAAATAAGCAGCGAAAGTCGAAAGTCGAAAGAGAACGACTCAGTTTTAGCAATTTGAAACTAGGTCAAAATTTTACAGTAGCAAAACTTTGTTTAAGTAGGTTAGTCGAACGGCGGTTTAAGAACGAAACACCAGCGCTTGAATCACTGATTCCGATAAGCGGCGAGAAAATAAACAGATTTGAAAATCGAATCGAAATCGAAATCGGAAAATAACGGATTTAATCCGATTAAAAGAAAACGACGAGCAGTTAAAGCGGCGGACGTTCGTTAACGAAACTAACCGATTTAACACGTTCATTGAAGCGAGCGGGTCGGTGAGCGTTCACTAATTAATAAAACCGAAGAAGAAAAAAAAAAACAATCTAGGGTTTTTAAAAAAACGAACAACGAGCGAAAACCGGATCGGTTTTAAAGCAAAACCGAACCGGGGCGGTGAGGTGCTACCTCGGCGAGTCGCCGGCGGGGCTCCGACCTCCCGGGCGACGGAGGCGGCGGCGGGCGGGTGGTGGGGCGGGCGGCGACGGCGTGGCGGCGTGAGCGGCGTGCGGCGGCCTTGGCGGCGGCTCGGGTTGGCGGCGGCGGGGATGAGGAGGAGAGTGGGGTGCGGGGTTATAAAGGAGGGCTCCGGTTGCCTTGGGAGGGCACCAGGGCGGCGTGTGAGAGCCGAGCCGGACTCGGCGGCGGGCGGCGGGTCTCCTCCAGCAGGCGCGAGGGGAGGGGGGGAGCTAGGCAGCGGCGGTTGGGCAGGCTGGGCCCTTAGCCCAGCGGTAAGGCGCGCTGCTTTTAAAAAAAAAAACAAAACTAAGCAATTAAAAATAAAACCAAACGAACTCCAAATTAAATAAAATTAATTTTCCCGACTCCTAAAAATGAGGCGAACAAAATGAACTTTTAAAACGGGCAAAATGCATATTTTTAAAATACTCATTTTCCTAAAGCAAATAAACTTTCAAAACCAAAATAGATTTATTTATTAAATCTTCATTTTCCTAAATGTTGGGAAAGCCATATTATTCCCTCTCTTAATTTTTTTTATTGGAAAAATATTTGAAGATAATTAAATAAATCCAAATGATCCTATTTTCAAAATTTGAGTAAACCCAAATATGAAAATAATGAAATCTCCAACTCTCTCCGAGGGTCCTTGAGTTGCGTGAAATTTTCTAGGATCGAAAAATGCGAGAAAATATGATATGCATGATGACCTAATGTATAACATTCCAAATTGAAAATTTGTGATGTTACAACTGCCCATGCAGTGCGCCACTGATTCGGTTGACTTCGAAGGAGGTCAAAAATGGCAACTATGGGCGCGAGTTCGTGAAATGCGAGAGCAAGCCAGGGGGGCAGGTTAGATCTCATGATTTTTCTCTGATTTCTTTTTCTATTTGCTTTTAATTCTTTTTCGATCTGGGATTTAGGGTTCATTTTTTCGATTCAGATCGTGAAGAAATGCACACATTTTGAATGGCTGGATGACTACGTTAAGCGGATTCAATTCAATGGGGCCCCAACCCGGGAGCTCAATCTGCCATCAACAACAACGAATTTGGTCTCTGAAGGTGCTGCTCTGACAGTTGGGGATGTAGATCTGAAGGGGGAAATAAAGAAGATGAACAAGAACTTGGAGTAGATGATTCAATTGAACAAGCAGGCGAATCTGATAGCTTTAGGATTTTATCCCTTTTATTTTTGTGTAGTTTCTCTAGGATTTGCTTACTTGCTGGTCATCGCTGTTAGAGATGTTATTAGTGTGGTGTCATGTGCTCTAGGATTTGGTTGATTTGTGGATCATGTGCTCGATGATTTGCTTAAATTTGTGGATCATGTGATCTATGCTCCGGGTTGCTTAATTTGTGGATCATGTGCTCTATGCTCTGTGTTGCTTAATTTACGGATCATGTCAGTTTTGGGTACCCGTCAGTTTCGTCAGACAACACCGACGGCAAAAGAAAAAAAAACGTAGTTCTAGGGCCCAAATTGAAACTAAGCTCTGGTTGGGCCGTCTCATCGCGTTGAGTGTAGAAGGCCCACGCGCTGGCTATGTTTTTAACCTTGATTATTACCATGGTAAATCCATGGTTTGCTATGCCGAACAAATATAGTGCATGATGGTAAATCGATTTATTGTTGGACTTGCACATGTCAAATTTATTTGTACATATCATGGCAATTTCCTTCTGTATATAGCCTGCGACACAACACTTTCATTTTTGGGTTCATTTTTTGACATGCGGGCATTATAAACAAGTTTTTATTGCAAGAAAAATATTGTATACACGTTTTTTTGTTTTTGTTTTTTTATTAAGAAGTAGCTCGGCTACGGCACCATATCCATCGACCGATATCTCACGTAGCAAGCATACATCCATAACATAAAAAGTAGCAACCATAGCATACTTCTTACATAAAACATAATGTACCCTAAACCATAGCATAGTCCACAAATTATTCAAAAATTAGCTTGTTTTTGTTCATACAATATACGGAATAGGGCCACCAACAATTCAAAAAAAAAAGCTTTTCTTCTTCTTCTTTTCAACATCAACATGGCTCATTGTTCTAGCTTTAGTTTCCTTTTTAACACTTCAACTACTCCATTATCCGCGCGTGCGGAAACTTGACCCTACTCTAAATGGGCGAAAACTTGCTGGTTTTCATTGAGGAATACTCAATCAGTGATTGATTTAGTAGAAGGGCTCGTGTACGGCACCATATCCATCTAGCGATTTATCTCACATCAAATAAGTTGGATATAGCAAGCAAAAACACTGATAACCAACGACATATCAAATAAGGGTAGCATTTCTCAAAAAGAAAATCAACTCGGGGCAGCAAGCATAACAAAGTTCTTAAGGAGGGGATAACACGAGAGAGATTAAAAGTTCAAGGTACAATCAACGACATAATTAAGATAAAAATATATAAAAGATAAAAAGCCCTAACACCCTAGGGCAAGACAAGCTCACGATCGAGACCGGGACTTCACCACCATCTTCACTGCGTCTTCTCTTCACTTCTCCCTCTCCATGTCGTCCTGGCCGATGTAGTAGGGGAGGCTGTGCATACCATCACGGGTGGGGAAGATGCAGTCGAAGTTTGTGAAGATGTTGTGGGTTGTGAATGCGATGAATTCGCATCCACACCAAAACACCTTGCCGAGGAGGTGGTACGCATAAAATCTATTGGTGAAGGTGACGGTGAGCCCGATCGGCGGAGTCCTGGAGTTCGGACGCACTTCATCCAGTCGGAACATCACCGGCGAGCCCGCTGGGAGGTGGGCGAAGCCCGCATGGAGGAACCACTCGGAAAACCCCCCTGCACCCCTCCAGCGTGAGAACGCCCACACACGGAGTGTCCTCTCCACGATGACGCCGGCCGGATACCGTCTCTCCGGCACGGTCGGTGGGAGCTCGAAGGTGGGGCCGTTGTACTGCATCCTCGCCTCGCTTTGAGAGTGCTCTTGGTTTTGGTGAAGAAGAGAAGGGGGCGGCGCAAATGGATGTGTATAGAATAGGTGGAGGGGTGGTGGTTTAAATAGGGAAAGGGGAGTGGTACAGGCCGCGCTTTGGACTTGCTACGTTCAAACGATCCGCGTCGATCGATGTGCCACTTTAATTGCCAATAGGTTTTAATTGCCACGTTGAATAGATGCGAGTGGATCGAAAAGTGTGAAATAATGCTCTACATCGAGGAGACACGCGTGGGAGATGATACGAACTAGCGGCAGCAACCATCCCTGCGTCCGTGGTGGCTCGCGTGAAAATGAGGCCGGTCAGCGTCAGTGGTGGCTTGCGCGAAAAAGAGGCCAGTCAGCGCATTGTGGCGGCGGGCAGCGACGCATGCAGGTAGGCTAGATACGTGCATGCATGTAGGCTATCTGGACATGTCTTGCATGCATAACAGGCTTCTGTCGCTGCGGGCGCGCACGGCCCAAGTCTAACCACGGCCCAACGGGCTAACCGCGGAACCGTCCGCCGCGACCCCACTCATCAGGTCCAACGGCCGACACAGTCAGCGCGGCCCCACTCGTCAGAGTTAACGGTCAAAGCACTGACCCGACGGCATCCACCGTTTGTGACCAGTTCTGAGGGTTTCGGGCAAGGGAGTGGGAAAAAGTGAGCAAAAGTTAAGAGCGTGGGGATGAATGAGTATGGCTAAGGAACCAGGGGCACATATGTAAAAAACCCTAGGAAGATAGGGGCTTATAGTTTCGCCTCCCAATGTATTCACCTCAAGGGTGATGTCAACAATAATAGCTCATGCCCACTCATATCCAACTGGATATATGTGCCTAGATCTTTCCTCACCACATGATGCTTGCAAAAAGAGAAAATAAAAAGGAGTAGGGAAGAATACTTTGACTCTTACATAAAAGTAAATGCATAAAAGTAAAAGATAGGCCCTTCGCAGAGGGAAGCAGAGGTTGCCATGCTCTTTTTGTTTGTATGCCAAATCCCTTAAAGCAAAAGAATGTCACGTTGTATTGCCCCTTATGATAGCAACCTTTATTATGCAGTCTGTCGCTTTTATTATTTTGCCATCACAAGTTCGTACAACGCTCGATTTTCTCTTACACAAAATGATCCAACACATTTAGAAGAAATTTTTATTGCCTTATTGCACCGATGACAACTTACTTGAAGGATCCTACTCAATCCATATGTAGGTATGGTGGACTCTCAAAATAAGATTTTGGGTTTAAGGGTTTTTGGATGCACAAGTAGTATCTCTACTTAGTGCGGAGTTTTTGTCTAGCAAAGGTATTGGGCAAGCACCACATATCTATGACAATATAACTTCTATGTGAATATGAACAAACATAAATCATTACATTGTCTTCCTTGTCCAACGTCAACACTCATTTATTTTCCTTTCTTTTTATTGAAACAAAAAGGGTAAAGAAACAAAACTCAAACTACTCTTTATTATATATCTCACACACGATTACATAGATAGAAAGATCACTAAGAAAACACTCGAAAAGAAAGGATTGAACTAAACTTTTATTCAACTAAATCATAAGATAACTAAAGATCAAACTAAAATAGGTAAAGGCAAAGATAGTGGTGGTGATACGATACCATGGCACTGTTGGGGAACGTAGTAATTTCAAAAAATTTCCTACGAACACGCAAGACCATGGTGATGGCATAGCAACGAGAGGGGAGAGTGTCCGTCCACGTACCCTCGTAGACCAAAAGCGGAAGCGTTATAACAACGCGGTTGATGTAGTCGTACTTCTTCACGATCCAACCGATCCAAGCACGAGCGTCACGGCACCTCCGAGTTACTGCACACGTTCAGCTCGATGGCGATCCCGGACTCGATCCAGCAAAGTGTCGGGGATGAGTTCCGTCAAGACGACGGCGTGGTGACGATGTTGATGCTCCACCGGCGCGGGCTTCGCCTAAGCTCATGACGATATGACTTCTCCGCGCGAGGCTTCGCCTAAGCTCTCTGACGATATGACCGAAGTGGAATATGGTGGAAGGGGCACCGCTGCGGCTAAGGAACGATCCGTAGATCAACTTGTGTGTTCTAGGGTGCCCCTGCCCCGTATATAAAGGAGCCAAGGGGAGGTGGCGGCCAAGGGGAGGCGCGCAAGGAGTCCTACTCCTCGGGAGTAGGATTCCCCTCAATCCTAGTTGGATTAGGATTCCTGGAGGAAAGAGAGAGGGGGGCGGCCCACCTTTCCTAGTCCTAATAGGACTAGGGGAAGAAAGCGACCACCTAGGGCTGGCCCTTTCTCCTTTCCACCAAGGCCCACTATGGCCCATGTAGTTCCGGGGGTTCGGTAACCTCCGGTACTCGATAAATTCGATTTCACTCGGAACACTTCCGATGTCAAATGTAGGCTTCAATATATCAATCTTTATGTCTCGACCATTTGAGACTCCTCGTCATGTCCGTGATCACATCCGGACTCGAACAACCTTGGTGCATCAATACTTATAAACTCATAATGAACTCATCATCGAAGCGTTAAGCGTGCGGACCCTACGGGTTCGAGAACTATGTAGACATGACCTAGAACCATTCTCGGTCAATAACCAATAGCGGAACCTGGATGCCCATATTGGTTCCTACATATTCTCTGAAGATCTTTATCGGTCAAATCGCATAACGACATCGTTGTTCCTTTGTCATCGGTATATTACTTACCCGAGATTCGATCGTCGGTATCAATACCTAGTTCAATCTCGTTACGGTAAATCTCTTTACTCGTTCCGTAATACATCATCTCACAACTAACTCATTAGTTGTAATGCTTGCAAGGCTTAAGTGATGTGTATCACCGAGAAGGCCTAGAGATACCTCTCCGACAATCGGAGTGACAAAACCTAATCTCAAATCGCCAACCCAACAAGTACCTTTGGAGACACCTGTAGTACTCCTTTATAATCACCCGATTCGTTGTGACGTTTGGTAGTACCAAAGTGTTCCTCCGTAAACGGGAGTTGCATAATCTCATAGTTACAGGAACATGTATGGGTCATGAAGAAAGCATTAACAACATACTAAGCGATCAAGTGTTAAGCTAACGGAATGGGTCTTGTCAATCACATCATTCTCCTAATGATGTGATCCCATTAATCAAATGACAACACATGTCTATGGTTAGGAAACATAACCATCTTGATTAATGAGCTAGTCTTGTAGAGGCATACTAGTGACTATCTGTTTGTCTATGTATTCACACATGTATTATGTTTCCGGTTAATACAATTCTAGCATGAATAATAAACATTTATCATGGTATAAGGAAATAAATAATAACTTTATTATTGCCTCTAGGGCATATTTCCTTGAGTCTCCCACTTGCACTAGAGTCAATAATCTAGATTACATAGTAATGATTCTAACACCCATGGAGTCTTGGTGCTGATCATGTTTTGCTCGTGGAAGAGGCTTAGTTAGCAGGTGCGCAACATTCAGATCCGTATGTATTTTGCAAATCTCTATGTCTCCCACTTGGACTTGGTCCCGAATGGAATTGAGGCGTCTCTTGATGTGCTTGGTCCTCTTGTGAAATATGGATTCCTTTGCCAAGGCAATTGCACCAGATTGTCACGAAGATCTTCATCGGTCCCGATGCACTAGGTATGACACCTAGATCGGAAATGAACTCTTTCATCCGACTCCTTCATTTGCTTCTTCGAAGCAGCTATGTACTCCGCTTCACATGTAGATCCCGCCACGGCGCTTTGTTTAGAACTGCACCAACCGACAGCTCCACCGTTTAATAAAAACACGTATCCGGTTTGCGATTTAGAATCGTCCGGATCGAGTGTCAAAGCTTACATCGGCGTAACCATTTACGACTAGCTCTTTGTCACCTCCATATCGAGAAACATATCCTTAGTCCTTTTCGGTATTTCAGGATGTTCTTGACCGCTGTCCGATGATCCACTCTGGATTACTTTGGTACCTTCCTGCCAAGCTTACAGCTAAGCATCGTCAGTCTCCGTACACAGCATTGCATACATGATAGAGCCTATGGCTGAAGCATAGGAACATCTTTCATTTTCTCTATCTTCTTCTGCTGTGATCGGGCATTGAGTCGACTCAATCTTACACCTTGTAATACAGGTAAAAACCTTTCTTTGCTGATCCATTTTGAACTTTTTCAAAACTTTATCAAGGTATGTGCTTTGTGAAAGTCCAATTAAGCGTCTTGATCTATCTCTATAGATCTTGATGCCCAATATATAAGCAGCTTCACGAGGTCTTTCATTGAAAAACTTTTATTCAAGTATCCTTTTATGCTATCCAGAAATTCTATATCATTTCCAATCAATAATATATCGTCCACATATAATATTAGAAATGCTCTGAGCTCCCACTCACTTTCTTGTAAATCAAAGCTTCTCCAAAAGTCTCATATAAACCCATATCTTTGATCACACTATCAAAGAGTTTATTCCAACTCCGAGAGGCTTGCACGGACCATAAATTGATCGCTGGAGCTTGCACACTTTGTTAGTACCCTTTGGATCGACAAAACCTTCTGGTTGCATCATATACAACTCTTCTTCTAGAAATCCATTCAAGAATGCAGTTTTACATCCATTTGCCAAATTTCATAATCATAAAATCGGCAATTGCTAACATGATTCGGACAGACTTAAGCATCGCTTCTGGTGAGAAAGTCTCATCGTAGTCAACCCTTGAACTTGTCGAAAACCTTTCGCAACAAGTCGAGCTTTGTAAACGATTACATTACCATCGGCGTCGGTCTTCTTCTTAAAGATCCATTTATTTTCAATGGCTTGCCGATCATCGGGCAAGTCAACCAAAGTCCATACTTTGTTCTCATACATGGATCCCATCTCAGATTTCATGGCTTCCAGCCATTTTGCGAATCTGGGCTCACCATCGCTTCTTCATAGTTTGTAGGTTCGCCATGGTCAAGTAACATGACTTCGAATAAGATTACCGTACCACTCAGTGCGTATTTTACTCTGGTTGACCTCGAAGTTCATAGTAACTTGATCTGAAGCTTCATGATCATCATCATTAGTTTCCTCACTAATTGGTGTAGTTGTCACAGAACCATTTCTTGTGATGAACTACTTTCCAATAAGGGAGCAGATACTGATTATCTCATCAAGTTCTACTTTCCTCCCACTCACTTCTTTCGAGAGAAACTCCTTCTCTAGAAAGGATCCGATTTAGCAACGAAAATCTTGCCTTGAGATCTGTGATAGAAGGTGTACCCAACAGTCTCCTTTGGGTATCCTATGAAGACACATTTTTCCGATTTGGGTTCGAGCTTATCTGGTTGAAGTTTCTTTACATAAGCATCGCAGCCCCAAACTTTAAGAAACGACAACTTTGGTTTCTTGCCAAACCACAGTTCATAAGGTGTCGTCTCAGCGGATTTTGACGGTGTCCTATTTAACGTGAATGCGGCCGTCTCTAAAGCATAACCCCAAAATGATAGCGGTAAATCGAAATAGACATCATAGATCGCACCATATCTAGTAAAGTACGATTCGACGTTCGGACACACCATTTCTCCGTGGTGTTCGGGTGGCGTGAGTTGCTAAACTATTCCACATTGTTTCAAATGTAAACCAAACTCGTAACTCAAATATTCTCCTCCACGATCAGATCGTAGAAACTTTATTTTCTTGTTACGATGATTTTCCACTTCACTTTGAAATTCTTTGAACTTTTCAAATGTTTCAGATTTGTGTTTCATTAAGTAGATATACCCATATATGCTCAAATCATCTGTGAAGGTGAGAAAATAACGATACCCGCCGCGTGCCTCAACATTCATTGGACCACAAACATCAGTATGTATGATTTCCAACAAAATCAGTTGCTCGCTCCATAGTTCCGGAGAACGGCGTTTTGGTCATCTTGCCCATGAGGCACGGTTACAAGTACCAAGTGATTCATAATCAAGTGATTCGAAGCCCATCGGTATGGAGTTTCTTCATCGTTTTACACCGATATGACCTAAACGGCGGTGCCACAAATAAGTTGCACTATCATTATCAACTCTGCATCTTTTGGCTTCAACATTATGAATATGTGTATCACTCTGTCGAGATTCAACAAGAATAGACCATTCTTCAAGGGTGCATGACCATAAAGATATTACTCATATAAATAGAACAACCATTATTCTCTGATTTAAATGAATAACCGTCTCGCATTAAACAAGATCCAGATATAATGTTCATGCTCAACGCGGCACCAAATAACAATTATTTAGGTCTAAAACTAATCCCAAGGTAGATGTAGAGGTAGCGTGCCGACCGCGATCACATTGACTTTGGAACCATTTCCCACGCGCATCGTCACCTCATCCTTTGCGATGCTCGTCTATTCCGTAGTCCCTGTTTGAGTTGCAAATATTAGCAATGAACCAGTATCAAATACCTAGGTGCTACTACGAGCTCTAGTAAGGTACACATCAATAACATGTATATCACATATACCTTTGTTCACCTTGCCATCCTTCTTATCCGCCAAATACTTGGGGCAGTTCCGCTTCGATGTCGATCACCTTGCGGTAAAACACTCGCCAGGCTTAGGTACAGACTTGGGTTTCTTCTCTTGATCAACAACTTTCTTGCTGTTCTTTTTGAAGTTTCCTTCTTCTTCCCTTGCCCTTTTTCTTGAAACTAGTGGTCTTGTTGACCATCAACACTTGATGCTCTTTCTTGATTTCTACCTCCGCTGCTTTTTAGCATCGCGAAGAGCTCGAGAATTGTCTTAGTCATCCCTTGCATATTATAGTTCATCACGAAGCTCTTGTAGCTTGGTGGCGTGATTGGAGAATTCATCAATGACACTATCATCCGGAAGATTAACTCCCAGCTGAATCAAGTGATTGTTATACCCGGACATTTTGAGTATGTGCTCACCGACGAACTATTCTCCTCCATCTTGCAGCTATAGAACTTATTGGAGACTTCATATCTCTCAATCCGGGCATTTGCTTGAAATATTAACTTCAACTCTGGAACATCTCATATGCTCCATGACGTTCAAAACGTTGTTGAAGACCGGTTCTAAGCCGTAAAGCATGGCACACTGAACTATTGAGTAGTCATCAGCTTTGCTTTGCCAGACGTTCACAACTTCGGCTCAAGACTGCAGCAGCTGTCACCCAGCGGTGCTTCCAGGGCGTAATTTTTACGTGCAGCAATGAGGATAATCCTCAAATTACGGACCCAGTCCGTGTAATTGCTACCATCATCTTTCAACTTTGCTTTCTCAAGGAACGCATTAAAATTCAACGGAACAACAGCACGAGCCATCTATCTACAGATAAACATAGACAAGCAAAATACTATCGGTACTAAGTTCATGATAAATTTAAGTTCAATTAATCATATTAAAAACTCCCACTTAGACAGACATCTCTCTAGTCATCTAAGTGATCACGTGATCCAAATCAACTAAACCATGTTCGATCATCACGTGAGATGGAGTAGTTTCAATGGTGAACATCACTATGTTGATCATATCTACTATATGATTCACGTTCGACCTTCGGTCTCCGTGTTCGAGGCCATATCTGTTATATGCAAGGCTCGTCAAGTTTAACCTGAGTATTCATGCGTGCAACTGTTTTGCACCCGTTGTAGATGGACGTAGAACTTATCACACCGATCATCACGTGGTGTCCGGGTACTACTGAACTTTGGCAACGGTGCATACTCGGGAGAACACTTCTTGATAATTTTAGTGAGAGATCATCTTATAATGCTACCGTCAATCAAAGCAAGATAAGATGCATAAAGGATAAACATCACATGCAATCAATATAAGTGATATGATATGGTCATCATCATCTTGTGCTTGTGATCTCCATCGCCAAGCACCGTCATGATCACCATCGTCACCGGCGCGACACCTTGATCTCCATCGTAGCATCGTTGTCGTCTCGCCAACTATTGCTTCTCGACTATCGCTATTCCTTAGTGATAAAGTAAAGCAATTACATGGCGTTGCATTTCATACAATAAAGCGACAACCATATGGCTCCTGCCGATTGCCGATAACTCGGTTACAAAACATGATCATCTCATACAATAAAATATAGCATCACGTCTTGACCATATCACATCACAACATGCCTGCAAAAACAAGTTAGACGTCCTCTACTTTGTTGTTGCAAGTTTTACGTGGCTGCTACGGGCTGAGCAAGAACCGTTCTTACCTCGCATCAAAACCACAGCGATAGTTTGTCAAATAGACTCCGTTTTAACCTTCTCAAGGACCGGGCGTAGTCATACTCGGTTCAACTAAAGTGAGAGAGACAGACACCGCGGTCACCTTTAAGCAACGAGTGCTCGGAGCGGTGAAACCAGTCTCGCGTAAGCGTACGCGTAATGTCGGTCCGGGCCACTTCATCTCACAAAACCAAAGTATGACATGCTGGTAGGCAGTATGACTTGTATCGCCCACAACTCACTTGTGTTCTACTCGTGCACATGACATCAACGCATAAAACCAGGCTCGGATGCCACTGTTGGGGGAACGTAGTAATTCAAAAAAATTCCTACGAACACGCAAGACCATGGTGATGGCATAGCAACGAGAGGGAGAGTGTCCGTCCACGTACCCTCGTGAGACCGAAAGCGAAGCGTTATAACAACGCGGTTGATGTAGTCGACGTCTTCACGATCCGACCGATCCAAGCACCGAGCGTCGGCACCTCCGAGTTACGCACACGTTCAGCTCGATGGCGATCCCGGACTCCGATCCAGCAAAGTGTCGGGATGAGTTCCACAAGACGACGACGGCGTGGTGGCGATGTTTATGCTCCACCGACGCGGGGCTTCGCCTAAGCTCCGCGACGATATGACTTCTCCGGCGCAGGCTTCGCCTAAGCTCTCTGACGATATGACCAAGTGGAATATGGTGGAAGGGGCACCGACACGGCTAAGGAACGATCCGTAGATCAACTTGTGTGTTCTAGGGTGCCCCTGCCCTCGTATATAAAGGAGCCAAGGGGAGGTGGCGGCCAAGGGAGGAGGCGCTAAGGAGTCCTACTCCTCCGGGAGTAGGATTCCCCTCAATCCTAGTTGGATTAGGATTCCGGAGGGGAAGAGAGAGAGGGGGCGGCCCACCTTTCCTAGTCCTAATAGGACTAGGGAAGAAGGGGCGCGCCACCTAGGGCTGGCCCTTTCTCCTTTCCACCAAGGCCCACTATGGCCCATGTAGTTCCGGGGGTTCGGTAACCTCCGGTACTCGATAAATTCCGATTTCACTCGGAACACTTCCGATGTCCAAATGTAGGCTTCAATATATCAATCTTTATGTCTCGACCATTTCGAGACTCCTCGTCATGTCCGTGATCACATCCGGGACTCGAACAACCTTCGTGCATCAATACTTATAAACTCATAATGAACTGTCATCGAAGCGTTAAGCGTGCGGACCCTACGGGTTCGAGAACTATGTAGACATGACCTAGAACCATTCTCGGTCAATAACCAATAGCGGAACCTGGATGCCCATATTGGTTCCTACATATTCTACGAAGATCTTTATCGGTCAAATCGCATAACGACATCGTTGTTCCTTTGTCATCGGTATGTTAATTACCCGAGATTCGATCGTCGGTATCCAATACCTAGTTCAATCTAGTTATCGTAAGTCTCTTTACTCGTTCCGTAATACATCATCTCACAACTAACTCATTAGTTGTAATGCTTGCAAGGCTTAAGTGATGTGTATCACCGAGAAGGCCTAGAGATACCTCTCCGACAATCGGAGTGACAAAACCTAATCTCAAATCGCCAACCCAACAAGTACCTTTGGAGACACCTGTAGTACTCCTTTATAATCACCCGATTCGTTGTGACGTTTGGTAGTACCAAAGTGTTCCTCCGTAAACAGGAGTTGCATAATCTCATAGTTACAGGAACATGTATGGGTCATGAAGAAAGCATTAACAACATACTAAACGATCAAGTGTTAAGCTAACGGAATGGGTCATGTCAATCACATCATTCTCCTAATGATGTGATCCCATTAATCAAATGACAACACATGTCTATGGTTAGGAAACATAACTATCTTCGATTAATGAGCTAGTCTTGTAGAGGCATACTAGTGACTATCTGTTTGTCTATGTATTCACACATGTATTATGTTTCCGGTTAATACAATTCTAGCATGAATAATAAACATTTATCATGGTATAAGGAAATAAATAATAACTTTATTATTGCCTCTAGGGCATATTTCCTTCAGGCACCTCCCCCAAGCTTGGCACAAGCCAAGGGGAGTGCCCATACTCCAAACTCAAGTTTCTTTTGTTGGGGAAGATGATGATGGTGGTGGTGATGTAGTAGCATCACACTTCAGGCTCAAGAGGTACTCCAATCTACGAATGACGCTCCAGAGGGCGATGACATGCTCTTGCAACAGAATATTTTCACGAGTGAGATATTTATTCTGCACATGAACCGTTTCAATGATCCTAAAAGCTTCAATTTCAGTATGGGTAAGATGATCATAGTAAGGTTGAAGGATGTCTTCTTCTTCTGCTGCCGGAACGACTTGCCCCTCTGCCGGAATTTGATGTCCCACGACTTCCTTGACCTTGTCACCCTTGATGGTCTTCTGTGGTTCCTCTCTTTTAGCTCTATCTTCATTAACCAAGCATCTCCTTCTACTTGGTCGGAGGAGGGTGAAGACATGATGCCTGGCTTGACAGATCTGATAGAAGACAACAAGAAAGAAGAACAGAAGATTTCTCCGTGATACGGTGGTCAATACGTTCGGGGGGTATATAAAGATTTTTTTATCTTGGGAAACAAGCAACCGGGAGAAAAATGGAGTCGGGAAGGTTCCCGAGGTGGGCACAACACATCTGGGCACGCCAGAGGGCCCAGGCGCACCCTGGTGTCTTTTGCCCCCCTCGGTTGCCTTCCTAGTTGTTTCTTATTTTCCTAATTTTAAAAAAATTCTAAAGCTGACAAAAAATATTTTTGCGGATTTTTCGGTGTCCGTTTACTTCCGTATCACGTACCTCCTATTTTTCCAGTATTCTGGAGTGTTCTGGAAGGTTTCTTTTATGTGTTCCTCCGGTGTCATGGCTTGAATAACATTGCTTTCAACATTAATAGGCATACCTGAGATATAGTGTTTAATTCTTTGGCCATTGACCACCTTCGGGTTTGTAACTTAGGCATTATTAATCTTGCTAGCTCCAGAGTGATAAACCTCCTCGATAATATATGGTCCTTCCCATTTAGAGAGAAGTTCTCCTGCAAAGAATCTGAAACGAGAGTTGTACAAGAGGACTTGTTCTCCTACTTTGAATTCCCGCTTTTGGAACCTACTTTGAACATATTCTCTAACTTTGAATTCCCGCTTTTGGATTCTTTTGTCATGCCATCTTTTAACTCTTTCTTTGAATAATTTTGCATTTTCATAAGCTTGGGTTCTCCATTCATCTAATAAGCTAATATCAATAACCTCTTTTCACTGGCAAGTTTGAAATCGTAGTTGAGTTCTTTAGTTGCCCAATATGCTTTATGTTCTAGCTCAAGAGGCAAATGACAAGCTTTTCCATAAACCATTTTATAAGAAGACATACCCATATAATTTTTATATGCTGTTCTATAGGCCCAAAGTGCATCATCCAATTTCTTAGACCAATTATTTCGAGACCTATTAATAGTTTTTTGTAATATGAGTTTTATTTCTCTATTGCTAAGTTCAACTTGATCACTAGATAGAGGATGATAGGGTGATTCAATTCTATGATTAACATTATATTTAGCAAGCATTTTACGGAAAGTGCCATGAATAAAGTGTGAACCACCATCAATCCTTATGTATCTAGGGACTCCAAACCTTGGGAAAATAACCTGTTTAAGCATTTTAAAGGAAGTTTTATGATCAACACTAGTAGTTGGAATAGCTTCTACCCACTTAGTAACATAGTCAACAGCAACCAAAATATGTGTATACCCATTAGAGGAAGGAAAAGGTCCCATATAATCAAAACCCCAAACATCAAATGGTTCAACATCAAGTGAATAATTCATAGGCATTTCTTGACGCTTACCGATATTACCTATTCGTTGACATTCATCACAAGATAAAACAAACTTACATGCTTTTTTGAATAGAGTAGGCCAATAAAAACCAGAATGCAATACCTTATGAGAAGTTCTATTTCCCGCATGATGACCTCCATAAGCTTCGGCGTGACATTTTCGTAGGATTTGTTCCTGTTCATGCTCAGGTACACAATGTCTAATAATACCATCTACTCCTTCCTTATAAATATGTGGGTCATCCCAAAAGTAATGCCTTAAATCATAGAAGATTTTTTTCTTTTGTTGGTATGTGAAACTAGGTGGTATGTATTTAGCAACAATATAATTAGCATAGTCAGCATACCAAGGAGTGTTATGAGAAACATTTATTGCAGATAGTTGTTCATTAAGAAAGCTATTATCAATAGTTGGTGGGTAATCAAGGATATTCTCTAATCTAGACAAGTTATCAGCTATACGGGGTTCTCAGCTCCTTTTCTATCAGTGATATGTAAATCAAATTCTTGTAGCAAGAGAACCCACCTAATGAGTCTAGGTTTAGCATCTTTATTTTCCATAAGATATTTAATAGCAGCATGATCAGTGTGAACAATTACTTTAGAATCAACAACATAAGACCTGAATTTGTCGCAAGCAAAACAACAGCTAAAAATTCCTTTTCAGTAGTAGCATAATTTATTTGGCACTGTCTAGAGTTTTGCTAGCATAATGAATAACATTCAATTTCTTATCGGCTCTTTGTCCTAAAATTGCACCAACAACATAGTCACTAGCATCACACATAATTTCAAAAGCCAATTTCCAATCAGATGGTTGAACAATAGGTGCAGAAGTTAAGGCTTTCTTAAGTGCTTCAAAGCATTCTACACAATCATCATAAAAAACAAATGGAACATCCTTTTGTATTAGATTTGTAAGAGGCCTAGATATTTTAGAGAATTCTTTAATACATCTCCTATTGAAACCAACATGACCTAGGAAACTACGAATACCTTTAATATCTTTAGGACATGGCATTTTCTCAATAGCATCAACTTTAGCTTTATCCACCTCAATATCTCGTTCAGAAATTGAATGCCCCAAGACAATACCTTCATTAACCATATAGTGGCACTTCTTCCAATTCAAGACAAGATTAGTTTGCTCACATCACTGCAAAACTCGATCAAGGTTGCTCAAGCAATTATTAAAAGAAGTTCCATAAACAGAAAAGTCATCCATGAAAACCTCAACAATCTTTTCACAAAAATAAGAGAATATGGCAGTCATACATCTTTGAAAGGTAGTATGTGCATTGCATAAACGAAAAGGCATACGTCTATAAGCATAAGTTCCAAAGGGGCAGGTAAAGGTGGTTTTCTCTTGATCAGGTTGTGAAACAGGTATTTGAGAAAAACCACAATATCCATCAAGAAAACAAAAGTGTGTGTGCTTACATAATATTTCCAACCTTTCTTCAATAAAAGGCAGAGGGTAATGATCTTTTCTAGTAGCTTTATTTAGTTTTCTAAAATCAATTACCATTCTACAGCCAGTAACAATTCTTTGTGGGTTAAGTTCATTTTTATCATTAGGAACAACAGTAATACCTCCCTTTAGGGACACAATGAACAAGACTTACCCATCTGCTATCAGCTATGGATAGATTGTACCTGCTTCTAGAAGCTTTAATATTTCAGTTCTTACCACTTCTTTCATTTTACGATTAAGACGTCGTTGATGATCAACAACGGGTTTAGCATCAGGTTCCATATTAATCTTATGCTAATAGAGAGTGGGACTAATGCCCTTAAGATCAAAGAGAGTATATCCAATGGCAGCACGGTGCTTCTTCAAAATTTTCAATAATCTTTCTTCTTCATGTTCTGAAAGGTTAGCACTAATAATAACAGGATATATCTTTTTCTCATCAAGATAAGCATATTTCAAAGTGTCAGGCAATTGTTTCAATTCAAACACAGGATCACCTTTAGGTGGAGGAGGCCCTCCATGAGTTTCAGTATGCAAATTGTGTTTGAGCAAAGGTCGTTGTTCCAAGAAGATTTTATCTATTTCATGTCGTTCATGCATATGATTATCATTTTCATGGTCTAGCAAATATTGTTCTAGTGGATCAGTAGGAAGCACGACAATAGAAGCAAGACCAATTATTTCATCCTTACTAGGTAATTGATACGTCCCCATCGTATCTACTTTTCCAAACTCTTTTGCCCTTGTTTTGGACTCTAATTTGCATGATTTGAATGGAACTAAACCGGACTGATGCTGTTTTCAGCAGAATTTCCATGGTGTTATTTTTGTGCAGAAATCAAAGTTCTCAGATTGACCTGAAAATTTACGGAGAATTTTTGTGGAATAAATAAAAAATATTGGTGCAAGAAGTTACTAGAGGGGGCCACCCAGAGGACACAAGCCCTGGGGGCGCGCCCTGCAGGCTTGTGGGCCCCCTGGACCGCCTTTGACCCTAATTCCAACACTATATATTCCAATTTGGGGAGAGAAAAATAAGAGAGAAGGATTCATCACGTTTTTCGATACGGAGCCACCGCCGCCGCCTCCTGTTCTTCCTCAGGAGGGCTGATCTGTAGTCAGTTTTGGGCTCCGGAGAGGGGAATCCATCGCCATCATCATCATCATCATCAACCTTCCTCCATCACCAATTCCATGATGCTCACCGCTTGGAGTGAGTAATTCCTTCGTAGGCTTGCTGGACGGTGATGGGTTGGATGAGATTTATCATGTAATTGAGTTAGTTGTGTTAGGGTTTGATGCCTAGTATCCACTATGTTCTGAGATTGATGTTGCTATGACTTTGCTATGCTTAATGCTTGTCACTAGGGCCCGAGTGCCATGAATTTAGATCTGAACCCTTTATGTTTTCACAAATATATGTTTGTTCCTGATCCGTTCTTGCAAGTTGTAGACACCTATTACGAGTTATGATCCGCATACCCCAAGGTGACAATAATTGGGATTCTTTCCGGTGATTATTGTAGTTTGAGAGTTCATGTATTCACTGAGTGCTAATGCTTTGTTCCAGTTCTTTATTAAAAGGAGGCCTTAATATCTCTTAGTTTCCATTAGGACCCTGCTGCCACGGGAGGGTAGGACAAAACATGTCCTGCAAGTTCTTTTCCATAAGCACGTATGACTATATACGGAATACATGCCCATATTATATTGATGAATTGGAGCTAGTTCTGTGTCGCGCTAGGTTATAAATGTTGCATGACGAACGCCATCTGACATAACTATCCATCGCTGATCCAATGCCTACGAGCTTTTCATATATTGATCTTTGCTGAGTTACTTCCATTGCTACTGCTGTTACAATCACTACACAACTGCTGAAGATGTTAAGAATTTTCCACCTATTGAAGAAATACATGGTCTTAATACCCCGACACAGGTAGTAGAGGTAAATTCTCTCTATATATTTTATGAACGTGATATTCCTTATACGAAATCTGCTAGTCAATGCTAGGATGAATTTGATAACTTTATTGTTAAACAAGAAAACTTCAATACATATGTTAGTAGACAATTGAAATGAAATGCTTATATGCTTGAACACTTGAGTGACTATATGTTTAGAACTGTTAATGATCTCAAGATTGTTAGTAAACATGCTTCCATGGTAAAAACTCAAGTAGAGCAACTTCTCAAAGCACAAAATAATTTGCTTAATGAGATGAATAATAAAATGGATGATAATGCTGTTAGAGTTGTGACTTGGGCAGGTAGAATGACTCAGGAACCTTTGTATCCTGAAGGCCTCCCTAAGAGAATTGAGCAATATTCTCATAGAGTTAATACTGATACACCTAGTTCATCCAAGAAGAAAAAGAATAATGATAGGACTTTGCATGCTTCTAGTGAACCTGTTGTAGACACACCTGAGAAACCAAATGATACTTCTATTTTTGATGCTGAGACACAATCTGGTGATCAACACGAACCTAGTAATAATGATAATGATGATGTTCATGTTGATGCTCAACCTAGTAATGATAATGATGTGGAGATAGAACCTGTTGTTGATCTTGATAACCCACAACTTAAGAATAAAAGATATGATAAGAGAGATTTCATTGCTAGGAAACATGGTAAAGAATAAGAACCATGGGTTCAAAAACTCATGCCCTTTCCTCCTAAACCATCCAAGAAAAGGATGATGAATAATTTGAGCGCTTTGTTGAAATGCTTAGACCTGTCTTTTTGCGCTTGCGTTTGACTGATATGCTGAAAATGTCTCCTTATGCTAAGTATATGAAAGATATTGTTACTAATAAAAGAAACGTACCGGAAGCTGAAATTTCCCCCATGCTTGATAATTACACATTTAAGGGTGGAATACCTAATAAACTAGGAGAGCCAAGAATACCAACTATACCATGCTACATTAAAACAAATTATGTTAAAACTGCTTTATGTGACCTTGGAGCCAATGCTAGTGTTATGCCTTTCTCCTTGTATCGAAGACTTGATTTGGATAAGTTGACACCCACTGAAATCTCTTTGCAAATTGCCAACAAATCAGCTGCCATACCTATCGGTGTTTGTGATGATGTACCTGTCGTAGTTGCAAATGTCACTACTTTGTTATTCTTGATATACCTGAGGACGACAGTATGTCGATCATCCTTGGTAGACCGTTTTTGAATACTGCAGGGGTTGTTATCGGTTGCACCAAAGGCAATGTCACTTTTCATGTTAATGGTAATGAGCACATGGTACACTTTCTGAAGAAACAACCTCAAGTGAATAGTGTCAACTATATTGGAGAAATTCCAACAATTGCTATTAGAGGTTTTAAATTCCCCATTCCTACTGTCAAAAGGAAATATGATATTCCCATTGTTGGGGACATGCATATCCCCATTGAGGTAAATGTGACCAATACCTCCTACTCACTAATACCTTCGTGCAAATTTTTCACTTTCATTCTGGAAAGGATCCTCCCATGGTAGAATTTCACTTATATGATGTGCCCAAGCGAATGACATTATATGATGCGATGTTTACAAAATACCTTATGAGGGCATGGTCAGTGAGCCACGTCCTAGAGACATGGAGGACTTTATTTATGAAACTACTGTGGGAGAAGAGAGACGAGTGTCAGAAGCTAGGGTAGCTAGTTTGCATTTTCCCGTTTTGCGTTACTATTCGTTATTTGCCGGGAGATGCTTGATAGGTCGTGGGGGCCTTAGTGCACCCGATCTCGCTATTGCGCCATGCTTTATATTCTAACAGAACTTTTAATTTGGGTGCTATTATTTCTCAACGGTTAAACACAAAACGTTTGAAGGGCACTCTTTTTGGTGGTGTTTATGCCTCCCGCCTAGCTAAACATTTTGAGATACCTATTAGGCACGATGAGGAGGATGAGATGAAGTTACCCACTAAATATTTAGACTATGCTAGTATGGTAGCGCACGATTTTATTAAAAAAGACAATGACAAGCGACTCCTCTACAGTCTAGTATTTTGTCAGGGTACTTGTGAGATTATTACCTTGCCTGCACCTTCTTTGTTCGATATTCATTCAGGTGGGTACACTATTATGCCCGAGGACATCTACAGATTTTGGGGTCTTACACAACTGCTAGCACCTGAGCCAGCACTAGTTCCTGATCCATATCAGGAACCTTTTTATCAGTGGGAGCCACATGAGCTCGCCAACCAGTGGAACCCTTAGGATCCTCTGCGGCATCTAGTAGAGGGTTATTCCGAGCCGTGGCCATACACCAACTTAGGAAAAAAGTCTAAGCTTGGGGGAGTTTGTATCTCTCACCGACATTACATTCATGTTCACAAATTCATTCCAGTTGTCGGTGTTCATACTTTTTCATTTTATTATCCATATTAGCTTATTTTCCTGCTTTCTTCTTGTGTGTTTGAAAACTTTGAGATAATCTAAAAAAAAGTAGTTCTCGCTTCTTTTTAGTTTTCCTTCTAGTTCTTATTAGTTGTAATATTAAAAGAAAACCCAAAAAGATTTCTCGCTCTTCTTTTGCTTGTTGGGAGCTTTCACGTGTAAACAATTTTTATCATTTTTGTTTTCTCTTTGTTAATTTGCTTTCTTCAGAAAAACAAAAACTCTAAAAATATTTCAGTGTGTTTCTCTGAATTCCTTTTCTTTTCTTTTGGTCGAAAGGAGAATACCACGATGAAAATGTTGAGTCGCTCTCATATGCATTATTGTTGATCTAACAAAGAGCCCATATTACCTTGTCTTCTTCTTTGAATAAATGTTTGCATATTCCATCTTAGTCCAATGCATGTGCACTCATATTATTATTCAGATCGTTCGGTCGTGCAAGTGAAAGGCAATAATCACTGGTGCGCGTCGGTGCTATACAAACGGTTTTTAACCCCTTTCCGCGATGGCATTTGGCATCGTCGCTTAGTGAGTGTGGGCGATAGGGGGGTCCTTCCCACATGACCCAGAAACTGTCGGGTATATGCCCTCCTGGCACACACGCTCGGCAAAATGAGGTCTTGTGCAACCGACGAGCGTTCAAATACGGAAATACATACAGTAGAGCTAAAAAAATACAATTGTACAGGTGAAATTGTTTCCGATCGCAAGTACATCCCACATAGTCAGTCCCCGCTAAACATTTCCGTTCGTATGTACATCCCACACAGTCGCCTCCAAGGAAAACGTTTCCGTTCACAGGTACATCACACACAATTTTTCCCGTTAAATCGTTTGCGTTATTGAATGTATCACACACGGTCCGTAGAATAAATTGTGTGGCAAAGGCTGTCCATCACACAGAGTTTTTGTGTGGTAAATGTTCGCGCAAGGTGGCCTAACGCAAACAGTTTTCAAGAGAAAGTCGTGTGGGATTGTTCATTGATCCAACACGGTTTATTCCTAGAAACTGTGTGTGTTGCCTGAGGTAATCGCCTATGGTATTTTTTTAATAACCGTTTGCAATAGCAAAACCCAATTAGCAGGCTAATTCGCCATTAGCAGGCTAATTGCCCTATTATTAATAATCCATTTATTAATCTAATTGGCATTCATATTAAGCGCATAATATATTTCATTTCCATATTAAGGAAGCAGAATTTCATAATTGAAATACATCAGAGTACAACATGATATAGCTTCAGCACTCAGCTACCCCATTACACAACTGCCCCAGCACCAAGTTTCACATGCAACATGTAGAACCTTTCGAAATTAGCATCATAGACGGTAAATAGACATATGCATCTCATCTGGAAAACTGCTGAAGCGCAAGGCTAATATTTAGCCTTCATTCATGTTGAAGGTCTTTGCAACTTTAGGCCAGTGCCTATGGATGATTGACCGTCCGTCCTTCGTCCTCCTCAGGAACACTTCAATATTGAACCGTGGGTGTTGTATGAAAACCTTCCTCGCCTCCTAACCATAGAGGTGGTTTGAGAGGTAATCATCAGTGAACTGCTTTGGAAAGGCCTGAAAACAAGGATGTGCATAAATATCTTCTCTATATTGGAAATGGGGAAAAGGAATAGAAAATGGCAAGGTATAATAGTTAGTACCATCTTATAGTGAACTGATGTCTTCTTCATTGTGCAGACAAAGATCTTTGTTGTTTTTTGTCGCTAATTTCTTTATCCTAACAAACTTTCTGAGTTTCTTGATTTGATTGATATTCATGGACAACTCATTTCCCCATATGCAAAAAGGGTCGAATAGTGGGTCAAAACCTCTAACAGCAGGACCTACATGTGCAAGACCAAATTGTTAATAACCAAAATATTAGAATGGTTCCTGCAATTGCACAATAATGTGCTATTAGACAAGGGACCTTGCACATGCTAACCTCGATTGTAAACCTCAGTGCTTCCCATTGTTTCCCTGCAACACATATAAGGTAGTTGGTCATCAGGTTAAGTAAGGCTTCGTATGCTATCAATTAAATATGTTGATGAAAAATAAGCACATTGCAGATTCATCAGATTAATTCAAGCCACATGGAAAACCCATTTATCCAAACCAAGCATGATTAAGAACTAGGAAATGTAGCACTTGTATATGTTTCTCGTGTATTAAGTGTAGCCAAATTCGATTTATTCCTCACATGCACAACAATACAAAATTATACACACGACAATTGGACATCGCATTGCAGAATTGAACCAAGCAGTTAACTAAACACCACGACAAATGAACCAAACATTAACTGAGCACCACATTGCACAATATAACATACTCCTAATAGAAGATCATACAGTTAACCAAACAGTTAACTACAGCCAACCGTAGCAATTGTATTTGTTTCTCATGTATTTACTATAGCCAAATTCAATTTATTGCTCACATGGTACACAATAACAGAATGCACCCACAACTATTGAACATCGCATTGCAGAGTTGAACCAAACAGTTTACTAAACACCACAATACAAATGAACCAAACGTTAACTGAGCACCACATTGCACGATGTATAACCAAACCAAGCATGCTTGACAACTTGGAAATATAGCAATTGTATTCATTTCTCATCTATTTTGTAAAGATAAATTCGATTTATTCCTCACATGGAAGACAATACAAAATTGTAGCCTGAAGAATTGAACATCACATTTGCAGAATTGAACAAAACAGTTAACTGAAGACGACAACTGATTAACAAAACAGTTAATAATTGAGCACCACACTACATGACATATAGAACATATACACTAGAGCAACAGATTGCATGGTAAAATTAGATAGCACAATTCACTAGAATTTGTGAAGGAAAGGCAGGAGCAGTACACGCAACGGGTAAACCGAGCAAGCTTAACTAGCGTAGCTAGCAAATGGTAAGGTGCTCCTCCAAGATATGGGGGTCGGCACGAATGGCAGCCACCGCTACCTCATCCGGGCGTGTGGCCGCTATTTGCTTCTCCGCTGCTAAATGCTCCTTGAGATCCTGGCTATAATGCGTGCACCATGGCTTAGGGCGGCGCTTATTTGGTGGAGGGGTTGGTGATTTGGGTGGAAGGTGTCGCGCTCGCGCCGGCGGTCATGGCATGTGGGATGTGGAAGGAGGAGGAGGATGGGGGTCGGGTGTGGATTACCTGCCTGGATAGACGAAGCCGAGCAGCGTGATGGAGGGTCACCGACGAGGAGGCAGCGCTACAAGCAAGGAGTGAAGGTTTCAACTTGGAAAGGAAGGAGGAAACATGGGAAATGTGGCTTTTGGTAAGGGGGAGGGGGCGGGGAGGTAGATATTTCCGCGGAAGCCAAAAATTTGGAAACGCTTCAGCGAAAAAATTGGCATGCAAAGTGTCATCAGACATGGTCCCTTATTCAGAACCGTGTATGATATGTGAACATCACAAATGATTTAGATAGCTTAACCCGTGTGTGATGAGTTTGAATGTCGAAAATTTTGGTTCGAATTTCCATGGTTATAGTGGTCATCCACGTCATTGCATAATTGGGTACACAAAGGAGACTACAACACACCCACACTTCTTAATCGAGCAAGTTCAACAATTAAACAGAGCTAGCTGACCTAAACATTACTCTAACAAATTAAAGGCCGGCGCTCTTAATTAAAAAAACAAAGAGTACTACTACGACTGGTGGTCGTCGATCTCCACCGCCACCTCCATGTCCAGCTCGCGCCCGACGGTCTCCTGGGGAAGGTGCTCCATCGCATCCATCACACCATAATCGGCAAGCATCTCGCCATCCGCGTCCGCCATCTCTTTGGAAAAGGCCGCCACGAGCTGGGCGTGGGCGGACACGATCTAGGCTTGGACGGGCTCCGTCGTCGCAAGGTATGCGGCGGAGGAACGGACGGCTGCTCGAACGCTCTCGGCAATTGCCAGCTCTTCGGCCGTGGGTTGCCGACCGTTGTCAGAGAAGCTTCGTTTGATTTGTGCGGTGACCACCAGGAGTTGGGCGTGGGCGGCCTCGACATGGTCGTGGGCGGCCTCCATCAGGGCTAAGGCCGCCACTGCGGAACAGACAGCTATTGTGCCGCTCTCGCTAGTTGCTATCCCCGAGGCAGATGTTGCTGCCGCCACCTGAGAAGCAACAGCGGCCGTTTGGGCTGCCTTTGTTGCCCGGTCACAGATTGCAGCTGCGCTCATGCACCTTGTTAACACGCGCATGGCGGCTGCGGTTGCGCTCTCGCTAGAGTGGGCCACCGAAGTTGCCCTCACGATGTGGGTCAACGTGACCATCTTTCACTGGCGACGATTGAACAGTGAAATGATATTTGGGGAGCGAGCTAGTGTGCTTGAGAAGCCGGCTGTGAATTGTAGCCGACGCACCTTCTCTCTTAAGCCATACGCATACTATACACCGACGGTGCTGTAGGATATTTTGTGTTGCATCTCATACGGTTGGTGATAATAAACTGTGTGCGATCTACTTGATTTTTCATCTTGATTTGAATTACATAAAGGGGTCACAACGGCAATGCACGGTGTTTGAATTGCTAGAACTTTTATCTGGAGTGAACATGCAACTATATGTGTGTCGTAAAAGAATTGGAATTATTCAGGGTTCGTTTGAACATTTTATTCATTAAATTGGTTTTCTAGCCATTTCAGGTGCACAATCGAAAATTAATCTACATGCACATGCTCCGGTGCACTAACATGGGTTTTAAAATCATATATGTGTCCATGGGTTTATGCTTATCTCCCATGCAAGAAATGGGGATGAAATTCGAACACCACGACACCATGGCTCTCTGGCAAACGTCGACGTACTTGATTTTGCAATTCTAGTAAATCCGGAATTCGTCCAAAATTCATGAAACTTGGCATGCTATCATGGAGCAGCATCAACATGTCGTGGTAAAAATTATGTCCCATTTGGGGCAGGTTTGGGTATAAGCTTCTCATAAACCAGAGGTTCTCACAACAAGTGTGATGGTTTCGGTAGAGAATGTTTCACCTTTCTGGACGAAACGATATCCGTTGCCACTTCTCAATTTCAAATTTTTACCTAGTGTCAACATAGAACAACAGGAGTGTTGCGTCAATTTTTGGGATTTTTCGGGGTTTGCTTCGACATTTTTATGCATTAACTGAGTTTTCTATGCATTCATGTGCATAATACAAATATGAACTACAGGCACATGCACTAATGCATATAAATTAGTTGAAAATTCAAATATGTGTCCTTGGTTGCCTTCTTAGGTCCCATGCAATAAATGGGAATGAATGTCAAACACCCTGCCACCGTCACTCAGCCGCAAACATTGAGATACCTGGTTTTTAAATTCTAGTAAATCCAAAACTCGTCTAGAATTCATGAAACTCGGCATGCTATCATGGAGCAGCATCAACATGTCGTGGTAAGTTTTTTGTCCCATTTGGGGCAGGTTTGGGTATATGCTTCTCACAAACAAGAGATTCTCACAACAAGCATGACGGTTTCGGTAGGGAACGTCCCACATTTGGGGACGAAATGATATCCATTGCCTCTTATTGCTTCCAAAAAATTTCTCGTGTCAACATAGAACAACAAGAGTGTTGTGTCAATTTTTGTGATTTTTCAGGGTTCGTTTGGACATTTTTATGCATTAACTGAGGTTTCAATGCATTTATGTGCATAATTTAAATTTGAACTACATGCACATGCTCCAGTGCGTATAAATTGGTTGAAAAACCAAATCTGTGTCCTTGGGTGCATGCATAGGTCCCATGCAAGAAATGGGAATGAATCTCAAACACCAGGGCACTGTTGATTGCAGGGAAAACATTGAGATGCCTGGTTTTTAAATTCTAGTAAATCCAAAACTCGTCTGAAAGTCATGAAACTTGGCATTCTATAATGGAGCAGCATCAACATGCTCTGGTAAATTTTTTGTCCCTTTTGGGGCAGGTTTGGGTATATGCTTCTCACAAACCAGAGCTTCTCACTAACGATGACATGTACCTAGGGTAGGGTAATAGACCTGATCTAAGCACCCTTCCCATGGACACTGCCCTACAGTCAAAGAAACTCAAAGGACAACAACTTCTACCTACTGAAATCACCTCAGGATGCAACCCACTCGACCAATGGTTCCACTCGGAGAATTCAATTCCATTCGACCAGGATATAATCACTCGACCATATCAGAAACCACTCGGAGTACAGAAGATCTAATGTCACTCTGGATGGCAACGGTCGGACGTTCACTCCGTAGTCTTAATGATCGTTTATATGACTTTAATACCCACGTTACCAGTAACGTCCCTTCTTTATGTACAATTGAACCCTATGTAACAGGGGATGGCTGGGGTCCTGGCGCACTCTATATAAGCCTCCCCTCTCCTCTGGGACAAGGGTTCGCACCCCCTATAACTTCACACATAATCCAATCGACCAGCCTCTGGGCACCGAGACATAGGGCTGTTACTTCCTCTGAGAAGGGCCTGAACTTGTAAATCTTGCGTGCACAACCTCATCATAGCTAGGATCTTGCCTCCTCATACCTACCACTCATTCTACTGTCAGACTTAGAACCACGACAGGTGGTGCCCACCGTGTGGCAGGTGTCTTAGCGACTTTCCGGTGAGGTTGCGATTTTTCCGATTCCCATCATCATGGTTTCCGGCAGTGGATTGGTTAGGGCCGCAAGATCTGTCTCGGCGTGCTCGTTTTTGTCGCCGATGACTCCGCCTGGCTCCAGGAGGCCCCCCTTGATGTCGAGACACTCCCCATCCGCGGGGCAACACATTTTCGCGCGTGCGTCCGCGACGTCCTTCTGCGGCAGGCATCAACCCAGTATCGGTCGGGTCCCATGGCATCTTCACTCCCTGCTGCTCGCCGCCGCAAGCGGTCCGGCCGATCGTGACTCCAGCGGTGGGTAAAGCATGCGATGGCCCGTCAGTCGGCCACCCCTCAGGTTGCGGAAATCGAGCCCGACGAATCTCTTTGTGGGCTGTTTGACCTGTCGAATGGCTCCGTCGAGACACTGTTCGAGTGTGACAGCAGTGACCCTATGGAAGAAGTCCTGATGGTCAACACGCCATGCAGCCCGCCTGGTTTCCGTCGCGACAGTGGCGACAATGGCGGCGACGATCCATCGCGTGTCCACGAGGAATACCACCCCGGAGCCCTCTCTTCGCAGCAGAGGGAGGAACTGCACCGCCGCAACGTGGAGCGCTCCACACTCCCATCGTCGGAGAAACCTCGAGGCTCGGGCCTTGGAGGCCGCGCGCCTGGCCACTTTGGCTGAGCGCACTCGACTGGAGAACCTTCAGCATGCACTCGATGAACATGCTCTGCGGGAGATCCCCGAGTCCAGTTGACGGCAGCGACAACTGTTCCCACCTGAACCACAAGTATACCGCACTTCGATTCAGAATCTTACAGCTGCAGCCTGTATAGCAGAGTCTATTCAGCCGTCCCAGTCGGAGGCTGGAAGAGGTTTGATGCAGATCAGAGCATTGCTCCGGGCAGCAGGAGAGCAAAACACAATAGTATCTTAGTCCCGTAACAGGATCCATAGCAGATCCGTAGTAGCCGACACAGTCCAGTCGGCTCACAGCCCTAGATCGCCTCTGCGGCATGAGGGACGTGGGCATCGCCAAGAGCAGTACTTGGGTCGGAACCACGAGCAGTACGATCATCGACTCGGCCGTGATGACCTCCGTCGAGTGCCTACGCCCCCTCCTAGGGGCGGATCATATGTGCCTCGGCATTATGATGACAGGCGCCATACAGCGAGGAGCGGAGGTTGCCATTCGACCCCAGAGAGTCAGGATTTGATGCGAGGTCAATTTTGGTGCAAGGCTTAGTCGACAGAAATCGAGCACATAGAGAAAGGCAAGACAGAGATCACCCGACTGGAAGCAGAGTGCATGTTTCAGGTCCCGAGTGTTTTAGCAGAGCCATCAAAACAGCTGGAATCCCTCCCAACTTCAGTTTGGTGACTGGACTTAGTAAGTTCACTGGTAAATCAAAGCCTGACACTTGGCGTGAAGATTACCGAGTGGCTGTACAGATCGGTGGCGAAAATGATGAGGTGGCCATGAAACACCTTCCCCTGATGCTTGAAGGGTCAGCAAGAGCTTGGTTGAACCAGTTGGCTCCGGGCAGTATATTATCTGGGAAGAGTTTGCCCGAGTGTTCGTTAGAACGTTTGAAGGCACATGCAAACGACTTGCATGGTTGGCAGAGTTGCAGCATTGTGTACAAAAACCGAATGAAACATTGAGAGATTACATACAGAGGTGGACCACTTTGCATCACATAGTGGAGAATGTATCTCAGCACCAAGCAGTTTGTGCCTTCAAGGAGGGCGTTCGGTATCAGAGCTTAACCTGAAATTCGGGCGGACAGGAGATATGACCCTGACCCGAATGATGGAAATAGCCACTCGGTACACTAATGGTGAAGAAGAAGACCGACTCTGTAGCGGCAAGAGCAAACCAGTCGGCCAGGACACTGGAGGAGGTAATTCCAATCGGAAGCAGAAGCGCAAAGCAGAACCTGCGGGTCCTGGAGAGGTTGCAGCCGCGACCCAAGGAAAATTCAAGGGAAAACCTAAGGGGCCCTGGACCCCCAAGAAGGTAAAAGATCAGGCAGGAAATGATGTGTTAGATTTACTGTGTCATATACACCCCAAGAAGGATGAAGAGGGAAACTTGATTTATCCCAAGCGTACCACTCGACAGTGTTGACTCCTTATCCAGCAGTTCCGAGAGAAACAATCCAGTGAGAAAGAAAAGGAATCCGATAAGGATGAGGACAAAGAGGAGGATGATGGTTTCCCCAATGTCAGTTGCACCTTGGTAATTTTTGCTGATGTCGAGAGCAAGAGTCGACTGAAAGTCATCAACAGAGAAGTGAACATGGTTGCTCCGACAACGACAACATATTTGAAGTGGTCACAAACTGCAATCACATTCGACCAGTCTGACACCCAGCACACGTTGCCACTCCAGGACGGCAAGCGTTGGTAGTCGACCCGGTTGTTGGGGGCACTTGACTGACCAAAGTTTTGATGGATGGTGAGAGTGGTCTGAATATTCTCTACGCCGAGACCTCAGAGGGATGGGCATTCCGATGTCCAAACTCAGTGAGAGCAACATGAGGTTCCACGGTGTCATCCCTGGAAAGAAAGCTGATTCACTCGGCCAGATCACTATTGACGTGGTTTTCGGTGATTCAAAGAATTACCGTAAGGAGAAGTTGACATTTGAAGTTGTGGATTTTCAAAGTGCCTATCATGCTATTCTAGGCAGGCTTGCGTACGCTCATTTCATGGCTTGACCATGTTACGTGTACCTTAAGTTCAAGAAGCCTGGTCCTAGGGGCGTGATCACAGTAACCGGTAATCGGCAGCGAGTAGAAGAGTGCCTCCAAAAGGGCTCAAAGATTGCCGATGAACAGATGGCAGCAGTAGAAATGGAAGAATACAAGAAGACTGCAGATCTGAGTGATTTGTTGAGAGCTAAGAATCCTGCTTCAGACTCTGCATTTCAGTCGTCTGGTGAAACAAAATCAGTTCATATTCACCCGACCGATCCCAATGTTGCTCCGACTCATATCTAAACAACACTCGACAGCAAATAGGAAGAAGCGCTCATCCAGTTCCTCCGTAAGAACTGGGACATCTTCGCATGGAGAACTTCTGACATGCTAGGTGTACCCAGGGGACTGGCTGAGCACCGTTTGCGAGTCGACCCAAAGGCTAAACCTGTCAAAGAGCATCTCTGACGGTCTGCCGTGGAGAAAAGAAAGGCAATTGGCGAAGAAGTGGCTCGGCTTCTGGCAGCTGAGTTCATCCGTGAAATTTACCACTCCGAGTGGATCGCCAATGTTGTCATGGTCCCCAAAAAGGACTATTCACTTTGTATGTGCATTGACTTCAAGCATATCAATCGGGCCTGTCCGAAAGATCACTTCCCTCTTCCCCGCGTAGATCAGATAGCCGACTTGACTGCGGGATGTGAGCGATTGTCCTTTCTGGACGCATATTCCGGGTACCATCAGATCCAACTGTATGGACCCGACGAAATAAAAACAGCTTTCATCACCCTGTTCGGGTGCTTCTGCTTTGTAACTATGCCTTTTGGTCTCAAGAATGCTGGTGGCACATTCATGTGCATGATACAGAAGTGCCTGCTCACTCAAATCAGTCGGAATGTGGAAGCATACATGGATGACATCGTGGTTAAGTCACGTAAAGGTTCCGACCTGCTGACTGACCTTGCTGAAACCTTTGCCAGTCTACGGAGATATGATATCAAACTTAATCCGTCGAAGTGTACATTCGGGGTTCCAGGTGGAAAGTTACTCGGTTTCCTCGTTTCCGAACGTGGGATCGATGCAAACACAGAGAAAGTTGGTGCAATACTCCGAATGAAACGCCATGTGCGTGTAGACGGCGTTAAGAAGCTTACTGGTTGTTTGGCCGCTTTGAGTCGATTCATGTCTCGTCTCGGTGAAAAGGCATTGCCTCTTTACCGATTGATGAAGAAATCTGATAAGTTTGAGTGGACTCCTGAAGCTAACGCAGCATTTGGAGAGCTCAAAACTCTGCTTTCCACCCAGCCGGTGCTCGCTGCTCCAATCAGCAAAGAGCATTTACTGCTTTATATTGCAGCCACTGGACAAGTTGTCAGTACAGTACTCACGGTCGAGCGGGAAGAAGAAGGTAAAGCCTACAAGGTTCAGTGCCCAGTGTACTATATTTCTGAAGTATTAACTCCATCCAAGCAGAGATATCCGCATTATTAGAGGCTTGTCTATGTAATTTACTTGACCACGAAGAAGGTTGCACATTATTTCTCAGATCATTCGATCACAGTCGTCAGCGATGCTCCATTGTCAGAAATTCTGAACAACAGAGACGCAACTGGTCGAGTGGCAAAGTGGGCGATTGAACTCCTTCCGTTGGATATCAAGTTTGAGGAAAAGAAAGCAATAAAGTCCCAAGCAATAACAGATTTCCTCGTCAAGTGGATTGAGCAGAAGCAGCCGACTCAGATTCACTCGGAACATTGGACTATGTTCTTTGATGCATCCAAGATGCTGAATGGTTCTGGTGCTGGAGTAGTCCTGGTATCCCCGCGAGGCGACAAACTCAGTTACGTTCTCCAGATTCACTTTGATTCCTCCAACAATGAAGCTGAATATGAAGCACTTCTGTATGGGTTGCGTATGGTCATTTCACTCGGTGTCCGTCTCCTAATGGTCTACGGTGACTCAGATTTGGTGGTCAATCAAGTGATGAAGGAGTGGGACATCAGGAGCCCAGCTATGACTGGCTATTGCAATGCAGTGTGAAAGTTATAAAATAAGTTTAAAGGGCTAGAGCTCCACCACATTCCCTGACTGAAGAACCAAGCAGCTGATGACCTGGCAAAGATAGGTTCCAAGCGGGATCCCATTCCCAGCAATGTGTTCTTGGAACATCTTCACACACCATCAGTTCAAGAGGATCCTTTCACAGAAGAACCCCCGCAACCTAAGAGTTCTAGTGATCCGACTGAAGTTGAAATCCCTGCCATGGTTGACTTAATCATGGAGGTTTTGGTCGTCATTCCTAATTGGACAGTACCGTATATTGCATATATTCTCAGGAAAAATCTTCTAGAAGATGAAGATGAGGCATGACAGCTTGTCCGTCGATCCAAAGCCTTCACAGTGATAGGTGGACAGCTTTACGAGAGAGTGTTACTGGAGTTGCTCAGCAGTGCATCATGCCAGAAGAAGGTCGAATGATTCTCAATGGCATCCACTCAGGGACATGTGGTCACCATGCGTCCTCTCGGACCATTGTGTCCAAAGCATACCGAGAAGGATTCTATTGGCCGCGAGAAAATGAAATGGCAAAAGACATAGTCGACAAGTGTGAAGGCTGTCAGTTCTACTGCAACATGTCTCACAAGCCTGCATCAGCCCTAAAGGCCATTCCACTCATGTGGCCCTTTGCAGTTTGGGGATTGGATATGGTTGGACCTCTGAGGACTGGCAGGAGTACCTTCACTCATCTGCTTGTTGCAGTCGACAAGTTTACTAAGTGGATTGAAGCCAAACCCATCATAAACCTCGACTCAAGTACCGCTGTCAGCTTCATCAGAGAGTTAACATTCAGATATGGGGTCCCTCAATCACGCGGCAGGTGCCTGGGTAGACGAGTTAACATCAGTATTGTGGGGTCTAAGAACAACGCCAGATCGGTCGACTGGTCGGACTCCCTTCTTCATGGTGTATGGAGCTGAAGCTGTGCTGCCATCTGATTTACTCCACAATGGTCCGCGAGTAGAAATTTTCTCAGAAGCAGAAGCAGAGCAAGACCGGAAAGATGTTGTTGATCTTCTGGAAGAGGAAAGAGAGATGGCCCTGATCAGGTCGACCATTTATCAGCAAGACCTCCGCCGATTCCATGCTAGAAACATGAGAGGTCGAGCATTTCATGAAGGAGACCTCGTGCTCCGAGTGGATCAGCAACGGCCTCACAAGCTTGCTCCCCGCCTGGGAAGGCCCCTTCATCATCACCAAGGTGCTCCACAATGGAGCGTACCACCTGTACAATGTGGAACACAAGAAAGACGAGCCACGCGCTTGGAATGCAGAGCTGCTCCGCCACTTTTATACTTAAGCGTTCAGACTGTTGAGATGTAATAAGAAGTACCTTTTAGTTTGTTCATAAAAGACATGGTTTTACAATATCCTAAATGATCGTTATTACTTATACATGTGTTCAAAATCCCCCAGTGGGTGGCTTAGCTGTGAATTCGATTTGCCTAAGTTTCAAAAACAAACACCGAGTGAAGAGCAAGCCTCTCACTCGGGGGCTTAGCCACGAACCCGATTCGCCTAAGTTTCAAAAATCCTACCGAGTGAAGAGCAACCCTCTCACTCGGGGGCTTAGCCGCGAACCCAATTCGCCTAAGTTTAAAAAATCCTACCGAGTGAAGAGCAACCCTCTCACTCGGGGGCTTAGCTATAGTCCCGTACTCGCCTAAGTTTTAAAAATCCTACCGAGTCAAGAGCAACCCTCTCACTCGAGGGCTTAGCTGCAGTCTCGTACTTGCCTAAGTTTTAAAAATCCTACCGGGTGAAGAGCAACCCTCTCACTCGGGGGCTTAGCTGCAGTCCCGTACTCGCCTAAGTTTTAAAAAAATCCTACCGAGTGAAGAGCAACCCTCTCACTCGCGGGCTTAGCTGCAGTCCCGTACTCGCCTAAGTTTAAAAAAAATCCTACCGAGTGATGAGCAAGCCTCTCACTCGGGGGCTTAGCTGTAGTCCCGTACTCGCCTAAGTTTTAAAAATCCTAACGAGTGAAGAGCAACCCTCTCACTCGGGGGCTTAGCTACAGCTCGTACTCGCCTAAGTTTTAAAAATCCTACCAAGTGAAGAGCAACCCTCTCACCCGGGGGCTTAGCTGCAATCTCGTACTCACTTAAGTTTAAAAATCTCCGAGTAAAGAGCAGTCCTCTCCCTCGAGGACTTGGTCACACGCTCCATCCTGATCCGCAAGGATGACGAGGTGCAGGTGGTCTGCGACCCGCTCCTCAGAGCTGCGCCATAAGTATAACATACGGTCCATCCTGATCCGCAAGGATGGCCAGGTGCAGGTCGTCTACGACCCTCCCTCAGAGCTGCGCTATAAGTATAACATACGCTCCATCCTGATCTGCAAGGATGAGGAGGTGCAGGTCGTCTGCGACCCACTCATTGGAGCTGCGCCACAAATACAATGTACGCTTCATCTTGATCCGCAAGGACGACGAGGTGCAGGTCGTCTGCGGCCTTCTCCTCGGAGCTGCATCACCCGTACAAAAGTCTGTTCCAAGTATAGAAACAAGTTCCACTCGGAGACGACGGCAAGCATATTCAAGGAAAAACCAAGTTCAGATAAGTCTCACGAAGTTCCGAACCGTAGATAAAAGTACTTGGGCATCAGACCCGAAGGAGTTTAACGATTACAAAATCACTCGGCATACCGAGGCAAATTTAATTAAGGCTTAAAGTTTGTTCACTCCGCGAGAGGAGGGCTGGCAGGCTCGACAAACTCATCCAAGTCGATTCCATCTGCAATACGAGTGGCAGCAGCAATGAAGGTCTCCATGAAAGACTGGAAGTCAAGTCTCTTGGTGTTGGCGACCTTGATCGCTACTAGTTTCTCTTCTTTGGCCTCCTTGTAGTGGACGCGAACAAGGGACATAGCTACGTCAGCACCCCACCAAGCAGACGATTTCTTCCATTCCTGCACTTGACCAGGGATCTCATTGAGTCGAGTCATCAGAGACTCGAGGTCATTTTGGAGCGTCCCTTGGCCAGAGCGCCGTGTTGATCCGCGACACCGCAACCTTCAGGTGAGCGAGGTAGCCTGTAACGCTGGCAAGTTGGGATTCCAATCGAAGCACGTTCATGGCAGCTTCATCTTTAACAGGGGAATTGATGGGGTCCAAGCTTGTCTCGATTCACCCAGTTTATTCCTCAAAGTTTTGGCAGAATTCTGCACTCACAAAGAAGTAATGAGTCAATGGCTTTATGATTAATGGACGATAGCAAAACAGTCAGACAAGGAAAGGGACCTTCAAGCATAAGGAATAACTTCTTGGCGAGTCCTCCCAGGTAAGTCTCCAGCTTGTTTCTCCTCCGACGGAGATCACCAACCTTGTCAGTCAAAGCACCCTTGTCCTTCTTCAGCCGAGTCACCTCCTTATTGGCCTTGTCAAGAGCAGTCTTCAGCTTGGCATTTTTTGTTTCTAACTTTCCGACTGAAGCCAGCTTCTGGTCGGCAAGCGATGTTTTCTCTTCGGTCGATTTTTGTGCGGCTGCAAGGTCAAGATCCTTCTTCTCCAAATCTTGGTTCATTTTTTCTGAAAGAAATAACGTTCGGTTCAGAGGAAGGAAATAACACGGTTCAGAAAAGAGTCATTCGATAAGTTTTCCATACCAGCAGCATCATCCTTAGCCTTCTGCAAGTTCTCCTTGGCCACTCCAGATCAAGATTCAGCTGGATCTGCTTCTACTCCAAGTCAGCAAAACGGGCTCCAAGTTCACAAGATTTCTGTGGTCAGAGGATAGTCAGTCGACAGATACAAAGTTTGGTTGCTTACCAGTCAATAAAGTTCAAATTCAAAAAGTTCTAAGACTAGTGCCGAATTCAACATTCAACAGTAGTCTCGGGGACTACACCTAGTGGGTGCACTTAGCGTGCCCCCACTGGTTCATGTTCCAGTCGACATGCTCCGCCCAGACCGAGTAGAAGAATGTCAAAAAAAAGAGAGAAGCAACAGTTATTCTCAAATCACAACCGACTGCCCGCAGTCGACCGCGGTCTCGGGGACTATACCCAGTGGGTGCACTCAGCGTGCCCCCATTTGTTCAGGTTCCACTCGACATGGTCCGCCCAGACCGAGTGGAAGAACTGAAGAACAAGACATTTTTATCAAGATGCCCGCCGAATCACACATTCGACAGCGGCCTCGGGGACTACACCGAGTGGGTGCACTCTGCGTGCCCCCACTAATCCAGAGATACAATCGACACATCCTAGTCGACTCAACTGGGAAAACTATTCAGCATAAATTGAAACACCCAGTGGGTGTACAGATGCGAAGTGCTGACTGACAAATGGATGCACAATGAAGGTTTTCAGGTAGCATATCCTAACAGAAAGAGCAACAAGTTAGAAGATCAGTCGGAAATCAGCTAACCTGGACATTGTCCTGGAGTGCTGAGCGGGCATCATAGGCAGCTTGACTGGCCACACACACCACTTTCATGTGCTCCATCATAAGGCCCGCCTGGCGTATAGCTTCCTTGGCGGCGCTCACTTGGTCCTCTGGGACATGATGGGTGGTGAAAAGTGAAGACGGCGGATCAGCCGTTGCGGCAGATGAAACAGGGGCCTGTATAATTGACGCTGAAGGATGTGCACTCGACAATGGAACCGCAAAAGTAACAGAAGCATGGTTGAGGTCCCTGGACTGCTGGGTAGCCGGTTCTGCCACCGGCGTCGACTAAGGCGTCTTGTTAGCTGGTGCCCTCCTACCCAAGGTCCTGCCCCTCCTTCCTGTAGGTCTCTGTGGCACATCTTCGTGGTCATCTGGAAGTTCAATAACATTGGGTGGAGCTGCAAAAGAATCAATCGCAAGAGTTCAGTCGACCGTCAAAGTGGCTGGTAAAGTAAAGACAAGATGAAAAGAGTTATACCCGCATTGGAAGTGATCGTGTCTTTCATCTCTTAATCATTACCATATTTATAAATAGAAGTCCCAGAGGTAGCAGCACTGCAAATTTCAGAATTCACTCGATCAAAACAGGAAAGTGAGTCGACCGAAGATCGAGTCATGCAAAAACTAAGAGGTCGAGCACAATGATAACCCAGAAGCGATGGGGACATCCACTTTAATCTTGGGCAAGGCCTTCCGAGGCTTTAAAGGCGCGACTTTGGGCTGCTTCGGAGCTTTCTCAGTCGGCATAGGAGAAGATGTTCGAGTGTGCTTTGAAGTCTGTCCAGTCGTTGGAGTCGCTTTGCCACGAAAACTTGCCGGGTCTTGCCTCTGCTTGGAGCGTCTTTCAGAGAGAGGTGGAGAATCGACCTCCTCACCACTGCTTGAGTCTTCACTCTGCTCGTCTTCCCCTCCATCAGAATGCCAGTCACCTCCGCTCGCCTCTCCCTCCTGCTCCTGCTCCTGCTCTCCGTTGGGCATCAAATACATTTCAGTGTAGTCTGCAAGGCACAGAGTTAAGCAGATATCAATCAGTTTTGAGAACAAATACATGTCAGAACAAAAAGTCATTCGGAAGAAAAGAGTTAGACCTTGTCTGGTTCGTTGGCGTTGTCGAGTGGAGGAATCCTCCTAGACCCCCTGGGGTTGTCCTTGTTGCCAGTGATGCCCTGCAGCCACTGCGCCACCATCTCCTTGCCAACTTCCTCCGGGTGGATCCGAGTGCTGTCATCGATACCCGAGTACATCCACATTGGATGATCATTGGCTTGGAGTGGCTGGATACGTCGACTGAGAAACACCTCTAACAAGTCCATGCCAGTCACACCATCGCGGACAAGTTGGACAACTCGCTCAACCAACATATTCACCTCCACTTTCTCAGCTGGAGTCACTTTCAAGGTAGAGGGCTTCTCAACTCGCTCCATGGAAAATGGAGTAAGGCCAGTCGACTGACCAGGGGTCGGTTGGTCCTTACAATAGAACCAGGTCGACTGCCACCCTCTGACCAAATCAGGAAGAATCATAGCAGGGAAAGTACTTTTACCCCTCATCTGGATCCCTAGACCTCCACACATCTGAATCACATGCGTCCTCTCATCACTCGGATTAGCCTTTTTTACGACTGAGAACGACAAGTGAAAATGTGTTTGAAGAGACCCCAGTGCGGTCGACAGCCCAGAAAGTTCTCACACATGGACACGAATGCAGCAAGGTATGTGATAGTGATGGGAGAGAAGTGATGAAGTTGGGCTCCATAAAAGTTCAGAAAACCCAGGAAGAAAGGATGGGGGGCAAAGAGAAACCATGGTCGACATGGGTCGCAAGAAGGACACACTCACCCTCCTGCGGCCGCGGCTCGGTCTCGTCCTCCGGAAGCTGCCAAGAACCGTGGGAATCAATCGCCCCTCAACCAGATCCTCCAGATCCTCCTGTTGGATCATGGACCGAATCCAGTCACCCTGGATCCAGCCGGGCGGCAGGCCAGATCTCGACGACGACCCTCCCCGGCTCGTTTTCTTGCCCTTCGCCTTCGCCGTCACCTTCTTCGCACGCTCCAGAGCCACCATCTTGTCCTTCGCCATCGCAGCGGGTTGCGCTCGGGTTGGGCGATAGCGCCGAGGGTGGAGGCGGACGCAGTGGAGAAGCAGAGGAGGGAGAAAGAAAATTGGATGCACTGTGCAGAAAACACCGGTCCAGACACCTTATATGGGCCAATTCCCCGAGTGACTGACTTGTGGGCCCAAGAAATCCTGTCAAATCCCGCAATAGTCACGCGCTCGGTACGTGGCGAAAAAGGTGGCGCAAGAATCGTGGCGCCCCTGCCTAATCCGTTCCGCTTACTGCGGTCTTCTCTGTCCCGCGCGCTTCCCCAAATTTCCAATCCCGTGAGATCCGGGAATGGCAGTATAGTCGATCGCGCCGAAGATATTATACCATATAAGCATTCAAATCTTATCAGCAAAGTTCATTCGACAACCTCGGAATGGCTCAAGGCGACTGAAAATGAGGCCGAAGTTTTTGCATGGTTCACCAATCCAAGTAAAATGCTTCCAAAGCGTGAAAATTGGGTCGGAACCATCTTCAACTCCATCTCCACTCAGACCCTGAACCATTCGGGGGATAATGAAGATGACATGTACCTAGGGTAGGGTAATAGACCTGATCTAAACACCCTTCCCAAGGACAATACCCTACAGTCAAAGACATTCAAAGGACAACAACTTCTACCGACTGAAATCACCTCTGGATGCAACCCACTCGACCAACGGTTCCACTCGGAGAATTCAATTCCATTCGACCAGGATATAATGACTCGACCATATCAGAAACCGCTCGGAGTACAGAAGATGTAAGGTCACTCAAGATGGCAACGGTCGGACATTCACTCCGTAGTCTTAATGATCGTTTATATGACTTTAATGCTGACGTTACCAGTAACGTCCCTTCTTTATGTACATTGAAACCTATGTAATGGGGGATGGCTGGGGTCCTGGCGCACTCTATATAAGCCACCCCCTCCTTAGGGACCAGGGTTCGCACCCCCTGTACCTTCACGCATAATTCAATCGACCAGCCTCCGGGCACCGAGACGTAGGGCTGTTACTTCCTCTGAGAAGGGCCTGAACTCGTAAATCTTGCATGCACAACCTCATCGTAGCTAGGATCTTGCCTCCTCATACCTACCCCTCATTCTACTGTCAGACTTAGAACCACGACAATCACAACAAGCATGATGGTTTCGGTAGGGAACGTCCCACCTGTGGGGACGAAACGAAATCCATTGCCTCTTATTGCTTTCAAATGTTTTCTCATGTCAACATAGAACAACAGGAGTGTTGTGTCAATTTTTGTGATTTTTCGGGGTTCGTTTGGACATTTTTATGCATCAATTGAGTTTTTAATGCATTTATGTGCATAATTCAAATTTGAACTACATGCCACTGTAAAAATTTTGTCCCATTCGGGGCAGGTTTGGGTATATGCTTCTCACAAACCGGAGCTTCTCACAACAAGCATGATGGTTTTGGTAGGGAACATCCCACCTTTGGGGACGAAACGATATCCACTGCCTCTTATTGCTTCCAAATTTTTTCTCGTGTCAACGTAGAACAACAAGAGTGTTGTGTCAATTTTTTTTGATTTTTCGGGGTTCGTTTGGACATTTTTATGCATTAACTGAGTTTTCAATGCATTTATGTGCATAATTCAAATCTGAATTACATGCACATGCTCCTGTGCATATAAATTTGTTGAAATATCAAATATGTGTCCTTGGGTGCATTCTTAGGTCCCATGCAAGAAATGGGAATGAATTTAAAACACCAGGGCACTGTTGATTGCCGGCAAAACATTGAGATGCCTGGTTTTTGAATTCTAGTAAATCCAAAACTAGTCTGAAATTCATGAAACTTGGCATGCTATTATGGAGCGGCATCAACATGTCGTGGTAAATTTTTTGTCCCATTTGGGGCAGGTTTGGGTATATGCTTCTCAATATCCAGAGCTTATCACAACAATCATGATGGTTTCGGTAGGGAACGTCCCACCTTTGGGGACGAAACAATATCCATTGCCTCTTCTTGCTTCCAAAATTTTTCTCGTGTCAACATAGAACAAGAGGAGTGTTGTGACAATTTTTGTGATTTTTCGGGGTTCGCTTGGACATTTTTATGCATTAACTGAGTTTTCAATGCATTTATGTGTATAATTCTAATTTGAACTAGATGCTCATGCTCCAGTGCATATAAATTGGTTGAGAAATCAAATCTGTCTCCTTAGTTGCATGCTTAGGTCCCAGGAAAGAAATGGGAATGAATTTCAAACACCAGGGCACAATTGATTGCCGACATAACATTGAGATGCCTGGTTTTTAAATTCTAGTAAATCCAAAACTCGTCTGAAATTCATGAAACTTGGCATTCTATCATGGAGCGGCATCAACATGCCGCGGTAAATTTTTTATCCCATTTGGGGCAGGCTTGGGTGTATGCTTCTCACAAACCGGAGCTTCTCACAACAAGCATGATGGTTTCGGTAGGGAACATCCCACCTTTGGGGACGAAACGATATCCATTGCCTCTTATTGCTTCCAAATTTTGTCTCGTGTCAACATAGAACAACATGAGTGCTGTGTCATTTTTCGTGATTTTTCGGGGTTTGTTTGGACATTTTTATGCATTAGCTGAGTTTTCAATGCATTTATGTTCATAATTCAATCTGAACTACATGCACGTGCTCCAGTGCATATAAATTTGTTGAGAAATCAAATATGTGTCCTTGGGTGCATCCTTAGGTCCGATGCAAGAAATGGGAATGAATTCAAACACCAGGGCACTGTTGATTGCCGGCAAAACATTGAGATGCCTGGTTTTTAAATTCTAGTAAATCCAAAATTCGTCTGAAATTCATGAAACTTGGCATGCTATCATGGAGCGGCATCAACATGTTGTGGTAAAATTTTTGTCCCATTTGGGGAAGATTTGGGTATATGCTTCTCACAAACCAGAGCTTCTCACAACAATCATGATGGTTTCGGTAGGGAACATCCCAACTTTGGGCTCGAAACGATATCCATTGCCTCTTCTTGCTTCCAAAATTTTTCTCGTGTCAACAAAGAACAACAGGAGTGTTGTGTCAATTTTTCTGATTTTTCGGGGTTCATTTGGACTTTTTTATGCATTAACTGAGTTTTCAACGCATTTATGTGCATAATTCAAATCTGAGCTACATGCACATGCTCCAGTGCATACAAATTGCTTGAAAAATCAAATCTGTGTCCTTGGGTGCATGCTTAGGTCCCATGCAAGAAATGGGAATGAATTTCAAACACCAGGGCACTGTTGATTGCCGGTAAAACATTGCGATGCCTGGTTTTTAAATTCTAGTAAATCCAAAACTCGTCTGAAATTCATGAAACTTGGCATGCTAACACGGAGCGGCATCAACATGTCGTGGTAATTTTTTTGTCTCATTTGGGACAGGTTTGGGTATATGCTTCTCACAAACCAGAGCTTCTCACAACAATCATGATGGTTTCCATAGGGAACGTCCCACCTTTGGGGACGAAATGATATCCATTGCCTCTTATTGCTTCCAAACTTTTTCTCGTGTCAACATAGAACAACAGGAGTGTTGTGTCAATTTTTGTGATTTTTCGGGGTTGATTGGACATTTTTATGCATTAATTGAGTTTTCAATGCATTTATGTGCATATTTCAAATTTGAACTACATGCACATGCTCCAGTGCATATAAATTGATTGAGAAATCAAATATGTGTCCTTGGTTGCATGCTTAGGTCCCATGCAAGAAATGGGAATGAATTTCAAACACCAGGGCACAGTTGATTGCCGGGAAAACATTGAGATGCCTGGTTTTTAAATTCTAGTAAATCCAAAACTCGTCTGAAATTCATGAAACTTGGCATTCTGTCATGGAGCGGCATCAACATGCCGCGGTAAATTTTTTGGCCTATTTGGGGCAGGCTTGGGTATATGTTTCTCACAAACCGGAGCTTCTCACAACAAGCATGATGGTTTCGGTAGGGAACATCCCACCTTCGGGGACGAAACGATATCCATTGCCTCTTATTGCTTCCAAAAAATTTCTCGTGTCAACATAGAACAACAGGAGTGTTGTGTCAATTTTTGTGATTTTCCGGGGTTCGTTTGGACATTTTTATGCATTAATTGAGTTTTGAATGCATTTATGTGCATAATTCAAATTTGAACTACATGCCACGGTAAAATTTTGTCCCATTCGGGGCAGGTTTGGGTATATGCATCTCACAAACCGGAGCTTCTCACAACAAGCATGATGGTTTTGGTAGGGAACATCCCACCTTTGGGGACGAAACAATATCCATTGCCTCTTATTGCTTCCAATTTTTTTCTCGTGTCAAGAACAACATGAGTGCTGTGTCATTTTTCGTGATATTTCGGGGTTCGTTTGGACATTTTTATGCATTAACTGAGTTTTCAATCCATTTATGTGCATAATTCAAATCTGAGTTACATGCACATGCTCCAGTGCATATAAATTGGTTGAAAAATCAAATATGTCTCCTTGGGTGCATGCTTAGGTCCTATGCAAGAAATGGGAATGAATTTCAAACACCAGGGCACTGTTGATTGCCGGCAATACATTGAGATGCCTGGTTTTTAAATTCTAGTAAGTCCAAAACTCGTCTGAAATTCATGAAACTTGGCATGCTATCATGGTGCGGCATCAACATGCCGTGGTAAATTTTTTGTCCCATTTGGGGTAGGTTTGGGTATATGCTTCTCACAAACCAGAGCTTCTCACAACAATCATGATGGTTTCGGTAGGGAACGTCCCACCTTTGGGGACGAAACGATATCCATTGCCTCTTCTTGCTTCCAAAATTTTTCTCGTGTCAACACAGAACAACAGGAGTGTTGTGTCAATTTTTGTGATTTTTCGGTGTTCGTTTGGACATTTTGATGCATTAACTGAGTTTCCAACGCATTTATGTGTATAATTCTAATTTGAACTACATGCTCATGCTCCAGTGCATATAAATTGGTTGAAAAATCAAATCTGTGTCCTTGGGTGCATGCTTAGGTCCTAGGAAAGAAATGGGAATGCATTTCAAACACTAGGGCACCATTGATTGCCGGCAAAACATTGAGATGCCTGGTTTTTAAATTCTAGTAAATCCAAAACTCGTCTGAAATTCATGAAACTTGGCATGCTATCATGGAGCGGCATCAACATGCCATGGTAAATTTTTTGTCCCAATTGGGACAGGTTTGGGTATATGCTTCTCACAGACCAGAGATTCTCACAACAATCATGATGGTTTCCGTAAGGACCGTCCCACCTTTGGGAACAAAATGATATCCATTGCCTCTTATTGCTTCCAAACTTTTTCTTGTGTCAACATAGAACAACAGGAGTGTTGTGTCAATTTTTGTGATTTTTTGGAGTTCGTTTGGACATTTTAATGCATTACCTGAGTTTTCAATGATTTTATGTGCATAAATCAAATTTGAACTACGTGCACATGCTCCAGTGCATACAAATTGATAGAGAAATCAAATCTGTGTCCTTGGTTGCATGCTTAGGTCCCATGCAAGAAATGGGAATGAATTTCAAACACCAGGACACAGTTGATTGCCGGCAAAACATTGAGATGCCTGGTTTTTAAATTCTAGTAAATCCAAAACTCGTCTGAAATTCATGAAACTTGGCATGCTATCATGGAGCGGCATCAACATGCCGTGGTAAATTTTTTGTCCCAATTGGGACATGTTTGGGTATATGCTTCTCACAGACCAGAGCTTCTCACAACAATCATGATGGTTTCCGTAAGGAACGTCCCACCTTTGGGAACAAAATGATATCCATTGCCTCTTATTGCTTCCAAACTTTTTCTTGTGTCAACATAGAACAACAGGAGTGTTGTGTCAATTTTTGTGATTTTTCGGAGTTCGTTTGGACATTTTAATGCATTACCTGAGTTTTCAATGATTTTATGTGCATAAATCAAATTTTAACTACGTGCACATGCTCCAGTGCATACAAATTGATAGAGAAATCAAGTCTGTGTCCTTGGTTGCATGCTTAGGTCCCATGCAAGAAATGGGAATGAATTTCAAACACCAGGACACAGTTGATTGCCGGCAAAACATTGAGATGCCTGGTTTTTAAATTCTAGTAAATTCAAAACTTGTCTGAAATTCATGAAACTGGGCATTCTATCATGGAGCGGCATCAACATGCCGCGGTAAATTTTTTGTTCCATTTGGGGCAGGCTTGGGTATATGCTTCTCACAAACCGGAGCTTCTCACAACATGCATGATGGTTCCGGTAGGGAACATCCCACCTTTGGGGACGAAACAATATCCATTGCCTCTTATTGCTTCCAAAATTTTTCTCGTGTCAACATAGAACAACAGGAGTGTTGTGTCAATTTTTGTGATTTTTCGGGGATCGTTTGGACATTTTTATGCATTAACTGAGTTTTCAATGCATTTATGTGCATAATTCAAATCTGAGCTACATGCACATGCTCCAGTGCATATAAATTGGTTGGAAAATCAAATATGTCTCCTTGGGTGCATGCTTAGGTCCCATGCAAGAAATGGGAATGAATATCAAACACTAGGGCACTGTTGATTGCCGACAATACATTGAGATGCCTGGTTTTTAAATTCTAGTAATCAAAATCTCGTCTGAAATTCATGAAACTTTGCATGCTATCATGGTGCGGCATCAACATGCCGTGGTAAATTTTTTGTCCCATTTGGGGCAGGTTTGGGTATATGCTTCTCACAAACCAGAGCTTCTCACAACAATCATGATGGTTTCGGTAGGGAACGTCCCACCTTTGGGAACGAAACGATATCCATTGCCTCTTCTTGCTTCCAAAAATTTTCTCATGTCAACATAGAAAAACAGGAGTGTTGTGTCAATTTTTGAGATTTTTCGGGGTTTGTTTGGACATTTTTATGCATTAACTGAGTTTTCAACGCATTTATGTGTATAATTCTAATTTGAACTACATGCTCATGCTCCAGTGCATATAAATTGGTTGAAAAATCAAATCTGTGTCCTTGGGTGCATGCTTAGGTCCCAGGAAAGAAATGGGAATGAATTTCAAACACTAGGGCACCATTGATTGCTGGCAAAACATTGAGATGCCTGGTTTTTAAATTCTACTAAATCCAAAAGTCGTCTGAAATTCATGAAACTTGGCATGCTCATGGAGCGGCATCAACATGCCGTGGTAAATTTTTTTTCCATTTGGGGCAGGTTTGGGTATATGCTTCTCACAAACCAGAGCTTCTCACAACAATCATGATGGTTTCCGTAAGGAACGTCCCACCTTTGGGAACAAAATTATATCCATTGCCTCTGATTGCTTCCAAACTTTTTCTCGTGTCAACATAGAACAACAGGAGTGTTGTGTCAATTTTTGTGATTTTTCGGGGTTCGCTTGGACATTTTTATGCATTAACTGAGTTTTCAATGCATTTATGTGTACAATTCTAATTTGAACTACATGCTCATGCTCCAGTTCATATAAATTGGTTGAAAAATCAAATCTGTGTCCTTGGGTGCATGCTTAGGTCCCAGGAAAGAAATGGGAAAGAATTTCAAACACTAGGGCACCATTGATTGCCGGCAAAACATTGAGATGCCTGGGTTTTAAATTCTAGTAAATCAATACTCGTTTGAAATTCATGAAACTTGGCATGCTATCATGGAGCGGCGTCAACATGCCATGGTAAATTTTGTGTCCCATTTGGGGCAGGTTTGGGTATATGCTTCTCACAAACGAGAGCTTCTCACAACAATCATGATGGTTTCCGTAGGGAACGTCCCACCTTTGGCGACGAAATGATATCCATTGCCTCTTATTGCTTCCAAACTTTTTCTCGTGTCAACATAAGACAACAGGAGTGTTGTGTCAATTTTTGTGATTTTTCGGGGTTCGTTTGGACATTTTTGTGCATTAATTGAGTTTTCAATGCATTTATGTGCATAATTCAAATTTGAACTACATGCACATGCTCCAGTGCATATAAATTGGTTGAAGAATTAAATATGTGTCCTTGGGTGCATGCTTAGATCCCATGCAAGAAATGGGAAAGAATTTCAAACACCAGGGCACTGTTGATTGCTCGCAAAACATTGAGATGCCTGGTTTTTAAATTCTAGTAAATCCAAAACTCATGTGAAATTCATGAAACTTGGCATGCTATCATGAAGCGGCATCAACATGTCGTGGTAATTTTTTTGTCCCATTTGGGGCAGGTTTGGGTATATGCTTCTCACAAACCAGAGCTTCTCACAACATGCATGATGGTTTCGGTAGGGAACGTCCCACCTTTGGGGATGAAACAATATCCATTGCTTCTTATTGCTTTCAAATTTTTCTCGTGTCAAAACAACAGGAGTGTTGTGTCAATTTTTGTGAATTTTCGGGGTTCGTTTGGACAATTTTATGCATTAACTGAGTTTTCAATGCATTTATTTGCATAATTCAAATTTGACCTACATGCACATGCTTCAGTGCATATAAATTGGTTGAAAAATCAAATCTGTGTCCTTAGGTGCATGCTTAGGTCCCATGCAAGAAATGGGAATGAATTTCAAACACCACGGCACCGTTGATTGCCGGCAAAACGTTGAGATACTTTATTTTTAAATTCTAGTAAATCCAAAACTCGGCTGAAATTCATGAAACTTGGCATTCTATTATGGAATGGCACCCGACATGTTGTGGTAATTTTCGTGTCCATTTTGAGAGAAGGCGCACTCAAATAATGACAGCCAACAAAAGCATTTTGAAAAAAATAGCTGCCACTTTAATATCTCAAATGTAGTATAATTTAAACCATGTGCGTTCTGTTAACCATTCACGTGACACCCCGTGTCTTGGTTTTAATGGCTGTAGGAGGTGCCGTGCGGGCAGCTGCTGAACCTTGACTGAACGGGATGCATGCGAGCGCAGTTCTGTGCGCAGGCTGACCGAGAGGCATGCAAGCTTTCCTCGAATGCGTTGGCTCACCGGGATGCGTGCGATTTGTACGCTGCGCGGGCTCACTGGGAAGCGAGTGAGGGTGTCCTGGATTAGGGGGTCTCCGGACAGCCGGACTATATCCTTTGGCCGGACTGTTCGACTATGAAGATACAAGATTGAAGACTTCGTCCCGTGTCCGGATGGGACTCTCCTTGGCGTGGAAGGCAAACTTCGCAATACGGATATGTAGATCTCGTCCCTTGTAACCGACTCTGTGTAACCCTAGCCCCCTCCGGTGTCCATATAAACCGGAGGGTTTAGTCCGTAGGACAACAACAATCATACCATAGGCTAGCTTCTAGGGTTTAGCCTCTACGATCTCGTGGTAGATCAACTCTTGTAATACTCATATCATCAAGATCAATCAAGCAGGAAGTAGGGTATTACTTCCATCGAGAGGGCCCGAACCTGGGTAAACATCGTGTCCCCTCCTCCTGTTACCATCCGCCTTAGACGCACAGTTCGGGACCTCCTACCTGAGATCCGGCGGTTTTGACACCGACATTGGTCCTTTAATTGAGAGTTCCACTGTGCCGTCACCGTAAGGCTTGGTGGCTCTTTCGATCATCGGTAACAATGCGGTCCAGGGTGAGAGTTTCCTCCCCGGACAGATCTTCGTATTCGGCGGCTTCGCACTGCGGGCCAACTCGGTTGGCCATCTGGAGCAGATCGAGAGCTACGCCCCTGGCCACCAGGTCAGGTTCGGAAACTTGAACGAACACTGCCGACATCCAGGAGACTTGATCTTCGACGGATTCGAGCCCATGCCCGGTGCGCCGCACGATCACGACGAGCATGATTTAGCTCTGCCATCGGACAGTGTTCGGGAGATCACACCTGCAACCACTCCGGCCCTCAATCCGGAGCAAATTGCGCCATCCGAAGACGGGTGGATAGACCCCGCCATGGAGGCCGCACTCTCAATGGCGATAGAGCCGGATACTAGCTTCACCCCTTACGAGAGCCGTGTTGCCTAACCACTAGATTCGTCTTAGGCCACAGACTCCGAGCCGCCTGCGTCCGCACCTATCGAATTCGATCAGGCGCCAATCATGGAGTTTACCTTCGCGGATATCTTTCTGCACTCGACTTTCGGCGATGTGCTAAATTCATTAAGGTCTCTCTCCTTGTCAGGAGAACCTTGGCCGAACCATGTCTGGCTAGAATGGGATGCGGACGACGAAGAAATTCGCTGCCCACCCACCACCCACTTAGTAGCTATTGTCGACGATTTAACCAACATGCTCGACTTTGACTGTGAAGACATCGACGGTATGGACGACGATGCAGGAGACGAACAGGAACCACCGCCCACAGGGCAATGGACCGCCACCTCATCATATGATAGATATATGGTGGATACCCCCAAAGAAGGCAACGACGACAAGGCAGTGGAGGATGACCCCTACAAGAAGCAACCCAATGTCAGAGTAAATGACCACGGGTAGCCTAGCCGGCTCCCCCGGCTCTTCTGAAAAATTACAGGCCGATCGGGCTCTCAAGTATCCAAGGCGTGGGGCCGCCTTCCCTTGGCCGGCCGTCTCGCAGGCCGGCTACCGGGAGGCGGCCCGACCCTAAACCCATAGGAGGAAAGCCACAAGAGGGCATACTCCAAGAAGCCGGCCACGAGAAGGCCGACTCCAAGAACCCGGCCCCCAGCAGGCGGCCAAGATCGTACCCTCAATCTTTGCACCCACATAACGGTGATGAGACGGGACGTGCCTACAATAAAGCCTGCCACCCCCGAATCTCGGAGCGCGCATGCCCACAGTGCGCCATACGGGGCGGCCATCACCCATCCGGCGTGGCACTGTTGCCATGTTGACCATGACGTCACCCACGACAAGCTATCAGAATGGCCCGCAGGCGGCGGGCCCCTTCGGTTAGAGAGACGCCCGAAGGCGGCCTGGCCTCACCTAGTTGGCCTGAGATGTGGCTGGCTCCCAGCAGCCGGCTTGCTCCCTCCCTCAAAGGAGGCGCCTCATTAAGGGGACAAGACGAGCTAAGGCTACAGTGAACGCCCGCCAGGCGGCGGCACTGTAGCCATGCTTACCTCGACAAAGCCCTCGTCATCAGGAGTGAGGCAACAGTAACCAGCCCCCGACAAGGCCCCCGAGCGGTGGGACCAGCTTGTCGACCAGGAAGCCGGCAGCCGTCGGGACCCACCAGTCGGCGGGCCCCAGCAGCCGGCGAAGAAGCCGGCGAACATAGACACTGACAGCTAGGGCCCGTGCCTAGGCGGATTACCATTGTACCCCTGGGGGTAGGCCTATATAAACCCCCCAAGGCACCCATGCAAAGGGTTGATCTCTTAGATTTTTAGACACCACATAGAGTGAAGAGGAGATCTAGCCGTGCCCTTCTTCTTCCTCTCGCCAAACAGCTCAAGGAGCCTCTTGTAGCTACTTGTTAACTTAGTGATCATGTGGAGACCCCGCAGAGCAGCAGTAGGGGCGTCATCTCCCCGGAGAGCCCCGAAGCTGGGTAAGATTCACCGGCGTGCATGTCTTTGCCTTATCCCGTTTCCAGGCACCGGCGATGTCTTATTGGCTCCCACAATGATAAGCCACCCGTTGGCATATGTCGCACCTTGGCATATGTCGCACCTACCACCCGACATTTGGTGCCCACCGTGGGGCCAGGTGCACCGTCATCCGGAGACCTGTTCTGGACGGGAACCCTTTTTCTTCCCAGCAAGCGTAGCCAGCCCGGCACGCCCGATGGTGCTTGCCCCAACGCGCTGCAAGGCGTCGCCGACGCCTGTGCAGCGAGCTGCCTCGCCAATCTTCTTGGCGAGGCTCGCATCTCCGACGAGCCCGCATCCGACGCGGGCACGGGCTGCCCCGAGAGCCACCTCATCAGCCTCCTCGACCAACTCCACGTCTCCAGCGAGCCTGCTGTGGATTTTTTTGTCGGCTGGCTCCACCGACCCGATGCTTGTCGACTCCGACACGGCATCGCTCGACGCTTTCCCCGCCAATGTCGTGATCTTCAACGACCCTCTTCCTCGAGCCGACAGTTGCGGCAGCGCCATCACCGAGGTACTGGTCATCAGTCACGACGTCGCCTCCGGCGAGAACACCCACGACGCCCTGCAAGCGGCCCTACACGACTTGTCCGTCCCCCTTCCGGCCGACGCCGACGCCGAGGCACGGGAGGCACGCCGCCTCGCCCTCATTGCGGAGGGCCAGAAGATAGCCTCCATGAGACGCCTCACTGAGGCTCACCAGCTGAAAGTCGATCAAGGCCGCTTTTGGCACGCCGCCGACGGGCCGAGCCGAATCGGCGTCATCAAGAAGCATGGCGCAGCCATCGCCGACATGCTGGGAGCAGACCGCCCAGTCTATGCCACGCCCCTCGAGAACCTACGCGCCGCCCAGGCGGCCGTAGAGGAGCTGAATGGACTCGGGGCCGACGAGCTCCCCTACATGACCAGACGCATCCAGGCAGCCGATCGACGCGTCCGCAGAGCGGCATGAAGCCGGCGTCCGCGCTGAAAGTCCTGCCCCACGCCGAGAGCACGTCGCGACGTCACGAACGCCGACTGCGGGCAACACCTGCGCCAGGCAAGAAAAGGAGTCGGCTGCCAGCCGCAGCCGGACTCGAATCTCCATCGAGCGCGACGCAGAAGGCCGCCCTCGAGCCGTGGAGCGACGAGGCAACCCGACTCCTCCTCCGCCTCGTGGGGAGAGATATCCCACCCCGTCGGCTATCAGGCATCTGACTCTCAGCGACCGAATAGGCCGCCGCGAGGGAATCAGCGAGAACGATGCCCGCCATCGAATCGACTGCCTAGCACGATCCCTGGCGCTAGAAGAAGAAGACGATGTCGGCCCGCCTTGCTTCGGCCCCCGCATCCGCGAAGAGCCCTTCCCCAAAGGGTTCTCGCTCCCAAGAGACACGCCCAAGTACAAAGGCTCTGTGCAGCTGGAAGATTGGTTGATCGACTACTCCACTGCGGTTAGCATAGCAAACGGCAACAGGCGTGTTGCCGTGAAATACGTCCCCCTCATGCTTCAAGGCACGGCATGCACCTGGCTCAACAGCCTCAAGCCTTACAGCATCAACAGCTGGCTAGACTTCACCGAAGCTTTCATCCGCAACTTCACCAGCACCTACAAACGGGCTCCCAAGCCCCGACAGCTCTCCTTGTGCGTTGAAGGGCCCAATGAGTCAACTCGCGACTACCTCACGCGTTGGGCCGAGCTCCGCAATTCCTGTGAGGGGGTGCACGAGGTTCAAGGCATAGAGTACTTCACCGCCGGGTGCCGAGAAGGCACCCTCCTCAAGCACAAGCGCCTCTGCGATGAGCCGACTACCCTCGACGAGCTACTGGTCATAGCGGACAAGTACGCCACGGCCGACTCTTCAATAAAGACTGGGCTCCGAGTAGACGCCTCCGAGAAGGTGCTCAATCCGACTCCCAAGACGCCGGCTGGGGACTCCAGCCGACGCCCGTACCAAAACGACAACAAGCGCAAGGGCCCTATGCCGCCTTCCACCAGTCGGCAGGTGCCCACAGTCGAACATGAACAACCCGAGGCGCAGCCCGCGCCCAAGAAGCAGAAGAGAGGTAGGCCGGCTTGGCAGCCAGATTTCTCCTACGAACAAGCCCTCGATGCCCCTTGCAAGTTCCACAGCGGCGCGAAGCCGTCCAACCATACGACCCGGAAATGCCACTGGCTCACAGGAATCTCCAAAGGCGAAGGGATGGTGCCGCCTACGCCTGCTGGTCAGCCGCCTCCGGCCCCTCAACCGCCGGCCGCTCGACCTGCTGTCGGGGCCGTTCAAGACGAGTTCCCCGACGAGCATGCCGCCTACATCGTCTTTAGAAGCCAGCCCGAAGACCGGCGCAGCCGGCGCCGACAGCACCAAGAAGTCAACGCGGTCGCCTCCAACAACCCCGAGTACATGCATCGAGAAAGGCCTATCAGCCGGAGCCGGGCCGACCACCTGCAGGTGATGCCGCCTCCGGCTCTTATGCATTGGTTTTGGGCGCCACCCTCGCGGCGTAAAGGCGAGCTGCCCGCTTTCTCCAGCGTCCGATAGATGGCGGAGCAGCATCAACATACTTGCATCAGAACACCATGGAGAAGCTGAACATCAAGATGAAGCAGCTCATGCCTAGTCGGACTGTGTTCCATGGCATCGTACCCGACCTGTCCTGCTCGCCAATCGGTAAGATCAAGATAGATGTTCTCTTCGGGGACAAGGATCATTTCCGCCGAGAAGCAGTTTGGCTTGAGGTAGTGGATTTGGAGAGCCCTTACAACGCGTCGCTTGGCCGACCTGCTCTGGCCAAGTTCATGGATGTGCCCCACTACGCCTACCTCAAAATGAAGATACCGAGTTCCAAGGGCATCATCACCATAGCCGGCGACTACAAGAAATCCTCCGAGTGTGCAGTAGCTAGCAGCCGGCTGGCCGAGTCCCTCGTGATCGCCGAAGAGAAGAAGATGCTGGATCGGGTTGTGGCCATGGCCGGCAAGCAGCCGGCCCTGTCCCCTGACCCCAAGGAGCATGATGCCCAAGGTTCTTTCCAGCCGGCTAAAGAAACGAAGAAGATACCTCTGGACCCGGAGCACCCAGAAAGGTTAGTCGCCATTGGGGCAAACCTGGACAACAAATAGGAAGGAGAGCTCGTCGATTTCCTCCGTGAGAATCGGGACATCTTCGCATGGTCTCCCAAGGACATGCCAGGTGTTCCGAAGGAATTCGCCGAGCACAAGTTACACGTCCGAGCAGATGCAATACTAGTCAAGCAGCCCCTCCGCCGACTGTCGGAGGAAAAGAGAAGGATTGTAGGAGAAGAGATAGCCCGGCTTCTGGTAGCCGGCTTCATTATGGAGGTGTTCTTTCCGGAATGGCTTGCCAACCCGGTCCTCGTACTGAAGAAGATTAACAAGTGGCGCATGTGTATAGACTACACTAGCCTCAACAAAGCCTGCCCCAAAGATCCCTTCGCCCTGCCAAGGATTGATCAAGTGATAGACTCCACAACCGGATGCGAGCTGTTGAGTCTCTTGGATGCTTACTCAGGCTACCACCAGATAAAGTTGGATCCAGCTGACCGCCTGAAGACCGCCTTCATCACACCATTCGAGCTTTACACCGACTATGACATTCGGCTTGAGAAACGCCGGTGCCACCTTTCAAATACAGATGCGTAAATGCCTCCTCAAGCAGCTCGGCAGAAATGTCCACGTCTATGTAGACGATATTGTGGTGAAGGCGGAGAAGCATGGCACCTTGCTGGAAGACCTCAGAGAGACATTTGAAAACTTGCGCCGGTTTCAGATCAAGCTCAACCCCGAGAAATGCGTGTTCGGAGTACCGGCCAGCCAGCTTCTAGGATTCCTTGTCTCCGAACGCGGCATCGAATGCAACCCAGTGAAGATTAAGGCCATAGAGAGAATGGGGATTCCCACCAAGCTACGAGACGTCCAAAAGTTTACCGGATGCCTGGCCTCCCTGAACCTCTTTATCAGCCGGCTCACAGAGAAAGCTCTCCCCCTCTACCGACTCATGAAGAAGACCACTCACTTCGAGTGGAACGACCAAGCCGACCAAGATTTCCACGAACTGAAGAAGATGCTGGCCACGCCGCCTGTCTTGGCGGCGCCGACTGAGAAAGAGCCCATGCTCCTTTACATTGCCGCTACCAGCCGGGTGGTCAGCACCGTTATCGTGGTTCAGCGCCCGGAAGAAGGCCGAGCTCAGCTAGTCCAGAGGCCGGTTTATTATTTAAGTGAAGTACTGTCCACCTCGAAGTAGAACTACCCGCACTACCAGAAGATGTGCTATGGTGTGTACTTCGCCGCAAGAAGCTCAAGCCCTACTTTCAAGAACACCCCATCACGGTCATGTGTACTGCTCCGCTCGCCGAGATCATAGGCAGCCGGGATGCATCCGGCCGGGTGGCAAAATGGGCCATTGAGCTGGCCCCTTACACGATCTTCTACCAGCCTCGCACCGCCATCAAGTCCCAAACATTGGCCGACTTCCTTGTCGACTGGGCTGAGACCCAGTACCTGCCGTCGGCCCCCGACTCCACTCATTGGCGGATGCCCTTTGATCGGTCCAAGATGCGCACCGGCTTGGGAGCCGGCATCATCCTCACCTCTCCCAAAGGCGGCAAGCTCAGATACACATTGCAAATTCATTTTGCCGTCTCCAACAATGTGGCCGAGTACGAGGTGTTCATACACGGGCTCCGGCTAGCCAAAGAACTCGGCATCCGCCGGATCCTGTGCTATGGCGACTCGGATTTGGTAGTCCAACAATCATCTGGTGATTGGGATGCCAAGGACGCAAACATGGCGAGCTACCGCTTCCTCGTTCAGCAAATCAGTGGGTATTTTGAAGGATGCGAGTTCCTCCACGTGCCACGGGCCGACAACGAGCAAGCAGACGCCCTGGCACGAATAGGCTCCACTCGACAAGCTATACCGACCGGCGTCTCTCTCCAATGCCTCCTCAAGCCGTCTATCAAGCCGTCTCCAGAATCCGATTCCATCTTCGTACCGCCCGACCCCGACGCAGTCGGATCCGGCTTGGGGAACCGAGCAGGCGGCTCGGGGACTTCGATAGGAGGCCCGGGGACTTCTACAGGCGGCTCGGGGACTGCCATACTCGCACCCGGCCCGGGGACTTCAGAACCCGGCCCGGGAACTATGGCAGTCGGCCCGGGGACTGCATCGACACAACAGGCGGTGGCCGACTCCAGCTCTTCACCACCCATCCCACCCACCCTAATCGCAGTAGCCGTGTTGGCAATAGAAGAAGTCACAGCCCATCATGGGCCCAGCCCATCCTCAACTTCCGGTAAATGAGAGCTGCCGACCGACGAGATCGCGGCAAGACAAGTCCAACGCCGAGCCGGAGCAAACACAATAGTTAACCGAGAGCTTGTTAGGCGCAGCGTCACTGGAGTCTTCCAGCGCTGCGTCGAGCCAGGGAAGGGCATAGCAATCCTCAAGGACATCCACCAAGGGGAATGCGGCCACCACCCGACCTCAAGATCACTCGTCGCCAAAGCTTTCCACCATGGATTCTTCTGGCCGACTGCTTTGGATGACGCCAAGGAGTTAGTCAAATACTGCAAAGGGTGCTAAGTCTTCAGCTCCAAGCAACACCTGTCGGCTTCTGCACTCAAGACCATTCCCCTCACCTGGCCTTTTGCCGTCTGGGGACTGGATATGGTGGGCCCATTCAAGACGGCGCACGGCGGCATGACACATCTGCTCGTCGCCATCGACAAATTTACCAAGTGGATTGAAGCGAAGCCGATCAAGAAGCTAAATGGGCCGACTGCAGTGACATTCATCACAGATATTACAACCCGGTACGGCCTACCACACAGCATCATCACCGACAATGGCACGAATTTCGCCAAGGGAGCACTGGCACGTTTCTGCGCGACACAGGGCATCCGACTGGACTTAGCGTCCGTTGCCGACCCGCAGTCAAACGGCCAAGTTGAGCGAGCAAACGGCCTCATCCTCTCCGGCATCAAGCCCCGACCGGTGCCGCTCGAGCGCTTTGGCGGCTGTTGGCTCGACGAGCTGCCGACCGTCCTCTGGAGTCTGCGCACTACCCCGAACAAGTCAACCGGCTTCACCCCTTTCTTCCTAGTATATGGTGCCGAGGCTGTCATCCCAACAAACATCGAGTTCTACTCACCTCGGGTCACCATGTAAATGGAGGCGGAGGCCAAGGAAGCACGAGAAGACGACATTGACCTGCTAGAAGAAAGCCGGCTGTTAGTCCTCAGCCGGTCCGCCATCTACCAGCAGGGTTTACGCCGTTACCACAACCGGAAGGTCAAGCCAAGATCCTTCCAAGAGGGTGACCTTGTGCTCCGGCTGATCCAGCGAACAGCCGGCCAACACAAGCTCTCGGCCCCTTGGGAAGGCCCCTTCGTCATCAGCAGAGCATTAGGCAATGACTCCTACAACCTGATCAATGCGCAGAAGCCGAAGGCACACAAGAGAGATGGTTCTGGCAAGGAGTCGGAACGACCATGGAACGCCAATCTCCTCCGAAGATTTTACAGTTAAAATGCAGTATGTACCACGCTACCTTTTTTATTAACTACGAGACAACGGGCCCAACGAGGAACACTCTGGGACTACCCTCTTTTATCTATGAATGATGAGTACCATGCCTATGATTATGTTACTACATTCATTTTTCTTGTCCGGCACCGGGTTCGACCAGTCGGCCCGGGGACTTGCTGCCTTGAGTTATATTCAAGTTCTACCTATAGTCAGACAAGTAGTGTGCCGGCACCCAAGCCCTCTCTTGTCGAAAGCCACAGCTCGAAGAATCGGCTGTCCGGCAGGCAAGAGCCAAAGGCAGGAAAGGATGCTGACATGAAAAACGGCTAAGGACTAATGAACTTATATAACGCAAGCCGGCTTCCCACCCCGCCGACCGACTGTCAGAGCAGTCGGCTGGACGGCCGGCTGGCTGGCTTCCCATTCACCTTGCTACAATCTAAGAAAGCTCGAGTACTTGTCTTCCCAAAACTGGCCAAGTTCTTCCCCAGCCACAGACTACAGAGCAGCTGTCCGGCTGGGAAGGCGGCGACCAAGGGAAGGCGGCATAGGAACCAGCCAAAGGATGAAAAGCAAACATGAATGGAAGGCAAACACATGCATGATTATATTTACACAAAAGGCCTTCAAAAGGCCAGCATTCAACATAGTTTGAATACACCCCCAGTGGGTGGAACTGCGCAAATTTAATAAAAGTTGTTCAAAAGAGTAACGAGCAGGAAAGTAAAGACGGTAGATCAGGCCAAGGGAGCAACAGGCGAGTCGGGCAGGTTGCTGGAGACGGCAGTGCCGGCTGGAGGAGTCGTCGGTTGGCGAGTCTCGGCATGATCGTCACCTATGGCAGGCAGCGCGCTTGCACGTGCCTCATTGCTGGAGGCACAATCAGGCTGAGGCTGGCTGGTCGCTTCGCCGTCTGGCATGGCGTCTTCGCCATCCTCCCCTCGTCCTCTTCGCCCTTGTCGCTGGAAGCGATCTCCTCCGACGAGTCTTCACCTCCTGCCGGGTTCAGCCTGAACCACTCCTCCGGCGGAGCGACGCCGTCATCATTTACCTCAGGGGCAAAGACACTGGTGTCGGTGTAATCGGCGATCACCGAGGCGCGCTGGATGATAGCCGGCCGCACCGCCACCAGCTCTTTGTCGGCCTCCTGCCGCTAGGTGCTCAGCTGGGCCAAGCTCATCCCAGGATACCAGGCTCGGACGAACTCCAGCACCCGCCTGGCGCCGGACCTAGCCGCAGAAGCCTTCCAGGCCTTTAAGCGGCCGACTGCAACCTCCAGCCAGTCGGCAGTCCGACTAGGAGTGCAGGGAACCTCCTCGCCGGGCCAGAAGGCGGCCAACACATGCGCCCTGGCACGCCGAAGACGGCGGAGCATGCGGTGTGCCGGCTGCAGACGGGCTTGAATCGCCAGAAGCTGCTCCTCAAGTGACCGGCTGGCATCCGGTGCGATCTCGACCCCTGCCTGCCGTCGTGCATCGCAATGGGCCTCGATGGATTGGCTGGCGGCAACAGATTAACCGGGAAAGTAATCTGCACAAAGAAGACAAGTAGCACAAAGTCAAGATAAATCGAGATGACAAAGGGCAAGCAAAGGACAAAGAGGAAGGCGGCGCATCGCTGATCAAATCTCAACCCGTCTCAGCCTTCGCCTCCGCTTGCTTCGCCTCAGCCCATCCTGCCGCCTCGGTCTCATATTCGGCTTTGAGGGCGGCCTCGCTGTCCTGCGCTGTCTTCAGGGCCGCCTTATGGCTCTCCTCCTAGTCGGCCAGTTTCTTGGCCAGGCGATCACACTCCTGAGCCAAGGCGGTGCACTCCGTTTCCTTGGCGCGAAGGGCGGTCTGGACCCCGCCTAGCTGATCCCTCAAGTCGGCATGGGCCCCTGCATATATGAAGAAGAAGAAAAAAGCAATAAGGAAGAAGTTGTTAGGAAAGATCCGACCCGACTGCTCAGCAGTTGGCCCGAATCTCGGGGACTACACCCAGTGGGTGCGTTGACGCGCCCCCACGTGAGATAAAAAATGAAGCACTTACTCCGGCTCTCAGTCAGATCAGCGGTCTTCTGGCTCATCTCCTGGGCCTGGGAGTTGAAAGCAGCCGCGCGGAGATTGTGATATTCCTGCAAATAGGACGGAGGTACGAATAAGAACAAGACCACAATCGAAGTTTACTAAGAAGTTTCAAGACGCCTCAAAGAGCCGGCTCGGAACTCGGGGATTACACTCAGCAGGCGCGCGGCGCGCCTTACGGAAGAAATCAAGAAGCAATCGATTTAAAAGCGGAGGACTCACCCAATGACCGTCCGGTCATGAGGAACTCTTGAGTGTACCGCTTCAACGAGGCGGCTCGGCTCAAGCGGCTCCGACCTCCGCGCCGCCACGCTCAGCTCGGCCGCCCCACCGCTGGGTGTCCACTGCACGAAGCTGGCGCTGGCCGCCCAGATCTGAGCCGGGCGAGCTGGTGCTCATGCTTCTGCGGCTCCTGCGCTGAAGTCGCCTCCCCCGCGCGCCGACGAGACGGCGACAGGACCACAAGATCCGCCCCCATAGCCGGCTTGCCTCCCGCCGGCTGCTCGGGCGGCACGTCAAGCCGACCGCATTGGCCCGTTCCAGTCGGCGGTGACGGTGCCGCCTCCCTCTCCAGGACGAGTACATTGCCCTCCTCCCTCTCCATCGCCGGCCCGTTGGGCCAGTTTCCTCCGGTGGGGGCACCGGGATATCGGGGGCCGCGATGCAAAGAGGGATGATGAGCTGCGGAGGCTGGTTACGCGTAGCCTCCGCCGCCTTCTCCACGGCCGCTGCCTCCGCCTGGGCCTTGGCCGATGCGTCGGCTTGCGCCTCCGCCGGCTTTTCCCTCGCCTCCTGGGCGGCCCTCCGCTCCTCCGCCTCCCGCTCCTCCCGTGCCTCCCGCTGCCTCCGCCTCGCCTCCCAGGAGATTGGCACGGGATCCACGCGCGGGAGTCAGAGACCTCCCGCCGCCCAACTATGGAGGCGGCAGGACCCGCCGAGAGAGAGCGGGCCCACTGACGAAGTCAAGAGGAAGGCTTAGAAGAATATCAATCGAAGAGAAAAAAGAAAAGCGTGAGATATTCAACACTTACGCCGAAACCTCCTATGGCTGCTTCACCACCTTGCGGAAGCGGGCCGCCTTCGTGGCCGCCTCGTCCCACTTGGTCGCCGCCGCAGAACCCCTGGGCCTCTTCGCCAACTGCCAAAAAGGGTCGGCGCAGCCCGGCGTTTCTGCGCGCCACCACGAGCAGCCGGTGCGGCCTATGGGCCCGCGCCTTGATGATCGGACGCCGGCTGACGGCGCGGAATAACTTCGACCTCGTCGTCATCTGGCCAGTCCTCGGCTGCTCGAAGCTCGGGCCCGCCGCCGCGCCGCTTTCCCTACGACGCCGTCGTTTAGGGCGGCCGCCTCAAGTCTGGTCGCTAAAGTCGTCTGTCAAGCGATCGAGCATGAACTGGCGCTCCACCCCCGCGGCTCCGGCCGCCGGACAAAGAAGGGGGCTCTGCAAAAAATAAGCCGACTGATCAAAAGCCGTCCATTACGAACCCGGCAACAAGAGAAGAAGAAAAGAAGGGAAACTTACCGTAGGCCGTGGATTGGCGCGAGAGTACGGCTCCTTGCCATACCGCCATTCCTCTGTGAGCTTGCAGTTGGAGATGTAGTTCACCATGTAAGATACCTCATCCTGAGGCATCTCCTTGGTGCTCAGCCGACTTGGGTCGAAACGGCCGCTCATCTGGAAGATAATGTGCAGTCGGCCTTGGAGCGGGAGCACCCGGCGCTCCACGAAGGCGGCCACCAGGTCGGCCCCGACCAGGCCTTCCGACTGGACCATCACCCGAAGCCGGGCGACGGCAGCAGCCCCAGCCGGAGACAGTGTCCTGGCTCGGTAGGACCATAAAGGCTGCCTCCCAGCCGGCGGGCCGGCTACGTAAGCCGGCAGATTGACGAAGTCGCCTTGCGGAGTGACGTTCTTCACGTAGAAGTAGGATTTCTGCCAGAGCTTCACCGACTGGATCAGCGGGATGGGCGGAAACGGGTTGTTGTCGCTCGACCTCCGCATGGCGATGAAGGCACCGCATGGGGCGGGCACCCCCACGGTGACGGTGCCAAGCTTGCACTGGAAGAATTCCCCCAGAGTTCGGGGGTGGGGAGGACGCCAAGAAAGCCTTCACACAGAAAGTGCCGAGGTCGGCAAAGAAGATCACCGTGTTTGGGGTGAGGTGATGCGGCCGAGATGATAAAACTTGAGGAAGGCGCGAAGAATCCGCCGCCGGCAGCCGACGCCGCAGCAGCAAAGTGCGAAGCGAAGATTACCCGCCGTCTTCCTCCGCGCCGGGCGAGATCTCCGTCTCCGGCGCAAGGCGGGCCCACACGTAATCCTTGCGCGGCAACCGCCGCGTCTTGCGGAGGAAGTCGACATGGTCCTCATGGACGTTGGAGCCGTCCCAGGAGTTGGACAGCGCCATGAGGATGGGGAAGCGACGGGAAAGGCGCGGCGGCGGAGGACGCGCGACCCAGCTGCGGCGAGCCAAGAAGATTGGCGGAAGGACGGCGCGGCGGCGAGACGCTGCGGTGGTGGAGAGCAGGAAGAAGAAGAAGAAATGGTGGAGCGAGGGCGAGCGTGCGAGCGTCTGCCGCTCCCCCTCCTCCCCCTACTTATAGCCTCGTGCGACAAAGCCGATGAGGCGAGGCGTGGGGGGAAGTGGGATTAACTGCGCCCACTCCCCCACGTCCCACGTTTATCGCGCCCTAAAGGAGTGTGGAAACTGCCGCTGGAAGGTGAACGGCCCGTTTGGGCCACAGAAGATCCGCACTTGGGCCGAGGCCTGGGAGTGGCGGGCCGCGGTCTGCGGCGACATCCCGTCGCGCGCGTGGGCTGGCAGGCCCGTCCCGCTGACGGGTGCCATGTGGCGCGCAGGCAGCAAGCAGTGAGCGCGCAGCCCGGCTCGCGTGCCACCTGTTTCCCGCCTTCGAGCTGCAGAGCCCCCCAAAGACGGCGCACCCAATCATAGCCGGTAACTAGCTGCCGGCTCTTCAGGATAGGAAGCTGATTGAGCCTCTCGTCCTCTCTTCAGCCTCGAAGCCCAACCAGCTTCGGGGACTACTGTCGGAGTAAATGACCACGGATAGCCTAGCAGGCTTCCCCCGTCTCTTTCGAAAAATTACAGGCCGATCGGGCCCTCAAGTATCCAAGGCGTGGGGCCGCCTTCCCTTGGCCGGCTGTCTCTCAGGCCGGCTACCGGGAGGCGGCCCGGCCCTAAACCCATAGGAGGAAAGCCACAAGAGGGCCGACTCCAAGAAGCCGGCCACGAGAAGGCCGACTCCAAGAACAACGCCCCCAGCAGGCGGCCAAGATTGTACTCTCAAACTCTGCACCCACATAACGGCGATGAGACGGGGCGTGGCTACAGTAAAGCCTGCCACCCCCGAATCACGGAGCGCCAGCTACACAAAGGCGCCAGACGGGCGGGCATCACCCATCCGGCGCAACATCTTGTTGCTATGTTGACCATGACGACACCCACGACAAGTTGTCGAACGCCCGCAGTGGCGGGCCCTTCGTCGAGAGATGCCCGAGCCGGCCTGGCCTCCCCGGGCCGCCTCGAGATGCGGCCGGCCCCCAAGAGCTGCCCTGCTCCTCCTCAAGGAGGCGCCTCATTGCGGACAAGACGAGGTAGGCTACAAGGAACGCCACCAGCGGGCGCATCAGCCATGCTTACATCGACAAAGCCCTCATCGTGGAGGAGGCAACAGAACCAGCCCCGACAGGCCCCCGAGCGGTGGGACCAGCTTGTCGACCAGAAGCTGGCAGCCAAGGGACCCAACAATGGCGGGCTTCAAAGAATGGGCAGAGAAGCCGCCAACATAGACATCGACGGCTAGCCCGCCCAGCCGGATTACCATTGTACCCCTGGGGGGTAGGCCTATATAAACCCCCTAGGGCACCCATGCAAAGGGTTGATCTCTTAGAGTTTTAGACACCACATAGAGGGAAGAGGAGAGCTAGCCGTGCCCTACTTCTTCCTGTCACCAAATAGCTCAAGGAGCCTCTTGTAGCTATTTGTTAACTTAGTGATCATGCGGAGACCCCGCAGAGCAGCAGTAGGGGCGTCATCTCCCCAGAGAGCCCCGAAGCTGGGTAAGATTCACAAGGCATGTCTTCGCCTTATCCTGCTTCTGCACAAAGCGATGTCTTATTGGCTCCTACAATGATAAGCCACTCGTTGGCATATGTCGCACCTACCACCCGACATCCAAGCACGGACGTCAGCGGCGCCGCTCTAAGTCCCACCACAGCAAAAGTAGTGATACCGGCACAAGAGACAATAGCACTCCGGATAGTGCCGAAGACTACAAAAATCCCCTCCAGCATGATTTAGAGCGGGAGGGTGAACAAGCTAGCCCTCCAAAACAGGCAGCAGATGAAGAAACGGAGGATGACAATAACATGCCTCTCTCCGAAGACGAGGTGAGCCTCGGCGACGAAGAATTTATCGTGCCTGAGGATCCCATCGGTCAGGAGCGCTTCAAGCGCCGGCTTATAGCCACAAAGAAAATAGCCTCAAGAAAAGCAACAACAGCTTCGAGCTGATCAAGATTTGCTAGCGCATGATGGACCAAGTCCTGCGCCGAGGAATACGAACTCAACTAGAGGAGGAAGCATTGAAACCTACATCACCAGCGACACGCGGGCTGATCGCCACCTCATGGCCGAGACAGAGGCATTTCAGCCCGAAGTCCAGCCCGCACCCCACCGCCAATCAAACAAATATACCAAGGCCCGGGACAACACGCGGGACCTGCGAGATGTATTGGAAAACAAGGCAGAACATGCAAGATCGATCTACGGATCACGGGGGCGCGCGCCAACACATGACAATGATCGTCACGCCGGATACATTTCAAGTAAATTCGGCCGAGCCGAACATGGCGTATAAGATTCGCATTTAACTACGCTAGATATAGCCCGCACAGCAGGCGCCAAGACACCCCTATGCTTCACCGATTAAGTAATGGATCACGAATTCCCGTAAGGGTTTAAACCAGAAACATTGAATCATACGATGGTACTACAGTCCCGCATGTATGGATAGAAGACTTCTTCCTCCACATTCACATGGACCGCGGGATGACCTACATGCCATCAAGTATCTCCCGCTAAAACTCAAAGGGCCGGCTCGGCATTGGCTCAATAGCTTGCCGCAAACTCCATCGGTTGGGAGAGCTCGCGCAGAGGCATTCCCGACAATTTCAGTGGCACTTATGCGCAACCGCCGGACGCTGACAATTTAAGTCATATAACTCAGTAGCCAGGGGAATCGGCCAGGAAATTCTGGACCCGGTTCCTAACCAAGAAGAATCAAATAGTCGACTATTCGGATGCAGAGGCCTTAGCGGCATTTAAGCATAATATCCATGACGAATGGCTCGCTCGGCACCTCGGCCAAGAGAAGCCAAAATCCATGGCAGCCGTCACGACACTTATGACCTGCTTTTGTGCGGGCGAAGATAGCTGGTTGGCTCGTAGTACCAATACAGCAAGCAAATCTGGCATCTCAGATGCCAGGGATAGCAACGGCAAACCACGACGCAACAAACACAAGCGCCACAAATATGGTGAAAACGCCAAAAATACGGCAGTTAATGCCGGGTTCAGGGGCTCAAAGTCCGGTCAGCGGAATGGGCCAACCAAAAATAAAAATCCGGGTCCATCAAGTCTGGACCGCATACTCGATCGCCAATGCCAAATTCATGGTTTCCCAGAAATGCCAGCCACCCATACCAACAGAGAATGCTGGGTCTTCAAACAAGCCGGCAGGGCAGGCGCCAAAGAAGGGGGGTCTCAAAGCGACGATAGCGACGAAGAGCCCAGACCACCAAACACAGGAGGGAAAAAGAAATCTCCCCCGCATATTCAATCGGTGAATGTGGTAAATACCACCCAAATTACCAACTCGGACCGGATATGTATCCTTTGGGATGGCATCTCAACGGAACTAGTCATCCCAAAATATAAACTGGGGCTGGTCACCTTCAACCACACGGACCGTCCGGTTAACGCCAATCAGGGCAATCCAGCCGCACTAGTCCTCGACCCAATAATAGACGGGTTCCACCTCACTCGAGTCCTTATGGACGGTGGTAGCAGTCTAAATCTGCTTTACCAAGACACAGTGCGCAAGATGGGCATCGATCATTCGGCGATCAAACCCACTAAAGCCACTTTCAGAGGCATTATACCAGGTGAGGAGGCTTGCTGTACAAGGTCCATTACCCTTGAGGTTGTCTTCGGATCACCATAAAATTACCGTATCGAAGAGTTAATCTTTGAAATCGTCCCTTTCCGCAGTGATTATGAAGCACTGCTTGGACGAACCGCATTCGCTTGATTCAACGCGGTGCCACATTACGCCTACCATAAGCTCAAGATGCCCGGTCCACGCGGCGTCATCACGGTTAATGGCAAGGCCAAACCTTCCTTCGGCACCAACATATACACCACGCTTTAGTAGCGTAAACAACGAGCATCACCTCGCAGTTAACCTCGAGCCGACGCCCAAGCTTCGGACACCGCCAAGGGACTCGAACTACTTCACGGAAGGATAGCCCGCCCGCCCAGGATCAACTAAACACTACGGGCGAAGGTTGTGACAGGCCGAACTCAGCCGCTCAACCGCACTCCGGCACATAAATCTTTCTTACATTTCCTTCGCAGGTTCACCTGTGCGCTGACCAGGACGGGCTACACGGAGGAAGCTTGAATGCGTAAGGGAATCCTTAGACATTCCCCGCAGGGACCGTCCGGGTATATCACGGATCCGTTCTCAACCTCTTCCCCTGATCTCAGCAGGTTCCGCAATCATATTCCTTTTTTATCACATTACTTGTACCCATGTGCATAGACGTACTATTCAAATACAACATGTGGATTTATGTGATGTTTACCTGCTGTTATTTCTTATTGAAATCATTCTTTCAAGTGGCATCCGTACATAGTGATATGCCTTAAAATATGCCAGGGGCTTCGTTTTACCCATAACACGGCAGTAAAGTCCAAACACCTTCATGGAAGCTCGGCACCCCGAACCGATAGCATTATATGCATCAGCTCCGAATCATGTCTTGGGTCAATAGTTGGGTTTGCCCGGCTCCCATGTTTTGGTACCTTACATTCCGCTATATCGGCTAAGGTAGCACTGGGAGAACTACTGCGATTGTGTTCCGGTTCTTCCGGACGAGCACCTTAGTAGAGAAAGCCAAAAACTGACTGTCATGATACGGGGAGAGCTGGTCAGCTATTCGAGAGGTCACAAAATCTTTAAGGATTTCTCCCGCATAATGCCATAACCAATGCAGTGTGCGATGGATCGGTTCTTTCTCTGATCAGGTGCTTATAGAGCCCCTAGTACGGTCTTCTGAACACCAGGGGTTGCACCGACCATACTAAAGCTCCTATGGCTAAGTGAGAGTGATAAAGCCCTATAGTCCGATTGCCTGGTTCGTTGTGCGGAGTACCTCCTTCGAAAGACCCAAAACTGGGATAAAGAGTGCTCAGGTTTATCCGAACACCCCGCATTTCTTACGTAAAGGTAAGTCGATGACTGGCCAACTCTCAGATTTAACATATAAAGCGGCCGCACAGGAGGGTAAACTTTTATATAACAGGCGACAAATAAACGACCTTGTTCAAACACTACAAAGGATAACATGATTGGAACTCATGGAAATATAATGTCCTTGGTGCATAGCCCCGCTGCAAGGTAAGATCCTTTCAGGACACTCTCATAATATAATTCGGGCTTGCAGTGCTCCTTCCCCTCTTGCAGTCCTTCGGTCATCAGCTTTTCGGCATCCATCTTCCCCCAATGCACCTTTGCGCGGGCGAAGGCCATTCGCGCACATTCTATGCAGACCGACCGCTTGATGACGTTAAGTCGAGGGCAAGCGCTTACGAGTCGGTTCACAAGACCGAAGTAGCTGCTTGGAATCGACTCGGCAGGCCATAGCCGGATAACCAAATCTTTCATGGCTAATTCTGCCGCCTTATGCAGTTCTACCAGTTGTTTGAGCTGATCGGTAAAAGGCACCGAATAATTCGGTGCCAAATACTATGACCAGAAGAGCTTATCTGTAGTTGTCCTTTCTTCGGCTCTGTAGAATTGAGTGTCATCTGATATGCTGCGAGGTAGCTCGGAAAATAGCCATGAGAAATCCGGATTCAAAATTAGAAACATAAGTTTTTCCCCCAAATACTTACTCTACAGGGAAAAAGCCTTACCAGCCGCGATCTTTCTCGCCTCTTGGATCTCCTGCAGGGTGCTTTGGGTTTCCTTCCGGGCATTGCTCACAGCCTGATGCGCCTTAGTGAGTTTGGCTTCCTTCTATGTTAAACTCTGCTCCAAGGTCTCGCATTTCCTCACGGCTTGTAGCTCCTGCTCCGCTTTAATAACCCTGGCCTCGTGCTTCTCACGAAGAGCCTGCTCAGGCTGCCTTTTTCTCGGCCTCGCCACACCTTCTTAAGGGCTTCACTTCGTCACAATCCCTAGCGCAAGTAATAAAGCTCAGTTCATACTGAAAATTGATTCGCAATAAACGCTAACAAGACTTGTGCATACCTTGTTTATCCTCAACTGCATTTTCAATTGGCCAAGTTCTTCATGGCCCACCTGCATTTTGATTCAGCCCGGAGATCTCCGCAGTATGAGAAGAAGCAGCCGTTACAGACACCTGCTGATAACAGAAGAGAATTAGATGCCATTCCACGAGTCCTCTTGCGAACATAAAATTCGATCGTCTGTCCGGTTCTTTCACCGAACAGAGTATCAGGGGCTACTACCTATACTATGACACTCTTTGAGAACTCATAAAACATACCTCAAAGCCTTTTATAAGGCTGATACAAGCTTTGTTCAGTCCACTCTCAGTTGACTGAATCTTCTCAATCACCGCACCCATAAGGGCACGGTGTTCATCAACGATGGAGGCGTCTTTCAACGCCACCAACAAAGCATCTGACACTTCTGGATAGACAGAGGTCGCCGATGGAACAGGCACGCCCCCTCCAGTCGAAGGAGGCTGCCTACTTGATTCTGGAGCCGTATAGGTCTCTGGAATCGCATCCGGCCGAGCCGAACTCAGATCGCCTCGCCACGGCCCGATTGAATCTTTTCCCCCACGTGTCCGGCCCCTGAGGTTCGACCTCCAGGCGCCGCCTTCATGGCTTTTTCCTTTCCTCCTTGGCCGGGGTCCTTCTGGGATGAAGCCTCGATGTTATGCACCTGTTTGGAGGAAGGGGCCTTTGGGGGCGTCCCGCTCTCCATAGCATTTGAGCTCAGCAAGTCCTCTGATGAGGATTGTTTGGTACGGGACCTCGCCGGACTACAAAAAATATGGCTTATGTTGAAATACTAAGCCACGATGAGTCCGGACACCTAAAACATACTCGGATTTTATACGCTTATGAGTTCACCAGGGGCTGGGCCCTGGAATCCCATGTCGGACCGCTGTCGGCGGCGGCAGTGGACTCCTCCGGAAGAGGGGGGTTTCCCCTTTTGGGCAGTTCGGCCTCCAAGTGTACGGAGGCCGTCCTCTTCTTTCTTCCCCCCGCAGGGGATTTATCTTCCTCCTCCTCCCTGTCCTCTTCGGAGGTGGACTGGGCATTGGAGCCTTCGGATACTGTGTCCAAAGTACCGCGGCGACGAAGGCCGCCCCGGGTCTTTTTGGCCTCCTTCTCGGCCGTCTTCTTTGGCACCTTGTAAGGCGCCGAGACAAACATCTTCGTCAGAAGTAGGATGGCCGGTTCTTCGGGCAGCGGGGCTGGACAATGGATCCGCTCTGCCTTCTTCGTCCAGCCCTAGGAGAGTTGTATAAAACACGTTAAGTGCTTCCTTTGGGTTACGCGGATAGAAAAGTTTGATAACTCACCGAACTTGCCAAGGGACAGTTGGTACCACGGTCCTCGGCGAGTCCGGCCACGATTTGCTGGACTTGAAAAGCACCTTCCAGATGTCCTTGTACGAGGAGCCGAAAAGCTCTCGCAAGGTTTGGTGCCTGGCCGGATCGAATTCCCATAAATTGCAAGTCCGGTGCTGACAAGGCAAGATACGGCAAACTAATATCACCTGGACCACATTGACAAGTTCAATGTTCTTGTCGCCCATATCTTCAACGCGCGTCTGGAGCACCGACAGTTCGTCGGATGAGGACCAGTCCAGGCCTCTCTTGACCCAGGATGTAAGCCGCCGGGGGGCGCCGGATCAGAACTCGGGAGAGGTGGCCCACTTTGTGCCGCGCGGCTCAATGATATAAAACCACTGTTGTTGCCACTCCTTGACAGAATCATTAAAGGTTCCCGTTGGCCATATGATGTTGGGCATCTTGCTCACCATGGCACCCCCGCACTCGGCGTGCTCGCCGCCCACCACCTTGGGATTCACATTAAAAATCTTCAGCCATAAACCGAAGTGCGGTGAAATGCGGAGAAAAGCCTCGCACACGACAATGAATGTCAAGATATTGAGGAAGGAATTAGGGGAAAGATCGTGAAGATCGATCCCATAATAATGCATGATGCCGCGGACGAATGGGTGGAGGGGAAACCCCAGCCATGGACAAAGTGAGGGAGGAATACAACCTCTCGCTGGGTTCCGGAGTAGGACGATTCTGTCCCACCGTCGGAGAGACGGTGGCTGATTTTCTTGGCCAGTACCCACCTTCCGAAGCTTTTTGATATCCTTCTCTCGGACGGTAGAGGCCATCCATTTTCCTCCTGCTCCGGATCCGGACATTTTCGGAAGACCTTTTGTGGGCAGAGAAGAGGAGCGCTTGGGCGCTAGAGCTCACTACAAAAAAGACACATCCGTGACATTTTGGGCCGAACGAAAAACATTCTGTCATATATATGACACTTCTATGACGATAATTGTGACAAAACCCGGTATCATCATAGATGTGGTGGGCTCCTACTTCTATGACAAAAAATCATGACAGAAAATGGGATTTTCGTCCTGGGCGGGCCAGAGACGCAGCTGCATGACATTCTTTGGGCCATCCATGACGGAAAAAACCGTGGTAGAAGCGAGGGGGAGGAAAATTTCGGGGACTTGCCGGTTACGGTGGCAGGTCGGGGGCCGAGCGATGCGCGTTTCTCTCGTACACGTACGCGCGTGTGTGTGAGGCATTGGCTCTAACTGAACCCGAGCGAGGCGTTGGGCTCTAACTGAACCCGAGCGAGGCGTTGGGCTCTAACTGAACCCGAGCGATTGCACTGCAGGCTACAGGAGCCGGTGGAGCGCGCGGTGGAAGCTGGATGAACAGGAGCCCATGGAGGCTAGAGGAGGTCGACGGTGGAGATGAACAGTATCTCGTGGAGTCCCGTTTTGCGGTACGCCACACCCTCCCGGCGAACAGACCCCGTTTGACCGTAGGAGGTCCGCTTTGTCCGCTTTGTAGTACGCCACACCCTCCCGATCAACATGACCCCTGCTTCGACCGTAGGAGGTCCATTTCGTCTGCTTTTGCGGCACGCCACACCCTCCCGGTCAACAGACTTCGGTTTCGACCGTAGGAGGTCTGCTTCTCCGCTTTATGGTACACCACACCCTCCCGATCAACAGACCACGCTCAACGTAGGGGTCTGTTCCTCCACAGCGGCACGCCAGCCTTGTTTCCATTGCCGGTTCCATCCAAGCCTCCCGATGAACACGACCACGCATTCCGTTCCGACCCAGCCGGTTGGCTCCCATGAACACGACGACGACGCTGTTTCTCGGTTCCGACCCAGCCATGTACGTATGCGCAAGTAGGCGTTCGAGACCCGCCGTATGTACACATACGCTGGCTGTATTTTATTTCTTGCACCTCGCCGCGTTTATGCGTGCGTGTACATGCTACGCGGCGCCTCTACTATGACACGTGCGCACCTCTACATCGACCAAAGATATATGTAATGCATATCGTCACGACCAGAATGAAAATGCTACGTATGCTTCGACCAGGTGGGTCCCGACTGTCAGGCACTTCCTTGCCTGCGAAGATGTAGCTGGTGGGTCCCAACAGTCAGGGGGCGAATCATTTGTTTTTTTTTTTGCTCGGACGCACTTCCTTGCGTGCGAAGATGTAGCTGGTGGGTCCCAGCAGTCAGGGAGGAAACGGTTTTTTCGCGAAATACGGTGGCCCGTCCGGTGGTTCCTTGCTGTCAGGTGGAGGAATAATTATTTTGCGCGTAATAAGGAGGCACTTCCTTGCGGCCGCCGTGGACCCAGCTGTCAGCCTCTCCACGCACAGTACTCTTCCGATGGAAGTCGTTCGTTGACCACATTGACCATGCCGCGCCGAGAGCACCACGGCGGTGGATGACGACGAGGCCTAGGAAGGGGACGACGCAGAGCCAGGGAAGATGCAGCAGTGGATGCCCACGCGAAGAGGAGTACGAGGGTGAGGCTGCCGTCGCCGCAGAATAACAGGGGGTTTGGGTGAGTAGAGGGATGGCCTGGCCAGCGGTGGGAGTAGTAGGGGGCGGTGAGGCCTCTGCGGCATCACAGCCGGCCACGGGAGGCAGGAGCATGCGACACGACCGGCGCTGCTTTGGGCGGATGGAGCACGAAGACCAGAGGTTGAAGAAGCACTACGGCCGTTGGATGGACATCGTACGGTCACTTGAGCTAGAATGGTTCATATTGACTAAGTTGACAAAGCTCTCCGCCCCGTAAACTTAGTAGGCCCACAAGTCAGCCTCCCACCAAGGTGAGTCCCAGCTAGCAGGGGGAGTATTCATTTTTTTGTGCGTAATAAGGAGGCATTTCTGGTGTGTCCGAGCTGACAGCGGGGGGATCGTTTTTTCACGAAATACAGAAACCCTTCCGGTGGGTCCCAGCTATCAGGTGGAGGAATCATTATTTTGCACGTAATAAGGAGGCATTTTCCTGTGTGGGCCCCTACTGTCAGCCTCTTTCGATGGCTGTTGTTTGTTGACGATGTTGACCTCGTCGCTCCGAGAGCACAAACGCGGTGGACGAGGGCGAGGCCCAGGAAGAGAACCACCCGGAGCCGGCGAAGCCACCGAAGCGGATGCCCATGTTGAGGGGAGAACGAGCGCTGACTGGTCGGCTGCGGGTCAGGCGACGTCGCCGAAAATAACAAGATGTGTGGGTGGTTAGAGGGATGGCTCGCGGCAAGACACCAGCCACGAGAGAAGGGAGCAGCAGTCCCACCGCGCTAGTTTGGGCGGCCGGAGCAGAAGATCAGAGATTGAAGAAGACGGCAGCCGTTGGATGGACATCCAACAAATACTATCAGGTGTTGACTAAGTTGACAAAGCCTTGCGTACGCGTCAAAAAAATTTTAGGACAGCGTCATCGTCAACCTAGTAGGCCCAGAAGTCAGACTCCAAATCTGTGGAAAACAGCATACAACCCATTAGCCATTATTTTAAATATTTACAGCCCATTTGCTAATTCTTAAGGATATTTGAAGCCCATATTCTTTTTATTAGCATTACAGACCATATATTCTGGGCGCTGCTAAAAAATTCAACGAAATTTTGCATATTTTGGTGGGGTCGGAACTCTTTTAATCACGAAATTTTGAGTCACGTTAAAAATAATTTTCAAAAAATTATATCAAAATAAAATTCAAAACAATTCTCCATAAAAAATAATAATTAAATTTAGAATATTAACTAGCAAGATGCCCGTTTGTTGCACGGAACATGAAGATGCATTTGTATGAGTAGTTTATCTTGTGGGAGAAAAGATGATATTTTAATGTAATTGCCATTGGCTTTGGTTTTATAAGGGTAGAGAGTAGAGAAATCCTGAAAAAGTGATATTTTAATGCAATTGCGGTTGGCTTTGGTTTAAAATTTACACCCCATTTCTTATAACGATAGCCCGCTTTTCCGGGGAAGCCTATTTCTTACTACTTACATCCTCCTCGCCTTGAAAGATTTGCAGCAAATAGGCTGAGAAAAGCAAGTAGGCCTCGCTTTTGGTATTCTCCAAAAAAGAACTGGCTAGCCAATTTCGTAAAGAAAAATATATCAACTGGGCTCGCTATGTGCTTAATAAAAGCGTGCAGGTGTGTGCTAGACGGCCACAGCCCCAAGACAACAAGGCAGTTGAGCTCCGCCTCTCAAACTAAAAACAACTGGCGAGCTGTCGGGTCCCCGTGTTATCCGCTCGTTGTGTAATTTTCGCTTATTGACTACATTGACAAGGGCGTGGAACCTAGTTGTCAAACAATTAGGAGAAAGTATTTTTGGCTTGTAATAACGAGGCACCCGCTATGAAATGCAATGACCCGTGGGTCCTTATCACGCCTCCTCCACGCATATCATCTCCCGATTCCTCTTGGTTGTTGACCATGTTGACAATGTCAGACGGCGGCGGGCACAGCGAGCTAACCAAGGCAGAGAACGACGGCAAGGCCTCGGACGGGAACGAACAACAACCACGGAAGATGCGGCAATGTAGTGGCAGGTGGAGGGGAGTACGAGGGCAACAACATGCAAGTGAAGCATACAAATGGTACAAAAAGCCCAAGGATTAATTGTTCATCAAATTTTTAGACAAAACCCAGATTGAACATGACAGTAACATCTTACCCAACCACGCCTTTTTGCAGTCACAAACAAATGGATTGGTCTGATCCATAAAATCAGCATCCTGTGCAAAAAAAATTATTTCAGGATGTCTACAACTTATTGAAAATATAAGCCGAGCACGTTTAGAAGCCCATTTGTCCACCTGAAACTTCTGTTTTGCTGTTCAACATGTTCATCCATGAGAAATCTCTTGCTATAAAAATTAAGCCTCATGGACAATAGTAACCTCACGTTCAACAGGAAGAATGTGACAAAGCTTCTGTTTGCCTGGTTGGATGCATATCGTCACATCGTTATCGTACTCAAATGAATGTCATGAGAACTGAGAAAATCCTTGTGCTATTACGCCAACGATTGGTTATATGTTTTTCTCCATGTGGTTCTCCCTAAGTAGACATGAAGATTGAAAACAGTTAAGGTATGAAAAAAGAGTATGTCGAAAGAACGACAGTTGAACAGTTAATTCTAGTACAATATATACGGGCTTTCAATGTGCATGAAATCATCACCTCTATGTATAAATTCTCCAGAGATCGAAAGCATCGCAACAAGCCAATAATTATGTCCAGATCAAAACTATGCATTCTGATATATATGATCTTGACAGAATCCAGCAGCATTGATAGGCTATCAATGGACGAACTCTTCATTCAGCATATAACATAATATTAGTACCCAAAGTGTACTCCAAGATGATATAAAACTTATGCGCACAAATGAAAAATGCAGCATATGATTACAAATGTGTAGATGATAATATACGGTACCGGAAAAAGTGAGGATCCAAACACCAACACCTTGTGATTATTAAATGGGTCACTTAATTACACCCAAGGTCTCCAGCTTAAGCAGAGACGACAATTATTTCTGAATGTGTATAACAACTATGAAGGAGCAACCTTTCAAGTGAAGGGGCATCTTCGATGATGAGCTGTTGTCCATTAAAACAAATTCCAATGCTTTTAAGGTGAGGAGACTTTATTTGGAGACAACTGATATCGATTTCTATTCCCAAAACAATCAGCAAGCGCCCAGTGGTGGCAACTGGAGTGGATGATGTTGTGCAGTGAGGCCTCCGACAGATAAACCACCACAAGCGAAAGTTTTTTTAGCTGTGGGAGTCGAAGCATTTGTACCAGTTCGTCTGGTAGATGGCACCGGGTGAAGGTGGCGGTGTGGAGAGAGGAGGAAAACCGCGAGATGGACAACGGTGGTGTGGACACGAATTCTTGGTATGTTCGTGGTATGAAACTTTCGTGGTAATGGTAGAACTTAAACTGCTGGAGTTTTCCGAATTCAGGGGATGTCAGCCAAGCGTCCACCTTGCCGGGCATGGATAGCAGGTAGCTTGTCGGGATGCAGAGGCATTGAACTGGGCCCTGCTAGTGAGAAGAGATGATGGCTCTGATGAGATCAAATTCAAGAAGGACAAATATCTGACGACGGTCGAGATTGAGGGGCGCGGTGCGCCATAGAGGGCGCCACCAAGTTGAGAGGACTTGTGTGCGGCAGCAATCCTTGTTGGGGAGAAGCGAGATGATCTCCTCAAGGATGACGCCCGGGAGATCGCTGATGCGGTCCACTGGATATTCTACCGTTCCTCGATCCGGTGGGGGGGCTCGCTTCCCCCAGCCACAGGTGGGATCTACAACCGCGCCACCGGCGGGAGCCTCATCTTCTTGGCGCTGGGGCCAGCCGACTCCATTTTCCTTGTGGGCGTCGCACGAGATCACGGGTTTGAGCAGAGTAGCGAGACGAGCCCAAAGTGGCAAGGCGAGAGTGAGGAAGTAGGAGGGTGGGGATTTCAGAGGAGTGGAAGAAGAGGAGCAAAGCGTCAGACGAGTGAGGAAGAAGGTGAGCGGGTTTTCCGGACGAGTGAGGAAGATTGGGGAGCGGGGAATTGGGTGGGAGACGCAAGCGGGAGAGCGAGTTGTTCGTGTTTATAAGGCCCGCTGCACTAAATACTCGCTTTTCCCAAGAACCGCTTCTCTTCTTTGCGTTGTTGATTGGAGATGGCGATGGGCTTGGCTGACCGGCCATGCATGCAGGATGCATGTGCCCGCCGCCATCGCATGCGCCTAGTTTGTTACGAGGCCTATTTAATAGGGTGGTTATGGAGTAAATTAAGGAGATTTATTTTCTCTGTGTGCATCCAACAAATTAGAGGATGCGGTACTAGATGCAGACATTCACATTAAACTAACATTCAGAAGAACAAAAGTTCAGCATGTCTATGCATCTCAATGATTCACCATACTATAACCAATATACAAAGTTGTGAGAAGGTGTGGAAATAAAGAAAATCGGTCGATGCTTCTCTGAGCAAAGGGCCTCCCTGCGCACTCATTAATTTCCTGGGCATGCTTGTTTCTTCTCAATGTTGCGAGCACTTTGAGTATGTTGGCAACTCCACAGCTAGCTACATGCCTCATCTTGCAATTGATGCTGACACATTTGCTGCAAACACATGAGGCACTAGAGATGACTCAACATGGGTCCATATTGTGCAGTTCCCCTGATATCATATCCATTGTCCTGAATCTGAAAAGATAGGAAAACAGTAGCTATACTTAAACGGTGTTGCAAAACAGTAGCACATATCAATAGCTCGGCATGACAAAACACGATCATCTGGACGAAGGGGATACTGACCTACCTGAGGAAGATTACATATAATTTCATAAGTCCTTGGTTGATTTCCACCTTCGGCTGCACTACTTGTTTGCTCCTCCACACATGACAGGATCGTTCCACACTGCATTCAGCAATTCAATGTACGAATAAGCTAATTTCATCTTGCGGTGGTCATTGTACCTATTTACGAATGTAGGAATACCTGGAGCACCATGAGTTTAGCTGACAGCAGGTAGATGCAGCCATATAAATTTGGTGCGGTGCTACCAAAATTGAGGTTTGTATCCCTTCCCGTTATGAGAATTCTTCTTGAAGTTGGAAGAATGTGACGGCTTGTTCTTTGCACCAAACTTGCCTTTCCCCTGAGATTTGTTCTTGTTGTTTTGGGGCTGGTTGGGCTGGAAGTTCTTCTCGTGTACCATGTGGGCACTAGAAGCTCCCTCAGCGACCCGAGCACGTGTGTCTTTTGCTCTCTCCTTCTCCTCAAAATCAAGAGTGCTAATGAGATCCAAAACAGAAAACTCACGTCTCTTGTTTTTCAGAGAAGTAGTAAAATCGTTCCATGAAGGTGGAAGCTTGGCAATGATGGACCCAGCAACAAATGTGTCCGCAACACACACTTAAACTACTCAAGTTCCTTAGAGAGGATCAGATCTCATGAGTCTGCTGAAAAGCAGGCGCATCACCATCTTGTAGTCAAAGAATTGCTCCATGACGCACAAATCGTTGCCAGCGTCGAGGGCCCAAACGTGGCCTCGAAGCGCAGCCCACATGTCTTGCCGCTGTCAAACGACATATATAAATCCACAATGGAATCGTCAAGAACACTCAGCAGGGCGGCTTTGAAGAGGGTATACATGTTCAAAAGCTTCCTGCTATGTAGGATTAAGATCACCCTCAGGCTTACCCTTAGTGGCGTCACAAAGAAGACGATCTGAAACCAATATACTGCTCTTGTGTGCCACCTTTTATATTGCACCCCCTGAAAAGTAGGCGGCTTCAAAAGCGCAGCAAAACCACTCGGAGTAAATTGCCTGTGATCAGGTTTTTGGATTGGGTTGTTGAATATATGAGCAATTTAGTATGAGATTTAATCCGAAACAACAGTAAATAGATCATTACGACAATTGCAAACATCAAAGTAATGAAGCGGACTAAACCAGGAGGACAGAATCACATACTTGACAAATGAGCAGAACCGATGTGGTTGATGTTGTCACTCATGTCGTTGATGAAGAGGTTACAGAGGTCGGGGAAGAAGGTTGTCGTTGAGGAAGTCGTCGCTGGCAGCAGTCACACGAGTGTGCTCCCAAAAAACCTGATTGCCCCTCTCCCGTACAGGATCACGAAAGGCGGGGTTTGGAGGACTGCTGTCCCTTCTCGCGGTGCACGCCGGAAGGAGGGCTGGAGAAGAATTGCGTGGCGGCGCTAAGATCTGGAACGGTGCGAAACCATATGATACATTGGAGGCTAGGGTAGAGCATGTCAGATCGGTCGTGCGAGTATAATAGTAGGCCTTTGGCCCCCAAACCCCACGTCCAAGTCAATAATAGCTCAAAAAAAGGTCAATTATAGCCCCACCAAGGTTTGTCTAAAAAAGGGAGTAATTAAGGCGTCCGTAGTATAAATACAATATCATTAATCATGGCCCCACCTTTTGTCTCACAAAGTATGTTGGAGTACAACCGGCTACACGTTTACAATCCGCTTCTCTTCTCTCTCCTCTTCTCTCTCCTTCAACTAAGCACAAATACTATATTTAAATCCTTATAGCCTGCTTATGTCATCTAATTGTAGTACTTGCTCTAAAGTTACTATCCACTGTACTCTGAAATGTCGGGCGTGCAGCGGCGGTGCCCTCGTCAAGGCCGCTCAACGGCGAAGCAGTGAGAGGTCGTGTCGCCTGACTTGCCATTAATGTGGAGCGGCGGGCTCACCAAGGCCAAGTAGAAGCCTGGAGGGGGGGGGGTTTTGTTGGGCCAAGAAGGTGAGAAGCCAACTTGGGATCGGTCCGGACGGGAAATATCATGTGCTCCCATACTCGTGATATGACACTAGTCTAGTATGTTACTACTCCCTCCTTTCTGTTTATAGAGATGTATAGAGTAACATAGTAATATGTTACAAGACAAGTTACTCCCCACTATGACTAGCCTTGGCCTCTCCCAAAGGCTCCACCATGTATAGCTGCTAAGCCTGCCATGTAGGCATAAAATATGATGTGGCACCAATAAACTAAGCACCTATGCATTGAAGACTTGAGTTACTAAGCCATTTAATGCACTTAGCACCTCATCTAAAGAGCATTAATAGTATAGCCAGCTGCTGGCTATAAGCCGCTGCCATGTCATCTATAGCCCATCTTATAGTCAACATGTACAATAGTAGATCAAAAGAGTGTACTACTACTTTTTTGTTCTCAGGCCCACCTTTCATTCTCACAAAGTGCCTAGGAGCACGTGCTAGAGCTGGCTCTTCACGAAGAGCCCGCTTACCTTCTCTCTCTCTTCTCTTTCCTCCAACTAAGCAGAAATATACTATAGTTTATTCCTTATAGCCCACCGACTCAGCTCTGCTTGTACTTGCTCTAAGCACATCTAAGCACTTACTAGCACCCCTCGACTGTGGACCTTGACGGTGTACGCCACCTTGTGTCTCATAATTTTCCTCGCCATCATCTCGAGTCCTAGAACATCTCACCCACATCATCATTAGCATGCAGCCGCTTTGATAGACAACGTCGCAGGCGAGTAGAGGCGATCGGGGACGCACCACTACCAGGTCGTGGGCACTCCGTATGTGCTCGTGTGCATGCAGCGTCGTGTTTTTCCATCGGTGCTAGCTCTAAGGCCGAGGCTGCGGTCGCTCTGCGTCTCCGACTAGTAGTTGAGCAACGACGGCAAAGAGGTGCTGCAAGAGATGCGATGCGCCGTTATGCGGCGAAGCCGCCATAGCACGACGAACCGGACGTCGCCGCGGATGGCGCACGCCCATGCAGCCGAGTGTGTGCGCATGCATGTGTTGTTCGCGTGCATTCTGCGGCGAAGGTGTGTCCATGCACGCCTTGTGTACGTCGTTGTGTGCTCCATGCTGTGCGCGTATGTGCATGAGTTGGATCGATGGAGTTAGTGCGTTGGCTTGTGTACATGTGTGGCTGCATGCGCCCCGTATATGCGGGGCTTGTTGCGTGGTTATTAATAATTCAATATATCTATTCCTCCGTTTTAAATATAAGTCTTTCTAGCCATTTCAATAGACTACAACATACGGATGTATGTAGACATATTTTAGAGTGTAGATTCACTCATTTTGTTTCGTATGTAGTCCCTTATTGAAATATCTAAAAAGACTTATATTTGGGAACGGAGGGAGTACAAACCATCTTCAACTTAGCATCCTGATGTACCGTTTCTAGTGGTTAGCGAAAAGTTCATGTTCTTTTAGTTGTTTATAAGTGGGCAGGCGGCAGAAAACAGGGGAAAACGCGCAAGGTTCCTTGCTCCTCCTCGGTCGTCGGGAATCTATGCTCTTCAACTCTTTTCTTTTACGTGAGCTTTGTTCATCCTTTTTCCCAACATGCGAGACGTCTAGCATCAAGGTGCACGTGTCATGCAAGAAAATGGAGATAATCAGATAAGCAATGCGTAAGTGAGTCGTCTTGGGGGGAGTGGGGAAACCTTTTTCGTAAGTGAGTCATGCACTTCAATGGCACCTACGCAATATTTTTTCTCCTCGATGGCACATGAATAGTGCACGTACTCAACGTAGGAACACAGGATGGTAGCAATAACATGGTCAGCCCTTTTTTGGAGAGAGTACGTACTACTAGTAAATAACTTTGATGTGTCCCGTCAACTCGCAGAACGACGAGAAGCTTGATTACGACTTCTCCCTCGCCAACGCGTGCGCGGTGGCTCGCAGCACGAGGAGAAACTTTTGCTTACAAGCGGTGGACGTGCAGCAGTTCATTTGGTGTCAGATTGCCAGAAGAACTACTTGTCACGCCCAATATGCGACCCTATCCAAAAGGAACTCGAAGGTCCCACCAAGGATAGACCCGCATATTAAAACGCTTTTGCAAGGTGGATATCATTACATCAACATTACATAATAGTGGGATACATACATAAGGCACAAATGCCACAAGAATACATCAACATATACAAGACCAACATCCGACTACGGATGAAACATAAACAGAAACTCAAACGACAACCACCCTGCTAGCCCAGGCTGCCGACCTGGAACCTATCCCCTAATCGAAGAAGAAGCAGAAGAAGAACTCCAATACAAGCAAACATCGCTCTCGGCCATGATCATCGCAAACCTGTACCTGCAACTGGTGGTGTAGTAATCTGTGAGCCACGAGGACTCAGCAATCCCATTACCATGGGTATCAAGACTAGCAAAGCTTAATGGGAAAGGAAGGGGTAAAGTGGTGAGGTTGCAGCAGCAGCTAAGCATATATGGTGGCTAACATACACAAATGAGAGCGAGAAGAGAAACAAAGGAACGGTCGTCAACTAGTAATGATCAAGAAGTGATCCTGAACTCCTACTTACGTCAGACATAACCCAAGAAACCGTGTTCTCCTCTCGATCAACCCCGAAAAGAGACACTCACGATTACGCATACACGGTTGGTGTATTTTAGAAGAGTTTGCTTCAAGTTTACTACAACCGGATATTAACAAATTCCCATCTGCCACATAACCGCGGGCACGGCTCTCAAAAGTTTATACCCTGCAGGGGTGTCCCAACTTAGCCCATGATAAGCTCTCGCGATCAACGAAGGATATTCCTTCTCCCCGGGAAGACCCGATCAGTCTCGGAATCCTGGTTTACAAGACATTTCGACAAAGAATAAAACAAGACTAGCAAAGCCGCCCGATGCGCCGACAATCCCGATAGGAGCTGCACATATCTCGCTCTCGTGGCAACACCGGATAAGCGAAGCGTCAGAACCGACGAACCCATGTTGCCAAGGGATGGTCCCAAGACGGTGCTCTAGTTTGGACCAACACTTAGACAAGCATTGGCCCGGGGGGCTGAATAAAGATGACCCTTGGGTTAATTACTCCCAAGGGAAATATAGGTGGTGGTGAGGCAAATGGAAAAACCAATGTTGGGCCTTGCTGGAAAAGTCTTATTCAAAGCGAACTGTCAAGGGGTCCTATAAATCACCCGACCGCGTTAGGGACGCAAAATCCGGGAACATAATACCGATATGACGGAAACTAGGGCGGCAAGAGTGGAACAAAACACCAGGCATAAGGCCGAGCCTTCCACCCTTTACCAAGTATATAGATGCATTAATAATATAAGATATATTGTGATATCCCAACAAGTAAACATGTTCCAACAAGGAACAACATCTCCATGTTCCAACAAGGAACGAACTTCATCTGCACCTGCAACTAACAACGCTATAAGAGGGGCTGAGCAAAGCGGTAACATAGCCAAACAACGGTTTGCTAGGAAGGTGCAAAAGGTTAGAGGCTGACATGGCAATTTGGGATGGCTTGATAAACAGTAATAGGTAGCGCAAAGATAGCGAAAGAACGAGGCAACTAGCATAGCAATGATAGTAGTGAGATCCAGGGTAGCGGTCATCTTGCCTGAAATCCCGCAAGGAAGAAGAACGAGTCCATGAAGAAGACGAACGGATGAAGCCGAACCAAGCGTAGACGAACGAATCCTCACGATCGCAACGAAACATGAACTAACAAGAAGAAGCACACAAAATAGTAAACACACCACACATAGACAAGACATGATGCACAACAAGCATGATGCATGACAAATCTAGATGAGGCTACTCATGGCAAGAGATGATGCAAACAAGAGCAACAACATAGCATGCAAGGATCAACCACAACAACCTTGGCAAAATTGAATAACATGTAAACAATCTGCCAGGAACATTTTATAGCAAAAGTAGAGCTCGATTGACTCAAGCTATGGCACTCCATAATTGCAAACAAGGGCATGGATGGATAGATAAAGACATGTAGAACAAAACATCCTTACTGAAGTATCTCAAAATAAGCATGGATCTCTCGGTAGCATCAAGTTAACATGGCATCAAAATATCAAAGAAACAGGGCTGAAAACAACAACATCAGAAGCCTACTTTGCATGCTTGTGCTAGTCACCACATAGATCACAAAAATACATGGCATACACCCCTGGAAAGATGGCATGACATATTACAAAACACATGTAGGACTCAAGATCATATGGTGCACACATAAATCATAGAAAAAATAACAAAAGTGCATGTTCTGTTATGAAACAGAAACTAACATCACATAGCACTCTTCCAACAGCATTTCGGGCATCAAGATGAGCTCAAATGAAAATGATGCAATGAGATGAAATGATCTACTCATCGAGACAAACATTTTGACATATTATACACGCAAAACGGAGCAACGGTGACGGAGTTACGATGCAATGAAAATGCAACAAAAATGCAACAATTTCGGGGACTTAGTGGAAACGGGGTCAACCTCGTTTTGGATCTAGGGTCGGGTCCCGAGGTCGGCCGGACCTCGCCGGAGCGGACGGGGCTGGAGGCGGGGAAGACGGGGCCGGGGCGACCGGAGAGGGCGGATCCGGCCACCGAGGGGCGCCGGACGGAGGGCGGCGTCGGTGGCGCTGGGCGGGCAGCCCGGCGAGGAGCTCGGCGGCGGGCGGCGAGGCTGCCCGGGCGGCGGTAGGGAGGTGCGCCGGGCGGCGGACGCTGCGGCGCTGGCGAGGGGCGCTGCCACCGGCGGGGAGGCGCGGGCCGAGGCGGAGGCGACCACCGGGTGGCTGGGCGGCGACGGCCACCGGGCGGCGGGCGGGCGGAACGGCGGGCGGCGAAGCGCGGCAAGCGGCGGCGGCCGAACTGGCCGGGCGGGCCCGCCTGGCTCCGGGCCGGGCGGCGGCGGCGTGGAGGAGAGAGAGAGGAGGCGCGATGAGGTGGCGGCGCCCGGTTGGCTGCGGCGGCGGGGAAGGCGACGTGGCGCGATGCCATTGGACGGAAGGACGTGGCCGGTGGGATGGACGCGTCCGCCGGCGAGCGGACATGTCCGGCGCGCGGAGGGAGGCGAGATCTAGGGTTTCGGGGGAGTTAGACCGTGAATTTCGGAGGGGAGGTGTATTTATAGGTAGAGGGAGCTAGGAGAGTCCAAATGAGGTGCGGTTTTCAGCCACGCGATCGTGATCGAACGACCAAGAACATGGAGGGGAGTTTGGTGGGTTTTGGGCAACTTAGAAAAGTGAGTTGGGCTGCAAGGAGAAGGAGGCTTTTGCGGTTACCCGGTTAACCGTTGGAGTATCAAACGACCTCCAAATGGCACGAAACTTGACAGGCGGTCTACCGGTGCTATATCAAGGCCGCTTGACAAACCTCGGTCCATTCCGAGACCGTTTAACACCCGCACATGAAAAGAGGTAAAAGGGGGCGCCGGGAGACATATGAGTGCCGGATTGCAAAACGGACAACGGGGAAAATGCTCGGATGCATGAGACGAACACGTATGCAAAAGCGATGCACATGACAACATGATATGAAATGCAGATGATGACATGGCAAAGTGCAACACGCAAGCAAATGACATGGCAAAGACGACGAATAACTGGCAAACACCTGGCGCATCGAATCCGGGGCGTTACAACACTCCTCCACTAACAAGAGATCTCGTCCCGAGATCTTAGGACCGAGACGGAAGGGAAAAAGGGATGAGGTGAAACAAAAGCTCAAGAGAAGAAGCAAAGAATCGAGAGCACTCGAGAAAAAGAGAGGAACGACGAGAATGACAAGAATCGAAAGCTCACGAAAACAGTTAGACTATGAAACAACTCGTTCTAACCGGAGTGGTTAGAATGAGAAAATAAATGGATAAGACTGAAAGGATTTAGGCAGCACACCGACTGAACGTGGAAAGAATAGAACATGAGCTTCACAAGATGGGATGACACTAGACGAGATAAACAACGCAAAACCTCCGGAAGAATTGAAAGAATTTGAATGAAAAGAACTTAGAAGGAAGGATTGAACGGAGTTGTTGAGAAAATCAACAACGAAAAGAATAAGCTTGTTGTGGACTTATAGGTAACATCTCAAGATCATAAGATGATAACCGGCCACAAACGGAAATGATTGGATAGCTGATAGGAACGAAGAAATGCAAAACTCCACTTCAAAAGAGTACGGAGAATTAATTGCACTTCGAGACGCAAGAAGAAAAGATACTTGAACTCCACCAACAAAAACTTGATGAACTCTTGAAGAATGAATTAAATCATGAAGAACCACCATGAAGAACTCTGGTAACAAAAAGGATGATGAGATAGAATGAAGGAAGAAAGAATAAGATGAGCGTTGCGATGATTTAGATGGAGGTTCCGACGAAATGGCTGAGGAAATAATTGAACTCCGGAAAAGAAAAGATGAAACCCTTGGAACTAGAATTTATTCATCAAGAACAAACTCCGAAGGAAGGGATTAATCACTTGGATGAAATAAGAATAAGATTTATTGTATGCTTATCCTTCATCAAATTAAATTGATGACAAGAAATGGATTTCGCATCTTACTTATTCTTCTTGAAAAAGAATTGTGAAGTGACATATCGCAAACTTGAGAAGGTCTTCATGAACCACCGGTAGAATTGGAAAGAACGAATGAATTAAAATGATAATCAAGGAAAAGTAATCTTGAACGAACCACCGTAAGAATTCGAAAATGACTGATGAAAGAGAATGAATCACCGGGCAGAATTAGAAGGACCAATAAGCTAGAGGGGATTTAGATGCAAAAGAACAAAGAGATCATGAGCTGATTAAAGAACACTTGAACGAAGCACCGGGAGAATATTGAGATGAACGAAGCTGAAAACTTGGAACGAAGAAATATTTCGAAAAGATGGCCTCCGGATGATTGAGACGGATAGTAACTCCTGAAAAACTCCGGATGGATGAAAAGAATATGCATGACTGGAAACAAATTGATAGGATAACATCGAGCTAGCACCACAAATCTCCGGGAGAACGGACAAGATTTAGAGAAACTCTTCTTCGGTCTTCAAATGATGACGAGAAACACCACCAAAATAACTGGGATACTCCGGAAGAATGAAAAGCGAAGAGGTTGAGCCAACAATGAAAATGATTTGAAATCGATGTTGGAAAAAGGCAAGTGACTGATGGAATCCATTCTTACGTCCCACTTCAAAAGAACTTGAGAATACCTCCGGGAAAATAAGAAGAGTTAGGTAAGATCCTGGGAAAAGACTTGTGGGTTAGGGCCCACTGAAGAGATAACACCGTTGGAAAGGGATGTTGAACAGATAGATGATGCACCGGAACAAATGAAATATTTGGATGAGGTGACAGCCTCGAATTAATTGGGACACAAACGAATCTCCTGAGATGACTTGAACACTCCGGAAGGATAAACTGGCGAGAGGCGAACGAGGAAAGAGAACACTTGATCCAAGGAAAAGAATATGATCAACACCGAAAAACTTGAATTGAGTGCATCGAAAAAAGAAACGGATGAAGAATGACGAACAAGACGAGAATTCACCGGTTGAAATAATTGAGGGAAGACTCCACACGAATGAAATTGATGGTCGGAAGAAACTTCGAACTCCGGGAATAATAGGGTGGAGGGCGGAAAACAAAGACAACTTGGAAGGGGAAACCGATTTAATATCTTGAAGAGAAAACACCGGTTGAAATCATTGAGGAAATAAAGGCAAAGACTTCGCACGAGTAGGATGGATACTCGATTACGGACTCCGGTTCGGAAAAGAAGAAGGGAGGGCGGGTGGAAAAAAAAAACAAGGACAACTTCGGACAGGAAAACAACAACGAGAGAGAAAGAACTTACGACTGATCTTGCAGAAGACAACGAGGGTCGAATCCACTCGAAGAGAAATGCGCCGGATGAAAAGAGATGAGAACCAACGATCGGAAAACCAACTGCGTGATCCTAAAGAAAAATTTGAAGGGAAGAGAAGTAATTCAAAACCCCTACGTCAAGATTCCTCACCAGAGCGACGAAGGGACTGAGGAGTAAAAAGAAATCCTACTCTCCGATATAACTAGACTCCGAAAAGTTTTCTTCTAGACTCAACAACGGCCAAACTACACGATCAATCAAGGGGCTCCTAGGGTCGGTCGAGGCTCTGATACCAACTTGTCACGCCCAATATGCGACCCTATCCAAAAGGAACTCAAGGTCCCACCAAGGATAGACCCAAGATATTGAAACGCTTTTGCAAGGTGGATATCATTACATCAACATTACATAATAGTGGGATACATACATAAGGCACAAATGCCACAAGAATACATCAACATATACAAGACCAACATTCGACTACGGATGAAACATAAACAGAAAATCAAACGACAACCACCCTGCTAGCCCAGGCTGCCGACCGGAACCTGTCCCCGATCAAGAAGAAGCGTAAGAAGAACTCCAATACAAGCAAACATCGCTCTCGCGTCATGATCATCGCAAACCTGTACCTGCAACTGGTGGTGTAGTAATCAGAGCCACGAGGACTCAAAGAATCCCATTACCATGGGTATCAAGACTAGCAAAGCTTAATGGGAAAGGAAGGGGTAAAGTGGTGAGGCTGCGAGAGCGGCTAAGCATATATGGTGGCTAACATACGCAAATGAGAGCGAGAAGAGAAACAAAGGAACGGTCAAACTAGTAATGATCAAGAAGTGATCCTGAACTCCTACTTACGCCGACATAACCCAAGAAACCGTGTTCTCCTCTCGATCAACCCCAAAAGAGACACTCACGTTACGCATTACGGTTGGTGTATTTTAGAAGAGTTTGCTTCAAGTTTACTACAACCGGATATTAACAAATTCCCATCTGCCACATAACCAAGGGCACGGCTCTCGAAAGTTTATACCCTGCAGGGTGTCCCAACTTAGCCCATGATAAGATCTCGCGATCAACGAAGGATATTCCTTCTCCCGGAAGACCCGATCAGTCTCGAATCCGGCTACAAGACATTTCGACAGCAATAAAACAAGACCAGCAAAGCCGCCCGATGCGCCGACAATCCCGATAGGAGCTGCACATATCTCGTTCTCAGGGCAACACCGGATAAGCGAAGCGTACAGGAACCGACGTAACCCATGTTGCCAAGGGATGGTCCCGCACGGTGCTCTAGTTTGGACCAACACTTAGACAAGCATTGGCCCGGGGGGCTGAATAAAGATGACCCTTGGGTTAATTACTCCCAAGGGAAATATAGGTGGTGGTGAGGCAAATGGAAAAACCAATGTTGGGCCTTGCTGGAAAAGTCTTATTCAAAGCGAACTGTCAAGGGGGTCCCATAAATCACCCGACCGCGTTAGGGACGCAAAATCCGGGAACATAATACCGATATGACGGAAACTAGGGCGGCAAGAGTGGAACAAAACACCAGGCATAAGGCCGAGCCTTCCACCCTTTACCAGGTATATAGATGCATTAATAATATAAGATATATTGTGATATCCCAACAAGTAAACATGTTCCAACAAGGAACAACATCTCCATGTTCCAACAAGGAACGAACTTCATCTTCACCTGCAACTAACAACGCTATAAGAGGGGCTGAGCAAAGCGGTAACATAGCCAAACAACGGTTTGCTAGGAAGGGTGCAAAAGGTTAGAGGCTGACATGGCAATTTGGGATGGCTTGATAAACAGGTAATAGGTAGCGCAGCATAGCGAAAGAACGAGGCAACTAGCATAGCAATGATAGTAGTGAGATCCAGGGTAGCGGTCATCTTGCCTGAAATCCGCAAGGAAGAAGAACGAGTCCATGAAGAAGACGAACGGATGAAGTCAACCAAGCGTGACGAACGAATCCTCACGATCGCAACGAAACATGAACTAACAAGAAGAAGCACACAAAATAGTAAACACACCACACATAGACAAGACATGATGCACAACAAGCATGATGCATGACAAATCTAGATGAGGCTACTCATGGCAAGAGATGATGCAAACAAGAGCAACAACATAGCATGCAAGGATCAACCACAACAACCTTGGCAAAATTGAATAACATGTAAACAATCTGCCAGGAACATTTTATAGCAAAAGTAGAGCTCGATTGACTCAAGCTATGGCACTCCATAATTGCAAACAAGGGCATGGATGGATAGAGAAAGACATGTAGAACAAAACATCCTTACTGAAGTATCTCAAAATAAGCATGGATCTCTCGGTAGCATCAAGTTAACATGGCATCAAAATATCAGCAAAACAGGGCTGAAAACAACAACATCAGGAAGCCTACTTTGCATGCTTGTGCTAGTCACCACATAGATCACAAAAATACATGGCATACACCCCTGGAAAGATGGCATGACATATTACAAAACACATGTAGGACTCAAGATCATATGGTGCACACATAAATCATAGCAAAAATAACAAAAGTGCATGTTCTGTTAAGAAACAGAAACTAACATCACATAGCACTCTTCCAACAGCATTTCGGGCATCAAGATGAACTCAAATGAAAATGATGCAATGAGATGAAATGATCTAATCATCGAGACGAACATTTTGACATATTATACGCGCAAAACGGAGCAACGATGACAGAGTTACGATGCAATGAAAATGCAACAAAAATGCAACAATTTCGGGGACTTAGTGGAAACGGGGTCAACCTCGTTTTGGATCTAGGGTCGGGTCCCGAGGTCGGCCGGACCTCGCCGGAGCGGACGGGGCCGGAGGCGGGGAAGACGGGGCCGGGGCGACCGGAGAGGGCGGATCCGGCCACGGAGGGGCGCCGGACGGAGGGCGGCGCCGGTGGCGCTGCGCGGGCAGCCCGGCGAGGAGCTTCAGCGGCAGGCGGGCGAGGCTGCTGGCGGGCGGCGGCAGGGAGGTGCGCCGGGCGGCGGACGCTGCGGCGCCAGCGAGGGGCGCCGCCACCGGAGGGGGAGGCGCGGCCGAGGCCGCCGAGGCGACCACCGGGTGGCTGGGCGGCGACAGCCACCGGGCGGCGGGCGGGCGGAACGGGCGGGCGGGCGATCGCGGGCTGCGGCGGCGGCGGCCGAACTGGGCAGGCGGGCCCACTGGCTCCCGCGGCGGCGGCGGGCGTGGAGAGAGAGAGAGAGGCGCGATGAGGTGGCGGCGCCGGTTGGCTGCGGGGCGGGAAGGCGACGTGGCGCGATGCCATTGGACGGAAGGACGTGGCGGTGGGATGGACGCGTCCGCCGGGCGAAGCGGACATGTCCGCCATGGAGGGGAGGCGAGATCTAGGGTTTCGGGGAGTTAGACCGTGAATTTCGGAGGGAGGTGTATTTATAGGTAGAGGGAGCTAGGAGAGTCCAAATGAGGTGCGGTTTTCGGCCACGCGATCGTGATCGAACGACCAAGAACATGGAGGGGAGTTTGGTGGGTTTTGGGCAACTTAGAAAAGGGCGTTGGGCTGCAAGGAGAAGGAGGCTTTTGCGGTTACCCGGTTAACCGTTGGAGTATCAAACGACCTCCAAATGGCACGAAACTTGACAGGCGGTTCACGGTGCTATACCAAGGCCGCTTGACAAACCTCGGTCCATTCCGAGACCGCTTAACACCCGCACATGAAAAGAGGTAAAAGGGGGCGCCGGGAGACATATGAGTGCCGGATTGCAAAACGGACAACGGGGAAAATGCTCGGATGCATGAGACGAACACGTATGCAAAAGCGATGCACATGACAACATGATATGAAATGCAGATGATGACATGGCAAAGTGCAACACGCAAGCAAATGACATGGCAAAGACGAATAAATAATCGCAAACACCTGGCGCATCGAATCCGGGGCGTTACAACACTCCTCCACTAACAAGAGATCTCGTCCCGAGATCTTAGGACCGAGACGGAAGGGAAAAAGGGATGAGGTGAAACAAAAGCTCAAGAGAAGAAGCAAAGAATCGAGAGCACTCGAGAAAAAGAGAGGAACGACGAGAATGACAAGAATCGAAAGCTCACGGAAACAGTTAGACTATGAAACAACTCGTTCTAACCGGAGTGGTTAGAATGAGAAAATAAATGGATAAGACTGAAAGGATTTAGGCAGCACACCGACTGAACATGGAAAGAATAGAACATGAGCTTCACAAGATGGGATGACACTAGACGAGATAAACAACGCAAAACCTCCGGAAGAATTGAAAGAATTTGAATGAAAAGAACTTAGAAGGAAGGATTGAACGGAGTTGTTGAGAAAATCAACAACGAAAAGAATAAGCTTGTTGTGGACTTATAGGTAACATCTCAAGATCATAAGATGATAACCGGCCACAAACGGAAATGATTGGATAGCTGATAGGAACGAAGAAATGCAAAACTCCACTTCAAAAGAGTACGGAGAATTAATTGCACTTCGAGACGCAAGAAGAAAAGATACTTGAACTCCACCAACAAAAACTTGATGAACTCTTGAAGAATGAATTAAATCATGAAGAACCACCATGAAGAACTCCGGTAACAAAAAGGATGATGAGATAGAATGAAGGAAGAAAGAATAAGATGAGCCTTGCGATGATTTAGATGGAGGTTCCGGCGAAATGGCTGAGGAAATAATTGAACTCCGGAAAAGAAAAGATGAAACCCTTGGAACTAGAATTTATTCATCAAGAACAAACTCGAAGGAAGGATTAATCACTTGGATGAAATAAGAATAAGATTTATTGTATGCTTATCCTTCATCAAATTAAATTGATGACAAGAAATGGATTTCGCATCTTACTTATTCTTCTTGAAAAAGAATTGTGAAGTGACATATCGCAAACTTGAGAAGGTCTTCATGAACCACCGGTAGAATTGGAAAGAACGAATGAATTAAAATGATAATCAAGGAAAAGTAATCTTGAACGAACCACCGTAAGAATTCGAAAATGACTGATGAAAGAGAATGAATCACCGGGCAGAATTAGAAGGACCAATAAGCTAGAGGGGATTTAGATGCAAAAGAACAAAGAGATCATGAGCTCATTAAAGAACACTTGAACGAAGCACCGGGAGAATATTGAGATGAACGAAGCTGAAAACTTGGAACGAAGAAATATTTCGAAAAGATGGCCTCCGGATGATTGAGACGGATAGTAACTCCTGAAAAACTCCGGATGGATGAAAAGAATATGCATGACTGGAAACAAATTGATAGGATAACATCGAGCTAGCACCACAAATCTCCGGGAGAACGGACAAGATTTAGAGAAACTCTTCTTCGGTCTTCAAATGATGACGAGAAACACCACCAAAATAACTGGGATACTCCGGAAGAATGAAAAGCGAAGAGGTTGAGCCAACAATGAAAATGATTTGAAATCGATGTTGGAAAAAGGCAAGTGACTGATGGAATCCATTCTTACGTCCCACTTCAAAAGAACTTGAGAATACCTCCGGGAAAATAAGAAGAGTTAGGTAAGATCCTGGGAAAAGACTTGTGGGTTAGGGCCCACTGAAGAGATAACACCGCTGGAAAGGGATGTTGAATGATAGATGATGCACCGAACAAATGAAATATTTGGATGAGGTGACAGCCTCAATTAATTGGAACACGATTTAATCTCCCGAGATGACTTGAACACTCCGGAAGGATAAATGGCGAGAGGCGAACGAGGAAAGAGAACACTTGATCCAAGGAAAAGAATATGATCAACACCGAAAAACTTGAATTGAGTGCATCGGAAAAAGAAACGGATGAAGAATGACGAACAAGACGAGAATTCACCGGTTGAAATAATTGAGGGAAGACTCCACACGAATGAAATTGATGGTCGGAAGAAACTCGAACTCCGGGAATAATAGGGTGGGAGGGCGGGAAAACAAAGACAACTTGGAAGGGGAAACCGACGAATATCTTGAAGAGAAAACACCGGTTGAAATCATTGAGGAAATAAAGGCAAAGACTTCGCACGAGTAGGATGGATACTCGATTACGGACTCCGGTTCGGAAAAGAAGAAGGGAGGGCGGGTGGAAAAAAAAACAAGGACAACTTCGGACAGGAAAACAACAACGAGAGAGAAAGAACTGACGACTGATCTTGCAGAAGACAACGAGGGTCGAATCCACTCGAAGAGAAATGCGCCGGATGAAAAGAGATGAGAACCAACGATCGGAAAACCAACTGCGTGATCCTAAAGAAAAATTTGAAGGAAGAGAAGTAATTCAAAACACCTCGCCAAGATTCCTCACCAGAGCGACGAAGGACCGAGGAGTAAAAAAAATCCTACTCTCGATATAACTAGACTCAAAAGTTTTCTTCTACACTCAACAACGCCAAACTACACGATCAATCAAGGGGCTCTGGGTCGGTCGAGGCTCGATACCAACTTGAACACGCCTAATATGCGACCCTATCCAAAAGGAACTCAAGGTCCCACCAAGGATAGACCCGATATTGAAACGGTTTTGCAAGGTGGATATCATTACATCAACATTACATAATAGTGGCATACATACATAAGGCACAAATGCCACAAGAATACATCAACATATACAAGACCAACATCCGACTACGGATGAAACATAAACAGAAAATCAAACGACAACCACCACCGCTAGCCAGGGCTGCCGACCGGAACCTGTCCCCGATCAAGAAGAAGCGTAAGAAGAACTCCAATACAAGCAAACATCGCTCTCGCGTCATGATCATCGCAAACCTGTACCGCAACTGGTGGTGTAGTAATCAGGAGCCACGAGGACTCAAAGAATCCCATTACCATGGGTATCAAGACTAGCAAAGCTTAATGGGAAAGGAAGGGGTAAAGTGGTGAGGCTGCAGCAGCTAAGCTAAGCATATGGTGGCTAACATACGCAAATGAGAGCGAGAAGAGAAACAAAGGAACGGTCGTCAACTAGTAATGATCAAGAAGTGATCCTGAACTCCTACTTACGTCAGACATAACCCAAGAAACCGTGTTCTCCTCTCGATCAACCCCGAAAAGAGACACTCACGGTTACTGTAACACCCTGGATGTAAACTTCCCCCTTTTTGGGCAATATATCAATTTGACCTCATCCAATTCTTGTGGGTTTTGTCATGCTTGGCCTCTTTGGTTTGGTTATGTTGGGTTTTCTTTTTCTAGTTTTGCTCCTTTTGCCATATTGCATTTGTGCCTCTTGTCATTTTGCATTCCTTTCCTATCATGTGGTTGTGGTGTTCCCTTGCATGTCATGTGGTTGTGGTTTTCCTTGCATGTCATGTGGTTGCATAGGCCATCCTCACTTGCATTACCATCCCTCCTTCCCTCTACTTCTTTCTTTTCAAGGGCCATATATTCCTCTCTCAATTAATGTTCATCTTCTCCCTAAAAATCTTGCTCTTTGCACTAAACCTCTCTGCCAAATATTTCCTCATTTAAAGTTGTTATGGTCAGGTTCAAAAATGGCACAAGTTTGAAATATTTCCAAACTTGCATTATTTTTCTACCTTTAAAAATGTCCATTACAATTTATTTAAATAGAGGAGAATTCCAGGAGTGTGGGGATATTTTCCTTTCACTCTAAATCTTTTCCTTTCTTTTCTTTTCTTTCTCTTCCTTTTATTTTGAAAAAGGATAAGGGAAAGGAGGCATCAGCTGCATTGGCAGCCCAGCCACTCCTCCCCACTGGCTCCGCCTCCCGAGCCGGCCCAGGCTTCCCTCGCAGCCCGCAGCCCAGGGAGCAGGCGCGCCAGCCCGCTCGCTCTTTCCTCCTGCCTTCGGTCACCCATGCCCGTGCCTACCCCCGCTAGCCCCCTTCCACGTGGCAGCTTCGGCCCCGCCTGGCAGCGACCGACCCGCGTTTCTCACCCACCTTTCCCCCTCCTCTCGCCAGCGCCATGGGGACCCCGAGCCCGGAGAGCACGAGCTCGGCCGCGTCGCCCTAGACCCCTTCTTATTCCCCTTCACAAATCGAACCCTAGGGTTCCCCTCTCCCTCTCGCCGCCGCCGTAGGAAACCCCCAAGATCGCCGCCCTTTCGGACCCGAGCGATCCGAGGGCGTGGCCTCGTCGCCGGCGCTCTCCGCCACCTCGACCGGCGGCCCTTGTCCATCTCCTTCCTCGTCGTCGTCTACGACCACGACGTCGTCTACGGAGTCCCGGAGCGCCAAGTACACCGACGCCACTGCCCTGTTTTCCTCTCGGTCAGAGTTCCCGGCGATCTTCAGAGCTCGATCTCGCCGCCGTCCGCCTGCCTCCGTCGCCAACCTTTGTCCTAGGGTAAGGAGGTATACTCCTTCCTCCTGCTCCTTCTCGTCGCCGTTGGTTCTCCGTAGATTAGGGTCCGCCCGTGGTCTTATCGCGCCCGCGTGCTCCGGCGTGCTCGTAGTAGTTTAGGTTCAGAGTTGTTTTGGCGCGCGTGTATGCTGCTAGCCACGCTCGGGCTTGCCCGCAAGACCCGTGATGCCCCTCATGCGTGCCGTCGTGGCCAAGGGCGCAGAGCCCCTGTGGCCGCCGTTGCTTCGCCGTGTTATCGGTTGTTGTCTCTGTTCTTAGATCAGCTGGCAGTGTTGGTCAAGTGGCCAGCTTCGCGATCTTACCAACCCCTTCCCTAGTCGAGTTGGTTGACCCCGCTCTCACACCGCGCGACACTGGTTCGAACCCCAGCGCCCACTCCCCCTTTTTATTTTTGTTTTCGCTGTCCTTGGTGCGCCTCCTCTGCAGTCAGAGATAAGCCCCGAGGCTTTTCCTTTGTCGATCGCCGCCGCCCCAGCCCGGTGGTAACAGGGAGGGTTTCCACCGGGAGACCGGTTCAATCCCCACAGGGCTCTTTTCTTCCCCTTTTAACCTCGTTAACCTCTGCCTCTATGACAGTGGGTCACCCCATCACCTCTCAAAGACCCTCCTCCGTGCTTATTTTATTTTTCTTTCCATTTACAGCTTTGTATCATTTCTGTTTTAGGCAAGTCCAAATCTGGACATTTCCAAATCTGAAATTGCCACTTCATTAGTTTCCTTTTAGGCAGGTTTTGACTTATTGTTTTGTGATGTTTTCCTAATGCAACCCTAACATATTATATATGTTTTTGGGTAGAAAATCCCACCAACTCAGTGGTGTCGTTGGTTTTGCATTTGGGCAAGTTTGTGTTCATGTCCTTTTGCATCATGGTTAGGTGTTGTTCTTAATGGGCATATTTTAATTGAATTGTGCAATGAGGTAATTTGCACACATGCATGGTTTTGTTCATCATGTTGTTATCGTAGGTTTCTCCCATTCTTGTTGTGCCCGTCATATCCAACCGTGCATCCGTTTCCGGTGATCTCTATATCGATTTCTACCGAAATCATCTCATCTTTCCGATGGCATGCTTGGTTTGCCAAGATGATGCCTGGTTTTCCATTTACCTTCCGGAGCGCTCTTACGCTTTGCATATCACTTCATGCATTTCATGTCATGTTGCATCATGTTGATTGTGCATTGCACCGTGATTTATTGTGGTTCCTTGTTTTGTTGTTGCTTTGGGTAGAGCCGGGAGACGAGTACGTGAACGAGGAACCTGTTGAGAACGCCGAGGATCAAGCTTTCGACAACTCGAGAACATTGCAGCAAGATGATCATACCCTCGAAATCACTTCTATCTTTGCTATGCTAGTTGCTCGCTCTTTTGCTATGCCTATGCTGCGATGCCTACCACTTGCTATGTCATGCCACCCATATTGCCATGTCAGCCTCTAACCATCCTTTCCTAGCAAACCGTTGATTGGCTATGTTACCGCTTCGCTCAGCCCCTCTTATAGCGTTGTTAGTTGCAGGTGAAGCTGAAGTTTGTTCCTTGTTGGAACATGGAGATGTTGTTCCTTATTGGAACATGTTTACTTGTTGGGGATATCACAATATATAAATATATCTGCTATGTTTAACACATCTATATACTTGGTAAAGGGTGGAAGGCTCGGCCTTATGCCTGGTGTTTTGTTCCACTCTTGCCACCCTAGTTTCCGTCATACCGGTGTTATGTTCCTTGATTTTGCGCTCCTTACGGTTGGGTGATTTATGGAACCCCTTGACAGTTCGCTTTGAATAAGACTTGTCCAAAGAAGGCCCAACATTGGTTTTACCATTTTCCACCTAAGCCTTTTCCCCCGGGTTTTCGCGAGCCCGAGGGTCATCTTATTTTAAACCCCCCGGGCCAATGCTCCTCTGAGTGTTGGTCCAAACTAGAGCCACTTGCGGTGCCACCCTGAGGCAACTTGGGGCATCTTCGGTTGCCGTACGTAGTGTTCATCCGGATGTGCCCTGAGAACGAGATATGTGCAGCTCCTATCGGGATTTGTCGGCACAATCGGGCGGCTTTGCTGGTCTTGTTTTATTGCTGTCGAAATGTCTTGTAGTCCGGATTCCGAGATTGATCGGGTCTTCCCAGAGAAGGAATAAACCTTCGTTGACCGTGAGAGCTTATAATGGGCTAAGTTGGGACACCCTGCAGGTAATATCTTTCAAAGCCGTGCCCGCGTTATGAGGCAGATGGGAATTTGTTAATGTCGGTTGTAGATAACACAAAGATGACCTCAAATAAAATACACATCAACCGCGTGTGTAACCGTGATGGTCTCTTCTCGGCGGAGTCCGGGAAGTGAACACGGTGTTGGAGTTATGTCTGACGTAAGTAGTTCAGGATCACTTCTTGATCAACACTAGTTTCACGACCGTGCTTTGCTTCTCTTCTCGCTCTCTTTTGCGATGTAGCCACCATACATGCTAGTCGCTTGCTGCAGCTCAACTTTACTACCATGTCCTTCCTAAAGCTTAAATAGTCTTGATCTCGCGGTGTGAGATTGCTGAGTCCCGTGACTCACAGATACTTCCAAAACAGTTGCAGGTTCCGATGAGGCCAGTCAGAGATGATTCCACCGAGCTCAAGTGGGAGTTCGACGAGGAACGTGGTCGTTACTATGTGTCGCTTCCAGATGATCAGAGTGGTGCCCAGTTGGGGACGATTCGGGATCTGTGTTAGCATTTGGGGTATCTTCTTTATTTTGGTTCCGTAGTCGGACCTTGAGTGTACTCTGAATGATGTATGTTTAATTATGTCTTGTGTGGCGTGGCGATTGTAAGCCAACTATGTATCTTTCCTTGATTATTACATGGGTTGTGTGAAGATTACCTCACTTGCGACATTGCTTTCAATGCGGTTATGCCTCTAAGTCGTGCCTCGACACGTGGGAGATATAGCCGCATCGGGGCGTTAAAGTTGGTAATCGAGCCTTCCCGACTTAGGAGCCCCTACTAGATTGTTTGTTGACGTTGTTGAGTCTAGAATGGAAAATGTTTTGAGTCTTAGGATTATATATATCGGAGAGTAGGATTCTTTTGCTTCCAGTCCTTCGACCTTCGGTGAGGTATCCCGCGAGAGTTTTGACTCTTCTCTCCTCAAATTTCTCAAAAAAAAATTTAGGATCACGTGGGTATCTTGGAATCGTTCCGATGGTTTTGTGACGAGAACATTGTTCTTGGTGCCTCGACATTTAGGGGTTGTGGCGGTGTCCCGGGAGTTGAGCTCCGAGGTGTTGTCGTCACAATTTTATCGTTGCAGTTCTCGAATACGAGTTTTGCCGACATCGAAATCTCTTTTGTGCAGTTGTTGGTGAGATAACCTGATAGCCCAATCTTCGTGGCGAAAAGGGAGTATTGCCATGACTTGCATAACGGATGTTTTTCAAGGTCGAGGTACACGATTTCGAGGATTTCTTGGTTATGTGTTGACGGATGGATACAATGGATCTAGGTATTGTTAGTTTGGGTGATATATTTTGTGTCCCTGTATCCCCAACACCGCATTGCATAACCGAAAGTTTCGGGAGTTTATAGGTGGGAATTCTAGTAGCTTATAGGATATTCTTTCCGACAGATGTATGATGTGAGATTGGGGTTCAACGTCTAGTGGTCCGCCCATTCACGGTCGATTTACAGTGGTCGCGAGACGTCTTAAAGAATCCTTGGCTATGCTGATTCGGGGACGTCTTGTTAGTCATTCGTGACGTCCGCTATACGTCGTGTCCGTGTGGGCCCCACCACGAACACTTTGAGCGAAATCTCTATCATGTGTTTGTTCCGGCTCATTATAGAAGCCAACCTTTTGTTTGCAGTTGTGATATTCGATTTGTTTCTAAGACAGTTGTTGTTTCCATATCCTTTATCTAAGTGGCTTCTCACCTTATTGGACGTGTGATGATTAACTTTGGAATTCATTCGTTCATTCTTGTTCGAATGTTTATTGTGAAGACTATATGTTGCAATTTCTATCCGTTGATTCTACTTATCATTTGTCTATCAAAGGACTAACGGATGTCACCCTCTTCAGGATGGCTCCGCCAACGCGTCGAATCCGGATCGCAATGATGGGGATCGGTCGAATCCTCCACCTCCACCTCCACCTCCGCCTCCGAGGCACGGCAAGCTATTATGGCAGCCACCAATGCCAATGCTCGATGATTTTGCAGCTCTTGCAAGAACGCACTCGAGGGCAAGGCAATCAAGGCAATCAAGGTCAAGGCAACAATCAGCCACACTTTGCTACTCTCGGTCGGTTTCTCGCTAATCACCAAGTCTTTCGGTTTACGTGTTGAGGCAATGACGGCGATGATTGGTTAGTGGATATCTGCAAGCACTTTGATCTGTAGCAATGTCGGACACGAGGACTTTGTCAAGTTTGCATCGTTTCAACTCAAGGATCAAGCTGCTGAGTGGTTCCAGAATACAAAGATTCCAGAGGAGGTCGTGTCATTACAGGATGAGTTCCGCCGTGATTTCCGAGCTCATCACATTCCGAAGAGTGTTGTTGAGAGCAAGCGTGAGGAGTTCCGCAATCTCAAGCAAGGCACCTTGTCTGTCTATCAATTCAATATCCAGTTCCAGAAGCTCGCTCGTTTTGCTAAGCAAGACGTACCTGATGAAAGGAGTATGATCTATCAGTTCAGGGGCGGTCTGAGAGAGGATCTGCAATTACCTCTTGTGCTGTTTGAGCCAGATAAGTATGATGATTTCTACAACATGGCACTCAAGCAAGAAGCAGCACAGCTCAAATGCGAGGCTTCTAAGAAGAGAATCAGGGACGCAGTTCAGTCCTCCTCGTCCTCTCAAGTGGCAGCCAAGCAGCAGAAGTTTTATCTGCCCTCCTCCGCTCCGCCACCTTACCACAGAAGAACTCAGGTGGCCGTGGATCTTCCCACCCACCCAACCCAAGCTATCGTAACAAGTCTAATTCTCAAGCTCCAAGGTCAAGTGCTCCTTACCACCGTCCGCTCTCGAGGTCACTTGCAACAAGTGCGGCGCAGAAGGGTCACTATGCTAACAAGTGTTTCAACCAGAGGCGTCTTCCGCCTCCTCCTCTGTGAAATCTTCCAGCAATGCAGTGGTCAAGCATAATCCAAAGTATGCCAAGGTCAATATGATGAATGCAGCTCAGCAGAGGATTCTTCAGATGTGCTAATGGGTAATCTCTCAGTTAATGATATTCCTGCTAAAGTCTTATTTGATACTGGTGCATCGCTTTCTTTCATTTCGAGACCTTTTGTTGCCAAGCATGAATTTGTGACGGAAAAGATTCCTACTCCGTTGAAGATTGTGTCCCCGGGCAAGCAAATGACATCTAATGTTTATGTCCCGGATGTTTCTATCAAGATGGGTGATTATAGATTTCTTTCTAAACCGGTGGTTCTTGGCGACTCGGACATTGATCTTATTCTCGGAATGGACTGGCTTTATCAGCACAAAGCTCAGCTTGATTGTGCTGCCAGGGAAATCCAATTGACTCATTCTTCTAATAATGTGATCATCTATGCCTCTCGTGATGAAACCATTCGGTTGTTTTCTCTCAATGAGAAGGGCGAATTGAATGCCATCTCTCAGATTCCAGTCGTTTGTGAGTACCAAGACGTCTTTCCAGAAGAGCTTCCGGGTATGCCTCCTCATCGGCCAGTCGAGTTCGTTATCGATCTTGAGCCCGCACGAACCCGCTTGCAAGCGCCCATACAAGCTTGGACCTGATGAGCTGAGGGAATTGAAGAAGCAGCTCGATGAACAAGAGCGTCTGGTTTGATCGGACCGAGTTCATCTCCTTGGGGTTGTGGTGTTCTTTTGTCCGGAAGAAGGATGGCTCAAGCAGACTTTGTGTCGATTACCGTCCATTGAATAAGAAGACAATCAAGAACAAGTATCCACTTCCCAACATCAATGAGCTTTTCGAGCAACTCAAAGGTGCTACGGTGTTCTCTAAGCTTGACCTTCAGATGGGGTATCATCAGATTCGCATTCGTGAACAAGATATTCCCAAGACAGCATTCGAACAAGCTTTGGTTCTTATGAATATACTTGTCATGTCTTTCGCCTCGTCAATGCTCCTCCGACTTTCTCTCGGATGATGAATTTCATCTTCAATCCTTACACCAATGAATTCGCCTTGGTCTATCTTGATGATATCTTGGTCTTCTCCAAGAATAAGAAGGATCATGCCAAACATTTGCGATTGGTGCTAGACAAGCTCGAGAGTACCAATTCTATGCTAAGTTCTCCAAATGTGAATTCGGCTTGATGAAGTGCTTTATCTTGGTCATATCATCTCTGCCAAGGGCATCGCTGTTGATCCCAGAAGGTGTCCGCAATTGTGAATTGGGAACCTCCTCGGAATGTCAAGCAGCTCCGCAGCTTTCTTGGTCTTGCAAGCTATTGTCAAGATTCGTTGAGAACTTCTCCAAGATTGCAAAGCCTCTTTCCAACCTTCTCCGTAAGCAAGTGAAGTATGTCCGGTCTCCCGAGTGTGACGTTGCTTTCAATACCCTCAAAGAGAAACTCGTCACAGCTCTGCTCGACTCCTCCCGATGAATCCAAGCCATATGAAGTGTTCTGTGATGCTTCTCTTCAAGGTCTCGGTCTGTGTTAATGCAAGAGAAGAGAGTTGTGGCTTATACCTCTCGCCATTGAAGCCCAACGAGAAGAACTACCCTACTCACGATCTTGAGTTGGCGGCAGTTGTCCATGCTTTGATTACGTGGAGACATCTCTTGTTGGGAAGGAAAGTGGACATTTTCACCGATCACAAGAGTCTCAAGTACATCTTCACTCAGCCTAACCTCAACCTCGAGCAGACTCGATGGGTCGAAATGATTCAAGAGTACAACCCAAGTATTGAGTATACTCCGGCAAAGCCAATGTCATTGCGACGCTTTGAGCAGGAAAGCTTCTCGCAATCCTAATCCTCAAGCCCTTTCACCGGATCTCTGTGAATCTTTCCATAAGCTGAATCTTCAAGTTGTTCCTCAAGGCTTTCTTGCCAACCTCATAGTCTCTCCTACTTTGGAAGATCAGATTCGTGAGGCTCAACTTCGGATGCCATGGTGAAGAAAGTGAAACGTGGTATCGACAAGGGCATTTCCAAGTACAAGTGCTTCCGCGTTGATGACAAAGACACTCTGTTCTTTGAGGACCGGATTGTGGTTCCTAAGGGTGATCTACGAAAAGTCATTATGAACAAGGCTCACAATTCGCTTCTATCCATTCATCCTGGAAGTACGAAGATGTACCATGACCTCAAGCAGTCATATTGGTGGACTCGAATGAAGCGAGAGATTGCTCAATTCGTGAATGAGTGTGATGTCTGCAGAAGAGTGAAAGCGTAACACCAAAGACCAGCTGGTCTCCTCCAACCTCTTGCTATTCCTGAATGGAAGTTTGATCACATTGAAATGGACTTCGTGGTGGCTTTCCAAAGTCCAAGCGTGGAAATGATGCTATCTTCGTTGTCATTGACAAGCTGACTAAAGTGGCTCATTTTCTTCCTATCAAAGAATCCATCACTGCAGCTCGGTTGGCGAGCTATACACCTCGTGATTGTCTCCTTGCACGGCATTCCACAAGTGATCTCTTCGACCGTGGCAGCATCTTTACCTCCAAGTTCGGTATTCTTTTCAGAAGGCCATGGGCACCAACATTCGTTTCAGCACAGCTTTCCATCCTCAAACAAGTGGCCAAGTTGAGCGAGTTAATCAAATTCTTGAAGATATGCTCAGGGCTTGTGTCATTTCCTTCGGTATGAAGTGGGAAGATTGCCTCCCTTATGCCGAGTTCTCTTACAACAACAGCTTCCAAGCGAGTTCGGGCAAGGCCCCATTCGAAATTCTCTATGGCAGAAAGTGCCGTACTCCTCTCAATTGGTGCAGAGCAGTGAACGCCAACTTCTTGGCAATGACTTGATCACGTAAGCGGAAGAAATGTGCAAGGTCATTCGTGAGAATCTCAAAGCCGCATAATCGCGCCGAAGAGCTATTATGATGATAAGCACCGTGATGTGGCTTTTGAAATTGGAGACCATGTCTACCTCGCGTCTCTCAATGAAAGGTACTCGCCGCCCGGTATCAAAGGGAAGCTTGCCCCTAGATCGTGGGTCCTTTCAAGATCATTGGGAAAAGAGGCGATCTCGCCTATCAACTTGAGCTTCCATCCAACTTTGCAAATGTGCATGATGTGTTTCACGTGTCACAGCTTCGCAAGTGCTTCAAGACTCTGAACGCACTATCAACTTCAAGAGATTGACCTTCAAGAAGATCTCTCTATCGTGAGCACCCGTTGCTATTCTTGAAGAAACCGAGCGCAAGACTCGCAACAAGTCAATCAAATTCCTGAAAGTGAAGTGGTCACACCATTCCGACCGAGAAGCTACCTTGGAGCGCGAGGATCACCTCCGTTCTGAGTATCCGGAGTTCTTTCAGTCCTAGATCTCGGGACGAGATCCTCTTGTAGTGGTGGAGTGTTGTAACACCCTGGATGTAAACTTCCCCCTTTTTGGGCAATATATCAATTTGACCTCATCCAATTCTTGTGGGTTTTGTCATGCTTGGCCTCTTTGGTTTGGTTATGTTGGGTTTTCTTTTTCTAGTTTTGCTCCTTTTGCCATATTGCATTTGTGCCTCTTGTCATTTTGCATTCCTTTCCTATCATGTGGTTGTGGTGTTCCCTTGCATGTCATGTGGTTGTGGTTTTCCCTTGCATGTCATGTGGTTGCATAGGCCATCCTCACTTGCATTACCATCCCCTCCTTCCCTCTACTTCTTTCTTTTTCAAGGGCCATATATTCCCTCTCTCAATTAATGTTCATCTTCTCCCTAAAAATCTTGCTCTTTGCACTAAACCTCTCTGCCAAATATTTCCTCATTTAAAGTTGTTATGGTCAGGTTCAAAAATGGCACAAGTTTGAAATATTTCCAAACTTGCATTATTTTTCTACCTTTAAAAATGTCCATTACAATTTATTTAAATAGAGGAGAATTCCAGGAGTGTGGGGATATTTTCCTTTCACTCTAAATCTTTTCCTTTCTTTCTGCACTTTCTTTCTCTTCCTTTTTATTTTGAAAAAAGGATAAGGGAAAGGAGGCATCAGCTGCATTGGCAGCCCAGCCACTCCTCCCCACCTGGGCTCCGGCCTCCAGAGCCGGCCCAGTTTCCCCTCGCAGCCCGCAGCCCAGGGAGCAGGCGCGCCAGCCCGCTCGCTCTTTCCTCCTGCCTTCGGTCACCCACGCCCGTGCCTACCCCCGCTAGCCCCCTTCCACGTGGCAGCTTGGCCCCTTTGCAGCGACCGACCCCGTTCTCACCCACCTTTCCCCTCCTCTCGCCAGCGCCATGGGGACCCCGAGCCGGAGAGCACGAGCTCGGCCACGCCGCCTAGCCCCTTCTTATTCCCCTTCACAAATCGAACCCTAGGGTTCCCCTCTCCCTCTCGCCCCGCCAGCCAGCAAAACCCCAAGATCGCCGCCCTTTCGGACCCGAGCGCATCCGAGGGCGTGGCCTCGTCGCGGCGCGCTCCGCCACCTCGACCCGGCGGCCCTTGTCCATCTCCTTCCTCGTCGTCGTCTCGACCACGGCGTCGTCTCTGAGTCCCGGAGCGCCAAGTACACCGACGCCACTGCCCTGTTTTCCTCTCGGTCAGAGTTCCCGGCGATCTTCAGAGCTCGATCTCGCCGCCGTCCGCCCGTCTCCGTCGCCGAACCTTTGTCCTAGGGTAAGGAGGTATACTCCCCTTCCTCCCTGCTCCTTCTCGTCGTCGTTGGTTCTCCGTAGATTAGGGTCCGGCCCGTGGTCTTATCGCGCCCGGCGTGCTCCGCGTGCTTCGTAGTAGTTTAGGTTCAGAGTTGTTTTGGCGCTGCGTGTATGCTGCTAGCCACGCCGGGCTTGCCCATAAGACCCCGTGATGCCCCTCATGCGTGCCGTCGTGGCTAAGGGCGCAGAGCCTCGTGGCCGCCGTTGCGCCGGGCGTTATCGGTTGTTGTCTCTGTTTAGATCAGCTGGCAGTGTTGGTCAAGTGGCCAGCTTCACAGTATCTTACGAACCCCTTCCCTAGTCGAGTTGGTTGACCTCTGCTCTCACCGCGGCGACTGGTTCGAACCCCAGCGCGCCACTCCCCCTTTTATTTTTGTTTTCGCTGTCCTTGGTGCGCCTCCTCTGCAGAGTCGATAGATAAGCCCCGAGGCTTTTCCTTTGTCGACGCCGCGCCCAGCCCAGTGGTAACAGGAGGGTTTCCACCGGGAGACCGGGTTGAATCCCCACAGGGCTCTTTTCTTCCCCTTTTAACTGTTAACCTCTGCCTCTATGACGGTGGGTCACCCCTGTCACCTCTCAAAGACCCTCCTCCGGGCTTATTTTATTTTTCTTTCCATTTACAGCTTTGTATCATTTCTGTTTTAGGCAAGTCCAAATCTGGACATTTCCAAATCTGAAATTGCCATACATTAGTTTCCTTTTTAGGCAGGTTTTGACTTATTGTTTTGTGATGTTTTCCTAATGCAACCCTAACATATTATATATGTTTTTGGGGTAGAAAAATCCCACCAACTCAGTGGTGTCGTTGGTTTTTGCATTTGGGCAAGTTTGTGTTCATGTCCTTTTGCATCATGGTTAGGTGTTGTTCTTAATGGGCATATTTTAATTGAATTGTGCTATGAGGTAATTTGCACACATGCATGGTTTTGTTCATCATGTTGTTATCGTAGGTTTCTCCCATTCTTGTTGTGCCCGTCATATCCAACCGTGCATCCGTTTCCGGTGATCTCTATATCGATTTCTACCGAAATCATCTCATCTTTCCGATGGCATGCTTGGTTTGCCAAGATGATGCCTGGTTTTCCATTTACCTTCCGGAGCGCTCTTACGCTTTGCATATCACTTCATGCATTTCATGTCATGTTGCATCATGTTGATTGTGCATTGCACCGTGATTTATTGTGGTTCCTTGTTTTGTTGTTGCTTTGGGTAGAGCCGGGAGACGAGTGCGTGAGCGAGGAACCTGTTGAGAACGTTTTGAGGATCAGGCTTTCGACAACTCGAGAACATTGCGTGCAAGATGATCATACCCTCGAAATCACTTCTATCTTTGCTATGCTAGTTGCTCGCTCTTTTGCTATGCCTATGCTGCGATGCCTACCACTTGCTATGTCATGCCACCCATATTGCCATGTCAGCCTCTAACCATCCTTTCCTAGCAAACCGTTGATTGGCTATGTTACCGCTTCGCTCAGCCCCTCTTATAGCGTTGTTAGTTGCAGGTGAAGCTGAAGTTTGTTCCTTGTTGGAACATGGAGATGTTGTTCCTTATTGGAACATGTTTACTTGTTGGGGATATCACAATATATAAATATATCTGCTATGTTTAACACATCTATATACTTGGTAAAGGGTGGAAGGCTCGGCCTTATGCACAGTGTTTTGTTCCACTCTTGCCACCTAGTTTCCGTCATACGGTGTTATGTTCCTTGATTTTGCGTTCCTTACGGTTGGGTGATTTATGGGACCCCTTGACAGTTCGCTTTGAATAAGACTTGTCCAAAGAAGGCCCAACATTGGTTTTACCATTTGCCACCTAAGCCTTTTCCCCCGGGTTTTCGCGAGCCCGAGGGTCATCTTATTTTAAACCCCCCGGGCCAATGCTCCTCTGAGTGTTGGTCCAAACTAGAGCCACTTGCGGTGCCACCCTGAGGCAACTTGGGGCATCTTCGGTTGCCGTACGTAGTGTTCATCCGGATGTGCCCTGAGAACGAGATATGTGCAGCTCCTATCGGGATTTGTCGGCACAATCGGGCGGCTTTGCTGGTCTTGTTTTATTGCTGTCGAAATGTCTTGTAGTCCGGGATTCCGAGATTGATCGGGTCTTCCCGGTAGAAGGAATAAACCTTCGTTGACCGTGAGAGCTTATAATGGGCTAAGTTGGGACACCCCTGCAGGTAATATCTTTCAAAGCCGTGCCCGCGGTTATGAGGCAGATGGGAATTTGTTAATGTCCGGTTGTAGATAACACAAAGATGACCTCAAATAAAATACACATCAACCGCGTGTGTAACCGTGATGGTCTCTTCTCGGCGGAGTCCGGGAAGTGAACACGGTGTTGGAGTTATGTCTGACGTAAGTAGTTCAGGATCACTTCTTGATCAACACTAGTTTCACGACCGTGCTTTGCTTCTCTTCTCGCTCTCTTTTGCGATGTAGCCACCATACATGCTAGTCGCTTGCTGCAGCTCAACTTTACTACCATGTCCTTCCTAAAGCTTAAATAGTCTTGATCTCGCGGGTGTGAGATTGCTGAGTCCCCGTGACTCACAGATACTTCCAAAACAGTTGCAGGTTCCGATGAGGCCAGTGCAGATGATTCCACCGAGCTCAAGTGGGAGTTCGACGAGGAACGTGGTCGTTACTATGTGTCGTTTCAGATGATCGATAGTGGTGCCCAGTTGGGACGATTCGGGATCTGTGTTAGCATTTGGGGTATCTTCTTTATTTTGGTTCCGTAGTCGGACCTTGAGTGTACTCAATGATGTATGTTTAATTATGTCTTGTGTGGCGTGGCGATTGTAAGCCAACTATGTATCTTTCCTTGATTATTACATGGGTTGTGTGAAGATTACCTCACTTGCGACATTGCTTTCAATGCGGTTATGCCTCTAAGTCGTGCCTCGACACGTGGGAGATATAGCCGCATCGGGGGCGTTACAGTTACGCACACGGTTGGTGTATTTTAGAAGAGTTTGCTTCAAGTTTACTACAACCGGATATTAACAAATTCCCATCTGCCACATAACCGCGGGCACGGCTCTCGAAAGTTTATACCCTGCAGGGGTGTCCCAACTTAGCCCATGATAAGATCTCGCGATCAACTAAGGATATTCCTTCTCCCCGGGAAGACCCGATCAGTCTCGGAATCCCGGCTACAAGACATTTCGACAGCAATAAAACAAGACCAGCAAAGCCGCCCGATGCGCCGACAATCCCGATAGGAGCTGCACATATCTCGTTCTCAGGGCAACACCGGATAAGCGAAGCGTACAGGAACCGACGTAACCCATGTTGCCAAGGGATGGTCCCGCACGGTGCTCTAGTTTGGACCAACACTTAGACAAGCATTGGCCCGGGGGGCTGAATAAAGATGACCCTTGGGTTAATTACTCCCAAGGGAAATATAGGTGGTGGTGAGGCAAATGGAAAAACCAATGTTGGGCCTTGCTGGAAAAGTCTTATTCAAAGCGAACTGTCAAGGGGGTCCCATAAATCACCCGACCAGCGTTAGGGACGCAAAATCCGGGAACATAATACCGATATGACGGAAACTAGGGCGGCAAGAGTGGAACAAAACACCAGGCATAAGGCCGAGCCTTCCACCCTTTACCAGGTATATAGATGCATTAATAATATAAGATATATTGTGATATCCCAACAAGTAAACATGTTCCAACAAGGAACAACATCTCCATGTTCCAACAAGGAACGAACTTCATCTTCACCTGCAACTAACAACGCTATAAGAGGGCTGAGCAAAGCGGTAACATAGCCAAACAACGGTTTGCTAGGAAGGTGCAAAAGGTTAGAGGCTGACATGGCAATTTGGGATGGCTTGATAAGCAGGTAATAGGTAGCGCAGCATAGCGAAAGAACGAGGCAACTAGCATAGCAATGATAGTAGTGAGATCCGTAGGTAGCGGTCATCTTGCCTGAAATCCCGCAAGGAAGAAGAACGAGTCCATGAAGAAGACGAATGGATGAAGCCGAACCAAGCGTAGACGAACGAATCCTCACGATCGCAACGAAACATGAACTAACAAGAAGAAGCACACAAAATAGTAAACACACCACACATAGACAAGACATGATGCACAACAAGCATGATGCATGACAAATCTAGATGAGGCTACTCATGGCAAGAGATGATGCAAACAAGAGCAACAACATAGCATGCAAGGATCAACCACAACAACCTTGGCAAAATTGAATAACATGTAAACAATCTGCCAGGAACATTTTATAGCAAAAGTAGAGCTCGATTGACTCAAGCTATGGCACTCCATAATTGCAAACAAGGGCATGGATGGATAGAGAAAGACATGTAGAACAAAACATCCTTACTGAAGTATCTCAAAATAAGCATGGATCTCTCGGTAGCATCAAGTTAACATGGCATCAAAATATCAGCAAAACAGGGCTGAAAACAACAACATCAGGAAGCCTACTTTGCATGCTTGTGCTAGTCACCACATAGATCACAAAATACATGGCATACACCCCTGGAAAGATGGCATGACATATTACAAAACACATGTAGGACTCAAGATCATATGGTGCACACATAAATCATAGCAAAAATAACAAAAGTGCATGTTCTGTTAAGAAACAGAAACTAACATCACATAGCACTCTTCCAACAGCATTTCGGGCATCAAGATGAACTCAAATGAAAATGATGCAATGAGATGAAATGATCTAATCATCGAGACGAACATTTTGACATATTATACGCGCAAAACGCGAGCAACGATGACAGAGTTACGATGCAATGAAAATGCAACAAAATGCAACAATTTCGGGGACTTAGTGGAAACGGGTCAACCTCGTTTTGGATCTAGGGTCGGGTCCAGAGTCGGCCGGACCTCGCCCGAGCGGACGGGCCGGCGGCGGGAAGACGGGGCAGGGCGACCGGAGAGGGCGGATCCGGCCGCCGAGGGCGCCGGACGGAGGGGCGGCCGGTGGCGCGCTGGGCGGCAGCCCGGCGAGGCTTCAGGCGGCGCGGCGAGGCTGCTGCCGGGCGGCGGCAGGGAGGTGCGCGGGCGGCGGGACACGCGGGCGCCAGCGAGGGCGCCAGCCACCGGCGGGGAGGCGCGGGCGAGGCGAGGCGACCACCGGGTGGCTGGGCGGCGACGGCCACCGGGCGACGGGCGGGCGGAACGGCGCGGGCGGCGAAGCCACGACGGGCGGCGAGCGGCGGCGGCGGCAGCGGCGAACGGGCAGGCGGGCCCGCCTGGCTCCGCGGCGGCGGCGGGCGGGGAGAGAGAGAGAGAGGCGCGATGAGGTGGCGGCGCCGGTTGGCTGCGGCGGCGGGAAGGCGGCGTGGCGCGATGCCATTGGACGGAAGGACGTGGCGGTGGGATGGACGCGTCCGCCGGCAGAAGGGACATGTCCGCGCAAGGAGGAGGCGAGATCTAGGGTTTCGGGGAGTTAGACCGCGAATTTCGGAGGGGAGGTGTATTTATAGGTAGAGGGAGCTAGGAGAGTCCAAATGAGGTGCGGTTTTCGGCCACGCGATCGTGATCGAACGACCAAGAACATGGAGGGGAGTTTGGTGGGTTTTGGGCAACTTAGAAAAGGGTGTTGGGCTGCAAGGAGAAGGAGGCTTTTGCGGTTACCCGGTTAACCGTTGGAGTATCAAACGACCTCCAAATGGCACGAAACTTGACAGGCGGTCTACCGGTGCTATACCAAGGCCGCTTGACAAACCTCAGTCCATTCCGAGACCGTTTAACACCCGCACATGAAAAGAGGTAAAAGGGGGCGCCGGGAGACATAGGAGTGCCGGATTGCAAAACGGACAACGGGGAAAATGCTCGGATGCATGAGACGAACACGTATGCAAAAGCGATGCACATGACAACATGATATGAAATGCAGATGATGACATGGCAAAGTGCAACACGCAAGCAAATGACATGGCAAAGACGACGAATAACTGGCAAACACCTGGCGCATCGAATCCGGGGCGTTACACTACTATAAAACCATCGACTTCCGGAAGAGGCGAAGAGCCAAGCGCAAGGTCACCTACTAACCTTAGGCTAGGCGTAGTGGGAGTAACATAAGTAGGGGTACCTCCTTTTTTTATTCTAGAAACAACCACCCGTGAATATCAAGGTGCTGGTTACGTAGAACAAATTTCCTGCAGTCCGTGCTCAGCCCTCCTCTATCTCTCTTCTCAGCCAGCTAGCGGACGCGCGGAGCCCATCGTCTTTTTGCTCACATGCAGCCCCACATGTCAGTGAAAACGCAAGAGGACCCACTGAACCTGCATATCTTTCACCTCGACGTGCTGGTGATGAAAAACAAATCCAATAAAGATCTTCGGTGGTCGCTTTTGGAGTTACTCAAGAGTGTAAGATTCTATTTACAGTTTAACCCAAGATGCACATCCCGTGGCTTCAGCTACCACTCTATTTTCTTTCATGACACGACCTGGATGCTGGATGTCCCACGTGTCGGCAAAAGGAGGAAGAACCCGACCAAATCTTTGGTTGTGCTCTTGGATTAGACTAGTTGTGCTAACTTAAAAAATTTATTGTGTACTCCCTCCGTTCCAAAATACTTGACTTCCATTTGTCCAAAAATGGATGTACCTATATACTAAAACATGTCTAGATACGTATATATTTTGACAAATAGAAGGCATGTATTGTGCAACGGAGGGAGTAGAATGGATGCAAGTTTTTGTATTGGGAAGAAGAGTACATCCATATATTGATAGAGCATTAGAGTTGGCCTTACAAGTGGGACCGCAGTTGAGGAAACCGACTATCGGCAAACCCCCACCTCGCCCGTCGCACGATGGCTGAGTTAGAGAAACGATGAGGTTGAAGAGATTGCTCTAGCACGGACTCCAAGAAATATGGTGTCAGATGGAAGTCATGCTGGTGGAGTGTGTCGTACTCCTGGACGTGAATGCTTGTTCTGGCCCATGCCACCCTACTACTCCTACTACTTACTATATAGTAATAGTATCGAGGATTCGAGGTGCTGGTTACGTAGTACAATATGGCTACAGTAAAAACACCCGCACGATGCGCGAAGCATGTGAAGCTAGTACAAATAGTGTACTACTTCCTCTGTTCCTAAATATAAGTCTTTGTAGAGATTTCACTAGGTGGACTACATACAGAGCAAAATGAATGAATCTACACTTAATATGCATGTATATACATCCGCATATGGTTCATAGTGAAATCTCTACAAAGACTTACATTTAGGAACGGAGGGAGTACTATTATTGATTGGCCTCATCCGATAACCTGTTGCAATGCACGTACAATTATGGAGGAGGGAGAGGAAGAGCGTGCGACAGCAGTTCCAAATCGAGAGAGAAAGGCGAAGAGTCGGTGGACGGTTGCCAATTTTCCACGGTTCACGAAGGGGCGCCCCGGCCTACACGTCGGTTCGGAAATACTCCTACTACTAGCCGTCGTCTCACTGATATCTTGGAACGGGACCACATGTCAATCAAACATGGTGTGTAATTTCTCGTGCAAAATGCGATCTGGCCACGTTGGCCCGAGGTGCCGCATTAGTTTTTTTTAAGTTTGCCGCATTAGTTATCGACCTTTATTTTTTTTAAAACATGCAATCTGAATGGATAGCTCCTGTGGTCATCACACGTGAGCGGATATAGTGATGGTTGATTCGCCCGAGCAACTTATTACTGTGGGAATATGGGAGTACCAGTATTCAAGGAACAGAGAAATGATGGTTGCTTCGTCCCGAGCAACTTCTTGTGGCGAAGGTGGGGCTCGTGATTTGACTGCTCACTAGTCATTACTATCGCGGCGCAACGACCGGGTGAATCTTTCCCTGAAGTTGTGTTGTGCACTCAATATTGCTGCATGGCAGGTGGAGCGGATGAAGGATGTCCAACATGTCGGTGAAACGAAGTTGAATTGTTTCGGCATTGCTATCAATCCTTGAGATTTGTTTATATGTACGCATAATTTTGATGAAATTGTACTATGATGCTATGAAGGTTTCAACTTCGGTTCCCGCAGGAAAAAAAAGGTTTCAACTTGGGATTCATGTGTGAGATTATCTCGTTACAACATTCCATCAAATACAAATGAAACTACCATGGCTAATGCATCTCAATGGTTCGCAGATCAGCGCCAATATTCACATCACAACTGAAGACAAAGTTGTGAGAAGGTGTACAAATAAAGAACAAATATATAATTGATCGATGATGTTCGAAGGCATGGCTCCATTTCCTTGGCACAGTGTTCATTGCTTGGCAGCTAGTTTCACCCAGCTCTGTAGCCAAAAAAGAGGTGTATGAAGGACACCACAATCCGATCATTTTGTGCAGCTCCACTAAAATCGAGCGGACCATCCCTGTTTGCAAAGATATCCAGTCAGTGTGATTACAATAATAGTGGAACTAGATGATGAAACATAACACACATAAATAGAAGCCGATCACCTCTATGATCTCTCTATAGGAATAACTTCTTGTTGGAGAAAGATTAGGCACGGAGTTGGATGAGGAGGATAGCAAAACCAATCTCCCTTTCCCAGTCCCACAGAAATGTAAAAATGTTTCCCGTGTGACATTTTGGCGGAACTGCACAAAACACTCTTCAGAAAAGTGATTTGTGCAGTTCACCAAAAGGTCGCAATAGCAACGAGGTGAAAATGGATAGCCCTGTTTGCAAAAGGAGGTCGAAAGGAAACAATTACTGCCCAATAACACGAGTTGAAGACACATACGCCGAAAAAAAAAGAATCATGTTCCATGTAAAAAGGGAAAGATAGCACGTGGTGGTTTATCAAAAATGGTTTGAGGACGAGATTGCAAGATGGAAAGTACGCCGGCCGAGATACGATTTAAGCAAACAACTAAGGAAGATCCAAATGCAGCAATGTGGGAAGACGGGCAGTGGAGCAAGGCCGGAGGAAGCTGTACCTGAGGGTCGTCGGGATGTTACTAGGAGGGCGTCGGCAGCCGGGACCTCCCCATACTGCGGCAGCGAGCAAGTGGCGAAGGCCCTACCGCGCCGGAGCTTGGTCAGAGAGAACGGCGGGTACCGCAGATCGGGACGAGCTGCCTCAACGCCGTCGAACAGAGAGACGATGCACATCCTCCCTTTCCGCTGGCGGACGGGATGCGGCCGGATCACTGACCAACGCTAAGAGAGAGAGCCCACGGCGGCCTTGTGTGAGATGGTGTGACGAGAGACAAACCCATTTTTCCATTTTCCCCACGGCAATCGTTTTATATTCTAGGTGTGGTACCCAACCCTCCTTCGAGTAAACAACCTCTACACGCATCAAATTATCACGTGGGCTGCCTTTTCATACAGAAACGAACTCCACCGTGTACCCGCGTGGGTGTGGCCGGGAACGAGACGTGAGTACGTGCGTCCTGCGTGCACTTCTTCTTTAGGTGCAGGTACGTATGTGGGTGGGTGTGAGAGAGATGGTTTGTGCGAAACAGAGGCAATGTGTTGATAATATCTCAATCAGAAAAATGTAACATATGCAATGTATGTGAAACGGAGTCATGGACGTGAGATATCGATAGAATTGAAAACAGGGATGAAGTGCGTGGCTGCGCGATCGATAAAGAGTGACATCGAATTTGTGTTTTCCCACGTCAAAGATACAGGGTGGCTGGCCTACTGGAATTTGAGAGGGCAGAGGTGCAGTTCTTCTCCGTGGCATGGATACCTACCTACAACGTTCGACTATCGGTGTGTGTGTGGGGGGGGGGGTAGAGACCGGTCGACTATTATATGTATGGGGAAGGAGAGAGACCTAGCTATGTATTGAGGGAGATCGATCGACATCCATGGATATGTGTAGCAGAGGAATAAGGTTGGGGAAAAGACAAAGGTAGAGCGTCGGAGGGTTGGTGGTGGAGTGGCGTCTCACAAATGGTGGGAGAGGCCTGCTAGACAAACGGAGGGTATAAGTGCAATATCAATAAGAGAGGCGGGGATGTCATACGTCTATGCACGCGTGTGAGAGACGGGTCGGGAGGTATTCAAGGATGATGAGGGGAGAAGATATGGTTGTGGTAAGAATGCGTAACTACATAGGAAGATCAACCGTCGTGTGTCCGAGACATAACTAATGAGGTAAGTGTATCGGTGCTTGGTGAAAACGAATTATGGTCGACCTGGCTATATGTAGGGAGATCAGTTCACATACACGCCTGCATGTGTTAGAAGCAAATAAGGTCCGGAGAGGCAGACAGGGGGAGAGGGTGTGGCTAGGAGGTGGTGCGAGAGGCCTACCATGTCGAGGGGGAGGAGTGTGGGAGCATGTGATTAATGAAAAGAGGGGCAGGAGTGTGCACTGCGTGGAATCGTATTGGACATATGGCGGCATGGACGGTGAGAAGAGAAGAGGGGAAGTATATATGTGTTTGTTGTAGGCACACTTGGCTAGAGAGGTATATCGACCGGTGTGTGCAGAAAGAAGGAGCAGGGCCTACACACACGCTGGTGGGCGACCTAAAGAGAAATAATGAATGTGCGTGATGGAGGGGATGCTAAGGGTGTGTGAGGGGGCCGGGCGTGTGCATGCACGATAGAAAGTTAGCGCTAGCTAGCTACAAATAGAAGAGGATCGTGAAGGTGTAAAAGACGAACAAAGATCATAATTCATTACAAAAAAGTGGATACGGATACTTGAAGAAGATATCATAATGTAGAACATTGATTGTAATTTGGGCTAATGTGTGGCTTTTGCAACTCAGGTCTAAATACTTGTCATAATGTAGGGGGCGGGGCACTATACTTTGTGTGATAAACACGGTGTACGTATGGAACATGGTTTAGATTATGAATATATAGTTAGTACATCAAATGTACTATTATTTGGAATCAACATCAAGTGTATTCAAAAATAGAATTGAGTTCATGTAGTACACATAGTTCATATCAATCTCTATAGCAATCATGTGGTGTGTTATTAAGGTAATACACGAATGATGGTTGAAGTTGGCAACAATCATGATTGTAGATTCTTATTGAAATAGAGAAACGAATTCAAATTTAGTTCGAATTGCAGCGGTAGTATAGACATTTGAATGCACTAAAATGTTGGTATGAGTAGGTTACATGCATTATACACCAAGCGAAAAAATTTGATCGGACATAACATGGATTCATACTCCCTCCTTCCATCTATATAGGGCGTAATGAGATTTTTAAGACCGCCCTTGACTATTGACAAGATTAATAGTACATGGCATGCACAATGTGAAAATTATATCATTGAACGAACCTTTCACAGACGACGTTAACGGTGTGCTTTGTGTAAGTTGCATGTCATATATCATTGCTCTAATATTTGGTCAAAGTTAGCATCGAAAAACGCATTAGGCCCTATATAGATGGAATAAGGGAGTATTGAATAGCATTTGTATAGTAAAACGGGGCAAGACTCTCTCTTTGTGTGGTGTGAATAGTTTTATTTTTTTTGTTTTCTTTTTGGTTGAGGGAAGTGTGAATTGATTTGGTACGTACAAGTACAATATTACTACACATTAGGCTTGTCCCTAAAATTCAACCCGCGTCTTGTTATATCCCGAAAATTCAGATATCGTGCTCCCAAAATTGGCGCCTTCACAACCCGCGCCTTGCTATCCCGAAATTACAACGCGCGCGAAAACTCCCTCCAGCTGCCAAATCCCAACACGCGAAATCCCCCTTCTAACCCTGAGCCGAAAGGGCCGCTGGTTCAAATCGGTGGGGGGTACTTTTGTAACACACCCTACATTTTGGACAAGCGCGTCCCTAAGTCATGCTTCACCCCCTCCCATCGCCCCCTTTTCGCCATTCGAAATCCCAGGCCGTCATAACCTCTTCGCTCCAGCTGCGAAACCCCCACCCTCCTCCGTCTGCCACGTCACCGCTGCCCAGCCAGAGCCTCTTCCCCGACGACGTCGTCCACTGCAACAGCTCGACGTCCCTCGTCCACCTCCCCGGATGAGGATCCGTCGTCCATCTCGCCGTCCCTTCGGTTCAGCCGCCCCGTCCTCCACCTCCAAGGAGCTGCTCCGACGATCGCCTCGTCTATCACGGCTGCTCCATCCCCACAGCACTGCCTTAACCTGCTCCACCGGAACCACATCATCCTCACCGACTCCTCGGATGAAGCCGAGGCCTACTCGGCGCCACCAAAGAGTTTGTACACTCATCGCATCGCACATTCTCCTTAACTCGACCTCCCGGCACCGACGGTGCTCCATCCCGCACCCCCATGGAGCGGCTACCTTGAAGTCGGCGCCGCGGGCAACATCTCCACGGCGGCTCTCCCCCAGTGCGAGGCCCCTTCGGTGGCACGTCCATACCAGTCGGATCTGCTGCTGCTGCTTCGGCTCTCGCTCGATCGCTCGCTCGCCCAGCTGTTGTTGCTGCTCTCCCCCTCGCTCGTGCTGCTGCTCTGCTCCGATTAAGCCACACTTCATTCGATTGAATCGACTTTTGGGTCATCGATTTTCAGGGCTTGGGGGACTCATGGAGTTAAGGAAGAACCTCCCTTGGCGGGGACGGGGCTCACGGAGAGGTACCCCACTATCTATCTTAGGGTTCAGGTGGGGTGGGGTGCGGGGGCCTAGAGGGCTGGCAGGCGGCGGTGGCGAGTTGTTTGGGCGGCGAGGCGGCTGGGGCAGCGGTTCGGCCGGTGGTGGCTGGCGGCTCGAGGGTGCAGGTTGAAGATGAACTGCAGGCCCTCCTAAACTACATGTCAAGTGCCTCTCTGCTACCATTGCGTTCAGTTTGAGAGTAGCATTCAGATTCCTGATAAATTCCAGTTTGCGATTAAGTTCGAGTCAACAGTTTTACCTTATCTATTGTAGTCGGTGGTTTTTGGTGATGTTAATTTTACATCCATTTTACATCATCTATTGGAGATGCTATTAGAATCCCACTTGAGATTGATGATGTCTGTCTTGTCTTGCTTCACCTTGGCGTCTTCTGCTCACCGGACTGCTCCAACGACGAGCGATCCATCACAACAGAGCAGTGCCACAGGCGCCGTCTATAGATTCCTCAGATCTTCCTCCACACCTCCGACAGCCACCTCTTCCTCAAGCTGCTTCAATGACCAACTCAATGATCTTTGAGGTCGACACGGCTACTGCAAAGAGGTTGTACACTTGTTGCATCACTTATTACTATACATTCACGTCGATCCATTAGGGCTATTTTGGTTCAACGGAAAAACATAGCAATGGGGAATTTTCCAATGGCACTCTACTATTCAATTATTCATGCATTTTGTTGAAAGGAATGAAGCAAAACATCCACCTGGACCTACTTTTCAAAATCCTATGCATGAAAAACAAGACCAAGTGCATTAGTGCCAGAATAACATTCTAACTGTACACGCTTTCATATGGTTTCACTTTATTTTGGCCATGTTTCTTTGCATTCCTATGCTCTTCCAATTCCTATAAACTAAACACCCAAGTTGACAGAAATCCTGTGTTTATGAATGCTCAGTTTACCATGTGCATTTTCCTATCCTATTCCGGTGTTTTTCCTATCCCTGCATTTTAAGAATCATGCCAGCCAAATGAGCCCTTACAGAATTACTTCAGTTACAGGTACGTGTCAAAGGGAACTTTGTGTGGTTTGTCCTGCTCCTGCCGCAACATCGTCCACCTCACCTGAGCTGCTCCATCGACAGAAGCATCCACCAAACCAGACATCATGACTCCTGACCGTCTTTCGCCGCCTCAGTTCTCCTTCCCTGCCGCCGGCACCCACCGCAACGGCATCACCATCATCGACTCGGCAGATGAACCTGAGGAGTACACAGGTCCACAAGAGAGGCCGCACTCTTTTGTTTCTGCTTATGTTATGCATTGCTTAAACTTACCTGCTACTTTATCATCCTATTCAGCTCTTGGACTCCCAATTCAGGTCCAAATTAATGTTCAAACTTGAGTTCTAAATTAGTTGTGGGGCACAAAATCGATGCATCAATGAATAGTATGTTTGTCTAATATCTGGTTCACCTAGGGTATGCCTATGTTGTTCATCTTGGGTGGGAAACAAATAGTAAAGCAATCATCATCTGTCTTTTTATTAATTTAAAGCAATCATCAGCCTGCTATCATTATTTTTGGATCCATCCACTGGTTGTTACCATCACTCTAAATTTCTGCATGCTCTCCTTACATAATCTCACCAGATTTTTTCGTATGCATGTCAAATATTGTACACAGTCATGCTGAACATGTAGAGAAAAAGAGAAGAGTAATGCGCGGCAATACAATGTCATGCAGACATCGCTCCATGGTGGGTTCAATGGCAAACCCTCCCCACCCCTCTCCAGATTGTAATCCAGAGGAAGATATCTGCTCTGAGGCGGATTCAGACGCCGTTGACCACTCCTATTTACCCCCCAAGGTGTTTGCTCTACCTTGGCATGACGATTTTAGTCATATCATGCATATGTTGCCTTGCAGTGCCTACTTTTGACATCATATATGTCATCTGCTTAGTTTAGACATGTTCTGTAATGCCACCTGTTTAGTTTCTATATCATATATGGGAATTATGCAGTGTCATGTCTTTTAGCCAGCCATAATATATGTGAAATGTGCAATGTCATCCTGTTTAACCAGGCATCATATATTTGAATGATATCTTGCCCATCCTTTTCTTCATTACATTTCCATTTGTCGGCAATGTTTGTACATTAAACTACTCTTCCTGTGAATCAGCCATTTGGGTGGGAGATGGAAAACTTTGGAGTGAAAACAAGGCCTTCAGAGCAGACAGTGCTACCTGTCAAAGCAGATCACTTGTTGGGTCCCGATAGCTCCTCAGAGATGGATTCAGAGATAGATGACCAGTCTTATTCCCCCACTGAGGTGTATGCTCTAACTCTGCACGGTTATACTGCTCATATCATGCATACGGTGTCTTGCATTGCATAGTTTAGACATCATATACACAATATTCAACACCATGTTCTCAGTTCAGACATCATATCGAATGCCCTCTGTTTAGCATATAAATCACATATGTGAATTAAATGATGCGATCCTGATTACTTAGATAACATGTAGGTGAATTATGTCATGCGATCCTGTTTAGTTATTCATCATATCTTTGAATTATGTTATGCTATGATATCCAGTTTAGATAGACATCATATATGTGAAATTATGTCATGCTAGCTGATTTAGTTAAACAATATACATGTCAACTATTTCATGCCCTCTTTTTTCCACACTATCGATTGCATCTGTCTCTCATACAATGTCTGTACATTCAACTATGTTTCTTGTTTATCAGCCATTTGAATTGGAGCGGGTGATGCCAGTATCTAGCAGACTAAAAACACGGTCTTCAAATAAAACAGTGCTACCTCTTGGTGGAGATAGCACCCGGTTGTACATGCACAAGAACCAGCCCTACCACACATAACCCAAACTCTCGCAGATTGTACCCCTCTGCGATGGACGAGAACCAGCTTCACCCAATCTAACCCCAACCCTAGCCGATAGTAACCCAGTTCCGTTGACACAACCATCTCCACCACAGAGCTCCCAAACAAGAGCAGTTAGTAAGGCAGCTCCGGTGCCCAAAGGGCCAAGACTATCACGGCGAACCCCAACTCCACCAGGTTAATGCGCCTATTCCTATGGAGGAAGCACAACCAGCTAGTCGTAGTTTAGTATCTATCGCATTTGATGTTGTTAAATCGTATGTGCGTATCTTCCCATCTTGGAAATATTATACTGAAGATGAAGGAAACTGCCAGTTGCAGGTGTTTGTCCATGAGTTATGTGTAAGTAATGTTATTCATGGCAATTACTTTGCTTCGTCCCATGCATCCTACCTCCATGATGGTTATAATACAGCAAATTTTCCCATTTTTCTCTATAGAGAAGAACCGATTTGGAAACTCAGGATGAGGTAACCTGTGCTAATACCTCTGCTATCTTCAAGAATGTTTGGTGGCGATCGAATTACGAAGAAAATGTACTTCACCGCAAAGAAACTCATCAAATTCCCTTACGTTCTCCCGAGACACATTCTTCGGACGATGATCGGGAACGCCTTGTTCATACTAGTCCCGAACCAAGAATGTGGTAAGGTCTATGATCTCATTCTCTATTTTTAAGTATTATATTCTTGCGTCTTCTTGTACTGCTCATGTAGAACAAGTGCCTAAACCTGAAGAACAATTGTTCTAATTTAAGATTCCATTGCTATCATAGTTCAAAAAGCGCTAGGCGTTAATTGTGCGTTTGCCACCGCCTTGCGCTTTTATTGACCAAAGCGCATGCTTATGCGCAGTTATGCACAGATTAAGCATAGTTATGCGCAATGCGTTTTGCCAACGCCTAGAGCCTAGGCGCGCTTAAGCGCTCGGTTAGGCGCGCCTTTTTTAACTATGATTGCTTTACTCTTTTATCACTGTATTTACGGATACAAACTTATTTTTAAATTGAAGGATCCAATAGAAACTCCAATGGCGCAGCAGGTATGTTCACGCATGTTTATTTAACAGATTTGCTCTTATCAATAGCTCTTTTGATTTCAATTTCAATTGTGTATACAGTTGACTTTCATATCATGCACATTACTAGCATCACAACAGAGCCAATAGTGTTGTTGTACATGTAGACCCGTAGTAGCCATCTGAAATCTTGTTGTGCAGTGTAGTTTCCCACGCTTTGTATTCTTTCACTGCTGCTTTGTCTTGAACTGATATGATTTGAACCGTGTCTCTATTTTGATTTGGCAAGACAATGCAGTGACCATAGGACATAGATATATGTTTGTTTTATGCTTTTATTATGCACTAGTACTTGGCAATAGAAGACTTGGTAGTTTAATCATGTCCACCTTACTAATGAAGTAGTTCACCGAAATGAGTATCATATACTAGTACATGCTAAACTTGTTATGTGTCTGCTTGTTTCTTCTTTTAGAATGCTGACAGAATATTGGGGAAGATTGCCTTATTAAACAATGGTAAAGGAAGTAATGCAGATAAGGTTCAGGATAGTGACACATCCTTGTTGGTCTCCAACAAAGCTGATAAAACAGCTAAGGAAGACTATCTTGAAGACAGCGAGACAACCCCAAAGTCTGTCTTGGTTTAGTGTTCGATTCTCGCCACTACCGCTTGCACAAGCTATTCAAAACACTATCTGAATCAGTTCGGTTTCTTGAGTCTCAACAACAAGCTGAAAGACATCGATCAGCTGTGCTGCGACAAGAAGCGGAAGGATTGCGGAAGTCCCTGGAGCATTCAGATGCATACTTTCTGGTGCAACAGCAAGCGTTGGAGGATTTCAGCGCCAAACAGGACAAAGCTAATCAGCTTGCTAAGCTTATTGCCAGCATGGTGGATACCTAGGATAACATTTCTTGAGCTCTTCTGAAGTTGTTTCAGTTATGCTCTTGTTTTGCTGCCGCGTTTATTTGCAATTGGTGGCCAATTTTGACAGCCATGTATGTAATATCTTCGCTTTGTTCCCTATATTTGCAATTGGTGGCGAACTTTGATGCCCATGGATGTAATATGTGTAATAGCGGTAATAGGCTAGCGTTAATTGCTTGCTTATTTATTTCCTTATTGTCTTGTTTAGCTGTTTGCTTGTAGTCACTGCAATTCTTTTTCTGTGTTTTTCTAGTGGCCACAATAGCCTATTTTTGGAAACTAGGCCAAAATAATCATGGCAACACACGGACTGTTGTAACCATGGGCCTCCTGCAGGCCGTATGATCCATGGGCCTTCTTCTGGCCGTAGGATCCATTGGCCTTCTATACGGGCCGTAGGATCCATTGGCCTTCTATACGGGCCGTAGGATCCATTGGCCTTCTATACGGGCCTTAGGGTCCATGGGCCTTCTACGGGCCGTGGGGTCCATGGGCCTTCTACGGGCCGTACGACCCATGGGCCTTCTACGGGCCATAGATCCATGGGCCTCATACGGGCCGTAGACCCATGGGCCTTCTACGGGGCGTATCATTATTTCGCCAATCATGGGCCGTACAATTCGTGGACCATAACGGGCCGTTAATAGACCGTATTTGATAACTCTATGAAAACAGCCCAACAGGTTTTTTTACATGAAAACGGCCCAACATAGTAATGGTCCACAAACGGGCCGACTGTAATGACGGGCTGAATTTGGCCCACAAGGAGAAAATGACAGTAATGGGCCGTACGTAACCGAATGCTGCAAATGAGCCCAAGAATCAATGGGCCCTGAGAAGGCCAAAAGATAACTTGGGCTGGAAACGGCCCAATAGAATAACGGGCCGTTAATGGGTATAAAGTGATACCTTTGTTCATTACGGGCCGTTCACCACGGTCGTTAATGGGCCAAGAGTAACAAAGGGCCTCATATGGGCGAAGAAGTAATGGGCCACACATGGGCGGAAGTTAAACGGGCTGGAATCATATTGGGCGGCCGGATGACGCTCATGGGCCTAATTCGGATAGGGCGAACGGGCCTGGGTTAGCGAGTTATAAATGGGCTATATGTGAGCAGGCCGTTAACGGGCTTTAGTGGGCGCCCGCCACCTTTGACCAAGTCAAGCGGGCGGCCTTTTCACGAGAATGGGCCTCTGTTGGGCCGTGCCACGTGCCGCCGTATCATAGGCGCCTTCGGTCCAATGAGCGGATGACATCTGTCCCAACGGTGAGCCGACACGTGTTTCTTCCAACCAATGATGATTTTACACGTGGAAAATCCCCATTGGTCGGGGCTGTTAACGGGTTACCGGATCCAAAACCCGACCCGATAGCTTAATGGCGTTCCGTTACGGTGGATGCCACGTGTCGGTCACCCTTGACGAAAGCACTTCTGTGACGCGTGATTTATCGTCATGGAAGTGGACACTTCCGTGATGATAATTTTGGTATTGTCATGGAACACTTCTACGACATCACAGGTGATACGTCTCCAACGTATCTATAATTTTTGATTGTTCCATGCTATTATATTACCCCTTTTGGATGTTTATGGGCTTTATTTACACATTTATATCATTTTTGGGACTAACCTACTAACCGGAGGCCCAGCCCATATTGCCGTTTTTTTTGTTGCCTATTTCAGTATTTTGAAGAAAAGCAATATCAAACGGAGTCCAAACGGAATGAAACCTTCGGGATCGTGATGTTTGGAACAAACGTGATCCAGAGGACCTTGAGTTCAAGTCAATAAGCAGCCGAGGCCTCCACGAGATAGGAGGGCGCCCCCCCCCCCTTATAGGGCGCGCCCCCTGTATCGTGGGCCCCTCGGGCGGCCACCGACGTACTTCTTACTCCTATATATACCTACGTACCCCGAAAACATCCAGGGGCACCACGAAACACAATTTCCACCGCCGTAACCTTCTGTATCCGCGAGATCTCATCTTGGAGCCTTCGTCGGCACTCTGCCGGAGGGGGAATCAACCACGGAGGGCCCCTATATCAACATCCTTGCCCCTCCGATGAGTTGTGAGTAGTTTACCACAGACCTACGGGTCCATAGTTATTAGCTAGATGGCTTCTTCTCTCTTTTTGGATCTCAATACAATGTTCTCCCCCTCTCTTGTGGAGATCTATTCGATGTAAACTCTTTTTGTGGTGTGTTTGTCGAGATCCAATTAATTATGGGTTTATGATCAAGTTTATCTATGAATAATATTTGAATCTTCTCTGAATTCTTTTATGTATGATTAAGTTATCTTTGCAAGTCTCTTCGAACTATAAGTTTGGTTTGGCCTACTAGATTGGTCTTTCTTGCCATGGGAGAAGTGCTTAGCTTTGGGTTCAATCTTGCAGTGTCCTTACCCAGTGACAGAAAGGGTTGCAAGGCACGTATTGTATTGTTGCCATCGAGGATAACAAGATGGGGTTTATATCATATTGCCTGAGTTTATCTCTCTACATCATGTCATCTTGCCTAATGCGTTACTCTGTTCTTATGAACTTAATACTCTAGATGCATCTTTGGATAGCGGTCGATGTCCGGAGTAATAGTAGTAGATGCAGGCAGGAGTCGGTCTACTTGTTATGGACGTGATGCCTATATACATGATCATGCCTAGATAATCTCATAACTATGCGCTTTTCTATCAATTGCTCGACAATAATTTGTTCACCCACCGTAATACTTATGCTATCTTGAGAGAAGCCACTAGTTAAACCTATGGCCCCCGGGTCTATCTCTTATCATATTTACTTTCAATCTACTTTTATTTGCATCTTTACTTTTTGCATCTATATTATAAAATACCAAAAATATATTTATCTTATCATACTATCTTTATTAGATCTCACTTTCATGAAGTGGCCGTGAAGGATTGACAACCCCTTTATTGCGTTGGTTGCGAGTTCTTAGTTTGTTTGTGTAGGTGCGTGGGACTTTTGAGGAGCCTCCTCTGGATTGATACCTTGGTTCTCAAAACTGAGGGAAATACTTACGCTACACTTGCTGCATCACCCTCTCCTCTTGAGGAAAACCAACACAAGCTCAAGACGTAGCAAGAAGGATTTCTGGCGCCGTTGCCGGGGAGGTCTTCGCTCAAGTCAAGACATACCAAGTACCCATCGCAAACCCATCTCCATCGCATTTACATTATTTGCCATTTGCCTCTCGTTTTCCTCTCCCCCACTTCACCCTTGCCGTTTTATCTCCTCCTCTCTTTTTGCTTGCCTTTTTCCGTTTGACGTGTGTTAGCTTGTCTGCCTAGTCATTATGGCTAGTCTTATATCTTCTCCGTTTTCTCCCGAGAATGAAGTTCTAAATTTTAAACAAAGGGAGGGAGAAAATCTAAAAGACGCTTGGTATAGAATTTGCAATGCTCAAAATAGATCTACCAGGAAGCAATCTACCTCAATTCTTCTCCGCAATTTTTATGTAGGTGCTAATCCATGGTATAGATATATCCTCGATACAATTACCGGAAGGAATTTCTTGGGTAGCCATACTTCTGATTCTTATAATGCTATGATAGATTTATTTGGCTCCCCACCTCTTTTGGTTAATGGGACTATGTTAACTTTGGAGCATGTAATGTAAAGACTTGAAATTATTGAAAATAAAGTTGCTACCATTGAGTTAATTGAAAATCTAGATAAAAATATCCACAATCAAATTACCCAATATGGATAAAAGGTAGGAGTAATTTTGAAAGATATTAAGGAGAAGGAACCCATAGTTAATGAGAAAATAAATCAAGATTCCTATAGAATTGATAAACTTGAGGGTATCATTACCAATTTAGGGACCACTTTTTCTTCCGTAAAAAATACTCCAAGTCCACCTACTAAAATTGCTAAGCTCATGTATGTTCCTAAGAATAAGGGTGAATCCTATAGTAAGGAAACCGCGGATCTTAAATCTATAAGTATTCACCCCAATCTTTTTGCTATCATTAAGGAACCATTTGCTACGAACGAATTCTGCGATCTTTTACCTAAAAATTTGATAATTACTAGAATGAAAGAAATTTCTAAGGAATGTAGATGCCTCGTTGAAAGATTGCCTACCAAAGATGGCACCACTTAAATCTATCTTCGCTTTTATGCCTAGCTAGGGGCATTAAACGATAGCGCTAGTTGGGAGGCAACCCAATTTTCTTTATGTTTTTTGCTTTTGTTTCTGTTTAGGAATAAATAATCCATCTACCTTCTGTTTAGATGTGGTTTTATCTTTTAATTAGTGTTTGTGCCAAGTTAAACCTATAGGATCTTCTTGGATGATAGTTAATTGATCTTGCTGTAATTTCCAGAAACTTTCGGCTCACGAAAACAATTGTTAAAAATCACCAGAACGTGTTAAAATAGTAATTCAAATTGCTGCTGATCAATAAACAAATTGCCTAGGCCTTCCTATTTTGGCTGAATTTTTTATGTTCCAGAAGTTTGCGTTATTTACAGATTACTACAGACTGTTCTGTTTTTTGACAGATTCTGTTTTTCGTGTGTTGTTTGCTTATTTTGATGAATCTATGGCCAATAAAATAGTTTATAATCCATAGAGAAGTTGTAATACAGTAGGTTTAACACCAAATTAAATAAAGAATGAGTTCATTTCAGTACCTTATGTGGTGGTTTTGTTTTCTTTCACTAACGGAGCTTATAAGATTTCTTGTTGAGTTTTGTGTTGTGAAGTTTTCAAGTTTTGGGTAAAGCTTTTATGGACTATGGAATAAAGGGTGGCAAGAGCCTAAGCTTGGGGATTCCCAAGGCACCCCAAGACATTCAAGAACAGCCAAAAGCCTAATCTTGGGGATGCCCCGGGAAGGCATCCCCTCTTTCGTCTTCGTTCATTGGTAACTTTACTTGGAACTATATTTTTATTCACCACATGATAAGTGTTTTGCTTGGAGTGTCATGTATTATATTAGTATTTGCTTTTTAGTTTACCACAATCATCCTTGCTGTACACACCTTTTGGGAGAAGCCTATTTGATTAGAATTTGCTAGAATACTCTATGTGCTTCACTTATATCTTTTAAGATTGAAAGTTTTTGCTCTAGTGCTTCACTTATATCTTTAAGAGCGCGGTGGTATCTTAATTTTGAAGAAATTGCTAGTCTCTCATGCTTCACTTATATTATTTTGAGAGCCTTGTAGAACAGCATGGTATTTTCTATGGTCATAAAATTGGTCCTAGAATGGTAGGCGTCCAAGTTGGGTATAATAAAAACTATCGTAGGAAGTGAATTGGATGCTATGATCAATTTGATACTTGATAATTGTTTTGAGATATGGAGGTAGTGATATTAAAGTCATGCTAGTTGGGTGATTATGAATTTAAAGAATGCTTGTGTTGAAGTTAGCAAGTCCCGTAGCATGCACATATGGTTAAAGTTGTGTAACAAATTTGAAACATGAAGCGTGCAGCTTGTGCATCCTTATGAGTGGTCATCGGGGACGAGCGATGGTCTTTTCCTACCAATCTATCCCCTAGGAGCATGCGTGTAGTACTTGATTTTGATGACTTCTAAATTTTTCAATAAGTATATGAGTTCTTTTGACTAATGTTGAGTCCATGGATTATCGCACTTTTACCTTTCCGCCTTTGCTAGCCTCTTGATGCCGTGCATTGCCCTTTCTCACCTTGAGAGTTGGTGCAAACTTCACGGTGCATCAAACCCGTGATATGATACACTCTATCACACATAAACCTTCCTATATCTTCCTCAAAACAGCGACCATACCTACCTATTATGGCATTTCCATAGCCATTCCGAGATATATTGCCATGCAACTTTCCACCGTTCCGTTCATCATCATCATGACATACTTTAATTTTGTCATATTGCTATTGCATGATCATGTAGTTGACATTGTATTTGTGGCAAAGCCACCATGCATTATTTTTCATACATGTCACTCTTGATTCATTGCACCATCCCGGTACACCGCCGGAGGCATTCATATAGAGTCATATCTTGTTCTAGTTTCGAGTTGTAATCCTTATGTTGTAATCAATAGAAGTGTGATGATCATCATTATTAGAGAATTGCCCAATCAAATAAAAAGAGAAAGGCCAAAAAGAAAAAAGAAAGGCCCAAAAAAATGGCAATGTTACTATCTCTTTTTCCACACTTGTGCTTCAAAGTAGCACCTTGTTCTTCATGTAGTGAGTCTCATATATTGTGCTTTGAAGTAGCACCATGTTTTTCATATAGTGAGTCTCATAAGTTGTATTTTTCATACTAGTGGTAATTTTTCATTATGGAACTTGGCTTGTATATTCCTATGATGGGCTTCCTCAAATGCCCTAGGTCTTCGTGAGCAAGCAAGTTGGATGCACACCCACTAGTTTTATTTTGTTGAGCATTCATTTATAGCTCTAATGCATCCGTTGCATGGAAATCCCTACTCCTCATGTTGGCATCAATTGATGGGCATCTCCATAGCCCGTTGATTATCCTCGTCAATGTGAGAGTTTCTCCTTTTTGTCTTCTCCACACAATACCCACCATCATATTCTATTCCACCCATAGTGCTATATCCATGGCTCACGCTCATGTATTGCATGAAGGTTGAAAAAGTTTGAGATTATTTAAGTATGAAACAATTGCTTGGCTTGTCATCGGGGGTATAGAAGTTGGGAACATCTTTGTGTGACGAAAATGAAGCATAGCCTAACTATATGATTTTGTAGGGATGAAATTTCTTTTGCCATGCTATTTTGAGAAGACATGATTACTTTGATTAGTATGCTTGAAGTATTACTATTTCTTTTATCAATATGAACTTTTATTTTGTATGCATTTGGATCTGAACATTCATGCCACAATAAAAAAAATTACATTATGAATTATGCTAGGTAGCATTCCACATCAAAAATTCTCTTTTTATCATTTACCTACTCGAGGACGAGCAGGAATTAAGCTTGGGGATGCTTGATACGTCTCCAACGTATCTATAATTTTTTATTGTTCCATGCTATTATATTACCCCTTTTGGATGTTTATGGGCTTTATTTTACACATTTATATCATTTTTGGGACTAACCTACTAACCGGAGGCCCAACCCATATTGCTGAATTCTTTTATGTATGATTAAGTTATCTTTGCAAGTCTCTTCGAATTATCAGTTTGGTTTGGCCTACTAGATTGGTCTTTCTTGCCATGGGAGAAGTGCTTAGCTTTGGGTTCAATCTTGCGGTGTCCTTACCCAGTGAGAGAAAGGGTTGTAAGGCACGTATTGTATTGTTGCCATCGAGGATAACAAGATGGGGTTTATATCATATTGCATGAGTTTATCCCTCTACATCATGTCATCTTGCTTAATGCGTTACTCTGTTCTTATGAACTTAATACTCTAGATGCATGCTGGATAGCGGTCGATGTGTGGAGTAATAGTAGTAGATGCAGGCAGGAGTCGGTCTACTTGTTATGGACGTGATGCCTATATACATGACCATGCCTAGATAATCTCATAACTATGCGCTTTTATATCAATTACTCGACAGTAATTTGTTCACCCACCATAATACTTATGCTATCTTGAGAGAAGCCACTAGTGAAACCTTCTCCACTAGTGAAACCTATGGCCCCCGGGTCTATCTCTTATCAAATTTGCTTTCAATCTACTTTTATTTGCATCTTTACTTTTTGCATCTATATTATAAAATACCAAAAATATATTTATCTTATCATACATCTTTATTAGATCTCACTTTACATGAAGTGACCGTGAAGGGATTGACAACCCCTTTATTGTGTTGGTTGCAGTTCTCGATTGTTTGTGTAGGTGCGTGGGACTTTTGAGGAGCCTCCTCTTTGGATTGATACCTTGGTTCTCAAAATTGAGGGAAATACTTAAGCTACACTTGCTGCATCACCCTCTCCTCTTCGAGGAAAACCAACGCAAGCTCAAGACGTAGCAACAGGTATGACTATCTTTATTATGTCATAAAATCGTCATGGATGTACATGCATGACAAAAAACGCGACCTACTGTGACAAACACGTATCATCACGGAAGTGTATTTTTTTGTAGTGGCTTGAGTAGAAGGGAATGAATCGGGAAGAAGGCGTGGGTAAAAAGAGTAAATCCTTGTCCCTTTATCAGGGCGGGAGAGGCAGTGCGCCTCCCCACTCTCCTGGTAAAGCCTCTTACTTCCCTAGCGTCGTAATTGATGGCGCGATTGGGTTACCCACATCCGTATTGATGAGGATCACATGATAAGGGGACACGATCTCTGCTGCGACAAGACGTGCCAAGGGAACCGCCTCGCGATATGTGTGGTGGCTGGTTGAGAAGAACGGTTCGAATAATGACCGGGCCATGGTGTGATATCACGTTATGAAAAGTCGTCAGCAGATTAGATGTGTGGAAATATTATTCTCACTACGGTGGTATGTGGAACTTGTTTTGCAGAGCCGGACACTATCCTTGTGCTCCAAATCTTCTACGAAGTATTTGGAGGAGGAACCCGCCTTGCAATGCCGAAGACAAATCAGCGCGCCGGACTCATCGTCATTGAAGCCTGGTTCAGGGAGCTCTTGAGGAGTCTGGATTAGGGGTCTCCGGACAGCGGACTATATCCTTTGGCCGGACTGTTGGACTATGAAGATACAAGATTGAAGACTTCGTCCTGTGTCCGGATGGGACTCTCCTTGGCGTGGAAGGCAAGCTTCGCAATATGGATATGTAGATCTCCTCCCTTGTAACCGACTGTGTGTAACCCTAGCCCCCTCCGGTGTCTATATAAACCGGAGGGTTTAGTCCGTAAGACAACAACAATCATACCATAGGCTAGCTTCTAGGGTTTAGCCTCTACAATCTCGTGGTAGATCAACTCTTGTAATACTCATATCATCAAGATCAGTCAAGTAGGAAGTAGGGTATTACCTCCATCGAGAGGGCCCGAACCTGGGTAAACATCGTGTCCCCCGCCTCCTGTTACCATCCGCCTTAGACGCACAGTTCGGGACCCCCTACCCGAGATCCGCCGGTTTTGACACCGACAGCGAGCCCTTTGACTTCCATGGCCTTCCTCTCCGTGCGTGCGCCCCCCTCAGCGGCATGGGACACTGCCGTCGAACGCTACCTCTCAGCGCCGCCAGCTGCTGTCCTCCCGCGCCCCGCCCGTCGACCCCGGGACGACATGATGCAAAGTCAGAGCAGGATTTGTGCATCTCTTCGACGCAAATGGTTCTTTTGGTTGACCCGTGTGCAACCACTCAAAAACAATTTGGTGCGATTTGCATCTGTCATATTGGGTATGTTACCATTTGTCAAACTGGAAAGATTGACATTTGTTGATCTAGTAACATTGCCATTTGTCAACCTTGTAACACTGTGATTTGTCAAAATATGAAGCTAAAAATCACTAGCAGTATCTAATTGTTACAACTAAAATTCAGTAATAAGCATAGATTTTATTCATAGATTAAGCAGTCGTTCTTAATTTATACAAATAGTTCAACTCGACAGCTGAACCGACCAAACTTTTCCCCAATTTTTGCCAACCACGTACTGAAATAGCTAGTTCAACTATATATACTAGCTAATTTTAAGTACGTTGTATAGTTCCACCCAATCTATAGTAAGATGAACTGAACAAAATAGCCCCTAAATACTACAACGTACTACTACTGCGGAGGGGCTTTGTACTACTTCCGGCTGCCTCTCCTTCGCCGAAGGCCTTCAAGAAGAGGCGGAGGAGGAGGACCGACGACGAGCTGGGCAAGCTGCACTGGTGTCTGCCGCTGTTGTAGCTTCAGCGACGCTCACCTCGAACGCCCTCTGCCACTCCAGACGACCCCTCTCGAAGCGGTGGTTCTCCTCGTAGATCTCCTGATTCCTCGCCTCTGAGGGGGTGTGTGCCGCGGCCACGGCGGCGGTAAGGCTCTTTGTGTGCTCGACGAGGCGCTCCTCCTCCTCCCGCAGGAACTCAGTGTAGCGCGCAAGGTTGCTGACGCACGTGCAGGCATCCACCTCCGCCTCCAGCCTTTGGGCGGCAGTGGCAGAGCGAGTGATGACCTGGGCGGTCGACGGTGGGCTGGTGGCCACGGCGGCCGACGACGGTGTGGTGGCCACGACCACCACCTCCCGCCTTCGGGCCGCGGTGGCGGGGCAGGTGATGGCCATAGTGGTCGTGATGCGACCCCATCTTTGGAGAAGAGGGAGCACAGGGGGAGGTCCGATCTTCACGGCGTAGGATCAATAAATGGATAGGGATAACTAGCTGCAAGCAGCCGGAAAATGGAAAATAAGAGATTATGACCCGACAAGGAGGATGCTCCCCGAAGCTTGCAATCTGAACATTCGCCGATCCACAACCCACAATACTACCCCACACAACCACGCTCAAGTCGTGGAGCACGGGATAGGTGCAATCCGCAAGGGAAACCACGAACTCTAATCCACACAACACGATCTAGTCGTGGAGCATGAATTAGGAGAAGTTTCCCACGGAATCACGAGAATAAGGATAACAAGAGCTCTCCAATATCAGGAGGAGTCTATGTCTTTGGTCTTTGATAGAAATGGCAAAATTCCCCAACAAAGGGAAGAGCTAGCCTATTTATATTCGGGACAACCCCCCTGGATAGGTGTGGAAACAAACTAGCTTTGGGAACCAGCTTAGGTGTGAAAGAGAACCAGCTTTGGTTTGACTAAATGGCTTCGAGACTTAATGAGGTAGCTTCTGGAAAACTCTCATTGGAGGTGGTTGGCAGTTCCCGACCAAACATTGTTCACTGGAGTCAAACAATGTTTCCTGCAGCAGCATAGTCGAGTTCTGGAAACCTTTAGCAAGTTGGGATATCCAAACTCGTGCAAAACATTGTTTCGTCAGAATCAGAACAATGTTTCTTCAGCAGAAAACTAATTTCTTCATGAACTCCGAACTTTGTTTCTTTGCCATAAAACATTGTTTTGCACGGACTGATATGTGTTTGGCCTTCTTCGATATTGCACCTGAGTTCAACCAATAACAAAGGAGGTGAAGGCTGATAAAATTAAGTTAGCGTTCACCTGATCATGTATTTGCATTGCGTGACTTCTTGTGATTGGATTGTTGATTATTGTTGGTGTGGTATCCATGGCTGGTATGTCCTCATCATCCTCCCTCTCTTGAAAAGGAGTCGTCCTTGACTCTAAGGGTTGAATGGTTTTCATGTCCTTATCATCCTCCCTCTCTTGAATTCTAGCTGATCATCACACAAAAGAGAATTGGCCAGTACAAAGAAACAATGCCAAGATTTTATCAAATTCTTAAGTTTAGCTTTCACCTTTGTGAACTTCAAATGTTTTGTTCGACTCAGCAATTCTTTCCAGCTAACATTTCCATGGAGTACAAACTTGTAATTAGGCACATCCATGTTTGTATCATCCTCCCTCTCTTGAAGAAAAGTCGCCCTCGACTTCCTTTGGTCTACAAAATAAAAGCACAAGGACAATACAAAATATCTTGGCCAAGTAAAAGTCGAATAAGCATATTCTGTTTTTAGTTTTATTGGCTCCATGATGGTTTCATTATGATTAGCAAAAGGATATTGTTTGATGGATGGCGTAGCAATCATCTTTTCTATAATTTCATCGCGCCAATTCTTCAAGAGTTCATAAGTGCATACCTTTGGGTGCTTCAAGATGAATGATCTCTTTTCTTTTACCTCACTGAGTACCGCCATGCCTTTTTGAAGATCACTTACCCCACATGATGTTTCTTTGGCGGTGCTCCACGTGCGCCATAATTTTTCATGGATCTCATCCTCCCATCGCTGTAGCAGGGCAGCTAAGTATGATTTTTGCATCTGCACATACTTCAAAGAAAGAGAACTTTGTGAATGGTTAGTAATTGAATAGTATTCTCTCCCTTCATTTGGTGGATCACTCAGCTCTTTGATATTGTGTGTAAACACCTCAAGCTTAGATTTGGTGGACTCACGCAACTCACTATTCCTCTCACTTTGATGGTGTGGTATAATATGTTGTTGTTCACTCATTTCTTTAATCTTGTGGTGGATTACCTCACCCTCATATTTGGTGGACTCACTCACCTCACCTCTCTTATCACTCACATTATGTGGACTTTTGGGAAGTGAACTATCTTCCTCAGATCTGGTGGAGTCACTCATCTCACCTCTCTTATCATTCTCAATATGTGGATTTTTGGAAAAAAGGACATTCTTCCTCATATTTGGTGGAGTCACTCAACTCACCCCTCTTAGCACTCTCAATATGCGGAATTTTCTGAAGCGGGGTGCCCAGAACCAAGTTGATTTGGTGTTCAATGCCTCGCTTCAGCGGCAATCTGGTTGGCACCTCCTTGTGAAGCACATCCCCATACTACTGCAAAAGATCCAATACAACACTAGGAAGAGTTGAGGGTAAGTCGTTAGCAGCCAATAAAGTTTCCTTGTACATGGGTACAAAGAATGGACCATTAGGTTCTCTCAATTCCCGCATATCCCTTTTTCTAGCCATCATAACTAATCCCTATTTTTCCCGGTGCTTGGTCATATTTGGCTGTGGAGCTTTTGGTTGTGTAAACACTCCCTGACTATGTTGGTGGCGCACTCGTTGTGTATGATCACTCTCTCCCTTTTTCTTTCTTTTCTTTTCATCTCATCAAGATAGACTTCCTCGGGTGCCATGGGCAGCCAAGTGAACTTTTCTCCTTTATGGATAAAACATAAGCGATTCGCACGCCCGCTGATTTGCACATCACGGTCATGCAACCACGGTCGTCCAAGAAGCAAGTGACAAGCGTGCATCGGCACCACATCACACTCAATACCATCTTGATATTTCCCAACTGAAATTGGTATTTGCATGCTGCTAATCACCTTAATTGCGCCACAATCATTCAACCATTGCATGCGGTATGGGTGTGGGTGACGTTTTGTTTGCAATTGAAGCTTCTCGACCATCTCCGTGCTTGCAATATTGTTGCAGCTGCCACTATCAACAATCGCTCGACATATCTTTGAGGTTATAAGGCAATGGGTGTGGAAAAGATTATGCCGCTGCCCCTTGTCCTCCTCCACAACCTGGGCGTTAAGTGAACGACATACAACCAAAGCTTCTCCATCAAGTTCCTCATGACATAAAATAGTTCCTCCTACTTCCCAACCTTCTTCCTCTTCCACTTCATTATTGCCACCTTCAGGGTCACTTTCAGACTCCCATTCACCTCGTTCATTGATGATCATAGTTCTTCTGCTTGGTCATTCCGAAGAAATATGATCGCTTCCTTTGCACTTGTTGAATTGAATGTTGCTACTGCGTGTAGAACTCTTTTCTGGAGGTGGAGCAGAGGATACTCCTGTTGTAGCTAATGACCTCTTATCTTGATTGCAAATAGCAGGTGAGGAAGCCGTCGAGTCATGTGGATGTCTAGGTGGTGCACCCTCAAACTGAGAACCATATGGCTGTTGTGCTCGCTGCCATGAGCGTGTGGGGGTGCGGCCTTGGAAAGCATGAGTACGGCCATTCCGCATATTCTTATTCTCAACTCTTATAGCTTGATGTACCACATCTTGTAAAGTATCATAAGGAAACATCTCCACAAAATCTGATATTTCGTCATTCAGCCCATGTAAAAATCTCGCCATCTTCGCCTCATCACTTTCATGGGTTCTTGTCTGAATTAGTAGCACCTCCATCTCTTTATAGTAATCCTCAACAGTGCGTGAACCTTGAGTGAGCCCCTGCAACCGCTTGTACAATTGCCTCTCATAGTATGATGGAACAAAACGACGCCTCATGACTTCCTTCGTCAAAGTCCAGCTGCGGATATGGTTATTGCCTGACATCAACCGATCGTCTTGCAGCTGATTCCACCATGTATAAGCATAACCAGAGAACTCCATAACAGCAAGATCAACTCTGTTGGCTTTAGAAAAACCATGGAAGCGAAAGATTTGATCACACTTCTCTTCCCACTCAATATATGCATATGGGTCCTCTTTTCCCGTGAATGATGGCACATGTAACTTCACTCTCGCTTGGTTTTCAAAGCCATCCTAATCACGACGGTCATAATGATGACCATTGCGACCAAAAACAGCACCACGGCGAGGCGGGGAGTAGGGTTCATAGTCTCCCATGCCGTCATCTTCGTCACCATGCTCGGAGAGATCTTCAAGGAAGATGGCATCGCCATCATGTGCCGCTCGTCGCCGGTGATCAGCAACAAACCCGCGGAGGTCATGGCCTCGCCCGCGAGCTTCTCCTCCATGCAGCCCACCCTCACGGGGGGCAGCAAAGTCGGCACGCCTCCGTTCAGCACCAACAGCAGGGGCGCCGTGGGCAGCAGCTCCTGCCGCTCTTCCACGACCAACATGGCGATTGTTGTTTCCGTGACGTTGCCGGTTGTCAACGGCCAGCGAGGCAGCGGGGCTGTGTTGACGTTGATCCCCATTACCCACGATAGGAAGATGACCAACGAACATCCTTCGCATAGCTGCAACTATACTCTCCTGAATCATATCACCAAGTGTTGCTCGAGTTTTTGGGAGATTATCTTCCACATGTTGATGTCCATGTACACTCGAGTTGGATCCTGTCATGTTAACTCTTGGAAACAAGTGGAAAAAAGGAATTTATATGTGGAAAACACTCAGCTCACCTTCTTGCTTACACAAATTCTAATGATTCCTTGGCGGTTGTGCGGAAGTAGCAAATCAGGAGTGGACGGGCGAATGAAAGGAAGGAAGATGGCGGTTTCTAGGTGGATCTGGGTGGGGTAAAAAGGGAGGGCTAGTGCTGAGATCCAATCGATGCAAACCAAATGAACAAGAAAATTTTGTAGATCCTTGCACCACGTTTGAGCTGCGACACTTGCCACTTCAACTTCTAAAATTTCTCACCAAACTGAATATGATTGCACACTTGCTCAACACTTTCTCTTCTCTTTTTTTTTTGCTCTTTTTTTTGCTTTTTTTGCTCTTTCTCTCTCTCTCTCTCTCTCTCTCTCTCTCTCTCTCTCTCTCTCTTTTTGCAGCACAAAAGATCCAACAAGACTCAAAGAATAATAGCAGCAACTTTGGATAGAACTTGGTGCAAACACAAAGAGGAAAGCAAACAACTAGATCTCAGCAACAAAGGCTTGGATTTTTTGTGGCTTTTTGGCTTTGGACTCTAGGACGGGGAAAACCAAACTAAAAAGGATAGATCTAGCAACAAAGATACAGATCCTACCGTGTAGACCTTGCTCTGAATAACAGATGATGCGACCCCGTCTTCGGAGAAGAGGGAGTACATGGGGAGGTCCGATCTTTACGGCGTAGGATCGATAAATGGATGGTGATAACTAGCTGCAAGCAGCCGTAAAATGGAAAATAAGAGATTATGACCCGATGAGGAGGATGCTCACCGAAGCTTGCAATCCAAACATTCGCCGATCCACAACCCGCAATACTACCCCACACAACCACGCTCAAGTCGTGAAGCACGGGATAGGTGCAATCTGCAAGGGAAACCACGAACTCTAATCCACACTACACGATCTAGTCGTGGAGCACGAATTAGGAGCAATTTCTCAAGGAATCACGAGAATAAGGATAACAAGAGCTCTTCAATCTCAGAGGAGTCTATGTATTTGGTCTTTGATAGAAATGGCAAAAGTCCCCAACAAAGGGAAGAGCTAGCCTATTTATATTCGGGACAACCCCCCTGGATAGGTGTGGAAACAAACTAGCTTTGGGAATCAGCTTAGGTGTGAAAGAGATCCAGCTTTGGTTTGACTAAATGGCTTAGAGACTTAATGAGGTAGCTCCTGGAAAACTCTCGTTGGAGGTGGTTGGCAGTTCCCGACCAAACATTGTTCACTGGAGTCAAACAATGTTTCCTTCATCGGCATAGTAGAGTTCTGGAAACCTTTCGCAAGTTGGGATATCCAAACTCGTGCAAAACATTGTTTCGTCAGAATCAGAACAATATTTCTTCAACAGACAACTCATTTCTTCATGAACTCTGAACTCTGTTTCTTCGCCATAAAACATTGTTTTGCACGGTCTGATACATGTTTGGCCTTCTTCGATATTGCACCTGAGTTCAACAAACAACGATGGAGCTGAAGGCACAACCATGTTTTCAAGGTTAAATGATAAACTTGAGTTAGCGTTCACCTGATCATGTATTTGCATTTCGTGACTTCTTGTGATTGGACTGTTGATTATTGTTGGTGTGGTATCCGTGGCTGGTATGTCCTCATCATTCTCGCTCTCTTGAAAAGCAGTCGTCCTCGACTCTCAGGGTTGAATGGTTTTCATGTCCTTACCAGCCCGGCAGTGGGGTGGCTGCCACGGCGGCCACCTCCCGCCTTCGGGCCGCGGCGGTGGAGCGGGCGATGGCCCTGGCTTTCGAGGTGGTGTGGCGGCAATGGCGTCTGGCAACAGCTGTCGACGGGCAGCGGCGGCGGAGCGTGTGGTGGGTGTTCCGCGCACACCCAACAGGGACGCCACACGCACTACACTATGCCGGGGACTGCGCCGCCGCCGTGGTGTAGCCTCCCAGCTGGAGCTGTCCTCTGATGACGGTGGAGTGGCTGAGCAACGATGACAGACCGGTGCCACTGGCGATTGTGGGAGAAACAGACGAGATAAACTACAGGGAGGGAGGGGAAAATGCGACGCGAGACTCGCCGGCCGTGAGAGGTTTTATAGCAGGCCTGTAAGAAGATTTTGGGGGATTTCACCGAGTCGGGCGGGAAGCTTGTGCGGGAACCTGCGAGGTTGCACGGGAACGGGCTCACCGATGATTCATTGGCGCCACCGTTTTTCCAAAAGAATGCCCTCGCGTGCTGCGCAAGCTTGCGTTGTAAGCCGTCTGCGGCAGCGGGATGACAAGACGTGCGAGAGGAGGACGAAAGGCCACGTACACATATGGTTAATAAAAAAACGGTTGCGATTTAATTACCTACTATACCCCCACCCTTGTTTAGAAGTATGATTTAACTAATAAAATACGAATGCATGTCGCCAAAGATTATATAGTTGGATTCGTATTTGAACATAGTTTCCAATTATATAATTTTTATAACATGCATTAACATTTTGTTGGTTAAATTTGAGGGCAAAGTATGGCACAGAATATAAAGGGGACTATAGACTAGACAGAGGTGGTAGCACATGGCCGCTCTCTATGCAGCGACGCAACTGTCGGCCGGCTTGTAGGCGACCATTTCCTGGGTGTTCAACTGCTCTATGTGTGTGGTTGCTTGCAGTTCAGGCGGCCGCAGCGCGCTCTGCTCGCGTCCCGCCGCGCATGCTCTGCTCTAGCATCCCTCCGGGTGCTCTGCCCTCGTCCCTCCACGCGTGCTGCCAGTGTTTGGGGCTGGCACACGATCACGCATGTTCGTGTGCATGCGGTTGCGCCGGGCGCGGCGCGACGATGCAGTTACCCGCTGCAAAAACTGCCATGCGGACGCGCCGAGAATCCACGCCGCCCAGCCTCCTTTTATTCCTGCAGCCATTTACCTCCATCTCTCATTTCACACGACACAATAAGCACACCCACGAGGACACATAGAGAGAGGACATCCAGCGGTTCCAATGGCGCTCCCCGTGGCTCCAGTGGCGCTCCCAGTGGCCGATGACGACAACGGTGGGCAGTTCACCATGCAACATGTCGTGGACACCCACGTGAGGGGGAAGGCTCTCTCAGTGGTGTACGCGAATGATCCGGTCTCGGTGGAGAGCTCCATCCAAACTATGGAGCAGTTCCTTGCCGAGGACCAGTACCAAGTGGTCGACTTCGACCTCGAGTACACCATGGGTCGTGCCGGGCACGGTCAGAAGGTTGCCGTCACCCAGTTGTGCGTGCGATATGATGTCCTCGTCTACCACTACTTCTACGTCTTGAGCTTGCATTGGTTTTCCCTGAAGAGGAGAGGATGATGCAGCAGAGTAGCGTAAGTATTTCCCTCAGTTTTTGAGAACCAAGGTATCAATCCAGTAGGAGGCTAGGCGCAAGTCCCTCGTACCTACACAAAGCAAATAACTCCTCGCAACCAACGCGAATAGGGGTTGTCAATCCCTTCACGGTCACTTACGAGAGTGAGATCTAATAGAGATGATAGATAATATTTTTGGTATTTTTGGTATAAAGATGCAAAGTAAAATAAAAAGGCAAAGTAAAAAAGCAAAGAAATAATAAAGCGTAGGAAGATTAATATGATGAGAATAGACCCGGGGGCCATAGATTTCACTAGTGGCTTCTCTCAAGAGCATAAGTATTTTACGGTGGGTGAACGAATTACTGTTGAGCAACTGAACAGAATTGAGCATAGTTATGAGAATATCTAGGTATGATCATGTATATAGGCATCACGTCCGAGACAAGTAGACTGACTCCTGCCTGCATCTACTACTATTCCTCCACTCATCGACCGCTATCCAGCATGCATCTAGAGTATTAAGTTAATGAAAATAGAGTAACGCCTTAAGCAAGATGACATGATGTAGAGGAATAAATTCATGCAATATGATAAATACCCCATCTTGTTATCCTTGATGGCAACAATGCAATCGTGCCTTGCTGCCCTTCACATCCTTTGGGAAAGGACACATAAAGATTGAACCCAAAGCTAAGCACTTCTCCCATTGCAAGAACTACCAATCTAGTTGGCCAAACCAAGCGGATAATTGAAGAGACTTGCAAAGATAACCAATTATACATAAAGTAATTCAGAGAAGATTCAAATATTGCTCATAGATAATCTTGATCATAAACCCACAATTCATCGGTCTCAACAAACACACATAAAAAGAAGATTACATCGAATAGATCTCCACGAGAGATGGGGAGAACATTGTATTGAGATCCAAAAAGAGAGAAGAAGCCATCTAGCTACTAACTATGGACCCGAAGGTCTGAAGTAAACTACTCACACTTCATCAGAGAGGCTATGATGATGATGTAGAAGCCCTCCGTGGTGGAATCCCCTTCCCGCGGAGCTCCAGAACAGGCCCCAAGATGGGATCTTGTGGATACAGAAAGTTGCGGCGGTGGAATTAGGTTTTTGGCTCCGTCCTTGATCTGTTGGGGGTACGTACGTATATATAGGAGGAAGGAGTACGTCGATGGAGCTTCGGGGGGCCCACGAGGCAGGGGCATGCCCTCCACCCTCGTGGCTGCCTACCTCCTTTCTTGACCGAGGGTGCAAGTCTCCTGGATCTTATCTGTTGAGAAAATCACGTTCCCGAAGATTTCATTCCGTTTGGACTCCGTTTGATATTCCATTTCTTCGAAATACTGAAATAGGCAAAAAAAACAGCAATTCTGGGCTGGGCCTCTGGTTAATAGGTTAGTCCCAAAAGTAATATAAAAGTGGAAAATAAAGCCCAATATAGTCCAAAACAATAGATAATATAGCATGGAGCGATCAAAAATTATAGATACGTTGGAGACGTATCAACTACCACCAGCCTGGCAGCCTTGCGGCGTTTCTCCGGGTTTATCAACAGCTCAACTACGGTTTGATGTGGTGGACACCTGCAACGATCTAAAAGCGCTCAAGGTTTGGGCTTGAAATGCCCGAATCTTGTCAATATCCAGCGCCACTACAAGGTCTGGGGCAGCGACAAAAACAAACTGAACTCCCTGGTTGACCTCGCCTCGGCCATCATTGACCCCTACTACATGAAGATGAAGAATGAGAGCAATAAGGACAAGAACGACTGGCACAGTGTGTGGCATGAGAGACTGGATGAACAACATGTCAAGTACATGGCCATGGACGCGTACACAAGCTACAAGATGTACAGGCGGATCGTTGACATGAGGAACTGTCTTCTTCCTGACCCAGACGAGGGATCGAGCCACATAGCAGTGGCGGGAGCGTCACAAGAAGTAGATGACTAGGCGATCGTTTCTCCTACTTTAGAATGCATGCAATTGTTTATTGAGGTGTGTGTGAATGATCTGTATAGTCACTTATGTAATTGGATGTTTATTTCAGTTTATATATATATATATATATATATATATATATATATATATATATATATATTTATTTTACTGTAGACATAGCAAATCACACGGCTTATTAGCAGCAATCGTCTGTGTTATTGTTGGTCTTCGCACACATTTCTGATTACAGACCCATTTGCCGCGTATCACACACATCTTGTCCAGTTTAACCGTTTCCATTGTGTTGCCTAATGACAAACAGTTCATCCTAGTGAACCGTATGTTTTATATCGCACACGCCTTCAATTGGTTGCCCGTTTCTTTTGTTCCTCCTCATCCCAAATAGTTAATTGAGCTGAACCGTATGCCCTGCATCGCACACGCAACTAAAATCTGAACCGTGTTTGATGCATCCGTCATCGCAAAAGTTTTTCACCTTTTTTGACGGGTTTTTTACACCACCGTTTGTGATTATGGCATCGCACACAGTTTTGTCGAAGGGTCTCTGATCGTAGTGTCGCGTTTGGACCATCCTGCTGTAGTGAATGATGATATTTGATGAAGTGATTGAGATGAAGAAAAGCTGGTATGAACTTGACCTTTTTTGTTTTTGTAAATATTATTAGCTCATCGTTCTTGATTTAGCCCATTATGAATGAAACATCTCTGCAATGACAATTCGAGATTATAGTTAGTCATGCCATGCTTAATTAGCTAGGAGTGTATAATGGTTTGTCTTGTGTGCCAACAAGCATTTTAAAATGGTTGTGATGTAGTATGATAGGATGGTATCCTCTTCTGAATGATTCATGTGGCTTGGCTTGGCACATGTTCACGCATGTAGTTGAATCAAAAACAACATATCCTCCATGATATTTATGTTCATGGTGATTTATATCCTACTCATGCTTGCATTCAATGTTGATTAATCTCAGTGCATGTTTATGACCGTTGTCGCTCTCTAGTTGGTCGCTACTCAATCTATTTGCTAGCCTTCACTTGTACTAAGCGGGAATACTGTTTGTCCATCCACTTCCTTAAACCCAAAGTTCTTCCATATGAGTCCACCATACCTACCTATATGCGGTATTTACCTGCCGTTCCAAGTAAATTTGCATGTGCCAAACTCTAAACCTTCAAATAATAATCGGTTTTGTATTCCCGAATCGCTCATGTAGCGACTGGGGCTGTTAGTATCTTCCATGCTAGGTGGCTTATTATCACGATGAGTTTTTATTCACTTGTCATTCACAAGAGAGTGGCTGGTAATCGGGATGCCCAGTTCCATGCACAAAATCAAATCAAAATATAATAATGAAACAAAACTCCCCCAGGACTGTTGTTGGTATGGACGATACCCGTGGATTCGGCTAGCCGTGGAGTGTGATTCTTGGTCGAGGGGGAGTAAAAACTTTACCATTCGGTTGGGGACCATCTATAATGTATCTAGCATGGAAGATAGTGAGATCTCTTGGTTGTTATGTTGACAATGAAAGCATACCGCTCAAAATTAGATTCATCTCTTTTTTAAAAGCTTCGAGCTCTGGCACCTCTGTAAATCCCTGCTTCCCTCTGCGAAGGGCCTATCTATTTACTTTTATTGTTGAGTCGTCATACTCTTATAAAAAGAACCAGCTGGAGAGCACCACTGTCATTTTTGGCGTTGTTATTAATCGATGTTGAGTATGAGTGTGACTGTATCTCCTTTGCCATGAATTATAATGTCTAGTCAGTCCTTGATCTTCAGGGGGTGCTCTGTATTTATGTTTTGCGGTCTCAGAAAGGGCTAGCGAGATACCATTTTGTCATATTGTATCATGATTGTTTTGAGAAAGCGTTGTCATATGAGATTAATAATTATTGCTTGGTAGTTTGTTATGTCATTGATATGAGTAAATGTGAGACCTAAGTGCTATTGTGAATATGGTTGGTTCATAATCTTTGCTGAAAGCCTGAACATCAGTTAGACATATTGGCAACAACAAGATCAAACAGAGTTTCTAAAAGTTTTTCTTTATCACTTTCAGTTTATCAACTGAATTGCTTAAGGATAAGCAATGGGTTAAGCTTGGGGGAGTTGATATGTCTCCATCGTATCTACTTCTACAAACTCTTTTGCCCTTGTTTTGGACTCTAATTTGCATGATTTGAATGGAACCAACCCGAACTGATGTTCTTTTCAGCAGAATTGCCATGGTGCTATTTTTGTGCAGAAATTAAAGTTCTCGGTTTGACTTGAAAATTTACTGAGAATTTTTGTGCATAAATAAAAATATTGGAGCAAGAAGTTATTAGAGGGGGGCCACTGATACGTCTCTCCAACGTATCTATAATTTTTGATTGTTCCATGCTATTATATTATTTGTTTTGGATGTTTTATATGCATTATTATGCTATTTTATATTGTTTTTGGGACTAACTTCTTAACCTAGAGCGCGCCCCTGCCTTGTGGCCCCCTCGGGAGTCCCCTGACCTACCTGTTCGTCCTATATATTCATGTATATTCCAAAACCCTCAGAGCGAGCCACAAAAATACTTTTCCGCCGCCACAACCTTCTGTTCCTGTGAGATCCCCTCTTGGGGACTTTTCGGGCATCATGTCGGAGGGGGATTCAATCACAGAGGGCATCTACATCAACCCTATTGCCCTTTCGATGAAGCGTGAGTAGTTTACCTCAAACCTACGGGTCCATAGCTAGTACCTAGATGGCTTCTTCTCTCTCTTTGATTATCAATACCATGTTCTCCTCGACGTTCTTGGAGACCTATCCGATGTAATTTTCTTTTGCGGTGTGTTTGTCGAGATTCTATGAATTGTGGATTTATGATCAGCTTATTTATGAATATTATTTGAATCTTCTCTTAACTCTTATATGCATGATTTTATATCTTTGTATTTCTCTTCGAATTATCGGTTTGGTTTGGCCAACTAGATTGGTTTTTCTTGCAATGGGAGAGGTGCTTAGCTTTGGGTTCAATCTTGCGTGATTTCACCCAATGAAAAAGTAGGGGTAGCGAGACACGTATTGAATTGTTGCCATCGAGCATAAATAGATGGAGTTTTCATCATATTGCTTGAGTTAATTCCTCTACATCATGTCAGCTTACTTAAGGCGTTACTCCGTTCTTTATGAACTTAATACTCGAGATGCATGTTGGATAGCGGTCAGTGTGTGGAGTAATAGTAGTAGATGCAGGCAGGAGTCGGTCTACTTGAGACAGACGCGATGCCTATATGCATAATCATTGCCTTGGATATCGTCATAACTTTGCGCTTTTCTATCAATTGCTCGACAGTAATTTGTTCACCCACCGTATTATTGGCCTTCAAGAGAGAAGCCTCTAGTGAAACCTATGGCCCCTGGTCTATTTTCCATGGTATTTGTTTCCGATCTACTATTTTGCAATCTTCTATTTTTCAGATCTATAAACCAAAAATATTTAGTTATCTTTTATTTAGTTTTATCTATGTCTATTAGATCTCACCTTTGCAAGTGATCGTGAATGGATTGACAACCCCTTTATCGCATTGGGTGCAAGTGTTAGATTGTTTGTGTAGGTGCATCTATTGGGGACTTGCTTGTTTATCCTACTGGATTGATACCTTGGTTCTTAACTGAGGAAAATACTTATCTCTATTGTGCTGCATCACCCTTTCCTCTTCAAGGGAAAAACCCACACAAGCTCAAGAAGTAGCAGCCACCCAAAGGCCACAAGCCCTGGGGGCGCGCCCTGCAGGCTTGTGGGCCCCCTGGACCGCCTTCGACCCTAATTCCAACGCTATATATTCCTATTCGAGGAGAAAAAAATCGGAGAGAAGGATTCACCGTGTTTTACGATACGGAGCCGCCGCCGCCTCCTGTTCTTCCTCGGGAGGGCTGATCTGGAGTCTGTTTTGGGCTCCGGAGAGGGGAATCCGTCGACATCATCAACATCAACCTTCCTCCATTGCCAATTCCTTGATGCTCACCGCCCGGAGTGAGTAATTCCTTCGTAGGCTTGCTGGACGGTGATGGGTTGGATGAGATTTATCATGTAATCGAGTTAGTTTTGTTAGGGTTTGATGCGTAGTATCCACTATGTTCTGAGATTGATGTTGCTATGACCTTGTATGCTTAATGCTTGTCATTAGGGCCCGAGTGCCATGAACTCAGATCTGAACCCTTTATGTTTTCATGGATATATGTGTGTTATTGATCCGATCTTGCAAATTGTAGACACCTATTATGAGTTATGATCCGCATACCCCAAGGTGACAATAATTGGGTTTTTTCTGGTGATTACCATAGTTTGAGGAGTTCATGTATTCATTGTGTGCTAATGCTTTGTTCCGGTTCTCTATTAAAAGGAGGCCTTAATATCCCATAGTTTCCATTAGTAGCCCGCTGCCATGGGAGGTAGGACAAAAGATGTCATGCAAGTTCTTTTCCATAAGCACGTACGACTATATACGGAATACATGCCTACATTATATTGATAAATTGGAGCTAGTTCTGTGTCGCCCTAGATTATAACTGTTGCATGATGAATGCCATTCGACATAACTATCCAAAGCCTACGAACTTTTCATATATTGATCTTTGTTGAGTTACTTTCATTGCTACTGCTGTCACAATCACTACACAACTGCTACTGTTACTTTTGCCACTGTTAGCGTTAGTATCATACTACTTTGCTACTAAATATTTTGCTGCAGATATTAAGTCTTTCAGGTGTAGTTTAATTGACAACTCAACTGCTAATACTCGCTAATATTCTTTGGCTCCCCTTGTGTCGAATCAGTAAATTTGGATTGAATACTCTACCCTCGAAAACTGTTGCGATCCCCTATACTTGTGTGTTATTAGTAATTCTTTCTTATGTGGTTGTCTATTAAACTTGGAAAAAATAAATTCATGAGACTCATCACTAAAGCGAACACTGACAATTTCTTTATGACAATCTATAGTCGCATTGACAGTGTTCAAGAAAGGTCTACCAAAGATAATGGGACAAAAGTCATGTTGTGGGGAACCAAGAACTAGAAAATTAATAGGGTATTTTATTTTCCCACACAATACTTCAACATCTCTAACAATCCCAAATGGTGTGATGGTATCTCTATTAGCAAGTTTAATAGTGACTGAGGGAGTCCTGGACTAAGGGGTCCTCGGCGTCCGGCCTGTTATTCATTGGGCCGGACTGATGGGCTGTGAAGACATGAAGGCTGAAGACTGCACCATGTCCGCATTGGACTCTACTTGGCATGGAGGGCAAGCTTGGTGACCAACTATGAAGATTCCTTCTTATGTAACCGACTCCATGTAAACCCTAGATCCCCCCGGTGTCTACATAAACCGGAGGGGTTAGTCCGGAAAGGATATATTCATGACCATATACACATAGGCTTGGCTCCTAGGGTTTTAGCCATTAGGATCTCGTGGTAGATCAACTCTTGTAACACTCATATTCATCAAGATCAATCAAGCAGGAAGTAGGGTATTACCTCCATAGAGAGGGCCCGAACCTGGGTAAACATCGTGTCCCCCGTCTCCTATTACCATCGATCCTAGACGCACAGTTTGGGACCCCCTACCCGAGATCCGCCGGTTTTGCCACCGACATTGGTGCTTTCATTGAGAGTCCCACTGTGCCGTCGACAAAAGGTTTGATGGCCCCTTCAATCATCAATGATGACGTTGCCTAGGGAGAAACCTTTCTCCCTGGACAGATCTTCGTATTCAGCGGCTTCGTACTGCGGGCCAACTCGCTTGGCCATCTGGAGCAAATCAACAGCTACGCCCCTGGCCATCAGGTCAGATTCGGAAGCTTGAACTACGTTGCGGACATCCGTGGAGACTCGATCTTCGACAGATTCAAGACCGCGGTAATCGCTCCCCGCCTCCCCGATGGACAGGGATTAAACCTATCATCGGGCCGCATCTAGGAGATAGCTCCAGCAGCAACTCTGGCCTTAGATCTGGAGCAGATCAAGTCGTCCCAGGATGGGAAGCTCAACCCCATCACGGGGGCTACCGATTCCGCGGCGTTGGAGCCGCACACAGATTCTACTGCGTTTGATACCCGCATCAGCGGAACCCCGGACTCGTCCCCAGCGACAGGCTCCGAACCCTGGGAGTCCGCAGATACCGAACTCGATGGATTATCGACCTTCAAGTTCAGCGCTGCAGACGTCTTCCAACACTTGCCCATGGGCGATGTACTAAACTCGCTAAAAAACCTATCTCTGGCAGGCGACTCGCCACCGAACTATGTTCGGTTCGAACTTACGGCTGATGATGGAGAATTTTGCTTCCCACCCGCCACCCAATTCATAGCCTCTGTCGAAGACCCAACCAACACGCTTGACCTCGGCCCCGAAGACATCGATGGTATGGACGACGATGAGGGGCAGGGCCAGAACTCACTACCCGCTAGATGCAGGATGGCCACTTCATGGTACGATGTGTGTATGATAGACACACACAACTACACCTTCGACGACGACAAGGAGGACCCAGTCGAGGATAAGCCTCCTAGTTCATAGTACGAACACCAGCGCGCGCTGCGCCGCTCTAAGTCATGACGCTCAAGGGAAAATAATACCAGCACCGGAGAAGATAACACTCCGGACGATGAAGACCCTGTTGAGGTAGGGTCCGAACAGGAGGAATATGAAGGCGGGCAAGACAACCCTGATGAATAGGCAACATATGGAGACTCAGAGGATAGCAATTATCTCCCACTCTTCGAGGAAGAGGAGATCCTCGACAACGAGGATTTTATCTTGCCTAAGGAACCTCTCGAGCAGGAGCGTTTCAAACGTCGGCTTATAGCCACTGCAAGGAGCCTAAGGAAGAAGCAGCTGCAGCTTCAAGCAAGCCAAGATTTGCTCAATGACAGATGGACCGAGGTCTTGGCCGCTGAGGAATACGGCCTTAGTAGCCCAGGAAAAAGCAACCCCAAGGGTAGATGGCTCCCTCAATACGATGGCAGGACGTTGGATCCCACACCACCACCGAACAATGCGATGGGTCGGCCACAGTTCGGTCTAGACAAAGCAGCAGCCCAAGCAGAGCAACATACCAACCCATCCGGCCGTCAAATCAAGAGCAAAACAGCTCGAGGGAACACTCGCGACATCAACCAAGACCCGGAGGATAGAGCAGGGCGCACAAGATCGATGTACAGATCACGGAGATACACCCCGACCAACGATGATGGTCACCCATTCGGACACTACAGAGTCAACCATGCCCAGTCCGAACTCCGTAAACGAAGCCCGCCGGAGGTGCTTCATAGTGTGGCTCAACATAGAGGAGCCGCACACCCTCTCTGCTTCACTGACGAGGTAATGAAGAATGAATTTCCAGACGGGTTTAAACCCATTAACATCAAATCATACGATGGAACAACAGATATCACGGTATGGATTGAGGATTACCTCCTCCATATCCACATGGCTCATAGAGATGACCTTCATGCCATTAAATACATACCTCTCAAGCTTAAAGGGCCAGCTCGGTACTAGCTAAACAGTTTGCCAGAAAATTCTATTGGCAGTTGGGAAGATTTGGAAGACGCCTTTCGAGACAACTTCCAAGGAACATATGTCCGGCCACTAGATGTCGATGACTTAAGTCATATTGTCCAGAAGCCCGGCGAGTCAGCTAGGGAGCTCTGGACTAGGTTCTTAGTCAAAAAGAACCAAATTATCGACTGTCCAGACGCAGAAGACCTCGCAGCCTTCAAACATGGCGTCCGGGATGAATGGCTAGCACGTCACCTCGGCCAGGAAGGACCCAAGTCCATGACAGCCCTTACCGCTCTAATGACTCGCTTTTGTGCGGGAGAGGACAACTGGCTCTCTCGTAAAAGAAACAACGCCAGCGACCCGGGCACTTCCGAAATTCGAGACGGCAACGGCAAGCCACGACGAACCGAACACAACATGCGCAGTAATATTTGCGACACAGCGGTGAACGCCGGATTTCACAATCCGAAGCCCGGTCAATGGAAGAATCCACTAAAGGCAGACCAAGATGGACCATCCACCCTTGACAGGATATTGGACCGACCTTGTCAGATTCACGGTCACCCTGATTGGCCAGCTAATCATACCAACAGAAACTGTTGGGTCCTCAAGCAGGCAGGCAAGCTCAACGCCGATCACAAGGGGAGGAGGCCACCAGGCTAGAGACGACGGATCGGCTCGCCAGCCGAGCACCAAGGGCCAGAAACACTTTCCCTCTGAAGTTCGACCACTCCCAGAAGGAAATAGCAGTTCGGCTTCCACCACCCACCTACTGTACTGGCAAAGTTCACACCACACGTACATCACTACGCACTCAAGATACCATGGGCATCGGCGGAAGCACAATATGGACAACCCTGCATGAATCCCCGTAACGTTTTTATCCGTTTTTCTTATTTTTTTTTTGGTATCATTTCTTGAAAACAGGTGACCATCAGGACATCATCTACATCGGACTCTATCGAAGTTCGGATCCGCACACTCACCTAAGGGGTCACTCCCGTTAAGGATTCCCCTCCCCGAGTACGGGCGGCGTAGACGTGCGACAAGAGGTCCAAAATAAGCTTTTGCAGAGCACACTCTTTCTTTAGAGCCTATACCATGCCCTTCTCCTCTGTTCCCAACCCCGAGCATGTCAAATAGCTGGGTTGTGGTTTTCTCTATATATATATATATATATATATATATATATATATATATATATATATATATATATATATATATATATATATATATATATATATATATAAACATGGATTTGCTATCAACACTTGTTAGGGTGGTGGTTATCAGAACCGTTCATATGCATCAAGATTCGCACCTTTGGACAGATAAGGTTCTGATTTTATGATTTATTGAATATCGCCATGACTAGAGTGGAAAAGTGAGCTAGAACTTTATGGATGCAGTGTCTAGAAACGGCAACCTAGTCTCTGCATTTTCAGACTCAATGAGAGCAAGTATGCAGCAAACTTTTGTAGGTGGCAGGGATGGTCAGTGTGCTATTTTGGCAAACCTATTTAAATACTCATTTACTAAAGGTTCCGGCAATAGTATGCTGATTTTGGCATGTGAATCCTGCCACTTTCTTCTGACCATAGCATGGATGGTCAGTTAGCATCTGCCTATCACGCACAAGGTCCAAGATTGCATGGACCTAAAGCACATCTGGTGCTAACGCATGGTCACAGTACACGCACATATCATATTACCTGATTGATTCATTGATGCTAGTGGGTCAAGCCAGCTTATGCATGTCCGGATGTACCTAGCGTCCGAGCCTTAGCCCGTAAACTTGCTTGGACAAATTCACACACAAATAATTATGAAGTTTTAATAGAAGGAGATCAGATGGAATTAAAACCTGGATTTTAATGTACTATTTCTAGCAACCATCAGTACCCCTCCACTACTTGGACTGCAATGCTCGTAATCTTGCCGCCGCCTCCTCCTGTTACGTATTCGTCTTGTGCCCTTCATGGCGGAGCCCTGCACGCGGAAGACAACCTTCTTATGGACTGTGGTGTGCTCGCAGCGGTCATGGAGAGCAACGAATTGGAGTAGTAATCTAGAAAGAATTGGAGTAGTAGTAATCTGGCTACTACTACTTTTGCAGCTTGACGTCCTATCCAGCCCAAGCAACCACAAAATCACACGCCAACCAATAATCAAAGGGAAGAAGCAAGAAGTTCGAGCACAAAAAAACAGGCCTTTTCTCAATGCCGCCAAGTTGGATCATGGAGTAGTTGTGGACGAGGAGGAGGCCGTGAGAGGCCAGCGATGGCATGCAGTCGTGCCCACCGTCAACCCTCCCGAGTAAGCCTGCGACAGGCCCTGCGTCTCCCACCAGTTGGAGGAGACGGCCACAGCATCCAGCACTACGGCAGCCTGGGGCCCTGGTCTCCCCGGATCAAGCTCGGCGAGGTTGATGACGATATCGACGTGCCCCGTCTCCCCATCTCGCTGGTATTTGTGCAGCAGAAGAGGGAGGGATCCCGTTGGGTAGCATGATGAAGGGATGGGGAGCACCGAGATGAGGGTGGGAGAGGGTTGAGGCGGTGCGACTAGCCGGGATGGTAGAGGTGGCTCGTTGTGGAGGGGAAGGGTGAGAGGGTTGGGGGCGGCGGGATCTGGATGGCATGGAGAACGAGCGAGAGAGAGAGCAACGGGGTGGATAAACGAGCGAGAGAGAAAGATGGTGGATAAAGTTCCGCACCTATCATGTACATGGGCCGCGACGGTTCTCCAGAACCACACCTCCGGCTGCAATCACGGGCCGACGACTGTCAAACCTGCCGTCCTGCCAGCCTACTACTGCACGCTACAGGGCTGGACGCAGTGTGAGTGGTCAAGTTTGGCTATAAGAGGAATTATCCATCGATCACTTAAAAGAAGAAAATGCAAATGGGGAAAGGTGAGGGAGCAGATCCCAACACATATGGGCGTCCGTGATTGCAATCTCTGTGGTGAAACTTTATATCTTTGCTTTTTCCTATATATATATATATATGTATGTATGTATATATATATATCATTGGCATATTTCTCCGCTCCAAAGAAACTTTATCCGAACTAAGCTTTCATGTTCTTTCTACAATGAGTCCGGCTGTAATGGCTACCTTACAAGATGCGCCTCGGCATAACTCTCCAGGGGCCCGGTATGGGAACAAACGAGTCACCAGTAAAAGTCTGAACAGCTCTACAGCGTACTTCAGCGTCGCAAGTTTGGCCTTATATGCATCAGCTCCAAATCATTGTCTTTGGTCAATAGTTGGGTTGTCGGCTCCTGTGCTTGCTACCCTACGTTCCGCTCTATCGGCTAGGCCGTAGTAAAGGGAGAACTACTGCGATTGTGCCCTGGCCTAGACCGGATGAGCACCTCAGTAAAGAAAGCCGAAAATTGACTGTCATGATGCGGCGAGAGCTGGTCAACCACTTGACGACTTATTAGAATCTTTAGTGATTCTCCGTGTCACACGAGGGATCTTTTTTAGATCAACATATGTAAGGCACTACGCGGCGTATACATACCAGGGGCTATGTCGTAGCCCCACCACAAAACTCCCATGGCTAAGTGAAAGTGTTAACGCCTTATAGTCTGATTGCCTGGTTTGCTGCATTATCACCTCCTTTACGGACCAAGACGTTGGATAAAGAGTGATTAAATGTTTTTTCCGAACACCCCCGTACTTCCTACGAGGGGGCTGAAGCCGACGACTGGAAAACTTTCAGATTATATTAAAAATGGCCGCACAGGAGGAATTCAAACTTTGGAGCAAAAATATAAATAGATCAATTATAAAATTGTCTTTTACAATTCTAATACACATCACTCAAACATTATGTTCTTCGAGCATTGACCCTCTATTAGGCGGGCGGCTTCCAGGACGTCTTCAAAATAATGCTCCGGCTCATTACGGTCCTTGCCCTTGGGTGGACTCTTCGCCGCAACATCGACGGCCTTCATATTCCCCCAGAATGTCTTGACTCAGGCAAAGGCCATCCGTGCACCCTCAATGCATGCCGACCGCTTCGCAGCATCGATACGCGGCACCACATCGACAAGACGCCGCACCAGGCCAAAATAGCTCTTGGGAACAGGCTCACTCGGCCACAACCGGATTATGACATTCTTCATGGCGTCGCCGGATATCCTATGAAGCTCGGCCCATTGGGACATTTGTTCATTTAGCAACAGAGGGCGCTTTGATGCGCCAAATTGTGACCAGAAAAGCTTCTCCATTGCATACACCTCTTGCGCTTAGTAAAATTGCGCCGCATCGGAAGAATACTGCGGAAAGTCTAAAAATTCGGCCGGAGAACTCCAAACCTGGTTTAGCTGAGCATAGTCCGGATCGCCAAACTTAGTCTGAAGCAAAAAGGGCTTACCGGGCGCTATCTCCTTAGCCTACCGAATCTCTTCACGAGCTGCCCTAGATTCAGACCGAGCTTCACTCGCCTCTCGTATAGCCCTATCAAGTTCAGCCATTTTGACTTTATTCTCCTTCTCAAGGAATTCACAGCAGCTGGCAGTATTCTTCAATTCAAGCGCCAGTGCGGATATTTTCTCCACACTTTGGCGCCGAGTTGCCTGTTCGGCTCTTAGATCAGCCGATGCCTTTTCGGCAGCCGCATCACTACACCGGGCCCGCTCCTTGGCCTGGGCTAGCTCCGCTCGAAGAGCTTCAACGGCGGCAGCACCATCTGCAGTCATGCACATTTCATATAAAACCATTTTTGGCGTCAGGCCTACATTACAAGAACATTGGTGTAAGGAATGCTCAAACCATGTACCTTGCAAGTCGTCAAGATGCCTGTTGATCAATGCAATATCATTCTCTGCAATATCCAGCTTTCGCTGCAGTTCGGCCACTTCCATATTTCGGGTAGCCGCAGGAGGGGAGGCAGCATGTATTCCAAGTTAAATCAAGGTTAGTAACTCAGCATATCTTTTTGATCCTCCGATCGCTTCCTTCGAAAGGAAATCCGAGTCTCATGGGCTACTGCATATACGACAGGTGCATTTTGTCAATATCATTCAATTGGCAAAACTACATCACAAACCTCAAAACCTCTTAGAAGGCTCGAGAAGGCCTTGTTCAATCCGCTTTTCGCGGATAGACCTTTTTCTACCACAATAACCATCAAGGCACTGTGCTTCTCTGAAATGGACGCTCGCCGCATCATGTCCGTTAACATTTCCGGCGCTCCGGGGTCTTTGGAAACTGCCACCGGAGTACGGCATTCCTTTGAAGGAATCTGTGTATTCTCCCCCAGAATCATCTCAGGCTGTAAATCGGACGGTTCGGGGCCGTCATTCTTTATTCCCGAACCCTGGGTGACAGAGGCACCACCTTCGGGTAACGTCTTCTTTGTTTCCTGCACCGCTTGACGATGGGGAGGAGCTCTTTGGGACGATACCTTGGTATCATCCCCCCCTGTTGGGCGAAGAAGCCGGAGATAGCGTGGCACTCTCCACCATCTCCAGAAGAAGGTCTCCCGAGGAGGAGGACGATTGAGAAACACCAGGCGTTAACCTGTGTGGATGTGCATATGTCGGATGATTACTTCACTAATAGGAAAAGAATGAAGTACGTTTAAAGTGCCCCAGCCTCACTTACAGTTTGGCCAGAGGTTCATCCTCGCCAGAAAGCCTTACGACAGCATCGCTCGCCCGGTGCAAACTGCCCGACGATGGCATTTTTCTTCTCTTGGAAGGTTTCCCCTACTGATCTTCGGAAGCAGCCCTCTTTTTGCCATGGAGAGCTTCCTCCGCACCTTTTCCCTTGGGTAAAAGAGTTTCGGTTTCCCCGAACACAGCGTCTAATTCGTCCTCAGGGCGGGTATCGCCTTCGAGCTCCCCGTTCTCACCCCCCTCTACAGACACCTGGTACGGTGTGGGAATCAGCATTCTCGTCAGCAGGGCGGTCGCAGAGTCTTCGGGAAGGGGCGCCGGACACTAGATTAACACCGCTTTCTTTATCCATTCCTGTATAGGGATGGATTGTTCAGTATCTTGTCAAGAGATGCTTGAATGGAAGGTGTTCAGAGTTTCAATACTTACCATAGTGTCCGGATGATTGCAGTCAAGGCCAACGTCTTCGGTGGTGTCCGGCCATTGCTCTCGTTCCCCGAAATATAATTTCCACATTCCTTCGTGTGTGGTGCCGAAGAAGTGCTGAAGAGGCCGCCGCCCTTCTGGATTGAACTCCCACATATGGAGAGGCCGCCGCTGACATGGCAGGGTCCGGCGGACTAGCATTACTTGAACGACGTTCACAAGACCGATGCCCTTCTCGATAAGGCTTCGGATGCGACCTTGCAGAGTCTGCACTTCATTGACGGATCCCCAGTCCATCCCCTTATTGATCCATGAAGCAAGCTGAATTGGAGGGCCGGTTCAGAACGCAGGCGTAGCCGTTGATATAAAACCACCCCTGCTGCCATAGACCGGAAGACTTGGCGAAAGATCCTTCGAACCAAACCGCACTGGCAAGCTTGCCTATTGTGACGCTGCGCTCTCTCTGCTCCTCCTCGCCACTGCGGCCTCACGTCAAGGTCTTGAGCCATAAACCAAAGTGCGGAGGAGTCCGGAGGAAGGCCTCACACGTGACGATAAATGTCGAGATGAGGAGAATAGAGTCCGGGGCCAGATCGTGAAGGTCTAGCCCATAGTAGAACATGAGCCCCCGAACGAAGCGGTTAAGCGTGAACCCTAACCCATGGAGGAAGTGGGACACAAACACTACCCTCTCGTCGGATTTGGGGGTAGGAATGACCTGCCCCTGTGCAGGAAGCCGATGAAGGATTTTCGGGGTCAGATACCTCGTTGCGCGAAGCTTCGCAATATCCTCCTCTGTGACAGAAGAAGCCACCCACCGGCCTTGACGGCTGGATCCGGACATGATTAGGGATGGTGGCGATGGGTACCCGAGGGTTGGAACTTGGGGTGGCTGGGGTTGAGGAAGAAGCAAGCGCAAAGGAAGAAGACGAGTCCGGGACCCTATATTAAGACCACAAATACTAACTGTATCTACCTGGGTCTCGAAACATACCTATCCCCAGAGAGTTGTACCCAGGAAACGATCGGGTTACCCACGCTTGCATTAATGAAAATCCCGTGAATAACAGAACATGATCTCTGCCTTGGCAAGACGTGCCAGTAAAACCGCGTCCCGAGACATGGGGCGATGTGCCAGCTAACGGTTGGAAATAGTAACCAGGCAGGCGTGATGCGATGTCATAAACAGTTATCAACAAATCAGACTTGTGAAATATTGTATTTTCTGCAATTATATGTACACAGGTCCGAACATATCTACTACATCCGAAGACTATTCCGGAGTTCGGAGGGAGGGAACCCGCCTTTGCAATGCCGAAGACAATCTGCGCACCGGACTTCTCGTCATTGAAGCCAGGTTCAGGGGCTAATGAGGGAGTCCTGGACTAAGGGGTCCTCGGGCGTCCGGCCTTTTATTCATTGGGCCGGACTGATGGGTTGTGAAGACATGAAGGCCGAAGACTGCACCGTGTCTGGATTGGACTCTACTTGGCGTGGAGGGCAAGCTTGGCGACCAACTATGAAGATTCCATCTTATGTAACCGACTCCATGTAAACCCTAGATCCCTCTGGTGTCTATATAAACTGGAGGGGTTAGTCCGGAAAGGATGTATTCATGACCATATACACATAGGCTTGGCTCCTAGGGTTTTAGCCATTTTGATCTCGTGGTAGATCAACCCTTGTAACACTCATATTCATCAAGATCAATCAAGCAGGAAGTAGGGTATTACCTCCATAGAGAGGGCCCGAACCTGGGTAAACATCATGTCCCCCGTCTCATGTTACCATCGATCCTAGACGCACAGTTCGGGACCCCCTACCCGAGATCCGCCGGTTTTGACACCGAAAGTGACATCTATATCTTCTATTTCAGTGGGTGGTATATCATTCATAATTTCTTGGTATAAGGTAAAAGGCATAGCACTCACGCTAGTACTTAAATCACATAAACCATGATAACAATGATCTCCTATTTTAACCGAGACAACAGGCATGCCAACAACAGGTCTATGTTTATCTTTTTCATCAGGTTTGGCAATTCTAGCAGCTTCATCACAGAAGTAAATAACATGCCCATCAATATTTTCTACCAGGAGATCTTTCACCATAGCAACACTAGGTTCTACTTTAATTTGTTCAGCAGGTTTAGGTGCTCTAATATTACTTTTGCGAACCACAGTTGAAATCTTAGCATGTTCCTTTATCCTAACAGGAAAAGGTGGTTTTTCTATATAAGCAGTAGGCACAACTGGATCAACATTGTAAATAATAGTTTCATCTTTACCTATGTTTGGTTCTTTAATTTCTTCTTTAATAGGGGGATTATATTTAAACCACTTCTCTTTAGGGAGATCAACATGAGTAGCAAATGATTCGCAAAAAGAGGCTACTATCTCAGAGTCAACTTCATATTTAGTGCTAAACTTGTGAAAAGCATCAGTATTCATAAAAGATTTAACACAACCAAACTCAAGCTTAATACCTGACTCTTTACCTTCGTCGAGTTCCCAATCTTCAGAGTTGTGTTTAATTCTTTCTAAAAGATCCCACCTGAATTCAGTAGTCTTCTTCATAAAAGAACCAGTACAAGAAGTATCGAGCATGGATCGATCATCATGAGAAAGTTGGGCATAAAAATACTGAATAATAATTACTCTAGAGAGCTCATGATTGGGGCATGAATATAACATTGACTGAAGCCTCCCCCAAGCTAGAGCAATACTTTATCCTTCACGAGGCCAAAAATTATCTTATATTTACTAATTGGAGACACCATCCGAGTTACCACGTTAATCCTAGAGGTTAAGAAATATCGTTCATAGGATAAATAAATAATACATTCTTAGCCGTTTGATGAAGTACCATGTATGGTTTTCCTTCTCAGTCTTATTCCCGTTGGACTCTTAACTTTTCTAGCGAAAAAAAGGTATACACACCTCCTTCTCAGCCTTCTTCCCCTTGGTCTCTTGACTTCTGCGTGAAGAAAATTGGTCTCCTAACTTTTCTAACATGAAGGGGCAAAACGTATGCGCTCCTCCTTCTCAGCCTTTTCTTCCCCTTGGTCTCTTGACTTCTGCGCAAAGGAAAAAAAAGGTATTCTGATCGAGGTAAAAATACAAAAGAAATCTGATCGTCTCTCTCCCCGTTTCCCACGGAAAGGAAATATCATGGTGCTGTCCTGCTATATTTGGCCTCCTTGCCATAATCGTCGCATGTCATCAGCATGTCCTCGGAGAATCCTAACCCAACTCATCCAACTTGCCGCATTCACTCTCCAACTATTCTCCGTTTCAATCTTCCAAGCATGGTGGAATTGTTGTTAGATAAAGATACGATCTAATCAAGGTTGTGCATCCCAGTCATCTCATTATTCTACAAGTGCTCTCCCATGATTCTTGAGGAAATTGAGCATTAATTTTTAAACCCGGAGTAGTCTCTCCCATGGATCTTGAGGATACCAAAGGTAGTTAATTTAAAGAAAATAAACAGGCAAGGAAGTGAGCCAACTGGATGTACGACTGGCCAACTGCTTGCGTCCTCGACAGAAAATAATCAGGCAGGGAAGTGAGCCAACTGGACGTACGGTTGGCCGACTGCTTGTGTCCTCGACATCGTTCATGTTATTCGCCGGGCATTCTTGCACCCACTCACTCTCAGTGAAAAGATATGATGGCTTCATCCGTTAGAAGCCTATAATTCAGCATCAGTTCTTGATTTTGTTGAAATTTAAAAGTGATGTCCACAATTTCTCTAGCAGGTGCAAGCTGGTACGTATACTGCTAATATTGTTGGATTACCGTATAGTTCTGGTGCCCATCAACGGCACATGTCCAACTATTCTAATCTACTATCTTATTTTTCAATTTTCATGTACTTTTTTTGTTGGTAATCTCTTTCCTGTAACATTAGCTGGACAACGTGTCTACATGTGGTCTATGATTGGATGTTCGGCGGAGTCACCAGCGTCGATGAATCAATGACTGCAGGAACGTCGATGTACATGGGCCAATACTGAAAACTCATGTGTCCTATTCTAGCGGTACATGAAGACCCATAATTAGTAGATTTATATTAGACCATGCATTGGACTTTACAAGCGAGGGGCAAGTTGTGCTGAGGTTACGAAGGTACATATATATTTCTCTTATTGGCTTCTAATTACCACTGCAATCCTTAATTAAGATTGCACGCAGATGTCGTACTAATCCATGTCTTCCCTATGTTTTCTCAATATACCTTCTAATATATGTCAACATATATGCGTGATGGAACCTTAATTAAGATTGCACTAATCCAAGTCTCTTCCCTATGTTTCCTTAATATAGCATCTAATATATGTCAGCCTATATGCGTGATGTCACACAGGGCTTTTCCTTGCAATACTTCTTCATTCAAGGATGAATCGCCACATGGTGACGGTTGATGATTGATGAGCTATGTGTTCATATTTAATGTTGAATATCAGAATTAATATTCGTGTTAAAAAATGTCCCGTTTTCCCTGTACCAGATAAATAATACAATAATTTCGTTAATTCGCATTGGAGTTCAAAAAATGAATGCTTTTGACTATCCATAATTATACAACATAATGGACGATAGTCTAATTCTGTATTCACTAAAGAAAATGTACTAACATGTTTATGTATTTGTTCTCAAACCTATTTGTGAGTGGCTTCAAAATATATGATTTCAAAAATTTCAGTACAGACTATTGTCATGACTATACCTTATATTCATGTTCGCCAAGTCAGAATACTAGCACATTTTTCGCCGAAGACCATCAATGATGCAGTACATCTAGACTATCTAAGATCCAAATCTTAGTTTTATACGTATACACATACTTGAAATTCAAAATGCATTAAATTGTGCCTTCTTCAATTCCATTTATTTTTATGTATAATTCTCAGGTTCTTAAGTTTCTTCAACAGGGTGTGTTCTTTATGTATGAACTGTTTTTTCTTACTCAAATAATTTGAAGGATGCATAAAGTGTCTACCATATCAAGTATCCAAGAATATATTTTTTCTAAACTCAGATAGTATACTTGAGTGCCTATATTTTATCATCAAGTAAAAAATTGAGGAATTTACTGGAGTTATAATTTTTAATATGGATAAAAAGGAATATTTTAAAAGGATATTGCAGTCATAATACTTAAAGCTTAATAAATATGTTTTATGCTAGCCCATGCAGTAGCACGGGTCGATGACTAGTATATATAATTCCGATCATGATGAACTAGATGCATAGCATAATTTTTTTGGTGAAATTCCAATTTCAAATGATTCCAGTTCCAAGATCCAATATCATCGCATAGCCTATACCATGTCAATGCTTTTCCCTGTCAAAGATAAAGGGAAAACCTTCTTCTTAGCTTCATCTCCGGATAAACCTGCAAGCTTAAATAATCCACAAATTTCATCCACATATATCAAGTGCATATCAGGATGTTCAGTTTCATCTCCTGCATAAGGATTAGCTAGCAGTTGTTCTATCATACCCGAAGGGATTTCATAACCAATATTTTCCGTAGGTGCAGTAGGTTGAGGGGCAACTAATTGTGCTTCCGGTCGAGGTGAAGATACCCCGAACAAACCCCTCAAAGGATTGTTTTCCATAGTAACAAGGACAATAAATTTCACCATGTAGTAATAATTTTTCCTTACCAATTTCCACTTACCAAGAGCGCTTCACTCCCCGGCAACGGCGCCAGAAAAGAGCCTTGATGACCCACAAGTATAGGGGATCAATCTTAGTCCTTTCGATAAGTAAGAGTGTCGAACCCAACGAGGAGCAGAAGGAAATGACAAGTGGTTTTCAGCAAGGTAATTTCTACAAGCACTGAAATAGTCGGTAAGAGGTAGTTTGAAAGCAAGATAAGTTGTAACGAGCAAGTAACGGTAAATAAAGTGAAGCAAGGTAGCCCAATCCTTTTGTGGCAAAGTACATGCCAAAACATTCTCTAATAATAAGCAAAGCATTCTTGAGGGTACACGGGAATTTCACCATATCACTTTCATCATATTGGTTTGATTCGTGTTTGCTACTTTGATAATTTGATATGTGGGTGGATTGGTGCTTAGGTGTTGTTCTTACTTGAACAAACCTCCTACTTATTATTAACCCCCTCACAAGCATCCGCGACTACGAGAAAAGTATTAAGATAAAATCTAACCATAGCATTAAACTTTTGGATCCAAATCGGTCCCTTGCGAAGTAGCGCATAAACTAGGGTTTAAGCTTCTGTCACTCTAGCAACACATCATCTAATAACTACTCCACAATGCATTCCCTTAGACCCAAATATGGTGAAGTTTCATGTAGTCGATGTTCACATGACACCACTAAGGGAATCACAACATACATATCATCAAAATATCGAACACATATCAAGTTGACATGATTACGTGCAACATGACTTCTCCCGTAACCTCAAGAACAAAAGTAACTACTCACAAATGATAATCATGCTCGAGATCGGAGGGGTATTAAATAGCATGATGGATCTGAACTTATAATATTCCACCAAATAAACCATATAGTAATCAACTACAAGATGTAATCAACACCACTAGTCACCCACAAGTACCAACCTAAGGTTCTGGTACAAAGGTTGAACACAAGAGATGAACAAGGGTTTGAGAGGAGATGGTGTTGTTGAACATGTTGATGGAGATTGCTCTCCCAAAGATGGGAGAGTTGTTGGTGATGAGGATGGCGATGATTTCCCCCTCCGAGAGGGAAGATCCCCCGACAGAATCGCTCCGCCGAAGGGCAAAAGTGCTCCTGCCCAAGTTCTGCCTCGAGACGGCGGCGCTTCATCCCGAAAGTCCCCCTCTTATTTTTTAGGTCAAAATGACCTTTATACCAGAAGATGGGCACTAGAGGTGGGCCGAGGAGGGCACAACCCACCAGGGCACGCCTGGGGGGCCTGGCGCCCCCAGGTGGGTTGTGTCCACCTTGTGGGCCTCCTCCGGTAGTTATCTGCTCTGGTATTTTTTATATATTGCGAAATAATTCTCCGTAAATTTTCAGCTCATTTGGAGATATGCAGAATAGGTAACTCTGACGTAGCTTTTTCACGTCCAGAATTCCAGCTGCTGGTATTCTCCCTCTTTGTGTAAACCTTGCATATTATGAGAGCAAAGGCATTAGAATTACTCCAAAAGGCATTATTGTGCATAAAACAGTAGGGAAACATGATGCAAAATGGATGTATCAGTTAGTACCCCCTAGCCTGGGACACCGTCAGTAGCCCCCGACCTAGTCTTCTATGCCGAGGATGACCCCTTTGATGTTAACAACCCCAGATCCGAAGTGCTTGGCTCGACAGACGAGTTCCTCTTTTTTTGACAATCTGGAATACCCTTTTCCTTTTTAGAGCCTCCATGGACCACTCCTCGAAGGAATGGCATCTCCCGAACAAATTCTGGCCGAATTCACCATGCGTCCAAAGACACGAGGTTACTTAGCCTTGAAGGCCTGCCACGTAGGTGTGAACAGTACTTGTGGCCTGACAACTTTACCGAAGCGGCACCACCCATGACAGCGTGGGTGGTTACTGCTCAATCCAATCGCAGTCCGAGGTAGTCCTCATATTGGCATGCCCCATCTAAACGGAGATCGTGCCCGTTTTCTAAGGGATATCATTAAGAGTTTGTTTCTCCCTATACGCATAACGGCATCTTTTACGGGTAGTGGCGATTTCAACAGCGTGCTGGAGGGACTCTTGGCCTTTTAGCCTTTATAAGAGCAAAAGGATAGCAACGAGAAAAGTATCCTCTCCTTCCTCCCAGCCTACTGCCTCTCGAGCTCCAGCACGCAGATCTAATCCCAACCTAGGTTTGCCTCTATAGCACTTCTCCACCTCCCCTCCAGCAATGGCTGACGCCAACCTTAAGGGGCACTGCGGCGGCTCCTCCATCATGGAGGGCACCATTCTAGAGCTACGTAGTGCGGGGCACATCCCCATTGAAGTCAACACCCATGCGTTGGACCCGTACCAATGGGTGCCCGCTCCCAAACCCTGGGGAGCGGGTCGTATTTGTCCCCCACCTCATCAGAGGCCTGGGGTTCATGCTGCACCCTTTCATGCGTGGGATCATGTTCTACTACGGGCCAGATTTCCACCATCTAGCCCTAAATTCCATCCTCCACCTTGCCTCCATCACGGGTTGCAAAGCCTTCCTCCACATCGAGCCACACTTCGGATTGTGGCTGAAGATCTTTGGCATCAAGCCGAAGTCCAGCAGCACCGAGCTTGTAGAGTGCGAAGGTGCGATGGTAAGCAAGAACCAGAAGGTCGGTTGGTTCAAAGGTACATTCATAGATACCATCAAGGAGTGGCAGCGCAAGTGGTTTTACACCACTGAGCCACTCACCGCCGGCCAGGCCGAGGTCCCGGCGTTCTCGGTTGGACCTCCGAAGAAGCTGGTGTCCTAGCAGAAGAAGGGCATGGACTACGGGAACCCCGCAGAGGTGAAGACACTGCTCTAGAAGATCGAGTTCTGGGCAGACAAGAAGGACCTCGAGCTGGTGGATGTGGTAAACTTCATGCTCCATCCCCACATCCTGCCACTCCAAGCTCGGGCAACCCCAATGTGGGTGCATAAGCCCGAGGACGTGGTACCGGTCAACCACTTATTCCGCTCCACCTCGGTCAGGATGTGGATGTTGCTGTTCAAGCTGTCTGAGACGTGGTTCCCTGCTGAAGGGAGCGACTGTAGCTTCGAAGCCAGCCATGACGCCCCCGAGGTAATTCTAAGTGCACAATTTTACTTTATGTGCTTCTCTGAGCCTCATAGATTTCGGCTGACTAGTTGGTTATGTATTCTGCAGAAGTGGATCTCCAAGGCACGACAAATATTGTGCCCGGCACCGCTACCCAAGGGGGAGATAACTCTCCTACTCACGGCCCTCTTAACCGAGGAGCCGCACGTGGCGGTCCCTAAGAAGTCGAAACCTCCGAAGGGCAGGGCGGGCCTCCGAACAAGGGAGACCTTGGTCACCCGTTCCAAGGAGAAACATGCCTCTTCCACCCACGAGGAAGACATGGAGGAGGACACATGTGAAGGGGATCCTTCTATTAAGGGGAAAATGGCGGTGTGTGAGGGCGCCGAAGAAGAAGCGCGGCCGAAAGGACTAAAGAGGCCGCGTAAGGCCTCCGCTGATACCGCCAGCAAGCCAACTCCGCCGGAGAAGGATAACTTCTCCGACAAGTAGGACAGGGACCTCCTTGAGATGGAGAGAGAGTAGCCGGCACCCCAGAGGTACGTTATCGTAGACTGATTTGGGCTCTGAAACTTGTCCATTGAATGAGACTTACAAAGGTAATTTTGCAACCCGCCAAAGGTACGCCTCAGTGTCGACGCCTCGGGCGAGCTTCCACCGACTGATAGCGGGTCATCCGAGGCCGCCAAGATCCCCCCAACTCTTGAGGGGCTGGGGGAAGCATCGTCCGGCCTGGTCCCTCCTGGCTACACAAGGGGGCCAAGGTGCTTGTTATCATGGCTGAGGTTGATGATGAAGTCATGTACCTAGGGTAGGGTCATGGACCTGTCCAAGATACCCTCCCCAAGGACATCCTTAGAATAAACTGCCTTCCAGTCGACTTGGTAGGATTCCACTCGACAGACTCAAAGACACTCGACCATGAAGACCCACTCGACCACCAGGAGTTCTAGAGCCTCTCGGTGTCCTAACGGTCTGTAGTTAAGTAGCCTTTATGGTCATGATGACACTTTATGTAAGGCGTTACCAGTAACGCCTGGCCTTAATGTACCTTTAACCCTCCGCTACGTGGGCTGGCTGGGGTCCTGGCCCACTCTATATAAGCCCCCTCCACGGTAGAAGGGTTCGCACCCTGTAATTCCTCGCATATAATCCAGTCGACCGCCTCGGGCTCCGAGGGGCGTAGGGCTGTTACTTCCTCCAAGAAGGGCCTGAACTCATAAAACTCGTGCGTATACAACTACTCCATAGCTAGGACCTTGCCTCTCCATACCTACCACCCATTCTACTGTCAGACTTAGAACCACGACAGTTGGCGCCCACCGTGGGGATTCGATCCCTGGTCGCCTGGGTGACAAAGGGGAAGACTAAGCAGTTGGGCTGGTCAGTGTGTTGTTCACACGAAGAAAGCTGAAGAGGGTAAACTCATTTACCCGAAGCATACCACTCGACAGTGTCGGCTCTTGATTCAGCAGTTCCAAGGGAAGCAGCCCAAGGACAAGGAAAATGGGTCGGACAAAGTTGAAGACAAGGAAGATAGTGATGGTGGATACCCCCAGGTCAATTCCACCCTGATGATTTTCTTGGCGTTGAAAGCAAAAGTCGATTGAAAGTTATCAACCGAGAAGTGAACATGGTCGCTCGGTGGCGCCAATTATCTGAAATGGTCCTGACCGCCATCACATTCGACCAGTCCGATCATCCGACACACATTGCCACCCCGGGAGGCAAGCGTTGATGGTCGATCCGATCCTCGAAGGCACTCAACTGACCAAAGTTTTGATGGATGGTGGCGATGGCTGAACATCTTGTATCTGAGACATTGAAAGGGATGGGCATTCGATGTCGGACTCGGCACCGATAACATGAGTTTCCACGGAGTCATTCCTGGAAAGAAGGCTGAGTCACTCGGTCAAATTGCCCTTGATGTGGTTTTTGGCGATTTGAAGAATTTCCGCAAAGAAAAGTTGACCTTTGAGGTCGTGGATTTCCAGAGCGCTTATCACGCTATTCTGGGAAGGCCGGCGTATGCCCGTTTCATGGCTCGATCATGTTACGTTTACCTTAAACTGAAGATGCCCGGCCCCAAGGGTGTGATCACTGTCACTGGCAATCGCAAGAAAGCGGAAGAGTGTTTCCAGAAAGGCTCTAAGATTGCAGATGCTCAGATGGCAGTGGTAGAATTACAAGACTATCAGAAGACGGCAGACCCGAGTGATATGTTGCGAGCCAAGAAGCCCGCTACGAAGTCAGCATTTCAGTCGTCCGGTGAGACGAAGCAGGTTCATATTCACCCGACCGACCCCAATGCTGCTCCGACCAACATCTCAACAACACTCGACTCCAAATAGGAAGAAGCGATCGTCCAGTTCCTCCGTGAGAACTGGGACATCTTTGCATGGAAGCCTGCTGACATGCCGGGTGTTCCCAGGGAGCTGGCTGAGCATCGTCTGCGAGTCGACTCAAAAGTCAAACCTGTCAAAGAACATCTTTGACGGTCCGCCGTCCAGAAGAGAAAGGCCATAGGCGAGGAGGTGGCTCGGCTCTTAGCAGCAGAGTTTATCCGAGAAATTTACCACTCCGAGTGGCTCGCCAATGTTGTCATGGTCCCTAAGAAGGACAATTCACTGCGCATGTGCATCGACTTCAAACATATCAATCGGGCCTGCCCGAAAGATCATTTTACTCTCCCTCGCATCGACCAAATAGTCGACTCGACTGCAGGATGTGAGGGGTTGTCTTTTTTAGATGCATATTCCAGGTACCATCAGATCCGTCTGTATGGACCCGACGAGATCAAAACAGCTTTCATCACTCCATTCGGGTGCTTCTGTTATGTCACCATGCCATTCGGCCTCAAGAATGCGGAGCCACGTTCATGAGGATGATTCAGAAGTGTTTACTCCCTCAAATCAGTCGGAATGTGGAAGCATACATGGATGACATTGTGGTCAAGTCACGGAAAGGTTCCGACCTGTTGACTGACCTTGCTGAAACATTTGCCAATCTCAGGAGGTATGATATCAAGCTTAATCCATCAAAGTGCACATTCGGAGTTCCTGGCGGAAAGTTACTCGATTTTCTCGTTTCTAAACGAGGAATCGACGCTAACCCAGAAAAAGTTGGCACTATACTCCGAATGAAACGCCCTGTGCGTGTGCACGATGTCCAGAAGCTTACTGGATGCTTGGCCGCTTTAAGTCGATTCATCTCTCGCCTCGATGAAAAGGCATTGCCTCTTTACCGACTGATGAAGAAGTCAGACAAGTTCGAGTGGACTCCTGAAGCTGATGCAGCGTTTGCAAGCTCTGCTCTCCACCCAGCCGGTGCTTGCTGCCCCAATCTACTGTAATGCAGTGAGGAAGCTAGAGAAGAAGTTTGAGGGGTTAGAGCTCCATCATATACCCCGACTGAAAAATCAAGCTGCTGATGATTTGGCGAAAATAGGGTCCAAGAGGAAGCCATTCCAGGTGGCGTGTTTTGGAGCACATCCGCACGCCGTCGATTCAAGAGGATCCTTTCATCAAGAAGCTCCACAGCCAAAAAGTGCCACCGATCCGGTGAAGTTGAGGTCCCAGCGGTGGTCGACCTGATCATGGAAGTCGTGGTCATCACTCCCGACTAGACAGTACCGCACATCGCGTATATCCTGAAAAAAGAGCTCCTGGAGAATGAAGAAGAGGCTAGACAGATCGTCCGCCGATCCAAGGCCGTTACTGTGATCAAGCACAGTTATTCAGAGAAAGCGTGACTGGAGTCAGCCAGAAGTGCATAACGCCAGAAGAAGGTCAGATAATTCTTGATGATATCCACTCGGGGACCTGTGGTCACCATGCGTCCTCTCGGACCATCGTGGCCAAAGCATACCGAGCGGGATTTTACTAGCCAAAGGCGAATGAAATGGCAAAGGAAATAGTCGACAAGTGTGAAGGATGTCAGTTCTACTCCAATATGTCACACAAACCCGCCTCAGCTTTGAAGACCATTCCCCTCGTCTGGCCTTTCGCTGTTTGGGGGTTGGATATGATTGGACCACTGAGAATTGGCAGAAGTGGTTTCACTCATTTTCTTGTGGCAGCCGACAAGTTTACAAAGTGGATCGAAGCTAAACCTATCAAGAACCTTGATGCATGCACTGCTGTCAGTTTCGTCAGAGAGTTGATATTCAGATATGGAGTTCCGCACAGCATCATCACTGACAATGGGTCAAATTTCGATTCCGACAAGTTCAAAGCCTTTTAGCGCCTCTCGAGACACACGCGAGTCGACTATGCTTGATCGCTCACCCCGGTCGAATGGACAAGCGAGCGAGCAAATGGTCTAATTCTCAAAGGATGAAACCTCGTGATCGTGATCTCAAGCATGCAGCAGGAGCGTGGGTAGACGAACTTCCGTCGGTTCTTTGGGGATTGAGGACCACTCCTAATCAGTCGACTGGGAGAACTCCATTCTTTATGGTCTATGGAGCTGGAGCAGTTCTGCCGAGTGACCTGCTTCACAATGACCCCCGAGTCGAACTCTACTCTGAAGCTGAAGCGGAGCAAGCCTGTCAAGATGCAGTCGACCTCCTTGAAGAGGAGAGAGAGATGGACCTGATCTGCTTGACCATCTATCAGCAGGACTTGCGTCGATTCCACGCTAGAAATGTGAAGAGCCGAGCCTTTCAAGAAGGGGATCTTGTCCTCCGAGTGGATCAACAGAAAGCACACAAGCTCGCTCCCACTTGGGAAGGTCCCTTCATCGTCACCAGAGTTCTCCACAATGGAGCTTACCATCTTTACAACGTCGAACGCCAGATCGATGAGCCTCGAGCCTGGAATGCGGAGCTGCTCCGCCCCTTTTACACTTAAGAGCTCACTCGGGTGAGATGTAATAAAAGTACCTCTGTAGTTTGTTTATCTAAATCAAGAAGATTATTATTTTCCCAGTGATTGTTATTACTTTTTGTTAAAATTCCCACCATCCCAGTGGGTGACTTAGCTGCGAATCCGTTTCGCCTAAGTTTGTAAAAAAATCCTTACCGAGTGGTGAGCCAGCCTCTCACTCGGGGGCTTAGCTGCGAATCCGTTTCGCCTAAGTGTTTTAAAATCCTACCGAGTGGTGAGCCAGCCTCCCACTCGGGGGCTTAGCTGCAGTCCAAGTACTCGCCTAAGTTTGAAAAATCCTACCGAGTGGTGAGCCAGCCTCCCACTCGGGGGCTTAGCTGTAGTCCAAGTACTCCCCTAAGTTTGAAAAATCCTACCGAGTGGTGAGCTAGCCTCTCGGGGGCTTAGCTGCAGTCCAAGTACTCGCCTAAGTGTTTTAAATCCTACCGAGTGGAGAGCCAGCCTCCCACTCGGGGGCTTAGCTGCAGTCCAAGTACTCACCTAAGTATTTAATACAATGTGCACTTTGCAAGGACGACGAGTGCAGGTCATTGTTGCCTTCCCCTTCAAAGCTATGACACAAAAATCCTCCTCGAAGGCTTAGCTGCAGTCCAGTACTCGCCTAAGTTTGAAAAATCCTACCGAGTGGAGAGCAAACCTCCCACTCAGAGGCTTAGCTGCAGTCCAGTACTCGCCTAAGTTTGAAAAATCCTACAGAGGAGAGCAAACCTCCCACTCGGATGCTTAGCTGCAGTCCAAGACTACGCCTAAGTTTGAAAAATCCTCTTGTGTGGAGAGCAAACCTCCCACTCGGGGCTTAGCTGCAGTCCATGACTACGCCTAAGTTTGAAAAATCCTACCGAGTAGAGAGCAAACCTCCCACTCGGGGGCTTAGCTGCAGTCGAAGACTACCTAAGTTTGAAAAATCCTACCGAGTGGAGAGCAAAACTCCCACTCGGGGGCTTAGCTGCAGTCCAGTACTCGCCTAAGTACGAAATCCATCCCGATCTGCAAGGACGACGAGGTGCAGGTCGACTGCTTCCTTCTCCTACACCTGCAAGAGCAACAAAGTGTAGGTCGACTGGATCCACCTCAGAGCTGCATCTCAAGCATTGAAGCATAATCCGAGTGAAGAGCAAAAGTTCACTCGAAGGCAAACAAAAGCATAATCCGAGTGAAGAACAAAGTTCACTCGAAGGCAAACAAAAGCATATTTCGACGATAAGTAAAGTTCGGATAGCATCCTAAGGATGCAGAAGTGCCCAGGACTCAAGCCCGTTAAAGTTTATCGGTTACAAAAACCACTCGGCATTCCGAGGCAAATTTAAGGTAGAGCATAAAAGTTTTTTACTCCTCGGGTGGAGGACTGGAAGGAGCCACAAACTGGTCAAGGTCGATCCCATCAGCAATCCGAGTGGCAGCGGCGATGAAAGTCTCCATGAAAGATTGGAAATCATACTTCTTGGTGTTGACAACTTTGATGGATACTAGCTTTTCCTCCCGCGCCTCCTTGCAGTGGACTCGAACCAGAGACAGAGCAACATCAGCACCGCACCTGGCAGAAGACTTTTTCCATTCTTGCACTCGACTTGGAACCTCATTCAGTCGAGTCATTATGACTTCGAGGTCATTACAGGCGTCGGTCCGGCCATAGTGTTGAGTCGATCCGCGACACCGCAACTTTCGGTCGAGTGAGATAGTCCACCACACCAAGAATGCGAGACTCGGTCGAACACGTTCATAGCGGCTTCATCCTTCACGGGAGAGTTGATGGGGTCGGCTTGTCTCCACTCGGTGGTCTCCTCTTGAAGTTCGGCTGAATTCTGCAAATACGACTCGAGTTCAAGCTAATGGTTTTATAATGAGTCGATGATGACAAGTCAGTCGGATAGGAGGAATTACCTTCAAGCATGAGGAATAGCTTCTTGGTGAGCCCTCCCAGATAAACCTCCAGATCATTCCTCTTCCCCGCCAGTTCGCCAGCCTTGTCGGTCAAGGCAACTTTGTCATTCTTCAGTCGGCTAACCTCCTTGTTGGCCGCGTCAAGAGCAGCCTTCAGTTTGGTATTTTCCTCTTCGAGTTTGCCGACTGAGACCAGTTTCTCTTCCACGAGCTTTGTTTTCTCCAAAGCCTCCTTCTATGCCTCTGCAAGGTCGCGGTCTTTCTTCTTCAGAGCCTCCTCCAGTTTGTCTGCAAAATAACAATAAGCCCAGAGTTGAGAATGGGTAGAAAGACAAAGACAGTCGTCAAATTTCTCACCAGCCATACCTTTTGCTTCATCTCTCACCTTTTGCAAGTTCTCCTGAGCAAGCTTCAAGTCAAGGTTGAGCTGGATCTATTTGTTCTCCAATTTGGTATAGCAGGCCACGAGCTCGCAAGATTTCTGTGAAGAGTCAATCGACAAAACATCAAAAACAGGTCACTTCCGGTGACTAAAGAAAAATCGTAGCATTTCTAAGACTACGAATAATCAAAACATTGACAAGAGTCTGGGACTACACCCGTGGGTGCACTCAGCGTGCCCCCACTGGTTTTACCAATTCGGTTCGACCAGTTGACGAAAGAGGCAAAAGGTTATGATCCTAAAACCATAGCTAATCGTCGTGATCAGGCTGTGTAAAAAAATAGTTCCTTAGACTATAGTCGATCGCCAAAGATCCACCATAGTCTCGGGACTACACCAGTGGGTGCACTCAGCATGCCCCCACGGTTCCAAAGATCCATTCGACATGGCCCGACCAGACCGAGTGAAGAAGTTCAAAGTATAAAGACTATAGTCGATGCCCTGCGATCCACCATAGTCTCGGGACTACACCAGTGGGTGCACTCAGCGTGCCCCCACCAAGACAAAAATTCAATCGACACACCCACCCGGTGGGTGTCTGAGATCTGAATATGGAAATCTTCAGAAAGAAGAAATTTCAGGTAGCATATCCTAACAGAACAAGCAGCGACCAACTTACTTGGACATTGCTCTGAAGAGCTGAGCTTGCATCATAAGCCGCCTGGCTGGCCTCCCGGACCACCTTCACTTGCTCCATCATGATCCCTGCCTGGCGTATGGCCTCCTTAGCAGCACTCACTTGGTCTTCCGGGACGTGGTGTGTGGCAAAAAGGGAAGGCGGGTCAGTAGTCAACGACGAAGGTCGGACACTCGTCGGCGGCACAGCAAAGGACACAGAAGCCCGAGTGGTGTCGCCTCCCTCGTGAACCAGCGTCTCAAGCAGTGATACAACTTGAGTAGCCTTGCCAGCAGGCACCTTTTTGTCCTTCCTCTTCCTCAGCGGTGTTTCATCGTCGTCATCAGGGAGATCAATGACATGAGGTGAAACTACAAGAAAGATTCAAAGGTAAAAACAGAAATCCAATCGACCATAAAGCAAAACTGCAGAGATCATACCAAGGTTGGAGGTGGCGGCATCTTCCATTTCCTGATCTTCGTGCTTAGCTGAGGTCTCGGAGGTGGAAGCACTGCAGATTTCAGAAATCAGTTGATCAGTCAAACGAGTCGACCAAAAGTACACCCATGGTAGACAGGAAAACACAAGTTCTGCTAATTACCTGGAAATGGTGGGAATGACCATCTTCATCTTGGGCAAGGCCTTCGCCAGCTTTGATGACGTTGCTCGGGGTTGCTTTGGCGGTTTCTCAGTCGGCACTGGAGAAGTCGTCCGAGGGCGCTTCGTCGACCGTCCAACGGGCGCGATAGCCTTACCGCGCTCGACCGCCGGATCATGCATCAGCTTGGATCGCCTTTCCGAGTGGGGAGGATCCACGTCTCCCTCCTCTTCCTCCTCCTCCTCCTCATCCTCATCAGAGCTGTCGTTTTCCTCGGACTCCCATTCCTCCTGGCTTTCGCCTCCGCTTTCTTCTTCTTCTTCGACTTGTTCTTGCGCCCCGTTGGGCATCGAGTACATCTCAGTGGTGGCCTAGAAAACAGTAAAACAAGACGAAAGTCAGTCGGCCGATTCACAGCGGAATAGAGCGACTGCAACAGGATCACAGTCGGAGATAAGTGGTCATACCTTGTCTGGTTCGTAAGATTGGTCAAGTGGTGGGATCCTCCTAGCTCCACGAGGGTTATCCTTGTTCCCTGTGATGGCAGTCATCCACCTTTCCAATGTGGCGTCGTCGACCTCCTCTGGGTGGACCCGAGTGGTGTCTTCGGTACCAGAGTACATCCACATCGGGTGGCCTCGGTATTGGAGTGTCTGAATGCGCTGTCGAAGGAAAACCTCCAGAAGATCCATGCCGGTCACTCCGTCGCAAATGAGCTGGACCACATGCTCCATCAACAATTTAACCTGGACCTTCTCCTCCGGAAGCACCTTCAGAGAGGACGGCTTGTTCACTCGATCCATGGAGAAAGGAGGAGTCGGTCGACCGCTGGCGTCGACGGTCTTAGCGATAGAACCAGGTCATTGCCACCCTCTAACTGAATCGGGAAGAATCATGGCGGAAAGGCACTCTTACCCCTCATCTGGACCCCAAGACCCCCACACATCTGGATTACTTGGGTTCTTTCATCATTCGGACTAGCCTTTTTCACCGTCTATGAGAGACAAGTGAATATGTGTTTGAAGAGGCCCCAGTGTGGCCGACAACCCAAGAAGTTTTCGCACAAAGACACGAAAGCGGCGAGATAGGCAATGGAGTTGGGTGTGAAGTGATGGAGTTGTGCTCCAAAGAAATTCAAAAAACCCCAAAAGAAAAGATTCGGCGGCAGAGAAAAACCGTGATCAACATGGGTGGCTAAGAGGACGCACTCACCCTCCTGAGGCTGCGGCTGCCACTCCGTCCCCGGAAGCCTTGCTGACCCGTGGAGGATCAATCCCTCGTTGGCCAGGTCGTCAAGGTCTTTCTGGGTGATGGTCGAGCGGATCCAATCTCCCTGGACCCAACCTTGCGGCAGGCTGGACCGCGACGAGGATCCGCCCCGACCGGGCGCTCTCCCTTCCATATCGCCGTCGCCTTTTTCGCCCGCTCCAAGGCCGCTGTCTTCTCCTTCACCATTGTCGCCGGCGAAGCAGGAATGGAGCAGCAGCGCTGAGCAGGTTACGGGCGCGGCGGATGAATCTGAGGACGGAGGAGGGGAAAATGAGGGTGCACTGTTCAAAAGACCCCCACCCGGTGCCTTATATGAAGTCGCTTCCGAGTGGCTGACTAGTAGGCCCGGACAATCCTGTCAAATCCCACAACAGTCGCGCGCGCGATACGTGGTGAAAAAGGTGGCGCAGAGATCGAGGCGTCCTTGCCTTATCCCATCCGAGTACCGTGGCCTTCTCCGCTTCGCGCGCTTCCTGAAATTCGGATCCCGCTAAATCCACTAACAGCAGAGCAACTTGTCAGACGGCAGATTTCCTCCGATCCGTCGCTCGGAAATCTCCAAGTTCATAAAGTTCACTCGACAGATGTAAGGAATGGATCAAGGCGACTGAAAGAGAAGTTGACACCATCACTAAAAGGTCACAGATCCAGAGTAAGACACACTCGCAGCACGAAAAACAGGTCGGAAAGATTATCAACTCCTTCCTCACTCAAACCTAGATCCATTCGGGGGCTAATAATGAAGTCATGTACCTAGGGTAGGGTCATGGACCTGTCCAAGATACCCTCCCCAAATACATCCTTAGAGTAAACTGCCTTCCAGTCGACCTGGTAGGATTCCACTCGACAGACTCAAAGACACTCGACCATGAAGACCCACTCGACCACCAGGAGTTCTAGAGCCTCTCGGTGTCCTAACGGTCTGTAGTTAAGTAGTCTTTATGGTCATGATGACACTTTATGTAAGGCGTTACCAGTAACGCCTGGCCTTAATGTACCTTTAACCCTCCGCTACGTGGGTTGGCTGGGGTCCTGGCGCACTCTATATAAGCCACCCCCTCCACAGGTAGAAGGGTTGGCACCACTGTAATTCCTACGCATATAATCCATTCGACCGCCTCCGGGCTCCCAGACGTAGGGCTGTTACTTCCTCCGAGAAGGGCCTGAACTCGTAAAACTCGTGCGTATACAACTACTCCATAGCTAGGACCTTGCCTCTCCATACCTACCCCCCCCCCCATTCTACTGTCAGACTTAGAACCACGACAGTTGATGCCTCAGCCGCACAAGGTCAAGGGGAGGCAGTCCCCGAGGTCCCCAAGGAGGGGCTGAGCCAGTCATCGGCCCAGCCCACACCACCCTCAGTGCCAGCGGCGCAGCCGGAATCTCTTTTTTCCAGCACTTTGATGGTGGGTTCAAAGACTGTACCGCCTCTGCATCCTGCCCCAGAGCGGGCTGTCGCGGGGTGGACCAAGGAGATGGAAGTAGCCTTAACGTGCTCCTCCGTCGCAGAAGAGCACCGTGCCCAGATTGGCATGGCGTTGTAGGGCTACCGGCACGCAGAGGCCGGAATGCATGAGGTCTTCAAGAGCCACGTCAGAAGCTTTTAGGTATGTTTCCTTGTATTAAGAACAACCTTCAGTCTTAGAATTCCTTTTGTCCGAAGAATTTTGTACTTATATCGTGGCGTAGCATTTGTAAGAGTGTAGCGAGCCAGTAGTCCTCGAGCTCGAAGATAGTTTAAAGAAATTGTCTTTGGGGTTGAAGTATATTTTTGAAGAACACTGATCAGTAGCCCCCAAGACCCTGGTTGGTCTTCAAAAAGGGATGGGCCAGGGGATTGAAATCGAAACCGGGGACTAAGTCATTAGATTTATGCTTGCAGGTATCGACCTTGGCTCCAAGCTCCGCCTCCAGGAGATAGCGGAGATGAACTGGTAGCTCAAGAGGTCCGAAGAGGACCTCGATCTAATGAAGACGAAGATTGAGCTGTCTCAAGGTAAGCACAAGAGATTGCAAGGTTTGGTCAAATGCATTTTGAAAATGTGTATAAATGTGTCATGCTGATGCCGAGTTATTTGATATGCCAGCTGCTAGAACAGAGCTTGAGGCGGTCAAGGCCGAGATGGCAAAAGCTCGGCAGGAGGCCGAGCAGCAGAAGACTGTGGCCGCCCAGTCCAAGAAGGATCTAGCCGCAGAGAAAGTGGCTAGGGGAATGGATCAGGCGCATGTCCTGGAGGTGGAAGGGGCCCTTAAAGGCGTGTACCAGGAGCATGACACCAAAACAAGAAGAAGGACGTGGTCGCGGTGCTCGAGAAGCTGCGCCTAGCGCACACCAAGGTCCAGGCCCAGGCCCAGGCCAATCGTGAAGTGCTCCAACAAGTGAGGCAGATTGCTGCTTGTAAAACCCCAATTTTTTGTCCCTTTCTTTTTCTTTTTAATTTTTTTGGTTTTTGCTCTAATTTTTTTTAAAGATCCGGGTTGGCCGGCTTCATTGATTTAGGAGAAAGCAGCGGGAAATGCATGGAGGATCAAGTGATCATGGGCACATAAGGTGTGCAAACGGAGAGAAAAACAGGAAAACAAATAGGCTCTTGGGTGCTCCTAGGGTTTTATCTCGTGGAAATGACCCAAATGGGGGCTCAAGGCAGACTGCTCCGGCAGCTCTCCATTGATCGTAATCCAGCATGATGGCGCGGATGCCATCGTCCATGCACGGTAGTTTTCCCCTGAAGACGCAGGCGTTTTGCTCCTTCCAGAGGTGCTAGGCGACCAAAATGAGCATGGTTCTGCACCCCTTCCTTGCTCCGGCCGGAGTCCGGCGGATCACCTCCTGGCAATACTGCATGGTAGAGTGGAGAGGCGATTTTGCGGTGGCCAGTGCCTCGTAGCCAGCTTTGGACGAGAGGGTCGTCCGAACCTGTCGCGAAAATGGGCACTCCCAGAAGAGTTGGACCGCCGACTCCAGGTTTCGAAGGCAGAGGCTGCAGAAATAGTTATTTTGCCATCCTCGCCTCTGCAGCCGATCATTGCACCAGAGCCTGTTTTTGTGCATTAGCTAGGAGAAAACCTTTGCAGATCCCAGCGCCCAGCACTTCCAGATCATCTTGACATCGCTTGTGTGTGGCTTGGAGAGAAAGGACATGCGGTAAGCCGCCCTGGCTGAGTAGTGATCCCCGCCTCCTACCGTCCACTGTATTTTGTCCGGCACCTGACTGTCGAGGGCCAGCCCCGCTTGTTGGATTTGGCGCCAGAGTTGCAGGTATTCGGCGACGATGGTCGACGTGTTGCCATGGCGTAGGTCGTCGATCCATTTGTCATTGGCGAGCGCTGCAGCGACTGTGCGGTTCTTGCGCCTGGAGTGCATGAAGAGGCCCGGGAAGGATGACGCCAGGGGGCGGCGCCCAGCCAGCGGCACGTCCAGAACTTCGCCTGCTGACCGCTCCCGACCAGGACGCACGTGGCTTGTTGGAAGAGCGCCTGGTCCATCCTGTCGCAGGGCAGGGGGAAGGCCGCTCACGGCCTCCGCGGCTGTTGCCAGACCATCCAGAGCCAGCGCAGCCGGAGAGCGGAGTCGAAGGACTGCAGGTCAAGAAGCCCCAGCCCACCCTTCTCTATCGGCGAACAGACAGAGCTCCACGCCACCTTGCACTTGCCACCCATCAGCGCTTCATCTTGCGCCCATAAGAAATGCTGGCGTGCTTTGTCGATCTCCTTCAGGACTTTCTTCGGCACCTTCAGTACAGATAGACCATACGTGGGCAAGGCGGAGAGCACGACGTGCACCAGAACACACCGGCTGACCAAAGACATCAGCTTTCCTTCCATCCTGCTAGTCGCGATTTGATCCGGTCGATCAAGAATTGAAAGTGAACAATCCGCAGCCTCTTCGGGGAGATTGGCAGTCCTAGATAGGTTGTGGGGAAGCCGGTGGTGACGCCCCCAAACCCATGCAGCATGTGCTCCAGCGTCTGGGCCTCGTAGTTCATCGGGATGACCGATGATTTGGCCTGATTAAGTTTCAGGCCCGTGGCTTCTCCGAACGAATGTAGCATATCCAGCAGGAAATCTACCTCTTATTTTATTGGGCTTGCGAAGATTACCGCGTCGTCCGCGTAGAGGCTGACCCTCAGGCTTGCACCACGACCAGGCAGCAGCTCGATCAATTGTAGACTGGTGGATGTCTCCAGGAGACAGTACAGGGGGTTGATCTCCAGGATGAACAACAGCAGCGAGAGGGGGTCGCCCTGATGGAGCCCACACGCATGGAAGAAACCGGCCCCCTGTACGCCATTGAGCAAGCAAAACGAGGACGAGGATGACAGTAGTAGAGAGATCCGGTTCCTCTAGCACTGCGAGAAGCCCATTTGTTGCAGCAACTCGATCAAGTACGCCCAAGAGATGGAGTCGAAAGCGCGGGCGAAATCTAGTTTGAACAGCAGGGGCGGCTTCTTCTCTCTGTGCAGCAGCCTGACGCAGCCCTGAATGTATTGGAAGCTATCGTGGATGCACATCCCTTTCTGGAAGGTCATCTGCACCGGCGAGATCACTCCGTCCAGGGCAGCTGACAGCCGTGTCGCAAGCACTTTTGAGATCAGCTTTGCGACGGAGTGGATTAGGCTGATGAGTCTGTAGTTGCCGATCTCCGATGCATCCTTGCGCTTTGGCAGCAGCGCGATCAGTGCGGTGTTGATGTCACTGAAATTCTCTCCAGCCATGTGGTAGAACTTATGGAAGACGGCCATGATCTCATCCTTGATGATGTGCCAGCACGAACAGAAGAATTGACAAGTGAAGCCATCAGGGCCTGGCGCCTTTTCTGCTGGGGAAGAAATTATCGCCGCCCATACCTCTGCCATGGTGAACGGGTCGTCCAGCTCGGTCGCGGTCACCACAGGGACTTGGAGTTGCTCCCAGTTCAGGGTGCAGCTGCGTCTCTCGTTCTGGCCCAGGGAAGCAGAAAAGTGATCATAGATAGCTCGCTCCTTCTCGCTATGATCAACGAGCGCCGCGTTGTTGACGTTGATCACGTGGATGAAGTTTCTCCGTCTTCGTGACCTCATTTTTGCATGGAACAACTTCGTGCTTGTGTCCTCCGCTCAGAGCCAGCTTATCCTTGAAGCCTGCTGCTTGCGAGCTCTTTTAACGGCTGTCAGCCCGAGCACCTTCATCTTCAGAGTTTTCCTCAGCTCAAATTCAGCCGCTGTCAGCCTACGGTGTTCTTGCGCTCTGTCTAACTGAAAAATGACTTCATTGGCAATCTGCAGCTAGAGCTTGATCTTGTCGAACATGGCTCGACTCCAGATCTTTAGGTCACACGCGACCCTCGCTAGACGCCTCTTCACCCTGATGAGCGGGCAGTCGTGCTGGACCGGGCGCTTCCATGCCCTCAACACACTCTCGGTGAAATGAGGAAACTTTGGCCAGAAGTTCTCGAACCTGAAGCGCGCCTGCCTGAAGGGGGTTGTCGCTCTCGCGAGCACCAACGGGCAGTGATCAGAGAAAGACGTTGATGCAGCCGTGAGGATGAAGTTTGGATGCAGCAGATCCCACTGATTGTTGTAGAAAAACTTGTTGATGCTGCACAAGGTGGGCTCTTCCCTCTTGTTGCTCCAGGTAAACTTTCTGTTCTTGCACTTCAGCTCCATCAATCCAGCCCAGTCGAGCGCTCGCCTGAACTTTCCCATCATTCTTCTGTTAAATGTTGTTGTTTTTGTTGCTAGCTTGGTAAATCATATTGAAGTCTCTGTTGATCAGCCGGGGCTCGTTGGCCGGTGGAGCAGCCGCAGCAATGTTGTCGAGGAATTCATCCTTCTGAGCATCGTCCGTCGGGCCGTAGACGGTGGTGAGCCAGAACGGATCGCCCGCATGAAGAGGTTCTACCCTAACTGTGATCGAGTAGCGGCCGAGGAAATGCGACACTACGCTGATGATTTGCTTGTCCCAAAGATCTGGCGCCCCCCCCGTCCCATCTTGTGAGCACCACGCAACTCTGAAGAGCGTTTCCTCCGATGTCGGACGCTATGCCGGTTGACCAGGTCTCAATTTTGGTCTCTTGCAGGGAGAGAACCGCTATTCGGTTAGTACTAACTACATTGCTGATCGTCGTTCGCTTCACCGGGCAGTTCAGGCCGCGCACGTTCCGGGACATGAAAATCAAACTGTTGTCACTCATGGGGACACGAAGATCTTCTCCGCCGACTAATGAAACTAAAGATCACAGCACAGTACACCTTACAGCAATCCATGGGGCGATGGCGGCCACCAGCAGGCCCAAAACCCCGTCGTCGTCGAGCACACCTCCTACCCGAAGCACTACAGAAGGAAACTAGCCCTAACTCTAGCCGGTAGAAGACCAGCCGTCGACGGAGACTAAACAAATAAGTAACTAACATAATCAACCAACAAGTATCTCTTCTGCCCTGGCGAGCCCTGCCATGCCGGCGGCGATCTTGAGTGCGCCCTGGTCTAGCCCGGTGAGCTTGGCAATGGCCGCAATGTCACCATCAGACAGGGGCTCCTGGAAGCGCTTCATGAGCAGCGCCGCCGCCTTCGGGGTCATCTTGTCCTTGGGGCCGACCACCCCGAGCTCCTGCACCAAGCGAAGAACTACGCGCTGAGGCACCGGTGTGGTGATGGACGCCGCAGCTTGGCGAGCGCTGCGGCACGAGGGGGTCGACGTGGCCCTGGACCTAGGGGAGCGGAGAGGCGCGGCCGCGCCATATGCTGACTGTCGATGATCGACGGGGGGACGGGAGCAAATAGAGTTGTGGAGGCGCCTGCCCCCATGTCCTCTCCGATCTGCATGACTCCCACGCCCTCCGTGACCGCAGACAGCTGGAAGCCGGCGATCGCAGCGGCAGGAGTGTTGATGCAGGGTAGCAGGCAGAGAATCATCTCCGGGCTTTCGGGGTCTTGTGGTGCAGGCAGCGGGTGTGGAGGGGATCGTCTTCCTTCTTCAAAAGCGAGCGGCGTCTGCAGGGCGTCGATCATGGCGTTCTCCATCCCCAACTGCATGCAATCCGTGCGCTGAGGAGGGAGAGCTCGCTGTCGGTGTCAAAACCGGCGGATCTCGGGTAGGGGGTCCCGATCTGTGCATCTTAGGCTGATGGTAACATAAAGCAAGGGACACAATGTTTACCCAGGTTCGGGCCCTCTCGATGGAGGTAAAACCCTACTTCCTGCTTGATTAATATTGATGATATGAGTAGTACAAGAGTAGATCTACCACGAGATCGTAGAGGCTAAACCCTAGAAGCTAGCCTATGATGATTATGGTTGTGATCGTGATCGGCCTTCTAAGGACCATCCTCTCCGGTTTATATAGACACCAGAGAGGGCTAGGGTTTACATGGAGTCGGTTACAAGGAAGGAAATATATTATCCGGATCGCCAAGCTTGTCTTCCACGCAAAGGAGAGTCCCATCCGGACATGGGACGGAATCTTGAGTCTTGTATCTTCACACTCCAATAGTCCGGACAAAGTATATAGTCCGGCTGTACGGATACCCCCTAATCCTAGACTCCCTCAGTAGCCCCTGAACCAGGCTTCAATGATGATGAGTCTGGTGCGCAGTCTTGTCTTCGGCATTGCAAGGCGGGTTCCATCTCTGAATACTCCAAAGTAATTATCGAACACTTGAATCGTGTTCGGATCTGCAAAAATGATCTTCACATACCATCATAGAGAGAATGATATTTCACAAATGCAATCTGCTGACAATTTTTTAGATAACGTGACATGTCGTTACGGTCGGGTCATTATTCGAACCGTTTTCCCATAACCAGCCAGAGCGCATATTGCGAGGCGGTTTCCTTGACACATCTTGTCAAAGCAGAGATCGTGTCCCTTATCACGGGATTCTCATCAATATGGGTATGGGTAACCCAACCGCGCCATCAATCGAGGCGCTTGGGAATGGCGATTCTCAACGGGCAAGTGGGGGGCGCACGCTTTCGTCGCCTCTATAAAGGGATAAGGGTTCCCCATTTTCACCCACGCCTTCTTCCTCCTTTTCTCACCCTTGCCTCCTCGAGCTCCAGCGCCCTAGCCCAAGTCTTCTCCGCACAGCTAAACATGCCCGGAGCAGGAGGCAAGTGGGTGGCCTCCACCGTGAAGGAGAAGCATATCGCGAATCTTTGGGCGGCCGGATACTTGGCCGCAGACATCGTGCACCGGCTACCGGACGTCGGGCAGGTCGTTCCAACTCCGGAACCTCACGAGAGGGTCGTGTTTGTTGCCCACTTCGTCCGTGGACTGGGATTTCCACTTCATCCCTTCTTCCGCAGGCTCATGTTCTACTATGGGCTAGATTTCCATGATCTAGCCCCGAATTTCATCCTCAGCATCTCAGCGTTTATCGTCGTGTGCGAGGCCTTCCTCCGCATCCAGCCTCACTTTGGCTTGTGGCTACAAATCTTCTGCGTGAAGCCGAAGATCGTGAGCGGCCAGCAAGCGGAGTGCGGAGGGGGCTATGGTGGGCAAGATGCCTAACGTCACCTGGCTTGACGGCTCCTTCGCGGAGACCGTGAAAGGGTGGCAATCGGGGTGGTTCTACATCACCGAGCCTCGTAGCGCCAACTGGGCGGCGGCCCAATTCGATCCGGAACCCCTCTGCTCACCTCACAGGAAAGGAAGGGCTGACACAGGCGAACTGCGAGCTGACGGACTCAAAACTGCATCAAAAATATGAAGGACAAGAACATCAAACTTGTCAGCGTGGTCGAGTCATGCTCGTCCATGGATTTTCCCGTGCCAAAGGCGGGTATTCAATGCGTGGGAGTATGTCGGCCGAACACGGGCGCTTTGAAAGCTCTCGACATAGCGCACAAAGCGCATTGAAGGTGCTATTCAAGGCCTCAAAGTACCTCCCCACATCCGAGAACGCGGACTTCATGCCCCCCGTCCGGTGAGTTTATGACTACCACGGATTCAGTTCTTCTAATATATTCATGGGGGAGTCTTAAGTCATTGTGTGTATTTGATCGAGGATTATGTGGAACACGGAGGCGGATTATTTGTCGGCTCCATTGCCGGAAGGTCAGCCGATGCTCTCTGACGGAGAAGCTAGTCCGGCGCCCTACAAGGCACTTAGGAAAAAGAAGGCCCCGGGGCCAGGAAGGGTCCCAGCGAGGGTCGTGCGGACTCCTCATCCGAGGATGATGAAGACAATCCTCCCGAGGAAGAAGAAGAAGAAGAAGAAGAAGAAGAAGAAGAAGAAGAAGAAGAAGAAGAAGAAGAAGAAGAAGAAGAAGAAGAAGAAGAAGAAGAGGTCGCCCCATCCGGAGAGGATGGGGGACCTAAGAAGGCGGACCAGGGGGCCGGAAAAGGCCCCCGGTGCAAGGCCGTCATACCCACGTCGTCTGAAGGCGACGAGGCAGATCCTCCAGAGGCGGAGGAAAACTCTGAAAGTTCTACCTCCCGCAATGGGGGAGAAGAAGAAAAGCCACCCGGAGGGGGAGACCAGGCGTCCAAGAAGGAAAGGCGTCCTGCGGAATACTCCACCACGGCCGCTCACGGTGATGAAGAGTGGTTGCCCGAGAAGCCCTAAGCGAGATCGTGAGTCTCGCACTCTATTTTACTTTAGCGTGACTTTGTTTCATAGTCTTGTTATAACGCCCGAACATATATGCAGTCCGGCCAGGTTCATCCAGTATCGTCCTCGGATGGGTCCTGAGTGCTTCACGATGAACTTCGCTCCGGCGGCCACTACTCCTCGGCTGCGGATGACGGGAGTGTTGTCCCAAAGGTTCCCAGTGGGGGAGGTGACTCAGAGGCACCCCAAGGAGGAATTCTAGAAGTCGAACAGCGGGTTCAAGATACCCGCGGATCATGTTGATGAGAGCCGCAGTAAGCCGGGCTCTCAGCCGAATACTGTTCCGGAACCTCAAATGGTTCCAGACTTAGGCGGGCAGCCCCTCGTTAGGGAGGCGAGCCTTCCGTGCGAAGACTTCCGTTATGCACGAGGAGTCGGTTATACTGCTGGAGCGCTTGCGGCGCTTCCATGGATGAAAACACCGTACTCTTATGAGTGCGGTGATTGAAAGGTTTTGTCCGCCAAAAGCGGGCTAACCGAAGCCTGCACCAGCCTCCTAACAGGCTTTGAGGTAAGTAATAAAAATGTGTGAGATTACCACCCGATAGGTAGTAGCCCCTGATACTCTTTTGGTGTTCGGAAAGAAAAGCCAAGCGGAGGTCGATTATAATCTCTGAGGAGCCTAATAGTAAGTCTTTATGAATAAGCGGTTGTGCTGCTTGCTTGCATTCTTGTCCGCTTGCCGAGGTCGCGAGGACTAAAGCAGGACTGGAGCGGTAGCGAGGAGAGTTCGACCTCACGAAGAGGCAGCTCGAAGAGGGCAAAGGTGAGTAATTCCCCGCTCTCATATAATGACGAATAGGCAAAATTGATTATTCTAACGACAAAAGTCGTGACTTTGTAACAAGGGCCACCACCGAAGTGGCGTCTCTAAAGAGAGCGTTGTCCGAGGCTGAGGACAAGGCAGCTCTGGAGCGCAAGGAGCGCGAGAAGCAAGATGCTAGAGTGGGCGAGGTACAGCAAGAGCTCTAGGAGCTCGGCAAAAAGTTCGAGTCCTTGGAGCATGATCTTAAGATGAAAGAGACTGAGCTTGCGAAGGCCCTTGTTAGTGTGAAAGATGCCAAGACTGAAGCCGAAAAGGCACAGCTCGAAATCCAGGCGGCCAAGAAGATAGCGGCGGGTAAGACATTCTTTATGCAAAGCAAACATGTGGAGGAGGCGTTTCTTTTACTTACCAGAATTCGGAGCTCTCCAGGGGCATTCGCAGATCTGCAACGCAGCGTATCAGATGCCGCGGAGTTCTACCGTGCCAAGGAGGGGAGCTCCACGGAGAAGTTGTTCTGGTCCCAGTATGCTGGGGCCGAACACCCAATGCCTCTGAGTGACCAACTGAAGCAGTTGGTAGTGAAGGAAATATGCCCTAGAGGCAATAATAAAGTTATTATTTATTTCCTCATATCATGATAAATGTTTATTATTCATGCTATATTTGTATTAACCGGAAACATGATACATGTGTGAATACATAGACAAACTTAAAGTCACTAGTATGCCTCTACTTGACTAGCTAATTAATCAAAGATGGTTATGTTTCCTAACCATAGACATGTGTTGTCATTTGATTAACGGGATCACATCATTAGGAGAATGATGTGATTGACATGACCCATTCCGTTAGCTTAGCACTTGATCGTTTAGTATGTTGCTATTGCTTTCTTCATAACTTATACATGTTCCTACAACTATGAGAATATGCAACTCCCGTTTACCGGAGGAACACTTTGTGTGCTACCAAACATCACAACGTAACTCGGTGATTATAAAGGAGCTCTACAGGTGTCTCCAAAGGTACATGTTGAGTTGGCGTATTTCGAGATTAGGTTTTGTCACTCTGATTGTTGGAGAGGTATCTCTGGGCCCTCTCGGTAATGCACATCACTATAAGCCTTGCAAGCAATGTAGCTAATGAGTTAGTTCGGAATGATGCATTACGTAACGAGTAAAGAGACTTGCGATAGCGAGATTGAACTAGGTATTGGATACCGACGATCGAATCTCGGGCAAGTAACATACCGATGACAAAGGGAACAATGTATGTTGTTATGTGGTTTGACCGATAAAGATCTTCGTAGAATATGTAGGAGCCAATATGATCATCCAGGTTCCGCTATTGCTTATTGACCGGAAACAGTTCTAGGTCATGTCTACATTGTTCTCGAACCCGTAGGGTCCGCACGCTTAACGTTACGATGACAGTTTTATTATGAGTTTATAGTTTTTGATGTACCGAAGTTTGTTTGGTGTCCCAGATGTGATTACGGACATAACGAGGAGTCTCGAAATGGTCGAGACTTGAAGATTGATATATTGGACGACTATATTCGGACACCGGAATGGTTCCGGAAGTTATCGGATATATACCGGAGTACCGGGGTTACGAAACCCCCGGAGGTTAATGGGCCTCATTGGCCCAAGAGGAGGAAGAGGAGGCGCGCCAAGGGGCAGCCGCCTCCCCTCCCCCAAGTCCGAATTGGACAAGGAGGGGGGCGGCGCCCCCCTTTCCTTTCCCCCTCTCTCTCTCCTTCCCTCTCCTCTCCTACTCCAACAAGGAAGGGAGGGAGTCCTACTCCTGGTGGGAGTAGGACTCCTCCTGGCGCGCCTCCTCCTGGCTGGCCAAACCTCCCCCCTTTGCTCCTTTATATACGGGGGCAGGGGGGCACCCTAGAGACACAACAATTGATCCTTGAGATCTCTTAGCCGTGTGCGGTGCCCCTCTCCACCATAGTTCTCCTCGATAATATTGTAGCGGTGCTTAGGCGAAGCCTGCGACGATAGAACATCAAGATCGTCCCACGCTTCGTCGTCTTGTGGAACTCATCCCCGACAATTTGCTGGATCGGAGTCTGGGGATCGTCATCGAGTTGAACGTGTGCTAAAACTCGGAGGTGCCATAGTTTCGGTGCTTGATCGGTTGGGCCATGAAGACATACGACTACATCAACCGTGTTGTTGTAATGTTTCCGCTTTCGGTCTACGAGGGTACATGGACAACACTCTCCCCTCTCGTTGCTGTGCATCACCATGATCGTGTGCGCAGGAATTTTTTTGGAATTACTATGTTCCCCAACAGTGGCATCCGAGCCAGGTTTTATGCGTAGATGTTATATGCACGAGTAGAACACAAGTGAGTTGTGGGCGATACAAGTCATACTGCTTACCAGCATGCCATACTTTGGTTGGCGGTATTGTTGGATGAAGCGGCCGGACCGACATTACGCGTGCGCTTACGAGAGACCGGTTCTCCGGCGTGCTTTGCACAGAGGTGGCTAGCGGGTGACAGTTTCTCCAACTTTAGTTGAACCGAGTGTGGCTACGCCCGGTCCTTGCGAAGGTTAAAACAGCACTAACTTGACGAACTATCGTTGTGGTTTTGATGTGTAGGTAAAACGGTTCTTGCTAAGCCCGTAGCAGCCACGTAAAACTTGCAACAACAAAGTAGAGGGCGTCTAACTTGTTTTTGCAGGGCATGTTGTGATGTGATATGGTCAAGACGTGATGCTATGTTTTATTGTATGAGATGATCATGTTTTGTAACCGAGTTATCGGCAATGGCGAGAGCCATATGGTTGTCGCTTTATTGTATGCAATGCAATGCATACGTAATGCTTTACTTTATCACTAAGCGGTAGCGATAGTCGTAGAAGCATAAGATTGGCGAGGCGACAACGATGCTATGATGGAGATCAAGGTGTCGGCGCCGGTGACGATCGTGATCACGACGGTGCTTGGAGATGGAATCACAAGCACAAGATGATGATGGCCATATCATATCACTTATATTGATTGCAAGTGATGTTTATCCTTTATGCATCTTATCTTGCTTTGATTGACGGTAGCATTTTAAGATGATCTCTCACTAATTATCAAGAAGTGTTCTCCACAGTATGGACCGTTCGAAAGTTCTTCGTCTTTGAGACACCACGTGATGATCGGGTGTGATAGGCTCTACGTTCAAATACAACGGGTGCAAAACAGTTGCACACGCGAATACTTAGGTTAAACTTGACGAGCCTAGCATATCAGATATGGCCTCGGAACACGGAGACCGAAGGTCGAGCGTGAATCATATAGTAGATATGATCAACATAGTGATGTTCACCATTGAAACTACTCCATCTCACGTGATGATCGGACATGGTTTAGTTGATTTGGATCACGTGATCACTTAGATGACTAGAGAGATGTCTGTCTAAGTGGGAGTTCTTAAGTAATATGATTAATTGAACTTAAATTTATCATGAACTTAGTACTGATAGTATTTTGCTTGTCTATGTTTGTTGTAGATAGATGGTTCGTCTTTGTTGTTCCGTTGAATTTTAATGCGTTCCTTGAGAAGCTAAGTTGAAAGATGATGGTCGAAACTACGGACTGGGTCCGTAACGAGGATTATCCTCATTGCTGCACGTAAGAATTACGTCTGGAAGCACCGCTGGGTGCGAACCTGCTGCGAGATGCAACTAACGACGTTAAGAACGTCTGGCGAGCAAAGCTGATGACTACTCAATAGTTCGATGTGCCATGCTTTACGGTTTAGAACCGGGTCTTCAACGACGTTTTGAGCGTCATGGAGCATATGAGATGTTCAGGAGTTGAAGTTAATATTTCAAGAAAATGCCGGATTGAGAGATATGAAGTCTCCAATAAGTTATATATCTGTAAGATGGAGGAGAATAGTTATGTCGGTGAACATATACTCAAAATGTGGGTATAATAATCACTTGATTCAAGCTGGAGTTAATCTTCACGATGATAGTGTCATTGATGAAATTCTTCAATCACGCCACCAAGCTACAAGAGCTTCGTGATGAACTACAATATGCAAGGGATGGACAAGACTATTCCGAGCTCTTCGCAATGCTAAAGGCTGCGGAGGTAGAAATCAAGAAGGAGCATCAAGTGTTGATGGTCAATAAGACCACCAGTTTCAAGAAGAAGGGCAAAGGGAAGAAGAAGGGAACTTCAAGAAGAACGGCAAGCAAGTTGCTGCTCGGGAGAAGAAACCCAAGTCTGGACCTAAGCACAAACTGAGTGCTTCTACTACAAGCGGTGGACCTTTGGGCGGAACTGCCCCAAGTATTTGGCGGATAAGAAGGATGGCAAGGTGAACAAAGGTATATGTGATATACATGTTATTGATGTGTACCTTACTAATGCTCGCATGATAGCACCTAGGTATTTGATCTGGTTACTTGCTAATATTTGCAACTCGAAGCAGGGACTACGGATTAAGCAAAGATTGGCTAAGGGCGAGGTGACGATCTGGCGTGGGAAATGGTTCCAAAGTCGATGTGATCGCGATCGGCACGCTACCTCTACATATACCATCGGGATTAGTTTTAGACCTAAATAATTGTTATTTGGTGCCAGCGTTAAGCATGAACATCATATCTGGATCTTGTTTGATGCGAGACGGTTATTCATTTGAGAATAATGGTTGTTCTATTTATATGAGTAATATCTTTTATGGTCATGCACCCTTGAAGAGTGGTCTATTTTTATTGAATCTCGATAGTAGTGATACACATATTCATAATGTTGAAGCCAAAAGATGCAGAGTTGATAATGATAGTGCAACTTATTTGTGGCACTGTCGTTTAGGTCATATCGGTATAAAATGCATGAAGAAACTCCATACTGATGGACTTCTGGAATCACTTGGTACATGCGAACCCTCCCTCATGGGCAAGATGACTAAAACGCCGTTCTCCGGAACTATGGAGCGAGCAACTGATTTATTGGAAATCATACATCTTGATGTATGTGGTCCAATGAATATTGAGGCTCATGGCGGTATCGTTATTTTCTCACCTTCACAGATGATTTGAGCAGATATGGGTATATCTACTTAATGAAACACAAGTCTGAAACATTTGAAAAGTTCAAAGAATTTCAGAGTGAAGTGGAAAATCATCGTAACAAGAAAATAAAATTTCTATGATCTAATCGTGGAGGAGAATATTTGAGTTACGAGTTTGGTTTACATTTGAAGGAATGCGGAATAGTTTCGCAACTCACGCCACCCGGAGCACCACAACGAAATGGTGTGTCCAACGTCGTAATCATACTTTACTAGATATAGTGCGATCTATGATGTCTCTTACTGATTTACTGCTATCGTTTTGGGGTTATGCTTTAGAGACGGCCGCATTCACGTTAAATAGGGCACCATCAAAATCCGTTGAGACGACGCCTTATGAACTATGGTTTGGCAAGAAACCAAAGTTGTCGTTTCTTAAAGTTTGGGGCTGTGATGCTTATGTGAAGAAACTTCAACCAGATAAGCTCGAACCCAAATCGGAGAAATGTTTCTTCATAGGATACCCAAAAGAGACTATTGGGTACACCTTCTATCACAGATCTGAGGGCAAGATATTTGTTGCTAAATTCGGATCCTTTCTAGAGAAGGAGTTTCTCTCGAAAGAAGTGAGTGGGAGGAAAGTAGAACTTGATGAGGTAACTGTACCTGCTCCCTTATTAGAAAATAGTTCATCACAAGAACCGATTCCTATGACAACTGCACCAATCAGTGAGGAAGCTAATGATACTGATCATGAAACTTCAGATCAAGTTACTACCGAACTTCGTAGGTCTACTAGAGTAAGATCCGCACCATAGTGGTACGGTAATCCTATTCTGGAAGTCATGCTACTTGACCATGGCGAACCCACGAACTATGAGGAAGCGATGATGAGCCCAGATTCCGCAAAATGGCTTGAGGCCATGAAATCTGAGATGGGATCCATGTATGAGAACAAAGTATGGACTTTGGTTGACTTGCTCGATGATCGGCAAGCCATAGAAAATAAATGGATCTTCAAGAAGAAGACTGACGTTGATGGTAATGTAACTGTCTACAAAGCTCGACTTGTTGCGAAAGGTTTTCGACAAGTTCAAGGGGTTGACTACGATGAGACTTTCTCACCCGTAGCGATGCTTAAGTCTGTCCGAATCATGTTAGCAATTGCCGCATTTTATGATTATGAAATTTGGCAAATGGATGTCAAAACTGCATTCCTGAATGGATTTACGGAAGAAGAGTTGTATATGATGCAACCGTAAGGTTTAAATCGATCCAAAAGGTGCTAACAAAGTGTGCAAGCTCCAGCGATCCATTTATGGACTGGTGCAAGCCTCTCGGAGTTGGAATAAACACTTTGATAGTGTGATCAAAGCATATGGTTTTATACAGACTTTTGGAGAAGCCTGTATTTACAAGAAAGTGAGTGGGAGCTCTGTAGCATTTCTGATATTATATGTAGATGACATATTGTTAATTGGAAATGATATAGAATTTTTGGATGGCATAAAGGGATACTTGAATAAAAGTTTTTCAATGAAAGACCTCGGTGAAGATGCTTACATATTGGGCATCAAGATCTATAGAGATAGATCAAGACGCTTAATTGGACTTTCACAAAGCACATACCTTGATAAAGTTTTGAAGAAGTTCAAAATGGATCGAGCAAAGAAAGGGTTCTTTCCTGTATTACAAGGTGTGAAGTTGAGTCAGACTCAATGCCCGACCACGATGAAGATAGAGAAAATGAAAGATGTTCCTATGCTTTAACCATAGGCTCTATCATGTATGCAATGTTGTGTACGGACTGGCGTGTGCTTAGCGATAAGCTTGGCGGGGAGGTACCAAAGTAATCCAGGAGTGGATCACTGGACAGCGGTCAAGAATATCCTGAAATACCTTAAAAGGACTAAGGATATGCTTCTCGTTTATGGAGGTGACAAAGAGCTAGTCGTAAATGGTTACGTCGATGCAAGCTTTGACACTGATCCGGATGATTCTAAATCGCAAACCGGATACGTGTTTATATTGAACGGTGGAGCTGTCAGTTGGTGCAGTTCTAAACAAAGCGTCGTGGCGGGATCTACATGCGAAGCGGAGTACATAGATGCTTCGGAAGCAGCAAATGAAGGAGTCTGGATGAAAGAGTTCATTACCGATCTAGGTGTCATACCTAGTGCATCGGGACCAATGAAGATCTTCTGTGACAATACTGGTGCAATTGCCTTGGCAAAGGAATCCAGATTTCACAAGAGGACCAAGCACATCAAGAGACGCTTCAATTCCATCCGGGGCCAAGTCTAGGTGGGAGACATAGAGATTTGCAAGATACATACGGATCTGAATGTTGCAGACCCGTTGACTAAGCCTCTTCCACGAGCAAAACATGATCAGCACCAAGACTCCATGGGTGTTAGAATCATTACTATGTAATCTAGATTATTGACTCTAGTGCAAGTGGGAGACTGAAGGAAATATGCCCTAGTGGCAATAATAAAGTTATTATTTATTTCCTCATATCATGATAAATGTTTATTATTCATGCTATAATTGTATTAACCGGAAACATGATACATGTGTGAATACATAGACAAACTTGAAGTCACTAGTATGCCTCTACTTGACTAGCTAATTAATCAAAGATGGTTATGTTTCCTAACCATAGACATGTGTTGTCATTTGATTAACGGGATCACAACATTAGGAGAATGATGTGATTGACATGACCCATTCCGTTAGCTTAGCACTTGATCGTTTAGTATGTTGCTATTGCTTTCTTCATGACTTATACATGTTCCTACAACTATGAGATTATGCAACTCCCGTTTACCGGAGGAACACTTTGTGTGCTACCAAACGTCACAACGTAACTGGGTGATTATAAAGGAGCTCTACAGGTGTCTCCAAAGGTACATGTTGAGTTGGCGTATTTCGAGATTAGGTTTTGTCACTCCGATTGTCGGAGAGGTATCTCTGGGCCCTCTCGGTAATGCACATAATTATAAGCCTTGCAAGCAATGTAGCTAATGAGTTAGTTACGGAATGATGCATTACGTAACGAGTAAAGAGACTTGCCGGTAACGAGATTGAACTAGGTATTGGATACCGACGATCGAATCTCGGGCAAGTAACATACCGATGACAAAGGGAACAATGTGTGTTGTTATGCGGTTTGACCGATAAAGATCTTCGTAGAATATGTAGGAGCCAATATGAGCATCCAGGTTCCGCTATTGGTTATTGAACGGAAACAGTTCTAGGTCATGTCTACATTGTTCTCAAACCCGTAGGGTCCGCACGCTTAACGTTATGATGACAGTTTTATTATGAGTTTATAGTTTTTTATGTACCGAAGTTTGTTCGGTGTCCCGGATATGATTACGGACATAACAAGGAGTCTCGAAATGGTCGAGACATGAAGATTGATATATTGGACGACTATATTCGTACACCGGAATGGTTCCGGAAGTTATCGAATATATCTTAGAGTACCGGGGGGTACTGGAACCCCGGAGGTTAATGGGCCTCATGGGCCCAAGAGGAGGAAGAGAGGCGGCCAAGGGCAGCCGCCCTCCCCACCCCCCCAATTCGAATTGGACAAGGAGGCGCCCCCCCTTTCCTTTCCCCTCTCTCCTTCCCTCTCCTCTCCTACTCCAACAAGGAAGGGAGGGAGTCCTACTCCGGTGGGAGTAGGACTCCTCCTGGCGCGCCTCCTCCTGGCGGCCGCACCTCCCCCCTTGCTCCTTTATATCTGAGGGCAAGGGGCACCCTAGAGACACAACAATTGATCCTTGAGATCTCTTAGCGTGTCTGGTGCCCTCTCCACCATAGTTCTCCTCGATAATATTGTAGCGGTGCTTAGGCGAAGCCCTGCGACGATAGAACATCAAGATCGTCACCACGCCGTCGTCTTGTGGAACTCATCCCGACACTTTCTGGATCGGTCCGGGATCGTCATCGAGCTGAGCGTGTGCTAAAACTTCGGAAGTGTCGTAGTTTGATTGCTTGATCGGTCGGGCCGTGAAGACATCGACTACATCAACAGCGTTTTATAACGCTTCGCTTTTGGTCTCGAGGGTACATGGACAACACTCTCCCCTCTCGTTGCTGTGCATCACCATGATCTTGCGTGTGCGTAGGAAATTTTTTGAAATTACTACGTTCCCCAACAGGTAGAACTCCACAGCGCGGGCGAAGTGGCTATGAAAGATTTCATAGTCCGGATGTGGCCTGGTGAGCCCTTGCCCACTAGCTACTTCGGCCTGATCAAGCGTATGATGGATGCATGTCCGCGGCTTGAAGTTATCAAGCGATCCGTTTGCATTAAGGGTGCCCGCCGGGCCTTTGCCCGCGAAGGTGCATTGGGGCAAGCTGGATGCGGAGAAGCTGGTGAAGGACGGGCAGCCGGAGGGCAAGGCGCATCGCTATCCCGAGAAATATTACGATGGCGTTATGAAGGGCGCTCGTCTCGTGGCCGATGAATGTACCAAGGATACAATCCTTGAGTAAATGTACCTTTGTCGTTGTTGTAATATATAAAAACGAAGTTACTTGCGCTATGTAGCGCTGTTTGATTTAAAATATTACCTTCTGTGCGGCTGTTTATAGGATTCTAAAAGTAGGCCAGTCGTCGGCTTCCGCCCCCACGTAACTAGTACAGGGGTGTTCCTGTAAAAACCCGGATACTCTTTATACAAATTTTTTGTCCCTTAAGGAGGTATCCGGCGCAGCGAACAAGGCAATCGGACTATGCGACTTTATAACTTTCACTTAGCCATAGAAGTCTACAATTTTAAATTTCGGCGAAGCCCCTAGAATTTGGAGGGCCAAATTGGGGCGCTATATACGCCTAAATCGGACGAGGCCGATTCCTCGCCCAAGCAGAAAAAAACTTTAAGGATTTTAAGACCTCTCGAACAGCGACCAGCTCTCGCCGCATCATGCCGGTCAGTTTTCGGATTTCTCTACTGAGGTGCTCGTCCGGAAGAACCGGGACACAATCGCAGTAGTTCTCCTGCGCTACCTTAGCCGATATAACGAGCGTAAGGTACCAAAACAAGGGCAGGCAAACCCAACTATTGACCCAAGGCGTGATTGAAGCTGATGCATATAGTGCTATAAGTTCGGGTGCCGCATTTGTTGAAAGTGTTGGACTTGTTTGGCGCATTATGGGGCACCATAAAAAGCCCTGCCAACCGATCGTACCAAGGTGTATGGATGCAATATTAAATAAACATTTGTAAGAAAAATGCGCAAATAGGAAGAGTAAGCTGACGCTATATATTGTCTCCCATTGATGAATAATACGTTTAAGCGTATCTTTACAATGGTTGCGTTTAAGCAGAGGTAAATAGGACTATTTAACATGTCCTATCCAAGGGCAGGCTGCATGCAGGTATGTAAAACAGGTATAATGATCATGAACAGATTCCACCTGGGTATTTCCTTTTGTGCGCAAAGCCTGTTTCCTCCTTGGTTTTCTCTCCTGTGTAAGTCCGACAATCCGGCTCTCCTGAAGAGTCTGCCCTAAAGCAGTGTCCTGAAAGATAAAAATCTGGGGTTATGAAGGTATGTTGCGGTTATACCGCACTGTTGACTGAGTCACTGCTGCGCCTCCGCCTATGCCCATGGTATTTTGAGTGTGTAATTGTGTACGCGTGGCACGAATGCTGCTTTGCTGGGGCTTGAGCGGAGGCCGGACTGCTAGTCGCGCTCTTGGCGTGCCTGGTGATCCTGCTGCGGGGTGCTCCGGACTCGCTTTATGGTGCTCGATGTTGTCGTCGCCGGATTGGTGGTTTGTCGGAGGAGGCTGCATTGTACTTCCACCGCGAGGGCTGCAGTATGCTCTTCTGTACGGAGAGAGCGGTCCATGTTCCTGTTGACTGTTATGACCCCGCGCGGTCCTGGCATCTTGAGCTTGAGGTATGCATAATGTGGTACCGCATTGAATCTAGCGAATGCGGTTCGTCCAAGCAGTGCGTGATAACCACTACGGAAAGGGACGATATCAAAGATTAACTCTTCGCTTTGGAAGTTATCAGGAGATCCGAAGACCACTTCCAATGTTATAGAGCCCGTGCAGCGGGCCTCTACTCCAGGAATTACACCTTTAAAGGTGGTTTTGGCGGGCTTGATCCTTGAAGGGTCAATGCCCATTTTGCGCACTGTGTCCTGATAAAGCAGGTTCATGTTGCTGCCACCGTCCATGAGGACTCGAGTGAGGTGGAATCCATCAATGATTGGGTCTAGGACCAATGCGGCTGAGCCGCTGTGACGGATGCTAGTAGGGTGATCCTTACGATCAAAGGTGATCGGACAAGCAGACCATGGGTTGAATTTGGGGGCGACTGGCTCCATCGCATAGACGTCCCGTAGTGCTCGCTTCCTTTCCCGCTTGGGAATGTGGGTGGCGTAGATCATGTTGAACGTTTTCACCTGGGGAGGAAATTTCTTCTGTCCCCCCGTGTTCGGACGCCTGGGCTCTTCGTTGTCGTCGCTGTGCAGCCCCTTGTCCTTGTTTTCAGCGTTTATTTTACCGGCCTGTTTGAACACCCAACAGTCTCTATTAGTGTGGTTGGCTGGCCTGTCCGGGGTGCCATGAATTTGGCACAGCGTTCGATATCTGCGGTCCAGGTGGGGCGGTCCTGATTGTTTCTTTTGAACGGCTTCTTCCGCTGACCGGACTTGGAACCGCTGAATCCGGCGTTGACTGTCGTGTCTTCAGTGTTGTAGCCGTTGTTCCATCGCTTATGTTTGTTGTGCCATGGCTTGCCGTTATTGTCACGGACATCCGAAGTGCCAGAATGTGGCGTAGTCTTTCTGCGAGCCAACCAGCTGTCTCGCCAGCATAAAAGCGGGTCATTAGCGTCGCGAGGCCGCCATGGACTTTGGTTTTCCTGGCGAGGTGTCGGGCGAGCCACTAAATCACGGATATTATGCTTAAAGGCCGCCAGGGCTTCGGCGTCCGGACAGTCGACTATTTGGTTCTTTTTAGTTAGGAACCGAGTCCAGAATTTCCTGGCTGATTCTCCGGGCTGTTGAGTAATGTGGCTCAAGTCATCAGCATCCGGTGGTCGCACATATGTGCCCTAGAAGTTGTCGAGGAACGCGTCTTCCAGGTTTTCCCAACTGCCAATGGAATTTGCGGGCAGGCTGTTTAGCCAGTGCCGGGCGGGTCCTTTGAGCTTAAGGGGAAGGTACTTGATGGCGTGTAGATCGTCTCCGCGGGCCATGTGAATGTGGAGAAGGAAATCTTCGATCCATATTGCAGGGTCTATTGTGCCATCGTATGATTCGATGTTTACGGGTTTGAACCCTACGAAATTCATGATCCATCACTTCGTCGATGAAGCGAGAGGGTGTCTGGTGCCTCTGTGCCAGGCGATGTGGCTACGCAGTTCGAATTGCTCTGGGTGGCTGTATTCGGCCCGGCCGGACTTGTTGATAGTGTATCCGGCGTGACGGTCATCGTCGCGTGTTGGGGCGCGCCCCTGCAATCCGTAGATCGATCTTGGTTGTCCTGCTTTGTTTTCCAGTATATCGTGCAGGTCTTGCCTATTACCCCGGGCCGTAGTGTATTGGCGTGGGGGTGCAGGCTGGTGTTCGGGCTGATACGCCGTTTTATCCCGGCCACGACGTGGCCGGTCAGCCGTGTGGCGGTCGAGTCCATATTCCTCGGCTGCCAGGACTTCAGTCCATCTATCTGTGAGCAGGTCTTGATCAGTTTGGAGTTGCTGCTACTTCTTTTTCAGGCTCCTCGCATTTGCCATAAACCGACGCTTGAAGCACTCCTGCTCGACGGGATCCTCAGGCACGCCGAACTCGTCATCATCGAGGCTGATCTCATCTTCGGAGGGGGGGCATGTAGCTGTCCTCCTCCGGATATCCATCTGTGGCCTGTTCGTCTGGGTTGACCTGCCCGTCTTCCTACTCGGCCTGTTCGAAGGCAGGCTGATCAGGGTTGTATTCCTCTTCGGCATCATCCGGATTGTTTTCGTCTCCTGGGCCGGTATTGTTGTGGCGGGGCTTGGAGCAGCGTCGACGACGTCCATGCTTTGCTTTTCTCCCAGAGGAGTTATCCTTCGTTGCCTCATCGCCGTTGGTTTCCTTGAGTGTCCACCATATATATATATATATATATATATATATATATATATATATATATATATATATATATATATATATATATATATATATATATATATATATATATATATATATATATATATATATGAGAGGTAGCTGTCCACCGCCTGTGCGTGGTGGTTCTATTCTTCTCCTGCATCGTCGTCCATACCGTCGACGTCTTTGGAGTCGAAATCAAGCACGTCGGTTAGATCATCGACCGTGGCAATGAAGTGGGTGGGGGGTGGGCCACGAATTCCTTCGTCGCCTGCTTCCCACTCGAGTCGGACATAGTTCGGCCGAGAGTCTCCTGACAAAGAGAGAGACTTTAACGAGTTCAGCACGTCGCCAAAGGGCGGGTGCTGGAAGATATCCACGGCGGTGAACTCCATTACAGGGGCCCAACCAGGTTCGGCGGGCTCAGGAGAGCGCGGAGTGGAACCTACAGCCGGGTTCGAGTCCGGGGGTCCGGTGTCACATGCTTCTTTGGGGGCGAGGCCTGTGTTCGGCTCTACCGCTGATGAGTGTGCGGCCTGCGGGACGGGGTCCATCCCTCCGTCCTTAGGCAACGCGGTCTGCTCCGGATTTAGGTCCGGATCTGTCGCAGGGATGACATCCCGAGCATTGTCCTACAGCAGGTCTAAGTCGTGCTCATTGTGACCGTCCGGCGCTCCTGGCACAGGCCCGAATCCATTGAAGATCAAGTCTCCGCGGATATCAGCCGTGTAGTTCAGGTTTCGAACCTGATCCGGTGGCTCGAGGCGTGGCTGTCGATCTGCTCCGGATGGCTGCAGCGAATTGGCCCGAATCTGCGGCCGCCAAACACGAAGATCTGTCCGGGGAGAAAAGTCTCACCCTGGACCGTGTTGTTGACGATGATTGAAGGAGCCATCGAGCCTTGCAGCGGCGACACAGAGGAACTCTCAATGAAAGCACCAATGTCGGTGTCAAAACCGGCGGATCTCGGGTAGGGGGTCACGATCTGTGCGTCTTAGGTTGATGGTAACAGAAAGCAAGGGACACAATGTTTACCCAGGTTCGGGCCCTCTCGATGGAGGTAAAACCCTACTTCCTGCTTGATTAATATTGATGATATGAGTAGTACAAGAGTAGATCTACCACGAGATCGTAGAGGCTAAACCCTAGAAGCTAGCCTATGATGATTATGGTTGTGATCGTGATCGGCCTTCTAAGGACCATCCTCTCCGGTTTATATAGACACCGGAGAGGGCTAGGGTTTACATGGAGTCGGTTACAAGGAAGGAAATATATTATCCGGATCGCCAAGCTTGTCTTCCACGCAAAGGAGAGTCCCATCCGGACACGGGACAGAATCTTGAGTCTTGTATCTTCACGCTCCAATAGTCCGGACAAAGTATATAGTCCGGCTGTCCGGATACCCCCTAATCCTGGACTCCCTCACTCGCGGCCAGAGTCAGAGAACCTGAAGAAGCGGGCCACTGGATCTTCCTCAGCGGCGACTGGCGGGGGAGAGGCGGAGCGGAGGGGCAGAGGCGGTGTCGCACGCAGAGGGGGCGGAACAACGTCTGGGGCCGCCGAGACGTGGCCGCGGCTCTGAAATCTGCGGTGCCTTCTCACGGGTGTACGGCTGCGGCATCGATGGGCGCCGTCTACGACGTCCGCCTTTCTCCCCTTGGCGTGGCACCCGCCCCCGAGCAGGCGGTCCTGCCAGGAGCGCCCCGAGCCGCCGCTGTTGTCGCCGTCCTCCTGGTCGCGCCTTGAGGACCCAAGGATGGGGCCGCCGCAGCCCGCGGCCGGAGCACGCAGCGCCGAGCGGCGGCCTGGACCTTGGCCATCTTTGACGCGGGCCACCCACGTGCCCGGCTCGACACGCGGCATGGGGCTATCATCGTTTGAGGAGGAGGAGGGCAGCCCGCTCTGGCCGGAGTGCGACGAACGCGGCGAGAGCGGGGTCCAGTCCTCCACCAGGTCGACGTGCACCAGGAGATCGTAACGGTGCACTCCTGGTGGTGGGGGACGCGGCGGTCCAGCGGAGCGAAGCCGACCACCTCGTCGACACGGCCGGCGCCGCGCTTGAGCACCCATAGAGCGCGCCTCGTCGGGATATGGGCCACATCCCAAACCCAGAGCCAGCAGGCGAAGTGCTTGGTGTGGCCCGCTCCAGCGTACGCGAGTCCAGGCGGTCGATACGACCAAAGTCGCCGAACGCCTCCTCCGCCCCCTCCAGGGACCAGAGCTGCATGGGAAGCTCTTTGATGACGACACGCACGTGCAGGTTCAGCTTGAGGATCGCCGTGTGATCGTCTTCATGCCAGGCTCGGACGAAGTACTTGCTGTCGTCGACCTTGAGCATGCCGCACCGCGTCGTCCCGGTGCGCGGGGAGGTCGAAGTGGACGAGGAAGGCCTCCGGGTGGTGCGCGGTGACGCGGAGCAGGTGGGCAGGGGTGCTGAGCTGCTCGAAGATGGCCTTGCCGACTGCCATCGGGTTGGTGGAGTGGCGTCGGTCAGCCGCGGTGAGCGTGACAGCGTGCTGGCGCAGGATGAACTCGTCGCGCTCGATGGCCGGAGTCGCCATGATCACCTTGTTGCTAGAGCGAGGCCGCCGCGCGGGGTCGCAGTGCAGCAGACGGTCCATCGGCGGCGGCGACGGCGCCGGCGAGAAGCGCAGGCGATCGCGCACGGGGATCCGAGGAGGCTGCGGCCCCAACCTGGCACGGGCGGAGCCGCCTGGACCCCCGTTCCTTGGATTCTGAGGACACTCTTTGCCGAAGTGCCCTGCTCGCTTGCAGATGATGCAACGCAGCGGATCTCTGCAATCGGCGCGGCGGTGGAGTTTGCTGAGGCAGCGGAAGCATTTGCCCCTGAACTGGCTAAAAAAGGCCTCGCGACTGCCAACCGCATTGAAGGCCCAGCGACGGTCCGAGCGGTGCTCAGGGCGGCGCCGCGCATGGACCGACGCGGGAGAGAGCGCCTTCCGGTTTTTCCTCGAGGAGACCACCGTCCATCCCCCGCCATCACCCGCTGTCCGGCTCGAAATGGAATGGCTGACCTGGGGGGAAGGACATACCACCATGAACTTGAGGCGGCCGTCCTCCTTCAGGGGGATTCACTCAGATCCGCTGGTCCGAGACGCGCCCCCGCCCAGGGTTGGCCATCCCTCCGCAGGATTCGCGGCGTCGAGGCCGGATCTGACGCGGACGTCGTTGACGCAACGGATCCAGGAGAGGGGGGCTGAGAGGGACCGCCGGACCGAGGGGCGCCGCCAGAGGAAGGTGAGCAGCACCAGGAGGGGCTCACCCTTGAGCGGGGGGCGGGGGAGCGAGCCATGCGGCCGGGTTTGGTGGCCGACGGGGCTGGAGCGGCCAGCGGCGGGAGAGGGAACGTGGCTAACCTAGAGCGGCCTCCGCTACTCAAGATTCTTTGCTCTGACTTTCTTTTTGGAATAGTTTTGTGGACTTGAAACCTGGGAAGATCATCTTTACTTCTTCTCTCAAGTGGTTCATCATTCCCAACTCTCTTCCAAGATCATGACATTTCCATTCTATCCCGACCCCAATCTTTATTTCTTGGGAATATTATTTTTTCTATTAAAGGAATAACCCTGTCTGACTTAGGTTGTGAAGCAACCTATATTTCTGTCTTACACAAAATTCTCATAATTTTTTGGGATTATATCTTCCACAAATATGTCAAAATATTTCCTTGCCTAGTTCAAAAGTAATTCAGGAATATTCATTCTTCCATTTTGTCCCGTGGCAGTTTGTGAAGGAAGTGCTATTTATCTTTTCTTGTTTGACCTCAAACTTTTTTAGCACTCTTTCATATCCAAATAATTTTCTCGTGCCAAAATTCAGCTCCATTTTCCTAGCCATTGTGAAGACCATTGCAAATTTGAGAAGTACCATTTGCCTAGCCTATCCAAAGTTTGTGTCCATAGGCGTTGGCAGGAGCAGTGATCGCTGCTCGCTAATTAATCCAGGCACTGGCGCTGCGATGCGGTGTAGGCGTACATGTCACTCTACGTCCAAATTTTTAGTAGTCTTAATCATCGCTAGCAATGCAAGAGCAAGACACAATTAATACCAGGAGAGCAGGACAGCGTATGATGCGTGCTCGTGGTTCGTTCGGAAAGGCAATGCGTGATCTCGCAGATTTGGCAAGCACTGGTGGAAAAACAGGCTTCCGTCCAGCCCCATAAGTCGCGAAGCTGTAGGAACCGCGACTAATGGGACCTTTAGTCGCGGTTCTGGAGGTGAACCGCGACCAAAGGCTAGGGCCTGTGGCTCGGTGGCCAGCTGGTGCGTGAGGGATTTAGTCGCGGTTGGCGGGACAACCGCGACTAAAGGCTTCGGGCACCTTTAGTCACGGTTTGCCGTGCCAACCGCAACTAAAGCCCTCCCTATATATACCCATCCAGCAGCCAACACTTAGCCATTTGGAGCCATTCTCTTCACAAGTGGGTGTAGGTTTGCTTTTGGTTCCTCTTATGCACATAAGGTGTTTGATGAAATGCCCCAAGAGCATGAAACAAACATGACATGAAGTGTTGGAGCCACACTCCTCGATCGCGGTTAGCAACTTGATGAACCTTTGATGTGTCATTGATAAAATATGCATGTGTGTAGTTCATTGTTTAATTTATATTGTTTGTAGCTAGTTAGTTTAACAAATGCATGATGGTTAATTATATATTTTATATTATAATAATGCAGATGAATCGGCAATGGATGTACTGTAACCGACTCTCCGCGAGTTCACTACGGGTTTGAAAGATTTCCTCGTAGTGGCTAATCACGAACAAGCGGGGGTTTTGTTATCTCATCCATGTGTTAACTGTAAGAATCGGAAGGGTTACTCTTCCTCAAGAGATGTTCACATGCATCTGCTTGCACGGTTTCATGCCAAGCTATAATTGTTGGACCAAGCATGGAGAAAGAGGGTTATAATGGAAGAAGATGAAGAAGGGATGATTTCATCGATGAAAGCTATCTTGCTCATTTCGGTGATACTTTCATGGAGGATCTTTGAAGGTGAAGGGAAGGTGAAGAAGAGGCGCGTGATGATCCGTTGATGATCTTGGTCGGACCATTGCTGATGCACGGAGACGCTGGCCGAAAAGGAGAGGAGAATTTGGATCGCATGTTAGAGGATCACGAAAGGCGCTGTACCCGGATGCGATGATGGTCGAAAAAGCTGGGCTGCACACTGGATTTGCTGAAATGGAAGGCGAGGCAGGTGTAGCTGACTCGGCATTTGAAAACTTGCTGAAAATGTTGAAGAATATGTTTCCAAAGGATAACGAGTTGCCCGCCAAGATCGTCTGAAGCAAAGAAGGTTGTCGCCCTCTAGGTTTAGAGGTTTTGAAGATACATGCATGCATCAACGATTGCATCCTCTACCGCGGTGAATCGAGAATTTGAATGAATGCCCGGTATGCACCGCATTGCGTTATAAGATCGAGGCGATGACCACGGTGGCGATGTTGAGGCGAAACCCGGAAGAGGGTTCCGCCAAGGTGATGTGGTATGCTCCTATAATACCACGGTTGAAACGTCTGTTCAGGAACAAAGAGCATGCCAAGTTGTTGCGATGGCACAAAGAGGACCGTAAGTCGGACGGGAGTTGAGACACACCGCAGATGGAGCGCAATGGAGAAAGATCGACAGATGGTTCAAAGATTTTGCAGTGACGCAAGGAACATAAGATTTGCTCTAAGCACGGATGGCATGAATCCTTTTGGCGAGCGAGCTCCAGCCATAGCACTGGCCCGTGACTCTATGCATCTACAACCTTCCTCCTTGGTTGTGCATGAAGCGGAAGTTCATTATGATGCCGGTGCTCATCCAAGGTCCGGCAACCCGACAGCGACATCGATGTGTACCTAAGGCCATTAGTTGATGAACTTTTACAGCTGTGGGGTGGTGTCCGTGTGTGGGATGAGCACAAACAAGAGAATTTGACCTCTGACGTTGCTTTTCGTAACCATCAACGATTGGCCTGCTCTTAGTAACCTTTCGGACTGTCAAATAAGGGATACAATGCATGCACGCATCGCTTACATGAGGCTGAAAGTGTACATTTGCCAAATTGTAAGAAGAACGTGTACCTTGGGCATCGTCGATTTCTTCCAAAATTCATCCAAGAAGAAAGAAAGGCAAGCATTACAACGGCAAGGCAGATCACCGGCGAAGCTGCGGAACGACCGGTGCTGAGGTATTTGATATGGTCAAGGATTTGAAAGTCATCTTTGGAAAGGGTCTGGCGGACAATCAGTTCGAAGGGAGCTGGCGAGGCACGCAGCCATGTGGAAGAAGAAATCTATATTCGGGAGCTAGAATATTGGAAAGTCCTAGATGTCCGCTCTGCAATCGACGTGATGCACGTTACGAAGAATATTTGCGTGAACCTCCTAAGCTTCTTGGGCGTGTATGGGAAGACAAATGATACAAAGGAAGCACGGCAGGACCAAAGAACGTTTGAAAGACCACGATGACCGGCATCCGGAATGGTTTCAAGGTCGTGCCATTCTACGCCGCACCAAAGAAGAGAAGGTCATCTTTTTGAATGCCCGAGCGATATGAAGGTCCGTCTGGATTCTCGTCCAATATAAAGGGAATAATAAACATGGCGGAGAAAAAGTTCCAAAACCTGAAGTCTCACGACCGCCACGTGATTATGACGCAATTGCTTCCGATTGCTTTGAGGGGCTCTGCGGAAAATGTTCGAGTAGCCATTGTGAAGCTATGTGCATTCCTCAATGCAATCTCTCGAAGGTAATCAATCCGAAGTTCTACCACGGTTCTGAGCGATGTGATCCAATGTCTTGTCGATTTGAGTTGGTGTTCCGCCATCCTTCTTCAATATTATGACACACCTCCTGGTTCACCTAGTCGAAGAGATTTTCGTTCTCGGTCCTGTATTTCTACACAATATGTTCCCCTTCGAGAGGTTCATGGGAGTATTAAAGAAATATGTTTGTAACCTGAAGGCGGACACCTGAAGGGGAGAAAAGACTTGGAGATGTTAAGCGCCATTTCATTCTATGGCAAAAGAAGTTTATCAAGTTTCCAGGCGAGGCGCCAAGGACAACAAGTCCACCCCTACGGTGGTGGTGGTGGCGGTGGCGGTGGTGGTGGTGGTGGTGGTGGTGGCGGTTCACCTACACCTCCGCCACGTCAGCCGACGCCGCCCCAGATCCTAACGTCCGGCGGGTGATCAGCCGCCGCCCCATCCTCGTCCGTGGGTGATCGACGCCGCCCCAATCCACCTCCGCAAAGAAGCGTAGCAGACTGGATTATTAACCCGGACCCTTATGTACCTAAGACCACAAAGGTACGGAGCCATCATCAAGCCTCTCCCACAAGGCCTTGGGAACGTAGTGCCGAGGAAGTCGGCAGCGCGCGGCTGCTGATTTGGAGAAATGGAAGGCGGACTGCAAGAAGAAAAGAGAGCCCGAGCCCAAGCCAGTATTTTACGATGAGCAAAAGAAGTGGGCTAAGTCATTTTTGAGCACACCGTCCCAAGCCGCCAAGAATCTGCATGAGGACTATGCACGTGAACTTGCGAGCAGGCACTCATGTTCAAGGAGAACAAAGAGCGGAGAAGGCGAAAGTAAAAAAGCGGAAACAAGTTGCCCAGCTCGGGAACAAAGTAAACAATCGATTGCCCGCTTATAGTGGAAGCCGCCGTCCGGATGCCCCGAGATCATACAAGCTGCAGCACAGGGATTGATCAGAATGAAGTGCGAGAACAAGCGCCAACTTAGGTATTACTCTTCGTGAACTGTTAGGCCTTGATGAGGCGCCAAATGAAGGAGGTAGTAATTACATATGTCAAGAATGGGCCTCTCGTCGAGCCTGCGCAGAAAAGGATCTACCTCCACAAATGAAAGGTCTGCTGAAATGGTACAAGGGTTACATAAAAAATAAAACGCCAAAGAATATATTTATGCGGAAGTTAGACATGAGCATCACTTCAAACATTACTATGTACAAATTGAACTGAGTGAATTGTTCCAGCTTTTCAATCTGCTTGAGCTCGACAAATCTATCATCGGTTGCTACGTTCGTAAGTGATTTATTAATTTCTACCCCATCTCGTTCATATTGCCTGCACTATATATATGTCCTAACTATATTGTTGTGTCCGCTATTATACATGCAGAATGAAGATTAAGGAATGCAGAGTAAGGAACATCCATGATGTTGGGTTCATTGACCCACACATCGTTAATGGACATGTGTTGGAGCATCACCCACCGACATGGAGGCAGACCTGTGGCAGTTTCTTACAAAGCAGGAACTCAAAAGTGATATTCTATTTCCTTACCATTTTGGGTGAGTGTTTCTGTCTTGAGCACATTCTCTTTGTTTACTCCATGCATGGTATGTGGCGGCTAATCGATGAGTTATGCATGACGTCTGTGCATGTATCGTGTCCGCAGGTTCCACCGGATTCTGCTAGTAATTAAAGTTAACACCTCGAATGTCTCGTCCACGACTCTCTGAATATGGATCCAAAGCTTTGGGGCGGCATGAGAAGAATGCTGCAGAAGTAATTATTTTCATTCATTTGCGCTCTATATCGATCGGCCTATTTCGTTCATTTCCTAACATCAAGTAACTAATAACTCTCTTGTTCATTTAATTTTCTTTGCCTCGTAGGGTTTGGAGACGGTTCGTAGATACAAAGGTCGGTGAATTCAAAAAAGAGCTAGAATTCAAAAGGTCAAAGGCTAAGAATGGTGGGGATATTCAGCCAGCGGGGACCAATCTATGTGGATACTATGTCTGTGAGATGATCCGGAGATACACCTCTGAGCGGGTTCCGAGTGATACCAATGCTCAGAGGAATAACCTCCGGATGATGCTTAGTCCAGAAGCTCGCTTCCGACCACTTCAAGAGGAACTAGCTGGATGGTTCAGCAGGGAAGTCCTCCATCCTAAAGGAGAACACCATTACGAGGACGTAGAACTTTATATGCATTAAATCATGTATGGAAACTTGTTCAAAATTGTATATGGTCATCCGATGATATTGAATATATATTGTATATTCCTCTTGAATTCTTTTTGGTTCTAATTTCAAATTTATTTGAAATTGTACATTCATATGCATGTATGTAGTACCGTAGAATATATGAAACTCCTTCAAAATTAAAATAAAGCACAAAAGAAATAAAACAATACAAATTAAACAGAAAACAGGTTTGAGGGGGGGGGGCTAAAACCCTAAACCTGTGGCGGCCTTTAGTCGCGGTTGGCCAGAAGAACCGCGACTAAAGGTCCTCCGCCCCGACGGCCGCCTGGCGCCCACGTGGACGGGACGTTAGTCGCGGTTCTTAAGCAGCCGCGACTAAAGGTGGGGGCTTTAGTCGCGCTTATTTGGTCGCGGTTGCGCAACCGCGACTAATGGCAGTTGCGAACCGCGACCAAAGGCCTTTTTTCCACCAGTTAAGGTCGTCGTGGGTGGTCGCCACGACGGACGGCTCCGTCGTGAGCCAACACCTACGTACTCAGTACTCGTAATCTTTTCTTTCCCTACTACGGAGTATAATAATGTATACTCTGAATGACGTGGCAAGGTAAGTGTACTTAACTAGTTATACTAGCATGTATACGGCCGATCGGATTTGGTGTGTGTGTTGCTCGTGATCATGAGTGGGCATGCCTTTATCATTCTTCGTCCAGTTCGTTTCCATTTGCATCTGCAAGGGACGTGCATGCCGGATTGGAGTTGTGAGGTGTATCAGCTTCGAGGCCAAGGCTAGAGCGCGTCACCTTCATAGAGAAAAAGTTGTGGGCGGCCACGGCAACAAGGTCAGACTAGCCACAGTGGGAGTAACTTCAGCAGTAACATCGAGTCCAACTCAGTAAATTTGCTTATGTGGTAATGAGTTAATGAGGAGAGAGGTAGTTATAGTAACTTAGCTAGTTACTGTAACATCACATGTCCCAATGCAATATGAGTCTATAACATAATAAATGAAGCTTTGCATGTTACCACACTTATGTTAGTACTTACTATGAAAGTAGTAACATAGTCTAGGGATATGTGTATGTTACTATGCACTGTGGCTAGTCTCAAACGTTTCGCTACCATCGGGCGAGGAGCTCGTCTTGGTTTCCAAGGACGATGGGCGTTGCTGGGTAATGATGCTAGCGTTACGTGGCTAGCCATGACAGGCAGCCGATGATAAGCTATGGCGACACCTTTGCCTGTTGGCATCCTTCCTCAGTTTTTGCGGCTGTCGTGCAACCATAACCAAGATCAAGCGGAAAGGGCGCCATCGAATTACGTGATGAACGGTATAGACCTGCCGTTCGAAAACAAGATAGATACTCCAGCAGTAGTGTTTATATTAGGTCCTGGTTACGGCTGAACTCAGAGTTTGCCGCGGAATTACATCCGCTGCTGAACCGAACAGCAAGCTAAAGAATTGTTCACTTGTTTCATTTTTTTTCCAACACCCGAACCGGTAAAAGCGCAACGCATGTCTTAGAACATCATATCACTAATCGCTCCCCTGCCCCCACAAAAAAAAAATTGACCAGCTCTTAAAAAAACGCCACAGCTGCAATTTAAAGGCAAGGCCTTTAAATCCCTCTTTTTTCGGGGGTAAGCCAAAAGATAGGGCCGAATCTGCGAGTGGTAAAATATTTTCCAACCCAACGGTGCCTAGCGGGAATGAATTTTCACACAACCGCTCATCGCCTGCCTGTCGGGAACGGAGTCCGAAGCCTCTGCTGCCCCCCCCCCCTACCAGTTCACCGCTTAACCCAAATCCGATGAGTCGATGACCATGAAAAAGGCGGCACCCGCAGAGGCGGCCATGGTCAAGCGGCACCGTCTAGGGAGCGCGCTTCTGCTTTTCTCCCGTCATAGACGTTTTTGTGGCCTCTTCGCCATTGACCGCTCCTGTTTTGCCCAACATAGCGATTAGCAAACAAGAGGTGGCGTGTGCCGGCAACACTAAGGACGGGATGACAACGTCATTGCTAAAGAAGAAGAGATTTGGCGGTGAGAGGGAAGCACCCTTCGGTGAACCCTACACCGCCTCCTCCCGCTCCGGGTCGGCCTCCTCCTCCAATCTCCCTTACTCTGATACCGGCACATGTGCGCACCAAATGTTGAGGCCTAAATTTGTGCACCTAGACATAGCATGGAACATGATTCAACAGTAGTGCATGAGTTCGTATCAAGTTTTAATGATTCGACGTGGGATGATCATGTTGGCGTTGATGACATCTACTTCGTTATGGAGGCGTCATCGATGCAACAAGAGGAGGAAGTGTTGGGGAACGTAGCATGCAATTTCAAAAAAATTCCTACAATCACGCAAGATCTATCTAGGAGATGCATAGCAAGGAGGGGGGGGGAGTGTGTCCACGTACCCTTGTAGACCGAAAGCGGAAGCGTTAGCTTAACGCGGTTGATGTAGTCGAACGTCTTCTCGATTCAACCGATCAAGCACCGAACGTACGGCACCTCCGAGTTCTGTACACGTTCAGCTCGATGACGTCCCTCGAACTCTTGATCCAGCAAAGTGTCGAGGGAGAGTTTCGTCAGCACGATGGCGTGGTGACGGTCATGGTGATGTGATCCGCGCAGGGCTTTGCCTAAGCACTACGATGATATGACCGGAAGAGTAAATTGTGGAGGGGGGCACCGCACACGGCTAAGAGAACAATTGATGTGCTTTGGGGTGCCCCCCTGCCCCTGTATATAAAGGAGGAGGGGAGGACACCGCCGTCCCCAGGGGGCGCGCCATGGGGGGGAAACCGACTAGGACTCCTAGTCCAAGTCGGCCCCCCTTCCTTTCTTTCGGAGGGGGGGGGAGGAAGGAGAGGGAGAGGGAGAAGGAAAGGGGGCCGCGCCCCCTCCCCCTTGTCCAGTTCGGACTCCCATGGGGGGCGCGCGCCACCCCTTACGGGCTCCTCTCTCTCCCCTATGGCCCATGTAGGCCCATTACCTTCCCAGGGGGTTCCGGTAACCTCCCGGTACTCCGAAAAATACACGAAACACTCCGGAACCATTCCGGTGTCCGAATATCATCGTCCAATATATTAATCTTTACCTCTGGAACATTTCGAGACTCCTCTCATGTCCGTGATCTCATTCGGGACTCCGAACAAACTTCGGTCACCAAAACACATAACTCATAATACAAATCGTCATTGAACGTTAAGCGTGCGGACCCTACGGGTTCGAGAACTATGTAGACATGACCGAGACACCTCTCCAGTCAATAACCAATAGCGGAACCTGGATGCTCATATTGGCTCCCACATATTCTATGAAGATCTTTATCGGTCGAACCGTTATGACAACATACGTTATTCCCTTTGTCATCAGAGTGTTACTTGCCGGAGATTCGATCGTCGGTATCCTCATACCTAGTTCAATCTCGTTACCGGCAAGTCTCTTTTACTCGTTCCGTAATGCATCATCCCGTAACTAACTCATTATTCACATTTCTTGCAAGGCTTATTATGATGTGCATTGCCGAGAGGGCCCAGAGATACCTCTCCGATACTCGGAATGAAAAATCCTAATCTCGATCTATGCCAACCCAACAAAACACCTTCGGAGATACCTGTAGAGCATCTTTATAATCACCCTTTTACGTTGTGGCGTTTGATAGCACACAAGGTATTCCTCCGGTGTTCAGGAGTTGCATAATCTCATAGTCAAAGGAATATGTACAAGTCATGAAGAAAGCAGTAGCAATAAAACTTAACGATCATTATGCTAAGCTAACGAATGGGTCTTGTCCATCACATCATTATCCTAATGATGTGATCCCGTTCATCAAATGACAACACATGTCTATGGTTAGGAAACTTAATCATCTTTGATTAATGAGCTAGTCTAGTAGAGGCTTTACTAGGGATACTGTATTGTTTATGTATCCACACATGTATCAAGTTTCCGGTTAATACAATTCTAGCATGAATAATAGATATTTATCATGATATAAGGAAATATAAATAACAACTTTATTATTGCCTCTAGGGCATATTTCCTTCAGGAAGATGTTGTTGAGATGGAAACCCCATCGGAAGATCTAGCAATGACGAGGTGGAGCGGGATGTAGTATTGAGATATGCATGGTTGGATGTATCTCTTGACACGGCAGTGGACATTGATCAAATCAAAGGCATGTTCTAAGCATGTATTGAGGATTACTATCGTCACTCGATGAAGGTGGGTCCAACCAAACTAGATGTCCATTCTCGCGCTATCAATCTTCAAGATCGGTGCAAAACGTGGTCGGGTTTATGTTGACCAAATGAACAAAATTCCACCAAGTGGTGTGCCACTGAATGACCATGACTCCTACATCCAAGCCCTTCCCAAGCAAAATAACAAGAATAATGGTGAGAAGCCCTTCCATTTTCATTATTTGTTGGAAATTCTCCAAACAAATGGGAAGTGGACGAGAAGGAGCTGGAAGACAACACCACATAGGGGAAGTGTGACCACCTTCTCTACCGGTGATGAAGATGAAGATGTGAGTAGAGGGAGGAAATCCCACTCCAACATATAGGCCAAGATGAGCACACGTTTGGGAAGGAGGAGATGAAGAATGGTGGAGTAGCAAGTGGCACATACAAGAAGGAGATTAGAGAAATGATAGAGACAAATAAGAAGTTTGAGGATGTAAGGAAAATAAAGAAAATGGCAAGGTGGATGATTTTCATGTGACTGGATGAGGAGAGATTGAAGGTGAGCAGTTGCTGAGGAGAGGAAGGTGAATGCCGAGAAGAAGCATACCCTCGAGGTGGACATGGTTAGAATTGCCGCGGAGGTGGATAGAAACAAGAGGAAGGAGAGCGAGACCAATATCTCATATTCGTGGATGACAATGGATTGGGCAACATTGCAAAAGAATATTGGTATTGCTCGTTGAGAAATCCCAGGAGCACCCAAACAGTCTTTCTCATGTACTAGGAAGTGCAAGTCGTGATGGGAGTGCTTGATCTATGCTCAATCATGCATTTTGTTGCTTCTTAATGAACCATGCTTTATAAATTGTGTTGATTTTTCGACATGATTCGTGATATATGCATGTTCTATTCGCGGTTCATGAATTGACAATTCGAAACGTTGTTCGAATATGTGCATTTGCAACATCAAGGTATTATTTAATATGTCAAAATAAGACTTACACATGCAATATGATAAGAAAATAACAAAGGAATTTCATTAGGAGGTACAATTTCGTGGAATGATTAGAATGTAGCTCAAAACCCCCATATTTTTTGGAAGTTAAGTTTAGGATTCAATTTAGAAATTGCCCTGAGTAACAAAACCAAGAAAATAAAAAACTACTAAAAGGTTAGAGTCATGTCTAGTTCATCAAGGTGGTCTTTTGTGAGCATAACTTAATCAATGTCAATTCTTGTTGTCCACTTGCCAACTCTCTTAGGCGCTATGGATGGATGATGCATTGATCCAGTTCGGCCTGAGGTTGTATTTCGGAGGTGTTTGAATTTAGTTGTGGCACGGCCTTGGTGCTTTGTTTTTCGCCTCTTGGCCGTTTGTGGCTAGGTTGGGCAAGTCGAATTGTGTATCTGTTGTAGACAGTCGTGGTGATTGTGGTTGCTGCTAACCCTTTAGATTAGCATTGTAGATCGAAAGACATTGTATCGACCATCTTCACTCTTGTTTTATGAATCTGATACACCTCTCCATGGCATGTATTCTTGAAAAACTTTACCAGTGTCGAAACTCGCAATGTTTTCTTAACAAGCGAAAGGCGCCATGTATTCAGATCACTCACAGTTTACATCATGGATTACAAATCCCTGAAGGTCTAGATCTGCAACACAATGTTTTAGGGGATAATCTCTGCCAAGATAATCACGATTGTGACAACTAAAGGCATTAGAAATTGTCGTATTCTGATGAATTGCTTTTTGGGCCTGTAAGTGTGCTACTCCGTTGTAAGTTCTTGAAGTATGGAACACCTGAACTTGCATCTCTCTAGTTGCTGAATAAAAGTCATTAACTATAGCTCTAATCTGCCAGTGTCCTGGTTCATCTGTTGGTGCTCTAGCAACTAGAGCCTTTGCTAGCATAAGGTTGTCAGTAAGAAAGATTGCACCCTTGAGTTGTAGATATTGAACTAAAATTGCAGCCAGCTTCGTTGTCTGGGCTTCACATTGCAGGGGAGTTGTTGCTCTGCCTGCCGATGCTGAAATTTTGACTTCCATCCTATTGTGTTTGTGTGACCTTTAGAGCATCTTCACCAGACGCGCGGTCGCGCGACGCGCTAAAAACTTTTACAGCGCCGAAATAGTGTTTTCACGCGTGGGGGGTGGGGGTTGCTTTTTCAGGCGCTGCAAATTTTAGCGCACCTCTGTAGCACAGCAGGCGCTGCAAAATCCAGCGCACGTGACCAGCCGGCGCTTGGCAAATATGAAACAACACATGCCAATTTGACAATATGATGATCTCAAACATAAACAAACATGCAAAATAATGAGTTGGAGCAACATAGCATAGTACAAATGCATGGCATAGTTCAAAATCACCTAACCACAACCAAGTTCATGACAAATAAAGTTCACACAAACAAATGAAACATCAATAATCATGCCACATATTCTTCCTCCTCTTTCGAAGATGGTTCTTCTTCTCTTCTCCATTTTGAAGCGCCTCGTCATCATTGGAAACTCGGATGGTGTTGGCACTATATCCAAAGGCATCATGCGAGGGCATGTGAGGCACACCGGAAGACATGCGTCCACCCATGTCACCCGGAGGTGCTCCCATGCCTCCCATGAAAGACCCAAAACTCATGCCTCCCATGGTAGCTCCGAAGCCACCCATGCCTTCCGTAGGTGCTCCCATGCCTCCCATGCCGCACATGGCTCCCATGCTTGTTCCCAAGCCTCCCATGGCCGTCAATCTTTTTTGGACCAGGACTTCATCACGGGAAAGGTTGATGGACTCCTTTTGCTTATCATCGAGGTTAGATGTGTCCATGAATAACAAATAGTTCTCTCATTCCAATAATCTAGCTCGCTCCTCCATGGCTAATTTCTTCTCCTCCAATGCCACCTTCCTCTCCTCGACCGCCACCCTCCTCTCGTCCGCCACCAACCTCCTATCCTCCGCCGCCGACTCTTGGCTCCTTGCCATCCTCCTATCCTTGTTTGCTTCCTTTCTTGCCTTCACAATAGGGTCCATAGCATTCTTTATCTCATCATCTACTCCCTTCATCTTCTTCTTATTTTCTCTTGCTTGAATATCTCCATTTGGTCTTTTAGGCTTGGAGTAGGTAACCGAGTTTGGTGTAGGGCTCCTCTTGCCGCCATCACTTGATGCCTCCTCCTCCCCATCATCATCCAAATCAATAGTTCCCTTACGTTTCTTGCTCTCCTCTAGGACATCATGGGGCTTCCATTTCTCTTCATCCTTCAACACTTTGTAGCAATGGGGCAAGACAAATGCTCTCCTTTCTTGACCTTGCCTTTCTTGGTCTTCTTCTCTTCTCCGCGAAACAAGTTTTGTGCAATATTGAGCTACAAACAATAGAACAAGTTACTACTTGAAACACAAAAGATGGAGCATGGATATGGAACATAAAGAAATGACACTTACCCTATCTCTATCATTAGTGCCACTTGGGGTCATTGCCGCCGCCCACCTTTGACAATCTTTGTTGATCATCGACCATCGGGAGTGAAGAGATCTACCGGTGCGCTTAATTCCACTCTTGTTGTGTGCATCAAAGAACTCCTTCATCCGAAACCAATATGTATCTCTAGATTGGTCCCCTTCAACGGTGGCATCCATAGACACGGTCAACCATGTATTGCATAGCAAGACGTCTTCCTCAATGGTGTAGTTGCACGCCCTTCCTTTCGGTGCATCGACGATACCCTCACCATCCTCATCCACTTCATACTCATGATCATCATCATGCACTTCATTGGTTTCAGACCAATGAGAATTCTTGGAGCCAACACCCATAGTTGACATGTATGTGTCATCATTGAAACTACAAAGTATGATAAAGAAAACTAATCAACCTATCCATATGTATACATTTATCTAAACAACAACAAAGAAAAGGCGAACAAATCATACCTTGTGGGAATTTGATCAAACACCTTGTGCGCATCGGCCGCCGGCGCAACAAATTGCGAGTTATCCGACGCTTCGGGCGGCGGAGGCGCGTCCGGACGCGCTGCAGGTTTCTTCTTCGGGCGCCTAGAAGCGTCGTCCACTTTCTTCTTCTTTTCGGACGCCGTCGCCGCCGCCGCATTCGGTCGCTTGGAAACGGAGCCCCATGGCTTCACGGTGGGCGGCGGCGCCATTTCACCACTCTGCGAGGTCGTCCGGGGCGCCAAGAAAAGTCCGCACACGAGACCAGTGCTTGGAGGAGGAGGGGCGCCGGCGGCGAAGCCGAAGGTCAATCCCACGCTAGGGTTTGCGGCGGTGGCGGCGACAGAGGGGTCGCGGGTGTAGGGAGAGGTTGGGGAGATGTTGACGCGGCCTTCCATCGGTGCAATTTCGCCGATGGCGGCCCGGGGCAGGGCGAAGTCGGGGCGGCCGGATAGGCGGGCGGCAATTGGTCGCTCGCGCGGAAATGTTCATTGTCCAGCGCGCGGGAGCTGGCGCACCAGATACACAGTGCACGATGTTGTTTCGCTCAGCGCGCTGAACTAACTTTACCGCGCGCACGATTTTAGGCGGCTGCCGGAGCGCCAGTTACATCCCCGCGCGCGCTATAAAGTCGTTTTTCCAACGCGCGGCTAATCTGACGCGTCTGTTGTAGATGCTCTTACGTGTGCACATTGAACTCTCCTTTACCTGCTCAATCAGAGCCATTGTTGTGCACTCAAAGTCTCAAACACATGATTAGGTGGTACAGTACTGCATGCACCGGATGAGCATCCACCATCATGCATGCGTTGGGTCCAGGCACAGGAAAAACTTGGGCCATCCGGAAGGCTGTTGTTCCACCATACCATACCTGACGCCACCACCACCATTGGCCCGGCCGTGATTGGCGTGATGTCGATCCCCCTCCTAATACGCAAGCGACCAAGCACGGCGATCTACGTATCAACCTGCCAGGTGAGCCGTGCGTCCCCATCATCGGCAATTCAGCAGCACGATCTAGGGTCCAGATACCCGTGCATGCACACATTACATTTCGACCTTCACAGTTTACTTTACAGTTTACTAGTACGTCCGATGCGGCGGCGCAGGGGAGCTCGACAGGTGGCCATGCGTGTCTGGGCCGGATCGGGAGTGTGTGTGGGGGCAGCTCGTTCGCTGGTACGTACGTCTCTGCCGCCGTACGTACGTGGACCAGATACGCATGTGTGTGTCTGTGCATCAGTGTATGTGGATTGCAGCTTACGCAGATTCCGCGGCCCTGCCAGTGCCAGTGATGCCGGCCGGCCCCTGATGACAGTGATCATGATGATGTCGCCGACGGCCGGCCCCCGGCCGAGAGCGACGGCACCGCGTCGCGTGGTGCCCCCGTGCCGTGCCTGCCTGGTCCGGCCCCCCTGCGTGCATGCATCCATCTCTCCCTCGGTATCATCATCCCGTTGCCGTCGGCCTCGCCGGCCGGCCGGTCACCGCTGCCCGATGCGGCCCCGTCGGCTCGTCGGAGTACACGGACAGGGCGTGCGCGCGCCGGACGCCGGCACGTCCTGGCTGACGACAAACAAGTGTTGCCAATAGGGCGCGGTGGTACGTGCAGCTCGCGCGCGGGCGAGGGACACACACGCCACACGTATGACATGATGCATCGCATCGGCCCGTCCCGGGCGGCGTGACCGGTCGCTCGCTCTCACCGCCATGGATGATGGATGGATGGATGGATATGATATGGTGGTGATTTGATTTGAGACGTGTCCGTCCCTGGCAGTCACGTATGTGTCGCGTGGGCCGCGGCGCAGGCGGTCACTGGCCCGTCCGTCCGTCCGCCGATCGGCTGACACTGATTCCTCCTGGCGCTCGCGGCTGGACAGATCATGTCACATACATGGATTACTCATGGAAGAAGATAGCGTGGTACGTGATCGGTGCCGTCGCTTCCATGATCGATCGGCGCTAGGCTACAAACGTACCGGGCCTCTCTCTCACCACGTGGTCTGCCGCCTGCTACCTCCTGCTCCTGGCGCTGGTGAATGACCAGGTGGACATAATTAGACTGGCACTGGCACTGGCAGCCGGCCGGGTAACGGACGGAGGGACCAGCCCATCGTCATGCTACAGGAGTTGGAGATGCCACCATGGGCCCTGTTTGGATTATGGGGTTAGAGTTAGTTTGGGTTAGTTGGGAGCTTAAACCTCAAAAGTATCCAAACAGGAAGGGTTAGAGTGGGTTAGTTTCATCTAATTCAACTATTCCGGTGAAGAAGTGCTTATTTGGGTTAGAGTGGGTTAGAAAATAACTCTAACTCTTAACTGTGTTAGAGTATCCAAACAGGGCCATGGTAGCCTCACGTGTGCGTGCGTGTGTACGCATACGCACCTCTTCTTCCTATGCGCGCGGTATCTCATTATTGTCTACTGCCGTACGTTCAGCCCCGTGCCCTGCCCAGCAGTCGAAAACGAAATAACTCCAAGCTGCAACTGCGTTTTTGGTTGAAGCTTGGTCGGGCCATGGAGTGCAGCAGACTTCAAATCAAGTCCGACAATATATATGGAGGTAATTGACACAAGGGATAGTGGAGGTACGTACATCTTATGGTATCTCCAAAAACAAAGAGGGGTTTCAATTGTCGATAGAAAAATGATACTCTTTCCATCCGAAAATACTTATTCTAAAAATAGATGTACCTATAACTAAGATAAGTCTAGATACAACCATTCCTAGGATAAATATTTCCGGACGGAGGGAATACATGTGTTGGGTTCATTATGTGAAAGTGAGGTGGCAGCACGAATCCACACTGGTCTCAGATCAATGAATGGCTGGTATGACTTCAACAACTACTTCCCTCCGTTTCTAAATGTAAGTCTTTGTACAGATTCTACTAGGTGGACTACATACGGAGCAAAATGAATGAATCCATATTTAAAATGCATCTATATACACATTCGTATGTACTCCCTCCATTCCCAAATAATTGTCTTTTTAGCCATCTCAAATGGACTACAACATACGGATGTATGTAGACATGTTTTAGAGTGTAGATTCATTTATTTTGCTCCGTATATAGTCACTTGTTGAAATCTCTAGAAAGACAATTATTTAGAAACGGAGGGAGTAGTTCATAGTGAAATCTCTACAAAGATTTATATTTAGAAACGGATGAAGTATATCCTAGTTCCCTCTGGATGTAGTTTTCTCTCTCAAATGATACAACATCTGCTGGAAATGTTATCTGCATTCCCATATCTTGTCATCCTGTAGCTCAATCGCCGCGCTTCAATACTATATAACGAGCATGATCCTGTTTTCCCGACGAAATGCGGTAAATATTGATGGTGAATTCTACATATTTGAATCAACAACACGCCATAGTGGAAGGGCCCTAGCATGAACCCAAACAAGGAAAAACAAAAACTTCACATCAAGAGGCCACAACATGTCTCCTGCCAATGGCAAACTTACATTTTATTCCGTCCGGTTCTAAAAGGAATTGACAACACAGTATTTCTAGTTTTCCAGTGTCCAGCTACTGTATATGTCCAATATATGGGTAAAAACATCAAACATCAACTGACCCCTCCCCTCCGAGCTGAACAAAACAACGCTTCTGGACCATCATGTACAAATTACACATCATGTAATAAACACATGTACACACTAGTCTCGACAAAGAAAATTTTGCCATGCGAAAAAAAGGCGACAGGAAAATTACCCCGCAGACACGTCCGCCCATCAACCCGCGCAAACCGCTCCCAGCTAAAAGCCTTGCGACTCAAACCAAATACACCGCTCGCACCTGTGCTGATCAAGCAGCCATTCACAGACAAGACCATCTCGGGGGCAAACTCGTTTTGCCCAACTTGTGCACACTGAAAATCTGCGGTATATTCTAGCCTAGAAGGTCCTTGAAAAGATTTGGGTTGTTCCCTGTTGGGGTCACGCCAACCTGCCTCGCGGTGGCATCCTTCTGCAGTGCATCTTGAAGGCTATGGCCCTTTTTCGTCGTCGCTCCTTTTTGTGCGGGTTCTGTGGATGCACCAGTGCCTCCAGTCTGTACATCATCCGAGAAGATGGACATAAGATCTGGTGTGTTGGAAGCGTTGGGAGCTGAGGTTCCAGAAAGCGCGGGAGAGGCTGATGCTGGTCCAAGAAGCCCGTCTAATTGCGAGAAGGGGTCAGCGGATGGAGCACTTGACGAAACAGGCTCTTCACCGAGATCCAACAGATCTGGTGGTGGGGCAGCAGGGTTTACTTGCTCCTTAGCAGGCTGAGGTGTTACTTTCTCAGTCGAGGAACTCTCTTTTGCTGCCTTCCGACCAGCATGTCCCTTCCGATTAGGTTTAGCAGCTGAGGAACCAAAAAGTGAAGCAGCCAGCCGTTGCTTTTCTGCTGAAACTTCTGTTCCCTGCTGACTCTTGGAACCATACGAGGACTCACGTGCCTGTGAAGTTACCAATCCTCCTCCATCCGAGTTAGAGCCCCCATTGGCTGCTTGTTGGCTAGAGGTCGAGCTTGAAGGTGTAGAAGAGGAGGTATAGGATTCCCTTCCCCATTTCTTTTGAACCCCATCAAGACGAAGTTTGGCACCAAATTCACCAGAAACTGCATTGCCTGATGGATGGGACCTTGCCTGATGATGGTCTTCCCTATAGTGACTTTGTTCTGGAACTGGAACAAGATCAGTAGTCGGCAGGGAAACACTACTTTGTGAGGTTGCTGTAGGTAGTGAAGGTTTAGGTAGCTCATAGGCTTCAAATCTAAGAGCATGGGCAGATGTCTCATGTTGGTCTTGGGCTCTGTAGTTACCAACACTTACAACGCCTGAGCGTTCACTTTCAGGAATGTAAGGTGTCGCACCGTTTTCCAAGGCTTGCTGCACATAACTGTTCAGAAATGAGAGGTTTCTGTCGACCTGCAACATAAATCAATATTCTTAAGTGTTAGATTTATATTATTAGATAATTTCAGAACATTGTGTAGAGAAACCAGATCATAATAAATGTGTCTATTTTTAGATGCCAACACTTGGCATATCTGGCATTTACATTGAGGCTATAAGTAAACGAATTCACACGAACATGCCAATATCCTGGTTTCCATGATGCCTTAGGTAAAAAAAAATAAGAACGCATTTGGTTTCATAACATTTTGTTGCAGCTTTATTTACTATGAATGCTATATGTTTTGCTTCATCTTTTTAGTAAGGCTTCTCTTGGCATTTCACTGAATTGTGGTAGTATTGTCTGGTTGAATCGTGTTTACATATTTCCCTGTTAGGCAAGCTGTCAAATTACTTCATTAAGTTGCAAAAGAATCCGTTATTGTATTCCCGAAGATGAGATTAATGTTAGTGGATAACCATTGGATAATGTAATTGATAAAACTTTAGCTCAATAGTCAACAGGATAGATTTCTCATAAATTTTCTCACGGCCTTTAAAAAGATTTGTTTAAAAAATTAGGCCTGCTAGCATAGAAAACATGTAATATATGCCACAACATATACCAAATTATTCTGCTGACTGTCCTCGGGTTCTCATAAAATTCTTCCATCCAAACTTCAGATCCCCACAAAACATAGTATACACGACACAAAAATCTAAATCAAGGTCACATTTTGTACTAATAAACTAAACAATCAAAGTGCCAGGCTTAGTAAAGAAATGCATAGCGTTACCTCAATATCTTCACAGCTTGCATCTATGGGCATTACGCTTTCAACAGCCTGTTTGTCCAAGCCTAGTAAAGCTTGTACCTCATATGCACGCTGCTGCAAGTCTGTTGAATGTGAAGATGATAATTCATCTACCAATGACTGAAACTGCAAGCAACAAGAGGACAGATTTATAAGATATTAGAAAAAGAAGATAAAGGAGCCAAACCTACAAACAGGAGTTCTTTAACTTATTGAAGCACTTTTGTCTGAACCAGAGTTCACGATTTCTTTACTGCACTTTCGCTACCAGGTGGACAGTACATCACATGCATTCCAGTGTTTTCTTCTCACATGAAATGCTTTCCTTTACATCATTCAGTGTTGAATCATGTACAAGGCCAAGCAGTGGTTTTACTTCTTTACAACCATACCGTTGCCATCATGAAATGAATTTAGGGAAAAGGTTGCCATACAGTTACACAAAAAAGACATGATACTATGACAACATAGATGACAAACTGACCATACTTGAGTTTCTTTAGTTGGTTGTGCTCAAACATCGCATTCCAAAATGATTTCACCAAGAATCTGGTGTACTATGCTCATCATATGAATAAATGAAAAGCATGACAGCTGCCTGCCCACAAAGGCAAATGCGCCAAGGATGAACCTTGCACATATGCATATCAATGTCATATAGCAGAACTTTAGGCAATACAAGTTCGATTATACCCAGCATCATTATACTTGTGAAAACAATACTTATTTCTTTCAGTGCACTTACAAAGCTGCATGTAAGAATCATAGTTCGGCTTGAAAACCAACACCTAGTGATGAGAAACGTTAACTGAGTCACAGAAAAAGGCACATATTTTCATTACCTCGGGCAACATATCAGATTTCCTTCCAACAGCAATTTCAAATGCAAAAATCTTCAAAATTGCCGAGACTGCATAACCCTTGAAGTAGCACAAAAAACACATGTCAAGTAAAACGAGAAGAAAATGTATATAAGCAATACAACATAGACTAGTACGACTGTACAACAACAAGAGTAGAAGCAATAGCTTGAGTATAACACATGCCATAAATGTGGTTGAGTCATCCAGACTAGATGAATTTGAACATGAGGATGAAGCACCTTCAATCATAGAACGAAAAATCGACAGTCATGCATACTTGTGAAACTCGAGGGCAGTACATATTTGACTTGGTAATTGACCAAAGTTAATAGTATTAGTAATATTGAATAGCTATGCTGTAAACATTTTGATTGTCTAACAGATAAGTACTTTGCAAATTGCAGAAACTGGTCTGAATTGTAAATTGACACTACAACCAAAGATATCAGGAACCATTTCAGCTTGACTGAAGCAACTCCAAGTGTGTAATGTTCCCAAAACAAAAATGACAGACCATTGCCTCAACTACAATATTACGCATAAGTTGGTCAAAAAGGAGCATACCCTGACAGTATCATCAGTTGGGTGGGCCTCTGCAACATCACATAACTTCCCGATAATATAGGAAGCAGGATGCTTCCCATCTGCTGTTCCATATTCCCCCAAAACCCAGCATATGATCTGAAAGTAAAACGAAACGATATAAATTACCGCCCAAAACTCATCTTGGGATAGAAAGGAAATATAAAACACACAATTACCTGCAAAAATGAGGATGGAAGCTTTGGCTCCCCCAGAATACGGAGGTAGGAATTGACCTGTTAAAGAACGGGAGAGTTAGGAATCAACCAGTTCAAGAACAGGAGAGTTATATAATTGATCAAGTAGCGAGAAAATCCTAAAACAAAGAATTATGCATCCAGTTGAGGAGGCTGCTAGAGTCTTGTTGACATATTCCACCATATGAAGCTGAATAACATAACAGCAATTGAAGCATAAATAACATTACAGTTTCCCTCAAGGGCTCACTGTCAAGCTAGAAAAGCAAGGCTGTGGCCAGTTCAGAGAAAACATTTTTTTCCCATCTCAAGATATAAAACTCATTGGCTGATTATCACAGTTAAAAAAAAAGTCCATACTGGCAGTATCACGTTAAGCATTAATAAACTGAGTGGCAAGGGGTTAAAGGAAGAGTTCAGAGTACATACAGCTGATGATCTCAATTGACTATCAGCACCTTCATCCTCCTCTCCAAATCCTTCTGCGATAAGCCGCATTAAATTGTGTGCCACTCTAATGTTGACAAGGTCCCCAGCATGCTCAAAGACTTTGTTCATGGTCTGGAAAAATAATTAAAGGATTAATGGATCTTCTAAAAACTAAGCAACGACAACATAAAAATTACACCAAGTGCTTAACGAGAAATACACACACTCCTAGATTACCTGGATGAACCACTGGTTGCTGGGCGCAAATTGTTCTGCTAGCTCAACACAACGTGATGCAATTTCTGCCTTATAGTGGTGATCAGTTATGCTGATCATGTACTCGATCATCCGATCAACAATCACTTCAACATTAGTTGATTTTGTCATCTTATAAAGAAGCTCAAAAGTCTTACGCTTCAAAGTGTCATCAGGGTCCTATTCATAAGAACATCCAATGGTGAGAAATCGAAAGTACTAATGAGAAAATACAACAGAAGTGCTGATGCAATTACATGCATCAAACAAGGTCACGGATAATAACTATGGAAATGGATATGACATAGTGGCAACTAAACTAGGTGGAGTGGTAACCACAATGAATCAAACAAATTGAAATAGCTTTAGCTCACTATAATTACTTTTTCCTAGAGTTAATACAAGGAAGCGTGAAAACGAACAACAAATATCACCATTTCCGACAAAATTAAGTTCAGTAGCTGGAACATGATTTTAATGAAGGATATTAGATTCATTTTATTGCAGCACTAAACAAATATATTTGAAATGGATGGCAGGAGCATAGTACATTGTCTATTGATTGACATGGATTCTGTAGATGTTAAGATTTCACATCCCTCACCTCTAAGCAATCGATAACAGCCAATTGGTGCTGTTCTGCAATATCAGGATTTATTTTTATTAGTCGTCCAAGAGCATCAATTCCCATGTACTTAAGATTATGGCTATCGCTCTGCAAACAGCATAGGGGCAAGCAAAAACGTTAGCTTCGTGATGTAACAACCACAGCATCATTAAAGTCACTTATTTTTCCCTAAAAAATGTCAAGACCTTCAAAAATTTCGATGTTGTTTCAGCAGCAGCGTCTAGCATCTTAGAGTTTGGGAAAATGCATGAGACACAGCATATGCATTCATACAATATTGCATTCCCAATGTTGCTCGCTGTGTCACCCTTCCTGAATATGTCACCCAAGACAGTGTACATATGACCACTCGCTGACTTGTCGCCGCTACCCAGCACAGCCAGTATTTTCAGTAGTTTTATCTGAAAGTAGCCACAGAAAAATCAGAGGAAATAAGATGGTGCCAATTAAAGAACTCCAAATCAGAACCTACCTATTAACCTAGCACCATTGAATACATCGACCAAGTTAAAAGTAAAGCTCACAGACCTGAATAAATGGTGCAGGCATTTGATGGTAATCGTAGGAAGTTGGAAGCCTCCTCTCCGCAACTTGTTTGAGGATGTTAACAAAACTAACAACCAAGTCCTTGTACGCATTTGGATCTTCCAAAATCAGGTCATAGAGTGGGCACAGAGTTGCACCCATCACCCCAGGATCATTATCACAGAGTCTCTGCAAAATAATAAGCACCACTACTCAGAACCCATCTCAGAAATAATAATGCATTTACATCTGCTAAGAGTTCTTAAAAATGCCAACGAAGCACTGTGGTTGCTTATCAGAGCTATGTTATGGTCTGAGGTAAAAAAATGTTGCTCTATCATGCATTAAATATAAACGGTAAATTGCATTGAACAGATAAAAAAGGTGCATCTTCAGGCTTAATGAACCCACATCTTTGCACAAAACTTGAAGCATGAGATATGAAAGACAAGAAGTAAACACCTAAGGTGTGCAAAACTCACAACATTTAACATCCAGCTCAAGCTCAATAAATGCAATTAGAGGCAATAGCTAGTTGCTGCAACTCAAAATATACATTGAACACATACAAAACATGAAGCTTTAGCACGATTAACAGTAGCGCATGTGCCTTTGAGCGAGATAAATTAACAGTAGCGCATGCGCCTCTGAGATAGGAGTAAGAAGCTACGGCATGAGAGGGACAGATTATTCTAGTACTTGTATTTGTAGTTGGGGAAAGAAATTGGAATTTGTACATGAGGTAAAATGTTTGGGGGACCTTGCGGAAGTTGGAGACGAGGTGGGAAACGGAGGAAGGGGATCGCTGGTAGAATCGGTGGAGCGCCATGACGGCCTTCTTCCTGACGGCCTCCTTGGGGTGCGCGAGGAGATCGACGACCTGGGGCAGCACGGCGGGGATGGCCTCCTCCCCGATGAGGCGGCTGGCGGCAGTGAGCGCGGCGCAGACGACGAGGTAGTTGTCGGACCTGAGGTCCTTCTGGATGGTGTTGACGACGAGGATGACGAGGTCGTGGCGCTCGTCGATGAAGAGCGCGACGGCGAGGTACCCCGTGCGCTTGAGCGGGAGGGACTCGTCGTGGGTCATCTTGACGGCGTGGATGTGGCCGAAGGAGGCATCGTGGCCGAGCATCTCGGCGTAGACGAGGCGGAGGAGGAGCTCCTTCATCTTGCGTCGCGGCACGTCGGGGTCGGCGAGGCGGCGCTTGAGGTGCTCGAGCTCGCGGGAGATGATGCGGTCCTCCTCCGCCTTGGAGCGCGCCTCGCCGATGGACTTGACCAGGTCCAGGAACTCCTTCGACTGCCCCCACCCGCCCTGCGACCCCATCGCCAGCTCCCGCCCGATCGTCCGGAGCTGCTCCATTGCGCGCGTGCGTGCGTCCGCCCGCCGGGAGACGCGGAGGGGGGCGGAGGATGGTGGGTCGCCGCCGGCGACGGGCGTCCGGCGAGGAGGACGGGGGAGGTGTGAGGGAGTGGAGATCTGGATCGGCCGGGTAGGGGGAAGGTGGGTTTCCTCGGGGTAGAGTGGGGATCGGCCTAGTTTTCTTTTTTCTTTGCCTTTCTTTTTTGGCTGTTTCCTTGGTTAGTTTTGCTTTCCCAAGGGAGGCTCTTGTTCTATTGTGCATCGTTTTGCAAAGATAAATCCTTTTGGTTGGAGGAAATTTGTAATCTAGTAGTAGTAGAATTGTGTTTAAATTTGCACATATGTGTGTGTAAGGAGAAGGCGGCTTTTAATGTGACAAGCGCACTTATGTGTGTGTTGTTGCGGAAGGGTGAAGCACCGGCGGCATTTCTGTGTGTTGTCGCGGAAGGGTGAAGCACCGGCGGCGAGAAGCACGGGGGAGGAGGCATGTGTGAGGAGAGGGGACAAGGGCGGCGACGGCCGCCGCGTCGGAGAGAGGGGGAGGGCGTGTGCGCGCGCGTGAAGGGGACATGGTCGGTGGCAGAGGGGGAAGGAGGGACGTGTACCAACAGAGAGAACTATTTTGTCCATCGATTTACAATTTTAGGAACATATACAGATACCAAAAGTGTATAATCAATCATATTCCATAATTAAGTATATGGAAAATAAAAAGCAGAAGACATAGGGTTGTCAAGAGGACGCCACACAAGCCAGAAAATTACTTGTGATGGAGAGAAAGGGGAGAAAGTGGCCAAGTGGCACGCAATCAGCTCTAGTCACTGTATTATCACCAATGAATACGTAATTTCAAAAGGATAATAGTTTCGGTAGATAATAGCGTGCACACATGAATTATCATACATCAAGCACCCGGTCCGGCCCTCGTTCGCCCGCCGTATCAATCTAGAAAATCAATCTCATACTGCATGACCAAAAAATTCCACCTTACAGTTTCCAGTACAAAATTCACAGAACTCGAGCATGTCATACCATGGCCACACTTTTTCTGTAGGCAACAACCATAGTGAGCTACTGAACTCACACTGCAGTAGCCTGTCCAGGAGTGAAACCTCCCCCATGATATTAGCTTTATCGGCCGATAGGGCACAAAACCTCAGGTGAGCTCACACTGCACCAGCCTCTCCTCTCCGGCACTGGACTTGCTCCTGGTAATAATTTACAGCTGACAATTTGCTTCTTTTTTTAGCTAGCTAGCGGTCGGCCAATGTTTCAAACAACTTCCAAAAGGAGCGAAAGCCACCGGGATCTACTGGTTGCAGAGAAAGCTTACTAAGAAACTTAATCCGCTTCCCCAAGCCCATCACTGCCATCTCCTCTTTTGCTGATCGCAGACATACCACCGCGTTTCTTGCCGCCGGATGCCGCCTCCGCATTTTTCCTCAACACGGCGCCAGGTGAGGGATACGGTCTTTGTTGGAACAGAGGGCCCTGTTAATCAAAGCATAGAAAGAAGACTCGTTGTTCTCAGTACTATATTATTAGGGTTTGATCTGTATTTGGAATCACATGTATTGTGGTTCTTTAGGGAGATCCCGTGTGTGATGGCTTCCATATAATTCCCACTTCCCCATAACAGATCAAGAGACACGGGAAGTGTGCACTGAAGTAAAAACTGATATAGTAATTAACAAGCGCTACCCAGTTTACAAGGCTCAAACAACCATGCTATGTGGAAGCCTGATTCAACATCTCACATAAGACGTCCTAGATTAGTCCTACATCATTTGTCACGATGAAGGTAGACCAGGCAGTAAGGTTTGCTCCCAACAAAACAGTATGTTATGCTACAGCGGGTGTTTGGGTACCGAGATAGGTACTTAACATTTAAATGGAAATCAGAGGTAGGCAAGTATAGTCAAGATTAGATAAAGGGAAGTTGCAAATCAGATGACGTACAGATGCAGTTGTATCCGCTGCTCGTGGCTGTACACCCTTCAGGCCAACAACCCTGAAGAAAGAGGATTAACTTGTCAGTCCAGGGACAGTTAACTTAATATGCTCCCTCCGTTCAGAATTACTTGTCGTAGAAGTGGATGTATCTAGACGTATTTTAGTTCTAGATACATCCATTTCTGAGACAAGTAATTCTGAACGGAGGGAGTACATGCATTCTTCCTTGATTGGCCAAGCCAGACTGAAGCACGTCCCAACTAGTAACTACAAATGCAATTCTCAAAAAGAAATGCGAGGAAGATTATAAATTAACTGAAATAATAAGCTTCCAGGAAGAGAGAGATCAAGTACCAGCCACCCCGTGGAGCATCTGAGTAAGAGCTTGGATCCATTGGGTCAAGCTCATCCTCCTCAGCGCGACCTCTTTTTCGGTTATCTTTTTTGTTTAACTTTCCTGAAGGGGGTTTTGAACTTGATCTGCATGCATATGACAAACTCAGTAAATAATATGATGCTTGTGTGCTCAAGTATATGATGGGTGGAAATAGGTTAGCAGTATAAACTAGAAGCATAACCGATTAGGCTACCAATTGATGTGCCAAATGTAAATCTCATTTACCTGTCCTTAGCTGCAATGTTTCCTTGACTTTTGGGAGCATTGGCGACACTTGAGGGCACGATATTGTTCGAGTAAGATGGATACTGTTGAAAAGGCAGATTTTGAACCCTGCAGACGCAAATAACAAGCCAACATTAGCTAGATTCCTTAAATTGTTTATTTGTTACATTCGGAACATATGTGTATTCGTTGTTTATACTATAATATATACACAGAAAATGGAAATTATGTAGCCGCTGTGTTGTATCGCCTTCTATCTAAAATGAAAATTGGTTCAGGCTGGCTTTTGCCCACCATAGTCACCGTCAAAATATACACAGAAAACAAACATAAGTCAGATCTGGTGTTTGATTACAAGTGCATCTGCGAGGATATAAACATTACTCCCTCCGTTCCTAAATATAAGCCCCTTTAGAGATTTCAATATGGACTACATACGGAGCAAAATGAGTGAATCTAAACTCTAAGATATGTCTATATACATCCATATGTAATCTGTATTGAAATATCTAAAAAGGCTTATATTTAGAAACGGAGGGAGTAGTTTGAAAATGCATATGAATTCAAGTATGTGTGCTTTCAGATAAGATCACACCATCCACACGATAGAGATAACTCCCATAAGAACTTCACAACATTTATTCTACCTTACAAGGTTAGATTATCAACAGAGTACCTTGTGCAGTGATTGCAATATCCCCACGGCTGGACAAGACCGACTCCCCAGCCACCACAGCCTGAACATCTTTGTATGTGAGGGTTCCAAAGATCAGTATTTTGAGTGGTAGGCTGAACTGCAACAAGGGTGGGTGCTTGTGGCACAATAACTGGGTTCACCGAAGTAGGTGGCTCCCACTGTGTTGCCTGTGTCTTTGTGTTATAGTAGTATTTCTGGCCTAAAATAATGAACAAACCATATCAATGTGTCACCAAGAAAGTACTCCATCCATCGAGAAATAGGGTTTTAGAAGCATATAGACAAACTTCTCCAACTTTGACTACTAATACATTTGTCAAAATGGCATTAATAGATCTGTCAAAATTATTTTCATGACATGACGACTTATAAGTTATAATATCATACTATGTATTCATATGAAAAGGGAACGTTATTTAAATAGCATCACATATCCTTGACGAGCATGATTTAAGCCACAGGTGTTGCTCTGACCGGATGATGGTTGAATTTTACTTAAGCTGCATGTTATACGTAACAAGTCAGCTTGAAATTTATAAACTTTTGTGTCCAACTTGTTTTCATCCTTGGAATAGCAGAAGATTGTTTTGGAATACTCCAAGAGTTCAGAGACAAAACAGTGACATATTTCATTCTAACAAACCTGTTGATTTGTCAAGTGCCTCCTCCCAATTTTCTGGCAATGATGGAGCAGCTTGATGCTGCACAGTATTCACGGTACCACCAGGACGATCCCATTGGGTCACTCCGGTGCTTTGGTTGTAGAAATAAGAAGCACCAGTCGTTGGATCCTTCGTCTCAGCCTAAAATAAAATAAGTTAATGCAGGGGAAAGAACTGTTGCTACTATCAACTCACCATGGATATAGCAAATATACAGCACATAAGAGCTGTTGAAAGATACTACATACACTTCCATGTCAAGGTTAGCAAATGAGAAGTAATAAACTGATGTCTCCAGATTCAAGTTTGTTAAATAATAAATGCATTGTAAATTGACCAAGAAAATCAGGAAGGCTATGCGCATCAGCTAGAAAAATTATTAACCACCTCACAGGACAGGTATGTACAAAAAAATATTAGCATATACTTACCCAACCAGGAGGTAACTCTTGGGCAGATTTGTTGTGGCCTTCTTGAGAATCTGCCTGGAATCCAGTGGCACGAGCACAAAGTGAATGCGTGAGATAAGGATCAACTGTGCAGTTAGGATCTCAGAAGAGAAGTTTATACTCCCTCCGTCCGGAAATACTTGTCATCAAAATGAATAAAAGGAGATGTATCTAGATGTATTTTAGTTCTAGGTACACCCTTTTTTGTCCATTTTGATGACAAGTTTTTTCGGACGGAGGGAGTACTTAATACCAAAGACAGAAGGCATTTTTTATGTGTTTCAATACACCAATCAGAGAAAAATATCACGGTTGGTATAAAATAGCATTTTTGCAATAAATTTTTTGGATTCTATTGTAGGTATCAGTGTACTCGGAATATTTTTTATTTGCCATACAGCTTTGATATTTCTATGTCCTGACATCTTCTCTCCAGCTAAGTCACTCATACACACAGACCCCACACGACATTAATTGTTTTCTGTCTATTAATTGAATAATACTAAGATGGTGCCAGTACTAGTTCGAGGTTTTTCCATCTACCAGCATTCAGTTTGTAACATCCATGCATCCTTTCTACCAGAATGAGATGGAAAGTAAATGTAACATTAAGAACAAGTTAAGAACTGTAAGTTACATTTTGTTTAGCCATGCTGCTATCATTTGCTGCCTTGTCTTTAAGAATTCCCCTTGCTTTTAACCTCTGCTTCAGAAACTCGGGGAGTCCGTCATCACCTTTCGCTTTCTCAGCATCATCTTTTGGTTTATCTAAAGGAAAAAAACATTAGTTAGCATAATTGAAAGCAGCAGGTAACATAGATAAAAGAGGCATGTAATACCACTAAGCAGTGAGTAACATAGAAAGAGGTGGCATACTCATTTCAGCACTTGACAAATTTCCAGCATAATAAGCACCACCTCCTGGTACACCATAGCCATTGCCAATTTCAACATTGCCTGTGAGCATGCTTAATCATCAGAAAATGACAGCCAAAATGTTAACAAAAAGAAACACCCTGAGACTAATTCTCTATAGAATTAAAAATCCTAATCACCGGATTAAAGGGATACTTAGACACTTTAAAAGTGTGAAACTGAAGAGATGAGGAGAATAAAAATAGACAAACAGAGTATTAATATGAAAAATAATGACCATTATCTGGATGAAGTGACTTTCCCCTTTTATTTGCCATCTCTGCACGATGGTCAACCGTCATCTTCAGCAAGTGTTCCTAAAAAATCAAGATAACAAAGCTGAACTAACTAAAGAAGTATAAATTTCAATAAAAAACAAATTTAGGAGGAAATGACACACACAAAAAGATTATAAATTACTCACCTTCAGTGCATTAGGGTCGCGCCGGCTCAAAAGTATGTCTTCCCCATATTCTGTAGGGTCGTTTGTTGATTTTGCTTGCCTAAAAGAAAATGTGCATAGAAAACAGCTTCATCAAGCAGCAGCGGACAAACGGCACAGAAGGAAACAGTGGAGAAACAAACCTTTGATTTTGTATTACTTGCTGCATCTCAATGTCCTAGTTATCATATAGAGAGCCAATTAAAAATAGAAACATAAATGCAAGTATAGTCTGGTTCTTCTGGAGGATATGAATACCTGTTCGTGAAGAACAGCCTCTTGGACAGCAGATTCGATGTTTGCTGCATTTGCGTTATGGTTGGCAACCTCGTGAGCAGTCTGATGGGCCTTGAGATCTGGTTGTCCATTCCCAGCTTCTGTGGTGATACTAGGAGCACTTTGAGCGGGAGTGAAAGGCATGCTAGGTTGTGTAGCATAGAACGTTCCTGCTGTATTTTGATTGTTGCCATTATTGGGCCTGGTGTCGTATGGTGTTGGATAAGCATGTGGATGTGGACTAGGATGAAAAGGTTGTGTTGCATAGTACATGTTTGCTCCATTTTGATTGTTACCACCATTGGGTCTGGTGTCATATGGTGTTGGATAAGCATGTGGGCGTGGAGTAGGTTGAAATTGTGAGGGATGCTGAAATTGTGGAGGATGCTGAAATTGTAGAGGATGATTTGAAGGTGACGGCTGCCATGCTCCAACACCAGGAGGTAATGGCTGACTCTGAGAGTTGTCCATCGGTACACAGCAAGTAAATTTGAAGCGTGACTCACGAAATCTCCACCAGCTTAAGTTCGCTAAACAGATCTGCGACACAATGCAATCAGTGTAGCAACATCAGCACGCAATTAGCTTCACTGTTATTGCTATTTGGTCTTGAAATCAAACTCATGTGTTTCCATGAATCCATAAAATCCTAATGTAAATGTAGGAATATGCAATTAGAGGGTGTTCAGTTCATGTCTTGGACACTGTCAGGCCTATTCAAGCTTGCTTCACTGCATAATTTCTTTACATCTTTGATTTACTTTTTGTCCGTGCACATTGAAACCTATGAACAGAAACCGCACCTGCGGCCGATATCACCAGGTCTAAGTTACTATTAATCTTTCCCGCAGCTTGCCAAAACATAAACCCTAACACCCAAATTTCACGACGATGCAGAGAAAATCAACAGGGCTGTTAGGCTCGTCACTACACCTAATTATATGATGACGATACCAAACGCAATAATCAGATATTAGAGCCCAAAATCGCCTCTGTAGGATGCCTGCGCGCCTTGAGCGCCTGGAGCTCGTAGCTACGGGGCAACTACACGATTCCCACCGGTCAAAGTGGAAGGTTCGAGCAAACACGGAGATCGAACGGGCGAGGAGGAGGGAAGGGGAGAGGGCGTACCTTTTCACCGGCGAACTGCGCAGCGGGCGCGTGCCTCCGGTGACGAGCGGGCGGCGGCCGGCGGTGGGGGAGGGATAGAAGGGGACGACGGGTCGGTGTTGTTCCTGCCGCGAGCCGGTAGCCGGTAGACGGTTCCCTACGGTTTTCTCTGCCGTCGATCACGGCCGCTGCTCGGTTCAACGGCCAAGATGGCTTAGCGGTTGCGAGGTAAGAGCATATCTCCAGCAGATCCCGTATAACTCTGGTTTTTTAATTAACCACGTATATATTCATAAAATATATCTCTACTTCTAATGAAGCAATCGGTAATCTTTGTTTCACGGTTTATTTTCGCCCCACCTCCACACTTCGTTTGGTTTATTTTTGTCTATCCTCCCACCTCCCAGTTTCCTCAAGAAACCATCCCCTCGAAAAAAAAAACCCCACCAAACCCACGTTAGTAGGGAGCGATGCCTGCAGGTTGCGACCGAGGCCTCCACGAGCGAAAATAAACCTACGAAACAAACCTGCCAAAATAAACTTGCGGCAAAAAATCCACGAGGCCTGGATTGCCCTCGCGAGAACCACGCCATCCCCGCCCTCGCACCGATCCCTGCGCTACCTACATCCCTTCGCCGCCGCCCTCACGCTCGCCGATCACCCCCGCCAATCCCTGCGGTACCTCCGTTCGCCGCTGCCGATCTCGTCGCTACGATCCCCTTCAGGAGTCGCCGCCGATCTCGTCGCTACGGTCCGCTTGAGGAGTCATCGCCGATCTCGTTGCTACGATCCGCTTGAGGAGCCGCCGCCGATCCCCTTCAGTTGTCGCCGCCGATCGCCATCCAGGTCACAGACGTTCTGGCGCCAAGATCGGATATAGGTATCATATTGTAGTTCATACAACATTGCATGTTCACATGCCAACAAATGTGCTATCCATTAACGCCTCTATGTCAGACCCCCTCCATTCATCCATGCATGAAATCTACAAAATTGTAAGGGTACCAAGATTAATACACATATGATATTTACTTTGTACTAAAAAGCTATGTTGGAGTTTAATGGATAGCATCATGTAAGCACAGTACTGTTATATAGTCTTCTCAGGTTATAGTTCCTTTTAGATTCAGGAATTGTTGTGGTCCTGGTCCTTGCCTTATTACAATCAGTAAAAAACACTTAAAACGGTGGGAAATAGAACAAAGACAATGTTTTATTTTGATAGGTACGTATGGGAAAATAGAACAAAGGCAACGCACGGGCTTTTCAATTGTAAGCAATGATCTTTTCGTCTCAGGGATTTGCCATCTGATAGGGACATATGAGGAATTCAAAAGGCAAGGCAAGTGAGCATCAACCAGACGATGACGTACCTACAGGTATATTTCCCGTTATCAGAATTTCTTACACATGGCAAGCATAATGCCCTTCTGATAGTATGTGTTGCAGGCCATATTGATGGGAGAAATGTTGACGAATACAACACAAATATCATACCCGTAGAAGAAAATGTTGACGATACTTACTCAATGGATCCAGGTATAAGTCTGTGTGAACATGGCATGCATACTTTGTCACCTATTGACGCTACTTACTCATTGGCCTTGTAATGCTTCAGGCCACAACACATCAGATGGATCAAGTTTGGCATGGATAGGACTGCATCATGATGCTTCGTTGTCGGCTCCGAGTAATCTCACAATGGTTTATGGCACAAATGTACCACAAAATTCAAATGGTACTGCCGGATCCACCTTTCATATGAAACAATTTATGCTTATGGTTGTTCATCTTCATGTATGTATACAACTTACAACATTTTTTGTTGATCCATTACCTACAGCTTCTGGTCATATGTATGAGGGGAATCAGGTAGGGCTTGATGCGAGTTTGAGGGGATGTCCGACATCCCAGGACCAGTCTTGAGTGATAATGCAAGGGAGCACGTTAATCCCCGCACGATGAGCTGATTATCAGAAGAAAAAAGATGAGTGTACGGTCAAGGTCCAGTATGAAGAACAATATGGTAAGTTTGTTTAATGATTAATTAGAGACTACGTTCTAAATGCCCGTGCGTTCTGCCAACCATAGAACCTACATCCTGCTACCCATCCTTATCACATGATATTCATACTTTTCATGGTTCAACTACTCTCACGTGTGGTTCCTTTAATGTTGAAGAATTAGCTACCATGCAACATGATAAAGAAAATGTTGAAGAATTAGCTACCATGCAACATGATAAAGAAGATAAAAGGGAACTTATAAATGCACGGAGGCGGGCATCTTATCGGAAGAAAAAGGAGGGTACGACCAAACTACAAGATGATACGCAAAGTATTCCCCGACATGCTTATGCACCATCAAATGCGATGTCAGGTACACTTGACATTGATAATAGATGTATTCAGAATCGGATCGGGCAGGTTTGGTCCATTTTCCTTCATACATTGTGAAGCTTTGTGGGCTTTCTGGTTTGTTCTTTTTACATGATGCAGACGACACAACATCCTTGCAGCAGACAACATGAGTTGTATTGAATGAACGCAACAACAACTCCACTGACGAAAAAGGGAGCAGTTCAACGCACGGAGGCGGGCATCTTATCGGAAGAAAAAGGAGGGTACGCCCAAACTACAAGATGATACGCAAAGTATTCCCCGACATGCTTATCCACCATCAAATGCGATGTCAGGTACACTTGACATTGATAATAGATGTATCCATAATCGGATCCGGCAGGTTTGGTCCATTTTTCTTCATACAATGTGAAGCTTTGTGGGCTTTCTGATTTGTTCTTTTTACATGATGTAGACGACCCAGCATCCGAGCAACAGACAACATGAGTTGTATTGAATGAACGCAACAACAACTCCACTGACGAAAAAAGGGAGCAGTTCAACGCATAGAGGCGGGCTGCTTATCAGAAGAAAAAGGAGGAGGATATGGTCAGGTTCCAAAATGAGAATCAGCCTTCCCTCTCGATGTCTGGTAAGATTGTTTATTATTTAACAATTATGTTGAGATACCTATTGTTCAACCATACAGCACAAATATGTCTCGCTTGGATGACTTCTCACATGACATACTCATACTTTTTCGGCTGTGACTAACTCTCATATCTCTGGTAGACAAAAGTGAACTTATCAACGCGCGGAGGTGGGCATCTTATTAGAATAAAAAGTCGGATGGTACGATCAAGCAACAAGACGATGGGCAGATTGTTCGCCGCTCCCCTCTCTGTGATATGACGAATGTTCATCAACATTCACATTTGATATCAGGCACACTTGTGAAATTTTCCAATGTCATCAATTATATTGGACGTAATCGGTAAGCATTCAATGTCAGGTTTTGTTTATCTTCTTTTTGGCTTCTGATTATGTCCTGAATTACACCAGGAGCTATCTTGAATGACGCCAAACAAACCAGTGAAATACGTGTGATACATTGCAATCCTACCTTGTCACAAGAGAAAGAGTGAGCAGATAAACGCCCAGAGACGAGCTGCTTATCAGATGAAAAAATGATCTGCTTATCCAAGATGAAAATCTGCGTGCCCTTACAATATCAGGTAAGATTGTTTTATGTTTCATCTTAACGTACATAGTATGTATGTACGTATAAATTAAGGGTTGCATGCTGTTGACGTTCGAGTCAGTAGCTTCATTCGTGTTTGAACCATGAAGTTATAAGTATGTTTTCACATCGTTGTTTAACCAGACAACCCAACTAGCCCCAGCTATACATCATTCTCACATAATGATGCAACATTTCCTCCTTCAACTACGGTCACATCTGGTGTCATTCATGACAAATACCTACAAGGTAATCATATTGTATGTATTCCATAATCATTTGATGCCAGGTTCTGTTTTTTTTCTCTGGATTCTGATTATGTCCTGAATGACACCAGGAGCTGTCTTGAATGACACCAAACAAACAAGGCAAAAAAGTGAAGAAGATCGCAACAAAGGCAGAACATGTGAAAAGAGAGAGCAGAAAACCACCCAGAGGAGAGCTGCTTATCGAAAGAAAAAAGATCGGCTTATCCAAGATGAAAATCTGCCTCCCCTGTCAACATCAGGTAAGATTGTTTTATGTTTCATCTTGGCGTACATAGTTTATATTTATGTAGCAAAATAATGGTTACATGGGTTGACGCCTGAGTCAGTAGCGACAATCGTGTTTGAAGCTCCAAGTTTCATGGTTCATCTTACTATACATGGTTCGTATTTATGTAGCAAAATAATCGTTACATGGGTTGACGCTTGAGTCACTATGTCCATTCGTGTTTGAAGCATAAAGTTCTAATTATGTTTTCACTCCGTTGTTGAACCAGCCAACCCAACTAGCTCCAGCTATACATCATTCTTGCATGATGATGCAACATTTCCCCCTTCAACATTAGTCACCTCTGGTGTCATTCATGACAAGGACCTAGCTAGGAGGCAACGTGATAATGAACGCAAGTGTAATTTAATAGACGAGCAAAGGGAGCAGAGAAACACACGGAGATGGGCATGTTATAAGAAGAAAAAGGATGAAGGATCAGTCGATGTCAGAGAAAAACTGAATCAAAAGCTACGGGAGAAGTGCATGCAACGCCGCAAAAGCATGAGTGTGATTGAGAAGGGGGAGTCAAGTGCTCAGCGGAAGGCCAATTATGCTAGAAGGAAAAACACCCCGTGCGCTGAATCCATCGCAATGCCACGTCTAGACCTAGCAAACACAACCTCTGACTCTCCCGCTTTCACCTCTCGCGCATCACCCATCTCTCGGGACGCCAAAGTTGCTTCACCTGATGGCGGCCCTCCGACGATCATGCCGAGTTACACTGTCTGTACCGATGGTAAGAAATTGCTATTGTCGCGATCTTCTGACATAATATTGGCTATTGTCACAATCGCCACGACGACACTGCAGAAGACATTGAGGCATTCCTAAGCGGCATCATGGGCGATGATCCGACACCACCAGACTTGATTGATGAGGAGTACTACATGTTTCACGACCAAGGTATGGTCAGCGGTGAACAAGCACGTCGTGATTTTTTTTGTGATTACAAGTATTAGTAGATAATGTTTTGAATGGGATGTTTCAACAAATGCCCGCAGGATCCGATGTTGACAGCATGGATGAAGAGGAATCAGCGAGCATGTCTAGCGCTAAGCCTATTGACATTGATCCATTCAATTTTGTCTACTCAAGCCTCCCAAACAGCACACACATCCTCAAGCACGCCGCAAACTGCGACCACTGCAAGGCCATGAAGTTTGAGTATGAGACTGACGGCTTTTGCTGTCACAATGGACAAATCGAGCTCAAGCAACCGGAACCCATCCCGGAGCTAATGAGGCTTTGGTCTAGCACGGATACGGACTGTAGACATTTTCAGGAGAACACACAGTTCTTCAATAGCCATTTCTCCTTCACAACCCTTGGCATCAGCCTCGATGAAAACTACACAAACATGAAGTCTGGGGTGTACACATTCCGGGCACACGACACCATCTACCACAATGTGCATTCGTTCGGGGCTAGCTCCCATCCAGAACATCTCCAGTTGTACTTCTACGACGACGAACCTAACCTAACCCATAGCAAGGCTGCCACCAAGCAATTAGAGCAGAATGTCGTCAAGAAGTTAGTGGACATACTCCGCGAAAACCCGTACTCCCAGAAGTTTAGGAGTTTGGGTGCACACGAGGACAACCTCGACAATTATAGGATAGACCTCAACACCGACCAGAGACTTGACCAACGAAAATATAATAGACCGGTGTCATCCGAGGTCGCTGCAATTTGGGTGGAGGGCACTGACCTAGCAAAAAGGTTCGAACATAGGATAACACTTTGCGGTTACGACAACCAAAGGCACAGTATACATGTGATTGATGGCTCATATGACCCGTTGTCTTATCCCCTCTTCTATCCAAGGGGGGAGCTCGGTTAGCATCCAAAGCTACCTAAATGTAATGTCCCTTGGGAGGTTGTTCAACAACTAAGAGTGGGCCATGATGACGAGGGGGATGCAGGTATGCCCTTTGTGTATTATGTCGTTCTGATAAATATTATAATTCTCATATGTATCCTAATTTCCGCGTTACTCATCCATGTGTAGAGGGGAATAGCAGGTTATGCGTCTCCGTCAAAGACTACTGCTGGTACATGCTGCAAACACGACATGCGATATTCAATCCCATACTCTGTGGAGCACGACTGCTCCAGCAATGGGGGGTCGACATGTACATCAAGATTGAGAGTTGTAGGTTGAAATGGTACAGGAAGAACCAGACGAAGATTCGTGCTGACCTGTATAAAGGAGTCGTTGATGCAATCACATCTGGGGAGACGCGAGCAAGCGTTGTTGGGGTAAGGATACTGCTCCCTGGAACGTACCCTGGTGGCGACCGCGACATGAAGCGGAGGCATATGGATGCCATGGCAATCGTCCATACATACGGGAAGCCTGGCATCTTCTTGACCATGACCTGCAACCCTAACTGGGAAGAGATATCGAATGAGTTGTTTCCTGGTCAGATGGCACAAGACCGACCTGATCTTGTGGCTCGTGTGTTCCATGGCAAGCTAGAGGCTATGAAAGAGATGTTGTTCAAGAATCATATCCTGGGTGTAGTTGTCCCTTATGTATACGTAGTCGAGTTCCAAAAGAGGGGCCTCCCCCACGCACACTTTCTGTTGATCATGGATTCAACATACAAGCTCGTCGTTCCAAAGCAGTACGACCGACTCATTCCGCCGAGCTCCCAGACAAGCATAAGTATCCGGATCTCTACGCCTTGGTGGTCAAACATATGATGCGCGAACCATGTGGTTTTTTCAACCCGAAGAGTGTTTGCATGCAACAGAACGAATGCAAGTGCAGATACTCGCGGCCGTTCAATGAAAACACGGCACAAGTCAAGGACTCATACCCAGTTCATCATCGTAGAGATGGTGGTAGTCGGGCTAAGGTCCGAGGTAAAATGTTGGACAACAGATGGGTTGTGCCTTATAACCCTTACCTTCTACAGATGTTCAATTGCCACATCAACGTTGAGGTCTTCTCTAGCATAAAGGTCGTCAAATACCTTTACAAGTACATATACAAGGGCCATGATAGAGCTTCTTTCAGCATCGACCAGCCCTACGCCGATGGTAACATTGATGAGATAAAAAGATACGTCGACGCGAGGTGGGTTACCCCTCCGAAGGCGATGTGGAGGATATTTGGCTTCCCCATGTACACCAACTTCCCGCCTGTCCTGCAGTTACCTCTTCATCTCCCGAATATGCACAGGGTGGCATCCAATGCGCAGGCCGATTTGACCATTGTCCTCGCCTCTGAGAATGCTTCAAAATCCATGTTAACGGAGTATTTCAAGGCTAACCAGGACCACCCATGGGCTAGGAATATATTGTACAAGGATTTTCCTGGAAGCTTCACATGGCCGTGGGTGGAGCGTTATCAGATAGGTCGAATCGTGTCTGTCAATCCTGCTGAGGGGGAGTGATACTATCTGCGTGTGCTGCTAAACCATGTTACGGGCAAGACTTCCTTTGAGGACCTGCTCACTGTGGACGGTAGGCTATGTGGGAGCTTTAGAGAGGCTGCTGAAAGGTTGGGACTCATCGAGGCGGACAACACGCTCGACGACTATCTTACTGAGGCAGAGAAGTGGGCGATGCCATGTTCACTCAGGAGGCTATTCGCAACAATCTTGGTGCATTGTGAGTCGGGCGACGTTTGCGGTTTATGGGATAGGCACCTCGAGCCTATGTCTAGTGACTACCGTCGATCACACACATGCCCGAAAGAGGTAGAGCAGATGGTGTTGCTTGACATTAGGGGTATGTTGCAGTCCATGGGTAAAGACATAGCTGATTTCCCTCTTCCAAGCATTGACGATGCGTTCGACCCAACCGGGGGTGAGGCCAAAGAGGTGATAGAGGAATCCAACGCCAACTTTGACGTGAACGACACTAAATTGGCATCATCGCTAAACTTGGAGCAGAGGGTTGCATACGATGAGATACTAGCTGCAGTTGAACGCGGTGATGGGGGTGTGTTCTTTGTTGATAGCCCGGGAGGTACAGAGAAGACCTTCCTATACAGGGCGCTACCCGCCCAGGTTCGAAGCGAGGGCAACATTGCTATCGCTACTGCCACGTCGGGCGTCGCCGCTTCTATCATGCCTGGAGGCAAGACTTCCCACTCGAGGTTCAAGATCCCATTGAGTTGCGACGATGGCGCCTCATGCAACTTCACCAAGCAGAGTGGGACTGCCAAGCTACTGAGGATGGCCTCATTGATACTATGGGACGAGGCAACCATGACTAAGCGACAGGCGGTTGAGGCACTGGACAACAGCATGCGCGACATAGTGGGAAGATGGGACCGACCATTTGGAGGAAAGACTGTTGTTTTTGGTGGTGACTTCAGGCAGGTGCTTCCAGTCGTCAGGAGGGGGCCCCGAGGTCAGATAAGCGATGCAACCCTCCAAAGTTCACATCTCTGGAAGGGTATGCGCCTGCTAAGGCTCGTCACCAACATGAGGGCTCACAATGACACCTGGTTGCGGATTACTTACTAAGGGTAGGGAATGGCACCGAGGAAGTTGACGATCAAGGAAACATACGACTCCCTGAAGATATTTGTGTGCTGTCTACAGGCGAGGTTGACGACCTGGAGAAGCTGATTAACCATGTGTTTCCGAGTCTAGATGACAACATGTCTGATCCGAATTACATGACTTCTCGCGCAATCCTCTCCACCACGAACGATAACGTCAATAAGATAAACATACGCATGGTACAACGTTTTTGTGGAGAAGAAGTAATCTATCATAGCTTTGACAGTGTAGAGGATGACCCATATGGCTACTATGCTCCTGAGTTCTTGAATGGATTGACTCCCAATGGTCTGCCTCCGCATGCACTCAAACTGAAGCTCAACTGCCCTGTCATACTTTTGAGGAACATTGATCCGGCTAATGGATTGTGTAACAGGATGAGGGTTGCAATGCGAGGTTTCGAGAGGAACACCATCGACGCATAAATTGTGATTGGATAACACGCAGGTAGGAGGGTCTTCCTTCCTCGAATACCCCTATGCTCGTCTGACAACGACATGTATCCATTCAAGTTCAAGAGGAAGCAATTTCCTGTAAGGCGTAGCTTTGCTATGATGATTAATAAGGCTCAAGGACATACGATTCCGATTGTTGGCATGTACCTACCTAATCCGGTGTTCTCTCATGGTCAACTCTATGTCGCATTGTCTCAAGCCACCGCGAAGAGAAACATAAAGATCCTCATTGAGAAGGAGAAGGAGAAGGAAAATGGCAAGAAGCAAAGCAGTAAATCAAAGAAGCGAAAAAGACCTACCTTGTCCTTACAGACCTCCATGAAGAACATCGTCTATAAGGAAGTCCTTACAGGCTGAAGTCCGCTCTTAAATATGACAGATGATTTACTCTTATGCTACAGATAATTTGGTGCTCTTCGGTGTTCTTGTACAGATCTCTTATCTTTCGATGTTAGCAATTGAACTTTATTATGTTTATACAACAAGTTAAATATTAATAATATTGCCTCGGATTTGTGTCTTAGCAAGTTGCCAATTTTTGTTGTATGTGACATTATTTTTCCTTTTCCTGGATTGCTTATGTATATTATTCTTTTGTTGTTTTGTAATCAATCATCTACTACATCTAAACTCGGCTTTGTTTTCCTGCACAAATTTTGCACACTGCCTAGGTCACTCCATTGTTGTAAAACTAGACTCCACTGGAGTGTTCTACATTAGATAAATATTTATGATGCAGTCCCAAAGCAGGCATAATCATTGTTATTTATTTTTGTTTACTATGTTATTTATTTCCCTTATGCAGAATAACTCTGGTTGCTTGATCATGACCAGAGACTTGGTATTAGAACTCCAGTTACACCAATTGGTTATTTGCATCTCAAGTTAAATTAGTCACTATTAATCAACAATGAAATGTGGCCATTGGTTCTTCGATAATTGATGGTGCAGATGGGCAAAGCAACAGTGATATACCCCAATGGATTAATGGTACAGATGGGCAAAGCAGCAATGATATACCCCCACACAATATCAGAACTATATCTTTATATTATTTATCATAGGTGGAGGTCAATGTATAGTCTCTTATTTCCCCATTATTTGAATTTTATAATCCTGGCTTTTCAATACTTGGTTTATGTTGGATTTCTTACATGTTTTTACTTAGTTTATGTTGTGACTCCGCCGAGATCTAGGGATTGTGCGGAATGGAGAGAGTGAGGGTGAGGGGGACTGGTGCTGGGTTGGGTGCTGGTTGGGCCGCGCTGGATAGCCGATTTGGACCTTGGATCGGCAACATTTGCTCTCCGAAGAAAAATACATTAAAGTATGTATATATTAAACATGGATCATACAAATAAATATATTTTTATACTTATTAGATATATATTCAGATTATCACAAAAAAATCAAAAATTTGAGAAAAGAAACCAGATATACTTGGTTTATGTTGGATTGCTTGCATGCTTTTATCCTTTGTTGGACAATTTTCCTTAGCTTATATAAAATTTTTTAATAATTATCAAAAAAATATGAATACATTCAAATGATTTAAGAAATTTCAGATGACATATTATTATATATGAACATTATAGTTGGTTGTTTGCTCCGAAAGAAATGCAACATCTTTTTTTTAATAATATGAAAAATGGTTGTTTCTTTTTTACAAAATAAAATAGTTGCGTTAGTTTCGCTTTTATTTTTATTACTCCCTCCGTTCCTAAATATAGGGTGTATAGTTTTTGGCACGGAAATTAAAGAACGCATGTGGAGGGAAAATTTCACAAGTTTTGGGCGAGATTACACCTGACTAATTGGCATGAGAAAATAGAGGAGCATGCCTAATACAAGGAAATGTAATCGAATCCCTAAAAAAATTATCCATACGAGTGGTGCAACTCAATATACCTTATATTTTGGGGTTTTTCTCAAAAATCTATACACCTTATATCAAGGAACGGAGGGAGTATATGTTTATATGATGCAGTAGAAAATATCATTTATATATCATCAGAGCTAAAAAGTGATGGGTTCCGACATACACACTGATGTAACAATGACAGACAGGACTGAAACACCACGAGAAGAGGTATATGGCTAATCCTTCTTTGTCTGTGTCTTATACATGATAATACAAAATGTTTATTTTTTACATTTACTTATTTTATAGAATATAGGAGACATAGATATGGATTTTGGAGATGCACAAAAAGAATGCATCGACAAGGGTTCCGAAGCGGCGACGCTAAAAAGGGCCGAAAATTCACCCATTTTTCACAACATAATGATGTGGAGGCGGTGATAATACGTCCCCAACGTATCTATAATTTTTGATTGTTCCATGCTATTATATTATATATTTTGGATGTTTTATATGCATTAATATGTTATTTTATATTATTTTTGGGACTAACTTATTAACCTAGAGCCCAGTGCCAGTTTTTGTTTTTTCCTTATTTTTGAGCTTCGTAGAAAAGGAATACCAAACGGAATAAAACTTTCGTGATGATTTTTCTTGGACCAGAAGACATCCCGGAGACTTGGAGATGAAGTCAGAAGAGCCGCGAGGTGGTGGCAAGGGGGAGGGCGCGCCCAGGGGGGTAGGGCGCGCCCCCTGCCTTGCCACTTCCTCGGGACTCCTCTGACCTGAACCTTGGCCCTATATATTCACATATATTCCCAAACCACCAGAAGCATACACGAAAACACTTCTCCACCGCCGCAATCTTCTGTTCCTATGAGATCCCATCTTGGGGCCTTTTTCGGCATCCTGCCGGAGGGGGATTCGATCACGGAGGGTTTCTACATCAACTCTATTGCTCTCCCGATGAAGCGTGAGTAGTTTACCACAGACCTACTGGTCCATAGCTAGTAGCTAGATGACTTATTCTCTCTCTTTGATTCTCAGTACCATGTTCTCCTTGATGTTCTTGGAGATCTATCCGATGTAAAACTTTTTGCGGTGTGTTTGTCAAGATCCGATGAATTGTGGATTTATCATCAGCTTATCTATGAATATTATTTGAATCTTCTCTGAATTCTTATATGCATGATTTGATATCTTTGTAATTCTCGTTGAACTATCGGTTTAGGTTGGCCAACTAGATTGGTTTTTCTTGCAATGGGAGAAGTGCTTAGCTTTGGGTTCAATCTTGCGGTGTCCTTTCCCAGTGACAGTAGGGCAGCAAGGCACGTATTGTATTGTTGCCATCAAGGATAAAAAGATGGGGTTTACATCATATTGCTTGAGTTTATTCCTCTACAAAGATGTCATCTTACTTAAAGCGTTACTCTGTTCTTCATGAACTTAATACTCTAGATGCAGGCAGGAGTCGGTCGATGTGTGGAGTAATAGTAGTAGATGCAGGCAGGAGTCGATCTACTTGACACAGACGTGATGCCTATATTTCATAATCATTGCCTTGGATATCGTCATAACTTTGCGCTTTTCTGTCAATTGCTCGACAATAATTTGTTCACCCACCGTATTATTTGCTATCTTGAGAGAAGCCTCTAGTGAAACCTATGGCCCCCGGGTCTATTTACCATCATATAAGTTTCCGGTCTACTATTTTGCAATCTTTTACTTTCCGATCTATAAACCAAAAAACCTAAAAATGTTTTACTTTATCTTTTGTTTAGTTTTATCTATCTCTATCAGATCTCACTTTTGCAAGTGACCGTGAAGGGATTGACAACCCCTTTATCGCGTTGGGTGCAAGTTGTTTGATTGTTTGTGCAGGTATTGGTGACTTGTGCGTTCTTCTCCTACTGGATTGATACCTTGGTTCTCTAACTGAGGGAAATACTTATCTCTACTTTGCTGCATCACCCTTTCCTCTTCAGGGAAAAAACCAACGCAAGCTCAAGAAGTAGCAGGAAGAATTTCTGGCGCTGTTGCAGGGGAGATCTACGCCAAGTCAAGACATACCAAGTACCCATCATAAAACTCTCATCTCTTGCATTACATTATTCGCCATTCGCCTCTCATTTTCCTCTCCCCCACTTCTAAAACGATTTTCGAAAAGTTTTGCCTTTTTTATTCGCCCTTCTTTCATTCGTCTTTTCATTTGCCCTTATGTCTTACTTGGTTTGTTTGCTCGTTTGCTTGGTATAATTGTGTGTTTATTGAAAATCAGAATCAAAGAGTTTATGTATCCTCATCCACTTTCTAATCTCTTTAAAAGATCCAACTATGATGAACCAATTGCTAGTGAGTTGAGTGCACTAGATTATCTTTATGAGGTTTTGCTTGAAATTTGTGAATCTGAAAATTGTGATGAAGTGCTTTATGAAGTGATTCAGATAGATCTTTGAATGAAAAGCATGATTGCAATGATGTTATTATAAATTCTATTAATGTCAATTGTGTTAATGATATGCAAAACCCTAAGCTTGGGGATGCTAGTTTTGATATGTCCACTGCTTGTTGCAATGATCATGATTGGGGTGATTCTTCATATTATCTTGCAAATTTATTTAAGCCCCATAATAATGTTTGCAATAATATTGAAAGTGGGTTTGGAAGAGTGTCAACTCTAGATCCCAAATATTTGGAGAATGTTCAATCTTATGAAATTTTTGAGAAAAGTGGGTTTGGAGAGGTCATGACTTTAGTTAATGTTAATCCCACTATTTTGGAAGAGTGTCAACTTCCCATGCATGTGGATCGTGTTAGTAATATGTTATGTTATAGCTATATTGTTGAACTTGCTTATGATCCTACATGTAATTATTATGATAGAAGAAAATATGGTTGTCGAAATTTTCATGTCACTAAATTACCTCTCTTCATGTTGAAATTGCTATCGTCTCTTTCTTCTTCCTTGCATATGCTAGTTTTTGCTTGCCTTGATAATTTTTTTGCTTATAAAATGCCTATGCATTGGAAGTATGTTATACTTAGATGTGTTTGTCACATGTTTTATGATGCTCTCTTTGTGCTTCAATTCTTCTCTTTTATGTGAGCATCATCGAAATCTCAATGCCTAGCTAAAAGGGCTTTAAAGAAAAGCGCTTGTTGGGAGACAACCCAATAGTTTTCCTTGCTGTTTTTTAATAAATAATTCATCTAGCCTCTGGTTAGATGTGTGTTTTAGTTAGTGTTTATGCCAAGTAAGACCTTTGGGATGGCTTACGGTGATAGTTGATTTGATCTTGCTGAAAAACAGAAACTTTTGCGCCCAGAAAAATATTTTTCATAATTCACAGAAGCGTGCTTTTGATCTAAATTTGTTACACAAGATTGATATACAAATTTCCCAGGCTGTCCTAAGTTTTCAGAATTTTTGGAGATACAGAATTATTTGAAGTTCTCTGATTGCTACACACTGTTCTGTTTTTGACAGATTCTATTTTCTATGTGTTGTTTGCTTATTTTGATGAATCTATGGGTAGTATCGGGTGGTATGAACCATGGAAAAGTTGGAATACAGTAGATATTACACCAATATAAATAAAGAATGAGTTCAGAATGGTACCATAAAGTGGTGACTTATTTTCTTATACTAACTGATCTCATAAGATTTTCTGTTGAGTTTTGTGTTGTGAAGTTTTCAAGTTTTGGGTAAGGATTTGATGGAATATGGAATAAGGAGTGGCAAGAGCCTAAGATTGGGGATGCCCAAGGCACCCCAAGATAATATTCAAGGAAAACTAAGAACCTAAGCTTGGGGATGCCTCAGAAGGCATCCCCTCTTTCGTCTTCATCTATCGGTAACTTTACTTGAGGCTATATTTCTATTCACCACATGATATGTGTTTTTCTTGGAGCGTCTTGTATGATATGAGTATTTACTTTTTAGTTTGCCAAAATCATCCTTGCTGTACACACCTTTTGAGAGGGACACACATGAATCGTGATTTATTAGAATACTCTATGTGCATCACTTATATCTTTTGAGCTAGGCAATTTTGCTCTAGTGCTTCACTTATATCTTTTTAGAGCACGGCGGTGGTTTTATTTTATAGAAATTATTGACTCTCATGCTTCACTTATATTATTTTGGGAGTCCTTTTAAACAGCATGGTATTTTGCTTTGGTTATGAATTTAGTCCTAATATGATAGACATCCAAGAGGGATATAGTAAAAACTTTCATATAAAGTGCATTGAATACTATGAGAAGTTTGATTCCTTATGATTTTTTTGAGATATAGAGATGGTGATATTAGAGTCATGCTAGTGAGTACTTGTGAATTGGAGAAATACTTGTGTTAAAATTTGTGATTCCCGTAGCATGCACGTATGGTGAACTGTTATGTGATGAAGTCGGAGCATGATTTATTTATTGATTGCCTTCCTTATGAGTGGCGGTCGGGGACGAGCGATGGTATTTACCTACCAATCTATACCCCTAGGAGCATGCGTGTAGTACTTTGGTTCGATGACTAATAGATTTTTACAATAAGTATGTGAGTTCTTTATGACTAATGTTGAGTCCATGGATTATACGCACTCTCACCCTTCCACCATTGCTAGCCTCTCTAGTGTCGTGCAACTTCCGCCGGTATCATACACCCACCACATACCTTCCTCAAAACAGCCACCATACCTACCTATTATGGCATTTCCATAGCCATTCCGAGATATATTGCTATGCAACTTTCCACCGTTTCGTTTTATTAAGACACTTTCCATCATTGTCATATTGCTTTGCATGATCATGTAGTTGACATCGTATTTGTGGCAAGGCCACCTTTCATAATTCTTTCATACATGTCACTCTCGAGTCATTGCACATCCCGGTACACCGCCAGAGGCATTCATATAGAGTCATATTTTTTTATAAGTATCGAGTTGTAATTCTTGAGTTGTAAGTAAATAAAAGCGTGATGATCATCATTATTAGAGCATTGTCCCATGTGAGGAAAGGATGATGGAGACTATGATTCCCCCACAAGTCGGGATGAGACTCCGGATGAAAAAAAGAGGTCAAAGAAGCCCACACAAAAAATGAGAGAAAAGAGAGAAGGGGCAATGTTACTATCCTTTTTCCATAATGATGCTTCAAAGTAGCACCATGATCTTCATGATAGAGAGTCTCCTATGTTGTCACTTTCATATACTAGTGGGAATCTTTCATTATAGAACTTGGCTTGTATATTCCAATGATGGGCTTCCTCAAATTGCCCTAGGTCTTCATGAGCAAGCAAGTTGGATGCACACCCGCTTAGTTTTCTTTTGAGCTTTCATAAACTTATAGCTCTAGTGCATCCGTTGCATGGCAATCCCTACTCACTCACATTGATATCTATTGATGGGCATCTCCATAGCCCGTTAATACGCCTAGTTGATGTGAGACTATCTCCCTCATTTTGTCTTCTTCACAACCACCATATTCTATTCCACCTATAGTGCTATGTCCATGGCTCACGCTCATGTATTGCGTGAAAGTTGAAAAGGTTTGAGAACACCAAAAGTATGAAACAATTGCTTGGCTTGTCATCGGAGTTGTGCCTGATTTGAATATTTTGTGTGATGAAGATGGAGCATAGCCAGACTATATGATTTTGTAGGGATAAACTTGCTTTGGCCATGTTATTTTGAGAAGACATAATTGCCTTGTTAGTATGCTTGAAGTATTATTATTTTTATGCCAATATTAAACTTTTGTTTTGAATCTTATGGATCTGAACATTCATGCCACAATAAAGAAAATTACATGGATAAATATGTTAGGTAGCATTCCACATCAAAAATTCTGTTTTTATCATTTACCTACCCGAGGACGAGCAGGAATTAAGCTTGGGGTTGCTTGATACATCTCCAACGTATCTATAATTTTTTATTGTTCCATGCTATTATATTATCCGTTTTGGATGTTTTATATGCATTAATATGCTATTTTATATTATTTTTGGGACTAACTTATTAACCTAGAGCCCAGTGCCAGTTTCTGTTTTTTTCCTTGTTTTTGAGCTTCGCAGAAAAGGAATACCAAATGGAGTCCAAACGGAATAAAACTTTCGCGATGATTTTTCTTGGACCAGAAGACACCCTGTAGACTTGGAGATGAAGTCAGAAGAGCCGCGAGGCGGCGATAAGGGGGGAGGGCACGCCCAGGGGGTAGGGTGCGCCCCTGCCTTGCCACTTCCTCAGGACTCCTCTGACCTAACCCTTGGCCCTATATATATAATATATATATATATATATATATATATATATATATATATATATATATATATATATATATATATATATATATATATTCACATATATTCCCAAACCACCAGAAGCATCCACGAAAACACTTCTCCACCGCCGCAACCTTCTATTCCCGTGAGATCCCATCTTGGGGCCTTTTCCGGCATCCTGCCGGAGGGGATTCGATCACGGAGGGCTTCTACATCAACTCTATTGCCCTCCGAATGAAGCGTGAGTAGTTTACCACAGACCTATGTGTCCATAGCTAGTAGCTAGATGGCTTCTTCTCTCTCTTTCATTCTCAATATCATGTTTTCCTCGATGTTCTTGGAGATTGATAACCCACAAGTATAGGGGATCGCAACAGTTTTCGAGGGTAGAGTATTCAATCCAAATTTATTGATCCGACAAAACGGGAGCCAAAGAATATTCTCAAGTATTAGCAGTTGAGTTGTCAATTCAACCACACCTGGATAACTTAATATCTGCAGCAAAGTATTTAGTAGCAAAGTAGTATGGAAGTAACGGTAGCGGTGGCAAAAGTAATAGTAGCAGTTTTGTAGTGATTGTAACAGTGGCAACGGAAAAGTAACTAAGCAAAGATCAATATGTGAAAAGCTCGTAGGCATTGGATCAGTGATGGATGATTATGTCGGATGTGGTTCATCATGTAACAGTTATAACATAGGGTGACACAGAACTAGCTCCAATTCATCAATGTAATGTAGGCATGTATTCCGAATATAGTCATATGTGCTTATGGAAAAGAACTTGCATGACATCTTTTGTCCTACCCTCCGTGGCAGCGAGGTCCTATTGAAACTAAGGGATATTAAGGCCTCCTTTTAATAGAGTACCGGACCAAAGCATTAACACTTAGTGAATACATGAACTCCTCAAACTACGGTCATCACCGGTAAGTATCCCGATTATTGTCACTTCGGGGTTAACACATCATAACACATAATAGGTGACTATAGACTTGCAAGACAGGATCAAGAACTCACATATATTCATGAAAACATAATAGGTTCAGATCTGAAATCATGGCACTCGGGCCCTAGTGACAAGCATTAAGCATAGCAAAGTTATAGCAACATCAATCTCAGAACATAGTGGATACTAGGGATCAAACCCTAACAAAACTAACTCGATTACATGATAAATCTCATCCAACCCATCACCGTCCAGCAAGCCTACGATGGAATTACTCACGCACGGCGGTGAGCATCATGAAATTGGTGATGGAGGATGGTTGATGATGACGATGGCGACGGATTCCCTCTCGGAGCCCCGAGCGGACTCGCATCAGCCCTCCCGAGAGTTTAGGGCTTGGCGGCGGCTCCGTATCGTAAAACGCGATGAATCCTTCTCTCAGATTTTTTTCTCCCCGAACGTGAATATATGGAGTTGGAGTTGAGGTCGGTGGAGCACCAGGGGGCCCACGAGGCAGGGTAGGCGCGCCCCTCACCCTCGTGGACACGGTGTGGGCCCCCTGACCTTGATTCTTTCGCCGGTATTTTTTATTATTTCCAAAAATATTCTCCGTGAAGTTTCAGGTCATTCTGAGAACTTTTATTTCTGCACAAAATAACACCATGGCAATTCTGCTGAAAACAGCGTCAGTCCGGGTAAGTTCCTTTCAAATCATGCAAGTTAGAGTCCAAAACAAGGGCAAAAGTGTTTGGAAAAGTAGATACGATGGAGACGTATCAGAGGTCTATCCGATGTAAACTTTTTTGCGGTGTGTTTGTCGAGATCTGATGAATTGTGGATTTATCATCACCTTATCTATGAATATTATTTGAATCTTCTCTGAATTCTTATATGCTTGATTTGATATCTTTGTAATTCTCTTCGAACTATCGGTTTAGTTTGGCCAACTAGATTGGTTTTTCTTGCAACGGGAGAAGTGCTTGGCTTTGGGTTCAATCTTGCGGTGTCCTTTCCCAGTGACAGTAGGGGCAGGAAGGCACGTATTGTGTTGTTGCCATCGAGGATAAAAAGATGGGGTTTACATCATATTGCTTGAGTTTATTCCTCTACATCATATCATCTTACTTAAAGCGTTACTCTGTTCTTCATGAACTTAATACTCTAGATGCAGGCAGGAGTCGGTCGATGTGTGGAGTAATAGTAGTAGATGCAGGCAGGAGTCGGTCTACTTGACATGGACGTGATGCCTATATTTCATAATCATTGCCTTGGATATCGTCATAACTTTGCGCTTTTCTATCTATCAATTGCTCGACAGTAATTTGTTCACCCATCGTATTATTTGCTATCTTGAGAGAAGCCTCTAGTGAAACCTATGGCCCCCGGGTCTATTTACCATCATATAAGTTTCTGGTCTACTATTTTGCAATCTCTTACTTTCCGATCTATAAACCAAAAAACCCAAAAATATTTACTTTATCTTTTGTTTAGTTTTATCTATCTCTATCAGATCTCACTTTTGCAAATGACCGTGAAGGGATTGACAACCCCTTTATCACGTTGGGTGCAAGTTGTTTGATTGTTTGTGCAGGTATTGGTGACTTGTGCGTTCTTCTCATACTGGATTGATACCTTGGTTCTCTAACTGAGGGAAATACTTATCTCTACTTTGCTGCATCACCCTTTCCTCTTCAATGGAAAAACCAACGCAAGCTCAAGAAGTAGCAGGTGATATCTCATAAAAAACCAAAAAAGGATGCCAATTTAAATGTTGGCACAAGGTATTCTTTTCAATGTTATAATCGATCTTTCTTTCATCATATTGCCTTTTGTATTCAACCAATTTGTCTCATTTTTATACTAATTTGGCTCGTTTTTCTATCACGCCGACTAATGTTGGGGATATTGCTTACCGGGAACTTATCGGTCAACCCATGATAAGGGGTAAATCGGCCAGTTTATCGGCATATCAGCCGATTTATCACCATATCGGCTAATTTATCGGCCAGACACCGGTAAGCAATAAATCAACCAATCTATCGAAATATCGGAAGATATCTTGAACAGTGACACCGACAGACTATGTTTGTACCCCTAGAGATATTACAGTCATCGAATCAATCATTTCTGCCCCCAAGAAAACCAAGTTCGTGGACATTGAAGATGCCTTGTTATCAAACAACGATTTGGAATGCCTTATGAAGGATGATATGTTCTTACACGATGGTGTAAGACCAATTGCACAAACTTTGTAATTAATAATATAAACAATATATAATATCATAAGACATAGATATAATGGTAATTGTGGAATTACGGGTGATAAATGCTTACATATATTACATCCTGGCTCACTGCATATATTGCTTTTGCAGGATGGGTATGAGCTGAGGAAGCAGTTTTTATTATACTTGCTCAAACATCATGCAAATGAAGCTAAAGACAACTTTCCTGATATTGTGAGACAATTTCTTAAGTGCATCAAGTAGATCTCAATAATTTGTAATAGATTTTTAGCTAGATCATCCCTTATATGTATGCATTGTTAAAGTGCTATTTTGTTATCACTTTACATTACAAGTTAAGTGGACTTCAATTATTATTCAATTGGGACCATGTTATAGTGTCTCTATCTATGACTATTTCAGAAGCCCGTGGCAACGCACATGCATTCTACTAGTATTCATAAAACAAGAATCTACAACTAGTCCACGCGGATACAACAAGGGAGCACGAGAGAATACATATGTGCTAAAATTTTGCAAAAGACACTCTGAGTAAAGGAAAAATGTGCTCGGTCTATGGAGATCCTTGCAGATGCCAATGAAACTGCTAACCACCGAAACACCAGCGACGCCGAGGCGTACATTGGAGATCCACTGGATTCAGAATGCACCATCGCACATGGGCTTTCTGAATCGATGAACGGGCCTGGCATGAACACGAAAGCCCACATCTTTGTGGCGCGTCAATTGGGGATATTCCCCATGCTTCCCGAATCCCGAATTCGCCGCGACAAATCAAACTCGTCAGAGAATGGCATCGGATCCTCCTTCGAGCAACCACTTGCCCAATTCCAACATAGCTGAAACCTCGCACGAGCCAATGTAGACATCAACTAGGACATCAATCGCTGACCCTGCTCCTGAAACAATCTTCACGAACTCCACCATGGCGGCGAAGGAGACACCATAGCAACAGGGTCAGAGGCGGAAGAAAACATACCCTGGTGCAGCTGTCGTCGCCGCCTCGCCGGTAGCACCCGAACACACTAGATATGACTGTTGGGGAACACAGTAATTAAAAAAAATCCTAAGATCACGCAAGATCTATCTAGGTGATGCATAGCAATAAGAGGGGAGAGTGTTGTCTACGTACACTCGTAGACCAAAAGCGGAAGCGTTATGATAATGTGGTTGATGTAGTCGTACGTCTTCACGATCCGACCGATCCTAGCACCGAAGGTACGGCACCTCCGCGATCTGCACACGTTCAGCTCGGTGACGTCCCACGAACTCTAGATCCAGCTGAGGTCGAGGGAGAGTTTCGTCAGTACGACGGCGTGATGACGGTGATGATGAAGTTACCGACGCAGGGCTTTGCCTAAGCACTACAACGATATGACCGAGGTGGAAATCTGTGGAGGGGGGCACCGCACACGGCTAAACAATCAACTTGTGTGTCTATGGGGTGCCCCCCCTCCCCCGTATATAAAGGAGTTGACGAGGGGAGGGCCGGCCCTCTTTATGGTGTGCCCAAGGGGGGGAGTCCTACTCCCAGTAGGAGTAGGTTTCCCCCCTTCCCTAGTTGGAGTAGGAGAAGAAGGAAGAGGGAGAGGGAGAGAAGGAAAGGGGGGCCGGCCCCCCCTCCCAATTCGGATTGGGCTTGGGGGCGCCCCCACCTTGGCCGCCTCCTCCTCTCTTCCACCATGGCCCATTAAGGCCCATTAACTCCCCGGGGGGGTTCCGGTAACCTCCCGGTACTCCGGAAATATGCCCGAACCACTCGGAACCTTTCTGGTGTCCAAACATAGCCTTCCAATATATCAATCTTTATGTCTCGACCATTTCGAGACTCCTCATCATGTCCGTGATCACATCTGGGACTCCGAACAACCTTTGGTACATCAAAACACATAAACTCATAATACCGATCATCATCGAATGTTAAGCGTGCGGACCCTACGGGTTCGAGAACTATGTAGACATGACCAAGACTCATCTCCGATCAATAACCAATAGCGAAACCTGGATGCTCATATTGGTTCCTACATATTCTACGAAGATCTTTATCGGTCAAACCGCATAACAACATACGTTGTTCCCTTTGTCATCAGGATGTTACTTGCCCGAGATTCGATCGTCGGTATCACTAGTAGAAAACAGGGCAATGGTCCAGGCCTGGCCAGCCCATTAGTCCCGGTTCAATCCAGAACCGGGACCAATGGGGGCATTGGACCCAGTTCGTGAGCCCCGGGGGCCGGCCAGGCCACGTGGGCCATTGGTCCCGGTTCGTCTGGACCTTTTGGTCCCGGTTGGTGGGACGAACCGGGACCAATGGGCCTCGCTCCTGGCCCACCACCATTGGTCCCGGTTGGTGGGATGAACCGGGACCAAACGCTGCCCTTTAGTCCCAGTTCAAGTCACCAACCGCGACCAATTAGTTGCCTATATATACCCCTCGCCATGACGAGCACTCCGAGTGCTCTGCTTTTTTTCGTGGCGACGAGGGAGAGCTTTGTGGTGCTCTAGCTCACCTCCTATGCACACGAGGTGTTCGATGGAATGCCCGAGCCACACTACTTAAGCTTTCTCCTCTCAAGCTCGACCTCCAAGCTCCATTTTCCTTAATATTTGTCTAGGTTTAGCGGTCCGTCACGTCCGTCCCGTCTTCACCGCCGTCGATCGCCTGCCGATCTCGTCGCCCGGCACCACCGTGGTGAGCCTCTTGTTCTTATCTTATCTTCTTTCGAAAGGAAAAAAATTCTTACTTGTATGTTTATATAGATACTTGTATAATTTTCTTACTTTTATTATTGCATCTTATATAGTGCAATGGTTTTGGTATCCGCCCCCGTCGGCCCTCGTCCTGTCTATGATTCGGATGTGGTATATATTATCTTTTCATAACTATTGGTTCATTTATTGTTTATGACAATTATGTCGACCAACGTGACATAGATTTTAGGGTCTTTTACATCTGTGTCCCTAACTCAAACCCACTACTCACATTTGCCCCTAATTCGAAAGTCTGCTCAAAAATGCCCCTTCGCCGTCATGTTCCCTTATAGAATTGCCCTTCCGTGCCGTTTCCGTCCAGTCAAGGTTGTTTGACTGGTAAGCGGCCGTTTCTTCGACATTTTTGCCCCTTCGTCCTTACAACTGGGCCCAGGTCACCAGTTCACTCTCTCTCCATCTCATTCTCTCACCCGAGCCGCACCCTCTCTCTTTCTCCCCCAAATCGCCTCCCGCCGTAACCCTAACCCTAGCTCGCTCGATCCGGTCGATCCCAACTCCTAAGGCTCGATCTACTGATGGCGGCCATGGTGGAGCTTCGGATTTGACTCTGTGTCGCTCTGCAACGGCGTGAAGGAGACACTGGCGACGGGATGGATGGGGACAATAGTTGCGGGGCGACGGACGAGGAGCACTGCTGCAGCTCTGAGCATTTAATGCTTGGTGGGGTAAGTATCTCTTGTAATCTGATGCAGTCTCATGCCGTTTGTAGTTCGATTTGTTCTTGTAGTTTAATTTGCCGATTCAGGTGACCCATACACTGAAGAGGGAATACCAGATGATTGGCCAAGTGATGATGAGGATGAAAGGTTGTTTCCACAGTTTGTAACAAGGAAGAAGGGCAAGGAGAAAGATGATGAGGGGGAAGATTATGTTCCACCCCCTGAAGGCATGTTTGGTGAGGCAGGTGAAGATGAGAAAGAGGAGGACAATGACATGGGGTACTCTGAAACATCTGATGAGGAAAGACCAGATGTGCAATACAATAGAGATGATCCTTCTTTGAAAGAGGGAACAATATTTTCCATGGCCATAGATCAGAGAAATGCCCTTGCAACCTTCTCAATAAAGACTCAAAGTGAATTTGTGATTGACAAGAGTGCAGAATAGGTTGACAAAGGCATTGTGCTTATAAGATGTGTCAATGGAGGATGCATGCCTCCTTAATGAGACACAACACACTGCTTTTCGGTATTAAATATAGCAACTAACAATGCATTTGTAGTTAGCAGCATTGATATTTGTATTTTGTTTGTTTGTTGCAACACATAGGTTCGACATGTATCCGAACTATCGGAATGCAGGTTAAAGTGAACAAGACAGCTCATACATGTCCCAAAGTGAACAGGAGGAAGAGATTGAGGTCACTAAGAGTAGATGGGTTCTTGATCTTTGTGAAGACACGGATTTTAGAGGATTGAAGTGGGACCAACAGAATTGAAGAAAAATCTGAAGAAGAAGTATGGCTGGCAGTTCCATATATGAGAGTATTCTATGGGAAGAAAATGGCACTTGACAATATCTATGGTAAGTGGGTTGACTCTTTTCGCTTATTGTATACCTTCAAGGCGAAGTGGAGAAAGCATCTCTGGCGGTGTAGTTAGCATTGATAAACACACTTTATGCAAAGACAAACTGAATGGGAAGAGTAGATGAAGGAGTGCTTTAGAAGAGTATTTGTTTCTTTCAAAGCATGCCGGCAAGGGTTTTGAATGGGTGTAGGCCTTATCTTGCGAGAGATGCCACTGCATTGAATGGCAGATTTATAGGGCAACTAGTTAGTGCATGTCTTGTGGATGCTTGCAACTGGATCTTCCAGTTGCATATGGAGTTGTAGAGAGTGAAAATATAGAGAGTTGGACTTGGTTTTCCAGAATTTAAGAGAGCTTATAGGACATCCACGGTCTTGTTATCCACACCGATGCATGCAAAGGCTTGGAGATCTGCGATGGAAGCTGTGTTCCAGTGTGGAGCACAGAGAATGCATGAGGCATTTGGCTACAAATTTCACAAAAAAGTTTAGAGGAAAATTCTTTGATGAAAATTTATGGCCCTGCTCATTGACATACAACATAAAGAAACACAACTACCATCTTAGCGCATTACAGTAAGGCTGGTGTGAAAGAGTACTTAGAGGAGCATCACACCAAGCTATGGGCAAGGTCACTGCTCAATGAAGTGTGCAAAATAGATTTTGTTAATAACAATCTAGCTGAGTCCTTCAATTCAAAGATTAAAAATGGAAGGTGTACACATTGTGGACTTGCTAGACAAAATAAGACAATTTATAATGGAAAAGTTTGATCTCGAACAAAGATTGCAGGCTGCTACATTCATTAGCCACATCATAATCCCCAAAGTCATGAAAATGCTTCATGCAAAATCTAAGGACCTTGATATGGAGATAGTGAAAAGAAGCACATATGAGGCAGAGATTACAGCAGTTGACAAGGAAAAGAGAGAGTGGAGATATCCAATAATTTGGAAAGTAGGAATTGCAGTTGTAGAAAGTGGCGATTAATCGACAACCTTGCATACATGCTTTGTATTTTATTACTTCAATGAGAGGCCCAAGAAGTGAGATTGATCAGTATGTACATGAGTACTTTTCTGTTGCTAGGTTCAATGCTACTTATGCTGAAAATTTGCCTGCAATGGAGGGCAAACAACAGTGGGATGTGGTGGACCCTGGGTTTAAATTGTTTGCTCCATTGCAAAACAGGGCCCCTGGTAGACCTAGGAAGACAAGAATTAGGGAAAAATCTGAGGGAAAAGGACTTGGAGGAAGGAGAAAGAAATGTGGCAGGTGTGGAAGGCTTGGGCATCGTGCCACTCACTGCAAGGAATCCATTGACCCATCTTTTGGGGAAGAAGAGCATTGGGGGGGCTGAAAATGCAACAGATGAACCTCTAGATGCTAAAACTGATGCTAAAAATGCTACAGAGGTGGAAACTGATGCTGAAAATGCTACAGAGGTGGAAACTGATCCTGAAAATGCTAAAGAGGTTGAACCTGATGCTGGCATTGCTACAGATGCACCAACAATGTCATCAGCTGTAAGGTGAAAATGCTACAGATGTTCTCATTTCCTTTTTTGCTTCATTTAATGTTCTAGTTTCCTTTTTTGCTTCATTTAATGTTCTAATTTCCTTTTTGCTTCATTTAATGTTCTCATTTCAATTGTAGCCCAAGAAAGAACTACAAAAAGGCAGCTGACAGAGGGATGTCACCAGCCAAGAAGAGGCTCAAGTATGCACCAGATCCTACAATAGGATCTGTAACTGGAAGCAACCAGCTAAGCAAAGAAGTGAGCAAAACTGTCACCACAAGGTGGAGTTCAAGGCTCTTAACTAACCCCGCTTGCATCACCGGAGCAAGAAGATGAAAGATCTGTGAACTTGTTAGCTGCTATGTTAAGTGTGTTGTTTTTGTTGTTTAAGAACTATTTGTGAACTTGTTAGCTGTTATCTTAAGTGTGTCACTGAAATTATGAACTTATGTAATGTGAACTTGTGAGATGCTATCTTGAATGTGCAATGCTATTATGAAGTTATGCTATTTGTGAGATGCTATCTTCTGAGCTGCTACTTTTAAATATTTTGTGAGCTGCTAGTTTTAACACAACAGATCATTTGGTCACCGCTAGTTTCATTTGAGCTGCTACTTTCAAAATGCCAAGCAAGATTCTTGATAATTTCCAAATAGAAATATCACATCATTCCCAAATCACAACATTATTACGGGATAATACATTCCCAAACCTAGCTCCATCAAAGCATACACTACAAGAAATCCATTTAGTATGGATTATTAGACCACCTAGAAACAAATGTGGCCAACATGCTAAAACCAAGAACTATGATAAATCTCGTGCTTGCATAACCTCGTTCCTCTTCTTCATCTTTAGCTTCAGCTTCTTGTTCTTCTCGGTTAGATACATCACCCTCCTCTCTAAATAATGAGCTTTTAGCCAGCTCTTCTCCAATCTGCATGAAGCTCCTCAAATGCTCGACCAACACATTCGGTCGATGGCGGTCAATCCGACAACCCAATCACATTCATCGAGAAGCTGCAAAATCAATGATCGAATTAGAAAGAGGAGAAATAGCGAATCAAGTCAAGCATTCAAAAGCAAAACACTTACATCAAGAGGGCAGCCGAGAAACCTTCTCGCCGAGCTTGCTCCTCCCAAAGCGACACGACGAGCGAGAATAAGCCCGTGGCGAGCACCGCCGACGATCGAACATCAAGGCCACGAGAATGTCGGATCGGGGATGTAGAACTCCGATTGAAACTGAACTATCCAGCGCCATCAACCTATCAGCAAAGGGCAACCCAAATTGATGAACCCTACTTCCGCAATATCACCCAAATCGACCACAGAAACTTACATTGGCGGCCACCGACGAGGTCGTGAAGACATGCCCACCGTGCGGCGTACCCATCGCTCACCACGTCGTGCCCTGCCCCTCTCTCTTCGATCACAAGCGAAACGCCCGATCCGATTCTTGCTCAAAAATGCCCCATCGTCGCGAGGAAGAAGAAAGAGGGAGAGAGAGTGAACCGTTAGTTGGGCCCTGATGTAAGGAAGGAGGGCAAAATGTCAAATAAACAACACGTTAACGGTCAAACAGCCTTGACTGGACGGAAACGGCTCGGAGGGGCATTTCTATAAGGGCACATGACGGCGGAGGGGCATTTTTGAGCAGGCTTTGGAATTAGGGGTATGTCTGATTAGGTGGTTCGAGTTAGGGACAGAAATGCAAATGGCCCTAGATTTTATTTATTTAGGAGGTTGTTGAACCGGAAATTCCAACCGACCCTATTGTCGAGAGGTTAAATTTAGTTGAAGAAGAAAACAATTTGTTGAAGGAAAAAATTAGAAAAATTGAGGAGGAGAAGATGATATTGGAGTTGCATGTTGCGGATGTCGTCGATGATCACAAGATCAAGATGGATGCAATGCACTTGAAGATTAGAAAGATTAGAAAATATGCCATTCATACCGAGGCTTGGTATCATTATGCCGTTGGATCGGTTGTTACATTGGTTGCGATTATGATCGCATTTGTTTCGCATTGAAATGTTTTACATAGTTTCATGTATGATTTAATTAATTTAGATGCTCTGCGAGCTTTATGTTGTTAGATGAGAACTATGTATGTACTTTGGTTTTAATGTGATGATGAACTTCTATTAATTTGGTCATAATTATCTATTCATGATGTTACTCAGAATGATTTTTGACACATTAATTATATATAATGCACGCAGATGAACCGGGAATGGATGTACGGTTCAAGACACACCTCCGAGTACATTAAGGCGTGCATGATTTTCTCGAAGTGGCTGAGGCAAACAAGCAGAATGGTTTTATGTGTTGTCCATGCCCTATATGTGGGAATCTGAAGTCTTACTCGACCGGAAAATCCTCCACACCCACCGCTTTACAAGGGTTTCATGCAACACTATAATGTTTGGGCGAGGCACGGAGAAATAGGGGTTATGATGGAAGGCGGCGAAGAAGAAGAGTACGATGACAACTATGTGCCCCTGAATATGGTGATGCTCTTGAACATCAAGAGGAACCGACGATGTGCGATGATCTTTAAGCAGGCGAAGCTGCTGAAGATCAAGAGGAACCAGACGATGTGCCCGATGGTGATGATCTCTGCAGGGTCATTGTCGATGCAAGGACGCAATGCGAAAGTCAAAAGGAGAAGATGAAGTTCGATCGCATGTTAGAGGACCACAAAAAGGGTTGTACCTCAATTGCGAAGATGGCAACACAAAGCTCGATACCGTCTTCGAATTGCTGCGATGGAAGGCGAGAATGTTGTGCGACAAAGGATTTGAGAAGCTACTAAAATATTGAAGAATAAGCTTCCAAGGATAACGAATTGCCCGACAAGATTACTACGCAGCAAAGAAGGTCGTATGCCCTCTAGGATTGGAGGTGCGAAGATACATGCATGCCCTAATGATCTGCATCCTCTACATGGTGCGTACAAGGATCTGAACGCATGCCCGTATGCGGTGCATTACTGTATAAGATCGACGAGATGACCACGGTGATGTTGACGGTGAGCCCCCAAGAAGAGGGTTCTGCGAAGGTGATGTGGTATGCTCCTATAATACCGGTTGAAGCGTCTGCTCGTAAACGGAGAGCATGACAAGTTGATGCGATGGCACAGTGAGGACCGTAAGAAAGGCGGAAGTTGAGAGCACCACCGACGGGTCGCAGATGGAGAAAAATCGAGAGAAATCTTGGGATGAGTTTGCAAGTGAGCCAAGGAACGTATGGTTTACTTTAAGCGCGGATGGCATTAATCCTTTCGGGAGCAGAGCAGCAATCACAGCACTGGCCCGTGACTCTATGTATGTATAACCTTCCTCCTTGGATGTGCATGAAGCGGAAGTTCATTATGATGCCGTTCTCATCCAGGGCCCTAAGCAACCCGGCAACGACATTGATGTGTACCTAAGGCCATTAGTTGAAGAACTTTTACAGCTGTGGAATGGAAGCGGTGTGCGTACATGGGATGAGCACAAACAGAGAATTTAACCTAAAGGCGTTGCTGTTCGTGACCATCAACGATTGGCCCGCTCTCGGTAACCTTTCGTGACGGACAAACAAGGGATACCACGCATGCACGCACCGTTTACTTGACACCGATAGTATATACCGCAAGATGCGGGAAGAATGTGTACACAGGCCATCGTCGATTTCTTCCGACCAACAAGCACTTGCCGAAAGAAAGGCAAGCATTTCAAAGGCGAGGCAGATCACCGAAGAAGCCGCCATGCGTCCGGTGATCACATACTTGCTATGGTCAATGATTTACACGTAATCTTTGGAAAGGGTCCCGCAGACTAGCTGTTCGAATGACGCCGAGAATCACGCACCCATGTGGAAGAAGAAATCTATATTTTGGGACCTACCCTCTTTGGAAAGACCTAGAGGTCCGCTCTTGATCGACGTGATGCACGTGACAAAGAACATTTGCGTGAACCTTCTAGGCTTCTTGGGCGTGTATGGGAAGACAAAAGATACACACGAGGCACGGAGGACCTGCAACGCTTACACGAAAAAAGAGGGCATGCCTCCGAAGCGGTATGAAGGTCCCGCCACTACGCTCCCTCTGAAAGAAGAGAAAGAAATCTTCTTTGAATGCCTGCTCAAGATGAAGGTCGGACCGCTTCTCGTCGAATATAAAGGGAATAATAAATATGCGGAGAAAAGTTCCGAACCTAAAGTCTCATGACGCCACGTGATTATGACGCAATCGCTTCCGGTTTCATTGAGGGGCTTCTACCGAAAACGTCCGATTAGCCATTGTGAAGCTATGTGCAATCCTCAATGCAATCTCTCGAAGGTGATCGATCCAGAAATCATACCAAGGCTAAGGAGTGATGTGGTGCAATGTCTTGTCGGTTTAAGCTGGTGTTCCCACCATCCTTCTTCAATATCATGGCCTTGCGTCCTAGTTCATCTAGTTGAAGAGATTGTCATTACGGGCCCCGTATTTCTACACAATATGTACCCTTTGAGAGGTTCATGGGAGTCCTAAAGAAATATGTCCAGAATCGCTAGGCGAAGGAAGCATCTCCATGGGCCATCAAACAGAGGATTTCATCGGGTTTTGTGTTGACTTCATTCCTGGCCTTAAGAAGATAGGTCTCCCTAAATCGCGGTATGAGGGGAGACTGACCGGAAAAACACGCTTGGAAGAGACTCAATAATATGCGAGGGCGGATATTCTTGGCCTCAAGCACACTACACAGCTTCTACTGAAACTCTACCTTGGTGACCCCTTATGTCGATGAACACAAGAACGATCTGCGCTCCAAACACCCGGAGCAAAGTCGACGATCGGATTACATGTGAACACATCAGGACTTTCAGCAGTTGGTTGGAAGCACGTGTCGAGGTGACAACACTGTTTGTGATGAGCTGTACTTGTTGTCCAGGGACCATCTTTGATGTATTGATTTGGAAAGGATCGTGATAAATGGGAATACATTTTACACGATTGACCAAGATCAAAAGAGCACCAACCAAAACAGCGGTGTCCGCTTTGATGCAACAACCGAGAGGGAAAGGACACATATTATGGTTACATAGTGGACATATGGGAACTTGACTACGGACATGATTTTAAGGTCCCTTTGTTTAAGTGCAAATGGGTCAATCATCAGAGGCGGGTGCAGATAGACCCACATGCGGAATGACAACAGTGGACCTGAAAATCTTGGGTACAATGACGAACCGTTCGTCCTAGCCAATGATGTGGCACAGGTTATCTATGTGAAGGACATGTCTACCGCATCGAGAAAGAGAAAAGATAAGGAAGCGAATACATCATACGATGAGCCAAAGCGCCACATAGTTCTTTCGGGAAAAAGGGACATGGTGGAGTGGAGGACAAGATAGACATGTCTCAAGATTATGAAAAGTTTCATGAAATTCCTCCTTCAAAGTCAAGGCTGACCCACATCCCGATAAGCGATGAAGATTATCCATGGTTACGGCGCAATAAGTAAATGACACAAGCGAAGAAAAAGTGAAGACTTTCTCCGCAACTATTATGATGATACCATGCCAACTTTGTGGCCGATGAGTATGATACCATGCCAACTTTCAACTTTTTCGAGTTCATTCAAGTGCTTTAATGTCTTATGGTTCGGCCCTCGTAATAATTAAAAATAGCAACAATAAGTTTTTTGTTGTAAGTAGAAACAAAATAAAATAAATAAATCAAGAAAGAAAAAATAAATAGTGTTTTCAAATTTGAAAACTAATGGCACTAACAGAAAGTTTATAATTTTCCTAAAACTAAAAGCAAAAAGAATTGAAAAATAAAGCAAAAAACAAAAGAAAATAAATAATGCAGAAATCAAAACAAAAAACAACAATAAGTATTTTGTTGTAAGTAGAAACAAAATAAAATAAATAAAGCAAGAAAGAAAACAAAAAACAAAAAAGTGTTTTCAAATTTGAAAAGTAATGGCACTAACGAGAAAGTTTATAATTTTCCTAAAACTAAAAGCAAAAAGAATTAAAAATAAAGCAAAAACAAAAGAAAATAAATAATGCAGAAAACAAAACAAAAAACTGGAAAAAAATAAAACAGCAACAATAAGTAAAGAAAACAAAAACAAAAAATTGCCACCCATCTTGGGCCACCACACCTGAATCGACTAGAAACCCATCCATGGGCGAGATTCAGTTCTGCAGCAGGCCAGCAGGCCCATCGAACATAGCAAGAACAAGTAGGCCCGTAAGCCTGCAATGGAGAGGAGGTTGAGAGGGCGCGGCGGGGGCTTATAAACCACTGCGCGCCTCTCAACTAGCGAGGTGGGACTAAACTTTGGCCCCGACGCGTGCAGCCAGAGGCCTTTGGTCCCGTTGGTGGCACCAACCGGGACTAAAGGGGCATTAGTACGGTTTGTGGCACCAACCGTACCAAAGGCCGCCGCTTCCCGCCCTTTGGGCTGCCGAAAAGAGGCCTTTGGTCGGTTGGTGGCACCAACCGGGACTAAAGTGCATTAGTCCCGATTGGTTTCACGAACCGGGACCAATGGCTTTTCTATATAAGCAAACACTTTGCAAAAATTCAGAATCTCGTTGCCAGTTGCCCCCCCGACGACGCCGACCCTCCTCGACGCCGCCAGGCTGCTCCACCTCGCCGCCGCCGCCCGCCAAGGCCGCCGCCCCAACCAGCGCTGTCCTCGTCGCCTGCCTCCCGAGCCCGCGCCCGTCCTGCCCCCGCCGCCCCGAGCCCCTGCCCGTCGTCCCGCCCCACCTGGCGCCTCGCCGCCCCACCGTCGCCATCGTCATCTAGCCAGCCAGTGAGCAGCGCACATGCACCTGCTCTTTTTTTCACTTTTACTAGTTTAATTTTTTGTTCATATATATATATATATATATATATATATATATATATATATATATATATATGTATATGTATGTATGTATGTGTATGTAGATGTTCAAAATGTATAAAAAATTGTTCGAGCATGTTTTTCTTCATATATGTATTTTTGTTCATATGTGTATTAATGTTTTCATATATGCAAAAGATAGATTTTAGAAAAGTTAGGTTTTTTTGTTCATAGATTTTTTGGTGATATTAATTATTGTAGAAATATGCAAATGTTTGTATATTCATATGAACAATGCATTAGGCAAAACCTTTGTTTTTTTTCAAATTTTCTATTTGAACATTTTTAAACAAGCTACTAAAAGAATGAGAGGAAAAAGGAAAATAAGAAGAGGAAGAAAGGAGAAGAAGAGGAGAGGAAGAAGAGGAGAAATAAATAAGAAGAGGAAATAAGAAGAAAAAGAAGAGGAGAAGAAGAAAGGAATAGAGGAGAAGAAGAAAAATAGAAATTTTCTATTTTTCTTCTTCTCCTCTATTCCTTTCTTCTTCTCCTCTTTTTTCTTCTTCTTTTTTTTCTTCTTCCTCTTTTCTTCCTTTTCCTTATTTTCCTTTCTCGTGAGAAGAAGAAAAAGAAGAGTAGAAGAAGAAGCAAGGAATAGAGGAGAAAGAAGAAACTTCAACATGAGGGGGGGGGGGTACCGATACCCCCTCCCCGATAACATTATTTTCCCATGTATATGTATGTCGCGTTGTCGATATAACCCCTCGAGATAACTTCGACATGAGGGGCGGTCGATATATACCCCTCTCGACCGTGATAACTTATACAACGGCAGCACCCCCTCGGCCCTCTCGCCGACCAAAACTCTCGAGGACACCCAAACCCTAGAGAGAAAACGATGTTGGTCTCCTACCCCCTCCCGCCGTGCCCCTACCCGACAAATTAACTCTCTCGAGGCCACCCAAATTAACCATTGAAGCGTTGTGTCGAGGCGACCCCAAACCCTAGAGAGAAAACTATGTTGGTCTCCTACCCCCTCCCGCCGCGCCCCTACCCGACAAATTAACTCTCTCGAGGCCACCCAAACTAACATGATTCCTTATTGTGATTAGCTAGCTAGTTCTACGTTTGCCACTAATATATATATATATATATATATATATATATATATATATATATATATATATATATATATATCCATCTGTACTATGTTTGAATAATAATTTACATGTTGTAAATATTTGCGTAAACTATGGAGCACTCCCGAGACGAAGAAATGAAGTTTATATTGGGGCACATAATCGCACAAGGAAGTGATGAAGTTGCGTCATTTCTCAACGACACGAACTGGGTGAAGAAGAGGGCTATGTTCATGATGGCTTCACCCATTAATGCCGGTACAAGAAGAGGACTATGTTCATGATGGCTCCGGTGACACAATGGAGGTACAAGCGAAGGAGACCGTCTTGATCGCTCCGGTGACCGAACCGAGTCCGCCAGGTATATATATATTAGTTAAGCCCGTCTGACTAGTTAATTGATGCATCCATTGTTTTGGTATATGTACACATATTAATTACTCTCGTCTTTCTTCCTTATAATTTCTAGCCCTCCGGATCAAGCACAACTTCGGTAAGGAGACGAGGCCCAAGAAAAGTTGAGCTCGGATGAAAAGTTTGAGATCATAGAAATCGCGCCGACGGCGAACCGATTGAACCATGCGGACAAGGAAGGCATTTTCTGCTCGGTCAGGGGTTCTTGTTAGGACAAGATCCCGATCAGCATCCATCAATGGTATAAGCCTAAGGAGGAAGACCACGAGGTGTCTTATGTCAATGATATGCGAAAGAAGATCTTTGGACCGAGTGAAGGCAAATTTCACCCTACCGCCAGAGGAGGATCCGGAGAAGCAGTTAAAGAGCAATTAATCAAGTCTTGTGCTCTTAAGAAGATGGCAACCCTAATGAGGAGGTGGAGGAAAGAGCTGAACCAGTTTGTCGAGAAAGATAAGACACCAGAATTCATCGGCAAATATGAGAAGATCAAAGATCACTGGCCCGCATTTGTGGCCCACAAGACATCGGAAAAGAGTAAGAAGATGTCGGAGACAAACAAGCAAAATGCTGCGAAGAAGAAGCTTCACCATCGCACGGGGTCAGGTGGCTACCTCAAAGCCCGGCCTAAGTGGTCCAAGGCTAAGCATGATCTACTTGAAAAAGGGATGGAACCAGAGACAATGTCTTGGCGATCCGTTGCGGACTTGGTTCTTGAGGGCTGGCGGAACCTTGGACCGTGTAACAGGAAGTGCCGGTGGGCGGACGAGCAACTAAAATACCACCAGAAGCTTCGACACTATATCGATGCAGCAAGAACGAGGGACGTTCCTTCCAAACAGGAGAAGGACGAGCTCACAATGGCCCTTGGGAATCCTCGAGCACCACGGACGGACACGAGGCACGCCAGCTCCCTTCGTGGAAGGTTGGTTTTCCGGACGCAGGGGTTACAAAACCCACGAGAGGAGGAAGAAACTGGAGCAGGACCAACTGCAGGCGCTGCACGAAAGGGTAATGGGGCTAGAGGAACGAGAAGCAGCAGATCGCAGCAAACGACCTGCCGAAGCTTCCCCCCAAGCTACCCCGCCATCTCAGCGGAGAAGCAGCGTGGCTTCCACCGAGCTGCTTCAGCCGGAGCATGTTTTGTCGGCTCCTGCCGACTATCCCGTGGATGGTATCACGGAGTCTCAAAGTTGCCACATTATGGCGCGATGGACGACTTTGAAGGTCAAGGCGACTGTTGGCCAAGTTTATCCTAGTGGACCCGGCACAACTTATCACTGCCAGCCGATTCCAGAAGGATATGCTAAGGTGATGGTGGATGAAATAACGGAGGGATTTGAGGACCTCCCGCTTGACCACCCTACCGGTGAAGGGGAGACTAGGCTGGGTTCTGCTCTTAAGACTCCATGCCTATGGCGGAAGGAGCTCATCAACCTTCCGAACTGGACGCCTCCGCCTCCTCCTCCTCCTCCGTGAGTCAGGGCACTCCGCCTCCTCCACCGCCTCCTCCTCCCGTGAGTGGCGATCAGAGACACGCGTGGCGGCACTCCGCCTCCTTCTCCGGCGTGGCGGCACTCCGCCTCCTTCTCCGGCGTGGCGGCACTCCGCCTCCTTCTCCGCTGCGCCCGGCGCACCGAGCAGCCAGCCTCCTCCTTCTCCGCCTCGTCGGCAAGGGCGGAAGAGACCCGCCGCCGCTCCGGTTGCTCAGCGCGTCGTAGTCCTTCTCCTCCACCTCGTAAGCAAGCAAAAAGAAGACATCCGCTTCATCTGCTCTGCCGGCGTCTAGCAAGACAGCCAAAGGCGGGAGGAGATCTGATACGGATCCTTCTCTGAAGACTCGGAGAAGTTACCGTCTGAGAGGACCGAGGAGGAAAACGCCAAGATCGCGCAGACCAAGTGCATGACTGGTTTGAAGGGTTGAAAGCAAAGAGACGCCCACCTCCGTAGGAGAAGGTAGATCCGTGAAAGCGGCGCGCACTCTGCCTCGAGGAAACCACCCAAGTCTCCGCCAAAGGCAACTATGAGCGCATTATTGGAAAGGCATTTGCGAAGCGGAGAGGTCGGGAAGTACTAAAAGTGATCAAAGAATGAAAGAACGACGAGCTGGGAAACAAATTGCCCAGCTCGGCGAACAAGCAACAATCGTGCCCCCGCTCAAGGTGCTCGCTAGCGACATCGTCGATCCGAGGATGGTGCCGGTTATGGCAATCTGAAGATTACCTGCCCGACGATGTACATTATGATTTCTTGGAGGTGCAGATACAAAGATACGAGTACGGAAGCCTCTCACAAAGATGAAAGCTCTCTATCAACGATGATGCGAAGATTGCATGATTGGTACATGAAAACCTGCGAGAGTCCGAGGGGAGGAGTACTTTGTATGTGAGAGTTAAAAGGAGCATGACCTCGTTGGAATTGAACTGCTGCCTATTCCATTTGAGGAGTTCTATCAGTTTTTCAATCAATTGGCCCTCGATAAAGCAACGGTCACTGCTACTATCGTAAGTAGTACTACTTCATCATTAAGTCTCTATATAACTCAGCTCTTTCATTGCATGTATTTATAATTATCCTCACTATATTATGCAGATTGAAGATCGCGAATTGAAGAAAAGACAAGTGGGTTCCATTGGGTTCATTAACACATATCTCATAGATGCAATCGAGGTTGAATTTCATGCCGAAAATACCGAGGCCAACTTGCTACAATCGTTGGTAATAAATGAACACAAGGATATAATACTCTTTCCTTACAACTTCAAGTGAGTGTTACTGTCTTGTGGCATATTCGGTTTCCCTTATTAGTCCAGGTTATAGTAATGTAATATTGATGAGTTATGCATGCATGCGCAGGTACCACTATATTCTCCTAGAGATTAAGCTTGAGCAGGAGTAGTAATGCGTCTTAGACTCCAAACGAAAAGATCCCAAGGAGTATGCGGACATGACTGAAATGCTCGAGAAGTAAGTTAAATCGATCATTATCCACCATATCAACAACTTTGTTCATTTCGATATCAAGTAATTGTTTTCTTTGTATGGCAGGGTTTGGAGAAAATTCACCAAAAAGCTCCGGACTGCCAAGAAGCTGCAATTTAGACACCAAAGTAAGTACTATAGTAGCATGTTCCACGATCTCCTAGTGATTCAAGCGCTAGTTTCATCAATACCATTTAACATGCTTGCTAATTATCAGTTTGATTGACCTCTATTTCTTGTAAAGTGGTTGTGGCAGGAACAAGGGAATGATTTCTATGGATACTACATTTGCGAGTCCATCCGCCACACGACCTGTGAGCGGGGCTACTCTGACAAACAATATGAAGTGCGTAAATAACAATATTCACAATTTTATTTTATTACCATCATTTGTGTTGAGTTTCATTCATTCATATATATATATGTATTGACCCCCTTCTTAAAATTAGATGTTTTGGATGCGGGATGAACTACTAGCACCAGATCGCCTGCGAGCAATTCAAGAGGAATTGGCGGCATTCTTTCTTGACCACGTGATCGCTGAAGACGGAGAATACTATGTGGACCACGCGTCCGTATGTTAGGAGATTATTTTTGTAAAAGATAATTATTGTATATATGTACCCGGTAGTGTCGGATAGATATACGAGAACTTGTTGTTCGACCAATCTCTCGGAGAAGGAGAGGTGGTCGATATCACTTCCCTCTGTATGCATATATGTTCATGACGATCTTCTGTTTCCTTCGTTTGCTTACTAGCTAGCTAGCGTGTCTAGCTAGTCCTCTCTATACGTCACGTATAGTACGTAGCGTCGACTAACACGGACAAAAGAGAGGACACTTCTCTCTATTAATTAGCTAGCTAACACAATATATGAAACACCTAAATTAACCCCCAAAACCCCCAACCCCCCTTTTCAAAAACAAAAACAAAAACCCCAGCCATCGGAATCTTGACGTGGATGCCTTTTGATCCCGGTTGGTGCTACCAACCGGGACCAAAGGCCCTCGCTGGGCTCGGCGCACCGCCACGTGGAGGACCATCTGTCCCGGTTCGTGTTAGAACCGGACTAAAGGGGAGGTATTAGTAACGACCCATTAGTCGGTTCATGAACCGGACTAAAACCCTCTGAACCGGGACTAATAGGTGTTTTTCTACTAGTGTATCTCAATACCTAGTTCAATCTCGTTACCGGCAAGTCTCTTTACTCATTCCGTAGTGCATCATCCTGTGACTAACTCATTAGTCACATTGCTTGCAAGGCTTATAGTGATGTGCATTACCGAGAGGGCCCATAGATACCTCTCCGAAACGCGGAGTGACAAATCCTAATCTCGATTTATGCCAACCCAACAAACACCATCGGAGACACCTGTAGAGCATCTTTATAATCACCCAGTTATGTTGTGATGTTTGATAGCACACTAAGTGTTCCTCCGATATTCGGGAGTTGCATAATCTCATAGTCATAGGAACATGTATAAGTTATGAAGAAAGCAATAGCAACAAACTAAACGATCATAGTGCTAAGCTGATGGATGGGTCATGTCAATCACATCGTTCTCTAATTATGTGATCCCGTTCATCAAATGACAACTCATGTCAATGGCCAGGAAACTTAACCATCTTTGATCAACGAGCTAGTCAAGTAGAGGCATACTAGTGACACTCTGTTTGTCTATGTATTCACACATGTACTAAGTTTCTGGTTAATACAATTGTAGCATGAATAATAAACATTTATCATGATATAAGGAAATATAAATAACAACTTTATTATTGCCTCTAGGGCATAATTCCTTCAGTCTCCAACTTGCACTAGAGTCAATAATCTAGATTACATTGTAATGATTCTAACACCCATGGAGTCTTGGTGCTGATCATGTTTTGCTCGTGAGAGAGGCTTAGTCAACGGGTCTGCAACATTCAGATCCGTATATATCTTGCAAATCTCTATGTCCCCTTCCGACACTTGATGACGGATGGAACTGAAGCGTCTCTTGATGTGCTTGGTTCTCTTGTGAAATCTGGATTCCTTCGCCAAGGAAATTGCTCCAGTATTGTCACAAAAGATCTTCATTGGACTCGATGCACTAGGTATGACACCTAGATCGGATATGAACTCCTTCATCCAGACTCCTTCATTTGCTGCTTCCGAAGCAGCTATGTATTCCGCTTCACACGTAGATCCCGCCACAACACTCTGCTTATAACTACACCAACTGACAGCTCCACCATTCAATATAAACACGTATCCGATTTGTGACTTAGAGTCATTCGGATCAGTGTCAAAGCTTGCATCGACGTAACCATTTACGACGAGCTCTTTGTCACCTCCATAAAGAAGAAACATATCCTTAGTCCTTTTCAGGTATTTCAGGATGTTCTTGACCACTGTCCAGTGATCCACTCCTGGATTACTTTGGTGCCTCCCTACTAAACTTATAGCAAGGCACACATCTGGTCTGGTACACAACATTGCATACATGATAGAACCTAAGGCTGAAGCATAGGGAATGACTTTCATTTTCTCTCTATCTTCTGCAGTGATCGGGCATTGAGTCTCACTCAACTTCACACCTTGCAACACAGGCAAGAACCCTTTCTTTGACCTGTCCATTTTGAACTTCTTCAAAATCTTATCAAGGTATGTGCTTTGTGAAAGTCCAATTAAGCGTCTTGATCTATCTCTATAGATCTTGATGCCCAATATATAAGCAGCTTCACCGAGGTCTTTCATTGAAAAACTCTTATTCAAGTATCATTTTATGCTATCCAGAAATTCTATATCACTTCCAATCAACAATATGTCATCCACATATAATATTAGAAATGCTACAGAGCTCCCATTCACTTTCTTGTAAATACAGGCTTCTCCAAAAGTCTGTATAAAACCATATGCTTTGATCACACTATCAAAACGTTTATTCCAACTCCGAGAGGCTTGCACCAGTCCATCAATGGATCGCTGGAGCTTGCACACTTTGTTAGCATCTTTTGGATCGATAAAACCTTCTGGTTGCATCATATACAACTCTTCTTCCAGAAATCCATTCAGGAATGCAGTTTTGACATCCATTTGCCAAATTTCATAATCATAAAATGCGGCAATTGCTAACATGATTCAGACAGACTTAAGCATCGCTACGGGTGAGAAAGTCTCATCGTAGTCAACTCCTTGAACTTGTCGGCAACCTTTTTCAACAAGTCGAGCTTTCTAGACAGTAACATTACCGTCAGCGTCAGTCTTCTTCTTGAAGATCCATTTATTCTCTATGGCTTGCCGATAATCGGGCAAGTTAACCAAAGTCCACACTTTGTTCTCATACATGGATCCCATCTCAGATTTCATGGCCTCAAGCCATTTTGCAGAATCTGGGCTCATCGTCGCTTCCTCATAGTTCGTAGGTTCGTTATGGTCTAGTAACATGACGTCCAGAACAGGATTACCAGACCACTCTAGTGCGGATCTTACTCTGGTTGACCTACGAGGTTCAGTAGTAACTTGATCTGAAGTTTCATGATCACTATCATTAGCTTCCTCACTAATTGGTGTAGGAATCACTGGAATTGATTTCTGTGATGAACTACTTTCCAATTCGGGAGAAGGTACAATTACCTCATCAAGTTCTACTTTCCTCCCACTCACTTCTTTCGAGAGAAACTCCTTCTCTGGAAAGGATCCATTATTAGCAAAGAATATCTTGCCTTCGGATCTATGATAGAAGGTGTACCCAACAGTCTCCTTTCGGTATCCTATGAAGACACATTTCTCTGATTTGGGTTCAAGCTTATCAGGTTGAAGCTTTTTCACATAAGCATCGCAGCCCCAAACTTTCAGAAACGACAACTTGGGTTTCTTGCCAAACCACAGTTCATAAGGTGTCGTCTCAACGGATTTAGATGGTGCCCTGTTTAACGTGAATGCAGCCGTCTCTAAAGCATAACCCCAAAACAATAGCGGTAAATCAGTAAGAGACATCATAGATCGCACCATATCTAATAAAGTGCGGTTACGATGTTCGGACACACCATTACGCTGTGGTGTTCCAGGTAGCATGAGTTGTGAAACTATTCCACATTGTTTCAAATGAAGACCAAACTCGTAACTCAAATATTCTCCTCCAGATCAGATCGTAGAAACTTTATTTTCTTGTTATGATGATTTTCCACTTCACTTTGAAATTCTTTGAACTTTTCAAATGTTTCAGACTTATGTTTCATCAAGTAGATATACTCATATCTGCTCAAATCAGTTGTGAAGGTTAGAAAATAACGATACCGGCCGCGAGCATCAACACTCATTGGACCGCATACATCAGTATGTATTATTTCCAACAAGTCTGTTGCTCGCTCCATAGTTCTGGAGAATGGAGTCTTAGTCATCTTGCCTATGAGGCATGGTTCGCAAGTATCAAGTGATTCCAAAAGCCCATCAGCATGGAGTTTCTTCATGCGCTTTACACCAATATGACCTAAATGGCAGTGCCACAAATAAGTTGCACTATCATTATTGAACTTATATCTTTTGGCTTCAATACTATGAATATGTGTATCACTACTATCAAGATTCAGCAAAAACAGACCACTCATCAAGGGTGCATGACCGTAAAAGATATTACTCATATAAATAGAACAACCATTATTCTCTGATTTAAATGAATAACCGTTTCGCATCAAACAAGATCTAGATATAATGTTCATGCTCAACGCTGGCACCAAATAACAATTATTCAGGTCTAAAACTAATCCCGAAGGTAGATGTAGAGGTAGCATGCCGACAGCGATCACATCGACTTTGGAACCATTTCCCACGCGCATCGTCACCTCGTCCTTAGCCAATCTTTGCTTAATTCTAGCCCTTGTTTTGAGTTGCAAATATGAGCAACAGAACTAGTATCAAATACCCAGGCGCTACTGCGAGCATTAGTTAAGTACACATCAATAACATGTATATCAAATGTACCTTTCACTTTGCCATCCTTCTTATCTGCCAAATACTTGGGGCAGTTCCGCTTCGATGACCGGTCCCTTTGCGGTAGAAGCACCTGGCCTCGTGCTTAGGTCCAGACTTGGGCTTCTTCACTTGAGCAACAACTTGCTTGCCGTTCTTCTTGAAGTTCCCCTTCTTCCCTTTACCCTTTTTCTTGAAACTAGTGGTCTTGTTAACCATCAACACTTGATGCTCCTTCTTGATTTCTACCTCCGTAGCTTTTAGCATTGCGAAGAGCTCGGGAATTGTCTTATCCATCCCTTGCATATTATAGTTCATCACGAAGCTTTTGTAGCTTGGTGGCGTGATTGAAGAACTCATCAATGACACTATCATCGTGAAGATTAACTCCCGTTGAGTCAAGTGGTTGTGGTACCCAGACATTCTGAGTATATGTTCAATGACAGAACTATTCTCCTCCATCTTGCAGCTATAGAACTTATTGGAGACTTCATATCTCTCAATCCGGGCATTTGCTTGAAATATTAACTTCAACTCCTGGAACATCTCATATGCTCCATGACGTTCAAAACGTCGTTGAAGTCCCGGTTCTAAGCCGTAAAGCATGGCACACTGAACTATCGAGTAGCCATCAGCTTTGCTCTGCCAGACGTCTTAACGTCATCAGTAGCATCTGCAGCAGGCCTAGCACCTAGCTTCCAGGACGTAATTCTTCTGTGCAGCAATGAGGATAATCCTCAAGTTATGGACCCAGTCCGTGTAGTTGCTACCATCATCTTTCAACTTAGCTTTCTCTAGGAATGCATTAAAATTCAACGGAACAGTAGCACGGGCCATTTGTCTACAACAACATAGACCTACAAAATACTATCAGGTACTAAGTTCATGATAAATTGAAGTTCAATTAATCATATTACTTAAGAACTCCCACTTAGATATACATCCCTCTAATCATCTAAGTGATCACGTGATCCATATCAACTAAACCATGTCCGATCATCACGTGAGATGGAGTAGTTTTCAATGGTGAACATCACTATGTTGATCATATCTACTATATGATTCATGCTCGACCTTTAGGTCTCAGTGTTCCGAGGCCATATCTGCATATGCTTGGCTCATCAAGTTTAACCCGAGTATTCTGCGTTTTCAAACTGGCTTGCACCAGTTGTATGTGAACGTAGAGCTTATCACACCCGATCATCACATGGTGTCTCAGCACGACAAACTGTCGCAACGGTGCATACTCAGGGAGAACACTTATACCTTGAAATTTAGTGAGAGATCATCTTATAATGCTACCGCCGAACTAAGCAAAATACGATGCATAAAGGATAAACATCACACGCAATCAATATAAGTGATATGATATGGCCATCATCATCTTGTGCCTTTGATCTCCATCTCCAAAGCATTGTCATGAACTCATGACACCATCATCACCGGCGCGACACCTTGATCTCCATCGTAGCATCGTTGTCATCTCGCCAACTATTGTTTCTACGACTATCGCTACCGCTTAGTGATAAAGTAAAAACAATTACACGGCAATTGCATTGCATACAATAAAGCGACAACCATATGGCTCCTGCCAGTTGCCGATAACTCTGTTACAAAACATGATCATCTCATACAACAATTTATATCTCATCACGTCTTGACCATATCACATCACAACATGCCCTGCAAAAACAAGTTAGACGTCCTCTACTTTGTTGTTGCAAGTTTTACGTGGTTGCTACGTGCTTCTAGTAAGAACAGTTCTTACCTACGCATCAAAACTGTCGGTGTACAAAAGTAGGGGCTCTCCTTTTGACCCCTTTACTCGTGCACGGGCAGTCAGAGCCACGCGCCGCGGCCACACGTAGCAGGGAAAAGGAGGGAAGCCGGAGAGAAGCCGAAGCCCAACACAAGACGATACGATCAAGGCAACGCCAAGACCAGAAGCACAAGACAGCAAAGGGGCGAGGTGGAGTCCCCCGGCAAGGCCCTTGCCGGGGCAACTTTCCCAAATACCAACAGAGCGAGCCACCCTTGAGCCCACAGGTTCCAACCCAACCAACCAGAATTGGACCAGGGCTCGGGAGGTACCTCTGTGGTGGCATGCAGATCTTTGTCAAGACCACAGACATATGAGATCAGATGAGGACTAGAAGACGGCGACCCTCAGCGAGATCCTTGCCGAGGAAAGCCACAAGACCCCCGGCAAGACCCTTGCCGGGGACGACCGCGCGCCACAGCAAGATCCTTGTCGAGCCCCCGGAAAGGCCTTTGCCGAGACATCAAGCGGGCCTTGCGCCAGCCCACACCACCAAGTTTCCACCACTGTTCGCATCATTTGCCACCCCAACCAGCAATGGGCTGGCACAATGTGGCAACATGCAGCTTCCAGGCCAGATCGGCAAGCGGCTACGTGGCGGCATGCAGATCTTCATGAAGACCCTACCACCGCGCCACCTCAGCTGCCTGCCTGCCTACATGGCGTCTCATGCACCGCTGGCCAGGGTGCGTGTCGAAGCGAGGAGGAGCGGCGACGGACGGGACGGGCCTCGCTCCCATCCCCGATAAAGCTAGGGGACACCTCAGCGGCGCATTAAATGCGTCTTGTACTGTAATACAAGCGATAAGCTCGTATTACTGTAGGCCTTTCCACCTCCTGTGTGCCATTGTGGCAGCCCATTTCGACTATAAAAGGAGGCCCATGGCGTACTGGAGGGGGATTCGGCTTTTTGGAACTACACAGTGAAAGTGCGTTATATCGACTAGAGGGGGGTGAATATGCGATATTTATGAATTCTTCACTGAGGAATTTGGTGGTGAGGAAATACCTTAGCGAAGTACTACTTGCAGCGGAATAAGTACTTAGAAGTAAGCATAATAGAATACAGGCATGGTCATCATGATGAAATGAAGACAAGCACAGAGTACAGAAAGCGTAATCACAGGATAACACAAGATGAAGACAAACAGACTGAAGAAATTGAACTGAGGAAATTGAGGAAGTCTTCAGTCAAAGTCTTCAAACACAGATATGATGAAGCACTTAACACAGTAATGAGGAAATGAAAGAGTTGAGGAAATAGAACCAGTAAGCTTGGTGAAGACAATGATTTGGTAGACCAGTTCCAAATGCTGTCTCGGTTATGCGTCTGGTTGGAGCCACCGAGTATTTAAACTCGAGGACACACAGTCCGGACACCCACTCCACGAGCACGCAGCTCGGACACCAAGTCCTCACCGTATTCTCCTTGAACTAAGGTCACAGACCTCGTCCAATCACTCGTGGTAAGTCTTGAGCGACTTCCAAACCTTCACAAACTTCGGTCACTCGGTGATCCACAATTCCTCTTGGATGCTCTAGACCATGACGCCTAACCGTCTGGAAGAAGCACAGTCTTCAAAGGTAACAAGCATCGGATGCACGCAAGATCAATCTCTTCAGTAGTGCTCAATCACTTTGGGTTTGTAGGTGTTTGGGTTTGGGTTTTCCTCACTTGATGATTTTCGCTCAAAGTCCTCAGAGGATGGGATGCTCTAAAATGACAAGTGTCAGTTTCTCTCGGAGCAGCCAACCAGCTAGTGGTTGTAGGGGGCGGCTATTTATAGCCTAGGGAGCATCCCGACATGATAAGACATAAATGCCCTTCAATGATATGACCGTTAGGTGCATAAGATATTTTGAGACAGCTGGCGCGTAGCACAACAACGGTCGGAAATTTGAGGTTCAAATTCCTCAGGGCTATCATGTTCCTCACTGTGTAGGCAATCCACACTGGTGAATTCCTAACTCCTCAGTCAGGACAAATTCCTTAGCGACCAGAAGAACTTCGTCTCTGTCACTGAAGAAATTGACTGAACTGTATGAGATTTCCAATGGCTTCACTTGAAGGGATTGGTAGGTGTAGGATTTTGAGTTGAGCATCACATTGAAATTTTTCCTTAGTATTTCCTCGACCCCCTTTAACAGTACGGTGTTTCCTATGACTCAAGAAAGAGAAAACAAAACTACGAAAACAGAAGTCTTCATGCTTCATGTTCCTCAAATGAATACCAAGTCTTCAAGGTCACACCAATTTCTTCACTTTCAAAGTCTTCAAAAGTCTTTAGAATACCAAAGTCTTGATCGAAGAACTTCATTTTAGAATTAGACTTTCTCTGTAAATATCAAACTCCTCATAGACTTATAGACCTGTGTACACTCATAAACACATTAGACCCTTAACCTATAAGTCTTCAATACACCAAAATCATTAAGGGGCACTAGATGCACTTACAATCTCCCCCTTTTTGGTGATTGATGACAATATAGGTTAAGTTTTCAAAAGGGATAAACATATGAGGTGTAAATACTGATACTGAGGAATTTGATTGCAAGATATAGAAGAACTCCCCCTGAAGATGTGCATAGTGAGGAATTTGCTTTTGAGGCAATGCACACTTGAAGAGTTGAATCATGGAGATCTCCCCCTATATCTTGTAATTCATACACGCTTTTGACATATAATTTGAAGAATTTGAAATGCATGATGAAATATGGTGACTGATGTAATTCAGCATGCATGTATCAACATATAACTAGGAATAAGCATGCAGAGGAACACATCAAAAGTATCAGAGCACCATCGGGTTTAAGATTACAACTCGATCCAATAAAGTTTCAGAAGAGCGAGAGTTGTAACTTAGCAAAAAACGCCCATATAATAGACCCGCTTGAAGACTAACTCAACTTTCTCCCCTTTGTCATCGAATGGCCAAAAGGATCGGCCGAGGACTAACGCCTCAAGAATATCAAGTTGATGGAGGAGCGCCGGCGTTGTCGGGTCGTTTGTCGTAGTAGGACCTGCCGCAGATGTCGTCCAAGTCTTCATGTTCATCGATGTCGATGCGATGAAGAATAGGAGCTAGCCACCAAGGAAGGAACCTTGACCTTCTTGTATTTCTTGGTGGAGGTGCGCACCAGTCAAATTCTTCCTTGAGACCCATTTTCTTGAGATCTTCTTTCTTTGTAGACATGAGACAAATTAGCCCGAGTGCGGTTGAAGGTTTCATGGAGGTAGTATTGATTTTCTTCACCGCATTATGGGTTGAGATCATGTTGTGAAGAATTGAACCAAACCGACGCTTGACCCATTTATGATTGCGATCAACCTTCTAATGAAGATCGAGGAGAAGCTCACGATCACCATCGCCTACAGGTCTTTGTGGCTTGAGGATCTGGCTTGGTTGTGTTGGCGGCAGAGTCATGGGTGGCAGAGTCATCATTGGTTGAGTAGGATGCAGCCTTGCGAAATTGACCATCCAATGGACGAATGCCTTCATCTATCACAACAGCGGCCTTGCCTTTGTCATCAGCTAAGGAAAATGTCCGTTTGAGGACTTCAATCGGAGGCAAGTAGCTGCAGTGATTCAGAGTATTGGCTTTGTAATTGAGTGAAGACCTTGTTCTGATGAATCTCATAATCCAAGGTGCATAAGGCTTCAGCTCAAAAGGTGACATAGTGACATTGGCCAGAGTCCTCATGAAGAAATCATGGAAGTTGATGGGAACGCCATGAATGATATTGAAAAGCAGATTCTTCATGATGCCAATGACTTCTTCTTCATTCGAGTCGTGGCCTTTGATAGGACTCAATGTCTTCGTCAAAATCGATAGACAGTCCGAGGCACATCTGATAATTCCTTGACGAGGAATTTGGTTAAATGGGGCCTGCCACAGCTTCAAAGGCTTCATCATAACTTGCATGTAGTGATTTGTAAGCTCAGTTCACTTTGCATATGCAAAGAGCACCTTCAAGGGAGGATCGAGTGGTAGGGCACGAAGCAATTCAATGAGCTAGTGCCTTGTAGTGAGTGTTTTCGACATCAATCCAGCACCCATGAGTTCACATCTTGAATTTCCTATGATGTGCGATGGTCGCAAAGAATTGAAGAATGAGTTCTTCATTCCAATCACATATGTCGCTGAAGAAATTTAATACCGAAAGGTCGTGAAGAACACCGAGGACCTGCTCGAAGCCAGCAGAGATTCCATGTCCACATGAGGAATGTGTGCATGATCGAAGACTCGTCTTTGTTGAACAACATCGAGGAATAGAAATTGGCACAGTTGGCCGTCCAAAACGCCTCTTCCTTATGCGAAGCGAGTCATAGGGGTTGTAATATGTGAAGAACACATGCTCGCCAAGAAATATTTAGCCTTGAACTTTTGCTTCCTTGAGAATGGATCCTTTGGCTTTGGCGGTGGAGTGTCAATGAGTTGCATCACGACTTGAGAATCGCAAACTCAGGTTCTTGGCCGAGGAATTTCTGTTCCTCTTGATGGTAGTCTGCGTGTTCAAGTGATCGGCAAGAAGCAGTTTCTTCAAAGACTAGTGGCTGGAATTTCTTCTGTCTGAGATGAAGTGGGGTGAGTTTCTTGAGCCCATTTGAGCGGTTGGTGCAGGGGGTGAGGTATTTGTTTGTAAAGGGTGAAGAGTGGAGAATTGGGGTCTTGACTTTCCCAAAAGTCATCATTCATCAGGGCGTAGTGCACCCAATATCCACGTCTTCATCTTCTATTTCTTCAACGCCACCTCTTCACCGTGAACCGAGGCATGTGCGAGGAGACAACAGTGTTGAAGGGATAGCATCCACTTCAATTTCTTCATCAATCTGCTCGACGAAGCGGCGAGAATGATTTTCTTCATCGATCCGCTTAGGGATCACATATTCTTCACCAAAAGGAACAAGGTCCTTTGATGGCATGGTTGAGATCGGAACAACATCAATTGGATTTGCAAATGAACCCATCAGAGGCTTCATTTTCTTTGGAGCTGAGGAATCTGAAGTAGCTGATGCTTTCCTTTTCTTCACGGCTGCATGCTCTGCAGCCTTGGTCTTCTTCATCTAATGCAGATGGAAGGATTGGAGTTGGTGTAGGCGCAGGAGGAGCAGAGGAATCTGGTTGATTTTCTTGGTATGGCCCGATGCGCTTGCCACGACTTCTTCATTTTCTTCAGCGCACCACTAGTGGATGCCCAGCAATTTCTTCGGCCGGCTGGAATGCGTCATCAGCCCTGGAACTAACATTTTCTTCAGCAGTCTGAAAGTCATTAGCGGTGCTGGCATGTTCTTCAGTTTTCTGAGCAGAAGCTTCAGCCCGAGGAATTTCCTTTTGCGATGGAGCTGCAACATTGGAGGTGAATTTCTCAGTCAGTTTAACAAATCTCACTTTGGCACCTTGCCAATCAGCATAGTAGGCATTGAAGTTATTGCTGAGGGCTTTGATTTCAGACTGGATTTTGATAATCTCATCAGTTGTCATAGAGACAACATTGGTCTTCAAAAACTTTTCTTTCCTATATTATGCTTTCTTGATCTGCCCGACCTTCTCAAATTTCCATTTTTCTTCAGAGATGAAATGGGTCAGCATGTGACTTTGGCCAGGTGTCAAATGGAAATCAGGCATAGGAGTGTCTGGATCCTTGTGCTAGAGATCAATATAATCGAGGATCAACTCATGATCCAATAGCAGTGGCACATTGGTGCCTTTGGCTCTAGCGGCCCTGACTTGCCTGTCTCTGATGATTTCAGCAAGTTCATCATCATCAGCTTTGCCTTCTTCAGACGGTACTTGGAAGGCAACTTGCTTCTTATAAGGACTAGGGCGAGGACCTCGTCCAGCAGTTGCCTTTGTCTTCAGCAGGGATGGTCCCGTTGAAGAATTTGGTGCAGCTGAGGAACTAGCTGAGACACCTGAGGCAGTGGAGATGTCTGTCGTCCTTTGGCACATGGCAATATGCATAGGTGCAGAGGACTTTGTCGGAGCGGCCGAAGACTTTGGCGGAAGAGCTGAAGATTTTGGAGGAGCAGGAGCAGCATGAGGAATTGGCCGTGAGGGCATTGCTGAGGAACTAGGCCTTGAGGGCACTGGAGGTGAAGCACTTGGCTTGCGCGCAGGCTTCTTTGCCATAGATTTCTTTGGCTTGACAGCAGAGGCCTCAGCAGAGGCAGCAGCAGCAACAGAGTCCTCATTGAATTTCCTCATTGCTTCTTTGGCTTGCCTGGCCAGCTTGGCTTGGCGCTTTGCCCATTCATCAGGATAATCCTCACCGTGCTTGAGGCTGGTGGGATCTGCTACTTGGCCAGGTGCCAATGGTGGTCTTGGGCATGGAGGATTGAGTGTGAATTTCTTCATGTATTTTGGAGTTACATACCTGTACTCCCTCCATTCTCTTGCCCATCTCCTTTCTATACTCTGGATGCGCACCTTGCGCTGATTTTTGTTCTCCTTACCAAACTTGGCCTCATCAGGAGTGCAATAGTCTTTGTATATGTCATCGTGGATCTCAAAGGCGGTCATGACCTCGGGCTTCTTTCCTCCTTTCTCGTGGCTTCTTACCGTGCGCCATTTTCTTGAGCTTGAGGAATTTGAACAATCAAATTCTTCAAGAAGTATGCAACTTTTCTTTGAGGAGCGCTGCAAATGAGTTAAGTTGATGAGAACCTAGTGATTCAGCGGTGGACATGAGTACCGTGAGCAGTATAGTTGCGAGGAATTTGGAGAGGTCATATGCGTTCTCGTAAGGTTTTCAAAAGAACAAGTTTGAGGAATTTTGACGAGATGAGTCTTGAAGAATTTCACTAAGCGTTCTTTGTCTTAGGTTCCAGAGTTGTATAGATCGAAGATCCACACAATTGAGGAATCTTGAAGAAAAATGATGCTTAGAGAAACGAATCAAGAATAGATGACATGTGAGGTGTTTAGTGTGTGAGGATTTGAAGAATAAAACACCTTTGAGGATTTTGTAGAAATCATTTGAATCAAAGAGGGCAGTAAAAGTAACTTTTAATTACCCTGAACGAAGAACACGACGAACCGAGAGATGCAGAGGTGAAGTTAAATCGGTAGAGATCTTCCACGCCCTAACTCGGCGGAGGAAGACGGCTCTGGCGGCGGAGTGAAGATTTCATGATTGGCCTTGAAAGTCTGACGGCGACGAGGTCGAGGCAGTGAAGCTCTTCCTCACCGGCGATGATGAAGTAGCGGTGGCGCTAGAGTTTGAGAAGCTCGAGCGGGAGAGAGAGGCCGAGCAGAGTAAAGGAAGTGAGGAAGGGGAGAGGGGTATTTATAGCCACGGTGAAAAACTGTTCGCCCGAAGATTTAGGACGAACGTGCCCCTGACCCTTCTCATTCGCATGACATGTGTCACCCAGGTACTAAAAAGTGGAGATCATGTTAGATCGTGGGTGAATAGATAAGTCTATCGTGGGAAGCGGAACGGTTTGAGCGGCAAAGCCGAAAATTTTGGATAAGATAAGTTTTAACGTTCCGTTCGCAAATTCTTCAGCTGACAAGGACACAGTGAAGATTTTGAACGTGTTTCAAATAGAACACACATGAAGAATTTGTGAATAGATTGGGTTGAGTATAGCATAGAGGGGGAAGGGTCCAATCACGTTCACTTAGCAGAAGAACAACTTGAAGAAATAGCCATAAGTGACTGTTGTAGAGGACATAAACCCATATATATATGTATATATATATATATATATATATATATATATATATATATATATATATATATATATATATATATATATATATATATATATATATATATATATATATATATATATATATATATATATATGTCAGGACCTCGATCCTAAGTCACACCGATCTAGCATGTAACACATCATATCACTTTGCGCCTCACGCACGGTATTCCTACGGTGTCGCCTTACCATGGCCCGGGACCGTTTATGCCTTTTGGCTCACGATATGATAGTGTCGCTAGCATCCATATGACAGAGAACCGGGCCGACATGACTAGTCGTGAGCCCAAAGTGGCACTAACCTATGGGGACAGGCATACATGAATCACATCGAGCATGTCGGTCATCAACGATGAATTCGGGCTGTAGCATTTGGGCTAACAGGACTCCGGTATCCCGGCTGTAGCAGGCTAGGCAGGACTCGAATATCACCGCGTGACATTTCCCGAAGGGACAGACATCGGACGGTGAAACACATGCCGCCGGTCAAGTGTCCAAGCAGTAGTCTTTGGGCTAGCGGACTCGGTGAACCGGGCTGTAGCGGACTACTATCGCCGAAGCACGAGACTACATTTCCCCATAAGAGGCTACCAAGGATAAACAACTAGGTTGTCGGATCCCACACATAGCAATACAAGTTACACGTCGCATAACATGCAAGTATGTGTTGTACAACATGGCATCACAACATAACGCAAACTCATATAGATAAAGGCTCAAGAGCCACATAGCAATAAATACAAACAGGGTCACATGACCCATCATTCAGAGAATACAAGTAACAAGCGGAAGCATTACATGTCTGAGTACAGACAACTACAAAAGAAGAAGGCTGAGAAGCCTGACTATCTACAAGACCCTCCCAAGGGTACAAGATCGTAGCTGAGGTAACAAGCTACTCGTCGAAGTCCAAGCGGAACTACTAGTAAGACCGAAGTCTCTGCTGCAAAACATAAATAAAGCAAACATGAGTACAAAGGTACTCAGCAAGACTTACATCAGATCCTAACATACATGCATTTGAATCAAGAGGGTAATGTGGGGTTCGGTTTCAGAAGCCAGCTTTGACTCGTGGCTATCCCGTTCTCACGACTACGAGAACTTCTTTGAGGTGATATGGCGCACACGAGTCCACTAGTCACCACACAATACACTACTATGGATTCATTCCCGTCTCCATACGAGAAGGCCATCCATAGCACTCACACTTGTCTTGAGCATTTTAGAGTATCCACTTCAAGTTGTCTATGTACCACGTAAGCATCCAAGAAGTCCATAACCGAGGACACGGCTATTCAATAGATCATGATAACCTGCAGGTGTACTTCTTCACACACGCCTCGCCACTTACCGCCATATACACGCCATGTATCTCGGCAACCTTCAAGCGGGCTTCGGCGAGGGTGTCGGCCACGACCGACTAACCACACAAGACTCTAGTCGAGGTTTATCACATATTCGGTTCCATCCGCAAGGAGATCCGGCCGGGTGTCGCCACGGCCCCAAACGATGTGAGCAGGGTTCCCAAGCCCACCATCCGGGTGCCACTTGGTACACCGTGCCACTGTGCCTAGTCTGTCCCAAGCCCACCTGCGCCGGGTGCCACTCGATAGAAAAATAGCACTACCTACAAACACCGAAACTAGTTGCGACTCACGGGCAGAGATCAAGTTGGTTAATAAGTCGAGAGGGTCGAGTTACGGAACCCAATGTGTGGTAGTATCGAGTCATTGGACAACATACATAGAACTCATTGCTTAAGGACGGTTCCAAAGAGACAACCACCGTGTACTCCTACATGGCCTCTCACCGCTACCTTTACCAAATCGTGTTCACACACTTCACTCTCAAAGATCGTAACATATCGTAACACTCCAATTCATTCCCAATGAATCAGACGACACAACTCTAAGCAATAGCAGGCATAGCATGGTAGGAACACAACATGGCTCAATCAACTCCTACACATGCTAGTGGGTTTCAACTATTTACCGTGGCAAAGACAGTCATGCAGAGGAATGGGTTCAACTACCGCAGCACAAAGTAGCAGATGAATCGTTGTTGTCCTAATGCAATAACTGAGAGCAGGAGCGAAAGAGTAGGATTGTATCGGAATGAACAAGTGGATTTGCTTGCCTGGTAAATCAACAAGGGGGGGGGGCACTGCTTCACGGACAGGTACTCTGGAACGTCTCCGGAGCAGGACCTATCGAGAAGGAATGGTGCCGGCAATCAATACACAACCATATGCAACAATATGATGCATGAACATGGCATGTAGATGTGATGCTGTTTGAGCTAATGCAACTAGTATTCAATTTGAATGAAGTCCATTTGAACCAAGGGTTAAAATGCAACTCCAAATTAAGCTCTTATAAATGCCATTTACATGTTTTCACCTATACAGCAAGTATAAGTTGTTTTATCATGCATGAAACTGGTACAGATGGATAGATTGCATTTTTCTGATAATTTTTCATATATAAATTATTTCAATCTGAGCTACGGTTGAATTTATATGAATTTTTGAAGTTAAATCATTTTCTGGAATTTCTTGATTTATTTTAATACCAGAAAATCAAATACTGCGTCAGCACTGCGTAAGCATGACATCAGCAAGTCAACTGCGGCTGGCTGGGGTCAAACCTGACGTGTGGGGTCCACACGTCAGTGTCATAGTTAGTTAACAGAGTTAATTTAGTTGCTAAACTAATCCTAACTAAAATTAGCAGGGCCGGGCCCCACATGTCAGCGTCACAGGGGGGGGGGGGTAGTTAGCGGGGTTGACCCGGTCAATCCCGCCGGCGTTGAGGCGCCGGCGAGGCCGAACGCGGCGGAGGCTCGGGATTGTCGCACCGGCGACCATCCGGGCGGCGGAGACCATCTCCGAGGAGCTGGTGCTCGCGCGCACCCAGTGGGGCAGGGGGGAGGAGCCGGGGAGCCCGGGGCTCGCTGGAGCGGAGCTCGCGGCGGCGACCGGAGCTCGGGCTCGAAAGCGGCGTGCGGCTGGGCGCGGGAGGCAGGGGAGAAGGGGAATGGGTGCAGCGGCTCACGGCGGACCCGATGGCGTCGACCGCGAGCTCGGGCGCGGCCAGGTCGACGGGCGACGATGGCGATCTGCGCGGCCGGAGGTGATGAAGGCGACGGCGACGGCCCCACGGGGCGCTCCGGCTTGTGTGGCTCGGCGGAGAGCTTCAGAGCAAGGAGGCGGAGCTCCTGCGCGTGTCGGAGAGGCGAGCGGGAGGCGGTGGCTATGGCAACGGCGTGCGGCGGCGACGGTGGCGCTCGGCCGTGCGCGTGGGAGAGAGACCAGGGGAGGGGGAGAGCGAGGGAGAGTGGGGGAGGACCGGGGCGGCGCGTGGCGTCGCGCGGGATCATCCAGAGCGACGAGGGGGGAAGGACAGGCAGGCAGGGAGGGAGGAGGTGGCGCTGGCGCGGGCGGCGCTGCGCTGCCGGGCACGCTGCCTCCTCCCTGTCGGGAGGAAGACGACAGAGGAGGGGCCCAGATGGGCTGGGCTGGCCAGGCCGCACAGGAGCTGGGCCAGCACAGAAGCTAAGCGCCAGGTAAGGTTTTCCTTTTATTTCTTTTTTCTATTTTTCTGACATTTGTTTTGATTTAATTAAAATACTAAATCATTTTATTTCCTTATGCCAATTTTTGCAGGAGCTAACTATATTATTGCAGAGCTCCTCAGCAACTAGCATAATTATTGGCCATATATAATATATATAACATATATATATCCAATGCAAATAGGTATGCATTAATTCCAAATGCCCAAATATAAATACTTATGAGCTCCCAAAAATATTGGTTTGATTATTATCTCTGTCCAATATTTTCAGAGGGCAACATGAGCATTTTCTTGGACCTTTTTGGAGCAATTTTTACTTGGGTCAATTCCCAAAAATGATTCTGAGGGTTTCACAAATCCCCATTTCAAAATTAAATGGAATTTAAACATGATGCTCAAATGACTGGCTAGTCTAGGTCATACCAGAACTAGGGATGTGACAACTCGCCCCCACTTGAAAGAATCTCGTCCCGAGATTCAGGGTCGACGGAAAGAAAGCGGGGTACTCTAGTCGAAGACGATCTTCTCGCTCCCAAGTAGCTTCTCTCTCGGAATGATGAGACCACTGAACCTTGAGAAACTTGATGTTCTGACGTCGGGTAACACGCTCTGCTTGATCAAGAATGCGAACCGGGTACTCTCGGTATGTGAGGTTATCTTGGAGATCAAGCGTTTCGTGGTCCACTCCACGGATGGGATCCGAGAAGCAATGCCTGAGTTGAGAGACGTGGAAGACATCATGCACTTGAGAAAGATGTGGGGGTAATTCCAACTGGTAGGCAACCTCTCCTCGTTTAGCGAGAATGCGAAAGGGACCAATGTAACGAGGAGCCAACTTGCCCTTGATACCAAATCGATGGGTACCCTTTAGAGGAGTAACCCGAAGGTAAGCCTTGTCGCCAACTTCATAAGCCACTTCCTTATGACGACGGTCATACTGGCTCTTTTGACGAGATTGGGCTGTTTTCAAATTCTCACGAATGATGCGAACTTGCTCTTCTCGCCTCTGGATCATGTCCGTCCAAAGAATTGTCTTTCACCGTTTCGACCAGTTCAAAGGTGTTCGACATCTTCGCCCATAGAGAATCTCAAAAGGAGCTTTCTTGAGACTGGATTGATAGCTATTGTTATAAGCAAACTCGGCGAAAGGAAGACATTTGTCCCAATCCATACCGAATGAGATAACGCAAGCTCTAAGCATGTCTTCGAGAATTTGGTTGACCCGTTCCACCTGACCACTTGATTGAGGGTGGAAAGCGGTACTGAAGAAAAGATGGGTTCCCATGGCAGTGTGGAAACTCTCCCAGAAATGAGAAGTGAAAAGACTGCCACGGTCTGAATTGATCTCTAGTGGAACACCATGAAGTGACACTATTCGAGAATGTATAAGTCACGAGCTGACTAGCGATGATACTCTCTCGAACAGGTAGGAAGTGAGCCACTTTGGAAAGACGATCAACGACTACGAAGATAGCATTATTCCTTTCTTGGTCCCGGGAAAGTCGGTGATGAAGTCCATACCAACTTTATCCCATTTCCACTCGTGAATGGCTAAAGGTCAAGGGTGCCAGCAGGCCTTTGATGCTCGCTTTAACGCGACGACAAACGTCACAGCTTAGCAATAAACCGAGCAATTTCTCTCTTCATCCTAGTCCACCGTAACCTCCGGCGAGGTCCCGATACATCTTAGTACTACGGGATGAATTGTGAGAGGAGAATCATGCGCCTTAAGAATCAGTTGTCGAAGATGTTGCTTCTTGGGGACCACCAAGCGATTCCCAAAGAAAACGACACCTCGATCATCTATAGAGAAACTACCAGCAATACCCTTGGCAATGTTTCTCTTGATCCGGTAATCCCGATCATGCTTCAGGCTTCTATGATATGATCCACATGGGTAGGTTTCGCCACCAAGGTAGAAAGGAATCCGTGAGGAGCAATGTGAAGGTTAAGCTTACAGAATTCCTCATGGAGAAGAGGTTGGCCCTGCTGCAGCATGAGATTGTTGCAATAGGATTTACGACTTAGCGCATCAGCCATGACATTGGCCTTGCCTGGGGTGTAGGTAATCCCTAGATCATAATCTGTGATCAACTCCAACCATCATCTTTGCCTAAGGTTCAAATCTGGTTGGGTGAAGATATACTTGAGACTCTGGTGATCGGTGTAGATCTCGCAACGTTTACCAAGAAGGTAATGTCGCCAGGTCTTGAGTGCATAGACTACTGGCCGCAAGCTCTAGATCATGTGTGGGATAATTCTCCTCATGTGGATGCAATCGACGAGATGCATAGGCAATCACATGACGATCCTGCATAAGAATGCAACCTAGTCCTTGTCGTGAGGCGTCGCAGTAGATAATAAAGTCTTTAGTGAAATCCGGTGGCACAAGTATGGGAGCAGAAGTCAGGCGTCTTTTCAGTTCCTCAAAACTGTACTCACACTGTGGGGACCACTCAAACTTTTTATCTTTCTTGAGAAGTATCGTGAGGGGTTTAGCTACTTTGGAGAAGTTTTCAACAAAGCGGCGACAATAGCTGGCTAGACCAAGGAAACTCCTAACTTGTTTAACTGTTTCAGGTGGAGTCCAATCGAGAACGGCCTGAACTCTCTCGGGATTGACAGCAATGCCCTTACCAGAGATTACGTGGCCTAGGTAGGTCACTTCTGGCAACCAAAATTCACACTTGGAGAACTTGGCATAAAGGCGGTGCTCTCTGAGTTTTTCTAGCATCTAAGATGTTCGACATGCTCTTCCTCGTTCTTCGAGTAAATAAGAATATCATCGAGGTAAACCATGACGAACTTATCTAAGTACTCCATGAAGATCGAGTTCATCAAGCGAGAGAAAGTAGCTAGAGCGTTGGTTAGACCAAAGGACATGACAGTGTACTCATACTGGCCATAACGAGTGACAAAGGCTGTCTTGGGGATGTCCCCGTTTTTGATCTTGATTTGATGGTAGCCTAACCTCAAATCCATCTTGGAAAAGACTGAGGATCCAGCGAGCTGATCATACAGGTCATTGATCCTGGGGAGCGGATACTTGTTCTTTATCGTGACCAAATTAACGGGACGATAATCTACAACCATCCGTCCGTACCATCCTTCTTCTTGACGAAGAGGACGGGAAAGCCCAAGGAGAAGAACTAGGACGGATGAAACCCTTTGCAAGGACTCATCAAGTTGTTTCTTAAGCTCGGCTAGTTCTAAGGGTGCCATCTTGTAAGGTCTCCTAGAAATTGGAGCGTTCCTGGATAAGATCTATGACTTAACTCTACATCTCTATCGTGGAACACCGGCAGCTTCCTCCGAAAGACATCCGGAAAGTCACGGACTATCGGAATATCTTCAAGGTCCGGAAGAGGGCTGGCATTAAGAGAATAGAGTTGACGCTTTGCAACTCTAGTGGAGACAAAGTGACTATCTTGCCGGATGGGTGTGTAAGCTGAATGACCTAGTGAAACAATCAATCTTGGCATAATGAGCTGTCATCCACCCATACCCAAGATGATGTTAATATCTGAAGACTTGAGGGCTATAAGTGAGGCAAGGAATACAAGTCTGTCAACAAGGATTTCGTTACCATGGCTTACACTAGAAGTTTGCCATTTGGATCCAGGGGTTTGAATGACTAGTGGAGAGGGCATATCACAAAATGATATGTTGTGCAAGTTAGCATAGCTTTCAGAAATGAAAGAATGAGATGCTCCAGTATCGAATAGAACTGAGGCGGAATGGCAATTGACAAGGAGTGTACCAAGAACGACATCCGGATCATCATGAGCGTCTTTAGCTGAGACGTGATGCACACATCCACGTTCAGTGGGAGCTGTCTTGACACTGATCGTCTTGCTTGATGGCTTAACACAGCCAACAGTCTTCTCGGGCTGGGGTGGAGCATAACTGGCTTGAGAGCAGTCACGTGCATAGTGTCCTGGCTCTCCGCATGTGAAGCAAGTCCCTGAAGTAGGACGTGGACCCGCATTGACAATTGGTCTACCAATAGGCCTAGGTGGAGCATACGACTGAGCTGGGGGAGGCGCCACATAGGATGGCCTCGGTGAATATCCGGGTGGAAGAGCGGAGTTTGGAATCCAAACCCGGCGCTTCTGCGAACTAGAACCGGAGGAAGAAACCAAATCACGGGTGTGCTTACGAGACTCCTCGTAAGTGAGCTGAGCTGTCTCTGCATTAATGGCCTTGTTCACAAGAGCTTGGAATGTATCACAATGATGTAGGTGGAGATCACGACGCAACTTGGGGTTGAGACCCTTCCGAAACCTAGCCTGCTTCTTGGCGTCCGTGGACACCTCTTACGTGGCATAACGGGCAAGGTTCTCAAACTCTCTCAGAAGCATCAACAGCCATCTCACTGGGTGAAACTACGTAACTCTTCTCTTGCGATCGATGAGGGCTTCAGAATGTGATGCTCGCGAAAAGCCTCGGTGAAATCCCTCCAGGTTGGTATCGGCCAGCTGGAAGCATAGCCTCATAGTTCTCGCCACCAAAGACTAGCATGACCTTCCGTGGTATGCAGCATAGTGACCTTGTCACTTTCAGCTACGTCATGAACGGAGCTTGCGGTGATACTACGGAGCTACCATCCGCATCGAGTGGCTCGATGGAATGATGAAAGGTAGGTGGATGCAAGCGAATGAAGTCATGAATGGTTGCGCACCCTTTGAACTGCTGTCGCGGTGTTCTCTCGATACGTGCCAACAAGCGGTTAGACTCACGCTTGTTTCTCTCCATCTCTAACATAAACTCTGCCAATGAAGGCTGGTCGGGAGGATCCTCATCCCTACCATCTCCGTGGTTCTGGCTACAAGCAACAAAACTTCGCTTAACTGATGACATCCTGGGAAACGAAACCAAGGATGGAATCAACATCACTACATACTGAATAATGTAGGACACAGAAATTAGTAACTCTCGAACTCCCGGGAAATTTCGCAAGATAACGGCAAGAAATGCTCGAAATGAGACATTCGCAAAAGACGGGGTAGCACCATACTCAACATCATCATTCAAAGGTTCTGGGATAATACTAAACAGGCTACACCGAAGGTACTCAGAACTGGGGTATGACTCTGATCAACCAATCCTAAGAGACTACAGAGTAGTAACACGTGATCCTGATAGACAGAAGAGAAAGCCTAGTTCCTTAACCCCGAAGGAAAGATAGGACGACTCAGATCAGAAGGGCACGAGATATAAGGAGTAAAAAGAGCCTTACGTTCCCTTCCACAATCAATTCCCCTACATAACTAAAGCATTTCTAGACTCAACTTCGACCAGGTTGGCTTGGAAATCCTACAGCAACAAAGCTCGATACCAAAGCTGTCGGACCCGATCCTAAGTCACACCGATCTAGCATGTAACACATCATATCACTTTGCGGCCTCACGCACGGTATTCCCACGGTGTCGCCTTACCATGGCCCGGACCGCTTATGCCTTTTGGCTCACATATATGATAGTGTCGCTAGCATCCATATGACAGAGAACCCGGCCGACATGACTAGTCGTGAACCCAAAGTGGCACTAACCTATGGGGACAGCATACATGAATCACATCGAGCATGTCGGTCATCAACGATGAATTCGGGCTGTAGCACTGGCTAACAGACTCCGTATCCCGGCTATAGCAGGCTAGGAAGGACTCAATATCACCGCGTGACATTTCCCGAAGGACGACATCGGAACGGCGTGAAACACATGCCGCCACCAAGTGTCCAAGCAGTAGTCTGGGCTAGCAGGACTCGTGAACCGGCTGTAGCGGACTACTATCGCCGTAAGCACGAGACTACATTTCCCCATAAGAGAGGCTACCAAGGATAAACAACTAGGTTGTCGGATCCCACACATAGCAATACAAGTTACACGACGCATAACATGCAAGTATGTGCTGTACAACATGGCATCACAACATAACGCAAACTCATATAGATAAAGGCTCAAGAGCCACATAGCAATAATACAAACAGGGTCACATGACCCATCATTCAGAGCATACAAGCAACAAGCGGAAGCATTACATGTCCGAGTACGCATAACTACAAAAGAAGAAGGCCGAGAAGCCTGACTATCTACAAGACCCTCCCAAGGGTACAAGATCGTAGCTGAGGTAACAAGCTACTCGTCAAGTCCAAGCGAACTACTAGTAAGACCAAGTCTCATTGCAAAACATAAATAAAGAAAACGTGAGTACAAAGGTACTCAGCAAGACTTACATCAGATCCTAACATACATGCATTTGAATCAAGAGGGTAATGTGGGGTTCAGTTGCAGCAAGCCAGCTTTGACTCTGTGGCTATCATGTTCTACGACTACCAGAACTTCTTTGAGGTGATATGGCGCACACGAGTCCACTAGTCACCACACAATACACTACTATGGATTCATTCCCGTCTCCATACGAGAAGGCCATCCATAGCACTCACACTTGTCTTGAGCATTTTAGAGTATCCACTTCAAGTTGTCTATGTACCATGTAAGCATCCAAGAAGTCCATAACCGAGGACACGGCTATTCAATAGATCATGATAACCCCGCAGGGTGTACTTCTTCACACACGCTCTCGCCACTTACCGCCATATACACGTCATGTATCTCGGCAACCTTCAAGCGGAAGCCTGGCGAGGGTGTCGGCCATGACCTGACTAACCACACAAGACTCTAGTCGAGGTTTATCACCTATTCGGGTTCCATCCGCAAGGAGATCCGGCCGGGGTGTCGCTCACGGCCCCAAACGATGTGAGCAGGGTTCCCAAGCCCACCATCCGGGTGCCACTTGGTACACCGTGCCACCTGTGCCTAGTCTGTCCCAAGCCCACCCTGCCGGGTGCCACTCGATAGAAAAATAGCACTACCTACAAACACCAAAAACTAGTTGCGACTCCTGGACAGAGATCAAGTTGGTTAATAAGTCGAGAGGGGTCGAGTTACCGGAACCCAATGTGTGGTAGTATCGAGTCATTGGACAACATACATAGAACTCAAGGTTTAAGGACGGTTCCAAAGAGACAACCCACCATGTACTCCTACATGGACTCTCACCGCTACCTTTACCAAATCGTATTCACACACTTCACTCTCAAAGATCGTAACATATCGTAACACTCCAATTCATTCCCAATGAATCAGACCGACACAACTCTAAGCAATAGCAGGCATAGCATGGTAGGAACACAACATGGCTCAATCAACTCCTACACATGCTAGTGGGTTTCAACTATTTATCGTGGCAAAGACAGTCATGCAGAGGAATGGGTTCAACTACCGCAGCACAAAGTAGCAGATGAATCGTTGTTGTCCTAATGCAATAACCGAGAGCAGGAGCGAAAGAGTAGGATTGTATCGGAATGAACAAGGGGGTTTGCTTGCCCGGTAAATCAACAAGGGGGGCACCGCTTCACGCATGTGTACTGAACGCCTCCGAGCAGACCTATCGAGAAGGAATGGTGCCGGCAATCAATACACAACCATATGCAACAATATGATGCATGAACATGGCATGTAGATGTGATGCTGTTTGAGCTAATGCAACTAGTATTCAATTTGAATGAAGTCCATTTGAACCAAGGGTTAAAATGCAACTCCAAATTAAGCTCTTATAAATGCCATTTACATGTTTTCACCTATACAACAAGTATAAGTTGTTTTATCATGCATGAAACTGGTACAGATGGATAGATTGCATTTTTCTGATAATTTTTCATATATAGATTATTTCAATCTGAGCTACGGTTGAATTTATATGAATTTTTGAAGTTAAATCATTTTCTGGAATTTCCTGATTTATTTTAATACCAGAAAATCAAATATCAAGGTCAAGATCGCGTAAGCATGACGTCAGCAAGTCAATCTGCGGCTGGTTAGGGTCAAACCTGACGTGTGGGGTCCACACGCCGCTGTCATAGTTAGTTAACAGAGTTAATTTAGTTGCTAAACTAATCCTAACTAAAATTAGCAGGGCCGGGCCCCACATGTCAGCGTCATAGGGGGGGGGGTAGTTAGCGGGGTTGACCCGGTCAATCCCGCCGGCGTTGAGCCGCCGGCGAGGCCGAACGCGGTGGAGGCTCGGGATTGTTGCACCGGCGACCATCCGGGCGGCGGAGACCATCTCCGAGGAGCTGGTGCTCGCGCACCAGTGGGGCAGGGGGAGGAGCCGTGGAGCAGGGGCGCGGAGCGGAGCTCAAGGGCGGCCGGAGCTCGGCTCGAGCGGGCGGCTTGCTGTGGCGCGGGAGGCAGGGAGAAGGGGGAATGGGTGCAGCGGCTCACGGCGGACCCAATGGCGTCGACAGCGAGCTCGGGGGCGCGCTGTGGTCGACGGGGCGGCGATGGCGATCTGCGGCGGCCGGAGGTGATGAAGGCGACAGCGACGGCCCCACGGGGCGCTCCGGCTTGTGTGGCTCGGCAGAGAGCTTCAGAGCAAGGAGGCGGAGCTCCTGCGCGTGTCGGAGAGGCGAGGGGGAGGCGGTGGCTACGGCAATGGCGTGCGGCAGCGACGGTGGCGCTCGGCCGTGCGCGTGGGAGAGAGACCAGGGGAGGGGGAGAGCGAGGGAGAGTGGGGGAGGATCGAGGCGGCGCGTGGCGTCGCGCGGGATCATCCAGAGCGACGAGGGGGGAAGGACAGGCAGGCAGGGAGGGAGGAGGTGGCGCGGCGCGGCGGTGCGCGCGTCGGGCACGCGCCCTTCCTCCTGTCGGGGAGGAAGACGACAGAGGAGGGGCCCAGATGGGCTGGGCTGGCCAGCTGGGCCGGCCAGGCCAGCTGGGCCGGCCAGGCCGCACAGGAGCTGGGCCAGCACAAAAGCTAAGCGCCAGGTAAGGTTTTCCTTTTATTTCTTTTTTCTATTTTTCTGACATTTGTTTTGATTTAATTAAAATACTAAATCATTTTATTTCCTTATGCCAATTTTTGCAGAGCTAACTATATTATTGCAGAGCTCCTCAAAGAATCAGCATAATTATTGGCCATATATAATATATATAACATATATATATCCAATGCAAATAGGTATGCATTAATTCCAAATGCCCAAATATAAATACTTATGAGCTCCCAAAATATTGGTTTGATTATTATCTCTGTCCAATATTTTCAGAGGGCAACATGAGCATTTTCTTGGACCTTTTGGAGCAATTTTACTTGGGTCAATTCCCAAAATGATTCTGAGGGTTTCACAAATCCCCATTTCAAAATCAAATGGAATTTAAACATGATGCTCAAATGACTGGCTAGTCTAGGTCATACCAGAACTAGGGATGTGACATAGCCAATGAAGAGAAACGACGGAACCAGTGAAGATATTGCAAAGTTGAAGAATTTGAAAAACTGAAGAATTGCAAAAACTGAGGAAAAACTCAAATTGAAGATTTTCAACTTTGGTGGTGGCGTGACCCAATCAGATAAGAATGATGATTTCAGACACCGCGCATAATTGTCGAGGGTTCTCGAGAATCAAATTATTCATTAATTTCTTCACACTTAGAGTGTTGTTCTTCATTGATTGAAGAAAAACGTTTCTTCATGTGTTGCACATCTAAGTCATCAATTTTGCATAAGTGTTAGGATGAATGTCCTATTCAAAGAACATTCGAAGATTCTAAGATATTTAGCTCACACCGCAACTTGCTGAATCTCTTCTCATCCAAGGGCTTTGTGAAGATACCAGCTAGCTGTTCTTCAGTCTTCACGTGCTCGATGGAGATGTCGCCCTTCAACACATGATCACGAAGAAAATGATGACGAATCTGGATGTGCTTTGTCTTCGAGTGCTGAACTGGGTTGTGAGCAATCTTGATGGCACTCTCATTGTCACAGTAGAGAGGCACATTCTTCACGTTGATGACGTAGTCCTTGAGAGTTTGCTTCATCCACAACAATTGAGCACAACAAGAACTAGCAGCAATGTACTCAGCTTCAGCAGTAGACAGTGATACACAGTTCTGTTTCTTCGAGGACCAACAGAACAAAGATCGTCCGAGGAAATGACAAGTACCAGATGTTGACTTGCGGTCCACACGATCACCAAAGATAGTCGAGTCGTAATATCCAATGAGATCAAAAGCGAGCCCTTGGGGTACCATAATCCTAGTGTTGGAGTGTGAGCTGGATATAGAAGAATATGCTTCACAGCCTTATGGTGTGATTCCTTTGGTGTAGCTTGAAATCGGGCACACATGCAAACACTAAGCATTATATCTGTCCTAGATGCACATAAGTACAATAAAGAACCAATCATGGAGCGGTATACTTGTGATCGAAGTTAATACCATTTTCATCAGTGCATAGATGGCCATTTGTGGGCATAGGAATTTTGACGCCTTTGCAGTCTTGCATGCCGAATTTCCTCAGAACATCCTTGAGGTATTTCTCCTGAGATATGAATATGCCATTGTGCTGTTGACGAATTTGAAGACCTAAGAAGAATTTCAACTCTCCCATCATAGACATTTGATATTCTTCACTCATCATATAGGCAAATTCATCACAATAACGTTGGTCAGTACAACCAAAGATAATATCATCAATGTATATTTGGCACACAAATAGTTCACCATCATAAGATTTAGTAAAGAGAGTAGGGTCGAGTGAACCGGGTATGAAGCCATTCTTCATGAGGAATTCTTCAAAGTGTCATACCACGCCGAGGGCCTCGCTTGAGGCCATAGAGGGCCTTGTTGAGTCTCAAGACTTTGTCGATTCTTTGGATCTTCAAAACACAGGGGTTGAGCAACATATACTTCTTCCTCAAGCTTACCATTGAGGAATGCACTTTTCACATCCATTTGATATAAAGTGATATCATGATGGTTAGCATAAGCAAGTAATATGCGAATAGCCTCAAGTCTAGCAACAGTGCAAAAGTTTCATCGAAATCAATTCCTTCAACCTCGTGTAGCCTTGAGCTACAAGTCGTGCCTTATTCCTCACCACAAGGCCATTTTCATCTTGCTTGTTGCGGTAGATCCACTTTGTGCTAATGATATTATGCTTGCGAGGATCTGGACGTTTGACCAGTTCCCTGACGTTGTTTAGCTCGAATCGATGTAATTCTTCTTGCATGGCCTGAATCCACTCAGCTCCGTAAATGCTTCATCTACCTTAGTGGGCTCTGTGATAGAGACAAAAGCATAGTGCCCACAAAAGTTAGATAAATGTGAAGCTTTTGAGCGCAGGAGAGGACCTGTGCTTCAATGTCATCATTGATCTTTTCAACTTGCACTTCTTTTGCAACGCGAGGATGAGCTGGTTGTCGCCGAGGAATTTTATCAAGATTTTCTTCAAAGACCATTTTCTTCAGTGCATCACCGACGCTCTTCATGTTCGGAATGAATTTTTCAGCAGATTCTTCAAGAGGAATGACATCCTCAAGAGCCTTGAACTTGATAGAATCCTCGGTGCTGGTTCATCTATCACGAAGGTAGGTGCTTTCTTTGCAAGCCATTAGTTTCATCGAATCAAGACATCTACAGCTTCAACAATCTTGTGAAGAACATTGTTGAAGACTCAGAGGTGTGCGAGTCCTTTCGTAACCAAGCATAAACCTTCATGTGCTTTCGTGCAAATTTAGCGTTGTGATGAGGATCTCTAATCCAACATTTAGCAATCAAGACTTTGAAATAACTCACATTGGGTTTCTTGTCGTTGAGGAGTTCATAGGCAGTCTTCTTGAAGAATTTGTGAAGATATACCCTGTTGATGATGTGGCACACAAGGTAAATTGCTTCAATCCGTATGAAGAGGCGCCTTGTACTCATCAAGCATAGTGCGAGCCATCTCAACAAGAGTTATGTTCTTGCGCCCACGACGCCATTTTGCCGAGGAGTATAAGGAGCAGATAACTCATGAGTAATACCAAGTTCATCAAGATAGTCATCAAGACCAGAATTCTTGAACTCAGTTCCATTGTCACTCCTGATGTGCTTGATCTTCACACCAAAGTTGGTTGAAGCCCTCGAGGAAAATCGTTTGAAGACTTCCTGCACTTCATGTTTGTAAGCAACAATGTGTACCCATGTGTAACAAGAGTAATCATCAACAATAACAAAGCCATATAGAGATGCATCATTAGTGACTGCTGAGTAATGATTAGGACCAAAGAGGTTCATGTGAAGCAATTCGAATGGTCGAGTAGTGGTCATGATAGTCTTTGCTGGATGCTTGGCCTTGGTCATTTTTCCAGCTTCACAGCCCCCGATAAGTGATCCTTGAGGCATTTGACATTCTCAATGCCAATGACATGCTTCTTCTTCGCAAGCGTACAAATTCCTCATGCTCATGTGACCAAGTCGTCGATGCCATAGCCAGCCTTCTCAAGCTTTTGCAAGTAGGCACACAGCTGGTTGAGGTCCCAGAGAGAAATCAACAATATACAAGTATCCTCTCCTAAAGCCTTCAAGACTTTGGAATTGTCACCCCATAACCACAACACAACGATACTTGCCAAAGACAACAACCATATCAAGATCACAAAGCATTGAGACAAACATAAGATTGTATCCTAAGGACTCAACAAGCATGACTTTGTCCATGTGTCGATCCTTTGTAATCACAACCTTACCTAGACCCAATACCTGACTTTTGCCTTTGTCAAAGATGATATGCTTCAGATGCGATGGTGATAAGGGAGCATCAATCAATGATTCTTGTCACCAAATATGTGATTTGTACATCCACTATCGAGGACCCACTCGGTGGCTTTGGGTTGATCATCCTACAGATGAATTAGTGCAGCTTATTTAACTCATATACTTCATCGATGAAGAATATGATATCAAATTCATCGATGAATTTCATCAAGCAAGAAAACAGATATAGCAAGATGAGGACGTGTGAAATGAAAGTTCATTTCTTCATGATTAGCTCAAGGCCCTTTCGTGCATTTTTGTCGTGCCCCAAAGAAATTCTTCAGACGTTAAAGCACATCCGAGACCTGACCATGCAGAAGAGATTAGTTCTTTTCTTAACCACCCACATCTCAAGGGGTGGCAAAGAGTTCATCACTCATGAGCTCCATATGAGAATGGTGGCAAAGAAGCCGCACCATTTCGCTTCACATAAGAGGGGTTAGGGTAAGCATATGAATAAGCAGAGAAATTCTTCGAGGACTTATGAATAGCTCTACCCTGCGAAACAGAGTTGTTAGCATGATGATAATCATGTGAGGACTTTGATCCTTTTGAGGAATTTGATCCACGTGAGGAATTTGGTCTGTATGAGGACTTGGATCTATATGAAGAATTTGGTCCATATGAAGAGTTTGATCTGGGGCTTCCTATTCTTCACAGGTAGTGTCATGAGGACATTCACCTGAAGACTTTCAAGGCACCTTTTGGGAACCCAGATTTTCTTCATAGGGGAACAGCTCTCGCAGCTTAGTGCCAACATATCTAGCAAATACTTCACCATTCTGATTTTTGAACAGTTTATAGTTGAGTCAAATGACTCATCGAAGAATGAGGAGATTCACATGTAAAGCCGATAAGTTAGATGGATCAATCGGTGGTCCCTTTGCAGCAACCCATGAGGTTTTGGGGTACCGCCAAAGCTTCCAATATGTACTATCAAGATTGATTTTCCTCTCAAAGGCAATACCTCTTTCCTAGGGTTCCTGTTGAGGATCTGCTTTTAAGCACATCACAAAGAGTCTGATGCCCTTTGAGGCTTTTGTACATGTTCATTATGTACAATTCCTTCAGCCCGCATCGTCAAGGATACTAGCAATGTCCTCGATGAGGAATTAGTGATAGCAGAGGCAGGTGAAGAATTTGTAACAATTGAAGCATTTGAACATTCAGTGAAGAATTAGCGATTCACGCTCAATGCACTTTAAGCATGGAGGAATAAATTCTTCCCGAGAAGCGCTAATTTGTTGAGCAAGTAATGAATCGCGCCTTCTTCAAGATCTTCATAACTCACTCTTAGCTTCTCAAGATCTTTCTTTCTTTGAAGAAATTCATAAGAAAGTTTCTCATGATCAAATAAGCGAGTGTTATGTTGATCTTGAAGGGTGTCATACTCAGTATGAAGTCTCAAGACTTTCACCAAAGCTTTTGATCGATCCATTTCTTCACCCAACATATCATCGCCTTATTTAGCATATATTGAACTTTTTCCAAAGCTCTTTGTTGTTTAGTGGCAAGGAAGCAAGTTTGACATAGTTGGGTCCAAATTCATCACCGATTCATCATCACTAGACTCGGATAGGTAGCATTCAGCCACCTCAAAGACTTTTTGCCATGAGGCATGATGAAGAGGATGATGATTCTGGTTCGAATGTCATCGCTTTGAGAGATTCCTTGAAGTCCTCAAACCAAGGATCATGACGGGTTCGATGACCTTCATAGACCACAAAGAGACGGTCCCAGATAAGCTTTGCATGATCGAGAAGCATGATGTTCCTAAACTGATTTTGAGACAGACAAGAGCAGATGACGTCCTTCGCCGTGAGGTTGAGAAGAGTGTACTTGAGAATGTCATCAGCTCCCGCCATCTTGCACAGATCCGTAAGACCAATCTCAGTGACGGTCCACAGTTCGCTTTTCATCGCCATGAGACGCTTCTTCATCATGGCCTTCCACTTGGGATACTCGTGACCGTCAAAGATGGGGCATGTCACTTTCTTCATACCTGCGGTCGACATAACTAAAACTCCAGACGGTTAAACCAAAATCACACGTAACAAGGGAGTACCTTGCTCGATACCAATTGAAAGTGTTATATCGACTAGAGGGGGTGAATAGGCGATATTTATGAATTCTTCATCGAGGAATTTGCGGTGAGGAAATTCCTTAGCTAAGAACTACTTGCAGCGGAATAAGTACTCTAAGTAAGCATAATGTATACATGCATGGTCATCATGATGAAATGAAGACAAGCACAGAGTACGTAAAGCGTAATCACAGATAACACAAGATGAAGACAAACAGATCAAGAAATTGAACTGAGGAAATTGAGAAAGTCTTCACCAAAGTCTTCAAACATAGATATGATGAAGCACTTAACACAAGAATGAGGAAATGAAAGAGTTGAGGAAATAGAACCAGAAGCTTGGTGAAGACAATGATTTGGTAGACCAGTTCCAACTGCTGTCTCAGCTTGTACGCCTGGTTGGAGCGGTTGAGTATTTAAACTCGAGGACACACAGCCCCGAACACCCAGTCCCGAAAGCACGCAGCTCAGACACCAAGTCCTCACCGTATTCTCCTTGAACTAAGGTCACATGCACTCGGCCCAATCACTCGTGGTAAGTCTTCAGCGACTTCCAAACCTTCACAAACTCGGTCACTGTGATCCACAATTACTCTTGGATGCTCTAGACCATGACGCCTAACCGTCTGGAAGAAGCACAGTCTTCAAAGGTAACAAGCGCCGGATGCACGCAGGATCAATCTCTTCAAGATGCTCAATCACTTTGGGTTTGTAGGTGTTTGGGTTTGGGTTTTCCTCACTTGATGATTTTCACCAAAGTCCCTGAGGATGGGATGCTCTCAAATGACAAGTGTCGGTTTCTCAAGCAGCCAACCAGCTAGTGGTTGTAGGGGCGGCTATTTATAGCCTAGGAGCAGCCCGACATGATAAGACATAAATGCCCTTCAATGATATGACCGTTAGGTGGATAAGATATTTTGAGACAGTGGTGCGTAGCACAAAGAACGGTCGGAAATTTGAGGTTCAAATTCTCGTGGCTATCATGTTCCTCACTGTAGGCAATCAGACCGGCGAATTCCTAACTCCTCGGTCGTAACAAATTCTCAAATGACTGTAAGAACTTCGCCTCTGCTACTAAAGAAATTGACTGAATCAGTATGAGATTTCCAATGGCTTCACTCAAGGGATTGGTAGGTGTAGGATTTTGAGTTGAGCATCACATTGAAATTTTTCCTTAGTATTTCCTCGACCCCTTTAACAAAGACGGTGTTTCCTATGACTCAAGAAAGAGAAAACGAAACTACGAAAACAAAAGTCTTCACGCTTCATGTTCCTCAAATGAATACCAAGTCTTCAAGGTCACACCAATTTCTTCACTTTCAAAATCTTCGTAAAGTCTTCGTAATACCAAAGTCTTCAAATAAGAACTTCATTTTTAGGGTCGACTTTCTCTCAGAATATCAAACTCCTCATAGACTTATAGACCTGTGTACACTCATAAACGCATTAGACCCTTAACCTATAATTCTTCAATACACCAAAATCATTAAGGGGCACTAGATGCACTTAGACACAGCCACCACAGCTAGTTCGAGAGCTCAAGAACACTCAATACATCCACCAAAGCAGGACTAGGGTTTTACGCATCCTCGCGGCCCGAACCTGGGTAAACGATCCTCGTGCTGACTATTATCCCTGCTCTTTTCACAACCCCGTGACCCGACAACCGTAGTGGGGATTCCCGTGATCCCATAGGTGTTGTTTCCCACCGACATCTTTGGCGCGCCAGGCAGGGGGCGCTATTGTGAGAATCTGGTCTGGTAGTTAGCCTAGCAGTTCTTCATCGCCATGGCTCCCAAGAAGAAGATGGCCACGGCGATCGGCTCGTCGGGAGCCGAACGGCCCGTGCCAGTGCGGATGAGCAGCGGGCCGGTCGCGGATAGGACCCAGGCCGCAGTCCGCGAGCACCGGCATCGCTCTGGTAGTTAGAGCTTGGCGAGCGGCGTCGTTCGTGCGCCAGGCGACGGGCCGCACTCCGTCAAATCCAAAGACGGAGCTGGGCCCCCCGCAGGCGGCACGGGGCCCTCCAGGAGTGTCGTTGTGCCACCCACGAGCGGCGCAGCAACCTCCAAGACGCCCACACCGGGGCCCACAACGCCCTCTTCCCACGGTGCGCGCGACGAGCAGCGCCACCATGCTGGAGACCCCGGGCACCGCCATGGAAGAGTTCGCATCGTCCGCGGGACGGCGAGTCAAAGATGCTCGCCAAAGTGTCGGGCGAACGGCACGCAGTCACCGGGCCGGTAGAGCTCCTTCTAACGTAGTTAGAATTCAAAGCGCCACGGTCCACGCAGCCGTCACCACCACCCACGCCAGCGAAGCTTTATGCCACAGCAGCTGCCTCGACTTCCCTCCTGCTGCGGAGAAGCTCGACGAGTGGAGAGCCATCATCCGGAGCCTCGTCGCCGTCGCCAATAAAGATGATCTGCGACCAGCGGGACCCTCGGGCCGGCGCTCCATCGAACCACTGCATGCTAGCGGTGGAGGGGTCGGGGGTGCTGCACCCATGGTGCACTCCCCTCCTTCACACCAACCACCGCGGGTGTCGGTCCGTCGCGATGATGCCTGTGATAATATTTCCATAGCGTCGTCTGACCCACGGACCCACCGCGACCAACGCCAAGTTCTTTGAAAACAAGCTCATGAAGATGCTCGAACCACTATCGAGCGTCGGCGTGATACACGCCACCAGTCGGACAAGTGGGCGGGACCCGCTATGGACCACCCAGCACCGGGGGGCTCTGGCGGCCTACCTTACGTGGTGGGTTGCCCAGCCTTTACCCGTGAGCTGTGGCAGTTCCAGTGGCCGTCCCACCACACGTTCAAGCCCGACGTCGGCGAGAAGTACACTGGCAAGACCCATCCGTCAGAGTTCCTCAGCATCTACACCATCGCGATGTAGGCTGCTGGAGCTCGCGACAATAAGGTGCTTGCCAACTACTTCCCGTTGGCATTGAAGCCCAACGTCATGTCTTGGTTGATGCACTTGCCGGCGGATTCCATTTCTTCTTGGTCGGATCTGTGCCATGAGTTCGTTGGCGCCTTCACTGGAGGCCACCAAGCTCATGGCCAGGCTAGTGATTTGCATATCATTCCCCAGAAGGAAGGGGAAACCCTGTGCAAGTACATCCAGAAATTCAGCCGGGTGCAGTACAACATCCCTCCCGCCGCCGTGATCAGCGCATTCCATCAAAACATGCACAACCGCAAGATGCGCAAAGAGCTGGCGATGACCAAGGTTAAGGATGTGGCCGAACTTTATGTTCTGGCCGATAGGTGCACCCGGCCTGAAGAGGGAAGGAAGTACCCCGGCGAGGACGCCGGCGCGAAAACTGACTCTACTGATGAGGACACCGCTGCCCCGACGAAGAAGGGCCGGCGTCGCAACAGGAAATGCAAGGGCAAGACCATGCTTGCCGTCGAGGGATCCGACAGCATTGGCGATGCCAAGAAGGCCAAGGAAGACGACCCCGGCAAGGAGATTGCCGGGTGGGCCGCCTTCCGGGCCTTGGCAGTTGGCGACAAGCCAGGAAGCTCCGACAAGCAGTACTGCAAGATCCACCGCACCAAGGGCCACGACCTCGAGAACTGCCGACAAGTCGAGCTGCTTGCTGAGAAGCAAAAAGCTGAGTACGAGAGGCGGGACAAGGAGAAGGGCCAGGATGGTGCCGAGGGATCCAGCAAGAAGTGTGGCGGCCAAGGAGGCCGCTGCAGCAAGGACAACCAGCAAGAGAGGCCCGCCCGGGGTTGTGACAAGAAGCAAGAAGACGATGATCATGACGAGGACGATGAGTCCGGCGAGCAAGAGTTCCGTATACACGGAGGCCATGTGGCCGATGGCGGTGCTCGCTGATACTTCTCACCGCCACCAAGCAAAGGCATGTGAGATTACAGCAGCGAGCCGCTGCTTGACGCCGAAGCCGCCGAAGTGGTCCAAAGACGCCTCATCTTTGACGCCTAGGACCACCCTGACCGCACAACCGCGGTCGGGTGTTTGCCGTTGTTGGTTTAGCCAACGATACGCAACCTCAAGGTGAACAAGATGTTGGTCGATGGCGGGGCCCGCCTGAACTTGATCTCACCCGTTGTGATCAAAAGGTTGCAAATTCCAGATGGAGACCTCGAGGAAACGGGCACGTTTCAAGGGATCAATCCGGGGAGGAGTCAGCCGAAGGGAAAGGTCACATTGCCCGTGACGTTTGGAGGAGAGTTGAACCACAGGACGGAGAGGATCGTGTTCGATGTGGCCGAGATCCCCTTGCCCTACAACGGGATCTTCAGCGGCCCGACACTAGCCAAGTTCATGGCGGCGTCGCACTACGCCTACAACATGCTGAAGATGCTTGGGCCATTGACCATCATCTCCGTCCCCTCTGACAAGAAGGATGCGCTGATTTGCACCGACCAACTCTACCGGGAAGTAGTCGCAGCAGCTGCCGCCAAGGCACTTGCTCCTCGCCACCGAAGCCCCGGAGGGAAGAAGAAGCCAAGCAAGACCTTCGCACCCACTCCGCAAGCGCACCTCTTCGGAGTGTTGTGCTACCGCCGAGGACGTGCTGAGAGCTCCACCGCAAGAGCAAGAAATCCAGAGCTGAGCCACCGCAGACCAAGAAGGTGTCCGTTAGGAGGATGGCACGGAGGAGCTTTCACCATAAGCTCCACCTCGACAGTAAAATAGGAAGGCGCGCCACCTTCCTCAAGGGCGAATGTCGACGTGTTTGCATGGCAAGCATCCGACATCCCCGTGTTCCTGTGGAGGTGATTGAGCACCACCTAGCTGTCTGTCCTCATGCGCGCCCCGTCTGCGAGTAAGGTCGAAGCAGCTCGGAAAGGCAGGAGTTCATTACAGAGGAGATCGTAGTTGGAGGCGGCAGGTTTCGTGAGAGGAGTGCTCCATCCGACGTGGCTGGCCAATCCGGTGGTGGTGCGCAAGGCAAATGGGAAGTGGTGGCTGTGTATTGACTACACAGATATCAATAAGGCTTGTCCCAAAGACCCTTCCCGCTGCCGCCAAGATCGACCAGATTGTTGACTCCATGGCCGGGTGTGATCTGTTGTCATTCCTCGACGCCTACTCGGGCTACCACCAGATCTTCATGATAAGAGAAGATGAAGAGAAGACAACATTCATCACCCCGTGTGGTACGTATTGCTTTTTACGGATGCCTTTCGGGTTGAAGAGTGCTGGCTCGACGTTTGCAAGAGCGGTCCAAATTGGTTTTGAACCCCAGCTCCATAGAAATATGGAAGCATACATGGATGACATAGTGGTCAAAACCAAGGACAGGGCCACTCTTGTACGAGACCTGGAAGAGACGTTTGCCAACCTGCGCAAGATCAACCTCAAGCTGAACCCTGAGAAGTGTGTCTTCGGCGTTTCGTCCGGCAAGCTTCTCGGGTTCTTTGTGTCGCAACGCGAGATTGAGGCAAACCCAGACAAGACCAAGGCTATCGAGCAGATTGAGGCGCCCAAGCGGATCAAGGATGTGCGTTGGCTCACTAGCTGCATTGCCGCCATGAGCCGATTCATCTACAAGTCTGCCGAGCGCACCCTTCCTTTTTTCAAAATCTTGAAGAAGGCAGGCCCAATGGAGTGGACCCCAGAAGTCGAGGCGGCGTTGCAAGATCTGAAGAAATACCTTTCCTCCACGGCAACACTGGTTGCACCTAAACCACAAGAGCCGTTGCTGCTGTATCTAGCGGCAACGAATCAAGTGGTCAGTGCCACACTGGTGGCACAGAGGGAGGTCGACGAGGAGGCAGTGGTGATGGTAGGACCGGCGGATGGTGAGCCAGAGATTCCCCCGGTAGGGCCTGGTGCCGGCAAGGCAAGGCCCCCGGCAGAGTCTGACGCCATCGGGGTGGTGCCCCCACAGTCAAGTGAAGTGGTGCAGAAGAAGAATATGATGCAGCACCCGGTTTACTTTGTCAGCTCCCTCTTGCGGGGTGCTAGGTCGAGGTACTCCGGTGTGCAGAAATTGCTCTTCGACCTCCTTATGGCCTCGAGGAAGTTGTGTCATTACTTCCAAGCCCACGAGATCACCATCGTCACCCGCCTCCTGTTGCAACGGATACTGCACAACCGAGATGCGATCGAAAGGATTGTGGAATGGGCCTTGGAATTGTCAAGCTTTGGGTTGAAGTTTGAAAGTACCTCGACAATCTAGAGCAGAGTCTTGGCGGAGTTCATTGCAGAATGGACCTCAACGCCCGATGAAGAAATCCAGGAGATCGCACTCCCCGGCAAGGAGGCAAGCCGCAACTAGATCATGTACTTTGATGGGGCTTTCTCGCTGCAAGGCGCTGGTGCCGGTGTGCTGCTTGTCGCACCCAGTGGAGAGCACCTCAAGTATGTGATCCAGATGCACTTTCCCAGGGAGATGTCCACAAACAACACTGCTGAATACGAGGGGCTGCTTGCCGGTCTTAGGATCGCGACGGACCTCGGGGTGAAAAAGCTCATTGTCAGGGATAATTCACAGCTTATCGCCAGACAAGTTAACAAGGATTATCAGAATCCGTTGATGGAGGCCTACGCAAATGAGGTGAGGAAACTAGAGGAGTGCTTCGATGGTATACAAACGGAGCACGTTCCCCGAGCGAAGAACGACATCGCCGACTACCTGTCAAAATGCGATGCATTCAAGCTACCTGTGGAACCAGGTACCTTTTTGCTTCGGTTAACTCAACCATCCGTCGAGCCATCAACATAGCAGAACAAGCAGAGGAAGTCAGGCCCTGACAAGTACTTTCCTGCCGAACTCCCCGGGCTGCTGCAAGGGTGTTGTCATGATCCTCGAGCCCGCCGAGGACGGCCGACTCGCAGGCAGGAAGCCCTCGTCCGAGAGACGGCTGCCCCATGGCGGAAGAGATGCCTTTGGTCCTTGCCGCCGAGCCCTGTGCTCCAAAGATGGGTACAACATACCGCCCATTTCCTGCAGACAGGGAACTTCCCGAGGAGCAGAAGAAGCAGAAGAGTAGCTCGTCGGTTCGCCTCTGCACCAGTTCGCCGATGACGCCCTGCATGTAAGAAGGCCGAACGTGTGAAATTGAAGTGCATCCCTCGGGAGGAAGGACTCGAGCTGTTGGCGGAGATACATGGAGGCATATGTGGCTCCCACATAGGGTCAAGGGCCCTTGCCGCAAGGCATTCTCGTAAGGCTTCTTCGCCCACCGCCTCCGTGATGCAACGCACTAGTAACCAAGTGTGAAGCGTGTCAGCTCCATTCAAAGAAACTTCATCAACCAGCTCAAACCCTTCAAACAATCCCTCTCTCCTGGCCATTTTCGGTTTGGGGGCTCAACATCCTGGGCCCCTTCCCCCGTGCTGTCGGGGGCTTTGAGTACTTGTACGTTGCAATCGACAAGTTCACAAAGTGGCGGAGGTGGAACCAGTGAGGAAGGTGAGAACACAGTCAGCCGTCAAGTTCTTCAAGGGACCAGTCTGCCGTTTTGGTGTGCAAAATAGAGTCATCACCGATAACGGCACACAGTTCACAAGCCACACCTTCATGCAATACATTCAAGACCTCGGCAGCAAGGTCTATTTTGCTTCCGTGGCACATCCATGGAGCAACGGCCCAGCGGAGAGGGCAAATGCTGAAGTGTTGCGAGGCCTGAGAATGAAGACTTCTGACAAGCTGCACAAAAGCAGAAGGCGCTGGATTGATGAGTTGCCGGCGGTTCTTTGGTCGATCGGGACAACGCCAAATCGAGCCACCGACCAGACACCCTTTGCCCTAGTATATGGGGCAGAAGCAATTCTCCCCATGGAACTCATATTCGGGTCACCTCGAGTGCTAGCTTATGATGAGCTTGAGCAAGAGCCGTTGCGGCGAGATGATGCAACGCTCCTTGAGGAAGATCGTCTTCGGGCGGCTGTGAGAGCAGCACACTACCAGCAGGCCTTGCGCCGCTACCATAGCCGCAAGGTCCATGGCCGAAGCTTTGAGGAAGGCGACCTTGTTCTTCGGCGCGTTCAGTCGGCCAAGAATTCCAACAAGTTGACGCCAAAGTGGGAAGGCCCTTATCGGGTAATATGATTCACCAGGCCTAGCGCAGTCCGCCTGGAGATCAAAGATGTTGTCCCAGTGAGCAACTCCTGGAACATCGGGCATCTTAGCAAGTTTTACCCATAAGGCGCGGCTTGCCGGGCCTCCCGGCAAGCCATCTTTTGTACAAGCTTTGCCATCAAGGCATGTAACCCTCTGTACAAAGCCAGACGTAGACCCCTGAGCATAAATAAACGAAGTGCTGGCGCCCTAAGTTATAGCATGCATGCTAGGTTGAGTCTCTCCCTCGGTTAGGGTTGATAGTGCTTAGCAGCGACTAACCCCTAGCCTAGAGGTCGAGTCTGTGTCTTTCTGTCTCCTTTGGTTCGCAGGACGCATGGACACTTCTCCTGAGCCGCTTGGGAGAAAGAGGACGGATCGGTGCTCCGACCCCGGCAAGCCAGGATTGCCGGGGGCTGAAGACGCAAGGATCCAACCACGACAAGCCAAGGTTGCCAGGGGCTGCGGATTCAGATAAGTCTTTCATTCCCCTGTTATGCATTCCCGTACGGGACTGGGACGTGTGAAACCTTGTTTATTTTCTTAAAACCACCGTGCCCCCCTTTTCCCGTGCCCAAGAGCTATCCACTGGGTCGGAACTTGGTCGTAGTCGCGGTGGCAAGAGAAACAGACAAGGGGCCTCACTCTACATCGCCCCTGCCTCCGCCAAGAGCGTGAGAATGGTTGGCTGAAGTGGGGGAACGGCAAGGCCTGTTGCCGGGTGACAATGTTTATCTTAAAATTAACAAGGATTTGTCCTTGGCATGGGCCTCGCTCATGCACAAAGAATCCGGCAAGCACCCATTTTCATTAAAAACGTCCCATACATGTACAAGTTCGTACGGAAAGAAAAACATGAGCAAGGGGATTACAAGTTTCAAATCTAACAAGTGCCCGCAGGCTTACAAACTAAAAAAATATAAGGTGCCCGTAATCCCTTTCTTGTCCCTCTCCTCAGGAAATGGAACAAGATGATGGAAGGGCAAAAAGAGCGCCTATGCGAGGCATGAGTAGCAAAAGGCACCAGGAGAACATCCTGGTGGCCATCCCGGGGAGAGGCTGGTGATGATGATGACGAGAGAAGAGCTGGAAGACGAGGCGGCAGGACCGGCAATACGCGACGAAGGCGTCGGTGCCCACGTACTCCGACTTGACGTCCCTCCACCCGCCTTCTTCGCCTTCTCCGGGCCTCCTACGCCAGCCGCCCAAGGAGGCGACCCCGAGAAGTTCAAAGGGCCCGGTGCAGATGCTGCAGCTGCCGACACCGCCTCGAGACAGCGGGCCCGACACCTAGTCGGACCCATCATCCTCTCGCCTACTACCCTCGTCATTGTTGTCGCTGTCCTCCTTGTCGCTCTCGCTCGAGGAGGAATCTTTATCGTCGGAGGAGCTCTCCGCACAGCACTTCAGGCGAGTGCCAAGATCTCCGAAGACCTTAACGGAGAGCAGGCCGCCCTCCATTAACTTGAAGTAGAGAATGAGCCCCACTGCCAGGCTATGGATGCAGGCGAATGTCTTCCATCCGCGACGGAGATACATGACGTGAGGAGCAGGGAAGTCGACGTCGACCCGCGTGCCGCTGGTCCCGCGGCCCCTCATGTGCAACCTGAGGGTCTGGGGCGGGTCGAGCTCCATCTCCTGAGCAAAAGGGGTGAGAAGACGGAGACGACGACGTGGTGGCCGGCGCAGCCTGATGAAGAACTCGCGGGGCCGGTGAAAGTGCAACTATCCCTAGGTGGTTTTGGTAATTCCTAACAACATATAGCTCATTGAGCTAACACTATTTCAAGACTAATATTTCAGGAAAGCTCAATGATTGGCATGGCATGGATGAGAAAAGTGGACCCCTCAAAATGCTAAGGACAAAGGGATTGGCTCAAGCTCAAGACTCTACATTTTCTATTTTAGTGATCCAAGATCACATTGAGTCTATACGAAAAGCCAATACTATCAAGGAGGGATGGGGTGTTGCTTAATTGCTTACTTGCTCAAAATGCTTAGTGATATGCTCCAAAGCCCTCAACTACTTTCTCACATCCACATATGACCTAAACCAAAAGTCAAACTCGGCCCTACCGATTCTTTCCATCCGCGCCACCGAGTTCAGGATGTCATAGCCACTACCACAAACCCTAGGCAAATCGGTCTCACTGATAGGGATCTCGGTCTCACCGAGATGGGATTGTAATCTCTCTGCTTCCCTTCAGAACGCTTTTGGTCCTACCGAGATGAGCGATCGGTCTCACCGAGATTGCAATGTAAACTCTATGTTTCCTTTTGTAACATTTCGGTCTCACCGAAAAGAGCTTAATCGGTCCCACCGAGTTTACTCTCGACCAACTCTCTCGTTAGCTTATTACCAAAATCGGTCTCACCGAAGTTTGTGTAATCGGTCTCACCGAGATTATGTTATGCCCTAACCCTAACCATATCGGTCCTACCGAGTTGCATGTCGGTCCCACCGAAAATCCTAACGGTCACTAGATCTGCTAAATCGGTCCGACCGAGTTTAACTATTCGGTCCCACCGAGTTTGGCAAGTTGTGTGTAACGGTTAGATTTTGTGTGGAGGCTATATATACCCCTCCACCTCCTCTTCATTCGTGGAGAGAGCCATCAGAGCGAACCTACACTTCCAACTTACATTTTCTGAGAGAGAACCACCTACCCTTGTGTTGAGGCCAAGATATTCCATTCCTACCATATGAATCTTGATCTCTAGCCTTCCCCAAGTTGCTTTCCACTCAAATCTTCTTTCCACCAAATCCAAATCCTGTGAGAGAGAGTTGAGTGTTGGGGAGACTATCATTTGAAGCACAAGAGCAAGGAGTTCATCATCAACACACCATTTGTTACTTCTTGGAGAGTGGTGTCTCCTAGATTGGCTAGGTGTCACTTGGGAGCCTCCGACAAGATTGTGGAGTTGAACCAAGGAGTTTGTAAGGGCAAGGAGATCGCCTTACTGTGAAGATCTACCGCTAGTGAGGCAAGTCCTTCGTGGGCGACGGCCATGGTGGGATAGACAAGGTTGCTTCTTCGTGGGCCCTTCGTGGGTGGAGCCTCCATGGACTCACAAGAACTGCTACTCCTTCGTGGGTTGAAGTCTCCATCAACGTGGATGTATGATAGCACCACCTATCGGAACCACGACAAAAACATATGTGTCTCCAATTGCGTTTGAATCCTCCAAACCCTTCCCTTTACATTCTTACAAGTTGCATGCTTTACTTTCCGCTGCTCATATACTCTTTGCGTGCTTGCTTGAATTGTGTTAAGACTGCTTGACTTGTTCTAAAGTTGCTAAAATCTGCCAAGAACTAAAATTGGGAAAAGGCTAGATTTTTATTTGGTCAAGTAGTCTAATCAACCCCCCTCTAGACATACTTTCGATCCTACAAGTGGTATCAGAGCTTTGGTCTCCATTTGCTTTGATTTCCATAGATTTTGGTGGTCATAGCCTTGGTTTCACAACCTAGGAGAGTATGGCGTATAGCGAGGGAAATTATCACCGTAGAGGTCCTTACTTTGATGGTACTAATTTTGCTAGTTGGATGCATAAGATGAAAATGCATATTCTTGGACATAACCCCGCCGTTTGGCCTATTGTGTGTATTGGCTTGCAAGGTGAATTCTTCGATGGGAAAGAACCGAACCGTGAAGCTAGCGCGGAAGAGTTGAAGATGCTGCAATACAACACTCAAGCTTGTGATATCCTCTTCAACGGATTGTGCCCCGAAGAATTCAAAAAAATCAGCCATCTTGAGAATGCAAAGGAAATTTGGGATACTTTGAGGCCCAACAACATGAATCCGTGGGAGGCGTAGGATGAAGATGGTCTCTCTGAAGCAACCCTGCAACCAAATAACAAAGATTCTCTTGTGTCCCCAACACACCCAATACAATGGTAAATTGTATAGGTGCACTAGTTCGGAGAAGAGATGGTGATACAAGTGCAATATGGATGGTAGATATAGGTTTTTGTAATCTGAAAATATAAAAACAGCAAGGTAACTAATGATAAAAGTGAGCGTAAACGGTATTGCAATGTTAGGAAACAAGGCCTAGGGTTCATACTTTCATTAGTGCAAGTTCTCTCAACAATAATAACATAATTAGATCATATAACTATCCCTCAACATGCGACGAAGAGTCACTCCAAAGTCACTAATTGTGGAGAACAAACGAAGAGATTATGGTAGGGTACGAAACCACCTCAAAGTTATTCTTTCCAATCAATCTGCTGGGCTATTCCTATAAGTGTCACAAACAGCCCTAGAGTTCGTACTAGAATAACACCTTAAGATACAAATCAACCAAAACCCTAATGTCACCTAGATACTCCAATGTCACCTCAAGTATCCGTGGGCATGATTATACGATATGCATCACACAATCTCAGTTCATCTACTCAAACCAACACATAGAACCTCAAAGAGTGCCCCAAAGTTCCTGCTGGAGAATCACGACGAAAACGTGTGCCAACCCCTATGCATAGGTTCATGGGCGGAACCCGCAAGATGATCACCATAACATACATCAAGTGAATCACGTGATATCCCATTGTCACCACAGATACGCACGGCAAGACATATATCAAGTGTTCTCAAATCTTTAAAGACTCAATCCGATAAGATTACTTCAAGGGGAAAACTCAATTCATTACAAGAGAGTAGAGGGGGAGAAGAAACATATGATCCAACTATAATAGCAAAGTTCGCGATACATCAAGATCGTGCCAAATCAAGAACACGAGAGAGAGAGAGAGAGAGAGAGAGAGAGAGAGAGAGATCAAACACATAGCTATTGGTACATACCCACAGACCGAGGGTGAACTACTCCTCCTCGCCATGGAGAGCGCCGGATGATGAAGATGGCCACCGGTGAGGGTTCCCCTCTCGGCAGGTGCTTGCCGAACAGGGTCCCGATTGGTTTTTGTGGCTCGAGGTTTTGGCGCGGCTAAACTCCCGATCTAATCTCTGTTCGAAGTTTTAGGGCACGTGCTCCACGAGGGCCCCACGAGGGGGGCGCCCTAGGGGTGGCGCGCCCCCACCCTCGTGGCTTCCTCGCTCCTTCCTTGACGTGGGGTCCAAGTCCATCCGGTAGCTTTCCTTCCAAAAATAACTTCTCCAGCTTGATTTTGTTCCGCTTTTGACTCCGTTTGATGTTCCTTTTCTTCAAATATCAAATAGGCAAAAAAGCAAAGAATTGGCTGGGCCTCCTGTCGGGTATATACCTCATGGTATGACCCGCCGATGTATGACCATGAAGCTTGGCGATTCACTGACGACCCACTTGGACCTGGCGGTTTATGATTCATTGGTAATCCGGCAGGCGGGTCAGAGGAGCGACAAGACCCGATGGCCCAACGGGCGGTTTATGGAAGGCCGAATCGCTATGGTGGGCCGGATTAAGAGGAAAGGGATGACGAATATTTCCTTCACGAGGAAGCATGACCCGGACTTGTAATCAACTTGTAAGAGAAGATAGACTAGTCCTAGTCCTACTAGGACTCCACATGTAACCCGCCCCTCTAACTTATATAAGGAGGGGCAGGGCTCCCAAAAGGAGGGACGAGAACCATCTCTAGGGCTAGACACAAAGAGTCGGCTTACCGGCGACTCTCTCATGATCATAATGAGACCTAGCCACAAACAACATGTAGGGTTATTACCGGATGATGTTTCCCGGGGCCCGAAGCTGTCTAAATCCTTGTCTTGTGTTGCGTCTCTCGTTCCGATCAACCCCTCTCAAGCTACCGCATAGATGCGTTGGCCTCACGGCTAAGTCCTGACACTAAGGACATCTGCCGTGACAAATCCACGACAGTTGGCGCCCACCGTGGGGCCTGCGCACGGTGGTGTTGAGTTCTTGGAGGGCTATCCCCAGAGATCGAAGAGTTTGCAATTTTCTGGATGAGGATGTTTACAATCGGTGAGATTAATGTCAGAGAAGAATTAGGGTTTTGCGGTCAGTCTACCGCGCCCGTCTTTAGTGATCCATCGAAACCAACAGAATATTAGCTTTTTGCTTTTTTGCATCGCCGCAAGTCGCCGAGTACGACAGGAGTTCAAAGGACTTCCTTTGTTTGGGCGGTGTGCTATACGCCACGGAATCGGTCCAAACGTAAGTTTCCGCCAAGAAACAGATCTCTGCTGCGATCGACGTGGGGATTGAGAAAACTGCTACTATCAACACATCGAGTCATGAGATAATTCTGCCGCATACTTACGCATCAGCGTCAAACTCCACGTGAAATCCCAAGCACCAATGCACCACTAGTATTTGCACAAAGACCGATGTATAATTGATCTGGAGGTCAACTAGCACTACCTATCAGCCAGCAGGGGGCCACGACCTGGAGGACACGGACTTGGATTCATCAAACCAACAACGCCCCGGAGGGAGATCTGGGCGCGGACTCAGGCCTCGCTAGAATCGCCGTACCTCTGCGCCATGGCTCGCCTCGCGCTGTTTCGAGCGACGACTGTTCAGCCTTGCTCTGAGCCGCCCTCACAGCCCACGCGGCCTCACCTGTGTCGATGCGCCTCAAGCCGGCCCCGCATCCACGCGCCTCAAGCCGGTCCCGCTTTCGCTCCCGAGTCACCAACTCCTTCACCTAGCCAGGAACACAACCGTAGCTGCTGATTCTCCTCCCCTGGTGCGCATCCTCACATGCGGCCTCACCTCCTGCTACTGTTCTGCTGCGATCAACGGCCGCATCCCGGGCCGCCGTTTCGTCAACTCACCTCACCAGATCGCCGGGTCGTCTCCACTTTGAGCCTCCCTCACGCAAGCCCGCGCCCTCGCCATGAGGCGCCCGCCTCCGCTGCCGTTCCGAGCCCGAGCCAGCCTCGCCGCGATGCCTCCGGGTCAAATCGACCCCACGCTGCCTCTGCTGCCGCGGCCTGCAAGCCACCGGCTCGCTGCCCACTCCCGCTGTGGTTGACTCTGGGCTGGCCGCCACGTTCGCCCGTTGTGCTGGGCCGCTTTGAATCAAGCCACCCTCGCCTTGCCGAAAACACACCATGTTGAGTCGCACCAGACCTTCGCAACTGAGCCGCCACCGGTTTTCATTACCGCGGCCGCCTCACCGCGTCGCTGGTCCAAGAGTCGCCACCAAGCTCGCCATTACTGGATCCTGTCGAGCCGCCGCAGCAGCGTCACATTGCCGGCTCACTTCGCTTCCTCCGCGACCTCGTCACATCATAGACCCGCCGCTGCCATGAGCCGTTGCGCCGGATTATCTCCGCAGCAGGCGGACCATCTGACATTACCTCGCGCAAATGCCTGACAAAGACGCCAAGTCGCTGCACCTGCTCCCTGGGCGTCCCGGGTTAGTCAAAGGAAGAAGACGACAATTTACGTCGCGGCCTCCTGAAGACTGCTGCACGAGAAAACCAACGCGGCAGTGGGAAGAGGAAAGTTGAACTGACTATTCCTGCTACTGTTCACATAATTCACTAGTACAAGTGCTACAACCGGTATGTCATCATATAAAGGAACATGGGCTACGGTGCTAAGGCCATATCAGAACATGTTTTTTATCCCTAAATATCCACGTTCATCCGACAGAAAAAAGCCAGGTGCTATCCTTTCTATATATTTTATCAATACGTATTAAATTGTTTGAGAACAATTACTCTGGTCTGCAATATTTTTTGTGCAGGACAAGGATTCATTACAAAGGTGGTATCATGCTGCGCCTATGAAATGCGTGTTAGCATCATGGTGCACCAGCATCCGCGCCCACCTGTTGTTGAACGGCTTGACTGCACCGGCTTACAAACGTCGTGGCCGACTCTCCGGTCCGCACTGGCTTACAATGCTGCGGTTAACTCGCCCGTCCGCACCGGTTTACAGTGTCGCGGCCGACTCATCTGTTGTCCGGGCGAATCAGCAAAGGTGTGCACAAGTCGCCGCCCGTACAGCTTAATCAATATCAACCCGTCGGAACCGCGTTGAGCCGCCCCTGCTGCTTTGAGCCGCCAGGGTTATACTAAGTCGCCGGTCTGCCTGAGCCGCCGGAACTATATTGAGTCGCTGGTCTATCTGAGCTACCTCTGTCGCGATAAACGGGTCATCCGTCATCCAAACAAATCAGGTGATATCCATCTGAGTTTGTTTTATTAGCACATGTTGTTTTTGCCAAAGAACAAGTTTGTCTTTGCCTTGGTCTGCAATATTTTTTATGCAGGGCAATTATTTATGACATATTATACCGCGGAGATGGAGGCATGCCAACATCTTTGGGCATAGGTGGTCGTCGTTACTCCACGGACTCCCGCACCGGCTTACAACGTCGTGGCCGTCTCTCGCGACCACGCTGGCTTACAACACCGTGGCCGTCTCTCGCGACCACGCCGGCTTACAACAAGGAGGACAACTTGCCCGTCCGCACCGGCTTACAACACCACGGCCGGTTCATCTGTCTATGCCGCCTCTGATGTTACGGTCGTCTTTACCGTCCGTCTCTCGCGGCCTGGTCTACATAGACATACCGAGCCGCACTTGTCTAGATGAGCTGTTCATTGAGTATGAGCAAGTCACTACTTGGGAAGCCGGATTTCTTCCAACAAATTAAGATGCAAATTATCATATATTATCAGCCGATGTCTGCACTGGATGGTTCAATGGGCAGGTGCACAAGTCGCCGCCACTAAAGTTTGGTTAACTTCAAACAGCCAGTTGGAAGGAACCATTGGCCGAGTTGCTGACATGGCTCATACGGGATCATTTATAACCCGCCGCAGTCACCTCAACCTTCTGTGGATTCACATTGCGCTATCAACACCAATGATGTATACCTTCTGCTATGGTCAAATATGGAGAATCTCAAGCCAACTCCTCGAGTCGTCTTGAGACTCGGGGGCTACTGTTGGGGAACGTAGTAATTTCAAAAAATTTCCTACGATCACGCAAGACCATGGTGATGGCATAGCAACGAGAGGGGAGAGTGTCCGTCCACATACCCTCGTAGACCGAAAGCGAAGCGTTATAACAACGCTGTTGATGTAGTCGACGCGTCTCCACGATCCGACCGATCCAAGCACCGAACGACGGCACCTCCGAGTTCGCACACGCTCAGCTCGATGACGATCCCTGACTCGATCCAGCAAAGTGTCGGGATGAGTTCCACAAGACGACGGCGTGGTGACGATGTTGATGCTCCACCGACGCAGGGCTTCGCCTAAGCTCCGCGACGATATGACTTCTCCGCGCAGGCTTCTCCTAAGCTCCGCGACGATATGACGAAGTGGAATATGGTGGAAGGGGCACCGCACACGGCTAAGGCAAGATCCGTAGATCAACTTGTGTGTCTTGGGGTGCCCCTGCCCTCAGATATAAAGGAGCCAAGGGGAGGTGGCGGCCCTAGGGGAGGCGCAAGGAGGAGTCCTACTCCCACCGAGTAGGACTCCCCTCCTAGTTGGACTAGGATTGGAGGAGGGGAAGAGGAAGCGCGCCCCCTTCCTTGTCCTATTCGGACTAGAGGGGAGGGGGCGCAGCCCACCTTGGCCTGCCCTTCCTCTTCTCCCATGGCCCATTAAGGCCCATAGACTTCCCGGGGTTCCGTAACCTCCGGTACTCGATAAATCCGATTTCACCCGAACACTTCCGATGTCCAAATGTAGGCTTCCAATATATCAATCTTTATGTCTCGACCATTTCGAGACTCCTCGTCATGTCCGTGATCACATCCGGACTCAACAACCTTCGTGCATCAATACTTATAAACTCATTATGAACTGTCATCGAAGCGTTAGCGTGCGGACCCTACGGGTTCGAGAACTATGTAGACATGACCTAGAATCATTCTCGGTCAATAACCAATAGCGGAACCTGGATGCCCATATTGGTTCCTACATATTCTACGAAGATCTTTATCGGTCAAACCGCATAACGACATACGTTGTTCCCTTTGTCATCGGTATGTTACTTACCCGAGATTCGATCGTCGGTATCCAATACCTAGTTCAATCTCGTTACGGTAAGTCTCTTTACTCGTTCCGTAATACATCATCTCACAACTAACTCATTAGTTGTAATGCTTGCAAGGCTTAAGTGATGTGCATTACCGAGAAGGCCTGAGATACCTCTCCGACAATCGGAGGACAAAACCTAATCTTGAAATACGCCAACCCAACAAGTACCTTTGGAGACACCTGTAGTACTCCTTTATAATCACCCGATTCGTTGTGACGTTTGGTAGTACCAAAGTGTTCCTCCGTAAACGGAGTTGCATAATCTCATAGTTATAGGAACATGTATGGGTCATGAAGAAAGCATTAACATACTAAACGATCAACTGTTAAGCTAACGGAATGGGTCATGTCAATCAGATCATTCAACTAATGATGTGACCTTGTTAATCAAATAACAACTCCTTGTTCATGGTTAGGAAACATAACCATCTTTGATTAACAAGCTAGTCAAGTAGAGGCATACTAGTGACATACTGTTTGTCTATATATTCACACATGTATTATGTTTCCGGTTAATACAATTCTAGCATGAATAATAAACATTTATCATGATATAAGGAAATAAATAATAACTTTTATTATTGCCTCTAGGGCATATTTCCTTCATCTCCCACTTGCACTAGAGTCAATAATCTAGATTACAAAGTAATGATCCTAACACCCATGGAGTCTTGGTGCTGATCATGTTTTGCTCGTGGAAGAGGCTTAGTCAACGGTCTGCAACATTCAGATCCGTATGTATTTTCAAATCTCTATGTCTCCCACTTGGACTTGGTCCCGAATGGAATTGAAGCGTCTCTTGATGTGCTTGGTCCTCTTGTGAAATCTGGATTCCTTTGCCAAGGCAATTGCACCAAGATTGTCACGAAGATCTTCATCGGTCCCGATGCACTAGATATGACACCTAGATCGGAAATGAACTCTTTCATCCAGACTCCTTCATTTGCTGCTTCCGAAGCAGCTATGTACTCCGCTTCACATGTAGATCCCGCCACGACGCTTTGTTTAGAACTGCACCAACTGACAGCTCCACCGTTTAATAAAAACACGATCCGGTTTGCGATTTAGAATCGTCCGGATCGGTGTCAAAGCTTACATCGACGTAACCATTTACGACTAGCTCTTTGTCACCTCCATATCGAGAAACATATCCTTAGTCCTTTTCGGTATTTCAGATGTTCTTAACCGCTGTCCAAAGATCCACTCTGATTACTTTGGTACCTTCCCGCCAAGCTTACAGCTAAGCATACGTCAGTGCCGTACACAGCATTGCATACATGATAGAGCCTATGGCTGAAGCATAGGAACATCCTTCATTTTCTCTCTATCTTCTGCTTGTGGTCGGGCATTGAGTCGACTCAATCTTACACCTTGCAACACGTAAAAACCTTTCTTTGCTCGATCCATTTTGAACTTTTCAAAACTTTATCAAGGTATGTGCTTTGTGAAAGTCCAATTAAGCGCCTTGATCTATCTCTATAGATCTTGATGCCCAATATGTATGCAGCTTCACCGAGGTCTTTCATTGAAAAACTTTTATTCAAGTATCCTTTTATGCTATCCAGAAATTCTATATCATTTCCAATCAATAATATGTCGTCCACATATAATATCGAAATGCTACTGAGCTCCCACTCACTTTCTTGTAAATACAAAGCTTCTCCAAAAGTCTGTACAAACCCATATGCTTTGATCACACTATCAAAGCGTTTATTCCAACTCCGAGAGGCTTGCACCGACCATAAATTGATCGTTGGAGCTTGCACACTTTGTTAGCACCCTTTGGATCGACAAAACCTTCTGGTTGCATCATATACAACTCTTCTTCTAGAAATCCATTCAAGAATGCGGTTTTACATCCATTTGCCAAATTTCATAATCATAAAATCGGCAATTGCTAACATGATTCGGACAGACTTAAGCATCGCTTCTGGTGAGAAAGTCTCATCGTAGTCAACCCCTTGAACTTGTCGAAAACCTTTTGCAACAAGTCGAGCTTTGTAGACAGTTACATTACCATCGGCGCCGTCTTCTTCTTAAAGATCCATTTATTTTCAATGGCTTGCCGATCATCGGCAAGTCAACCAAAGTCCATACTTTGTTCTCATACATGGATCCCATCTCAGATTTCATGGCTTCCAGCCATTTTGCGAATCTGGGCTCACCATCGCTTCTTCATAGTTTGTAGGTTCGCCATGGTCAAGTAACATGACTTCCGAATAAGATTACCGTACCACTCAGTGCGATTTTACTCTGTTGACCTCGAGGTTCATAGTAACTTGATTTGAAACTTCATGATCATCATCATTAGTTTCCTCACTAATTGGTGTAGTTGTCACAGAACCATTTCTTGTGATGAACTACTTTCAAATAAGGGAGCAGATACAGCTTATCTCATCAAGTTCTACTTTCCTCCCACTCACTTCTTTCGAGAGAAACTCCTTCTCTAGAAAGGACCCAATTTAGCAACGAAAATCTTGCCTTCAGATCTGTGATAGAAGGTGTACCCAACAGTCTCCTTTGGGTATCCTATGAAGACACATTTTTCCGATTTGGGTTCGAGCTTATCTGGTTGAAGTTTCTTTACATAAGCATCGCAGCCCCAAACTTTAAGAAACGACAACTTTGGTTTCTTGCCAAACCACAGTTCATAAGGCGTCGTCTCAACGGATTTTGATGGTGTCCTATTCAACGTGAATGCGGCCGTCTCTAAAGCATAACCCCAAAGCGATAGCGGTAAATTGGAAATAGACATCATAGATCGCACCATATCTAGTAAAGTACGATTCGACGTTCGGACACACCATTTCTCTGTGGTGTTCGGGTGGCGTGAGTTGCTAAACTATTCCACATTGTTTCAAATGTAAACCAAACTCGTAACTCAAATATTCTCCTCCACGATCAGATCGTAGAAACTTTATTTTCTTGTTACGATGATTTTCCACTTCACTCTGAAATTCTTTGAACTTTTCAAATGTTTCAGATTTGTGTTTCATTAAGTAGATATACCCATATCTGCTCAAATCATCTGTGAAGGTGAGAAAATAACGATACCGCGCGTGCCTCAACATTCATTGGACCACAAACATCGGTATGTATGATTTCCAACAAATCAGTTGCTCGCTCCATAGTTCCGAGAACGGCGTTTTGTCATCTTGCCCATGAGGCACGGTTCGCAAGTACCAAGTGATTCATAATCAAGTGATTCCAAAAGCCCATCAAGATGGAGTTTCTTCATGCGTTTTACACCGATATGACCTAAACGGCGATGCCACAAATAAGTTGCACTATCATTATCAACTCTGCATCTTTTGGCTTCAATATTATGAATATGTGTATCACTACTGTCGAGATTCAACAAGAATAGACCATTCTTCAAGGGTGCATGACCATAAAAGATATTACTCATATAAATAGAACAACCATTATTCTCTGATTTAAATGAATAACCGTCTCGCAATAAACAAGATCCAGATATAATGTTCATGCTCAACGCCGCACCAAATAACAATTATTTAGGTCTAAAACTAATCCCGAAGGTAGATGTAGAGGTAGCGTGCCGATCGCGATCACATCGACTTTGGAACCATTTCAACGCAAGATCGTCACCTCGTCCTTAGCCAATCTTCGCAATCCGTAGTTCTGTTTGAGTTGCAAATATTAGCAATGAACCAAGATCAAATACCGGTACTATGCGAGTATTAGTAAGGTACACATCAATAACATGTATATCACATATACCTTTGATCACCTTGCCATCCTTTTATCCGCCAAATACTTGGGGCAGTTCCGCTTCGAGTGTCGATCGCTTGCAAAAAAACACTCGCGATTTCGTGCTTAGGTCCGGACTTGGGTTTCTTCTCTTGATCAGAACTTTCTTGCTGTTCTTTTGAAGTTTCCTTCTTCTTCCCTTTGCCCTTTTCTTGAAACTAGTGGTCTTGCTGACCATCAACACTTGATGCTCTTTCTTGATTTCTACCTCCATGCTTTTTAGCATCGCGAAGAGCTCGAGAATTGTCTTAGTCATCCCTTGCATATTATAGTTCATCACGAAGCTCTTGTAGCTTGGTGGCGTGATTGGAGAATTCATCAATGACACTATCATCCGGAAGATTAACTCCCAGCTGAATTAAGTGATTGTTATACCCGACATTTTGAGTATGTGCTCACCGATGTAACTATTCTCCTCCATCTTGCAGCTATAGAACTTATTGGAGACTTCATATCTCTCAATCCGGGCATTTGCTTGAAATATTAACTTCAACTCTGGAACATCTCATATGCTCCATGACGTTCAAAACGTCGTTGAAGACCCGGTTCTAAGCCGTAAAGCATGGCACATCTTGAACTATAGAGTAGTCATCAGCTCGCTTTGCCGACGTTCACAACTTCGGCTCAAGATCTGCAGCAGTTCTGTCACCCGGCGGTGCTTCCAGGGCGTAATTTTTCTGCAGCAATGAGGATAATCCTCAAATTACGGACCCAGTCCGTGTAATTGCTACCATCATCTTTCAACTTTGCTTTCTCAAGGAACGCATTAAAATTCAACGGAACAACAAAGACGAGCCATCTATCTACAATAAACATAGACAAGCAAAATACTATCGGTACTAAGTTCATGATAAATTTAAGTTTAATTAATCATATTAAAAACTCCCACTTAGACAGACATCTCTCTAGTCATCTAAGTGATTACGTGATCCAAATCAACTAAACCATGTCCGATCATCACGTGAGATGGAGTAGTTTCAATGGTGAACATCACTATGTTGATCATATCTACTATATGATTCACGCTCGACCTTTCGGTCTCTGTGTTCGAGGCCATATCTGTTATATGCTAGGCTCGTCAAGTTTAACTTTGAGTATTCGCGTGCGCAACTGTTTTGCACCGTTGTATTTGAGCGAGAGCCTATCACACCGATCATCACGTGGTGTCTCAAAGACGAAGAACTTTCGCAGCGGTGCATACTCGGGAGAACACTTCTTGATAATTTTTAGTGAGAGATCATCTTATAATGCTACCGTCAATCAAAGCAAGATAAGATGCATAAAGGATAAACATCACATGCAATCAATATAAGTGATATGATATGGTCATCATCATCTTGTGCTTGTGATCTCCATCGCCAAGCACCGTCATGATCACCATCGTCACCGGTAGCGACACCTTGATCTCCATCGTAGCATCGTTGTCGTCTCGCCAACTATTGCTTCTCGACTATCGCTACTCCTTAGTGATAAAGTAAAGCAATTACATGGCGTTGCATTTCATACAATAAGCGACAACCATATGGCTCCTGCCGATTGCCGATAACTTCGGTTACAAAACATGATCATCTCATACAATAAAGTATAGCATCACGTTTTGACCACATCACATCACATCATGCCCTGCAAAAACAAGTTAGACGTCCTCTACTTTGTTGTTGCAAGTTTTACGTGGCTGCTACGGGCTGAGCAAGAACCGTTCTTACCTCGCATCAAAACCACAGCGATACTTCGTCAAATAGACTCGTTTAACCTTCTCAAGGACCGGGCGTAGCCACACTCGATTCAACTAAAGTGAGAGAGACAGACACCGCCGGTCACCTTTAAGCAACGAGTGCTCGGAGTGGTGAAACCAGTCTCGCGTAAGCGTCTGGCGTAATGTCGGTCCGGGCCGCTTCATCTCACAATACCGCTGAACCAAAGTATGACATGCTGGTAGGCAGTATGACTTGTATCGTCCACAACTCACTTGTGTTCTACTCGTGCACATGACATCAACGCATAAAACCAGGCTCGGATGCCACTGTTGGGGAACGTAGTAATTTCAAAAATTTTCCTACGATCACGCAAGACCATGGTGATGGCATAGCAACGAGAGGGGAGAGTGTCCGTCCACGTACCCTCGTAGACCGAAAGCGGAAGCGTTATAACAACGCGGTTGATGTAGTCGACGTCTCCACGATCCGACCGATCCAAGCACCGAGCGTCGGCACCTCCGAGTTCTGCACACGTTCAGCTCGATGGCGATCCCGGACTCGATCCAGCAAAGTGTCGGGATGAGTTCCGTCAAGACGACGGCGTGGTACGATGTTGATGCTCCACCGACGCAGGGCTTCGCCTAAGCTCATGACGATATGACTTCTCCGGCGCAGGCTTCTCTAAGCTCCGCGACGATATGACCAAGTGGAATATGGTGGAAGGGGCACCGCACACGGCTAAGGCAAGATCCGTAGATCAACTTGTGTGTCTTGGGGTGCCCCTGCCCTGATATAAAGGAGCCAAGGGGAGGTGGCGGCCCTAGGGGCGCGCAAGGAGGAGTCCTACTCCCACCGGGAGTAGGACTCCCCCTCTCTAGTTGGACTAGGATTGGAGGAGGGGAAGAGGGAAGGGCGCCGCCCCTTCCTTGTCCTATTCGGACTAGAGGGGGGGGCGCGCAGCCCACCTTGGCCTGCCCTTCCTCTTCTCCCATGGCCCATTAAGGCCCATAGACTTCCGGGGGTTCCGTAACCTCCGGTACTCGATAAAATCCGATTTCACCCGAACACTTCCGATGTCCAAATGTAGGCTTCCAATATATCAATCTTTATGTCTCGACCATTCGAGACTCCTCGTCATGTCCGTGATCACATCCGGACTCGAACAACCTTGGTGCATCAATACTTATAAACTCATTATGAACTGTCATCGAAGCGTTAAGCGTGCGGACCCTACGGGTTCGAGAACTATGTAGACATGACCTAGAATCATTCTCGGTCAATAACCAATAGCGGAACCTGGATGCCCATATTGGTTCCTACATATTCTACGAAGATCTTTATCGGTCAAACCGCATAACGACATCGTTGTTCCTTTGTCATCGGTATGTTACTTACCCGAGATTCGATCGTCGGTATCCAATACCTAGTTCAATCTCGTTACGGTAAGTCTCTTTACTCGTTCCGTAATACATCATCTCACAACTAACTCATTAGTTGTAATGCTTGCAAGGCTTAAGTGATGTGCATTACCGAGAAGGCTCGAGATACCTCTCCACAATCGGAGTGACAAAACCTAATCTCAAATCGCCAACCCAACAAGTACCTTTGGAGACACCTGTAGTACTCCTTTATAATCACCCGATTCGTTGTGGACGTTTGGTAGTACCAAAGTGTTCCTCCGTAAACGGAGTTGCATAATCTCATAGTTATAGGAACATGTATGGGTCATGAAGAAAGCATTAACATACTAAGCGATCAAGCTGTTAAGCTAACGGAATGGGTCATGTCAATCAGATCATTCAACTAATGATGTGACCTTGTTAATCAAATAACAACTCCTTGTTCATGGTTAGGAAACATAACCATCTTTGATTAACAAGCTAGTCAAGTAGAGGCATACTAGTGACATACTGTTTGTCTATATATTCACACATGTATTATGTTTCCGGTTAATACAATTCTAGCATGAATAATAAACATTTATCATGATATAAGGAAATAAATAATAACTTTTATTATTGCCTCTAGGGCATATTTCCTTCAGCTACAATGGTATGACTCGGCAAAATTAGCCGGTTTCAATGAATTCAAGAACTCCGGGTCATTGAAGGGAAGATAACCCGGCCCTAGAGGCTACTGCTTTATTGGCAAATATTTAAAGGCCGTCAGAAAAATTTCCGGTTCAAAATGAAGATTCCGGTTTAAAATACAACTCAAGAGACATCTTTCTCCCGCAAAGCTTTGAAGCTCTCAAAACCGGTTCAACATCCGGATCAAGGTAAATTTGTCCCTTACAAAGCTTTGAGGATCTCAATATCCGATTTAAGAATTTCCGGTTCAAAAGAATTAATCTCTTGCAAGTTCGAGATCTCAGACAAATTAATGGTTACCAAAGGGAACTTGCTGCCATGAAGCACGGTTCAAAACATGGGTATCCTGCCTTACGGCTTATTTTATTATGGTCACTTGGGGGCTTCCTACTCATCGGGCATAGCTATCAGTACCCTCTTGATCGGCGCAATGCCAAAACTTTTAAGGTCATTTGGGGGCTTCCTGTTCAAACATAGGTCGTATTCGAACCAAAGAGAACATAGCTGTCGATACCCTTTTGATTAACAAACTGCTGAACCTACTTGGGGGCTTCTTGATCGTATCCGAATCATAGCTCAACCCCTTTGGGAATCTACGTGGATCGTATTCGAATCAGCGTCGTTAAACAACTTTTAAGGTCATTTGGGGGCTTCCTGTTCAAACATAGGTCGTATTCGAACCAAAGAGAACATAGCTATCGATACCCACTTTGATCGGCAACGCCAACGCCACTGGGGGCTATATGATCGTATTCGAATCTTAGCTTAATCCCTTTGGAATGGTTTACTGATCATATTCGAATCAGAAGCCTCAAAAAATTTATCTGTTTTTATACAATCGCAAGTATTTGAGTTGTCACAAAGATCATATGTGCCGGCTCTTACAGAGTTGAGTTATCAACTTCACCGTCCGGGTCACATAAGCCGCGGTATCATTCAAAGGATCACAGGGATCTTGTGATCTACTTGTGTCTGAGATAAGACTACATTTGGGTGGTTACCATACGGCTTTTGACGTTAAGTCGCCAGGGCATATGTTGTTTAAACTCTTTGCAGGATTTGCAGAAATATGACATATAAATGATTAAGTTCAAGCTCATTACCAAAGTTGATGCTTCAAAATGATTATCCGTTCTGGATTTTTCTCAAAGGCTATAAACCGCCGGGTTATAAAAATTCCGACTTACAATGGAGGTGTATTAAATCGCCATCGGCCAAGAGCTGCCGGTTATTTAAACTCTGGATTTACTTATCAACAGATGAGGTATTCAAAGTCGCTTTGGCGCAATGGCTATTATTTTATTAATGGATATGATTTATTCTACAATGGAAGGAATAGTCCCGAGTCGCCGCAGGCTTCGACCCGGCACTTGGGGCTACATTATTCAAATTGAGGTTACATCAAATATGCAAGTCTCATGTCGCTGCAAGCATGCACCATGACACTTGGGGGCTAATGCAATGTCATTTTTGTTCACCTCATTGAAGACCCTGACTCATCACATCGTAATGAGCCAATCCTTGGGGGCTACCAATGGCTCCTGTCAACAATGCAAGGTACACTAGTCTTAATCCATTATATTGAAGGATCCATTGCTCAGTTGGTAAAGCACAAAGCTCTTAACCTTGTGGACGTGGGTTCAAGCCCCATGGTGGAGATTACATCATATGATGTTATTATCAACGAATTATATACAAAGTCCCAGCTCAATAATATCTTACTGAGCCGGCCCTTGGGGGCTACATGTTGCTACTCCAATTTACATGATAATATTTACAAAGTCCCTGCTCATTATTGCATAATGACCCGGCCCTTGGGGGCTACACTGGTTGAAGTTTTATGAGCATAAGGCAATTACAAGTCCCAGGTTGCTGCAAGCATGACAACCCGGCACTTGGGCGCTACAGGTGATATACATATAAAGGAAAAAATCTTCAAATTCTCAGTTTTGAGCAGATCAGATTGACCCGGTGTCACCAATAATTATGACCCGGTGTCGGCTACAGTTATGACCCGGTGCTATCAATATTTACAAGCCGGCAATTTTGGTTATGATAAACCGGTAAGTTTTACCTCTTCAAGCCGGCTGAAAGTCAGATGAGTATTTCAAGACCAATATGTTTTAAGCCGGCGCTTTGGAAGCTGTTTCAAGTGGATTATTTCTTACAATATTTTTCTACAAGAGATCAATGCCAGCAAATTGACTCCGAAGCTGGCCTATTGACCCAGATTTCTCAAAAGAAGTATCTGGATTTTTTGCATTCACAAAGTTTGAACATATCTACTAAAGGAGATTTGCTATGAGTTCATGGGCATGTATCAAGAAGGAAATGACAAGGATTTAAAGATGATCAGGTGCCGACTTACAAGAATTTTTAACCCGGAGCACAACCTGTCAAAGTTGTTTTGGTGTTTATTTTGTAGGATCAGTTTAACATGGATACATCCAAATTAAACTGGGGGCTAATGTCGGGGATATACCCCGCGGTATGACCCGGCCGGATGTATGACCCGTCGGAAGCTTGGCGATTCACTGTCGACCCACTTGGACCTGGCGGTTTATGATTCATTGGTAATCCGGCAGGCGGGTCAGAGGAGCACAAGACCCGATGGCCCAACGGGCGGTTTATGGAAGGCCGGATAATGCTATGGTGGGCCGGATTAAGAGGAAAGGGATGACGAATATTTCCTTTATGAGGAAGCATGACCCGGACTTGTAATCAACTTGTAAGAGAAGATAGACTAGTCCTAGTCCTACTAGGACTCCACATGTAACCCGCCCCTCTAATTTATATAAGGAGGGGCAGGGTTCCCCAAAGGAGGGACAAGAACAATCTCTAGGGCTAGACACAAAGAGCCGGCTTACCGGCGACTCTCTCATGATCATAATGAGACCTAGCCACAAACAACATGTAGGGTTATTACCGGATGATGTTTCCCGGGGCCCGAAGCTGTCTAAATCCTTGTCTTGTGTTGTGTCTCTCGTTTCGATCAACCCCTCTCAAGCTACCGCATAGATGCGTTGGCCTCACGACTAAGTCCTGACACTAAGGACATCTGCCGTGACAAATCCATGACACCTCCGGTTAATAGGTTAGTCCCAAAAGTAATATAAAAGTGGAAAATAAATCCCAATATTGCCCAAAACAGTAGATAATATAGCATGGAGCAATCAAAAATTATAGATACGTTGGAGACATATCAAGCATCCCCAAGCTTAATTCCTGCTCGTCCTCAAGTAGGTAAATGGTAAAAATATAATTTTTGATGTGGAATGCTAGTTGGCATAATTTCAATGTAATTCTTCTTACTTGTGGTATGAATATTCAGATTCGAAAGATTCAAGACAAAAGTTCATATTGACATAAAAATAATAATACTTCAAGCATACTAACTAAGCAATTATGTCTTCTCAAAATAACATGGCCAAAGAAAGTTCATCCCTACAAAATCATATTGTTTAGTCATGCTCCATTTTCATCACACAAGAATGCTCTCATCATGCACAACCCCGATGACAAGCCAAGCAATTGTTTCATACTTAAGTAATCTCAAACTCATAAACCTTCACGCAATACATGAGCGTGAGCCATGGACATAGCACTATGGGTGGAATAGAATATGATGATGGGGGTTATGTGGAGAAGACAAAAAAGGAGAAGATCTTACATCAACGAGGCTAATCAACGGGCTATGGAGATGCCCATCAATTGATGTTAATGCAAGTAGTAGGGATTGCCATGCAACGGATGCACTATAGCTATAAATGTGTGAAAGCTCAACAAAAGAAACTAAGTGGGTGTGCATCCAACTTGCTTGCTCAAGAAGACCTAGGGCAATTTGAGGAAGCCCATCGTTGGAATATACAAGCCAAGTTCTATAATGAAAAATTCCCACTAGTATATGAAAGTGACAACATATGAAAATCTCTATATGAAAAACATGGTGCTACTTTGAAGCACAATATATGAGACTCGCTATATGAAGAACATGGTGCTACTTTGAAGCAGAAGTGTGGAAAAAGGATAGTAACATTGTCCCTTCTCTCTTTTTCTCTCACTTTTTTTGGGCCTTCTCTTTTTTATGGCCTTTCTCTTTTTTTCTTTTTTTGGGCCTTCTCTTTTTTTATTGCCTTTCTTTTTTATTATTTTTATTATTTTTTTATTCCTCACTTGGGACAATGCTCTAGAAAATGATGATCATCACACTTCTATTTATTTACAACTCAATGATTACAACTCGATACTAGAACAAAGTATGACTCTATATGAATGCCTCCGGCGGTGTACCGGGATATGCAATGAATCAAGAGTGACATGTATGAAAGTATTATGAACGGTGGCTTTGCCAGAAATACAATGTCAACTACATGATCATGCTAAGCAATATGACAATGATGAATGTGTCATGATGAACGGAATGGTGGAAAGTTGCATGGCAATATATCTCGGAATGGCTATGGAAATGCCATAATAGGTAGGTATGGTGGCTGTTTTGAGGAAGATATAAGGAGGTTTATGTGTGAAAGAGCGTATCATATCACGGGGTTTGGATGCAACGACGAAGTTTTCACCAACTCTCAATGTGAGAAAGGGCAATGCACGGTACCGAAGAGGCTAGCAATGATGGAAGGGTGAAAGTGCGTATAATACATGGACTCAACATTAGTCATAAAGAACTCACATACTTATTGCAAAAATCTACAAGTCATCAAAAACCAAGCACTACGTGCATGCTCCTAGGGGGATAGATTGGTAGGAAAAGACCATCGCTCGTCCCCGACCGCCACTCATAAGGAGGACAATCAAAGAACACCTCATGTTTCAAATTTGTTACATAACGTTTACCATACGTGCATGCTACGGGACTTGCAAACTTCAACACAAGCATTTATCAAATTCACAACTACTCAACTAGCATGACTTTAATATCACTACCTCCATATCTCAAAACAATCATCAAGCATCAAACTTCTCTTAGTATTCAACACACTCATAAGAAAGTTTTTACTAATCTTGAATACCTAGCATATTAGGATTATTTAAGCGAATTACCATGCTATTTCAGACTCCAAAAATAATATAAGTGAAGCATGAGAGTTCATCTATTTCTTCAAAATAAAACTACCACCATGCTCTAAAGGATATAAGTGAAGCACTAGAGCAAGCAACAAACTACTCCGAAAGATATAAGTGAAGATCAATGAGTAGTCGGATAAATATGCAATTATGTGAAGATTCTCTCCCATTTAATAATTTCAGATATTAGTATTTTATTCAAACAGAAAGCAAAGCTAAAGAAAATAAAATGACGCTCCAAGCAAAACACATATCATGTGGTGAATAAAATATAGCTCAAGTAAAGTTACCGATGAGCGAAGATTTAAAGAGGGATGCCTTCCAGGGCATCCCCAAGCTTAGGCTCTTGGTTATCCTTGAATATTACCTTGGGGTGCCTTGGGCATCCCCAAGCTTAGGCTCTTGCCACTCCTTATTCCATAGTCCATCAAATCTTTACCCAAAACTTGAAAACTTCACAACACAAAACTTAACAGAAAACTTGTAAGCTCCGTTAGCGAAAGAAAAAAAAACACCACTTCAAGGTACTGTAATGAACTCATTATGTATTTATATTGGTGTTAAAACTAATGTATTCCAACTTCTCTATGGTTTATAAACTATTTTACTAGCAATAGATTCATCAAAATAAGCAAGCAACACAATGAAAACAGAATCTGTCAAAAACAGAACATTCTGTAGTAATCTGTAACTAACGCAAACTTCTGGAACTCCAAAAATTCTAAAATAAATTGGTAGACCTGAGGAATTTGTCTAGTAATCATCTGCAAAAAGAATCAACTAAATATCACTCTCCAGTAAAAAGTTGAAGCTAATCTTGTGAGCGCTAAAGTTTCTGTTTTTTACAGCATGATCATAAAGACTTCACCAAAGTCTTCCCAAAAGTTCTACTTGGCACAAACACTAATTAAAACACAAAACCACATCTAAAAAGAAGCTATATGGATTATTTATTCCTAAACAGAACCAAAAAGCAAGAAACTAAAATAAAATTGGGTTGCCTCCCAAAAAGCGCTATCGTTTAACGCCCCTAGCTAGGCATGATGATTTCAATGGTGCTCACATTAAGAACAGTAAAACTGAACCTAAAGGGAGCTCTCTCACGCCATCAACAATTTCGGCCATCGGATGACCCATTTAGATCATTTATGGCCATCAAATCATTGTTTAACGCCAGTTTACCATGACTGGGCCGGCTGTCCTGATGGGCAGCTATTCTGGAGGCTTTTTTGAAGGCCTGTCGTTCACTAGGATTCAACAACCCATTATCCAACTCACGAAACTACGGAGGAATCAATGCTTCGTTGGCCCATTTATCATCGGCCGAGACCAAGCCGAGGCAATGCTAGCGAAGGAACCAGCGGTCGGGGGGATCCAGTGGACGCCAGACATGCGCGAGGGATCCAGAATCAAACCCCATCAGTCCCCATTAATGGCAATTGATGCGCACCACTCGCAGGTCAGTTTCCATGACGATTCACGATCCATGCGCGTCCATATAATCTCCCTTGCCCTTCTCCTCCTTCCCCACTCCACTCCTTACTTTGATATAACCCTCCCCGGAAAGCATGGTTGACCTTCGCTTACTAATTCTTCTGCCTGTTCTGCCAGTTTTCCGTCCCTCATTCATTCATCCACTATTTCCCCCAAATCTTCATCGAATTTAAGAATCTATGTTTGTTGATGTTGTTCTTCTATTTCTAAATGAACACATGTTAATTCTTACCAACCGATTTGAAACAGAAAAAACTACATTCTCTTGATTAATATTACTGTTGTTGTCAATACTCGATTCGAAAAACTTTGAAAGGACATTCGAGTCCTGCTTTTGGCTTCTTATTGACTGATTATGATAGACCTACAACTACCTCTAAAGCTGAACCTGTTATGAAGTATTTCTTAATTAAGATTTGTTCTACTTTCTCCGTTTTGTACCTACTAACTTACATCAAACCATACACATAAACCCCAGTTCCTTGGTGGTCAGAGATGAACCCCTAACTCCTTTCGTGATCCCCACGCATCATGTCCACTGCTTGCAGCACCAACTGCTCAACTGGTTCTTTGTTGGCCTTTGTTCCCCAACCCTTGTTACAGATAGTGGACGATCCACCATGTTCAGTTAGGGATGTGCATAAAAACCAAGAAATCGATTACCAACGGATTTGAAGCTGATAAATCTACATTCTCATGCCTAATATTACTCTCGTTATCAGTGCTTGATACTAAAATGTTTGAAAGGGCATTGTGAGTGCTTCTTTCGACTTCTTATTCACTGATTATTATAGACCTGCAACTGCCTCTAAATCTGAATCAGTTGCCCAGTATTTGTTCAATTAATTTCTGTTCTGCTTTCTCCTTCTTGTACCTACTAACTTACATCATCAACCCATACGCCGAAATCGCAGCTCCTTGGTAGTTAGAGATGAACCTCTTAACAGCTTAACTCCTTTCGCTGTGTCCACGCATCATGTCCGATGCTTGCATTACCAACTTCTCAGTAGCTTCTTTGTTAGCCTTAGTTCCCCTTTCCTTGCTACAGATATATAGTGGATGATCCAGTGAGGAGCTCATTTGAATATATTAAATAGCTGTATTACATGTTCTTCCACCGTTAATTCTTCTGACTTCAAGACGCTTTGCAGAGATATCAAAGAGTGTTGTCCAAGCGAAATACCAAGATGATCTTTGAGGAGAAACCTAGATATGACCCTATAGCCCCTCAAAAGAAAAAAGTTATTCTCTACAGCCCCTGACAAAAGAAAAAGATACGACCCTACAGGGATTGAGAATTTTGCTATCCAAACAAGTGATGTTGTAGCATCACAAATTGGTCTCTGTCTACAAAATGTGAACTACGAATATTGGTAATGTCGTTCTTCTATATTTGTGGGAGAATTTTTAGGAGCCATTTTCGGAGCCAAAATCGTGATCAATCATGCAACATGTATCCATAAATCATCCTAATTCTTACAATTATTTTATATCCCTAACAACTATGAGCCAAAATAGACGGGCGCAGCAATGCGCGCTATCAACGATCTACTAAAAGATAAGAATTGAAACATAAAGAGAGCATCATGAAGAATATGACTAGCACATTTAGGTCTAACCCACTTCATATGCATAGGGATTTTGTGAGCAAACAACTTATGGGAACAATAATCAACTAGCATAGGGAGGCAAAACAAGCATAGCTTCGAAATTTTCAACACATAGAGAGGAAACTTGATATTATTGCAATTCCTACAAGCATATGTTCCTCCCTCATAATAATTTTCAGTAGCATCATGAATGAATTCAACAATATAACCAGCACCTAAAGCATTCTTTTCATGAATAATAGTGGGAGAAAACTCAACAAAATAACTATCATGTGATTGAAAATTAAGATCAAAATGACAAGTTTCATGGTTATCATTATTCTTTAAAGCATACGTGTCATCACAATAATCATCATAGATAGGAGGCATGCTTTCATCATAGTAAATTTGCTCATCAAAGCTTGGGGGACAAAAAATATCATATTCATCAAACATAGCTTCCCCAAGCTTGTGGCTTTGCACATCATTAGCATCATGGATATTCAAGGAATTCATACTAACAACATTGCAATCATGCTCATCATTCACATATTTAGTGCCAAACATTTTATAGCATTCTTCTTCTAACACTTTGGCACAATTTTCTTTTCCATCATACTCATGAAAGATATTAAAAAGGTGAAGCGTATGAGAAAAACTCAATTCCATTTTTTTGTAGTTTTGTTTTATAAACCAACTAGTGCTAAAACAAGAAACAAAGAGATTCGATTGCAAGATCTAAAGATATACCTTCGAACACTAACCTCCCCGGCAACGACGCCAGAAAAGAGCTTGATGTCTACTATGCAACCTTCTTCTTGTAGACGTTGTTGGGCCTCCAAGTGCAGAGGTTTGTAGGACAGTAGCAAATTTCCCTCAAGTGGATGACCTAAGGTTTATCAATCCGTGGGAGGCGTAGAATGAGGATGGTCTCTCTTAAGCAACCCTGCAACCAAATAACAAAGAGTCTCTTGTGTCCCCAACGCACCCAATACAATGGTAAATTGTATAGGTGCACTAGTTCGGCGAAGAGATGGTGATACAAGTGCAATATGGATGGTAGATATAGGTTTTTGTAATCTAAAAATATAAAAACAGCAAGGTAACTAATGATAAAAGTGAGCGTAAACGGTATTGCAATGCTAGGAAACAAGGCCTAGGGTTCATACTTTCACTAGTGCAAGTTCTCTCAACAATAATAACATAATTAGATCATATAACTATCCCTCAACATGCGACAAAGAGTCACTCCAAAGTCACTAATAGTGGAGAACAAACGAAGACATTATGGTAGGGTACGAAACCACCTCAAAGTTATTCTTTCCAATCAATCCGTTGGGCTATTCCTATAAGTGTCAAAAACAACCCTAGAGTTCGTACTAGAATAACACCTTAAGATACAAATAAAAAAAACCCTAATGTCACCTAGATACTCCAATGTCACCTCAGGTATCCGTGGGCATGATTATACGATATTCATCACACAATCTCAATTCATCTACTCAAACCAACACATAGAACGTCAAAGAGTGCCCCAAAGTTTCTACCGGAGAATCACGACGAAAACGTGTGCCAACACCTATGCATAGGTTCATGGGCGGAACCCGCAAGATGATCACCAAAACATACATCAAGTGAATCACGTGATATCCCATTGTCACCATAGGTACACACGGCAAGACATACATCAAGTGTTCTCAAATCTTTGAAGACTCAATCCGATAAGATTACTTCAAGGGGAAAACTCAATTTGTTACGAGAGAGTAGAGGGGGAGAAGAAACATAAGATCCAACTATAATAGCAAAGCTCGCGATACATCAAGATCGTGCCAAATCAAGAACACGAGAGAGAGAGAGAGATCAAACACATAGCTACTGGTACATACCCTCAGCCCCGAGGGTGAACTACTCCCTCCTCGTCATGGAGAGCGCCGGGATGATGAAGATGGCCACTGGTGAGGGTTCCCCCCTCCGGCAGGTTGCCGGAACAGGGTCCCGATTGGTTTTTGGTGGCTCTGGAGGTTTTGCGGCGGCAGAACTCCCGATCTAATCTCCGTGCTGGAAGTTTTAGGGTACGTGAGAATATATGGGTGCAGGAAGCACGTCAGGGGAGCCACGAGGGCCCCACGAGGCAGGGGGCGCGCCCTGCCCTAGGGGGGTGGGCGCGCCCCCCACCTCGTGGCTTCCTCGTTCCTTCCTTGACGTGGGGTCCAAGTCCATCCGGTAGCTTTCCTTCCAAAAAATAACTTCTCTAGTTGATTTCGTTCTGTTTTGACTCCATTTGATATTCCTTTCTTCGAAATACTGAAATAGACAAAAAACAGCAAATCTGGGCTGGGCCTCCGGTTAATAGGTTAGTCCCAAAAGTAATATAAAAGTGGAAAATAAAGCCCAATATTGCCCAAAACATTAGATAATATAGCATGGAGCAATCAAAAATTATAGATACGTTGGATACGTATCAAGCCCCCACATCATCAAGTGAGAAACAAACCTTCAATGAAGAATTGAGCCTAATGGTGAAGAACTTCAACAAATTCTACAAGAGTAGAAGCAAAGAGAGAAGCTCCAAGTCAAGGTCCTACAATGATAAAATATCTTCTAGTCGAGAGCGTAATTGATACAATTGTGGAAGACCTGGATACTATTCAAATGAGTGTACGGCACCCTACAAAAGAAGAGAAGAATCACCTAAGAGGAGAAGTAGTAGAGAAGAATCACCATCAAGAGAGAGAAGGAGTAGGGATGATCGTTATGAACGAAGACCCTCACGGAGAAGGAAGGATTCAGAAAGGAAGGACAAGTCATCAAGGAGCTACACAAAACGAAGACATCAAGCTCATGTTGGTGAATGGGTATCCGGCTCCGACTCCGACAATCACTCCGAGAGAAGCTATCACTCCGACTCCGAATATACTCAAGATGAAGGTGTTGCCGGTCTAGCACTTGTGTCAACCAACTCCTACGACATATTTGATTCACCAAATGAAGTAATTAGAAGATGCTTCATGGCCAAAGGTCCAAAGGTATCACACCCCGAGTATGTTGATTTCAATAGTGATGAAGATGACTTGTTGGGTGATGATGATTTACTTGTTGACAACTCTAGTGATGAATACTATGATGAAACGTCAATTAATCATGATAATCAAGATAAAACAAATGACAATGATAAGGAGAAGATTGAGTCTCTAACTAAAGAACTAAACACTCTTAAGTTAGCTCATGAAACTATCTTAGGAGATCATCGAGAACTTTTAAGGACTCATGAGAAATTACGCTTTGAAAAGCTCAACCTTGAGCAAGAGCATGAGTTCTTAAAGGCAATCAATGATGATCTTTGCAAGAAAAGTTCTTCTTACATTGCCCAGCGTTTACTCTTATCCACTTACATGCCTCAAGTCAAGTCTAGTAACAAGAACAAGAAAGATTCTTCCTCTAGTAGTAACAATAATCATGCTAAATCCAATGTTGTTGCTTCTAGTAGTTCTCTTGATTCCACTAATGATTCTCTTAGCCAAGTTACACTTGAGCAAGAAAATAGCTTATTGAAGGAATTATAGATAAAGGTGTTTACAAGAGCCTTGCGGGAGTAAGCAATTCGAGGAAATTATGCAAGCAAGGAAGGCACCGGAGAACCAAGGTGTTGGTTTTGAGCGAAAGTTCAATGCCAATGGAGTTGAGTGGGAAGAAGATCAATACCCCAAGACGAAGTTTGTTCCTCAACAAGAGAAGTATGATCCTACTTATTTCAAAGGGACACAAGCTCAAGATGATCTTCCACCACAAGACCACAAGGAAAAAGGCAAGGACAAGTTTCAAGAAGAAGTTGATGCATTTGAAGAAGCTCCTAAGGCCTTGGTCAAGTGGGTTCCCAAGACTACATCAAGTTCTACTTCATCAAGTACGACTACAACTCCAAGGATTCCCATCAAGATGATGTGGATCCCGAAGAAGAAGAACTAGAGAGTTCTTGAGGGTGACTCCGCCAACATATTTCACTCATATCATTTTGGCAAGAACAAGTGCAATCAAATTCCACATCTTGCACTAGTTCAAGGAGTCACAAACCCTCTTGTTGGTAAGACAAGGACAAGGTAACCTAATGCTTTCATAGACATCATATTGTGTGTGCATCACTCTATGTCTATGGATATCCTTGCTTGTTCCTTGTGGGACTAACCCGTGTAGGTATTGAAAGTGCAACTCACTCCAAAGGATTGCTCCAAATGATCTACATCAACATTGAGCACCCACATCTTCAACACCTACATGAAGTCATCGTCGACAAAACCCAAGGTTAGTTCATCCCTCTAAGGGGGGATCTCACATCTAGGGGGAGCTTTACTCTAAGAATTGAGCTAAAGCAACTCTAATGGTGTGAACACAACAACGCTTTATGTAAAAGTGGTAACCCCCACTTGTGCTTAAACGATGAGTATGACCTATGATCAAATGTTCTCATTTGACTCCTAAGTCAATATAGTCATATATAGATGACCTAGTCATCGCCAATTGCTTGATAGATGCTAGAATTGGTTGTGCATGCTTTGCCACATATTTCATTTGCCATTTTATTGTGTGAGCATGTTGGTTGCATAATTTACTCATTCGAGGACATCCACTTGTTGTTCTGATTGTTTGGATTCCTTTTCTTTTGCCAAGTGGATGGACAAGAATGCCTAAGAACCTTCTCTAGCTATCTATGCTCTTCTTGTCTCAAACTCTATTCATGCTACATCACAAAATTTGATCAAGTCAGATTCGAACCACTCTGTGTGAGGAGCACTCGGAGTCCCCAATTTGTCATAGACTTAAACTTCCAAAACTTCTTTGTGCGTTTCGGTCTGGCCGATTCTTCCATTTCGGTCATACCGAGATCACTAAGTCGATCTAGGATTTCAATCTCGGTGCAACCGATTTGAACTTTTCGGTCACACCGAGTTGCTGTAACTGCTTGCAATTATGCATCTCGATGCCACCGAGTTGTTCCACTCGGTCACACCGACAGTTTCAGGCTATATATATATCCACGGGTCAAATTTGGAAATTTCTCCTAACTTTTTCGCCCGCGCTCAGCCTGCTCTGCCTCCCTGGGTCTTTGGATCGTCCTCCTCGTCGCCAGCTGCCTCCTGCTGCTGGTCTCCGCCGCCGACAACGGGAATCGTCTCCGCCGTTGCCGCCGTAGCAAGTCCATCACCGAACTAGGGTATGGACTTGATCTTTGTGCTATTCCTAACTCCGAATCCCTAGCACATTGTTTTGTCATTAATCTTGCCACGATTGAGATCATCTTATCCACCGAAAACACTCCGTAGATTAGATGTGAATTGAAAATTTAGGGTTAGGTTTCCACCGAAACCATCTCGGACCAACCGAGTTGTAGAACTCGGTACCACTGATTCGGCTAAGGCCATTGCACATGTAATTCTCGGTCTGTCCGAGAATTGCAAATCGGTGTGACCGAGTTCAGGACTTTGTGAAACCCTAGCAGTCTCGGTGCCACCGAACTGTGACTCGGTCTGACCAAGTTCACTAGTTTAGGTTCCAAAAGATGCTTCGGTATCACTGAGTTTACAAATCGGTAGATCCGAAATGCTTTCTGTGGAAAACTAAAACTAAGTTTTTGAGTCATTCTTTTGCAAAAACCTCTGTATTTTGTGATGCTCATCCACTCTACCTCATCTATAAACTATTCACGTGGTCAGGTCGTCGGTGTTTGCATCATGTCGGATCGAGTGACAATCGAAACAAGTCGAGGAGCAGGTTCAGGTGAGTGAGGGCACTAGTCCCTCTAGCAGCTCAGATGATGGAAGCAGGAGCACACCCAGCAACTTGCCAAAGGCTTCCACGAGAGCCAACAAGAAAAGAACCTCAGATTCAGAGGATGCGAACTATGTTGCTGAGGAGGAAGAAGCTACCTCAAAGAAGAAAGTGCTGAAGAAAGGAGTTGGCACAACAGCTCCACTAAAGCCAGGTCTAAAAACAAAAATGGCAGCAAGAAGAGTTCCAATGTCCAAAGCCAGAGCTTCAACTGTTGAAGCCTCAAAAACTGTTGCTGAAGAAACTGGAGATGGCAAGAAAAGAAAAGAAAGGGTCAAGAAGACCATGGGCCGAGTAATTGGGAAGCCCTCAATGATGGAAGATGAAGAGGAAGAGGTTGTTGCACCAGCACCTAAGGCATAGAAGCTTATGGGAGATGCCATAAGATCAGGGGCTGCTCCATCTAAGCCCAAAGAAGCTCCCAAGCCAGCTGCTCCAAAACCCAAAACTGCACCTAAGAGAAGCACCAGGAACATTCCAGCTGCAGAGAAGAACAAGGCCCCAGTGCCTGAAGCTGCAATTGAAGAAGAAGATGATGAGTCACATGTCTTGAGAAAGCTGAAGCCAAAAATTCCAGATCACAATGATGCTCATCCAGTAGCTGAGAACATGAAAATCAGGAAAGATTCAGGACTGAGACTATGGAGAGAGTCAGATCCATATGCCACCAGGAGAAGGACTGCTGTGGGCTATAGATTCCACACTAAGGAACAACAGGACTTCTATGAGACAATTCTGCTTGACAAGAAGCCTATAGTCTGTGATATGAGATGGGTAGACTGGGAATACATCAAGGAGAATGAAGAACACTATCCTGGAGTCTATGATAGTTTCAAGGCTTGTGGAGTTGATAAGTTTGTGGCTCAGAAGCTCACAAAGTGGAATGATGAGCTTATTATGCAGTTCTACTCCACAGCTCACTTCTACCCAGATGGAAAGATTGTCTGGATGTCTGAAGGTACTAGGTACCAATCAATAGTTGAAGAATGGGCTCAGTTGATCAATGCCCCAGAAGAACAAGAAGATGACTTGGATGTGTATGCCAAGAATAAGAAGGATCACAACTCAATGTCTAGCATGTACAAGGAGATTCCGGATGCAGATCTTGAGAATCACCAATTTGGTTCTGTGAAACACTTGCTATCTGGACTGCCTACAATCAACTGGATCCTCAGGCACACACTTCTTCCCAAGTCAGGTGATCACAGAATGATCAGAGGACACTCCATCAACTTGCTGCACATATTTTATGTCCCACAGAAGTTCAAGGTCATGAGCCTAATTGTGGAAACCATAAAGAGAACAGCTACAGATCAGAAGAGAAGCTGTGGGTATGCCCCACAGATCCAGGAGCTCATCAACTCCAAGATGGGCACTGGCACATACCTCTTGGACAAGGAACACATGCCCATCTATCCAGATTTTGAGGACGACATAGTGGTGATGGATGAAGATGAACCATCTTCTGTGCAAGCACAAGCAAAGAGGGAGAAGGCAAGGACTGAAAAGGCTGCAAAGATGCCAACCATTGATGAGGCATCTCAGTATCTTCTGAAGAGCAAGCAAGATCAGCTTGGCTACTTGATTGCCTCCACTCTGAGAATTGAGAAGGGACTGGCCACCCTGACTCAAAATTAGGAGAGCCGGGAGAGGATTATGGAGCAGAAGTTCTATGACTTGGATGTGAACGTCACTGAGATACAGTCAGTTGTTGAGCAACTTCAGGATGATATGCACGAGAGGAAGGGCAAGACTACTACTGATGCTTTTGCCAGAGTGCCTAGGAGCGAGAGATCAGCTGCAGTGCCTGTTACAGACACCAGAGCCACTACATCTGCACCAGCTACAGCTTCTGTGCAACCAGCTCCAGCACCTACTCCTCCAGCACCATCTACATCGACTGATGCCTTCATTCTTGGAGTTCTGTCCACACCACCACCCGAAGACCAAGCCTGAGAGTCGATTTAGTGCTATGCATTTTCTATGAACTTTTTGGTAACTTGTTGTCAAAGGGGGAGAAAAATGTATAGATCATAGGCTTCGAGAGAGTGTTGCTTTTGTTCTCTCTTGTTTTGGTGGTTGAACTTTATTTGCTTGTTTGAGATACTTTATGCGTTTGTGAGATACTTGGATGATTATGTGTTTGATCATATGCTACCTTAATGCTTGTTGGATGATTTTATCCTTTTTTCTCCCATATGATCATTCACTTTGCTTGGTGATGAGTGCATGTATTTATTTATTATCGTTTTGAGCGCTCCACCAAGATGTATGTGACATGGAAGAGTAACCCATGATCCTAACTCGTTGTGCATTTGCAGTCCAAAGCAAATCTTAAACTATGCACAAATTTAGGGGGAGCTCTTGCTTTTCACATACTTCTCAAAACGACAATGTTTTTCACTCTTATTATCATTTGTAGAAGCTTTGATCTATATGTTGTCATCAATTACCAAAAAGGGGGAGATTGAAAGTGCAACTATCCCTAGGTGGTTTTGGTAATTCCTAACAACATATAGCTCATTGAGCTAACACTATTTCAAGACTAATATTTCAAGAAAGCTCAATGATTGGCATGGCATGGATGAGAAAAGTGGACCCCTCAAAATGCTAAGGACAAAGGGATTGGCTCAAGCTCAAGACTCTACATTTTCTATTTTAGTGATCCAAGATCACATTGAGTCTATAGGAAAAGCCAATACTATCAAGGAGGGATGAGGTGTTGCTTAATGGCTTACTTGCTCAAAATGCTTAGTGATATGCTCCAAAGCCCTCAACTACTTTCTCACGTCCACATATGACCTAAACCAAAAGTAAAACTCGGCCGTACCCATTCTTTCCATCCGGCGCCACCGAGTTCAGATGTCATAGCCACTGCCACAAACCCTAAGCAAATAGGTCTCACCGACAGGGATCTCGGTCTCATCGAGATGGGATTGTAATCTCTCTGTTTCCATTCGTAATGTTTCGGTCCTACTGAGATGAGCGACCGGTCCCACCGAGATTGCAATGTAAACTCTCTGTTTCCCTTTTGTAACATTTCGGTCTCACCGAAATGAGCGAATCGGTCCCATTGAGTTTACCTGACCAACTCTCTGGTTAGCTTATTACCAAAACCGGTCTCACCGAGTTTGTGTAATCGGTATCACCGAGATTACGTTATGCCCTAACCCTAACCATATCGGTCCTACCGAGTTGCATGTCGGTCCCACCAAAAATCCTAACGGTCACTAGATTTGTTGAATCGGTCCGACCGAGTTTAACCATTCGTTCCACCGAGTTTGGCAAGTTGTGTGTAACGGTTAGATTTTGTGTGGAGGCTATATATACCCCTCCACCTCCTCTTCATTCATGGAGAGAGCCATCAGAACGAACCTACACTTCCAACTTACATTTTCTGAGAGAGAACCACCTACCCTTGTGTTGAGGCCAAGATATTCCATTCCTACCATATGAATCTTGATCTCTAGCCTTCCCCAAGTTGCTTTCCACTCAAATCTTCTTTCCACCAAATCCAAATCCTGTGAGAGAGAGTTGAGTGTTGGGGAGACTATCATTTGAAGCACAAGAGCAAGGAGTTCATCATCAACACATCATTTGTTACTTCTTGGAGAGTCGTGTCTCCTAGATTGGCTAGGTGTCACTTGGGAGCCTCCGACAAGATTGTGGACTTGAACCAAGGAGTTTGTAAGGGAAAGGAGATCGCCTACTTCGTGAAGATCTACCGCTAGTGAGGCAAGTCCTTCATGGGAGACGGCCATGGTGGGATAGTGATAGAGGCAAAGGTGTCCCGTCTTTCGATGAGATGGTGGCTATCGTTTAGGATGAAGTCGACTTTGACGATCCGACTACGAACGTGCGAGGACGTCGCATTTTAGCAATCGCTAAACCAACTCCGAGAGGTTATTGACCACGCCGGAGCACGATCAACCTGACCACGAAGGTCTGTTTCCTGCAGGCAAACGAAGAACAAGCAAGAAACTAAGATTGCAGTCTGGATATTGCGAATATAAGAGGAAAGCTTTATTGATCAAGGTGGGGTTCAGTGACGCCTTTGTCTGGCCGTTGACCACAAACTAAGTACGCGAAGTTGCAGCTATGGCGAACTTTTAATCTAAACAAACCCGAAGTCTAAACGACGCCCTAAGGGCTGTATATATGGAGGAAGAGGAGGGAATTTCATGGCCCTTGAGGGAGGGGTCCGAAACCAACCCTAACTCTTGTTTCCCCACACATACGGACTCTAAAAATAGCCTATACTTAAGTATTTCGAAATTACATGGGCCTGGCCCAATAATAAGGTGATGCAGCACCTAGAATAGCCTATGGACGAATATTATGAAGTGGCATCTTGTATATTTCGTCCAAGGCTTCATGCACTCATTATGGGGGCCTCAAAGTCCTGAAATCATCACTTGTAACTCCGTTCTTGTTCCCCTCGTGCATGCCATCATCTCCATGCTTGGTCTTGCTCCAGTGTTCATCCCTCTTATCCATGACATGCCCTAAATTTGTAAGCAAAACAAATGTATCCAATTTAGGCAGCATCATATTCTCATGAACATTAGAATCATTACCAAGAAACGAAAGTACCTGATAATTTAATTGGCGTGCGCGAGCTCTAGTAATTGGTCCAGTATGTATAGCAGCAGGGGCTGTGGGTGTAACAATGGTATTGATGTCCTCATCATCCTCCCCTTCTTGAAATGAAGTCGTCCTCGACGGAAGCTCATCTTCCTCACCCAAATAAGGCTTCAAATCTGCAATGTTAAAAGTGGGACTAACCCCAAAATCTGTAGGCAGCTCAAGTTTATATGCATTATCATTTATTTTCTCCAACACCTTAAAAGGACCATCATCACGTGGCATTATCTTTGATTTGCACAAATTAGGAAATCTATCCTTACGCAAATGTAACCAAACAATATCTCCAGGTGCAAACACAACATGTTTTCTACCCTTATCTCCAGCAAGTTTATATTTAGCATTCATACGCTCAATGTTTTCCTTAGTTAACTCATGCATTTTTAAATCAATTCAGCACGTTCTTTAGCATCAAAATTAACCTTCTCCGAAGATGGAAGAGGCAACAAATCAATAGGTGCATGAGGTAGGAAACCATACACAATTTCAAAAGGGCACATCTTAGTAGTAGAATGCAATGAACGATTGTAAGAAAATTCAATATGAGGAAAGCATTCTTCCCACATTTTCTTATTATTCTTCAAAACAGCCCTAAGCATAGTAGACAATGTTCTATTGACTACTTCAATTTGTCCATCAGTTTGGGGGTAACAAGTAGTACTAAAAAGCAGTTTAGTCCCCAACTTAGCCCATAAACATCTCCAAAAGTGGCTAAGGAATTTAGTATCACGATCTGAAACAATAGTATTTGGCACACCATGCAAGCGAATAATTTCCCGAAAGATCAAATCAGCAACATTAACAGCATCATCGCTTTTATGACATGGTATAAAGTGTGCCATTTTCAAAAATCTATCCACGACAACAAATATGCTATCCCTCCCCTTCTTTGTTCGAGGTAAACCTAAAACAATGTCCATAGATATATCCTCCCAAGGAACACTAGGTACAGGCAAAGGCATATAAAAACCATGAGGATTGAGTCGTGACTTAGCTTTTTGACATGTAGTGCAGCGAGCAACAAAACGCTCAACATCCCGTCTCATCTTTGGCCAAAAGAAATGTGTAGCAAGTACGTCCTCCGTCTTCTTCACGCCAAAGTGTCCCATTAATCCTCCTCCATGCGCCTCCTGCAACAACAAAAGACGAACAGAGCTAGCAGGAATGCATAGCTTGTTAGCACGGAACACAAAGCCATCATTAATAACGAACTTGTTTCATGTTCTTCCTTCTTTACAATTCTGCATTACATCTTTAAAATTAGCATCATGCACATATTGATCTTTGATGGTCTCCAAACCAAATATTTTGAAGTCAAGTTGTGAAAGCATATTATAGCGACGAGACAAAGCATCAAGAATAACATTTTCTTTACCCTTCTTGTGTTTAATGACATAAGGAAAGTCTCAATGAATTCCACCCATTTAACATGTCTACGATTCAGTTTAGCTTGACTTTTAATATGTTTCAAAGATTCATGATCGAATGTATAACAAATTCTTTGGGCCATAAATAATGTTGCCATGTCTCTAAAGTCCTAACAAGAGCATATAATTCTTTATCATAAGTAGAATAGTTCAGACTAGGCCCACTCAATTTTTCAGAAAAGTATGCAACAGGTTTGCCATCTTGTAATAACACACCTCCTAACCCAATTCCACTAGCATCACATTCAAGCTCAAAAGTCTTATTAAAATCAGGAAGCTGGAGTAAAGGAGCATGTGTCAACTTATCTTTCAATACTGTGAAGGCTTCTTCCTGTGCGGTACCCCAAACAAAAGGCACATCCTTCTTTGTAAGCTCGTTGAGAGGTGCAGCAATGGTGCTAAAATCTCTCACAAAACGCCTATAGAAACCAGCAAGTCCAAGAATACTCCTCACTTGTGTGACCGTTTTGGGTTGCGGCCAACTCTCAATAGCTTCAATCTTGGCTTTATCAACTTCAATTCCCCGTGGAGTAACAACATAGCCAAGAAAAGATACTTGGTCGGTGCAAAAGGTGCACTTCCCAAGGTTACCAAACAAACGTGCATCACGAAGAGCAATAAAACCAGCACGTGAATGTTCCAAATGTTCTTCCAAAGATTTGCTATAAATCAGTATATCATCAAAATAGACTACCACAAATCGTCCAATGAAATCACGTAAAACTTCGTTCATTAGTCTCATGAAAGTACTAGGTGCATTAGTTAACCCAAAAGGCATGACTAACCACTCATATAAACCAAACTTAGTTTAAATGTTGTTTTCCATTCATCTCCCAATTTCATACGAATTTGATGGTATCCACTACGCAAATCAACTTTGGAGAATATTGTAGAGCCACTCAATTCATCAAGCATATCATCTAGCCTAGGAATAGGATGACGATAACGAATAGTAATATTATTAATGCCTCTACAATCAACACACATATGCGACGTACCATCCTTTTTAGGCACTAGTATAATAGGAACATCACAAGGACTAAGAGATTCGCGTATATAACCTTTGTCGAGCAGCTCCTGTACTTGACGCATAATCTCCTTCGTCTCCTCTAGATTGGTACGGTATGGTGCACGGTTGGGTAGCGATGCACCGGGAATTAAGTCAATTTGATGCTCAATCCCTCGAATAGGTGGTAATCCCGGTGGCACGTCCTGTGGGAAGACATCAGCGAACTCCTGCAAAATGTTAGTGATAGCAGGGGCAAAGAGGAAGGCATGTCCTCGAATGAAAATAATGCCTCTTTGCACACAAACGCATAGCAAACAGATTTGCTAAAATCTAGCTCATCAATATCAGATTTGGTGGCAAGTAAACATGCACTTTTCAATTTAATTTCAGAAGAAACACCATATGGTTTATTATTAGGCTTGATTTGTTGCTCAAATTCTTTTGCCACAATCTGATTTTCACTCTTATGTTTCTCCTGTTTTGCTATATTAGCTCTATGAATATCATCTTTCAAAATGGAATCAGGAGTCATAGGAAGCAAAGTAATATTTGTATCCTTATGAACAAGAGTATACTGATTGTTTCTACCATGGTGTATGGAATTTTTATCAAATTGCCATGGTCTACCAAGTAATAAGGAACATGCTTGCATAGGTACCACATCACAATCAACATAATCAGCATATGTAGAGATACTAAAATGCACCCAAACAGTACGTGTTACCTTAACCTTGCCACTGTTGTTGAACCATTGGATGTAGTAAGGATGTGGATGTGGTCTTTGGTGAGAGATAGCTTCTCCACCATCGCCATGCTAGCCAAGTTGTTGCAGCTCCCTCCATCTATGATGACGTGAATAGAATGTTCCTTCACAACTCCCTTTGTATGGAACAAATTATGCCTATGATTTTGCTCAGCTTGTGTAACCTGCACACTCAAAACACGTTGAGCAACTAAACATTCATACCTGTCAGCATCTTCACAGCCATGTATTGCGTCTCATGATCGAGAATCATCTCCACCGTGTTCTTCATGTGTAATAAGAGCCAAAGTCTCCTCATCATAGTCACTAGTGGACTCATACCCACCATCCTCGTGAGCAATCATCACACGCTGAGATTTGCATTCTCTCAAAAAATGTCATCTTCCCTTACAACAACGACAAATAATATCACTTGTGTGCCTGTTGACGCCATGGAAGAAGAAGAGCTATGTGCAGGCCCGCAGTGTGCTCTTGGCGATAGTGGTGGTTGTGCCTGCTTTCTTGTATCACGATTGGAGGTGGCACCGAAGGAGGTGATGGTGCGGTGGAAGTAGATGATGCACGTGGTGTCCATGATGAAGGTCGACCTGCAGAAAAGTTAGTTCGCGCCAATGCACCGCGATCCTGCACTTCACGCTCAGCTTTACAAGAAAGATGGAATAAACGAGTGATATTATTATAATCCTTATACTCTAGAATGGTCTGAATCTCTCTATTTAATCCACCCATAAAACGTGCAAGCATAGCTTCATTCTCCTCAACAATACCACATCGAAGCAAGCCAGTTTGTAATTCCTGATAATATTCTTCTACGGAATTTTTTCCTTGTCTTAAGCGCTGCAATTTTTGAAGTAATTCACGTTGATAATATGGTGGAACCCAACGAGTACGCATAGCAGTTTTCAAAGCAGCCCAAGTAGCTGGAACAGGATATAATCTACAATGTTCAGACCACCAAACACATGCAAAGCTAGTGAAAGCACAAATAGCGGCAGGAACACGTCTCTCCTCAGGATATTGTAAACATGTAAATCGTTGTTCAGTTTCCAACTCCCAAGTAAGATATATATCAGGAACATATCTACCCTCAAATGGTGGAATATTCAATTTCAGTTTAGGGAGATGGTCATGATCTCGTACCTGAGGGGGAGCCCTAACATTGCCATTATTTGCATGTGGACGACCTGGTGGTTGTGGTGGTGGTGGTTGCACATAGTTCTGATTTTGATCAACTTAATCCTCGTAATCTCCCACAAAATCATCCTCCTCCGCATCAGCAGCAGGAGCCACAGAAGTATCAACAGTAGCACCAATAGTTTGGCCAAGCGCAAGAGGGACACGACTCGCTCGGCGGAGGGATGTTTCACGATGTGGAGGTAGTCGTCGTTGTTGTTGTTGTTGTTGTAGAGGTGCGTTAGGTGCAGCCGGTGGTGGTGGTGGAAGACGCGTGAGCAATTCATTAAACTTGTTATCGAGCTTTGCTTCGAACGTCTTCTCCATGCCATCTATCTTCTCCATGGCCTCTTCAAATCTGTTTAGCACATCTTGCACCTGTCCACTCATCATTTGCTGAAATTTATCATGCAACTCCTTATTCGTCATGTTCTCCCAGTCAGTCTCGTCGGCTTGTGATCCTGGCATGGTTAGCAGCAATAGAAACACACAAGAATATGATCCTAGAGACTACTAACAAGAGGTGGTGGTGGGTGTCACAAATCCGTCAAGAAAATCTCAAATTCTTACCAGTTCTTACCCAGCAGCAGGCGGTGATCGGCAACCGTTGTAGTCAAAACTCTCAAAGCTTGGATAGAGCGATTACTGTGGAGAGTCAAATGCACGACGAGATGTATGTGGAGCTGGGAAGGCTTATAATATGGTAGCAAAAGGGTTAGCAATAATCAATTCAGAGATGCAAAGTTGAATAAACGCTCAACGACGGTACTGTGCTGGTCCTAGGCTAGACCGTGCTAGAGACGCGAGCCTAGAACACTAACAAAATCACGGCGCTGCACGTAAACAAGGGAAAAGCACACTCTGGAAAAAAATCGCTCTTTTTTTTTGCTCTTTTCTTTGCGCCCTCTTTTTTGCGAAAAATCACTATAATGGCGAGTGTCTCAAAACTCTTCCCAGTCAAACCGACAGGATGGGCACGAATTTTTTATTTTTTTGGAAATCATGGCAGCGATTTAGCGAAAAGTGCGACAAAAATCACTATGATGGCACGTGGCTCAAAAGACTCAGAAAAGCCTAAAAACAGGATAGGGAAAAAATTCGGCTGCCAAAATTTTGGCCTAAAAACTGGCCGGGGGTCTCCACTCTCTTTTTTTTTGAGACCTACTCAGGCAAGGAAACACGAATCGGAAATTAAACGGACCTAAAAAACAAACCTAATATGAAAGTAACTCGGATTGGTGGTGGATATATGGTGGTAGGATATGGCAGCGGTGCTGGTATATGGATATAGATTGGTAGTGGTATATGGATACAGATTGGTGGTGGTATATGGATACAGATTGGTGGTGGTATATGGATATGGAATGGTGGTGGTATATGGATACGGATTGGTGGTGGTATATGGATATGGATCGGCGGCGAATAAGCGGCGGTTGTAGATGGCAGGGGCGATGATGATGGTGCGGCGGCGGCGTGACAACTTATGACCAGAACTCGAAACTCTAAAAAAGACTAGACTCTAAGACCAGCAACGAGACACAACGATGCAACCGCAAATTCAACAAAGCAAAATACTGAAAATACTATGCAAACGATCAGACTGGTTCGGATACGATGAACTAACCCTAATTTTTTTGTGGCTTTTTCGTGGACTGTAGGTATGAAGGATAAACTCGATCTAAACTACGAAAAACTGGAAAATCTCACCGAGAAACTTGGCTCTGATACCACTTGATAGAGGCAAAGGTGTCCCGTCTTTCGATGAGATGGTGGCTATCATTTAGGATGAAGTCGACTTTGACGATCCGACTACGAACGTGCGAGGACGTCGTGCCTTAGCAATCGCTAAACCAACTCCGAGAGGTTATTGACCACGCCGGAGCATGATCAACCTGACCATGAAGGTCTGTTTCCTGCAGGCAAACGAAGAACAAGCAAGAAACTAAGATTGCAATCTGGATATTGCAAATATAAGAGGAAAGCTTTATAGATCAAGGTGGGGTTCAGTGACGCCTTTGTCTGGTCGTTGAACACAAACAAAGTACGCGAAGTTGCAGCTATGGCAAACTTTTAATCTAAACAAAACCCAAAGTCTAAACGATGCCCTAAGGGCTGTATATATGGAGGAAGAGGAGGGAATTTCGTGGCCCTTGAGGGAGGGGTCCGAAACCAACCCTAACTCTTGTTTCCCCACACATACAGACTCTAAAAATAGCCTATACTTAAGTATTTCGAAATTACATGGGCCTGACCCAATAATAAGGTGACGCGACACCTAGAATAGCCTATGGACGAATATTATGAAGTGCATTCTTGTATATTTCGTCCAAGGCTTCATGCACTCATTATGGGGGCCTCATAGTCCTGAAATCATCACTTGTAACTCCGTTCTTGTTCCCCTCGCGCATGCCATCATCTCCATGCTTGGTCTTCCTCTAGTGTTCATCCCTCTTATCCATGACAGACCCTAAATTTGTAAGCAAGACAAATGTATCCAATTTAGGTAGCATCATATTCTCATGAACATTAGAATCATTACCAAGAAACGAAAGTACCTGATAATTTAATTGGTGTGCGCGAGCTCTAGTAATTGGTCCAGTATGTATAGCAGCAGGGGTTGTGGGTGTAACAATGGTATGGATGTCCTCATCAGATAGACAAGGTTGCTTCTTCATGGACCCTTCGTGGGTGGAGCCCTCCGTGGACTCGCGCAACCGTTACCCTTCGTGGGTTGAAGTCTCCATCAACGTGGATGTATGATAGCACCACCTATCGGAACCACGACAAAAACATCCGTGTCTCCAATTGCGTTTGAATCCTCCAAACCCTCCCCTTTACATTCTTGCAAGTTGCATGCTTTACTTTCCGCTGTTCATATACTCTTTGCATGCTTGCTTGAATTGTGTTAAGATTGCTTGACTTGTTCTGAAGTTGCTAAAATCTGCCAAGAACTAAAATTTGGAAAAGGCTAGATTTTTATTTGGTCAAGTAGTCTAATAACCCCCCCCCTCTAGACATACTTTCGATCCTACAGCCGGTCACCGACGTGGCCCTCCACCGCTGGCAGAAGCACAATCGCCGCGTCACCTCGTCCCCCTCTCCCCCGAACGCCGCGGCGACCTCGGCCATGCCCCCTATACCTACCTCTTGCGGCTGGCTCCGCCGTCGCAGGCTCGTGGGGAGGAGGGACGCGCTGACGAGCAGCGACCCTCGCCTCCACCGACAAAGGCCCAGCACCTCCTTTCGCGATGGCAGGTGGAAGAAAGAAGCAAAGATGAAGGAGGATGGGTGCTGGAAGAATGCGGGACGACGCCCTCCCTCCCCCTCCTTATAAAGGGGCGAGGTCGAGGCTCCAGCCGTCGGAGGCGCAGGGAATCAGGACCGACCCGCCGCCCCAATCAGCGATGGCCCAGTTTCCCGCCTCCACCACCCGCCACTTGCATGAAGGACGTGTGGCGAACGTGCAGGGTCGAAAGGACGGGTGAGGCGACCGTTCCCCGCCCCGTGATCGGGGGGGGGGGGGGAGTGGGCGCCTTGAAGACCGCGACCCAAGTCCATCCAGTAAATGAGCCGCACCTCCACGCCTCCCTCTTTTATGGGGAAGGCGCAAGCCGCCTCTTTACCACGATGTGACGCATGCATGCGGAAACCGCCCCACGCATGACCCCCACGTCACGCACGACCCTCCACGTCGCGCGCAGGGCGTGGGGAAGCGCAGCGGACGAAAAATTACTGCGGTAAAATCCGCCCCGCCTGCCCGTGCACCGTTTTGGGCCTGGCCCAACAATGTGTCGCGCTTATGTGTGGCCCAGGCCCGGGGGCTCCTGTCGGTGTACAAAAGTAGGGGCTATCCTTTTGACCCCTTTACTTGTGCACGGGCAGTCAGAGCCACGCGTCGCGGCCACATGTAGCAGGGCAAAGGAGGGAAGCCGGAGAGAAGCCGAAGCCCAACACAAGACAATCAAGGCAACGCCAAGACCAGAAGCACAAGACAGCAAAGGGGCGAGGTGGAGTCCCCCGTCAAGGCCCTTGCCGGGGCGGCCTCCGCGGCCCCGGCAAGAGCCTTGCCGGGGCAACTTGCCCAAACACCAACAGAGCGAGCCACCCTTGAGCCCACAGGTTCCAACCCAACCAACCACAATTGGACCAGGGCTCGGGAGGCACCTCTGTGGTGGCATGCAGATCTTTGTCAAGACCACGGACATATGAGATCAGATGAGGACTAGAAGACGGCGACCCTTGGCGGGATCCTTGCCGAGGAAAGCCACAAGACCCCCGGCAAGACCCTTGCCGGGGACGACTGTGCGCCACGGCAAGACCCTTGTCGGGCCCCCGGCAAGGCCTTTGCCGAGGACATCAACGGGGCCACTGCCAGGCCCGCACCAGCCAAGTTTCCACCGCCGTTTGCATGCAGCTGCCAGCCCAACCAGCTGGGCTGGCACCTGCGTGGCAACATGCAGCTTCTAGGCCAGATCGGTAAGCGCCTGCATGGCGGCATGCAGATCTTCGTGAAGACCCTACCACCATGCCACCTCGGCTGCCTGCCTGCCTACATGGCGTCGCATGCACCACTGGCCAGGGCGCGTGTCGAAGCGAGGAGGAGCGGCGACGGACGGGACGGGCCTCGCTCCTGTCCATGATAAAGCCAGGGGACACCTCAGCGGCGCATTAAATGTGTCTTGTCCTGTAATACGGGCGATAAGCTCGCAGTACTATAGGCCTTTCCACCTCCTGTGTGCCACTGTGGCAGCCCCTTTTGACTATAAAAGGAGGCCCATGGCGTACTGGAGGGGGATTCGGCTTTTTGGAACTACACATCCACCACAGCTAATTCGAGAGCTCAAGAACACTCAATACATCCACCAAAGCAGGACTAGGGTTTTACGCATCCTCGCGGCCCGAACCTGGGTAAACGATCCTCGTGTTGACTATTATCCCTGCTCTTCTCACAACCCCGCGCCCCGGCAACCGTAGTAGGGATTCCTGTGATCCCATAGGTGTCGTTTACCACTGACAAAAACCACAACAATTTTTTGTCAAGTGTGTTGTTTTAACCTTCAACAAGGGCCGGGCGTAGTCAAACTCGATTCAACTAAAGTTGGAGAAACAAACACCCGCTAGCCACCTGTGTGCGAAGCACGTCGGTAGAACGAGTCTCATGAACGCAGTCATGTAATGTTGGTCCTGGCCGCTTCATCCAATAATACCGCCGAATCAAAGTAATACGTTCTTGGTAAGCACTATGACTATTATCGCCCACAACTCTTTGTGTTCTACTCGTGCATATATCATCTACGCATAGACCTGGTTCGGATACCCACTGTTGGGAACGCAGTAATTTCAAGAAATTTCCTACTATCACGCAAGATTTATCTAGGTGATGCATAGCAACAAGAGGGGAGAGTGTTGTCTACGTACCCTCGTTGACCGAAAGCGGAAGCGTTATGACAACGCGGTTGATGTAGTCATATGTCTTCACGTCCCGACCGATCCTAGCACCGAAGGTACGGCACCTCCGCAATCTGCACACGTTCAGCTCAATGACGTCCCACAAACTCTAGATCCAGTTGAGGTCGGGGGAGAATTTTGTCAGCACGATGACGTGATGACGGTGATGATGAAGTTACCGACACAGGGATTCGCCTAAGCACTACAACGATATGACCGAGGTGGAAATCTGTGGAGGGGGGCACCGCACATGGCTAAATAATCAACTTGTGTGTCTATGGGGTGCCCCTCCCCGTATATAAAGGAGTGGAGGAGGGAGGCCGACCCTCTCTATCAGCAGCCTGGGGGGGGAGTCCTACTCCCAGTAGGAGTAGGTTTCCCCCCTTCCCTAGTTGGAGTAGGAGAAGAAGGAAGAGGGAGAGGGAGAGAAGGAAAGGGGGGCTGGCCCCCTCCCAATTCGGATTGGGCTTGGGGGGGCACGCCCCCACCTTGGCCGCCTCCTCCCCTCTTCCACCATGGCCCATTAAGGCCCATTAACTCCCCGGGGGGTTCCGGTAACCTCCCGGTACTCCGGAAAAATGCCCGAACCACTCGGAACCTTTCCGGTGTCCAAACATAGCCTTCCAATATATCAATCTTTATGTCTCGACTATTTCGAGACTCGTCGTCATGTCCGTGATCACATCCGGTACTTCGAACAACCTTCGGTACATCAAAACACATAAACTCATAATACCGATCGTCATCGAACGTTAAGCATGCGGACCCTACGGGTTTGAGAACTATGTAGACATGACCGAGACTCATCTCCAGTCAATAACCAATAGCGGAATCTGGATGCTCATATTGGTTCCTACATATTCTATGAAGATCTTTATCGGTCAAACCGCATAACAACATACGTTGTTCCCTTTGTCATCGATATGTTACTTGCACGAGATTCGATCATCGGTATCTCAATACCTAGTTCAATCTCGTTACCAGCAAGTCTCTTTACTCGTTTCGTAGTGCATCATCCTGTGACTAACTCATTAGTCACATTGCTTGCAAGGCTTATAGTGACGTGCATTACCGAGAGGGCCCAGAGATACCTCTCTGAAACACGGAGTGACAAATCCTAATCTCGATCTATGCCAACCCAACAAACACCATCGGAGACACCTGTAGAGCATCTTTATAATCACCCAGTTACCTTGTGACGTTTGATAGCACATTAAGTGTACATCTGGTATTCGGGAGTTGCATAATCTCATAGTCATAGGAACATGTATAAGTTATGAAGAAAGCAATAGCAACAAACTAAACGATCATAGTGCTAAGCTAACGGATGGGTCGTGTCAATCACATCATTCTCTAATGATGTGCTCCCGTTCATCAAATGACAACTTATGTCAATGGTTAGGAAACTTAACCATCTTCGATCAACGAGCTAGTCAAGTGGAGGCATACTAGTGACACTCTGTTTGTCTATGTATTCACACATGTACTAAGTTTCCGGTTAATACAATTCTAGCATGAATAATAAACATTTATCATGATATAAGGAAATATAAATAACAACTTTATTATTGCCTCTAGGGCATATTTCCTTCACTAACACCCCATAGGAATGAAGGAAGAAAAAGCCCACGAACTCCTTATCGCTGCCGCCGTGAACGCCGCCGAGGTGTAGCTGGAGTTGGGGAAGATTTATTCGATATGGCAACACCGCTACCGCCAGAGCACTTCTGTTGGACATACTGACTCTGACCCAAACTAGGACGCCAAAGCGGAGGACCTGGGTCCCCCTCCCTCCCGCTGCCAGAGCAGCAAGCGGAGGAAGAGGGGACCAACTGCCTCGCCGGCGTAAATCGGGAGAAGAGGAGTCGGTTGCTGAAAGCCACGCTCGTGGGAGAGAGAAGCGGTGGTAAAACTGGTAGGCACTCCTGCATTACTCTGTTGAAGTGCGTTTTTTCGGTTGTTTTACGGGATGGCCCAAAAATACGGCCAGAGCAGGTCCACTAAAAAGGGCCCGGCCCGTAAATTGTTTACGAGAGGCCCGCAAGCCACCCGCGATTCCAGTATATATGTCGGATCCAGGACGATTTAGGGTTCACATCCCGCTTTCCCCCAATCGGCCTCCGTCGCGATTCCCCTACTCCGGCGAGAACTCTAGCTGCGATCTGCACCGCGTTTAACCATCGAAAGTTGCCAGAGATGGCGTGAGTGGGTGCCTGTCGTGGGGGGCGTGGGGGGATCGACAGCCGTGGCGGGCTCGGTGACGACCTGCCCCGCAAGCGGCGCAACAATGCGGAGGCCGGAGCTCCTCCCTCCGCCAGCCAGTGGATGAACGGCAGGGGGACAGGCGCGAACCCGCGGTGCCTGCTCCCGTAGCGTCGGTGCTCGGGTGTGGGCGAACTTCAACCACGTCAACCGCATCTTCTCCCGGCGCTCAAGCATCACCGGGAGGCGGAGAAGGCGTGGTGGGAGGCCAAGGAGGATGCCACCGCCAGAGATGAAGTTGCGGCCGCGCGCTTCCTGATGCTCTTCGAGGAGTACCATCTCGCGCAGACCCTCTCCAGCACGCTCATGTACCGCTCCCTCCACAACAACGAGCCCCCGTCGTGCAAGGACGAGGGCGACAACAACGTGAGCAGATGTAGTCTGCTACTATGCTTTCTGTTCAGTAGAACTGTTTAATTTTCGTAATATGGTATGTAGTATGATGAACTCCCATATGCTATGTTTGAACTCCAGTGATTATGTTGTATCAGTAGAAGGATCAGTTCTGGCTACACGTCCGGCATCCTGCATAAATCATTTCTGGGATACCGAAATGAGTTTTACGGGATGGCGGGTTGCTGGATCTTCAAGAGATGCTCTAAGGCCAACTCTAACCAATCCCTATCCAGTGTTAGAGGAGTAACCGAATAGTGGTCTATCGCTTATCTCGCGTCTATATTTGCTCGGTTGTTGCCGCTTGGAGGAAAAACTCTGCCTCTCTCGCACCTCTCCCCTACCACTGCCTCTTCGTCGGCGCACCTCCCAGCGACCGTCCACCCGGACTGACGCTACCTCATTTCCTTCCTTGGCCCTCGACAACCTTCTGCCGGACCCCAAGGTCGTTCATCGCCCATCGCCGTCGTTGGAATCAAGGTGAAACGTCGTCCCTGTCGCCATAGTCGTTTCATCGGATTGCTTCGAATCTTCTCCCTCTTGGGCGGCCGTCACATCTGACCTTGCTTACGCACCGCTACAGAACATTCCCACCCGTCGCCGCCACTGGTTTGGCCTAAACGACATCGGCTAGCCGGTGCACTGATACATCTCCAACGTATCTATAATTTTGATTATTTCATGCTATTATATTATCAATCTTGGATACTTTATATGCTTTAATATGGAATTTTATATCATTTTTTGGAACTAACCTATTAACCCAGTGCCTAGTGCCAGTTGTTGCTTTTTGCTTGCTTTTGGATTTCCAGAAAATCAGTACAAAATGGAGTCCAAATGCTACGAGAGCTTTTGATGATTTTTTTCTGGATAAAAGAGACCCTAGAAGCTTCAAGAGGAAAACATGCGGAAAACGAGGAGATGACAAGGTAGTAGGGGCGCGCCCTGGGGGGTAGATGTGCCCTGATTCCTTGTGGGCCCCACATGGCTCCGTCTGACCTAATTTCACTTCTATAAATTCTCAAGTATTGGGAAACGCCCAGAGAGACACCCAAAACAATTTTTTCGCCGCCGCAGGTCTTTATTCTTTTGGGATCCCATCTGGAGGCCTTTTCCGGTACTCTGTCGGAGGGGGAATCGATCACAGAGGGCTTCTACATCAATCTTGATGCCCTACCAATGATGTGTGAGTAGTTCACCATAGACCTACAGGTAGATGGCCTTTTCTCTATCTTTGATCTTCAATACAATGTTCTCCATGATCTCCATGGAGTTTTATCTGATGTAATCTTTTGCGGTGTGTTTGTTGGGATCCGATGAGTTGTGGGTTTATGATCAAATTATTCATTGAAAGTAATTGAGTCTTTTCTAAACTTTCTTATCCATGATTATGATAGTTTTGTATTTGATATGTCTCCAACGTATCTATAAATTTTTAGTGTTACGATTGCTTGTATCTGTGTTGGTTTTTCCCTTGAAGAGGAAAGGGTGATGCAGCACAACAACGGTAAGTATTTCCCTCAGTTATGAAACCAATGTTATCAATCCAATAGGAGAACCAAGCAACAATATATAAACGGACCTGCACACAAAGAAGCAAATACTTGCAACCCAACGTGTAAGAGGGGTTGTCAATCCCTCCCTGGAAAAAAGATAGATTAAATTGTATGAGATTGGATAAATAGATCTTGCAAAAACACAAAATAAAATAAATAGAGAAAAGTGCAGCAAGGTATTTTTGGTTTTTTGGAATAATAGATCTGAAAACATATGATAGAAAATATACCCGGGGGTCGTAGATTTCACTAGTGGCTTCTCTCGAGAAAATAGCATACGGTGGGTAACAAATTACTATTGGGCAATTGACAGAAAAGCAAATAATTATGAAGATATCCAAGGCAATGATCATGTATATAGGCATCACGTCAAAGATTAGTAGACCAACTCCTGCATGCATCTACTACTATTACTCCACACATTGACAGCTATTCAGCATGCATCTAGTGTATTAAGTTCATGGAGAAAAAGTAATGCAATAAGAACGATGACATGATGTAGACAAGCTCTATTCATGTAGGAATAGACCCAATCTTTTTATCCTCATTAGCAACAATACATGCGTGCCTGGCTACCCCTTCTGTCACTGGGTGAGGACACCGCAAGATCGAACCCATCACAAAGCACCTCTTCCCATTGCAAGAAAAATCAATCTAGTTGGCCAAACCAAACCAAAGTTTCGGAGAAGAAATACGAGGCTATAATAATCATGCACATAAGAGATCAAAGAAGACTCAAATAATATTCATGGATAGATCTGATCATAAACTCATAATTCATCGGATCCCAATAAACACACCACAAAAAGTCATTACATCAAATAGATCTCCAAGAACATCGAGGAGAACATTGTATTGAGAATCAAAAAGAGGGAAGAAGCCATCTAGCTACTGCCTATGGACCCGTAGGTTTGTGGTGAACTATTCACACATCATCGGAGGAGCACCAACAAGGATGATGAACCCCTCCGTGATCGTGTTCCCCTCCGGCAAGGTGGCGGAATAGGGCTCTAGATTGGATCTCGTGGTTCTGGAACTTGCAGCGGCTGGAATTGTGTTTCGTCTGCTCCCGTAGGGTTTCTAGAATATCTGAGAATTTATAGAGCGAAGAGGTGGAGAAGGAGACCTCCAGCGTCAGGGGCCTATGGCGCGCCCTGGTGGGTGGTGGGCCCCTTGGGCCTCCCCTAGGTGCTTCCTTGGCTCCCAAGTTGTCTTCTGGTCCAAAAAATCTCCATAAAGTTTTGTGGCATATTTGGAATCCATTTGGTACTGATATTCCGCGAAGTAAAAAAACAAGCAAAAACCAGCAACTGGCACTGGGCACTATGTCAATAGGTTAGTCCCCAAAAAATGATATAAAGTTGCTATAAAATGACTGTAAAACATCCAAGAATGATAATATAACAGCATGAAACAATCAAAAATTATAGATACGTTGGAGATGTATCATGTTCCATGCTATTATAGTACCAATCTTGGATGTTTATTATGCAATTATATATCATTTTTTGGACTAACCTATTAACCTAGTGCCAACTACCGGTTGCAGTTTTTTGCTTGTTTTTAGTTTTCCAGAATATCAGTATCAAACAAAGTCCAATTGCCACGAAACTTTTTGGAGATTTTTTTCTGGACAAAAGAGACAGTAGAAGGTTCGGGGGGAGACCAGAAGATGAAGGAGTGGCCCACAAGGAACCACGGCGTGCCCATGGGGGTGGGCACACCCTGGTGTGTTGTGGGGCCCACATTCAGCTATTTGACATAATTCCGCCTCTATAAATTCTCTAAAATTGGGAAACCAATAGAGAGCCATCCAAAACCCTTTTTCCGCCGTCGCAAGTTCCTGTTTTTGAGAGATCCCATCTGCGGCCTTTTCTAGCACTCTGCCGGAGAGGGATTCAACCACGGAGGGGCTCTACATCAACCTTACTGCCCCTCCGATGTGTGTGAGTAGTTTACCACAGACCTACGGGTCCATAGCTAGTAGCTAGATGGCTTCTTCTCTCTCTTTGATCTTTAATACAATGTTCTCCTTAATGTACTTGGAGATCTATTCGATGTAATCACTTTTTTGCGGTGTGTTTGTTGGGATTCGATGAATTGTGAGTTTATGATCAAATTATCTATGAATATTATTTTGAGTCTTCTCAGAACTCATTTATGCATGATTATTATAGCTTTGTATTTCTCTCCGGTCTATTGATTTGGTTTGGCCAACTAGATTGATTTGTCTTGCAATGGGAGAGGTGCTTTGTGATGGGTTTGATCTTACGATGCTTAATCCTAGTGACAGAAAGGGGCATGACACGTATTTGTATCATTGCCATTAAGGATAAAAAGATGGGGTTTATTCATGTGTGAGTTACTAACACTTAGAAGTTTCAAACAATTTATCGTCAAATATGAGCATGAATATGATCTATGAATATCTTAGATTGATAAATATTACAATAAAGAAGGTTTCCACGTTTCCTTTGCCACAAAAGAAGTTTCACTATGAATAGATTGACTAATTTCATGGTACAAGACTGGTAGCAATAACATCATGTGTTGCGGCCATGGTACCATCATCTTCTGGTGGTAGTGCGTTGGCGCCGGTAACTGGCAATGGGGGTTGCACATATGATCCATCTATCGATCGATTGTTCTCTATACAGACAAATACATCCATCTATCGATCCATCATTTTTTTCTATGTACAAAGATTTAACGGCATGACAAATTCTATAGAGACGAACACATCCATTCACCAGTCCATCCATCCATCCATCAATTTATGTGCGAACTAGGAACAGAGAAGACAGGGAGGAGAGGAGAGCTCACCTGAGGCAATGGCCTGACCGAACTTCGACGTGGCCGCGTCCGACGGAGTCGGGCGGAGGCGGCGTGCGGCGGAGGCGGATCTAGCAGAAGCGGCTTTGGGTGGAGCAGCGGCTATGGGCCTGAAGACGAGTAGGCGGGATGGAGGAGCGGCTTCAGGCAAGCGGGCAGGGCGGAGGAGCATCCGGGGCGGGTTGTCGGGCGGTGTGGCGGCGGCGGCCCTGTAACCCTATCGCGAGCGCGAGGGGGGAAGTACATGCTGCTATACCCACAGCTGCACTGATCACTAGATGTATAGATGGCACAGATTCCGGGATCGTGTGAGCAGGGGCTCACATTAGTACTTTCGCTATATTGTGCTCTTTTTGTCCATTTTTACTTATATACTACGAGGCGACTACTTATTGCTATTCCTGCTATTGAAGATCTTGGTTAATTTTGCCTCTCTTGTCATGACCATACTAAGTGAATATGACATTAGTTTAGCCTCTCATTGTCTCATCTCTATCAAAGGTAAATGAAGTTGGTGTTATTTTGTGTGACCATTATCTTCTAAGACTATTTTGTTAGCTTGCGCATTATTTTAAATTTCGTTAATTTAGTGGTTGGGTGCTAACATATATCAAGGTAACACAAAATTACTTTTTGACTCGGAGCATGATGCTATGGGAACTTTGGGAGTGCAATGTTGGTGCAAGAATATCTGTAAATGCTTATTGTTGAATGCTTAACCTCACAATTTCTGTTTGTAAAACAATAATATTTTACTGGAAGTAAATTTAATCGATGTATGACTACTTCTAAGTCTGCCTTCAGATGTACATGATGAAAGAAAATTACTATTTAGACAGAAATTGGTGTGTCTACTACCTGTGCCAAGTGTGCTTTGTATGTTAGTGATCGGACTATAGGATACTAGGACAAAACATGTTCCACGAGTTATGTGTTCTTCACTGATACGTCTCCAATGTATCTATACTTTTTGTATTGTTCCATGCTATTAAAGTATCAATCTTGCATGTTTTATACTCATTTACTAGCAACTTTATATCATTTTTTGGGACTAACCTATTGACATAGTGCCCAATGCCCTCTGCTGTTTTTTCCTTGTTCTTTACTTCGTAGAAAATCAATACCAAATGATGTCCAAATGCCACGAATCTTTTTGAAGATTTTTTCTGTCCAGAAGACACCCAAGGAGCCAAAGGAGCACACGGGAGGAGGCCCGTGGGCCCACTAAGCACCAGGACGCGTCAGAGGCCCCTGGCGCGCCCTAGTGGGTAGTGGAGCCCACGGGTACCCTCTCAACCGACTTCCACCTCTATAAATACTCTAAAATCCCCAAAACCCTAGGGGAGTCGACGAAACACTTTTCCAAATTACCGCAAGTTCCAGAACCATGAGATCCAATCTAGAGGTTGATACGTCTCCAACGTATCTATAATTTTTTATTGTTCCATGCTATTATATTATCGGTTTTGGATGTTTTATATGCATTGAGATGCTAATTTATATTATTTCTAGGACTAACTTATTAACGTAGAGGCCAGTGCCAGTTTCTGTTTTTTTCCTTGTTTTTGAGTTTTACAGAAAAGGAATATCAAATGGAGTCCAAATGAGCTGAAAATTTACGGTGATTTTTTATGGACCAAAAGAGACCCCCGAAGCACCGGAGCTAGACCAGAAGAGTCCCGATGAGTCCACAAGCTAGGGGGTGTGCCCTACCCCCTAGGGCGCGCCCCTAGGGCTTGTGGGCCCCTCGGGCACCTCCTTGACTTGTTTCCGACGCCAAAAATTCTTATAAACATAGAAACCTCCGAAAAGAACCCTAGATTGGAAGTTCCGCCGTCGCAAGCCTCTGTAGCCATGAAAAACCAATCGGGATCCCGTTCCGGCACCTTGCCGGAGGGGGAAACCATCACCGGAGGCCATCTTCATCATTCCGGCGGTCTCCATGACGAGGAGAGAGTAGGTCACCCTCGGAGCTGAGGGTATGTACCAATAGCTATGTGTTTGATCTCTCTCTCTCATGTTCTTGATTTGGCACAATCTTGATGTATCGCGAGCTTTGTTACTATAGTTGGATCATATGGTGTCCCCCCCCCCCCCTCTACCTTCTTGTGATGAATTGAGTCTTGCTCTCTAAGGTTTCGTTATGTTGGATTGAGTATTGGATTTGAGAACGCTTGATGTATGTCTTGCGATGGGATAACTGTGGTGACAATGGGATGTTCTATTGATTCACTTGATGTATGTTTTGGCACTCAACTCGCGGATTCCCGAGGTGACATTGGGGTAATCTATGCATAGGGGTTGATGCATGTTTTCGTCCTACGTTCTTCGATAGAAACTTTGGAGTGATTCTTTGTTGCATGTTGAGGGATTGTTATGTGATTCAATTATGTTATCATTGTTGAGAGAACTTGCAGTAGTGAAAGTATGAACCCTAGGCCTTGTTTTCAAGCATTGCAATACCGTTTTTTCTCACTTTTGTTACTTGCTACCTTGCTGTTTTTATATTTCAGAATACAAAAACCCATATCTACTATATACATATTACACTTGTATCACCATCTCTTCGCCGAACTAGTGCACCTATACAATTTACCATTGTATTGGGTGTGTTGGGGACACAAGAGACTCTTTGTTATTTGGTTGCAGGGTTGTTTTAGTGAGACCATCTTCATCCTACGCCTCCCACAGATTGATAAACCTTAGGTCATCCACTTGAGGGAAATTTGCTACTGTCCTACAAAACTCTGCACTTGGAGGCCCAACTACAGTCTAGAAGAAGAAGGTTGCGTAGTAGACATCAGAGGCCTTTTCCGGCACTCTGCCGGAGGGGACAACGATCATGGAGGGGTTCTTCATTATCATCCTTACCCCTCCGATGATGCATGAGTAGTTTGCCACAGACCTATTTGATGGCTTCTTCTCTCTTTTTAATCTTCAATACAATGTTCTCCTCGATGTTCTTGGATATTTATTTGATGTAACTCCTTTCTGCGGTGTGTTTGTTGGGATCCGATGAATTGTGGGTTTATGATTAGTTATATCCATGAATATTAATTGTGTCTTCTTTGAACTCTTTTATGTATGATTGTTATAGCCTTGTATTTCTTCTCCGATTTATCGGTTTGGTTTGGCCAACTAGATTGATTTGTCTTGCCATGGGAAGAGGTGCTTTGTTATGGGTTCGATCTTGTGGTGCTCAATCTTAGTGACAGAAAGAGACATGACACACATGTATTGTTGCTATTAAGGGTAACAGGATGGGGTTTATTCATATGTGAGTTTATCTTTTCTACATCATGGCATCGTTCTTATTGCATTACTCCATTTTTCAATGAACTTAATACACTAGATGCATGCTGGATAGCGGTCGATGTGTGGAGTAATAGTAGTAGATGCAGGTAGAAGTTGTTCTACTAATCTTGGATGTGATGCCTATATACATGATCATTGCCTTGGATATCAGCATGATTATTCGCTTTTCTATCTGTTGCCCAACAGTAATTTGTTTACCCACCTATGCTATTTTCTTGAGAGAAGCCTCTAGTGAAAACTACGGTCCCTGGGTCTATTTTCCTATCATATTAAAACCAAAAATACCTTGCTGTATTTTTTCTTTATTTATTTTATTTTGTGTTTTAGTTATATCTATTTATCAAATCTCATACAATTTAATCTATCTCAACACATGGAGGGATTGACAACCCCTCTTACGCGTTGGGTTGCAAATTTTTGTTGTTTGTGTGCAGGTGCTATTTATATAGTGTTGCTTGGTTCTCCTACTGGATTGATAACCTTGGTTTCATAACTGAGGGAAATACTTACCTTTGTTGTGCTGCATCATCACTTCCTTTTCGGGGAAATACCAACGCAGATACAAGCAATCATTTACCTATGCTCCTTTTCATGACTTTGCTTTTTTTGGCTTTCGCTATATGCTTATTTGGTTTGTGCTTGGCTATTGATTTTCAATTCATGTTATGTCAATAATAACTTGGTTATTTCGTACTACTATTCAAGGATTACCTTGAAAGGTTTGCAGATCATATTTGTTTGAGTTTGTTGGTTCAGCATCACAAATTATTTCCTTTTACATTCTCTGTTCTCGCATCACCAATATATATTTTCTTGGTTTTGATCTCACCTTTATGCATTTTTCAGGCCATCGATGGATGCCGATCCCCCCGTCCTCTTCAACTTCGCCGTTGGCACTTTGGCTGGCATCCTGGATAAAGTTAGGATGGTAGGTTACCTCTCAGCGGTGGTTGGTCATATCCTGTCGACACCATGATTATGGTGGAGGGAGCGGACCTTGACATTGTGAATCTTAAGTTCCTCCTCCTTTGTTTTGAGGTTATGTCGGGACTAAAGATTAACTTTGATAAGAGTGAGGTCGTTGTCCTAGGATTCCTGATGGAAGAACAACAACGGATCGCGGACAACTTAAACTATAGGCTAGCCTCATTCCCCATCATATACTTGGGGATGCCGATGGCCGATTCAAAGATTTTGATGAGTGAATTCGACCCGCTGGTGGGGCGAGTGGCTTGTACGGCCGAGCCATGGCATGAGCGGTTTACCTCCAAGGGGGGTAAATAGGTCCTTATTTGCTCTAACCTTGCGAGCCTCCCCATGTACATGATGGGGATGTATATCCTAGCGGAGGGCGTTCATAACTCGTTTGATAAGGAGTTCACTAGGTGTAGGATCGAAAGTATGTCTAGAGGGGGGGGGGTAATTAGACTACTTGACCAAATAAAAACTTATCCTTTTGCCAATTTTAGTCTTTGGCAGATTTTAGCTATTTTAGCACAAGTCAAGCAATCCTAACACAATTCAAGCAAGCATACAAAGAGTATATGAGCAGCGGAAAGTAAAGCATGCAACTTGCAAGAATGTAAAGGGGAAGGGTTTGGAGAATTCAAACGCAATTGGAGACGCGGATGTTTTTGTCATGGTTCCGATAGGTGGTGCTATCGTACATCCACGTTGATGGAAACTTCAACCCACGAAGGGTAACGGTTGCGCAAGTGCACGGAGGGCTCCACCCACGAAGGGTCCACGAAGAAGCAACCTTGTCTATCCCACCATGGTCGTCGCCCACGAAGGACTTGCCTCACTAGCGGTAGATCTTCACGAAGTAGGCGATCTCCTTGCCCTTACAAACTCCTTGGTTCAACTCCACAATCTTGTCGGAGGCTCCCAAGTGACACCTAGCCAATCTAGGAGACACCACTCTCCAAGAAGTAACAAATGGTGTGTTGATGATGAACTCCTTGCTCTTGTGCTCTAAATGATAGTCTCCCCAACACTCAACTCTCTCTCATAGGATTTGGATTTGGTGGAAACAAGATTTGAGTTGAAAGCAACTTCGGGAAAGCTAGAGATCAAGATTCATATGGTAGGAATGGAATATCTTGGCCTCAACACATGAGTAGGTGGTTCCTTCTCAGAAACAGCAAGTTGGAAGTGTAAGTTTGTTCTGATGGCTCTCTCTACGAATGAAGAGGAGGTGGAGGGGTATATATAGCCTCCACGCAAAATCTAACCGTTACACACAACTTGCCAAACTCGGTGGGACCGAATTGATAAACTCGGTCGGACCGATTCAGCAAATCTAGTGACCGTTAGGATTTTCGGTGGGACCGACATGCAACTCGGTAGGACCGATATGGTTAGGGTTAGGGCATAACGTAATCTCGGTGAGACCGATTACACAAACTCGGTGAGACCGATTTTGGTAATAAGCTAACCAGAGAGTTGGTCAGGTAAACTCGGTGGGACCGATTCGCTCTTTTCGGTGAGACCGAAATGTTACGAAAGGGAAACAGAGAGTTTACATTGCAATCTCGGTGGGACCAATCGCTCATCTCGGTGGTACCGAAACGTTACGAAGGGAAACAGAGAGATTACAATCCCATCTCGGTGAGACCGAGATCCCTATCGGTGAGACCGATTTGCCTAGGGTTTGTGGCAGTGGCTACGACATCTGAACTCGGTGGCGCCGGGTAGAAAGAATCGGTAGGGCCGAGTTTGACTTTTGGTTTAGGTCATATGTGGATATGAGAAAGTAGTTGAGGGTTTTGGAGCATATCACTAAGCACTGTAGAGCAAGAAACTCATTAAGCAACACCTCATCCCTCCTTGATAGTATTGGCTTTTCCTATAGACTCAATGTGATCTTGGATCACTAAAATATAAAATGTAGAGTCTTGAGCTTTTGAGCTTGAGCCAATCCTTTTATCCTTAGCAGTTTGAGGGATCCACTTTTCTCATCCATGCCATGCCATCCATTGAGCTTTTCCTGAAATATTCATCTTGGAATGATGTTAGCTCAATGAGCTATATGTTGTTAGGAATTACCAAAACCACCTAGGGATAGTTGCACTTTCAATCTCCCCAGTTTTGGTAATTGATGACAACATATAGATCAAAGCTTCGACAAATGATAATAAGAGTGAAAAACATTGTCGCTTTGAGAAGTATGTGATAAGCAAGAGCTCCCCCTAAATTTGTGCATAGTTCAAGATTTGCTTTGGACTGCAAATGCACAAGGAGTTAGGCTCATGGGTAACTCTTCCATGTGATGTCTACTACACAACCTTCTTCTTGTAGACGTTGTTGGGCCTGCAAGTGCACAGGTTTGTAGGACAGTAGCAAATTTCCTCAAGTGGATGACCTAAGGTTTATCAATCCGTGGGAGGCGTAGGATGAAGATGGTCTCTCTCAAACAACCCTGCAACCAAATAACAAAGAGTCTCTTGTGTCCCCAACACACCCAATACAATGATAAATTGTATAGGTGCACTAGTTTGGCGAAGAGATGGTGATACAAGTGCAATATGGATGGTAGATAAGAGTATTTGTAATCTGGAAATATAAAAACAGCAAGGTAACAAGTGGTAAAAGTGAGCGTAAACGGTATTGCAATGATAGGAAACAAGGCCTAGGGTTCATAATTTCACTAGTGCAAGTTCTCTCAACAATAATAACATACATAGATCATATAACAAGCCCTCAACATGCAACAAAGAGTCACTCCAAAGCCACTAATAGCAGAGAACAAACGTAGAGATTATGGTAGGGTACAAAACCACCTCAAAGTTATTCTTTCCAATCAATCCGTTGGGCTATTCATATAAGTGTCACAAACAGCCCTAGAGTTCGTACTAGAATAACACATTAAGATACAAATCAACCAATACTCTAATGTCACCTAGATACTCCATTGTCACCTCAAGTATCCGTGGGCATGATTATATGATATGCATCACGCAATCTCAGATTCATCCAACCAACACAAAGTACTTCTAAGAGTGCCCCAAATTTTCTACCGGAGAATCAAGAAAACGTGTGCCAACCCCTATGCATAGGTTCATGGGCGGAACCCGCAAGTTGGTCACCAAAACATACATCAAGTGGCACATGATATCCCATTGTCACCACATATAAGCACTGCAAGACATACATCAAGTGTTCTCATAAAAGACTCAATCCGATAAGATAACTTCAAAGGGGAAACTCAATTCATCACAAGAGAGTAGAGGGGGAGAAACATCATAAGATCCAACTACAATAGCAAAGCTCGGGATACATCAAGATCATGCCATAGAGGGAACACGAGAGAGGGAGATCAAACACATAGCTACTGGTACATACCCTCAGCCCCGAGGGTGAACTACTCCCTCCTCGTCATGGATAGCGCCGGATGATGAAGATGGCCACCGTGATGGGATCCCCCTCGGCAGGTGCCGAATAGGGCCCCAATTGGTTTTGGTGGCTCTGAGGGCTTGCGGCGGAACTCCCGATCTATCTTCTGCTCGGAAGTTTTAGGGCGTGAGGTATATATGGGTGAAAGGAGTACGTCGGTGGAGCTACGGGGCCCCACAAGGCGGGGCGCGCCTGGGGGTGGGCGCCCCCACCCTCGTGAGCACCTCCCGTATCTTCGACGTGGGGTCCAAGTCCATTAGGTGGGTTTCCTTCCAAAATAACTTCTCCAGCTTGATTTCGTTCGCTTTGACTCCGTCGATATTCCTTTTCCTCGAAATAATTGAAATAGGCATAAAACAAAGAATCTGGCTGGGCCTCCGGTTAATAGGTTAGTCCCAAAAGTAATATAGAAGTGGAAAATAAAGCCCAATATTGCCTAAAACAGTAGATAATATAGCATGGAGCAATCAAAAATTATAGATACGTTGGAGACATATCAAGCATCCCCAAGCTTAATTCCTGCTCGTCCTCGAGTAGGTAAATGATAGAAAGATAATTTTTGACGCGGAGTGCTACTTGGCATAATTTCAATGTAATTCTTCTTACTTATGATATGAATATTCAGATCCGAAAGATTCAAGACAAAAGTTCATGTTGACATAAAAATAATAATACTTCAAGCATACTAACTAAGCAATTATGTCATCTCAAAATAACATGGCCAAAGAAAGTTCATCCCTACAAAATCATATAGTTAGGCTATGCTTCATTTTCGTCACACAAAGATGTTCCCAACTTTTATACCCCCGATGACAAGCCAAGCAATTGTTTCATACTCAAATAATCTCAAAGTTTTTCAACCTTCACGCAATACATGAGCGCGAGCCATGGATATAGCACTATGGGTGGAATAGAATATGATGATGGGATTGTGTGGAGAAGACAAAAAAAGGAGAAAGTCTCATATCGACGAGGATAATCAACGGGCTATGGAGATGCCCATCAATTGATGTCAACATGAGGAGTAGGGATTGCCATGCAAAGGATGCACTAGAGCTATAAGTATATGAAAGCTCTACAAAAGGAACTAAGTGGGTGTGCATCCAACTTGCTTGCTCACGAAGACCTAGGGCACTTTGAGGAAGCCCATCATTGGAATATACAAGACAAGTTCTATAATGAAAAATTCCCACTAGTATATGAAAGTGACAAAGTGAGAGACTCTCTATCATGAAGATCTTAGTGCTACTTTGAAGCACAATATATGAGACTCACTACATGAAGAACAAGGTGCTACTTTGAAGCACAAGTGTGGTAAAAGGATAGTAGCATTGTCCCTTCTCTCTTTTTCTCTCATTTTTTTATTTGGGCCTTTTCTCCTCTCTTTTTTTGGCCTCTTTTTTTCGTCCGGAGTCTCATCCCGACTTATGGGGGAATCATAGTCTCCATCATCCTTTCCTCACTTGGGACAATGCTCTAATAATGATGATCGTCACACTTTTATTTCTATTACAACTCAACAATTACAACTCGAAACTTAGAACAAAATATGACTCTATATGAATGCCTCCGTGATGTACGGGATGGTGCAATGAATCAAGAGTGACATGTATGGAAAATAATGCATGGTGGCTTTGCCACAAATACGATGTCAACTACATGATCATGCAATGGCAATATGACAAAAGTAATGTATGTCATAATAATGATGATGGAAGTTGCATGGCAATATATCTCGGAATGGCTATGGAAATGCCATGATACGTAGGTATGGTGGCTGTTTTGAGGAAGATATAAGGAGGTTTATGTGAAAGAGTGTATCATATCACGGGTTTGATGCACCGCGAAGTTTGCACCAACTCTCAAGGTGAGAAAGGGCAATGCACGGTACCGAAGAGGGTAGCAAATGCGGAAAGGTAAAAGTGCGTATAACCCATGGACTCAACATAGTCAAAAGAACTCATATACTTATTGCAAAAAATTTAGAAGCCATCAAAAATCAAGTACTACGCCCAATGCTCCTAGGGGGATAGATTGGTAGGAAAATACCATCGCTCGTCCCCGACCGCCACTCATAAGGATGCACAAGCCAGGTATACTTCATGTTTCAAATTTGTTACACAACTTTAACCATACGTGCATGCTACGGGACTTGCAAACTTCAACACAAGTATTTCTCAAATTCACAATTATCAACTAGCACTACTTTGATATTATTATCTCCATATCTCAAAACAATTATCAAGCATTAAATTTATCTTAGTATTCAATTCACTCAAAAGAAAGTTTCACATATCTTGAACACTAAGTATATTAACATTAAGCAAATTACCATGCTATTAACGACTGTCAAAATAATCTAAGTGAAGCATGAGAGTTCATCTATTTCTTCAAAATAAAACTACCACCATGCTCTAAGAGATATAAGTGAAGCACTAGAGCAAGTGACAAACTACTTCGAAAGATATAAGTGAAGATCAATGAGTAGTCGAATAATTATGTAACTATGTGAAGAATCTCCCATTTAATAATTTCAGATCTTGGTATTGTATTCAAACAGAAAGCAAAGCTAAATAAAACTACATTGCAAGGATAGCACAACTCATGTGAAGAAGCAAAAACTTAGGCTCAACAGATACTAACCGATAGTTGTTGAAGAAGAAAGGTGGGATGCCTACCGGGGCATCCCCAAGCTTAGATGCTTGAGACTTATTGAAATATTATATTGGGGTGCCTTGGGAATCCCCAAGCTTGAACTTTTGTGTCTCATTAATTCCTCTCATATCATGGTTTCTCTTTTAATCAAAAGCTTCATTCACAACAAACTCAACAAGAACTCGTGAGATAGGTTAGTATAAACCAATGCAAAACCTTATCATTTCCTACTGTAACAAATCACTAAAATTATTATTCAAAATTTCATACTAAATGCCTCTGAATATTTAATACTCCTATCCTCAAATAGAATCATTAACCAAGCAAACATATGCAAACAATGCAAACATAACAGCAATCTGTCAAAACAGTATAGTCTGTAAAGAATGCAAGATTAATCATACTTCCCTAACTCCAAAAATTATGAACTAAAATTCCCACTGTAATAAATTTATCCGAGCTCAATATTCAAAAAGATTCAACATTATACCACTCTCTGACTTTTCTAGGGAATTTTTGCAACAGCGGTAAACTTTCTGTTTTCAAACAGCAACATGTATAGTAGCAAAATAAGCATGGCAAAGGCTATCCTTGACTTTTTTATTGAAACTAAAGATGCAAAACATTATTCTAAATAACATCAAGAAAATACTAACAAAATAAAATGATGCTCCAAGAAAAACACATATCATGTGGTGAATAAAAATATAGCTCCAAGTAAAGTTACCGATGAACAAAGACGAAAGAGGGGATGCCATCCGGGGCATACCCAAGCTTAGGCTCTTGGTTATCCTTGAATATTACCTTGAGGTGCCTTGGGAATCCCCGAGCTTAGGCTCTTTCCACTCCTTATTCCATAGTCCATTGAATCTTTACCCAAAACTTGAAAACTTCACAACACAAAACTTAACAGAAAACTCGTGAGCTCTGTTAGTGTCGTGGAATTGTCACGGCAGATGTCCTCGTGAAAGGACTTAGTCGCAGGGCCATCGAATAGGTTAACTTAGAGGGGTTAAAGCGGACACAAAGACACGGGAGTTATACTAGTTCGGCCCCTTCGATGAAGGTAAAGCCTACGTCTAGTTGTGATGGGATTGATGTGATTTCGCGACTAGGGAGCAATAGCCGCCTAAGCCTCGAATTGTCTCTCTCAGAACCGCCGGGTCGCCCCTTATATACACGGGTTGGCGCCTGGCCGGTCTCTGAGTCCCGACCCGCTCATACAAGTGTCCGCTCGGTCTCTTCTCTCTTATCTTACAAAGACAAGTTACAAGACCAAGGCGGTTTACATAAACGGGCCCTAATTAGCCTCGGCTCTGGGCCTCCTTCAGGCCCCGATCATGGATTTAGGTAACCCGGCCCCTCCGTAGGCGGTTCACACTTAGTAGTTATATCCCCAACATTAGGCCCCAGATTGACTTGAACGGTTCATGTTAATCTTCAACATCTTCGTGAAACTCTTGATCTCCCTTCATATTACGTAAACCGCCATCTGCTTGAACCGCCGTGGCGCCATCCTCCGATTCCCGCGACGGGAGCCTTGACGCCATCTTTAATAAAGAAATCCAAACAGAAGATTCCTTCATTTAATACTATCCGGAAATCGAGCGACCATTGCGCCGTCTGCCGCTTTTGACTCCTCGATTCTCGCTTCGTTAATTGCCTGTTCATTATAAATAAACCGCAGGCTCTTTCTCTTCTTCTTCCGCACTTCTTCTTCCTCGCGACGCCCCGCTCTTGAAGCTCCGCCGTCGCCGCCGACCTTCGACCGCAGCGTCGGCCAGGCCAGCATCAACCTGGACCGACCAGAGCTCTTTAGCGCTCCTCCGCCGCTCGGCGCATCAGGTAAGGCTCCTCTTCGAGCCCTAGATCCACATCTGAAGGTCCCTGTTCCTCTTGTAGTTCATGGGTGTTCATCGTAGTGTCCTCATACCTGCCCTGCCATGGCCGTATGATTCGGCCGTAGTACACATCCTGTGCGGCGACCGCTCCGCCATCAATTTTACTCCTTGTTCATCTTTCATTTTGTTCAGATCTTCTTGTTTAGGACGCACGAACCTTCCTGCCCTCTATGAGGCTTGCATAGGTCGCAAAAATTTTCCTCACTGAACCTTCGGTAGATCTATATTACTTCCATTCGCATGTGAAATCTGTTCCTGTTCACACTTAGTAGATTTTTCAGTTCTGTCTCTTTTGGCGGTTTGACTTTTGATAGCTAATCCGTCCTCCATTAGTCCTCGCTTAAACCGAATCGAAATCGCTGCCAATCGCCGGTTTAACATTGTATAATGTGCTGAACCGCTTAACGGTGAACCGTTTTCCTTTCGCAGTTTAGTCTTCGGAATGGCCCTCAATTCTCAGCTTGCAATTGGGTCGGTCTAAGGCCACCGAGACGCAACTCAACGGATACGTCACCACCGGCGCTTTAGCTGCTAAAATGTCCTCCATCGGGTTCCGGATGCCGAATGCCCTCCCAATCCGCAAGAAGGAGAAGTAATTGTGTTTGTGCAGACTTAGATCGGGATTCTGCCCACCGGATCAAAGTTCTTCCGGATGTCCTTGCCAGTTTTCAACTCCATCCACGGGATATTGGTCCAAACTCCGTGTCAAACATATGCAATTTTCAAGTGTTCTGTGAAGTCTACCTTCAAGAAGAACCATCTGTGGAGCTGTTCCGGGATTTCTTTCACTTGAACCGCCGTACAGAATTTTTGGATGGCCCTAACACGGAGCTGGGCGCGTTTCAATCCAAAAAGGAAGGAAGTGGATTTCCCTCACGCCAAACACCATAGCCATCCGAAAGATTGGAACCAAACCTGGTTCTACTGCCGGAATACTGCTCCTGACAACGAGAATCCTTTGCCGGGCTACCGTCCTCACCGGCTTAGCAACCATCATCCGCTGCCTTTACGCTTGACCGCCGCGGAACGGAAGAATTTTGCGCCTCAAATCATTAAACTCCGGGCTCTAATGGCCAATGGACTAACTGGTGTGGACCTTGTGCGATGCTGGGTTTCTTGGGGCATCTTGCCATTAAGCCGCCGGCCCGGATTGATGCACGAATATACTGACAGCCTCAAAGACCCTCAAAGACGTCACGAGTTACCAATAACTGAACTTGAGGTCACAGAGACCGTAAAGAGGATGCTTGATGAAGCGATCTCCGTCTGCAGCCTAACCGGGTTGGCTCCATTCTGTGTTGCCAACAAACCGCTGCATGTAAGGCTCGCTCACCGCTTTTGGGCCTTTAATACTTTGTTGATATTCATTAATCTTTGTTACCTCGCAGGCTAACAGCTCCTTCTGGAAGCGGACCAAACCGGCCCGGGCTCCGCGTGTAAAGTCCAAGGCTACCAAAAAGGCTAGCAAGAAGAAAACCGCCGAGTCTTCTGATCCGCCGGAAGACGAAGACTCAGAAGCTGAGGTAAAGCTTGATACCCTCGAGGGAGTCGCCGTAAACCGGCTCTTCTCTTTATGTTTCTTATTGCTTGTAACTTGTTCCTTTTTATTGACAATTGAAACTCACAGGATGATGCTGAAGCCAGTCATGCCGACCATGTTGAGGTAATCCTACTTTCTTCCGAATCCGACCTCGTGCCGGTTAAAAGAATTCGCCAGCAGTCCGGAAAGTGAAAAATCTCATTCATATGCTCATCTGAATCCAAACCTTTCTTTGAAGACACAGCAGATCAAGAACACCGTCACGACCCGCACAATGACCAACAGATTACCTCGTCCGGGTTACCAGACACACCAACCCGGAAGCGTCGTCCAGAGGTGACTTGTTCTCCTGAAAAACGTTATCCCTTAAAGGGTTTCTTCCGATGTCCTCTCAATCCGTCTGACCCGAATTATCAGGCCTCTTCCAACTCCTCTGGCGGTTCATCAACCACGCAACTGCCTCCGCTTAAAGTTGCTGCAGGGTAAGTATCATACTTCTGTCCCGCCAATTCGGTTTTTATTTGCGTTGGTCGATTTATCTTACTCTAATTCTGAACACTGCAGCACCAAGGCTCGCTTGAGTAAAAAGCAAAACTCTTGAGCCTCTGCAGATGTAGATCCGGAGAAGACCCGAGCAGCAGGCGAAAATCCTGAAGTCGCTAAGAATAGCTCGGCGAGTTGTACCGAGACGACATTGCTGACCCGCCGAAACTGAACCGAGGCCCAAGTGGAAACCTCGCATCCTGCTCCACCGAGTCCGCCACGAGCGGGTCGAATCGTTGAACCGCCGAGCCAGAGCATGAAGGCACCAAGCCCAAAGAAGACCGCCAATCCGCCAGCCCGGTCAAAAATGATGATGTTATTGTGGCGGACATCGCTACACCACTCCTAGCCAACCGGTCGCTTTAGCAAAACAGCGCCAAGGAAGATTCTCGCCACTATGAGTAAAGATAAGGGAAAACTGATCTGTCGACTTATGAAAACTTCTCGCCCAAGAACTTCACTCCGGGTTTACAACCGGCTCTACACAAGCCGTGACTTTGAAGCTGGTCTCAGTAAACCGTATGAAGGACCGCTATGAGGTAAAGGAGTTATGTCTTTCTTGTATTTTTTCGCATAGTAGCCCCCAAGGGCCAGTTCAATTTAGCATAGTTAAACCGGCACTTAATTTCTGTATCCTCATAGAAAACTGAGATCAACTAGCCATTAGCCCCCAAGTGCCAAGTTGAATATTTATATTGAGCTTGGGACTTTATAATGAAACAACTAACATGCTCCCTTTGTTATCAGAATGACATATACCAGCAAACCGTGCAACTCAAGGACCTTCGGGCCAATCTGGAAACTCAACAAGCAGAAACCACCAAGGCCAAGGATGAATTGAAAACTGCCTTGGCCACTATGGAACAGCTGAAGGAGTGGTATAAATCCGAGCGGGCCAATTGGGACACCGAGAAGGCCGGTTTGATAAAACGGGCGGAAGATGCTGAATCAGCTCTTAAACCGGTGATCAAGAGCTTACGGATCAAGCGCCAAGTTCATGCCATGACCTCTGCCATCTTTGGTAAGAAAATTTTGCAATCGACTACCTCTGTTTTGATTCTCCCGCCGGTTTAACCGGAGCTATCTGAACCGGTGCAGGCAAGCGTATTGCTCATCTGGGCTCTGATGTGCGGAAGAAGCTCAAGGCCGCTTACACACTGATTGAGCAGCTGTATACCGGCGCCCAGCGAGTCATATGTGCCACATCGTACGACAACACAGCTCCGTCCTTGATCAAAGACACACTGGACCGGCTGTCCATGGTTCCGGGGCAGCTTGAAGAGTTGAAACGATCCGCGGCCCGGGCTGGCACTCTACTGGCTCTGACTCGCGCCAAGGCGTGGATAGCAGATCTTGATCCGGCTGACACAGCCAAGGGTTTCCCCAGCGCTCAAGAGAACGGTGAAGCCTTTGATAACGACGCCCTGAAACGAATAACAAAGGAGATGCGTCCGCTGGCGAGTCAACTGGCAGCAGAAGCCAACCTGGCGGTTCACCGCTCTTTTTATGACGCAAACAACAAGCGGGTGGAGTTTGTCATTCCTGAAGTGCAGAGCCTTGTTCCTCCAATTCGTAAGCACACTTATGCCCCTGACGTTGATCCGGCTGAGCTTACAAGTGAAGAGGCTGTCTTTCAGGCCTTAACCCGGATTGATTGGTCTACCAATGACTTCCGGGCTTTGGGTGATGAAGAGGAAGAAGTTGAACCAACGCCAGGCGCCCCCTCTACCTCACGTCAACCTGGCGAAGAAGCGTAATCCGTCAAGCCGGGTGACGCCTCCGAAACTGCTAGCCATAACGCCATGCGAAACACCGAGCCTTGGAAGGCTTTGTAATAGGATAGTTAGCACTTTGTTTTGAACAATGCCTTTATGACCTCAGTCTGTATCCTTTGCATGGTGGTACTGATACGTTGGATTGATAAACCGTCAACTTAGTTCGCCTGCAATCACAAATTCTGCCAGCGTCGGGCATGCAGTTGGCCTAGCCAATCTTGAGGCGGAGGTTGTATAAACCATTACCGTCAAAGGAGAAAACAACTCCTGTGCTTAGAATGCCGGTTTACCGTGTAAACCGTGTCGGGCATGACAAGCCCCCTGTTACTCCATAATGGGATGGTAACAGAAAAAATCAAACCAGAACAAAATCGCCGGATTAAAAATGGACCGAATTCCGTTAACTGACAACTTGAATCCGGTTTAACAAGGTTGTCGGTTTAAGAAGGCAAACAAAAATCAAATAACTGGTATGAAAACCACATGGAAGCAAAGGCAATGATAAAACCGCTTGCAAGAAGAGGCTTTACTGAGCCTGGTCAGATGGTGTTACCATGGTCGGACAGGACCAAGCTCCCCATAAGGTGTAGCGATGGTTCGAGTCAGCCAGCCCCAAGCGAAATCGTGGCATTATGCCGATCAAGTGGCATGGCAATGGTTCGGGTTCGACCAAGCCCCCAAGTGATTCTATGGCCTTAGGCCGACCAAGAGGCGTGACTGGTTCAGACATGACCATGTCCCCAAGTGATCTGGTGGCTTTCGCCCATCAAAAGGTGTTGCGTTGGTTCGGACACGACCAAGCCCCCAAGTGACAAAAAACTTCTGAAAAGCAAGACCAAGGGTTAAACCGGAGGCTGCTTTGCGACAACATCTCCATGTACCCAAACCGGACTTTTTACAAAACGGATACCCCGCTTTAGCCTTGGATCCGATTTATTGCTTTTATTCATAATATATACATTGTCTTAATATGTACATAAGTGGAGCCGATGGCTCGGTATAATAAGGCGAAGATGAGCTATGTTCCACGGCTGTTGGTCTCCTCTTCGGCGTCGTGAGTCTTTTCGCTCTCGAACATCAATCGATAGTATGACCCGTTGTGCAGATTCTTGCTGACCACAAAGGGCCCTTCCCAAGGTGGGGATAGCTTGTGCATATCTGTGCGGTCTTGAATGAGCGAAGCACCAAGTCTCCTTCACGAAAGGTTCTTGTTCTAACCCGCCGATCGTGATACCGACGAAGATCCTGCTGGTAAATCGCCGAACGAGCAGCCGCCATATCTCGCTCTTCATCCGATCGATCCAAAGCGTCCTGCCGTGGTTGCCTCGCTATCGGCCTCAACATAGGCTGCCACGCGGGCAAGTCATGACGGATATCGCGGGAAGGACCGCCTCCGCTCCATAGACCATAAAGAACGGTGTGTATCCGATGGATCTGTTAGGGGTAGTATTGATACTCCATATCACGATGGTAGCTCTTCAACCCAACAACCCGGCGCCCTCTCTAAAGGGACCATAAGCGGGGCTTAATACCTCGCAAGATCTCCGATTAGCTCGTTCCGCTTGACCATTTGACTGCGGGTGGGCCATCAAGAAACGCTCAAGCGGATGTGCTCGCTTCACAAAACTCCTTCATGACTCCCTTGGACAAATTGGTGCCATTGTCCGTGATGATACTGTGTGAAACCCAAACCGAAAATCACCTTTTGATGAACTGAACCGCCGTGGCGCATCACATTTGCTAACGTGCTCGCCTCTACCCACTTTGTAAATTTGTCGACCGCCACCAACAGTGGGTCTTCTTGTCCTTGGACCTTTTGAAAGGTCCAACCATATCCAGCCCCAAGTCGCAAATGGCCAAGTAATTGGAATCATCCTCAATTCTTGGGCGGTACATGAGCACGTCTGAAAACTTTTGGCAACCATCACATCGTCGACCAGATCTTACGCATCAAGATGGGCAATCAACCAATAGAAACCGTGGCGGAACGCTTTGGCCACCAAGGACTTTGAACCAGCATGGTGACCACAGTCCCCTTCATGGATCTCACGCAATATCTCACGGCCTTCGTCATGGGACACACAACGCTGAAACGCCCCTGACACGCTACAACGATGCAACTCGCCCTTATATATGGTCATAGACTTAGACCGCCGAACTATCTGTCGGGCCAACGTCTCATCTTCTGGTAACTCGCCCGGTTCATGTATGCCAAATAAGGGAGCGCCCAATCCGGAATGACATGCAAGGCCGCCACCAACCGAGCCTCCGGATCAGGAATAGCCAAATCAACTTCATCAGAAGCTTAAGCGGCGGATTATGCGAGACATCAAGGAAGACATTAGGCGGGACCAGTTTACGTTGAGAGCCCACCGGCTTAGAGCATCCGCCGCCGTTCTTCCGACGATCCACATGGTCCACCTGATATCCTTTAAAGTGTCCTGCAACAATATCCACCTCCCGACGGTGCGCGACCATGAGTGGATCTTTGGAATCCCAAGTACTGATATTTGCTGGGCCACCAAGTCCGAGTCACCAAAGCACTTAACCCGCTTAGATTCATCTCCTTAGCCATCCGGAGACCATGGAGCAAAGCCTCATACTCAGCTGCATTGTTAGTACAGGGAACATTAAGCGAAGAACGTAATGAACTTGTCACCTCGCGGGGAAGTTAATACGACTCCAGCCCCGAGCCCTCAATTGCTGGACCCATCAAAGTGGATGGTCCAATAGGTATGATCCGGCTTTTCTTGGCGCTTGCAACTCTGTCCAATCATTAATGAAATCAACAAGTGCTCGAGACTTTCTTGCCGTCCGAGGCACATACCTTAAACCGTGCGGCCCAAGTTCTATAGCCCACTTAGCAATCCGCCACCGCTTCTGGTTACAGATGATATCTCCCAAAGGAGCTGAATCGACCACCGTGATGGGGTGCCCTTGAAAATATTGCTTCAGCTTCCGACTTGCCATAAAAATCCATATACCAGCTTACGCCAATGCGGATACCTTTGTTTAGACTCAATGAGGACCTCGCTAATGTAATAAACCGCCGTTGAACCGGATACTCCTTCCCCGCCTCCTTCGTTCCACCACAATGGCTACGCTGACTGCCCTGGCATTAGCAAAGAACATATAACAGAGCGGCTCCTTGTCAATGGGAGCAGCGAGAACAGCGAGTTGGCCAACCGCCGCTTAAGTCCTCCAATGCTTCATCGGGTGAACTCGCATTTAACTGATCCGTTTTCTTGAAAGATCTGGTACAAAGGAATGGCCTTCTCTCCTAGGCGGCCGATAAACCGCTTAGCGCAGCAATCCGACCTGCCAAACGTTGGACATCATTGATACACTTTGGCTTAGCCAGGAGGTGATAGCTGTAATCTTCTCCGGATTAGCTTCAATCCTCTGTTGGACACAAGGAAACCCAATAACTTGCCTCGCCGAACACCAAAAACACACTTGGCGGGTTAAGCATCATCTTGTACACCCGCAAGTTGTCAAAGGTTTCTCTCAAATCCTCAATCGTGTTTCCTTCTTCCTTGACTTAACCACAATATCATCCACATAAGCATGCACATTACGGCCGATCTGTTCATGCAAGCAATTACAGACGCAACGTTGATAAGTTGCTTGGGCGCTTTGAGCCCAAAAGGCATAGATACATAGCAGAAGGCTCCAAAAGGGGTGATAAACGCCGTATTCTCCTGGTCCTTAACCGCCATCTTAATCTGATGATATCCGGAATATGCATCCAAAAAACTCAAATGCTCACAACCTGCCATAGCATCAATAATCTGATCAATACAGGGGAGAGCGAAAGGATCTGCTGGACAAGCCTTGTTAAGATCTGTATAATCCACGCACATGCGCCAAGTGCCATTCTTCTTAAGGACCAACACCGGATTAGCAAGCCACTCTGGATGGAAAACTTCAACGATAAACCCTGCCGCTAAGAGCCTGGCAACCTCCTCTCCAATGGCCTTGCGCCTTTCCTCGTTAAACCGGCGAAGAAACTGCTTTACCGGTCTGTACTTGGGATCAACATTAAGAGTGTGCTCAGCGAGTTCCTCGGTACACCGCATGTCGGAAGGTTTCCATGCGAAAATGTCCCGATTCTCACGGATGAACTCGATGAGCGCTTTCCTATTTAGGATCCAAGTTAGCATCGATGGTGAACTGCTTGGACGAATCGCCGGCACAAAATCAACAAGTTTAGTCTCACCACCGACTTAAACTTCAAATCCGGATCGTGCTCTGTAGTTGGCTTCTTCAACGGGTCATATCTGCGGATCAACATTGTCTTTATAGTACTTTAACTCTTCGTGGCACAAACCGACTCTGCATAAGCCGCATCACCTTCCTCGCATTCCAACGCAATCCGGCGGCTCCGTGAACCGTTATCGTCCCTTTGTGACCCGCATTTTCAGCTGCAAATAAACATAACAAGGTCGTGCCATAAACTTAGCATAAGCCGGCCGCCCAAACAGGCGTGGTAAGGGCTTTGGATTTTCACTACCTCAAACGCCAACGCTTCCGATCCGAGTCATGTTCATCTCCAAAGGCTACCTCGAGCTATCTTACCGACCGGGTATGCTAACTTGCTGTGCACCAAGCCGTGAAACACTTTATCGGGCGGCCCGAGATGCTTATCCGTCAACCCCATACGTCGGAAGGTCTCGTGAGTACGTGATGTTGATGCTGCTCCTCCATCCATGAGTACTTTGGTAAACTTGTATCCTCCCACCGAGGTGCTACCACTAGGGCTAGCTGACCCGGATTGTAAACCCGGGAGGATGATCCTCTCTGCTCCATACAATAGGCTGCTCGACCAGCGCGAGTAATGTGGTGCGGCGGTTCAACAACACCGACCGCCCGCTTCAAGTTTGCGGTCTCGCCTGTCCAAGCTGGTGGTAAAGACATGGTACTGTCCACTGCTCAACTGCTTTGGATTACTTTGGTAACCCGACCGCTGCTGTTGTTGATTGTAACCCCTTGGTTCTGATTGTTACGATTGTTTTGATTGTTCGATTGCCTTGCCCTCCCGGATTACCACGAACCCTGGGCCGAATTTCTCCACAGAAACCGGGCGGACCCTGAACCGCCGCCGGGCCCTTGATCATACCGAAAGCATTAGAATTTTTGAACTCCTGCATAATATAACAGTCCTTCCAGAGGTGGTTCGCTGGCGCCTCCTTCGTCCCATGCTTTGGACAAGGTTGATTCAATAGGTAATTCAAACGATCCGGATTGTGACCTTGTGCACCGCCTCGGTTTGATTGCTTACCTTTGCGCCGCTGACCCTTGTCCTGCGCGTTGGTGTTGGCTACGAAGCCCATGTTACCGTTAGCCTTACGCTTGTTTCCCCATTGCTGACGAATGATGCTGGCCTCGAGTTGCTATTCTGCTTTCCTTCCCTACTTCGTCATCCTCAGACTCGGGATCCTTGGTACTATCAGAATCAGCATACTTTACCAAAACACCCATGAGCGTGCCCATGTCATTGCAAAAACGCTTCATGCGACCCAGCTTCAACTTCAACGGTTCGAACCGGCAGTTGGCTTCTAGGGTTAAGATAGCGGAATCAGGGTTGATCCGGTCCGACGAATGTAAACCTCCAAACGCAAGCACCCAATGTGTTGTAGATTCTCCCTCTGCTCGACACAAGCCGCCAAATCCACCACGACATGGGCTGTTTACAGTGTCTTTGAAATTTTGAATGAACCGGTCCGAATCGGGTCCACGAGCTAACTGAGTTAGGCGGCAAATTTTTCAACCAAGCACGGGCCGTACCTTCCAACATCATGGTGAAATACTTCGCTGCAGCTTCGTCCACATCCAGCCTCTCCATGGCCATCTCATAGCTTTCTATCCACGCTTCTGGAGCCAAATCGGCGGTATAATTGGGCACCTTGCATGGCCCTTTGAAGTCCTTGGGCAAACGCACATTGCGTAAAGCGGGGATGAGGCAAGGCACCCCCAACGAGCCAGACATGACCCCCGGTTCGAAGATGGTCGGACGAACCGGCGCGAGCTGATGGTCCTCATGTTGTGCTGTTAACTCGGCCTCCCTCGTGCCTGGCCGGTCCACCACTACTTGAGCGTCTTGAAGCCACCGGCGGGTTGTTGCCGCCAGGCGGACCGGCTGCTGCTGTTGCTTGATACGGCCGGTTCATCTACGCGCCGGCTATAACTCCGGTTTGGGCGGGGGGTGGAGTGGATCCGATCCCGACTGTATGAATATGCTTCCTGCTGAGCCAGGGCCGTCCTGAGGAGCTCCTTGACCCGGCGTGTTTCTACCGCCTGTGGCGAATCGCCCTCGATCGGAATCGCCTCCAATCGTGCCGCAGCCGCAACAAGGTTATCCATCGGGTTGGAGTAGTGACCCGGAGGTGTCTGCACAGTCTGGGGCGCGCCGGTATGATGGCGAGGCAGATCTATCACACGGGGCTGAACCGGCGCCGCCGTCCAGTGCTTCCGGCGGTTTACCACCGCGGCGGATTATGGTCCCTGCCTCGGGTATTGAAGAGCTCTCTTCCTCGAAAACCGAAGGCAAACGGATCTGTACTTCCTTTTCATGACTTCATGTGATGCACTCGATCCAAAGATGAGCCTATAAGCTGTGCATCCAAAGCGCCTGCTCGCCGCCATCCTCACGTCTGCAGCTGCCAGATCCGCTTTAGCTTTAGCGATCTGTTCCTTCACCTTTGCAATCTCTGCATTGTGCAGGTCCTGATCCGCCGGATTAGCCTCTGCCATGAGCACAGCCAATGCGTCGAATAGCTCTAATAAAACTTGAGCCGGTGGGCGCACAGGGCCTCCTTCCCCGGCTGCCATCACCGCTGTTGAGCCGGCGACCATGGGCGCCGCGGTCGAAGAGTGAAGCGTCGCTTGTGTGCTGGCCATGAAGATTCCAACCCGGTTGGGTAGATCAAAGGGGTCCGGAATACTCTCCCCGTCGGAACAGCCCCCGATCGGGCCATCCTGCAGCTGGTACAGAGACTCGGTTTCTCCGGCCGACGACTCGTCGCCGGAGTAGACAACGGTTTCGCCGCCCGATGCTGATCCGGCCTCATAGTCTCCGTGGACGACTCCCACGAAGGCACGCTTGACAGCCGGTTTAGCCAGGGCAGGACTCTTCTTCGCCCGCTGAGCCGTCTCGACGAGGTCGGCGCAGATGTCCAGCCCAGGCCCTGGCTCGCCGATCTTGCCGATGAACACATGTATGCCACCAAAGGGGACCCGGTACCCGTACTCGATCGAGCCGGCCTCGGGGCCCCAGTCCGCATCGTCGATGTAGAGTTTGCCGCACAGCATAGCCTTCGAGTCCTTCGAACTTTCCCTCTAAGATCATCAAACCATCGTGCGATAGCCCCACGGTGGGCGCCAACTGTCGTGGAATTGTCACGGCAGATGTCCTCGTGAAAGGACTTAGTCGCAGGGTCATCGAACGGGTTAACTTAGAGGGGTTAAAGCGGACACAAAGACACGGGAGTTATACTAGTTCGGCCCCTTCGATGAAGGTAAAGCCTACGTCTAGTTGTGATGGGATTGATGTGATTTCGGCGAATAGGGAGCAATAGCTTCGCCTAAGCCTCGAATTGTCTTTCTCTGTAAACCGCCGCCGGGTCGTCCCCTTATATACACGGGTTGACGCCCGGCCGGTCTACAGAGTCCCGACCCGGCTCATACAAGTGTCCGGCTCGGTCTCTTCTCTCTTATCTTACAGCACAAGTTACAAGACCAAGGCGGTTTACATAAACGGACCCTAATTCGCCTCTGGGCTCTGGGCCTCCTTCGTGGGCCCTGATCATGGACGAGGGTAACCCGGCCCCTCCAGGGCGGTTCACACTTAGTAGTTATATCCCCAACAGTTAGCGAAAGAAAACAAAACACCACTTCAAGGTACTGTAATGAACTCATTCTTTATTTATATTGGTGTTAAACCTACTGTATTCCAACTTCTCTATGGTTTATAAACTATTTTACTAGCCATAGAGTCATCAAAATAAGCAAACAACACATAGAAAACAGAATCTGTCAAAAACAGAACAGTCTGTAGTAATCTGTAACTAACGCAAACTTCTGGAACTCCAAAAATTCTAAAATAAACTGGTGGACCTGAGGAATTTGTATAGTAATAATTTGCAAAAAGAATCAACTAAATAGCACTCTCCAGTAAAAAGTTCTAGCTAATCTCGTTAGTGCTAAAGTTTCTGTTTTTTACAGCATGATCATAAAGACTTCACCCAAGTCTTCCCAAAGGTTCTACTTGGCACAAACACTAATTAAATCACAAAACCTCATCTAAACAGAAGCTAGATAGATTACTTATTCCTAAACAGAACCAAAAAGCAAGAAACTAAAATAAAATTGGGTTGCCTCCCAACAAGCGGTATCGTTTAATGCCCCTAGCTAGGCATGATGATTTCAATGATGCTCACATAAAAGATAGGAATTGAAACATAAAGAGAGCATCATGAAGAATATGAATAGCACATTTAAGTCTAACCAACTTCCTATGCATAGAGATTTTGTGAACAAACAACTTATGGGAACAAGAATCATCTTGCATAGGAAGGTAAAACAAGCATAACTTCAAAACTTTAAGCACATGGAGAGGAAACTTGATATTATTGCAATATGTAGAAGCATATGATCCTCCCTCATAGTAATTTTCAGTAGCATCATGAATGAATTCAACAATATAACCAGCACCTAAAGCATTCTTTTCATGATCTACTAGCATAGAAATTTTGCTACTCTCCACATAAGCAAAATCCTTCTCATGAATAATAGTGGGAGCAAACTCAACAAAATAGCTATCATGTGATTGAAAATTAAGATCAAGATGACAAGTTTCATGGTTATCATTATTCTTTATAGCATATGTGTCATCACAATAATCATCATATATAGGAGGCAAGCTTTCATCACAATAAATTTGCTCATCAAAGCTTGGGGGACAAAATATATCATATTCATCAAACATAGCCTCCCCAAGTTTGTGGCTTTGCATATCATTAGCATCATGGATATTCAAGGAATTCATACTAACAACATTGCAATCATGCTCATCCTTCACATATTTCATGCCAAGCATTCTATGTAATTCTTCTTCTAGCACTTTGGCACAATTTTCCTTTCCATCACTCACGAAAGATGTTAAAAAGGTGAAGCGTATGAGACAAACTCAATTCCATTTTTTGCAATTTTCTTTTATAGACTAACTAGTGCTAAAACAAGAAACAAAAAGATTCAATTGCAAGATCTAAAGATATACCTTCACTTACCTAGCCTCCCCAGCAACGGCGCCCGGAAAAGAGCTTGATGTCTACTACACAACCTTCTTCTTGTAGACGTTGTTGGGCCTGCAAGTGCACAGGTTTGTAGGACAGTAGCAAATTTCCTTAAGTGGATGACCTAAGGTTTATCAATCCGTGGGAGGCGTAGGATGAAGATGGTCTCTCTCAAACAACCCTGCAACCAAATAACAAAGAGTCTCTTGTGTCCCCAACACACCCAATACAATGGTAAATTGTATAGGTGCACTAGTTCGGCGAAGAGATGGTGATACAAGTGCAATATGGATGGTAGATAAGAGTATTTGTAATCTGAAAATATAAAAACAGCAAGGTAACAAGTGGTAAAAATGAGCGTAAACGGTATTGCAATGATAGGAAACAAGGCCTAGGGTTCATACTTTCACTAGTGCAAGTTCTCTCAGGAATAATAACATAGATAGATCATATAACAAGCCCTCAACATGCAACAAAGAGTCACTCCAAAGCCACTAATAGCGGAGAACAAACATAGAGATTATCGTAGGGTACGAAACCACCTCAAAGTAATTCTTTCCAATCAATCCGTTGGGCTATTCCTATAAGTGTCACAAACAGCCCTAGATTTCATGCTAGAATAACACCTTAAGATACAAATCAACCAAAACCCTAATGTCACCTAGATACTCCATTGTCACCTCAAGTATCCGTGGGCATGATTATACGATATGCATCACACAATCTCAGATTCATCCAACCAACACAAAGTACTTCTAAGAGTGCCCCAAAGTTTCTACCGGAGAATCAAGAAAACGTGTGCCAACCCCTATGCATAGGTTCATGGGCGGAACCCGCAAGTTGGTCACCAAAACATACATCAAGTGGCACATGATATCCCATTGTCACCACAGATAAGCACGGCGAGACATACATCAAGTGTTCTCATAAAAGACTCAATCCGATAAGATAACTTCAAAGGGGAAACTCAATTCATCACAAGAGAATAGAGGGGGAGAAACATCATAAGATCCAACTACAATAGCAAAGCTCGGGATACATCAAGATTGTGCCATAGAGGGAACACGAGAGAGAACACGAGAGAGAGAGAGAGGGAGAGAGAGAGAGAGAGAGAGAGAGATCAAACACATAGCTACTGGTACATACCCTCAGCCCGAGGGTGAACTACTCCTCCTCGTCATGGATAGCGCCGGATGATGAAGATGGCCACGGTGATGGGATCCCCTCTTGAGGTGCCTAATAGGGTCCCGATTGGTTTTTGGTGGCTACAGAGGCTTGCGGCGGCGGAACTCCCAATCTATCTTCTGTTCTGGAAGTTTTAGGGTACGTAGGTATATATGGGTGAAAGGAGTACGTCGGTGGAGCTACGGGGGCCCCACGAGGCAAGGGGCGCGCCCAGGTGGGTGGGCGCGCCCCCCACCCTCGTGAGCACCTCCCGTATCTTCTGACGTGGGGTCCAAGTCCATTAGGTGGGTTTCCTTCCAAAAATAACTTCTCCAGTTGATTTCGTTCCGTTTTGACTCCGTCTGATATTCCTTTTCCTCGAAATACTGAAATAGGCATAAAACAGCAAATCTGGGCTGGGCCTCCGGTTAATAGGTTAGTCCCAAAAGTAATATAAAAGTGGAAAATAAAGCCCAATATTGCCTAAAACAGTAGATAATATAGCATGGAGCAATCAAAAATTATAGATACGTTGGAGACGTATCACCATGTCACAAATATCTTGGTGGAGCGCTCAAAATGATAATGATTGAATACATGCACTCATCACCAAGCAAAGTGAATGATCATATAGAGATAAAAGGGTAATGTCATCCAACAAGCATAAATGTAGCATATGATCAAACACATGATCATCCAGGTATCACACAGACATAGAGTATCTCAAACAAGCAAATAAAGTTTAACCACCAAAGCAAGAGAGAACAAAAAAGCAACACTCTCTCTCGAAGCCTATGATCTATACATTTTTCTCCCCCTTTGGCAACAAGTTACCAAAAAGTTCATAGAAAATGCATAGCACTAAATCGACTCTCAGGCTTGATCTTCAGGTGGTGGTGTAGACAGAACGCCAAGGACGAAGCATCAGTTGATGTAGACGGAGCTGGAGGTGTAGGTGCTGGAGCTGGTGGCATCAAGTCAGAGCTGGTGCGTATGAAGTGGCTCGTGTCTCACATCGCACTCGCAGCTGATCTGTGAGCTCTAGGCACTCTGCAAATGCATCTGTGGTGGTCTTGCCCTTCCTCTCCTGCATATCATCCTGGTTGCTCAACAACAGATCGGATCTCGCCACCTTTATATCCATGTCATAGAACTTCTGCTCCATGATCCTTTCCAAGCTCTCCTGGTTTCGAGTCAAGGTGGCCAGCCCCTTCTCAATCCTCAGAGTGGATGCAATCAAGTAGCCAAGTTGATCCTGTTTGCTCTTCAGAAGGTACTGAGATGCCTCTTCCATTGTTGGCATCTTGGCAGCCTTCTCTGCCCTTGCCTTCTCCTTTTTAGCTTGTGCTTGCACTGAAGATGGTTCATCTTCATCCATAACCACTTGGTTGTCCTCAAAGTCTGGATAGATAGGCATGTGCTCCTTATCCAACAGGTATGTGCCCGTGCCCATCTTGGAGTTAATCAGCTCCTGGATCTGTGGGGCATATCCACAACTTCTTTTCTGGTCAGCAGCTGTCCTCTTGATAGTCTCAACTATAAGGCTCATGACCTTGAACTTCTGTGGCACATCAAATATGTGTAGCAAGTTTATTGCATGGCCTCTGATCATTCTGTGATCACCAGACTTGGGCAAGAGAGTGTGCCTGAGGATCCAATTGATTGTAGGAAGACCTGACAGCAAGTGTTTCACTGATCCAAACTGGTGAGTCTCAAGATCTGCTTCAGGAATCTCTTTGTACATACGTGCCATAGAGTTGTGATCCATCTTTTTCTTGGCATAGACATCCAAGTCATCCTCTTCCTCCTTAGGTGCATTGATCAGATTGCCCCATTCCTCAATAGTTGATTGGTACCTTGTACCTTCAGACATCCATACTATCCTGTCATCTGGATAGAAGTGTGTTGTGGAGTAGAGTTGCATTATGAGCTCCTCATTCCACTTTGTGAGCTTCTGCCCAACAAAGTCTGCAACTCCACAAGCACTGAAACTGTCATGCACACCAGGATAGTGTTCCTCATTCTCCTTTATGTAGGTCCAGTCGACCCACCTCATGTCACACACTATAGGCTTCTTGTCTAACAAGATTGTCTCATAGAAGTCCTGCTGTTCCTTTGTGTGGAACCTGTAATCAACAGCAGTTCTTCTTCTAGTGGCATATGGATCTGACTCTCTCCATAGCCTCAATCCCGAGTCTCTCCTAATCTTCATGTTCTCAGCCACAGGATGAGCATCATTGTGGTCTGGAATCTTTGGCTTCAACTTTCTCAGGATATGCTCTTCATCTTCTTCTTCTTCAAAGAATGCCTCGAACTGGGGCCTTGTTCTTCTCAAAGAGCAGATATGTTTCGTATTCCTCTTTGGTGCAATCTTTGGTTTGGAGACAGCTTTGGGTGCTTCTTTGGGCTTTGATGATGCAGCCCCTGACCTAATAGCATCACCCATAAGCTTCTGAGCCTTGGGTGCTGGTGCAGCAACCTCTTCTTCTTCCTCCTCTTCCATCATGGAAGGCTTTCCAATAACTCTCGCCATGGTCTTCTTGACCCTTTCCTTTCTCTTCTTCCCTTCTGCAGTAGCCTCTTTGGGTTCAGATTCCAAAGATGCTTGAGTGGAGGCTCTGGCTTTAGACATGGGTTGTCTTCCTGCTGGCCTTTTGGTCTTCAGACCTGGCTTAACTGCTGCAGCTGAGCTATACTCCTTCTTGAGCACCTTTTTCTTGGAAATGGCCTCATCCTCTACTGCCACATAGTCTTCATCCTTAGATTCTGAGGTTCTCTTCTTCCTTGTCCTGGTGGCTGCTTTGGGTAAGTTGATGGGAGTGCTTCTGCTACCCTCATCTGAGCTTCTAGAGGGACTAGTGCCCTCACTCATCTGAATCTGCTCCTCTGACTTGTTCTGACTGTCACTCTGATCAGACATGTTGCAAACACTTACTGCAGACCCTGTGAATAGATATAGATGAGATAGAGTGGATGAGCAGCACAAAATACAGAGGTTTTTGCAAAAGAATGAGTCAAAAACTTAGTTTTAGTTTTCCAGGGAAAGCATTTCGGATCAACCGATTTGCAAACTCGGTGATACCAAAGCAGCTTTTGGAACCTAAACTAGTGAACTCGGTCAGACCGAGTCATAGTTTGGTGGCACCGAGATTGCTAGGGTTTCACAAAGTCCTGAACTCGGTCACACCGATTTGCAATTCTCGGTCAGACCGAGAACCACATGTGCAATGGCCTTAGCCGAATCGGTGGAACCGAGTTCTGCAACTCGGTGGGTCCGAGATGGTTTCGGTGGAAACCTAACCCTAAATTTTCAATTCATCTCTAATCTACGGAGTGTTTTGACTGGATAGAATAGTTCCAATCGTGGCAAGAATCATGATGAACACAATGTGCTAGGAATCGGACGGGGATAGCATTGTGATCGAGTCCATACCCTAGTTCGGCGATGAACTCGCTACGGCGGCAACGGCAGGGTTGAATTCCGTTGACGGCGGTGGAGACCAGCGACTGGAGGCGGCTGGCGATGAGGAGGACGATCCGGAGACCCTGGAGGCAGAGCGAGCTATGCGCGGGCGAAGGGGTTTGGAGAACGTTTCCAAATTTTTGCCCGTGAGTATATATAGCCCGACCCTGTCGGTGTGACCAAGTGGAACAACTCGGTGGCACCGAGATGCATAATCTGATAGCATAAAGAACTCGGTGTGACCGAAGTTCAAATCGGTTGCACCGAGATTGAAAACTTAGATCGACTTAGTGATCTCGGTATGACCGAAATGGAGGAATCGGTCAGACCGAAACGCACAAAGAAGTTTTGGAAGTTTGAGTCTATGACGAATCGGGGACTCCGAGTGCTCCTCACACAGAGTGGTTCGAATCTGACTTGATCAAATTTTGTGATGTAGCATGAATAGAGTTTGAGACGAGAAGAGCATAGATAGCTAGAGAAGGTTCTTAGGCATTCTTGTCCATCCACTTGGCCAAAGAAAAAGAAACCAATCAATCAAAACAACAAGTGGATGTCCTCGAATGAGTAAAATATGCAACCAACATGCTCACAAAATAAAATAGCAAATGAAATATGTGACAAAGCATGCACAAACAATTCTAGCATCTATCAAACAATTGGCGATGACTAGGTCATCTATATATGAGTATATTGACTTAGGAGTCAAATGAGAACATTTGATCGTAGGTCATACTCATCGTTTAAGCTCAAGTGGGGTTACCACTTTTACATAATGCATTGATGTGTTCACACCATTAGAGTTGCTTTAGCTCAATTATTTAGAGTAAAGCTCCCCCTAGATGTGAGATCACCCCTAAGAGGGATGAACTAACCTTGGGTTTTGTCGATGATGACTTCATGTAGGTGTTGAAGATGTGGATGCTCAATGTTGATGAAGATCATTTGGAGCAATCCTTTTGGAGTGAGTTGCACTTTCAATACCTACACGGGTTAGTCCCACAAGGTACAAACAAGGATATCCATAGACATAGAGTGATGCACACATAAGATGATGTCTATGAAAGCATTAGGTTACCTTGTCCCTTGTCTTACCAACAAGAGGGTTTGTGACTCCTTGAACTAGTGCAAGATGTGGAAGTTGATTGCACTCGTTGTTGCCACAATAATATGAGTGAAATATGTTGGCGGAGTCACCCTCAAGAACTCTCTAGTTCTTCTTCTTCGGGATCCACATCATCTTGATGGGAATCCTTGGAGTTGTAGTCGTACTTGATGAAGTAGAACTTGTCGTAGTCTTGGGAATCCACTTGGCCAAGGCCTTAGGAGCTTCTTCAAATGCATCAATCTCCTCTTGAAGCTTGTCCTTGCCTTTTAGCTTGTGGTCTTGTGGTGGAAGATCATCTTGAGCTTGTGTCCCTTTGAAAGAAGTAGGGTCATACTTCTCTTGTTGAGGAACAAACTTCATCTTGGGATATTGATCTTCTTCCCACTCAAATCCATTGGCATTGAACTTTCGTTCAAAACCAACACCTTGATTCTTCCGGTGCCTTCCTTGCTTGCGTACAATTTCCTCAAATCGCTTACTCCCGGCAAGGCTCTTGTAAACACCTTTCTCTATAATTCCCTTCAATAAGCTATTTTCTTGCTCAAGTGTAACTTGGCTAAGAGAATCATTAGTGGAATCAAGAGAACTACTAGAAGCAACAACATTTGATTTAGCATGATTATTGTTACTACTAGAGGAAGAATCCTTCTTGTTTTTGTTAGTGGATTTGACTTGAGGCATGTAAGTAGATAAGAGTAAACGCTTAGCAATGTAAGAAGAACTTTTCTTACGAAGATCATCATTTATTGCCTTTAAGAACTCATGCTCTTGCTCAAGACTGAGCTTTTCAAAGCGTAACTTCTCATGAGTCCTTAAAAGTTCTCGATGATCTTCTAAGATAGTTTCATGAGCTAACTTAAGAGTGTTTAGTTCTTTAGTTAGAAGCTCAATCTTCTCCTTATCATTGTCATTTGTTTTATCTTGATTAGCATGATTAATTGACGTTTCATCATAGTATTCATCACTAGAGTTGTCAACAAGTAAATCATCATCACCTAGCAAGTCATGTTCATCACTATCAAAATCAACATACTCGGGGTGTGTTACCTTTGGACCTTTGGCCATGAAGCATCTTCCAATTCCTTCATTTGGTGAATCAAATATGTCGTAGGAGTTGGTTGACACAAGTGCTAGACCGGCAACACCTTCATCTTGAGTATATTCGGAGTCGGAGTGATAGCTTCTCTCGGTGTAACGCCCCGGATTCGATGCGCCAGGTGTCTGCCAGTTATTCGCCGTCGTTGCCATGTCATTTGCTTGCGTGTTGCACTTTGCCATGTCATCATCTGCATTTTTATCATGTTGTCATGTGCATTTCATTTTGCATACGTGTTCGTCTCATGCATCCGAGCATTTTCCCCGTTGTCCGTTTTGCAATCCGGCACTCCTATGTCTCCGCGCCCCTTTTACCTCTTTTCGTAAAGCGGGTGTTGAACGGTCTCGAATGCCCGAGGTTTGTCAAGCGGCCTTGGTATAGCACCGAGACCGCCTGTCAAGTTTCGGATCATTTGAGGTCGTTTGGTACTCAACGGTTGACCGGTAACCGTGAAAGCCTCTTTTGTTGGCAGCCCAACTCCCCTTTCTAAGTGGCCCAAAACCCACCAAACTCCCCTCCATGCTCTCGGTCGTTCGATCACGATCGCGTGGCCGAAAACCGCACCTCATTTGGAGTCTCCTAGCTCCCTCTACCTATAAAACTAGATCCCTCCGAAAATTCGCGGATCATTTCGCAGACGAAACCCTAGCCCCGCTCTCCTCGCGCGCCGGACATGTCCATCCCCGCCGGACATGTCCAGCCGCCACGTCGCTCCGACCAATCGGGCGTCGCCACGTCATCGTCGCCGCCGCCCACAGCCAATCTCCTCCCGCCACCTCAGCGCCCCCTTCTCTCTCTCCTCCACCGCGCGCCGCCCCATGTTCAGGGCCCACGGCCGCCGAGCCCACTGCTGCTCACGCGCCACGCCTGAGGCTCCCGCCCGGCCACTGCTCCGCTCGCCAGCGTCGCCCGCCGCCGTTCGCGGCGGCTGAAGCGCCGCCATGAGCAGCGTCGCCGTCGCCATGCTGCCGCCTCCGCCTCACCCCCGCCCATGCGACCTCCGCCCGCGCGCCGCCTTTGAAGGCGCGCCGCCACCATGAAGCTCCGGCGAGCTTCCGCCGAAACCGCCGCCTCCTGCCCGCGCCGGTGCCGCCCGCCTCCTCCGCCTCGGATCCGTCGCCTCCCTCTCCGGGGCCACCTCCCCCGTGCTCCGGCGAGCTCTCCCTCCTCTCCGGCTCATCTCCGGCGAGATCTCCCCGGCCATCCTCGATCCGCGTGCATGGTTGACTTCTTTCCCCCCTCCAAATTCATCTAGGTCCCGATTCTGTCAATATTTTCGTGCATTTTCGTTGCATCATAACTCTCTGCATATAGCTCTGTTTTGCGCGTGTAATATGTCAAAATGTTCGTCTCGAAGAGTAGATCATTTAATCTCATTGCATCATTTTCATTTGAGCTCATCTTGATGCCCGAAATGCTGTTGGAAGAGTGCTATGTGATGTTAGTTTCGCTTTCTTAACGTAACATGCACTTTGTCATTTTGCCATGATTGATGTGTGCATCCTATGGACTTGAGTCCTACATGTGTTTTGTAATATGCCATGCCATCTTTCCAGGGGTGTATGCCATGTATTTTTGTGATCTATGTGGTGACTAGCACAAGCATGCAAACTAGGTGTCTTGATGTTGCTGATTTCAGCCCTGTTTTCTTGATATTTTGATGCCATGTTAACTTGATGCTACTGAGAGATCCATGCATATTTTGAGATACTTCAGTAAGGATGTTTTGTTAAACATGTCTTGCTCTATCCATCCATGCCCTTTTTGCAATTATGGAGTGCCATAGCTTGAGTCAATCGAGCTCTACTTTTGCTATAAAATGTTCCTGGCAGATTGTTTACATGTTATTCAATTTTGCCAAGGTTGTTGTAGTTGATCCTTGCATGCTATGATGTTGTTCTTGCCATGTATAGCTTCTATGCCATGCCTTCTTACTGTTGGTTGCCTTGCCATGCCATGTATTGCTCTGTGGTGAGTGATTCAAGCTCACCAACATGCCTACTCATTGTTGTTCCTGCCATGTTCAAATCTGTAATATAACTTGCCATGTTTACATGGGTGCCATCATATTTTCTGATCCTTTTTGGCTCATGGTCACTAAAGGACATTTGTTCTATGCAAATAGTAGATTCATGCCATGCCTTTGTTTGCCATGATAAGTTCCTGTAACATGTTGTTTGATAGCTCTAAACGTTGCAACCTGATGTTATTTCTGCCAATGCCTGAAACTGTTATTATTTGCAATCTTGCCATGTCATTTTGAGCATGTTCTAGTTGTTTCTGGAGATAGTTCAGTGTTCATGTTTTGTAATTCTTTACCTGTACATCATGCCCACGCCTTATGTTTTCATGTTGAGGTCCTGTAGCATGTTGTTTTGATGCTTGCAATATGCCTAGTTGCTGTTTTGGACAGATTGTTGCTATAACTTGTATAGAGTGTATGTGTTGAACCGTTGCTCCGTTTTGAGTGTGCTCTATATGAAACTTGCTTGATTTTGCATGTAGTTTCATATTATCATGTTGTATCCATGTTTTGAGGTGTTTGCTTGATGTTTGTATGCATTTTGCATCAATGCCATGCTTATCTTGTTTTGCTCATATCTTCTAGGTCGTAGCTCCGAATCTAATGAACTTTATATGTAACTTGACTAGAATTTCGTGTAGATCATCGTGGTGCATTTTAAATTGCTGTTTAACAACTTGAACATAAAGTTATCCAGATCTGGACCAATTTCGAAATTTGCATATGAGGACTTACCGGAATTATTATATGTTGTTTCCGGCCTCATTTAAACTTGCCTTGGTGTGTTGCTCTTGTTTGCATCATCTCTTGCCATGAGTAGCCTCATCTAGATTTGTCATGCATCATGCTTGTTGTGCATCATGTCTTGTTCATGCGTGGTGTGTTTACTATGTTGTGTGCTTCTTCTTGTTAGTTCCCGTTTCGTTGCGATCGTGAGGATTCGTTCGTCTACGCTTGGTTCGGCTTCAACCGTTCGTCTTCTTCATGGACTCGTTCTTCTTCCTTGCGGGATTTCAGGCAAGATGACCGCTACCCTGGATCTCACTACTATCATTGCTATGCTAGTTGCTTCGTTCTATCGCTATGTTGCGCTACCTATCACTTGCTGCTCAAGCCTACCTAATTGCCATGTCAGCCTCTAACCTTTTGCACCCTTCCTAGCAAACCGTTGTTTGGCTATGTTACCGCTTTGCTCAGCCCCTCTTATAGCGTTGTTAGTTGCAGGTGAAGATGAAGTTTGTTCCTTGTTGGAACATGGAGATGTTGTTCCTTGTTGGAACATGTTTACTTGTTGGGATATCACAATATATCTTATTTAATTAATGCATCTATATACTTGGTAAAGGGTGGAAGGCTCGGCCTTATGCCTGGTGTTTTGTTCCACTCTTGCCGCCCTAGTTTCCGTCATATCGGTATTATGTTCCCGGATTTTGTGTCCCTAACGCGGTCGGGTGATTTATGGGACCCCTTGACAGTTCGCTTTGAATAAGACTTTTCCAAAGAAGGCCCAACATTGGTTTTACATTTGCCTCACCTAGCCTTTTTCCCTTGGGAGTCGCGCATCCCGAGGGTCATCTTTATTTACCCCCGGCCAGTGCTTGTCTAAGCGTTGGTCCAAACTAGAGCACCGTGCGGGACCATCCCTTGGCAACTTGGGTTACGTTTACACTGACGCTTAGCTTATCCGGTCGTGGCTCGAGACGAGATATGCTGCGGCTACTATCAGGATGTCGGCACGCCGGGAGGTCTTGCTGGTCTTGTTTTATTGCTGTCGAAATGTCTTGTAGCCGGGATTCCGAGACTGATCGGGTCTTCCCGGGGAGAAGGAATATCCTTCGTTGATCGCGAGAGCTTATCATGGGCTAAGTTGGGACACCCTGCAGGTATAAACTTTCGAGAGCCGTGCCCGCGGTTATGTGGCAGATGGGAATTTGTTAATATCCGGTTGTAGTAAACTTGAAGCAAACTCTTCTAAAATACACCAACCGTAAAGCGTAATCGTGAGTGTCTCTTTTCGGGGTTGATCGAGAGGAGAACACGGTTTCGGGTTATGTCGATGTAAGTAGGAGTTCGTGATCACTTCTTGATCATTACTAGTTGACGACCGTTCCTTTGTTTCTCTTCTCGCTCTCATTTGCGTATGTTAGCCACCATATATTCTTAGCCGCTGCTGCAACCTCACCACTTTACCCCTTCCTTTCCCATTAAGCTTAGCTAGTCTTGATACCCATGGTAATGGGATTGCTGAGTCCTCGTGGCTCACAGATTACTACACCACCAGTTGCAGGTACAGGTTTGCGATGATCATGATGTGAGAGCGATGTTTGCTTGTATTGGAGTTCTTCTTCTGCTTCTTCTTCGATCAGGGGATAGGTTCCAGGTCGGCAGCCTGGGCTAGCAGGGTGGATGTCGTTTGAGTTTCTGTTTATGTTACATCCGTAGTCGGATGTTAATCTTGTATATGATGTTGATGTATTCTTGTGGCATTTGTGCCTTATGTATGTATCCCCATCTATTATGTAATGTTGATGTAATGATATCCACCTTGCAAAAGCGTTTCAATATGCGGGTCTATCCTTGGTGGGACCGTCGAGTTCCTTTTGGATAGGGTCGCATATTGGGCGTGACACTCGGAGTGATTGTCGGAGTCGGAGCCGGATACCCATGAAGGAAATATGCCCTAGAGGCAATAATAAAGTTATTATCTATTTCCTTATATCATGATAAATGTTTATTATTCATGCTAGAATTGTATTAACCGGAAACATAATACATGTGTGAATGCATAAACAAACAAAGATGTCACTAGTATGCCTCTACTTGACTAGCTCGTTAATCGAAGATGGTTATGTTTCCTAACCATAGACATGAGTTGTCATTTGATTAACGGGATCACATCATTAGGAGAATGATGTGATTGACTTGACCCATTCCGTTAGCTTAGCACTTGATCGCTTAGTATGTTGCTATTGCTTTCTTCATGACTTATACAAAGTTCCCGCAACTATGAGATTATGCAACTCCGTTTACGGAGGAACACTTTGTGTGCTACCAAACGTCACAACGTAATCGGGTGATTATAAAGGTACTCTACAGGTGTCTCCAAAAGTATATGTTGAGTTGGCATAATTCGAGATTAGGTTTTGTCACTCCGATTGCTCTGGAGAGGTATCTCTGGGCCTTCTCGGTAATACTCATCACCTAAGCCTTGCAAGCATTGTAACTAATGAGTTAGTTATGAAATGATGTATTACGTAACGAGTAAAGAGACTTGCGATAACGAGATTGAACTAGTTATTGGATACCGACGATCGAATCTCGGGCAAGTAACATACCGATGACAAAGGAACAACGATGTTGTTATGCGGTTTGACCGATAAAGATCTTCGAGAAAATGTAGGAACCAATATGAACATCCAGGTTCCGCTATTGGTTATTGACCGAGAATAGTTCTAGGTCATGTCTACATAGTTCTCGAACCCGTAGGGTCCGCACGCTTAACGCTACGATGACAGCTTTATTATGAGTTTATAAGTTTTGATGTACCGAAGTTTGTTCGAGTCCCGGATGTGATCACGGACATGACGAGGAGTCTCGAAATGGTCGAGACATAAAGATCGATATATTGGAAGCCTATGTTTGACTTCTGAAAGGTTCCGAGTGAAATCGATTTTACCGAACACCGGGGTTACTGGAACCTCCCGGGGTCAATGGGCCTTAATGGGCCATAAGGGAGAAGAGGAGGGCTGGCGGGGGGGGCCGCGCGCCTCCCCTAGTCCAAATAGGACAAGGAGAGGGGGGGCGGCGCCCCCCTTCCTCTTCCCTCCCCCAAGTCCTAATCCAACTAGGAAGGGGGGAGTCCTACTCCCGGTGGGAGTAGGACTCCTCCGGCGCGCCTCCTCCTAGGGCCGGCCGCACCCCCCCTTGATCCTTTATATACGGGGGCAGGGGGGCACCCCATGACACACAAGTTGATCTACGGATCGTTCCTTAGCCGTGTGCGGTGCCCCCCTCCACCATATTCCACTTCGGTCATATCGTCATGAGCTTAGGTGAAGCCTCTGCGCCGGTAGAGTCATATCGCTATGGAGCTTAGGCGGCCCTCGTGTCGGTGGAGCATCATCATCGCCACCACGCCGTCGTCTTTGACGGAACTCATCCTGCACGCTTTGCTGGGATCGGAGCCCGGGATCGCCATCGAGCTGAACGTGTGCTGAACTCGGAGGTGCCGTATGCTCGGTACTTGGATCGGTCGGATCGTGAAGACGATGACTACATCAACCGCGTTGTTATAACGCTTCGCTTACGGTCTCGAGGGTGCGTGGACATACACTCCCCTCTCGTTGCTATGCCATCACCATGATCTTGCGTGTGCGTAGGAAAATTTTTGAAATTACTACGTTCCCCAACAGTGGCATCCGAGCCTGGTTTTATGCGTTGATGTCATATGCATGAGTAGAACACAAGTGAGTTGTGGGCGATATAAGTCATACTGAAGGAAATATGCCCTAGAGGCAATAATAAAGTTATTATTTATTTCCTTATATCATGATAAATGTTTATTATTCATGCTAGAATTGTATTAACCGGAAACATAATACATGTGTGAATATATAGACAAACAGTATGTCACTAGTATGCCTCTACTTGACTAGCTTGTTAATCAAAGATGGTTATGTTTCCTAACCATGAACAAGGAGTTGTTATTTGATTAACAAGGTCACATCATTAGTTGAATGATCTGATTGACATGACCCATTCCGTTAGCTTAACACTTGATCGCTTAGTATGTTAATGCTTTCTTCATGACCCATACATGTTCCTATAACTATGAGATTATGCAACTCCGCTTACGGAGGAACACTTTGGTACTACCAAACGTCACAACGAATCGGGTGATTATAAAGGAGTACTACAGGTGTCTCCAAAGGTACTTGTTGGGTTGGCGATTTTTGAGATTAGGTTTTGTCACTCCGATTGTCGGAGAGGTATCTCTAGGCCTTCTCGGTAATACACATCACATAAGCCTTGCAAGCATTACAACTAATGAGTTAGTTGTGAGATGATGTATTACGGAACGAGTAAAGAGACTTACTGTAACGAGATTGAACTAGGTATTGGATACCGACGATCGAATCTCGGGTAAGTAACATACCGATGACAAAGGAACAACGATGTCGTTATGCGGTTTGACCGATAAAGATCTTCGTAGAATATGTAGGAACCAATATGGGCATCCAGGTTCCGCTATTGGTTATTGACCGAGAATGGTTCTAGGTCATGTCTACATAGTTCTCGAACCCGTAGGGTCCGCACGCTTAACGTTTCGATGACAGTTCATTATGAGTTTATAAGTATTGATGCACCAAGGTTGTTCGAGTCCGGATGTGATCACGGACATGACGAGGAGTCTCAAATGGTCGAGACATAAAGATTGATATATTGAAGCCTACATTTGGACATCGGAAGGTTCCGAGTGAAATCGAATTTATCGAGTACCGGGAGGTTACCGGAACCCCCCGGGAACTACATGGGCCCATAGTGGGCCTTGGAGGAAAGGAGAAGGGGCAGCCCTAGGTGGCCGCGCGCCCCCCCCTTCCCCTAGTCCTATTAGGACTAGGAAAGGTGGGCCGGCCCCCCTCTCTCTCTTTCCCCCTCCGGAATCCTAATCCAACTAGGATTGGAGGGGGAATCCTACTCCCGGAGGGAGTAGGACTCCCTTGGTGCGCCTCCCCCTTGGGCCGGCCACCTCCCCCTTGGCTCCTTTATATACGGGGGCAGGGGGCACCCCATAACACACAAGTTGATCTACGGATCTTTCCTTAGCCGTGTGCGGTGCCCCCTTCCACCATATTCCACTTCGGTCATATCGTCGTAGAGCTTAGGCGAAGCCCTGCGCCGGAGAAGTCATATCGTCGCGGGCTTAGGCGAAGCCCTGCGTCGGTGGAGCATCAACATCGCCACCACGCCGTCGTCTTGACGGAACTCATCCCGACACTTTGCTGGATCGGAGTCCGGGATCGCCATCGAGCTGAACGTGTGCGAACTCGGAGGTGCCGACGTTCGGTGCTTGGATCGGTCGGATCGTGAAGACGTCGACTACATCAACCGCGTTGTTATAACGCTTCCGCTTTCGGTCTCACGAGGGTACGTGGACGGACATTCCCCTCTCGTTGCTATGCCATCACCATGGTCTTGGGTGATCGTGGAAATTTTTGAAATTACTACGTTCCCCAACAATGGCATCCGAGCCTGGTTTTATGCGTTGATGTCATGTGCACGAGTAGAACACAAGTGAGTTGTGGGCGATACAAGTCATACTGCCTACCAAAGATGTCATACTTTGGTTCAGCGGTATTGTGAGATGAAGCGCCCGACCGACATTACGCGTGACGCTTACGCGAGACTGGTTTCACCGCCCGAGCACTCGTTGCTTAAAGGTGACCGGCGGGTGTCTGCTCTCTCACTTTAGTTGAATCGAGTGTGGCTCGCCCGGTCCTTGAGAAGGTTAAAACGGAGTCTATTTGACAAATATCGTTGTGGTTTTGATGCGAGGTAAGAACGGTTCTTGCTCAGCCCGTAGCAGCCACGTAAAACTTGCAACAACAAAGTAGAGGACGCCTAACTTGTTTTTGCAGGGCATGTTGTGATGTGATATGGTCAAGACGTGATGCTATATTTTATTGTATGAGATGATCATGTTTTGTAACCGAGTTATCGGCAATCGGCAGGAGCCATATGGTTGTCGCTTATTGTATGAAATGCAACGCCATGTAATTGCTTTACTTTATCACTAAGGAGTAGCGATAGTCGAGAAGCAATAGTTGGCGAGACGACAACGATGCTACGATGGAGATCAAGGTGTCGCGCGGTGACGATGGTGATCATGACGTTGCTTGGCGATGGAGATCACAAGCACAAGATGATGATGACCATATCATATCACTTATATTGATTGCATGTGATGTTTATCCTTTATGCATCTTATCTTGCTTTGATTGACGGTAGCATTATAAGATGATCTCTCACCAAAATTATCAAGAAGTGTTCTCCTGAGTATGCACCGCTATGAAAGTTCTTCGTCTTTGAGACACCACGTGATGATCGGGTGTGATAGGCTCTACGCTCAAATACAACGGGTGCAAAACAGTTGCGCACGCGAATACTCAAAGTTAAACTTGACGAGCCTAGCATATAACAGATATGGCCTCGAACACGGAGACCGAAGGTCGAGCGTGAATCATATAGTAGATATGATCAACATAGTGATGTTCACCATTGAAACTACTCCATCTCACGTGATGATCGGACATGGTTTAGTTGATTTGGATCACGTAATCACTTAGATGACTAGAGAGATGTCTGTCTAAGTGGGAGGTTTTAATATGATTAATTAAACTTAAATTTATCATGAACTTAGTACCGATAGTATTTTGCTTGTCTATGTTTACTTGTAGATAGATGGCTCGTGTTGTTGTTCCGTTGAATTTTAATGCGTTCCTTGAGAAAGCAAAGTTGAAAGATGATGGTAGCAATTACGGATCGGGTCCGAATTTGAGGATTATCCTCATTGCTGCACGTAAAAATTACGCCCCGAAGCACCGCTGGGTGACAGAACTCGTCTGCAGATGCCGAGCGAAGTTATGAACGTCTGCAAAGCAAAGCTGATGACTACTCTATAGTTCAGCAGTGCCATGCTTTACGGCTTAGAACCGGTCTTCAACGACGTTTTGAACGCTCATGGAGCATATGAGATGTTCCAGAGTTGAAGTTAATATTTCAAGCAAATGCCCGGATTGAGAGATATGAAGTCTCCAATAAGTTCTATAGCTGCAAGATGGAGGAGAATAGTTCACGGTGAGCACATACTCAAAATGTCCGGGTATAACAATCACTTAATTCAGCTGGGAGTTAATCTTCCGGATGATAGTGTCATTGATGAATTCTCCAATCATCGCCACCAAGCTACAAGAGCTTCGTGATGAACTATAATATGCAAGGGATGACTAAGACAATTCTCGAGCTCTTCGCGATGCTAAAAGTCATGGAGGTAGAAATCAAGAAAGAGCATCAAGTGTTGATGGTCAACAAGACCACTAGTTTCAAGAAAAGGGCAAAGGGAAGAAGAAGGAAACTTCAAAAGAACAGCAAGAAAGTTGCTGATCAAGAGAAGAAACCCAAGTCTGGACCTAAGCCTGAAATCGAGTGTTTTACCGCAAGCAGACCGACATCGAAGCGGAACTGCCCCAAGTATTTGGCGGATAAGAAGGATGGCAAGGTGATCAAAGGTATATGTGATATACATGTTATTGATGTGTACCTTACTAATACTCGCAGATAGTACCGGTATTTGATACTGGTTCATTGCTAATATTTGCAACTCAAACAGAACTACGGATTGCGAAGATTGGCTAAGGACGAGGTGACGATCGCGTTGGAAATGGTTCCAAAGTCGATGTGATCGCGGTCGGCACGCTACCTCTACATCTACCTTCGGGATTAGTTTTAGACCTAAATAATTGTTATTTGGTGCCGCGTTGAGCATGAACATTATATCTGGATCTTGTTTAATGCGAGACGGTTATTCATTTAAATCAGAGAATAATGGTTGTTCTATTTATATGAGTAATATCTTTTATGGTCATGCACCCTTGAAGAATGGTCTATTCTTGTTGAATCTCGACAAGTAGTGATACACATATTCATAATGTTGAAGCCAAAAGATGCAGAGTTGATAATGATAGTGCAACTTATTTGTGGCACTTGCCGTTTAGGTCATATCGGTGTAAAACGCATGAAGAAACTCCATACCGATGGGCTTTCGGAATCACTTGATTATGAATCACTTGGTACTTATGAACCGTGCCTCATGGGCAAGATGACCAAAACGCCGTTCTCCGGAACTATGGAGCGAGCAACTGATTTGTTGGAAATCATACATACCGATGTTTGTGGTCCAATGAATGTTGAGGCACGCAAGGTATCGTTATTTTCTCACCTTCACAGATGATTTGAGCAGATATGGGTATATCTACTTAATGAAACACAAATCTGAAACATTTGAAAAGTTCAAAGAATTTCAGAGTGAAGTGGAAAATCATCGTAACAAGAAAATAAAGTTTCTACGATCTGATCGTGGAGGAGAATATTTGAGTTACGAGTTTGGTTTACATTTGAAACAATGTGGAATAGTTTAGCAACGCCACCCGAACACCACAGAGAAATGGTGTGTCCGAACGTCGTGTCGTATTTTACTAGATATGGTGCGATCTATGATGTCTATTTCCGATTTACCGCTATCGCTTTTGGGGTTATGCTTTAGAGACGGCGCATTCACGTTGAATAGGACACCGTCAAAATCCGCTGAGACGACGCCTTATGAACTGTGGTTTGGCAAGAAACCAAAGTTGTCGTTTCTTAAAGTTTGGGGCTGCGATGCTTATGTAAAGAAACTTCAACCAGATAAGCTCGAACCCAAATCGGAAAATGTGTCTTCATAGGATACCCAAAGGAGACTGTTGGGTACACCTTCTATCACAGATCTGAAGGCAAGATTTTCGTTGCTAAATTCGGATCCTTTCTAGAGAAGGAGTTTCTCTCGAAAGAAGTGAGTGGGAGGAAAGTAGAACTTGATGAGATAATCAGATCTGCTCCCTTATTGGAAAGTAGTTCATCACAAGAAATGGTTCTGTGACAACTACACCAATTAGTGAAGAAACTAATGATGATGATCATGAAGCTTGAGATCAAGTTACTCTTGAACCTCGTGGTCAACCAGAGTAAAATACGCACAGAGTGGTACGGTAATCCTATTCGGAAGTCATGTTACTTGACCATGGCGAACCTACAAACTATGAAGAAGCGATGGTGAGCCCAGATTCGCAAAATGGCTGGAAGCCATGAAATCTGAGATGGGATCCATGTATGAGAACAAAGTATGGACTTTGGTTGACTTGCCGATGATCGGCAAGCCATTGAAAATAAATGGATCTTTAAGAAGAAGACCGACGCCGATGGTAATATAACTGTCTACAAAGCTCGACTTGTTGCGAAAGGTTTTCGACAAGTTCAAGGGTTGACTACGATGAGACTTTCTCACCAGTGGCGATGCTTAAGTCTGTCCGAATCATGTTAGCAATTGCCGCATTTTATGATTATGAAATTTGGCAAATGGATGTAAAACTGCATTCTTGAATGGATTTCTAGAAGAAGAGTTGTATATGATGCAACCAGAAGGTTTTGTCGATCCAAAGGGTGCTAACAAAGTGTGCAAGCTCCAACGATCAATTTATGGTCCAGTGCAAGCCTCTCGGAGTTGGAATAAACGCTTTGATAGTGTGATCAAAGCATATGGGTTTATACAGCACTTTTGGAGAAGCTTGTATTTACAAGAAAGTGAGTGGGAGCTCAGAGCATTTCTAATATTATATGTGGACGACATATTATTGATTGGAAATGATATAGAATTTCTGGATAGCATAAAAGGATACTTGAATAAAAGTTTTCAATGAAAGACCTCGGTGAAGCTGCTTACATATTGGGCATCAAGATCTATAGAGATAGATCAAGACGCTTAATTGGACTTTCACAAAGCACATACCTTGATAAAGTTTTGAAAAGTTCAAAATGGATCGAGCAAAGAAAGGTTTTTACCTGTATTACAAGGTGTAAGATTGAGTCGACTCAATGCCCGACCACAAAGCAGAAGATAGAGAGAAATGAAAGATGTTCCTATGCTTCAGCCATAGGCTCTATCATGTATGCAATGCTGTGTACCAGACCGACGATGCTTAGCTGTAAGCTTGGCAGGAAGGTACCAAAGTAATCCAGAGTGGATCATCGACAGCGGTCAAGAACATCTGAAATACCGAAAAGGACTAAGGATATGTTTCTCGATATGGAGGTGACAAAGAGCTAGTCGTAAATGGTTACGCCGATGCAAGCTTTGACACTGATCCGGACGATTCTAAATCGCAAACCGGATACGTGTTTTTATTAAACGGTGGAGCTGTCGGTTGGTGCAGTTCTAAACAAAGCGTCGTGGCGGGATCTACATGTGAAGCGGAGTACATAGCTGCTTGAAGCAGCAAATGAAGGAGTCTGGATGAAAGAGTTCATTTCCGATCTAGGTGTCATACCTAGTGCATCGGGACCGATGAAGATCTTCTGTGACAATATCGGTGCAATTGCCTTGGCAAAGGAATCCAGATTTCACAAGAGGACCAAGCATATCAAGAGATGCTTCAATTCCATTCGGGACCAAGTCCAAGTGGGAGACATAGAGATTTGCAAAATACATACGGATCTGAATGTTGCGCACCGTTGACTAAGCCTCTTCCACGAGCAAAACATGATCAGCACCAAGACTCCATGGGTGTAAGGATCATTACATTGTAATCTAGATTATTGACTCTAGTGCAAGTGGGAGATGAAGGAAATATGCCCTAGAGGCAATAATAAAGTTATTATTTATTTCCTTATATCATGATAAATGTTTATTATTCATGCTAGAATTGTATTAACCGGAAACATAATACATGTGTGAATATATAGACAAACAGATGTCACTAGTATGCCTCTACTTGACTAGCTTGTTAATCAAAGATGGTTATGTTTCCTAACCATGAACAAGGAGTTGTTATTTGATTAACAAGGTCACATCATTAGTTGAATGATCTGATTGACATGACCCATTCCGTTAGCTTAACACTTGATCGCTTAGTATGTTAATGCTTTCTTCATGACCCATACATGTTCCTATAACTATGAGATTATGCAACTCCGTTTACGGAGGAACACTTTGGGTACTACCAAACGTCACAACGAATCGGGTGATTATAAAGGAGTACTACAGGTGTCTCCAAAGGTACTTGTTGGGTTGGCGATTTCAAGATTAGGTTTTGTCACTCCGATTGTCGGAGAGGTATCTCTAGGCCTTCTCGGTAATACACATCACATAAGCCTTGCAAGCATTACAACTAATGAGTTAGTTGTGAGATGATGTATTACGGAACGAGTAAAGAGACTTACCGTAACGAGATTGAACTAGGTATTGGATACCGACGATCGAATCTCGGGTAAGTAACATACCGATGACAAAGGAACAACGATGTCGTTATGCGGTTTGACCGATAAAGATCTTCGAGAATATGTAGGAACCAATATGGGCATCCAGGTTCCGCTATTGGTTATTGACCGAGAATGGTTCTAGGTCATGTCTACATAGTTCTCGAACCCGTAGGGTCCGCACGCTTAACGCTTCGATGACAGTTCATTATGAGTTTATAAGTATTGATGCACCAAGGTTGTTCGAGTCCGGATGTGATCACGGACATGACGAGGAGTCTCGAAATGGTCGAGACATAAAGATTGATATATTGGAAGCCTACATTTGGACATCGGAAAGGTTCCGAGTGAAATCGAATTTATCGAGTACCGGAGGTTACCGGAACCCCAGGGAACTACATGGGCCCATAGTGGGCCTTGGAGGAAAGGAGAAGGGCAGCCCTAGGTGGCGCGCCCCCCCCCCTAGTCCTATTAGGACTAGGAAAGGTGGGCGCCCCCCCTCTCTCTTTCCTCCCAATCCTAATCCAACTAGGATTGGAGGGGAATCCTACTCCCGGAGGAGTAGGACTCCTTGCGCCTCCCCTTGGGCCGCCACCTCCCCTTGGCTCCTTTATATACGGGGCAGGGGCACCCCATAACACACAAGTTGATCTACGGATCTTTCCTTAGCCGTGTGCGGTGCCCCTTCCACCATATTCCACTTCGGTCATATCGTCATGAGCTTAGGCGAAGCCCTCGCGCGGAGAAGTCATATCGTCGCGGGCTTAGGCGAAGCCCTGCGCCGGTGGAGCATCAACATCGCCTGCACGCCGTCAGGTTGACGGAACTCATCCCGACACTTTGCTGGATCGAGTCCGGGATCGCCATCGAGCTGAACGTGTGCGAACTCGGAGGTGCCGTGACGTTCGGTGCTTGGATCGGTCGGATCGTGAAGACGTCGACTACATCAACCGCGTTGTTATAACGCTTCGCTTTCGGTCTCGAGGGTACGTGGGCGGACACTCTCCCTCTCGTTGCTATGCCATCACCATGGTCTTGCGTGATCGTAGGAAAATTTTTGAAATTACTACGATCCCCAACACATACTGCTTACCAGCATGTCATACTTTGGTTCAGCGGTATTGTGAGATGAAGCGGCCCGGACCGACATTACGCGTACGCTTACGCGAGACTGGTTTCACCGCTTCGAGCACTCGTTGCTTAAAGGTGACCGGCGGGTGTCTGTTTCTCTCACTTCAGTTGAACCGAGTGTGGCTACGCCCGGTCCTTGCGAAGGTTAAAACAGCACCAACTTGACAAACTATCGTTGTGGTTTTGATGCGTAGGTAAGAACGGTTCTTGCTCAGCCCGTAGCAGCCACGTAAAACTTGCAACAACAAAGTAGAGGACGTCTAACTTGTTTTTGCAGGGCATGTTGTGATGTGATATGGTCAAGACGTGATGCTATATTTTATTGTATGAGATGATCATGTTTTGTAACCGAATTTATCGGCAACTGGCAGGAGCCATATGGTTGTCGCTTTATTGTATGAAATGCAAAAGCCATGTAATTGCTTTACTTTATCACTAAGCAGAGCGATAGTCGTAGAAGCAATAGTTGGCGAGACGACAATGATGCTACGATGGAGATCAAGGTGTCGCTACTGGTGACAATGGTGATCATGACGGTGCTTCGGAGATGGAGATCACAAGCACAAGATGATGATGGCCATATCATATCCCTTATATTGATTGCATGTGATGTTTATCCTTTATGCATCTTATCTTGCTTTGATTGACGGTAGCATTATAAGATGATCTCTCACTAAAAATTATCAAGAAGTGTTCTCCCTGAGTATGCACCGTTGCTAAAAGTTCATAGTGCCCAGACACCACGTGATGATCGGGTGTGATAAGCTCTACGTCCATCTACAACGGGTGCAAGCCAGTTTTGCACACGCGGAATACTCAGGTTAAACTTGACGAGCCTAGCATATGCAGATATGGCCTCGGAACACGGAGACCGAAAGGTCGAGCGTGAATCATATAGTAGATATGATCAACATAGTGATGTTCACCATTGAAAACTACTCCATCTCACGTGATGATCGGTTATGGTTTAGTTGATTTGGATCACGTAATCACTTAGATGACTAGAGAGATGTCTGTCTAAGTGGGAGTTTTTAATATGATTAATTGAACTTAAATTTATCATGAACTTAGTACCGATAGTATTTTGCTTGTCTATGTTTCTTTGTAGATAGATGGCTCGTCTTTGTTGTTCCGTTGAATTTTAATGCGTTCCTTGAGAAAGCAAAGTTGAAAGATGATGGTAGCAATTACACGGACTGGGTCGTAACGAGGATTATCCTCATTGCTGCACGTAAGAATTACGCCCCGAAGCACCGCTGGGTGCCAGTGCTGCTTTGCGAGAGCAACGCCGAAGTTGTGAGCGTCTGGCGAGCAAAGCTGATGACTACTCCATAGTTCATGTGCCATGCTTTACGGCTTAGAACCGGGTCTTCAACGACGTTTTGAACGTCATGGGGCATATGAGATGTTCCAGAGTTGAAGTTAATATTTCAAGCAAATGCCCGGATTGAGAGATATGAAGTCTCCAATAAGTTCTATAGCTGCAAGATGGAGGAGAATAGTTCATCAAGGAGCACATACTCAAAATGTCCGGGTATAATAATCACTTGATTCAAGCTGGGTGTTAATCTTCCGATGATAGTGTCATTGATGTAATTCTCCAATCATCGCCACCAAGCTACAAGAGCTTCGTGATGAACTATAATATGCAAGGGATGACTAAGACAATTCCTGAGCTCTTCGCAATGCTAAAAGCATGGAGTTAGAAATCAAGAAAGAGCATCAAGTGTTGATGGTCAACAAGACCACTAGTTTCAAGAAAAGGGCAAAGGGAAGAAGAAGGAACTTCAAAAGAACAGCAAGAAAGTTGCTGCTCAAGAGAAGAAACCCAAGTCTGGACCTAAGCCTGAAATCGAGTGTTTTACCGCAAGCGATCGACACCGAAGCGGAACTGCCCCAAGTATTTGGCGGATAAGAAGGATGGCAAGGTGAACAAAGGTATATGTGATATACATGTTATTGATGTGTACCTTACTAGAGCTCGTAGTAGCACTGGTATTTGATACTGGTTCTGTTGCTAATATTTGCAACTCAAAGCAGGGACTACGGAATAAGCGAGCATCGGCAAAGGACGAGGTGACGATGCGCGTGGGAAACGGTTCCAAAGTCAATGTGATCGCGGTCGGCACGCTACCTCTACATCTACCTTCGGGATTAGTTTTAGACCTAAATAATTGTTATTTGGTGCCGCGTTGAGCATGAACATTATATCTGGATCTTGTTTAATGCAAGACGGTTATTCATTTAAATCAGAGAATAATGGTTGTTCTATTTATATGAGTAGTATCTTTTATGGTCATGCACCCTTGAAGAATGGTCTATTCTTGTTGAATCTCGACAAGAGTGATACACATATTCATAATGTCGAAGCCAAAAGATGCAGAGTTGATAATGATAGTGCAACTTATTTGTGGCACTGCCGCTTAGGTCATATCGGTGTAAAACGCATGAAGAAACTCCATACGATGGACTTTTGGAATCACTTGATTATGAATCACTTGGTACTTAAGAACCGTGCCTCATGGGCAAGATGACTAAAACACCGCTTCTCGGTTGTATGGAGAGAGCAACAGATTTGTTGGAAATCATACATACGATGTATGTGGTCCGATGAATGTTGAAGCTCGTGGCGGATATCGTTATTTTCTCACCTTCACGGATGATTTAAGCAGATACGGGTATATCTACTTAATGAAGCATAAATCTGAAACATTTGAAAAGTTCAAAGAATTTCAGAGTGAAGTTGAAAATCATCGTAACAAGAAAATAAAGTTTCTACGATCTAATCGTGGAGGAGAATATTTGAGTTACGAGTTTGGTCTACATTTGAAGCAATGCGGAATAGTTTCACAACTCACGGCACCGGGAACACCACAGCGTAATGGTGTGTCCGAACGTCGTAATCGTACTTTACTAGATATGGTGCGATCTATGATGTCTATTTCCGATTTACCGCTATCTTTTTGGGGTTATGCTTTAGAGACGGCCGCATTCACGTTAAATAGGACACCATCAAAATCTGTTGAGACGACACCTTATGAACTATGGTTTGGCAAGAAACCAAAGTTGTCGTTTCTGAAAGTTTGGGGTTGCGATGCTTATGTGAAAAAGCTTCAACCTGATAAGCTTGAACCCAAATCGAAAAATGTGTCTTCATAGGATACCCAAAGGAGACAATTGGGTATACCTTCTATCACAGATCCGAAGGCAAGACATTCGTTGTTAAGAATGGATCCTTTCTAGAGAAGGAGTTTCTCTCGAAAGAAGTGAGTGGGAGGAAAGTAGAACTTGATGAGGTAACAATACCAGCTCCCTTATTGGAAAGTAGTTCATCACGAAATCGGTTTCGTGACACCTACACCAATTAGCGAGGAAGTTAATGATAATGATCATGAAACTTCAGATCAAGTTGTCACCGAACTCAGAGATCAACCAGAATAAAATCCGCACTGAGTGGTACGGTAATCCTATTCGGAAGTCATGCTACTAGATCATGGTGAACCTACGAACTATGAAGAAGCGATGGTGAGCCCAGATTCGCAAAATGGCTTGAAGCCATGAAATCTGAGATGGGATCCATGTATGAGAACAAAGTATGGACTTTGGTTGACTTGCTCGATGATCGGCAAGCAATAGAGAATAAATGGATTTTTAAGAAGAAGACCGACGACGACGGTAATGTTATCATTTACAAAGCTTGACTTGTTGCAAAAGGTTTTCAACAAGTTCAAGGAGTTGACTACGATGAGACCTTCTCACCCGTGGCGATGCTTAAGTCTGTCCGAATCATGTTAGCAATCGCCGCATTTTATGATTATGAAATATGGCAAATGGATGTCAAAACTGCATTTCTGAATGGATTTCGGAAGAAGAGTTGTATATGATGCAACCGAAGGTTTTGTCGATCCTAAAGGAGCTAACAAAGTGTGCAAGCTCCAACGATCAATCTATGGTCCAGTGCAAGCCTCTCGGAGTTGGAATAAACGCTTTGATAGTGTGATCAAAGCATATGGTTTTATCTGCACTTTTGGAGAAGCTTTGTATTTACAAGAAAGTGAGTGGGAGCTCAGAGCATTTCTAATATTATATGTGGACGACATATTGTTAATTGGAAATGATATAGAATTTCTGGATAGCATAAAAGGATACTTGAATAAAAGTTTTTCTATGAAGGACCTCGGTGAAGCTGCTTACATATTGGGCATCAAGATCTATAGAGATAGATCAAGACGCTTAATGGACTTTCACAAAGCACATACCTTGATAAGGTTTTGAAAAGTTCAAAATGGATCGTGCAAAGAAAGGATTTTTACCAGATTACAAGGTGTGAAATTGAGTCGACTCAATGCCCGACCACAGCAGAAGATAGAGAGAAAATGAAAGATGTTCCTATGCTTCAGCCATAGGCTCTATCATGTATGCAATGCTGTGTACCAGACTGACGTATGCTTAGCAATAAGCTTGGCAGGAAGGTACCAAAGTAATCCAGAGTGGATCATTTGGACAGCGGTCAAGAACATCCTGAAATACTTGAAAAGGACTAAGGATATGTTTCTCATATATGGAGGTGACAAAGAGCTAGTCGTAAAGGGTTACGTCGATGCAAGCTTTGACACCGATCCGACGATTCTAAATCGCAAACCGGATACGTATTTTTATTAAACGGTGGAGTTGTAAGTTGGTGCAGTTCTAAACAAAGCGTCGTGGCGGGATCTACATGTGAAGCGGAGTACATAGCTGCTTGAAGCAGCAAATGAAGGAGTCTGGATGAAGGAGTTCATTTCCGATCTAGGTGTTATACCTAGTGCATCGGGACCAATGAAGATCTTCTGTGACAATCTTGGTGCAATTGCCTTGGCAAAGGAATCCAGATTTCACAAGAGGACCAAGCACATCAAGAGACGCTTCAATTCCATTCGGGACCAAGTCCAAGTGGGAGACATAGAGATTTGCAAGATACATATGGATCTGAATGTTGCAGACCCGTTGACTAAGCCTCTCTCACGAGCAAAACATGATCAGCACCAAGACTCCATGTGTGTGAGAATCATTACTGTGTAATCTAGATTATTGACTCTAGTGCAAGTGGGAGACTGAAGGAAATATGCCCTAGAGGCAATAATAAAGTTATTATCTATTTCCTTATATCATGATAAATGTTTATTATTCATGCTAGAATTGTATTAACCGGAAACATAATACATGTGTGAATGCATAAACAAACAGTATGTCACTAGTATGCCTCTACTTGACTAGCTCGTTAATCGAAGATGGTTATGTTTCCTAACCATAGACATGAGTTGTCATTTGATTAACGGGATCACATCATTAGGAGAATGATGATTGACTTGACCCATTCCGTTAGCTTAGCACTTGATCGTTTAGTATGTTGCCATTGCTTTCTTCATGACTTATACAAAGTTCCTGCAACTATGAGATTATGCAACTCCGTTTACGGAGGAACACTTTGTGCGCTACCAAACGCGTCAACGAATCGGGTGATTATAAAGGTACTCTCAGGTGTCTCCAAAAGTATATGTTGAGTTGGCATAATTCGAGATTAGGTTTTGTCACTCCGATTGTCGGAGAGGTATCTCTGGGCCTTCTCGGTAATACTCATCACCTAAGCCTTACAAGCATTGTAACTAATGAGTTAGTTATGAAATGATGTATTACGAGCGAGTAAAGAGACTTGCGTAACGAGATTGAACTAGGTATTGGATACCGACGATCGAATCTCGGCAAGTAACATACCGATGACAAAGGAACAACGATGTTGTTATGCGGTTTGACCGATAAAGATCTTCGAGAAAATGTAGGAACCAATATGAACATCCAGGTTCCGCTATTGGATATTGACCGAGAATAGTTCTAGGTCATGTCTACATAGTTCTCGAACCCGTAGGGTCCGCACGCTTAACGCTACGATGACAGTTTATTATGAGTTTATAAGTTTTGATGTACGAAGTTTGTTCGAGTCCCGGATGTGATCACGGACATGACGAGGAGTCTCAAATGGTCGAGACATAAAGATCGATATATTGGAAGCCTATGTTTGACTTGGAAAGGTTCCGGTGAAATCGATTTTACCGAACACCGGGTTACTGAACCCTCCCGGGGGGTCAATGAGCCTTAATGGGCCATAAGGGAGAAGAGGAGGGCTGGCCAGGGAAGGCCGTGCGCCCCCCCCCTAGTCCAAATAGGACAAGGAGAGGGGGGGCCCTTCCTCTTCCCCCTCCCCCAAGTCCTAATCCAACTAGGAAGGGGGAGTCCTACTCCCGGTGGGAGTAGGACTCCTCCGGCGCGCCCCTCCTAGGGCCGGCCGCACCCCCTTGCTCCTTTATATACGGGGGCAGGGGGCACCCCATGACACACAAGTTGATCTACGGATCGTTCCTTAGCCGTGTCGGTGCCCCTCCACCATATTCCACTTCGGTCATATCGTCATGAGCTTAGGCGAAGCCTGCGCCGGTAGAGTCATATCGTCGCGGAGCTTAGGCGAAGCCCTGCGTCGGTGGAGCATCATCATCGTCACCACGCCGTCGTGCTGACGGAACTCATCCCCGACGCTTTGCTAGATCGGAGCCCGGGGATCGTCATCGAGCTGAACATGTGCTGAACTCGGAGGTGTCGTGCGTTCGGTACTTGGATTGGTCGGATCGTGAAGACGTACGACTACATCAACCGCGTTGTTATAACGCTTCCACTTACGGTCTACGAGGGTACGTGGACATACACTCTCCCCTCTCGTTGCTATGCCATCACCATGATCTTGCGTGTGCATAGGAAATTTTTTGAAATTACTACGTTCCCCAACAACCCATTCACCAACATGAGCTTGATGTCTTCGTTTTGTGTAGCTCCTTAATGACTTGTCCTTCCTTTCTGAATCCTTCCTTCTCCGTGAGGGTCTTCGTTCATAACGATCATCCCTGCTCCTTCTCTCTCTTGATGGTGATTCTTCTCTACTACTTCTCCTCTTAGGTGATTCTTCTCTTCTTTTGTAGGGTGTCGTACACTCATTTGGATAGTGTCCGGGTCTTCCACAATTGTAGCAATTACGCTCTCGACTAGAAGATCTTTTATCATTGTAGGACCTTGACTTGGAGCTTCTCTCTTTGCTTCTACTCTTGTAGAATTTGTTGAAGTTCTTCACCATTAAGCTCAATTCTTCATTGAAGGTTTGTTTCTCACATGATGATGTGGGGGCTTCACATGAGGCTTTGTAAGCACCACTTGACTTGTTGTGAAGTTCCTCCTTATCCTTGAGCGACATCTCATGAGCAACAATTCTTCCAATGACTTCCGTTGGCTTGAGATCTTTGTAATTGGGCATCATTTGGATCAATGTGCACACGGTATCATATTTTCCATCCAAAGCTCTTAGGATCTTCTTGATGATGAATTTGTCGGTCATCTCTTCACTTCCTAAGCCGGCAATCTCATTTGTGATAAGAGCACGCCTAGAGTACATTTCAGCGACACCGTCACCATCCTTCATTTTGAACTTGTCAAGTTGACTCTAGAGCACATCCAACTTGGATTCCTTGACGGAGTCGGTACCTTCATGCATATCAATCAAAGTATCCCAAATTTCCTTTGCATTCTCGAGACGGCTGATTTTGTTGAATTCTTCGGGGCACAATCCGTTGAAGAGGATATCACAAGCTTGAGCGTTGTATTGCAGCATCTTCAACTCTTCCGCACTAGCTTCACGGTTCGGTTCTCTCCCATCAAAGAATTCACCTTGCAAGCCAATACACACAATAGCCCAAACGGCGGGGTTATGTCCAAGAATATGCATTTTCATCTTATGCTTCCAACTAGCAAAATTAGTACCATCAAAGTAAGGACCTCTACGGTGATAATTTCCCTCGCTAGACGCCATACTCTCCTAGGTTGTGAAACCAAGGCTATGACCACCAAAAGCTATGGAAATCAAAGCAAATGGAGACCAAAGCTCTGATACCACTTGTAGGATCGAAAGTATGTCTAGAGGGGGGTGATTAGACTACTTGACCAAATAAAACTTATCCTTTTCCCAATTTTAGTCTTTGGCAGATTTTAGCTATCTTAGCACAAGTCAAGCAATCCTAACACAATTCAAGCAAGCATGCAAAGAGTATATGAGCAGCGGAAAGTAAAGCATGCAACTTGCAAGAATGTAAAGGGGAAGGGTTTGGAGAATTCAAACGCAATTGGAGACACAGATGTTTTTGTCGTGGTTCCGATAGGTGGTGCTATCGTACATCCATGTTGATGGAGACTTCAACCCACGAAGGGTAACGGTTGCGCGAGTCCATGGAGGGCTCCACCCACGAAGGGTCCACGAAGAAGCAACCTTGCCTATCCCACCATGGTCGTCGCCCACGAAGGACTTGCCTCACTAGCGGTAGATCTTCACGAAGTAGGCGATCTCCTTGCCCTTACAAACTCCTTGGTTCAACTCCACAATCTTGTTGGAGGCTCCCAAGTGACACCTAGCCAATCTAGGAGACACCACTCTCCAAGAAGTAACAAATGGTGTGTTGATGATGAACTCCTTGCTCTTGTGCTTCAAATGATAGTCTCCCCAACACTCAACTCTCTCTCACAGGATTTGGATTTGGTGGAAAGAAGATTTGAGTGGAAATCAACTTGGGGAAGGCTAGAGATCAAGATTCATATGGTAGGAATGGAATATCTTGGCCTCAACACATGAGTAGGTGGTTCCTTCTCAGAAACAGCAAGTTGGAAGTGTAAGTTTGTTCTGATGGCTCTCTCTACGAATGAAGAGGAGGTGGAGGGGTATATATAGCCTCCACACAAAATCTAACCGTTACACACAACTTGCCAAACTCGGTGGGACCGAATTGATAAACTCAGTCGGACCGATTCAGCAAATCTAGTGACCATTAGGATCTTTGGTGGGACCGACATGCAACTCGGTAGGACCGATATGGTTAGGGTTAGGGCATAACGTAATCTCGGTGAGACCGATTACACAAACTCGGTGAGACCGATTTTGGTGATAAGCTAACCGAGAGTTGGTCGTAAACTTCGGTGGGACCGATTAAGCTCTTTTCGGTGAGACCGAAATGTTACGAAAGGAAACATAGAGTTTACATTGCAATCTCGGTGGGACCGACCACTCATCTCGGTGGTACCAAAACGCGTTCTGAAGGGAAACAGAGATTATAATCCCATCTCGGTGAGATCGAGATCATCGGTGAGACCGATTTGCCTAGGGTTTGTGGCAATGGCTATGACATCCAACTCGGTGGCGCTGGTAGAAAGAATCGGTAGGGCCGAGTTTGACTTTTGGTTTAGGTCATATGTGGATATGAGAAAGTAGTTGAGGGTTTTGGAGCATATCACTAAGCAATCGTAGAGCAAGAAACTCATTAAGCAACACCTCATCCCTCCTTGATAGTATTGGCTTTTCCTATAGACTCAATGTGATCTTGGATCACTAAAATATAAAATGTAGAGTCTTGAGCTTTTGAGCTTGAGCCAATCCTTTTATCCTTAGCATTTTGAGGGATCCACTTTTCTCATCCATGCCATGCCATCCATTGAGCTTTTCCTGAAATATTCATCTTGGAATGATGTTAGCTCAATGAGCTATATGTTGTTAGGAATTACCAAAACCACCTAGGAGTAGTTGCACTTTCACTAGGTTTTTCAGATAGGCTACCAATGGCCGCCAAAAGTATCACATGGTGAAGTGGGCAGACGTCTGTCTGCCCAAGGACCGGGGAGACCTGGGTATTATGGCCTGATACGTCTCAATTGTATCTACTTTTCCAAACTCTTTTGCCCTTGTTTCGGACTCTAATTTGCATAATTTGAATGAAACTAACCCGAACTGACGTTGTTTTCAGCAGAATTGCCATGGTGTTATTTTTGTTCAGAAATCAAAGTTCTTGGATTGACCTAAAAATTTACGGAGAATTTTGTGGAATAAATAAAAATACTGGCGGAAAAAGATATCAGAGTGGGGCCACCCAGGATCCACAAGCCCTGGGGGCGTGCCCTGCAGGCTTGTGGCCCCCTGGACCTCTGGCAACCCTGATTCCAACTCCATATATTCCTATTTAGGGAGAAAAAATCAAAGAGAAGGATTCATCGCGTTTCACGATATGGAGCCGCCGCCACCTCCTGTTCTTCATCGGGAGGGCTAATCTGGAGTCCGTACGGGGCTCCAGAGGGTGGAAATCGACGTCGTCGTCATCATCAACCTTCCTCCATCACCAATTTCGTGATTCTCACCGCCGGGAGTGAGTAATTCCTTTGTAGGCTTGCTGGACGGTGATGGGTTGGATGAGATTTATCATGTAATCTTAGGGCTTTATGCCTAGTATCCACTATGTTATGAGATTGATGTTGCTATGACTTTGCTATGCTTAATGCTTGTTAGTAGGGCCCGAGTGCCATGATTTTAGGTCTGAACCTATTATGTTTTCATGAATATATGTGTGTTCTTGATCCGGTCTTGCAAGTTGTAGACACCTGTTATGAGTTATGATCCGCATACCCCAAGGTGACAATAATTGGTATTCGTTTTGGTAATTACCGTAGTTTGAGGAGTTCATGTATTCACTAAGTGCTAATGCTTTGTTTCGGTTCTCAATTAAAAGGAGGCATTAATATTCCTTAATTTCCTTATGGACCCTGCTGCCACGGGAGGGTAGGACAAAATATGTCATGCAAGTTCTTTTCCATAAGCACGTATGACTATATACGGAATACATGCCTACATTACATTGATGAATTGGAGCTAGTTCTGTGTCGCCCTAGGTTATAACTGTTGCATGATGAATGCCATCCGACATAATTATCCATCACTGATCCAATGCCTACGAGCTTTTCAAATATTTACCTTTGCTAAGTTACTTTCGCCGTTCTGCTGTTACAATCACTACAAAATTGCTATTGCTACTGTTACTTCCATACTACTTTGCTACTAAAAACTTGCTGCAGATATTAAGTCTTTCAGGTGTGGTTGAATTGACAACTCAGCTGCTAATACTCATGAATATTCTTTGGCTCCCCTTGTGTCGAATCAATAAATTTGGGTTGAATACTCTACCCTCAAAAACTGTTGCGATCCCCTATACTTGTGGGTTATCAAGACCTTTTTCTGGCGCCGTTGTTGGGGAGCATAGCTCTATTTGCTGAGTTACTTGGGATTTATATCTGTTAATCACAATAAAAAATTTGAAGGATAACAAAACCAAGATCGTTCCCTCTATGACGAAGGGAGGTAAGGAACATCCATCACACTCTACACTTGATTCACCTTCTGTTTTGAGTAAGCTTGTGACACCACCACCTGCTAGTAATCCTGATATGTTGCAAGTAATTGATGATGCTACTTATTCTATGAATGATACTTATGATGATGCTAGTACTTTGCTTGCCAAGACTGTGCCACTAGGTGATTTTCTTGATGAATGACTTGCTAGAGCTAAAGAAAATGAGATTACTGAAACTGATGGAATTATTGAAACTGAAGATTATGATTCTCCTCCTAGATAGGAATTGCCTGATATACCTGGAGGTTATGTTATGGATGGAGAGGTAGCTAGGGACTTTCTTGCTTGTGAGGATAGAGATGGTCTTAAAAAATTATTAGGCAAGGGGAAAGAAAAATCTTTGAATGCTAGAATGAAATATGATCCTAAGTTTGCTACTTCACCTATCTTTGTTACTGATAAGGATTATGAATTCTCTGTCGATCCAAAGTTATTTACTTTAGTATCTGATCCTTTCCATGGTTATGAATCTGAACTGTTGTGGCATCTTACTAAACTGAATGATATAGCCACCCTATTTGCTCGTGAGGAAAAGATTCGCTATTATTATATTCTTAAGTTGTTTCCTTTCTCATTCAAGGGTGACGCTAAGATATGGTTTAATTCTCTTGCTCCTGGTTGTGTGCGTAGTCCCCAGGATATGATATATTACTTCTCTGGAAAATATTTCCCTGCTCATAAGAAACAAGCTGCTTTACGGGAAATATTTAACTTTGTGCAAATTGAAGAAGAGAGTCTCCCACAAGCTTGGGGCAGGCTTCTCCAATTACTTAATGCTTTGCCTAATCATCCTCTCAAGAAAAATGAAATACTTGATATCTTTTATATTGGACTAACCGATGCTTCTAGGGACCACCTAGATAGTTGTGTTGTTTGTGTTTTCAGGGAACGAATTGTTGAAAAAGCTAAAGAATTACTGAATAATATATTGAGGAATTATAATGATTGGACTCTTCCCGAACCACCCCCTAAGCCAAGTCCAAACAAGAGAGTTATTCTATTTCTCAATCCTGAAGATATGCAAGAGGCAAAGAAATCTATGAAAGAAAAAGGTATTAAAGCTGAAGATGTTAAGAATTTACCACCTATTGAAGAAATACATGGTCTTAATACCCCGACACAGGTAGTAGAGGTAAATTCTATCTATAGATTTGATGAAGGTGATATTCCTTATACTAAATCTGCTAGTCAATGCTTGGATGAATTTGATAACTTTATTGTTAAACAAGAAAACTTCAATGCATATGGTAGTAGACAATTGAAATGAAATGCTTATATGATTGAACCTTGAGTGACTATATGTTTAGAACTGTTAATGATCTCAAGGTTGTTAGTAAACATGCTTCCATGGTAAAAACTCAAGTAGAACAAGTCCACAAGGCACAAAATGACTTGCTTAATGAGATGAACAATAAAATGAATGACCATGCTGTTAGAGGTTTGACTAGGGGAGGTAGAATGACTCAGGAACCTTTGTATCCTGAAGGCCACCCTAAGAGAATTGAGCAAGATTCTCAAAGAATTAATACTAATGCACCTAGTTCATCTAAGAAGAAAAATAAAGATGATATGACCTTGCATGCTTCTAGTGAATCTACTATAGACACACCTGAGAATCCAAATGGTATTTCTATTTCTGATGCTGAGACACAATCTGGTGATGAACATGAACCTAGTAATAATGATAATGATGATGTTCTGTTGATGCTCAACCTAGTAACGATAATGATGTGGAGATAGAACCTGTTGTTGATCTTGATAACCCACAACCTAAGAATAAAAGATATGATAAGAAAGACTTCATTGCTAGGAAACATGGTAAAGAAAGAGAACCATGGGTTCAGAAACCCATGCCCTTTCCTCCTAAACCATCCAAGAAAAAGGATGACAAAGAATTTGAGCGCTTTGTTGAAATGCTTATACCTGTCTTTTTGCACTTACGCTTGACTGATATCTAAAAATGTCTCGTTATGCTAAGTATATGAAAGATGTTGTTACTAATAAAATGAAGATAGCGAAAGATGAAATTTCCACCATGCCTCCTAATTATACATTTAAAGGTGGAATACCAAAGAAACTAGGAGATCCTGGAATACCAACTATACCTTGCTCCATTAAAAGAAAGTATGTTAAAATTGTTTTATGTGATCTTGGTGCCGGTGTTAGTGTTAAGCCTTTCTCTTTGTCTCGGAGACTTGATTTGAATAAGTTGACACCAACTGAAATCTCTTTGCAAATGGCTGATAAATCAACTGCCATACCCGTCGGTGTTTGTGAGGATCTACCTGTCGCAGTTGCAAAAGTTACTATATTAACGAACTTTGTTATTCTTGATATACCCGAGGACGACAGTATGTCAATCATCCTTGGTAGACCCTTTTTGAATACCGCAGGGGCTGTTATTTATTGCAGCAAGGGCGATGTCACTTTTCATGTTAATGATAATGAGCATACGGTACACTTTCCGTAGAAACAACCTCAAGTGAATAGTATCAACTATGTCAGAGAAATTCCAACAATTATTATTGGAGGTTTTAAATTACCAATTCCTACTGTCAAAAAGAACTATGTGTGACGCCCCGAGACCGACGCTCCAGAAGACTTCCAGCTATTCCGAGTTTCGCCGTCTGTTTCATTTGTGCTTGCTCTTTTATTTTTTTTGCTTTGCATCATGTCATCATGCCATCATGTCATTTAATTTTTAAAAATCTTCCAAATAAATTGCATAGATCTTTTGATCTATTTAAATCAAGGGAATTCACATGGTGTTTTCTCTTTATAACATATCCTCCTAATATTTAGGGAGCTATAATAAATATTCCATTAACTGGAAATCACCCATAACACATTTGCATTATTTGTCAACTCTACTTTTATACGACTCAACTTTCTATCCTTCCTTTTCGACCTTTTAGTAAAATTGAGTTGCAATTTTACTTCTCCATAAATGTTCCAAATCTTCCCATAAATCACATCTGGTGTGTAGGGTCATCTCCTATAATTTCAACCCATTTGGAGTTCATTCGAATGGGTTTCGAAATTCAAACATGTCGAGTTAAATTCAACAGTGTGGATTTTACATTCTCTAAAAATCCTCGGGCCATTTTTGTTAAATTCCTCATATTTTTGTGAGCCTAAGGAAATGCCCTCCTAGCCTTTCTCTTCTTCCTTTTTTTCCCCTGCTAGAGAGAGAGAGAGAAGAGAGCCTGCAACCCCAGTCCATTTGGCCCAAGGCCCAGTCGCGCCTTTAACCCTAGCTCCTCACCACACTCTCCCGATCCCCAGCTCTCTCCCTTCGTTCTCCTCCTGGCGCCGCCACTCACAGGGAGAGAGAGAAGCAGAGCCCTCGCGCCGCCCCTCCCCTATGCTTCTCCCGCTGCAAAGCTCCACCACGCCGGCGACCCCTCCGACTGCCTTGCCGCCTTCCCCGCACCCCTTCTCCTCCCCGACTTCTCGGTCCCTCGCCTCCCCGTTGTTTCTGCCTCGCCCGGCCTCATCAACCCCATCGCTAGCAGCAGTCGCGTCGTCCGTGGCGTCGGCCGGACCTCCACAGCGCCGCCGCCTCAAGCTCCAGATCCGGTCGGCCCCATCGCCCAGTCCCAGCCATCCTCCTCCTTCCCTCACGACGTCGCGGGCATCGAGCTCGTCGCCCCACCTCCAAGTTCTCCGTCGGCGTCGACCTCCTGCCCCGCCGGTCTACCTCCCCACGCCGGCAGCAAGCCTCGCCTCCTTGCTGCTGCCCGAGCCCCAAGTCCGTCGGCCTGCCTCCGCTTTGAACTGGCAGGAACGGGACCCCGGCGAGCTCCCGCGACCGGTTTCAGCAAGTTCGACGCCTGCGCCCATCGTTTGCTACATCTTCGTCGGCCTCCTCCTCGTGCTAGGGAGCTCCTGCCTGAGCCGTCCCCCTCCGGCCAACTCTGCTGCCACCGCTGCTGTTTTGACCTCCCCTCGTTCAGCTTGTTTTGAACGAACAGCAGCCCGATGGCTTCTCTGTTCCAAGTGCCTTCTGCACGCAAAGGCCCGGTGCACCCCTCGATTCGCCAAGTACCACGACACCCACGTTCGCGTGCAGAATGTGTACCACTACCGTTGCAAGAACCGAGACCGGCAAGTTTGGAGACCGCCAAGTACACCTTCGGTTCAACTAGTACCGCATCGGACGTCTACGACCCGTGTACAACTACCATCGCCAAGACCGGACCGACAAGTACCCCAACAACGTGTGTACCACTACGCCCGAGTTCCACTACAAGATGTACGACTACCATCGTCGAGACCGCAAGTACCACGACAACCCCGAAGGGATTCGGACCCGTCAAGTACCTCTTCGAAAACGAACGTGAACCACTACTTCCACTACCGTCGCCGTGTACCACTACTTCCCTCGACGAGATCGAACCACTCCGAAATGCACGCTTTGAAGGTATAACCCCGAGATGACCGCCCGTGAACGAATGCTTGTGTGTTGTATGAGATGCACCGTTTTCACCGTGTCCGAATTGTCACTCGTTTCCATGCCACTAACCCGTGGGAACCCGGTAGTCGGGAGCACCCCACCATCTTGCATGGCCCGCTCTCCACACTTTCTTTTGCACCGACATCTCAATCGAGTTATCGGAACCGGAAAGTTGCCGTGGCACCATTTCCGTTGTCGTTGCCGTGGCACCCTTTTTCGTTTCCGCCACGACGACAAATGCTTCGTAATGCTCTTGTTAACATTTTCATAAAATTGCATAAACTTGATTATGTCATCCGCATCATGATAACAACATTTAAATGTTTAAAATTGTTGTTGCTTTAAATTGCTAAATAACATGGGGATTTTCCGGAATTGTTGTTTGTTGTTCCGGCCTCATTTAAACTTGCCTAAATAGTTAGTTTATTTATGCTTCACCTCTTGCCATGTTTTACAACACTTAATATTGTTTGGTAGCATAACCGAGAGAGAACTAAATAATTGATGTGGTGTTTCGTCAATATGCAACTCGTTGCATATTGAGCTCCACTTAACTTGTAGTTTTGTTTGTTGCACTTTGCCATGCCATGCTATTTAAACCGGACATGCATCATACTTGGTTGTGCATCATGCCATGTTTGTGCTTGTTGGTTTACCATGTTGTTGTTTGTTTCCGGGATGCTTCTCTCGTTAACTTCGGTTACGTTCCGGAGTTGTGAGGATTCGTTCGACTACGTCCTTTTGTCTTCTTCATGGACTCGTTCTTCTTCCTTGCGGGATCTCAGGCAAGATGACCATACCCTCGAAATCACTTCTATCTTTGCTTGCTAGTTGCTCGCTCTTTTGCTATGCCTATGCTACGATGCCTATCACTTGCTTATCATGCCTCCCATATTGCCATGTCAAGCCCCTAACCATCCTTTCCTAGCAAACCGTTGTTTGGCTATGTTACCGCTTTGCTCAGCCCTCTTATAGCGTTGTTAGTTGCAGGTGAAGATGAAGTTTGTTCCTTGTTGAACATGGAGATGTTGTTCCTTGTTGGAACATGTTTACTTGTTGGGATATCACAATATATCTTATTTAATTAATGCATCTATATACTTGGTAAAGGGTGGAAAGCTCGGCCTTATGCCTGGTGTTTTGTTCCACTCTTGCCGCCTAGTTTCCGTCATACCGTGTTATGTTCCTTGATTTTATGTTCCTTACGCGGTTGGGTGATTTATGGGACCCCTTGACAGTTCGCTTTGAATAAGACTCCTCCAAAGAAGGCCCAACCTTGGTTTTACCATTTGCCACCTAAGCCTTTTTCCCTTGGGTTCTGCAGACTCAAGGGTCATCTTTATTTTACCCCGGGCGGTGCTCCTCCGAGTGTTGGTCCAAACTAGAGCACCATGCGGACCATTCCTTGGAAACTTGGATTACGCCGGTACCAGACGCTTAGCTTATCCGGTGTGCCCTGAGAACGAGATATGTGCAGCTCCTATCGGGATTTGTCGGCATAGCGGGTGGTCTTGCTGGTCTTGTTTTACCATTGTCGAGATGTCTTGTAGTCCGGGATTCCGAGTCGATCGGGTCTTCCCGTAGAAGGAATATCCTTCGTTGACCGTGAGAGCTTATCATGGGCTAAGTTGGGACACCCTGCAGGTATTATCTTTCAAAGCCGTGCCCGCGGTTATGAGGCGATGGGAATTTGTCAATGTCCGTTGTATAAAACCCGGTTGATCTTAATTAAAATACACCAACAAGGTGTAACTGTGATGGTCTCTTCTCATGGAGTCCGGGAAGTGAACACGTGTTGGAGTTATGCTTGACGAGGTTGTTCTAGGATCACTTCTTGATCATAGTTGTTCGACCGTGCTTTTGCCTTCTCTTCTCGCTCTCATTTGCGTATGTTAGACACCAGATATGCTAGTCGCTGCTGCAGCTCCACCTCACTACCTTCTCCTACCCATAAGCTTAAATAGTCTTGATCTCGCGGGTGTGAGATTGCTGAGTCCCCGTGACTCACAGATACTTCAAAACCAGTTTGTAGGTGCCGATGAAACCGTGCAGTGATGCACCCGAGCTCAAGGAGGAGCTCGATGAAGATCTTGTTCATTGTGTTGTTTCGCTTCAGCTTGATCAAGAGTGGAGCCAGTTGGGACGATCGGGGATCTGTAGCATTTGGGGTAGTCTTCTTTTATTTTGGTTCCGTAGTCGGACCTTGATTGTATCTGTATGGTGTAATGCTTTACTCATGTATTGTGTGAAGTGGCGATTGTAAGCCAACTATGTATCTCTTTCCCTTATGTATTACATGGGTTGTGTGAAGATTACCTCACTTGCGACATTGCTTTCAATGCGGTTATGCCTCTTAGTCGTGCTTCGACACGTGGGAGATATAGCCGCATCGAGGGTGTTACACTATGATATTCTTATTGTTGGGGACATGCATATCCCCTTTGAGGTGATCTAGTGTTATTCGAAAATTCTCCAGTTTCATGCCAGTCGGAAGAAGTTTGTTAATAAGACTTGATCAACCTTATTAATGGATTCCTTTGGATGAGCATGTGATGGATGAATTTAGGAGAGATGACCTTCTGTACCCACCCTTTACTTTCTGTTATTTAGAAATAATAAAGTAGAAATGCCATTATTTTACTGTTTTCTGAATTACCCGTGCAATAAAAAATGACCAGAAAATAAAAGTTCTCCAAATGCCCTGAAAATTTAGTATGATTTTTTATGCAATATTAGATTTTTTGGCACTAAGCACGCCCCAGGGGGGTGCACCTGTGAGCCACAAGCTCATAGGGTGCGCCCACCCCCTAGGCGCGTCTAGCAGGCTTGTGGGGCCCATGTAGGCCCACTCACTTATTCCAGCCGCCCATGCACTTCATCTTCCTCCAGAAAAAATCACACCATTGCTCAAACCCGTGTTCTTGCTGATCTTGCTGCCATTTTCGATCTCCTTGCTCGTAGCTCCATTTGCAAAACTGATTTGGGGATTGATCATCGGTATGTGACTCCTCTAATGGTCCAATTAGTTTTTGTTCTAGTGCTTTATATATTGCAAATTTTTGCTGCTGTGGTGACCATGTTCTTGAGCTATCATGTCAAATTTATATGGTCCAAAGTAGTTTTGTTGCATGATATAGCCTCTAGACACTTGTGGGAGTAGTTGCTATCAATTTTGTTGAGTTTTGTTCACTTTTATTTTGAGTCACTAAAAATTTCAGAAAAAGGAAGAGCCATGAGGAGGTGGTTAAGGGGCTCATCTAGTCGTAATTATGAGGAAGAAACTTCAAAGAAAAATTTCAAGTACAATCTTCCTCGCGCGGTGGAGGTTTGGCCGTGTGAGTGGCCAAGTGATACATTTTTTAAGGAGGCGGGAATATATGAGGATTTCTATTATTTGGCAGAGAATGCCGACATCATCCCCTTCCTCCAAGATAAGTGTGATCAATACCTCCTACTCACTAATACCTTCGTGCAAAATTTTCGCTTTTATCCTACGAAGGAACCGCCCATGGTAGAATTTCACTTGTATGATGTGCCTAAGGAAATGACACTATATGATTTTTGAAATGTTTGCAAAATACCTTATGAGGGCAGCGTTAGTGAGCCACGTCCTAGAGACTTGGAGGATTTCATTTCTGAAAGTATTGTGGGGGAAGAGAGAGGAGTGTCATAAGCGAGAGTGGCTAGTTTACATTTTTCCCGTTTTACATTATTATTCATTATTTGCCGGGAGATGTTTGATTGGTCGTGGGGAGAGTGGAGGCCTCATTGCCCCCAACCTTGCCATTTTGCGCCATGCTTTATATGCGGAGAGACCTTTTAGTTTGGGCGCTATTGTTGCTCGACGGTTAAACATGAACCATTCGAAGGGTATTGTTTACGGTGGTATCTATTCCACCCGCCTCGCAGCACATTTTGAGATTCCTATTAGGCATGATGAGGTGGAGGAGATGTTGCTACCCACTAAATTTTTAGACTATGCTAGTCTTGTAGCGCATAATTTTATTGACAATGACAAGCAAAAGCAACTCCTCTACAACTTAGTATTCAGCCAGGGCACGCGTGAGATTATTACTTTGCCTGCACCTTCTTTGTTCGATATTCGTCCAGGCAGGTACATTATTATGCCCGAGGACATCTATGCATACTGGAGTCTGACACAACCTCCAGCACCTGAGCCAGCACCAGTGCCTAACCCGTATCGGGAACCTCTTTATCAGTGGGAGCCACAGGAGCTCTCTAACCAGTGGAACCCTCAGGACCCTCAGCAGTATCACTACAACAAAAAACCCCATATAGCAACGCATGTCTAGCAACGAAGCTAAATGATGTGTTGTGTGGTTGAACCTCCCATATTCCCCACTTAGCGCTAACCTCCCCGTACCCACCTCCACCTCTTCCATTCATTGGTCAGCGCTCGCGCTCCACCTGCTCCCGCACATCCCTAAAAAAATCCCTACTGGCGCACAAAGCCTATTCTCCCTACGTTTTGGCCTTTATCTCCTAAAAAATTATCCTAAATGAACTGCATCAGCCGCCGTCCCATTGCCCTCGCCGCCACCATCCCCTTTGCCTTCACCACCGCCGTCCCTTGTTCCTTCGCCGAGCCCGCGTCCCTTGCCACTTTCTCCACGCGTCGGAGACGCACACTGCATCTTTGCCATCCTCCTCGCGTCGGGGACCCACACGGCGTCGTCGCCATCCTCTCGCGTCTGGGAAGGTGCCGCCGCTGCCGCCGCTCCTAGGCGTGACCTGAGATGCTGAGACCGCCGTCCTCCTCCGCACAGCCAGGGACGACGCACGCACCGACGCCCCGTCCTCAACTGCATCAGCTCAGCGGTCACGCCCCCGCCCTCGCTCGTCTTGTTTGTTCCTTGCCGATGGCCGCCACCGTGCACAAAGAGCCGATCGGTCGCAGCCCATTGACCCACGCAGCTCACAGCTTCCACCAGGACTCAGCCCCAAAGGAAAGGAGCAATTCCTCTCAACCTCTCCAAAATCTCGAGTCCTGCTAGTATTATTTGCGAGTTGCTCACTTGCTCGCTGATTTGTATCGACTGTTCATATGTCTTGATAAAATTGCCCTTTTCATGGAGATCATTTGCAAGCGATGTGAGTACTGCTTTTCACAGGAGAGATTTGCAGTGTAGTGATGTAAGTACTAAGTACTGCCTGCGTAAGGGGAAAATAACCTGCAAGACGGTGCAGGTAATTTCCTTTGATTCTTTCACATATCCCGAAATTTCACTTACAAGTTACAACATTGTCTATTAATCTAATTACTGATTTCTATAGCTTTTATTGTATCCAGTAAAGAATTCTTGTTAACACTGGTTAGCATGACATCAATCTGAGTAAATTGTATCGAGTGAAGCATTGTTAACATGAGAACAATCTGACTACGTGAAATTTCCAATTCATATCCACAGTGCCTCAAAAGAAACTGTATCTAGTGAAAAAATGTTGTTAGGATGAGTGCATAACAACTTTCCTTCAGCCTGGCCAGGCCTGCTATTTGTTAGTATGTCCGCCACAGAAACACCCTAAAGTATTTAAACCTATAGTATTTTTTAGAAACCACAGTATTTTCCAAATACTGAGAAAATACTTCACTGCCTAACGGGCCCTTAGATTTACTGTTTCACACGCATCACTAAAGGTTACCGTTGACACATAAGTTTCTCAGTGAAATAAGTGCAGGATTCTTCTACTCAAACATTGAACAAGAAGAATAGATGGTTTCTGCCGAGGGACGTCAAGTTGATGAACATGTCAAGAAGATCATTGAATTGAAATATAAGGTATTTTGCTTAGTGTGTCCCCTGCTCTTTATCTCTATCTCTCTCAGAAAAGATTGTGCTCGCTTGTTTCTATGACGTGCATGTTCTCTCAGGAAGTTACAATAATTTTGTGGTGATCAACCAGAAAAGCATTGGTCTTCCATCCATCGGTCTCCTAGCTAGAGTAGGGGTAACTAATTCACTTACATCTAACCTTGTGATCTTTTTGGGGTTCCAGTTCAGTTCAGAATGTCGGTCATGAACTCATGATGGCACCTTCTGAACTTAGAACTCAAAAGTTGTATGACATTATACATAATGCTACCCTATAAGCCATGAACAACCAGTTAAGTTTAAGACAAACCCATGTAGAAACCAGACTCCTATGGTGGCTCAGTCTGGCACACTCATGTTTCCCTACTGCTAATGAATTATTATTTTTATGCCATTTCTTGTTTATAATTAGGGTGCACTCTTGTCTATACTAATTAGACCCCGCACACCTTCAAGGTCAAGTCAGGGGCTCAGGTTGGCGTGATGATGAGCATACGTGGATTAGAGAGTTCGTAGTTCTCCTGCTCCCCCTTCTGCTTTCTTATTCATTATGCATGTATTCTTTCTATGCATCGTTGATAACTCCTACCGTCCCAAGTTTGATGATTTTTTCTCGTGTTGTTGCTTCTGCAGGTTCTGCAAATTTTATTCATAGATCAAGAAATTCTAATCTGTGACTTGGTAAATCTCAGTTAATTACGATCTCTTGTGTGATGTAGATTATGTAAAGATTTTTGAGTTGTCGGCACTGAGGTTTCTCCTAATACATTATAACACGCATGACTAATAAATAATCCCAAGCACGAGTAGTACAGGAGTAATTTGACGCAAAGCTAATTAATGCAGAGACCTCTCAAAAATGGAAATACTGAATTCAGTATATTCGGTATTATTAGTTACCAACTTGTCATTTAGTTGGTTGGTGAGTTCATTTCATTGTTTATATAATATGTTTTTTGGATTTGTTTAGTAGTATATGCAAGCTGATGGTTGTTCATTATGAACAACCACATCTCAAAGGTGCTTGCTGTATTAATATGCAGTTTCTTATCTAACGAGCCATGAACATTCAGAATATGTGCAAGGCAATTAAGATAAATAGTAGGTCCTCAGTTTACAAAGAATGGGACAAGAGTGAAGACTCAAAGTCTATGTGCTCAAAGTCTATGTGTTTGTACTCCATAGCTAGTGTGTATTATTGTTATTTTTTACAGAGTGGTGACACTGACATTGCAAGTATGTGAACTTTCCACATCTGAATTTTGGTCTTTTTTAAGAGAAAATAGACTGGAACACTAAGAACATATAATGATAGTTCATATAGTTTTGAGTTGATGCAAGATGCAAATATAATTCATACACGGATAGATTGCATAATCTGAGATGTTATTTAATAAATTCATGTTCATTTTTTTGTATTCAGATTATTAATTATTCCCTTATCTATATAATAAATCTATTTCATGATAAATCACATTTGTAAGGTGCTCCTTTAAATCGCACTTCTCTATTAACCTGATTTCTATAATGTAAGTTGCTCATCTAATACTATTATTATTGTTGTTGCTGTTGTAGATCACGGAGACAAATTGACAATGCATGGCTCACATGTTGGTTGCAAGGTTAAGAATGAGACTACTACAAGATAATTAGAATGTCATTTTTAGGATCAATGTTTCAGACATCATAGTTGATTGCAAGGTCAAGGATCGGGCTATATATAGATAGTTTCACCTCTTGTAATATTTGGATCATGTTCTCTGTAATGCAACATAGTCAATTTAATACATGAGAAGTTTTTGTTTGTTATATTTTTCCTGCAACTGTCGACATTGCAAGGTCAAGAATTGTGCTACTAATCTGTTATGTCCATTTTAAAATCTGTTTGTACATGATTGCCACCAACACATATCAAGCAATGGTATATTATATCCACGGTCACCACCAACGCATATGAAGTGTTGTTGAGCACTAGCTCTATATGTTGCTATCTACCAACGCATCTACATGCAGTTTACCAACGCATGCATATATGTTGTTGTGGACCATTGCAACGCCACCAACGGCAACACATACTAATTCGTTGGTGTAGGCCTTGGCAACACATATATGGACATACAACAACGCATTGATGCGTTGCTGAAGGGGGGTTCTTGTTGTAGTGTATCCATGAGAGGGTACTTCGAGCGTGGCCGTAGACCAACTTAGGCCAAAAGCCTAAACTTGGGGGAGTACGTATTTCTCACCTGTCGGGGATATACCCCGTGGTATGACCCAGTCGGATATATGACCCGGCCGGATATATGACCCGGCCGGATATATGACCCGGCCGGACTTGGCGTTTCATTGGCAACCCGCTAGAAGATTGGCGACTTGTGTCTGGTGGTTCACTGGTGTGACGACTCACGAGCCTGAAGACTCATTGGTGACCTAGCGGGTGTTTCAGATGGATGACAAGGCCCAAAGCCCAGAAGGCCGGCTCATGTTATGGTGGGCCGGCTTAAGAGGAAGACATAAGGAATATTCTCCTACAAAGGAAGCAAGACTAGGACTCCACTTGTAATAGAGTAATCCTAATCCTACTAGCAGTAGTCATGTAACCCACCCCTTCAACTTATATAAGGAGGGGCAGGGCTCCCCAAAGAAGGACAGGTAACAAGAAACAATCTCTAGGGCTAGACACAAAGAGCCGGCTTACCGGCGACTCCCTCATGATCATAATGAGACCTAGCCACAAACAACATGTAACATCCCAAATTTTCCTATTTGGAATGTTTTACAATTATAGCTAAGCATCCTATGCATCCTGTTTGAATTTGAATGCCATTTGAAGTTTCAGAGTTATTTGAATTTGAATTCCAAACTTTGGCATGTGGGAAACAATTCAAAAACTAAGCCTGATAAATACTTGATCAAAAGAATGAGAGGAGCAAACATGACACTCCAAAAATATCAGAGGAAACAATGCCAAAAGAATTGGATTCAAATCTGAAATTTTATTTGAATTTGAGAAAATGGATTTTCATAAAGTTTGGATTTTGCCTTTGGAAAAATGTTCAAATGAAAGGAATATTCCCTGATCATTTTGGTATATATATACCCTATATAAAATATTTATAGTTTAGGTTTTATTTTGTTTTGTTTTAATTAAAAATTAAAGGAAAAAAACCCTTGAGCGCCAACCAAAGCCACCCCGTGCCCAGCCACCACCTCACTCACCCTCCGCTTTGGCCAGCCCAAGCCGGGCTCACTGAGGCCAGCCCAGCCGAGCGAGCCAGCCCAGCCGACCACCCCACCCCTCGCCAACCCCTCTCCTTCTCCTCCCGAAGCTCACGAGCACCGAGCTCACCACCGCCGCCAAAACCGTCGCCGTCGCCGCTCTGGTGCACCCCGACCCTCCCCAACACCACCGAACCCTCCCCCGTGCTCCCCCGCATCTCCCCGACGTCTCACCGAAGCTCGCCCGGCTTCAAGCCCTCGAGCACTCTCGCCCTTGCCGCCCGCCCGCCGCCGGAGTCCGGTGAGTCCCCGGAAAACGCCTCCACCGTTCGATCCTAAACCTAGGGTTAGGATTAGAAGCCCCCGAAGGGGTATGTTTTTATTAGAAAACCGGCCGGCCCGAACGGTTTTTATTTTAGTTTAGGTTTTATTTATTAGGCCGGTTCTGTTAGTTAAACCCTAGGCCCGTTTAGACTAAACTACGCCTAGTGCACAGTATAGGCCCATTGGGCTTTTTCTTTTTATTTTGATTTTCTGTTTTAGCCGAATAGTTTCAATTTTCAAAAATGTATATCTTTTATTCTGTTTAATATTTTTGAGTGATTCTTTTTTTGTTGGATTGCAAATTTTATGTAGTTTCTGAAAAACATATATTTAGCTATGTTAAAAATAATTAAAAATGCTTTAATATTGTTTTAGTCAGAATAGCAAATCTGCTATAGTTTTAGTTAGAAAAATTATTTTTGCATGATTCTTTTTGCCATCACTTTATTTTGATATTGCCAAACCCTAGAAATTAACTTTGGTATTTTAGGGTTAATAAATAATTAATTCTAGGCAGAATCCTATTAATCCTAATTAATTGATTAGTTCCTGTTTTCCTAATTAATTAATTAGTAAATTAATTTATTTTTAACTTGTGATTAGTTATTCTAGGTTAGTTTCTGTCATTCCATTAGATGAACTTTTATTTATAATTAATAAAAGTTTTAAATTAATTTTCTTAATAGAAATTGGATTAGGCCTAAAATGAGTTTTATAATAGCTTTTTAATTAATTCTTTTTGCTCCTAGTTGCTTAGTTAATCCTTTTCTGTTAAGTTAACCTAAAACCATGATTAGGTTATATTAGGAATTTTGTTATATAAAAACTATTTTTGTTATTGTTTGGAATAGGGAAAACTTTGAATTTGATTTCTTTGAGTTTTCCTTTTGATTTGGTTTTGATTGTTTTGTTGTGCTATGTTACTTTTGTTATCTTGTGTGATCCTCTTGCTTTGTGCTTATTATGTTATTGTTTGTCTCGGTAGAGTTCCCGGAGTGCGAAGCTTGCTACTCGACTCTTTAGCTTACGAGGATCATCAAGAAGGCAAGTTTTGATCATGTTATTTCTATACCTATGTTTTGTGCATTTGTAGTTGTCACCACCCCACCATTGCATGCAGTAGTGAAATCTTGAAGTCATTAAACTTGAGTAGTATCATGTGGTAGGATGAACCAATCCCTTGTTACCATGACCCCGGACGTAGTAGTTATTTTGCTATGCTCGTGAGACGGATTTGGGGATGAGTGAAGTTCATAAGCAAGATGTGAGAGTCAATGATGATGACAACCCATGGACTACAATGATCAAGATGGACTTGGAAAATCACTCTTTGGGTGGAGGATTTGTTGACGGGCACCTGGAGCACCAGTGGTGGCGGGATGCATGGAGAAGCGCCATGACATCCTGCGGAAAGCTTCACCCAGCCACGAAGAGAAGGATGGATGCCCCATGACCGGAAGCTTACATGCAGCCGCAAGCCATTATGGGCTCTGGCTGGGTTGACCCTTGTAGTGAAGTCTGGCTGGGCGGTACTACGAGAAGTAGACGAACGGTAGGATTGGATGGGTACGGCGGTGGCGGAAGAACTCTTTGGAAGACCTGTTTCATTCGTCCGTCTTCAAACACCATGAAGTGCGAAGACTTTAAAGGAGGGAATGATTCTTGCGGGGAAAGTCATAAACCTCTGCAGAGTGTTATAACCTAATCGATTAGCCGTGTCCCGATTACGGACATTTGAGCATCTGGACCTTGGAAGTATTCGGATATCTCAACACTAAAATTAATGGACTAATTTGATGGGTTTATGACTTAATAATAATTTGGGAACGAGATATTGGTTGGCGGAACCATCTCAATAACTACCAACAATTGTAGTAATTTGCAAGCAAGTCCACTTGTAGTAGGATAAAATTTGCTTTTCAAAAATGATGAAACTTAGAGTTCCACACCAAAAATGCATATAGAGTTAGTAACTTTATTATTGTTATTCTTCATGACTTGCCGACTTATTCCAAAAGCTGACCTACATGGCTGCAACGTATTATGTTGCGTAGATATATTCCGATCGGGAGTGAGGCTACGCTCGCGCTTGGCGATTGCCCTTTGAGTCGGATGGACTCGCTTACCTTCGACGCCTTCGCAGCATTTTAGTTTATTTCTCATGAGTTGGCCTTGGGCCAATTTATTCCCTTGTAATAAAGACTCTATATGAGAATCGATTAATGATATTCAGGTGTGATTGAACTTTGATTACTTTATCGATGTCTTCGTGGGTACCAAAGATGATCTTGGGATGGTATGACATACGTAGATTTGACCGATTTTGGGTCGGTCGCTCTGAGAGATGGTATCGAGCACATCTTGACCGTAGGATCGTAACCCCTAGGATCGGAAAGCCATAAGCGAGACCATTTACTTTGAACCCCTTTTCATTCTATAATTCTTCCCCGATCTATTCTCGACTCTTCTCCCTTTGCAACATTCTAGATGGCGTCGAGTTCACCCCGTTTGCTACGGAGTTCGCCACCCGATGAGACGATGCCCTTCGAAGAAAGCTGGTCCAGATGGTGAAGCAGCTGAAGATTGCTCTACCCTCGATCACCGGAAACCCACTAATGCACTTCCGACGGACACCCGCTTCTGGATTGAGGTGCATATCCTGGGAGGACCTTTGGAGGACGACGGAGCCTATCAACTTTGAGTTCACCGAGTTCAACTGGATCATCGGAAGGGACGTGGCGATCTACCGAGCACTTGGACATCTCCGAGAGGAGTCTGACCGAGCTCGATCACTCGACTCGCCATGGTTTCTCGCAGGCAAGGAATGGAGATATCATCCGTACCATCGAGGACGATTCCACTCTCTCGACATCCAGACTTGGAGTGTCTTCTCGGACACGGAGATTCAGGCTCGCCAGAACTCGAAGACACACCGGAAGCTTTTGTTCCGCGAACTGGAACTGGAGGAGAAGGCACGCGCAGACTTCCTTGGCCATGAGGAAGAAATCACGGACTTCATGGAGATAGTCGACGACCTGAAGATGAAGCTTGCCGCGATTGAGGAAAAGATGGACTTGGGAGAGGACCTATACCCGAGTGGAGATGAAGCACCCCTCGTGAGCAATGATCAGGATTTTGAAGGGAGTACCACTGAAGGAAACCCCAAGAGGAGGCGCCACTGATGAAGACTTTTTAGTCGACCACCATGTTATCTTTTACTTTTTCGTCGATCAGTTAGGCCGATGTTTTTCCTTCGATTAGTCATGAGCTTTTGTAATCGAGTTTGAACCATGTGTGAGTGGAATGAATAAATGTTTGGTGTGTTATGATTGTGCATTCATATGGGTAGTGTTATTCTCATAGACCCTTGTTCTATTCTAATTTTCTCACCCACTCCAAAAACACCAGATGCCTCCGAGACGTGACATCTTGGTTTCCCGCGGAGCTCACCCACTGCTCCAGCAGCAGAATGCATCGATGCAGCTCCCGATTCGAATCGAACAACCCGCCAACAATCCACCGCCACCACCACCACCCACTGTGGACAATTTGACTCGATTTACGAGGCTGAATCCGCCATGTTCTCTAGTAGCACCGAGCCGATTGTGGTGACGGTAGCTCCGCAAGATTGGAAGAGAGCTAGTCACCGTTGGATGCACCGATCTTTGAGAAGGTGCGCTTTGCAGCGATCAATCGGATGGACCTGCGGCTTCTTGGTGGGAGAATTACACCGCCACTTTTCCTTGGGTGGCATCACTTGGGATCAATTCCAGCAGGCCTTCAGACCGCTCATGTCTCATCTGGAGCCATGAGTCTCAAGAAGCGTGAGTTCCGCAACTTACGCCAGGAAACCGTCTTGTGGCACAAGACGTGGAGGAATTCAGCAAGCTTGCTCGCTATGCCCTCGATGATGTGGCCACCGATGCCGCCAAACAGAGAAGTTCCTTGAGGGACTAAATGATGAATTGAGCATGCAGCTTATTGTGGCTACTTTCAACAACTACCGGAGCTGGTAGACAAGGCCACTATTCGGAAGGCAAGCAGCAGCAGATAGAAAGCCGCAAGCGGAAGTACAGCCGGGAAGCACAATTCAGAGCTCGGCAGAAGCCCGCTATGCACCGTACTCGGAGGGCACATCCATCACAACCATGGAGGTCATAACCATGGTGGAAATGGAAACAACCGCAGCCAGACAACAAGTCGCCATGGCAATGGCAATGGCAATGGTAATGGCAATCAGCACCGTTCTGCCCGGCTCAAGGATCTGAGCCACATCACCGCTTCAAGTGCCGAAGACAGGCACTACGCCACCGACTGCCCGGAGGCCAAGCAGAGGAACGGAATGGCAATGGAGGCTCAGTGAAGAAGCCCAATCCTTCCCTCGTGCTCAAGTGAATCACATCGACGTGGAGAACGTCTATGATCAGCCGGAACATCGTGGTTGGTAAGTTTTATTGAATTCACGTTCAGTTTTGGTTCTGTTTGATTACGGTGCAACGCATTCATTCATATCAAGGGTAGTTGTGGATAAGTACGGATTACGCACTAGAACCCTTAGAAGCCCCTCCGCGTCGGGCCAGCAGGAGGAGAAATGATGGCGAGTTTAAGCTGTCACGCAAACCTCAACATCGGGAATCACAAATTTCCGTAGAACTCATAGTGTTGGAAACACAGACCTTGGATGTAATCCTAGGCATGGATTGGTTGTCAAAGTATGAAGGAAACATTGATCGTGCCGAAGAAGTCTATTCTGCTCACCACCCCGGGCGTAAGAGGATCAAGTATGTAGCCAGCACGCCAGATGAAAAATCAGGTGCATTCCCTCACGGGAGTTGTTCAGAGGAAGTGCCAGAGTGCAAGAATTTCCGATGTGTTCCGGAGGAATTACCAGAATGCCACCGGACGGGGACATTGAGTTTCGATTGAGTTATTGCGGCACAGCCCCAATATCCAAGAGACCTTATCGGATGCCACCGAATGAGTTGAAAGAAATCAAGGAGCAAATAAATGAGTTATTGGAGAAAGGATATATTCGTCCAAGCTCATCACCTTGGGGAGCCCCAGTTCTTTTGGTAGAGAAGAAGGATGGAAGCTTGAGGATGGTTGTGGATTATCGTGCATTGAACGAAGTAACCATCAAGAACAAGTACCCTCTGCCGATGATCAATGACTTGTTTGATCAGCTTGTTGGAGCCAAGGTATTCTCTAAGATCGATCTTCGATCAGGGTATCATCAGTTGAAAATCCGTGAAAAGGATATACCCAAAACAGCATTCACCACCAGGTATGGTTTATATGAGTATACCGTCATGTCATTTGGATTGACTAATGCTCTGCATACTTCATGAATTTGATGAACAAGGTGTTCATGGAGTATTTGGACAAGTTTGTCGTGGTGTTCATCGATGACATATTGATATTCTCCAAGAGCGAGGAAGAGCATAAGGAACATTTGCGTCTAGTTCTGGAGAAACTTCGAGAACATCACCGTATGCCAAATTCAGCAAATGTGAATTTTGGTTGAAGGAAGTTGGATTCCTCGGACATGTTATTTCAGGAGAAGGAATAGCAGTTGATCCCGCCAAGGTTGAATCAGTCACCGATTGGCCACCCACCTCGACCAAGGAGATCCGCAGATTTTCTGGACTCGCAGGATATTATCGGAGGTTCATTGAGAACTTCTCAAAGATTGCCAAGCCCATGACTGAGTTGTTGAAGAAGGAAGCCAAGTATGTTTGGACCGAGGAATGTGAAGCCAGTTTTCAGGAGTTGAAGAAACGGTTGGTCACAGCTCCAGTGTTGATACTGCCAGACATACACAAGGAATACCAGGTCTATTGTGACGCTTCTCGTCAAGGACTCGGAGGAGTATTGATGCAGGAAGGCAAGGTTGTAGCTTATGCCTCCAGACAGCTACGACCTCATGAGATGAATTATGCCACGCATGATTTGGAGTTAGCGGTGTAGTGCATGCACTCAAGACACAGAGACATTTCCTCATTGGAAATCGTTGTGATGTCTATACGGATCACAAGAGTTTGAAATATATCTTCACGCAGAAGGAATTGAACCTCGAGCGGAGGAGATGGCTAGAGTTGATAAAGGACTATGACATGAGATTGCATTACCACCCCGTAAAGCCAATGTTGTAGCAGATGCTTTAAGCCGTAAGAGTTATGTGAACACTCTTACCACGGGAGGATTACCCAGAGTTGGTCGATGACCTCGAGATCTCCGATCGGAGATAGTTCGAAAGGATTTGTCGCAACTCGAAGTTCAGTCCACCTTGACCGAAAGGATTCGTGAAGCCCGTAAGACGGACAAGGAAATCGATGAGATTAAGCAAAAGATGGAGGAAGGAAAAGCTAAAGGATTCGAAAGGATGAACATGGAACTATTTGGTTTGAGGATCGATTTATGTGCCCAATGATCCCGAGCTCGGAAGCTAATTCTTCAGAGGCTCATGATTCACAGACTCGATTCACCCGGCAACACCAAGATGTACCGGATTTGAAGCAAAGTTTCGTGGACGGTATGAAGAAGGACATTGCCAAGCACGTAGCCGTGTCGATGTTTGCCAACGTGTAAAGGCGAAACATCGAAGCCAGCCGGGTTACTTCAACCTTTGCCGATTCCCGATTGGAAATGGGAGAAACTTGGTATGGATTTCATCACAGGATTACCCAGACCCGCTCAAAGTTATGATTCTATCTGGGTAGTAGTTGATCGTTTGACTAAGGTAGCTCACTTCATTCCGTGAAGACTACCTATACCATTGCCAAGTTGGCCAAGATATACATGACCAGGATCGTGTCTGCGCATGGAGTTCCGAGGAAAATCGTGTCAGATAGAGGAACGCAGTTTACCTCAAAGTTTTGGAAACAATTGCATGAAACTTTGGGTACGAGACTGGAATTCAGTACAGCCTTTCATCCGCAGACAGATGGACAGACCGAGAGAGTCAATCAGATTCTGGAGGACATGTTGAGAGCTTGTGTGCTAGACTATGGTTCTAGCTGGGATGACAATTTGCCGTACGCAGAGTTCTCGTACAACAACAGTTATCAATCCAGTTTGAAGATGGCCCTTTCAAGCTCTATATGGAAGGAGGTGCAGAACACCATTGCTGTGGGATAGTGTTGGAGATCGATCACTTTTCGGTTCCGATCTTATCAAGGATTCCGAAGAGAAAGTCAAGCTGATTCGAGACCGACTCAAGATAGCACAATCCGACAGTAAGAGTTATGCCGACGATGGCGCAAGGAAGTGACCTACGAAGTGGGAGACCGAGCATACCTTCGTGTGTCTCCGCTTCGTGGAATCAAGAGGTTTGGAGTCAAGGAAAGTTAGCACCCGATTCATTGGCCCTACAAAATCCTCGAACGTCGTGGAGAAGTTGCATACAAGTTGGAATTGCGGAAGGATTGTCCGGAGTTCATGATGTCTTTCACGCTTCTCGCTTGAAGAAGTGCCATGCCGACATGGCCGATGTTCCGTTGAGAGACACAAGCCCCTAGAAGCCATACAGCTTGCGGTGATTTGACTTACAAGGAGAAACCCGTCAAAATTCTCGAGACTGCAAGCGAGTCACCCGCAGCAAAGTCATCAAGTTTTGCAAGGTCTTTGTGGAGTCACCACACCGAGGAAGAAGCCACACAGGAACGCGAAGAAGATCTTCGTCGAGACCATCCGCACCTATTTGCTAGCCAACCCGAATCTCGAGGGCGAGATTCATCTTAAGGTGGGTAGGTTTGTAACATCCCAAATTTTCCTATTTGGAATGTTTTACAATTATAGCTAAGCATCCTATGCATCCTGTTTGAATTTGAATGCCATTTGAAGTTTCAGAGTTATTTGAATTTGAATTCCAAACTTTGGCATGTGGGAAACAATTCAAAAACTAAGCCTGATAAATACTTGATCAAAAGAATGAGAGGAGCAAACATGACACTCCAAAAATATCAGAGGAAACAATGCCAAAAGAATTGGATTCAAATCTGAAATTTTATTTGAATTTGAGAAAAATGGATTTTCAAAAAGTTTGGATTTTGCCTTTGGAAAAATGTTCAAATGAAAGGGAATATTCCCCTGATCATTTTGGTATATATATACCCTATATAAAATATTTATAGTTTAGGTTTTATTTTGTTTTTGTTTTAATTAAAAATTAAAGGAAAAAAAACCCTTGAGCGCCAAACCAAGCCCCCTGTGCCCAGCCACCACCTCACCTCACCCTCCGCTTTGGCCCAACCAAGCCCGGCCCACCAGTGGCCAGCCCAGCCGAGCCAGCCAGCCCAGCCGACCACCCCTGCCCCTCGCCGAACCCCTCTCCTTCTCCTCCAGAGCTCACTGAGCACCGAGCTCACCACCGCCGCCAAAACCGTCGCCGCGCCGCTCTGTGCACCCCGACCTCCCCAACACCACCGAACCTCCCGTGCTCCCCAAGATCTCCCCACGTCTCACCGGCTCGCCGACGCTCAAGCCCTCGAGCACTCTCGCCCGCCGCCATGCCGTCATGGAGTCCGTGAGTCCCGAAAAACGCCTCCACTGCTCGATCCTAAACCTAGGGTTAGATTAGAAGCCCCAAAGGGTATGTTTTATTAGAAAACCGGCCGTCTTAACGGTTTTTATTTTAGTTTAGGTTTTATTTATTAGGCCGGTTCTGTTAGTTAAACCCTAGGCCCGTTTAGACTAAACTACGCCTAGTGCATGATATAGGCCCATTGGGCTTTTTCTTTTATTTTGATTTTCTGTTTTAGCGAATAGTTTCAATTTTCAAAATGTATATCTTTTATTCTGTTTAATATTTTTGAGTGATTCTTTTTTGTTGGATTGCAAATTTTATGTAGTTTCTGAAAAACATATATTTAGCTATGTTAAAAATAATTAAAAATGCTTTAATATTGTTTTAGTCAGAATAGCAAATCTGCTATAGTTTTAGTTAGAAAAATTATTTTTGCATGATTCTTTTTGCCATCACTTTGTTTTGATATTGCCAAACCCTAGAAATTAACTTTGGTATTTTAGGTTAATAAATAATTAATTCTAGGCAGAATCCTATTAATCCTAATTAATTGATTAGTTCTGTTTTCCTAATTAATTAATTAGTAAATTAATTTATTTTTAACTTGTGATTAGTTATTCTAGGTTAGTTTCTGTCATTCCATTAGATGAACTTTTATTTATAATTAATAAAAGTTTTAAATTAATTTTCTTAATAGAAATTGGATTAGGCCTAAAATGAGTTTTATAATAGCTTTTAATTAATTCTTTTTGCTCCTAGTTGCTTAGTTAATCCTTTTCTGTTAAGTTAACCTAAAACCATGATTAGGTTATATTAGGAATTTTGTTATATAAAAACTATTTTTGTTATTGTTTGGAATAGGGAAAAACTTTGAATTTGATTTCTTTGAGTTTTCCTTTTGATTTGGTTTTGATTGTTTTGTTGTGCTATGTTACTTTTGTTATCTTGTGTGATCCTCTTGCTTTGTGCTTATTATGTTATTGTTTGTCTCGGTAGAGTTCCCGGAGTGCGAAGCTTGCTACTACGACTCTTTAGCTTACGAGGATCATCAGCAAGGCAAGTTTTGATCATGTTATTTCTATACCTATGTTTTGTGCATTTGTAGTTGTCACCACCCCACCATTGCATGCAGTAGTGAAATCTTGAAGTCATTAAACTTGAGTAGTATCATGTGGTAGGATGAACCAATCCCCTTGTTACCATGACCCCGGGACGTAGTAGTTATTTTGCTATGCTCAGAGACGGATTTGGGATGAGTGAAGTTCATAAGCAAGATGTGAGAGTCAATGATGATGACAACCCATGGACTACAATGATCAAGATGGACTTGGAAAATCACTCTTGGGTGGAGGACGGTTGACGGGCACCTGGAGCACCCAGTGGTGGCGGGATGCATGGAGAAGCGCCATGACATCCTCATGGAAAGCTTCACCCAGCCACGAAGAGAAGGATGGATGCCCCATGACCGGAAGCTTACATGCAGCCGCAAGCCATTATGGGCTCTGGCTGGGTTGACCCTTGTAGTGAAGTCTGGCTGGGCGGTACTACGAGAAGTAGACGAGCGGTAGGATTGGATGGGTACGGCGGTGGCGGAAGAACTCTTTGGAAGACCTGTTTCATTAGTCCGTCTTCAAACACCATGAAGTGCGAAGACTTTAAAGGAGGGAATGATTCTTGCGGGGAAAGTCAAAACCTCTGCAGAGTGTTATAACCTAATCGATTAGCCGTGTCCCGATTACGGACATTTGAGCATCTGGACCTTGGAAGTATTCGGATATCTCAACACTAAAATTAATGGACTAATTTGATGGGTTTATGACTTAATAATAATTTGGGAACGAGATATTGGTTGGCGGAACCATCTCAATAACTACCAACAATTGTAGTAATTTGCAAGCAAGTCCACTGTAGTAGGATAAAATTTGCTTTTCGCAAAATGATGAAACTTAGAGTTCCACAGCCAAAAATGCATATAGAGTTAGTAACTTTATTATTGTTATTCTTCATGACTTGCCAGCTTATTCCAAAAGCTGACCTACATGGCTGCAACGTATTATGTTGCAGAGATATATTCGATCGGAGTGAGGCTACGCTCGCGCTTGGCGATTGCCCTTTGGAGTCGGATGGACTCGCTTACCTTCGACGCTTCCGCAGCATTTTAGTTTATTTCTCATGAGTTGGCCTGGAGCCGAATTTATTCCCTTGTAATAAAGACTCTATATGAGAATCGATTAATGATATTCAGGTGTGATTGAACTTTGATTACTTTATCGATGTCTTGTGGGTACCAAAGATGATCTTGGGATGGTATGCATACGTAGATTTGACCGATTTTGGGTCAGGTCGCTACACAACATGTAGGGCTATTACCGGATGATGTTTCCTGAGGCCCGAAGATGTCTAAATCCTTGTCTTGTGTTGCGTCTCTCGATTCCGCTCAACCCCTCTCAAGCTACTACAAAGATGTGTTGGCCTCACGACTAAGTCCTCACACTAGGACATCTGCCATGACAATTCCACGATAGTTGGCGCCCATCGCGGGGCCTGCGCACGATGGTGTTGAGTTCTTGGAGGGATCTATCTTAGGAATTGAGGAGTTCGCGATCATCCGGATTATGAAGAACCGAAACTGAAAGCTCCACATCAAACAAACAGATTCCATGTGGTCGCTGCGAAGTTTTCTGCCGCTGGCATAGAAGGATCCACGTTGTTGATGAATAGTCATGACATCATATACAAGATTGGATCAAGATGAGAGTTAGGATTGCATTTGTGTGCACTGCCACGCGCGACGAGGCGATCCATCTAAACGGATTAATTTCCGCTGCAACACCGTCAGATCATCAAGTGGCCGAGACGGTTTCTATTATACGTCTATTTTGCTGACCGGACATGCCACAAGTACCGAGGCATCGATTCATGGTTGTTTGTGATATTCCCTTCGTGTGAAAGCCAAAAGCATGTTCATCTACTAGTACTACTCACGTGGAGGCAATACTACTAGAGTACTATATTTCATATTTTTAAATCCTTCAATGGCTGTTGAGCACTACATCTACTGATCCATCAAGCCATCACATCAAATCAACATGGTGCTATATGTGGAGTTCAGGATGAAAATATCTTCCACGCTCTGGTGACCTTCCCTAAGGCACATGCTTTGTGTATCGCCTTGGGGATGTGTGGAATATTTCGAGGGAGGAGTTGTTCAGATTTACGGGGCCAGACTGGCTTCTCATCCTGCTTGACCAATTGGGGTCTCCGGTACGCGAGCAAGTGTTATTTATGTTCTGGAGAGCTTGGCATCTGAGGAACAATTTGATTTTTTGAAGAGGGAAAGAATCGGTGAATGCGTCTGTTATCTTCGTGGATAATTATTGGAAGACTTTCTCCACTTCCAACGCTCGTGTGCAAGTGGACCAAAGCACCAAAGGGAAGGGGGTGATGGGGAATGGGGAGAATCTTAGTCCGTAAAAAGAAAATGATCATGCTGTTTGGAAGCCTCCAGAGCGGGATTATATTAAGATAAATGTTGATGCTAGTTTTGTGGAGAGCTTGAGATCTGCTAGCATTGGGGTTGTCGCTAGGAATCATCTGGGAGAAGTCCTGGTGTCTTCTTGGGATTTTATTCGAATGTGCTCCCGAGCGGAGGAGGCGGAACTTCGTGCGTGCCTCGCCGGGATGTACATTGGTATTTCTCTTCACAAACCAATTATCTTGAAACCGATCGCTCCTTTGTCAGATCTTTCCTAGCGAAAGAAACTGCTGATGTGTCTCCTTATGTGGATCTAAAAATGGAAGTGATCAGCGCCTCCAAGTTTATTGTTGATCTCAAGATTGTTAAGATTGATAGGCAGGCTAATAAGGCGGCGCATGAATAGCAAAATTTAGTTTTGATACCATGTCTGATGGTATTCTGTGTAATTCTGTTCCGCCCTGCGTGGCTAATTATGTAATGAACAATTGTAAGACTATTGTTATTTGATCAATATATGGGTGGAGTTTTTCAAAAAAAAATCAACGTGGTGCTAGATACTGGTACTAATACTGGATCGACAAATCAAAGGTGCGAGGGCTCTCCGTGTCCGACCGTTTGACTGCGTCGTATGAGGTTCGGAGCTAAGATCCCGTTCAGATGACTACCTGGCGTTTCAAGTCCCAATCAGCGGTTGTTTAAACTATGCTGTATGTGGTCGGCAGCCTGCCGAATCTCCACAGCAAACACAAGATTGGTTTTTTCCATAAACCAACGTTTGAGGAAAATAGAAAACAAATTTTGACAGGTGCCAGGGCAGCCTGCATCTACCATAAGCCGCCGCTCCGAAACACCGTCTCTGCCTCCAAATTGGCACTCGCGGCCCCACCAAGGACTGTCTCCGAGCTCCGCTGCCGGACCGCTCCGTGCTCTGCACGCCTCACTTCCGCGGTCTCCGTCAAGCCATCGAGCCGGCCGCCCGTGGCCTCAATCCAACCCGCCGCGCATCGCTTCCACCAGTCGCTGCTCCAAACTGTTCGAGAGCCGCCGCCGGTGCTCTGGCTTACCCACTGCAGAAGTCAAATATAATAGGAACATAACTTTTTTAAATTATGTTTTTGTCGTATATGGGAGTCCTATATCTATTAGAAGTCAAATATAATTTTTGAAAGATTTTTCACACCCTTAATTAAGTACTTGTAGTTCAAGTCTCAATTCAGGGGTTGTTGGAAAACCTAATTTAGAAAATACTTTTTGGCCAAAATATTTTTGTAAGAAAATACTATTATGTCCTATACACATGGCATGGTCATTGGGCAAAGTTTTAGACCAAGGAGAAGGAGTATAAGAGTTGGAGGATTTATTTGGTTTTTAGAGCACTTGCAAACAACAAACAAAAACCAAATCAAGCAAAGTCCAAAACACTCAAAAGTTTTTGTCAAACCACATTTTAGCATGATTATTAGCTTAAGTGTTGTGGTATGGAAATCAGGGTGTGAAAACTAAGCGGGAATACTGCTTGTGCATCCACTTCCTTAAACCAAAGTTGTTCCATATGAGTCCACCATACCTGCCTATATGCGGTATTTACCTACCGTTCCAAGTAAATTTGCATGTGCCGAACTCTAAACCTTCAAATGATAATTTGTTTTGTATGCCCGAATTGCTCATGTAGCGATTGGGGGCTGTCTGTATCTTCCATGCTAGGTGGGTTATTCTCACGATGAGTGTTTATTCACTTGTCATTCACGAGAGAGTGGCTGGTAATTGGGATGCCAAGTCTTATGAGCAAAATCAAAATCAAAATATAATAATGAAACAAAACTCCCTCGGATTGTTGTTGGTATGGACGGCACCCGTGGATTCGGCTAGTCGTGGAGTGTGTTTGTTGGTGAAGGGGGAGTAAAAACTTTACCATTCTGCCTAGAATGTGTCTAGCATGGAAGATAATGAGATCTCTTGGTTGTTATGTTGACAATGAAAGCATACCTCTCAAAATTATATTCATCTATGTCTTAAAAGCTTCGATCTCTGGCACCTCTGCAAATCCCTGCTTCCCTTTGCGAAGGGCATGTATATTTACTTTTATTGTTGAGTCATCATCTTCTTATTAAAGCACCAGCTGGAGAGCACTATTGTCATTTATATGCTTTGTTTTTAGTTGATGTTGAGTATGACTGGATCTCTTTTGCCATGAATTACAATTCTAGTCAGTGCTTGAACTTTAGAGGTGCTCTGCATTTATGTTTTGCGGTCTCAGAAAGGGCTAGCGAGATACCATCACATCGTATTGTATCATGATTGTTTTGAAAAAGTGTTGTTATCTGAGATATCTTATTATTGCACACTAGTTGGTTTTACGAGCTTAACGGTCAGAGCTTCCAGAGGTTGAACGAGGCCCTCCTCACGCTGCTCCCCAAGAGACCAGACGCTGCCTCCCTCTCTGACTACGGGCCGATCAGCTTGATCCACCTCCTCGCAAAGCTCTTTGCAAAGGTTCTCTCCCTCCGGCTCGCCCCCAGGCTTGGGGAAATGGTCTCCCCGAACCAAAGCGCATTCATCTCGGGCCGTTGCATCCATGACAACTTCTTCCTTGTCCAACAAACCGCCATGCACCTTCATCATCGCAAGCTGCCTCGAATCCTCCTCAAGCTCGACATTGCCAAGGCGTTCGACTCGGTTTCCTGGCCGTTCCTCCTTGAGACTCTCCGCCATCTTGGATTCGGCCCTCGGTGGAGGGAATGGATTTCCATCCTCCTCTCCACGGCCAGCACCAGGGTATTGATCAACGGGCATCCTGGTCCGCCCATCCCCCATGCCAAGGGCCTCCGCCAGGGGGATCCGGTCTCCCCGATGCTCTTCACGATCGTCATCGACATGCTCCACTCCCTCATCCAGCACGCCGTCCGCTGTGGTGTTCTCAGACGCCTCACTCCACAATGCGCGACCCCCAGCGTATCCCTCTTTGCAGACGATGTGGTGATCTTCTATCATCCGGATGCCCACGACCTCGACGCGGTGCGAGAGATACTCCGAATTTTTGGGGTGGCCTCTGGCCTCCATACCAACTACGCCAAGTGTTCCATCTCTCCCATTCGCTGCTCTGATGAGCTGTCTGCGGAGGCGAGCGCCGCCCTGGCATGCCCTATTGGCCAGTTTCTGATTACCTACCTCGGCCTCCCTCTGTCACTCCGTAAGCTGCCATCCTCCGCCTTCGATTCGCTCATTGTTCGCCTCCAGAAGAAGCTGCCCACCTGGCGAGCCGCCCTGCTCTCTAGGGGCGAGAGGCTTGCGCTGGCTCGTCACGTCCTCTCTGCCATGCCGACTCACATCCTGGCGGCAATCGCGCTCAATGCCAGCACCCTCAAGCGCGCCAACCGGGTGATCCGCGACTTCCTGTGGCACGGGCGCAAGGATGCAGCGTCGGGATGCTGCCCTGTCAACTGGCGCAGGGGGTGCATGCCCCTCGGCCTCGGCGGCCTGGGCGTGCGCGATCTCTTTCATGTGGGCATTGCCCTCCAGGTCCGGTGGCTCTGGCTCCAAAGACACCGACCACAACCGCCGTGGAAACACCTCGAGCTCCCCATGACGCAGAGGTCCGCGCGATCTTCGTATGTCTACCAATTGGACCATTGATGATGGCCACACTGCCGCTTCTAGATCGATCACTTGGATCTGTGGACAATGCATGGCGAGTTTGCTCGGCGATCTTTGCCCTTGTTCCCAAACGGCGCCGGAAAACCCGCTCGGTGGCGGACGGCCTTCATCTTCGCTCCTGGACCCAGGACATCCAAGGAGCTCTTGGCCCCATGGCGTCTCTTCAGTACTTAGAGCTCTGGCGTCGCGTCCGCGACACCCCCCTCTCCTCAGCTCCTGACGCCATCCGCTGGCGGTGGACGGCTTCGGCGATACTCGCAAAATCCTGCTATGATGCCCTCTTTCTTGGTTCCACCACGCGCCACGCACGCCCACCTGATCTGAAAACGTGGGCTCCGCTTTGCTACAAGGTCTTCATCGGCTAGTCACTCTCGACCGATCTTTGGATCTGCGGGCGCCACGCCCGCAAATGGCCTCCCCACAGCCCTACTGTGTCGCTTTGCGACTGACCCTCGAGACGATCGACCATCTCCTGGTTGGCTGCCCGTTCTCCCGCGAGGTATGGCACCGTGTGCTATCGGGCCTCAGTGGATCAAGGGCGATCCTGGACGCCTCGTGACAGATTCATCGACCGGTGGAGCGCCGCCACCCTCAACACCCTGCGCTCGCTTCGCAAAGGCTTCGCCTCCCTTGCCGTTCTTACTACTTGGAGCATATGGAGGCACCGTACTGCTGTGCTCTTTGACTCCGCCCGCCCATCTATCGACCTAGTAACGCAAAACATTCTTGACGAGTCACGGACCTGGGCCCTGGCTGGGGCTCGAGGACTTGCAGCGATCACGCACTTCGAGCTGCCTTAGGCGCGCCTACCTCGCTTTTTTCGGGCTGAGCATCCCGGTCTCTTCACGAACCTAGTTTCTAGCTCTCCCGTTGGCGTTGGAGTTGTAATTGGGCCCCTGTAACTCTCGCTTTCTACCTATCAATGAAATGATACGCAACTTGCGTATTCGCGAAAAAAAAAAGAATATGGTTAGTTCATAATCTTTGCTGAAAACCTGAACATTGGCTAGACATACTTGCAACAACAAGATCAAACAGAGTTTGTAAAAGTTTTTCTTTATCACTTTCAGTTTATCAACTGAATTGCTTGAGGACAAGCAATGGCTTAAGCTTGGGGGAGTTGATACATCTCCATCTTATCTACTTTTCCAAACTCTTTTGCCCTTGTTTTGGACTCTAATTTGCATGATTTGAATGAAACTAACCAGTATTGACGCTATTTTCAGCAGAATTACCATGGTGTTATTTTTTTGCATAAATCAAAGTTCTCGGATTGACCTGGAAATTTACGGAGAATTTTTGTGCAATAAAAAAATATTGGCGAAAAAAGATACCAGAGGGGGGCCACCCAGGAGCAACAAGCCCTGGGGGCGCGCCTACCCCCCTAGGCGCACCCTGCAGGCTTGTGGCCCCCTGGACCTCCAGCAACCCTAATTCCAACCCCATACATTCCTATTCGGGGAGAAAAAAAATCAAAGAGAAGGGTTCATGACATTTCACGATACGGAGTCGCCACCACCTCCTGTTCTTCATCGGGAGGGCCAACCCGGAGTCCGTTCGGGGCTCTGGAGGGTGGAAATCGACGTTGTCGTCATCATCAACCTTCCTCCATCACCAATTTCATGATGCTCACCGCCAGGAGTGAGTAATTCCTTCGCAGGCTTGCTGGACGGTGATGGGTTGGATGAGATTTATCATGTAATCGAGTTAGTTTTGATAGGGCTTGATTCCTAGTATCCACTATGTTCTGAGATTGATGTTGCTATGACTTTGTTATGCTTATTGCTTGTCACTAGGGCCCGAGTGCCATGATTTCAGATCTGAACCTATTATGTTTTCATGAACATATGTGTGTTCTTGATCCGATCTTGCAAGTTGTAGACACCTATTACGAGTTATGATCGGCATACCCCAAGGTGACAATAATTGGGATTCTTTCCGGTGATTACCGTAGTTTGAGGAGTTCATGTATTCACTCAGTGCTAATGCTTTGTTCCGGTTCTCTATGAAAAGGAGGCCTTAATATCCCTTAGTTTCCTTATGGACCCCGCTGCCATGGGAGGGTAGGACAAAAGATATCATGCAAGTTCTTTTTCGTAAGCACGTATGACGATATACGGAATACATGCCTGCATTACATTGATGAATTGGAGCTAGTTCTGTGTCGCCCTAGGTTATAACTGTTGCATGATGAATGCCATCCGACATAATTATCCATCATTGATCCAATGCCTACGAACTTTTCACATATTGATCTTTGGTAAGTTACTTTTGTTGTTTTGCTGTTACAATCACTACAAAATTGCTATTGCTACTGTTACCATCGTTACCGTTATTTCCATACTACTTTGCTACTAAAAACTTTGCTGCAGATATTAAGTCTTTCAGGTGTGGTTGATTTGACAACTCAACTGCTAATACTCGTGAATATTCTTTGGCTCGCCTTGTGTCGAATCAATAAATTTGGGTTGAATACTCTACCCTCAAAAACGGTTGCGATCCCTATACTTGTGGGTTATCGTGGCCTCCCATCATATGGACGTCGCAATCATGTTACGATGGGTCTGGCAGATCCTGCAAGGCGAGGGTGGCTTGTGGCTTCAGCTCCTTCATGCGAAATACCTTAGGGGTGAGCCTCTCCTGGCCTGCTCCCACTTGGGAGGGTCTCAGTTTTGGAGATCCATCCAAAAGATCAAGGAGGACATTTGTCTTGGAATCTCCTTCTCTATAGGAAATGGGGATGGGACACAATTTTTGCTGGACCCCTGGGTGGGTACCGAGCCGCTTAGGGTGAGCTTTCCTGGCCTATTATTAATCTGCGCTGACCCACTATTGCTCGTCTCCATGGCTTCCCGATCTAGACAGTGGAATATCCGCTTCTGTCGTACATTTGGGAAACCAAAGCATGACGAGTGGACTAGCTTGCGGGCGGCCCTACCGTCGGTGCTGCCAGACTGTCTGGACACCATGTCTTGGCGGCTCTCACCATTAGGTGAGTTCTCGGTGAACTCAGCATACCGGGCATTATGCCAGTCACCCATTGTTCCATGGCTTTCTCCCACGTGGAAGGCCCCTTTGCCCTTGAAGATTAAGATTTTTGTGTGGCAACTACTACGAGATCTCATCCCTTTGGGGACAAAAGTGCTTTAGTGGCATGGCCCCGGTGATGGCTTGTGCCCCTTATGCGCGGAACCGGAGACTGGGACTCACATCCCATTCTCATGTACGGCGACACGGGTTCTACAGACGTTTATCTGCGAAGCACTGGGGCCCGGAGGCCTTGGACCTTGCCGAGTTCCTCCAAACTAGGGCTACCCAACTTGGGTGACATCGCCGCCTATTCTGGCCTATCTTTGGACTGACATGTTGGACTCTATGGACGACATGTAATAAAATGGTGATTGAGCGGGTCTTTTTGCGACAGGCGACTGACTCATTATTCAAAACCCTTTCTTTTCTACAGCACTAGCACCCGCTCTCTAGGCAGCGCAGCCGCGATCGACTTGGACTCGTGCTGGATGCGCTACTAGCTACAGCACGTCGACTATCGTCTTTGTAGGGCCGCTTGGCAGCAACCACTAGGTTCTTTTTTTTTCTTATTTCTCTTGTGTTTCTTTGGACATGATTGTGTTGTTGTCCCAGCCGTCGTTCATGATTCGGAGCTTGGATGTTTGTTGTATGGTTCGTTGCTTTACTTATAAAGCGGGGCGAAAGCCTATTTCGAGAGACATGTTATTCATCAAATTCTTCAAACTTAGCAAGTGTAAAGTGACTATGCGTAAATTCTTTTGTTCGGCATCTTATATTTTTTTTGCCGATGCATATATCTATTTCATCAAACTGTAGGTGTTTTCCTATTCTCTGGTTGGTGATCGATGCTTGTTCTGGTTTTTTGTTTGTGTTGGATCAATCACATTTGTTTAAATTAAGCATATGCATAGGTACTATGTGTTGGGGAACGTAGTAATTTCAAAAAATTTCCTACGAACACGCAAGACCATGGTGATGGCATAGCAACAAGAGGGGAGAGTGTCCGTCCACGCACTCGTGAGACCGAAAGCGAAGCGTTATAACAACGCTGTTGATGTAGTCGACGCCTTCACGATCCGACCGATCCAAGCACCGAACGACGGCACCTCCGAGTTCTGCACACGCTCAGCTCGATGACGATCCCGGACTCCGATCCAGCAAAGTGTCGGGATGAGTTCCGTCAAGACGACGGCGTGGTGGACGATGTTGATGCTCCACCGGCGCAGGGCTTCGCTTAAGCTCCGCGACGATATGACTTCTCCGCGCAGGGCTTCGCCTAAGCTCATGACGATATAACCAAGTAGAATATGGTGGAGGGGGCACTGACACGGCTAAGGAACGATCCGTAGATCAACTTGTGTGTCATGGGGTGCCCCCTGCCTCAGATATAAAGGAGCAAGGAGGAGGTGGCGGCCAAAGGAGGAGGCGCAAGGGGGGAGTCCTACTCCCACCGAGTAGGACTCCTCCTTTCCTAGTAGGAGTAGGAGAGAAGGAAGGGAAGAGAAGAAGGTGCGGCCCCTCCCCTAGTCCAATTCGGACTAGGCCTTGGGGGCGCGGCCTGCCCTAGGCAGCCCTCTCTCTTTCCCGCAGGCCCAATAAGGCCCAATACTTCTCCCGGCGAATTCCGTAACTCTCGGTACTCGAAAAATACCGAATCATTCGAACCTTTCCGAACTCGAATATAGTCGTCCAATATATCGATCTTTACGTCTCGACCATTTCGAGACTCCTCGTCATGTCCCGATCTCATCCGGGACTCCGAACTCCTTCGGTACATCAAAACTCATAAACTCATAATATAACCATCATCGAAACCTTAAGCGTGCGGACCCTACGGGTTCGAGAACTATGTAGACATGACCTAGAACTATTCTTGGTCAATAACCAATAGCGGAACCTGGATGCCCATATTGGCTCCTACATATTCTACTGAAGATCTTTATCGGTCAAACCGCATAACAACATACTTTGTTCCCTTTGTCATCGGTATGTTACTTGCCCGAGATTCGATCGTCGGTATCCAATACCTAGTTCAATCTCGTTACCGGCAAGTCTCTTTACTCGTTTCGTAATACATCATCTCATAACTAACTCATTAGTTACAATGCTTGCAAGGCTTAGGTGATGAGTATTACCGAGAAGGCCCAGAGATACCTCTCCGACAATCGGAGTGACAAAACCTAATCTCAAATACGCCAACCCAACATGTACCTTTGGAGACACCTGTAGTACTCCTTTATAATCACCCAGATTACGTTGTGACGTTTGGTAGCACCAAAGTGTTCCTCCGTAAACGGAGTTGCATAATCTCATAGTTACAGAACATGTATAAGTCATGAAGAAAGCAATAGCAACATACTAAACGATCATGTGCTAGGCTAACGGAATGGGTCATGTCAATCACATCATTCTCCTAATGATGTGATCCCGTTAATCAAATGACAACTCATGTCTATGGCTAGGAAACTTAACCATCTTTGATTCAACGAGTTAGTCAAGTAGAGGCATACTAGTGACACTATGTTTGTCTTATGTATTCACACATGTATTATGTTTCCGGTTAATACAATTCTAGCATGAATAATAAACATTTATCATGAAATAAGGAAATAAATAATAACTTTATTATTGCCTCTAGGGCATATTTCCTTCAGTCTCCCACTTGCACTAGAGTCAATAATCTAGTTCACATCGCCATGTGATTTAACATCAATAGTTCACATCTATATGTGGTTAACACCCATAGTTCACATCGACATGTGACCAACACCCAAAGGGTTTACTAGAGTCAATAATCTAGTTCACATCTCTATGTGATTAACACCCAAAGAGTACTAAGGGATGATCATGTTTTGCTCGTGAGAGAAGCTTAGTCAACGGGTCTCATCACATTCGTGAGCCGTATGTATTTTGCAAATATTCTATGTCTACAATGCTCGCACGGGCTACTCTAGCTAATTGCTCCCACTTTCAATATGTATCCAGATTGAGACTTAGAGTCATCTGGATCAGTGCAAAAGCTTGCATCGATGTAACTCTTTACGACGGGCTCTTTTATCACCTCCATAATCGAGAAATATTTCCTTAGTCCTCACTAAGGATGTTCTTGACCAATGTCCATGATCTACTCCTAGATCACTATTGTACTCCTTGCCAAATTCAGAGCAAGGTATACAATAGGTCCGGTACATAGCATAGCATACTTTATAGAACCTATGGCTGATGCATAGGGAATGACTTTCATTCTCTTTCTATCTTCTGCCGTGGTCGGGTTTTGAGTCTTACTCAATCTCACACCTTGTAACACAGGCAAGAACTCTTTCTTTGACTGCTCCATTTTGAACTACTTCAAAATCTTGTCAAGGTATGTATTCATTGAAAAACTTATCAAGCGCCTTGATCTATCTCTATAGATCTTGATGCTCAATATGTAAGCAGCTTCACCGAGGTCCTTCTTTGAAAAACTCCTTTCAAATACTCCTTTATTCTTTGCAGAATAATTCTACATCATTTCCGATCAACAATATGTCATTCACATATACTTATCGAAATGTTGTAGTGCTCCCACTCACTTTCTTGTAAATACAGGCTTCACCGCAAGTCTCAGATAAAACTATATGCTTTGATCAACTTATCAAAGTGTGTATTCCAACTCGAGATGCTTGCACCAATCCATAGATGGATCATTTGGAGCTTACACATTTTGTTAGCACCTTTAGGATTGACAAAACCTTCTGGTTGCATCATATACAACTCTTCTTTAAGAAAACCATTAAGGAATGCAGTTTTGACATTCATTTGCCGATTTCATAAAATGTGGCAATTGCTAACATGATTCGGACAGACATAAGCATCGCTACTGCTTGAGTAAATCTCATTGTAGTCAACACCTTGAACTTGTCGAAAATCTTTTGCGACAAGTCGAGCTTTGTAGATAGTAATACTACTATCAAGATCTGTCTTCCTCTTGAAGATCCATTTATATAATATGGCTTGCCGATCATCGAACAACTCCATCAAAGTCCACACTTTGTTCTCATATATGGATCCCATCTCAGATTTCATGGTCTCAAACCATTTCGCTGAATCTGGGCTCATCATCGCTTCCTCATAGTTCGTAGGTTCATCATGGTCTAGTAACATGACTTCTAGAATAAGATTACCGTACCACTCGTGCGGATCTTACTCGAAGACCTACGAGGTTTTAGTAGCAACTTGATCTGAAGTTTCATGATCATCATCATTAACTTCCTCACTAATTGGTGTAGGAATCATCGAACTGATTCTGTGATGAACTACTTTCCAATAAGGGAGAAGGTACAATTACCTCATCAAGTTCTACTTTCCTCCCACTCACTTCTTTCGAGAGAAACTTCTTCTCTAGAAAGGATCCATCTTAGCAAAAACTTGCCTTCGGATCTGTGATAGAAGGTGTACCCAACATTTTCTTTTGGGTATTCTATGAAGACGCACTTCTCCGATTTGGGTTCGAGCTTTATCGGTGAAAACTTTTTCACATAAGCATCACAACTCCAAACTTTTAAGAAACGACAGCTTAGGTTTATCGCTAAACCATAGTTCATACGGTGTCATCTCAACGGATTTAGATGGTGCCCTATTAAACGTGAATGCAGCTGTCTCTAATGCATAAACCCAAAACGATAGTGGTAAATCGGTAAGATACATCATAGATCGCACCATATCAAAATAAAGTACGGTTATGACGCTCGGACACACCATTACGTTATGGTGTTCCATGTGGCGTGAGCTGTGAAACTATTCCACATTGTTTTATATGAAGGCCAAACTCGAACTCAAATATTCATCTCCACGATCAGATCGCGAAACTTTATTTTCTTGTTACGATGATTTTCCACTTCACTCTGAAATTCTTTGAACCTTTCAACTATTTCAGACTTATGTTTCATCAAGTAGATATACCCATATCTACTCAAATCATCTTGTGAAGGTCGAAAAATAACGATACTTGCCACGAGCATCAACACTCATTGGATCGCATATATCGGTATATATGTATTATTTCCAATAAGTCAAGAGCTTGTTCCATTGTTCCGAGAACGGAGTTTTAGTCATCTTGCCCAAACGGCACGGTTCGCAAAGTATCAAGTGATTCATAATCAAGTGATTCCAAAAGTCCATCAAGATGGAGTTTCTTCATGCGTTTTACACCGATATGACCCAAACGGCAAGTGCCACAAATAAGTTGCACTATCATTATTAACTTTGCATCTTTTGGCATCAATATTATGAATATGTGTATCACTACGATCGAGATCCAACAAACTATTTTTATTGGGTGTATGACCATTGAAGGTTTTATTCATTTAAATGAACAACAATTATTCTTTGACTTTAAATGAATAACCGTTTTGAAAACTATTTTCATTGGGTGTATGACCATCGAAGGTTTTATTCATTTTAAATGAACAACAATTATTCTTTGACTTTAAATGAATAACCGCTTTTGCAATAAACATGATCAAATCATATTCATGCTCAACGCAAACACCAAATAACATTTATTTAGGTTTAACACTAATCCCGAAAGTATAGGGAGTGTGCGATGATGATCATATCAATCTTGGAACTACTTCCAACACTCATCTTCACTTCCCTTCAACTAGTCTCTGCTTATTACAGAACTCCTGTTTCGAGTTACTAATCTTAGTAACCTAACAAGTATCAAATACTCAGGGATACTATAAACACTAGTAAGGCACACATCAATAACTCAGTATATCAAATATACTCTTGTTCACTTTGCCATCCTTCTTATCCACCAAATATTTGGGGTATTTCCGCTTCAAAGACCATTTCCTATGCAATTAAGCACTCGGTTTCAGGCTTTGGTTTAGCTTTGGGTTTCTTCATGGGAGTGACAACTTGCTTGTCATTCTACTTGAAATTCCCTTTCTTTCCTTTGCCCTTTTCTTGAAACTAGTGGTCTTGTCAATCATCAACACTTGATGCTCTTTCTTGATTTCTACCTTCGTCGATTTTCAACATCACGAAGAGCTCGGGAATCTTTTCGTCATCCCTTGCATACTATAGTTCATCACGAAGTTCTAGTAACTTAGTGATGGTGACTAGAGAATTCTGTCAATCACTATCTTATCCGGAAGATTAACTCCCACTTGATTCAAGCGATTGAAGTACCTGCATAATCTGAGCACATGCTCACTAGTTGAGCGATTCTCCTCCATCTTTTAGCTATAGAACTTGTTGAAGACTTCATATCTCTCAACTCGGTATTTGCTTGAAATATCAACTTCAACTCCTGGAACATCTCATATGGTCCATGACGCTCAAAACGCCTTTGAAGTCCCGATTCTAAGCCGTTAAGTATGGTGCACTAAACTATCAAGTAGTCATCATATTGAGCTAGCCAAACGCTCATAACATCGCATTTGCTCCTGCAATAGGTCCGTCACCTAGCGTGCATTAAGGACATAATTCTTCAGGCAGCAATGAGGATAAACCTCGATCACGGATCCAATCCGCAACATTGCTACCAACATTTTTCAATACAATTTTCTCTAGGAACACATATAAAACATAGGGAAGCAACAACGCGAGCTATTGATCTACAACATAATTTGCAAAATACTACCAGGACTAAGTTCATGATAAATTAAAGTTCAATTAATCATATTACTTAAGAACTCCCACTTAGACTGACATCTCTCTAGTCATCTTAAGTGATTACATGATCCAAATCAACTAAACCATGTCCGATCATCACGTGAGATGGAGTAGTTTCAATGGTGAACATCACTATGTTGATCATATCTACTATATGATTCACGCCGACCTTTCGGTCTCCGTGTTCCGAGGCCATATCTGTTATATGCTAGGCTCGTCAAGTTTAACTGAGTATTCGCGTGCGCAACTGTTTTGCACCGTTGTAGATGGACGAGAACTTATCACACCCGATCATCACGTGGTGTCCGGGTACTACTTAACTTTGGCAACGGTGCATACTCGTGGAGAACACTTCTTGATAATTTTAGTGAGAGATCATCTTATAATGCTACCGTCAATCAAAGCAAGATAAGATGCATAAAGGATAAACATCACATGCAATCAATATAAGTGATATGATATGGTCATCATCATCTTGTGCTAGTGATCTCCATCGCCAAGCACCGCCATGATCACCATCGCCACCGGCGCGACACCTTGATCTCCATCGTAGCATCGTTGTCGCCTCGCCAACTATTGCTTCTACGACTATCGCTATCGCTTAGTGATAAAGTAAAGCAATTACATGGCGTTGCATTTCATACAATAAAGCGACAACCATATGGCTCCTCGCCATTGCGATAACTCGTTACAAAACATGATCATCTCATACAATAAAGTATAGCATCACGCCTTGACCATATCACATCACAACATGCCTGCAAAAACAAGTTAGACGCCTTCTACTTTGTTGTTGCAAGTTTTACGTGGCTGCTACGGGCTGAGCAAGAACCGTTCTTACCTACGCATCAAAACCACAACGATATTTTGTCAAATAGACTCCGTTTAACCTTCTCAAGGACCGGCGAGCCACACTCGGTTCAACTAAAGTGAGAGAGACAGACACCACGGTCACCTTTAAGCAACGAGTGCTCGGGCGGTGAAACTAGTCTCGCGTAAGCGTCGCGTAATGTCGGTCCGGGCCGCTTCATCTCACAATACCGCTGAACCAAAGTATGACATGCTGGTAGGCAGATGACTTGTATCGCCCACAACTCACTTGTGTTCTACTCGTGCACATGACATCAACGCATAAAACCAGGCTCGGATGCCATCGTGGGGGAACGAGTAATTTCAAAAATTTCCTACGAACACGCAAGACCATGGTGATGGCATAGCAACGAGAGGGAGAGTGTCCGTCCACGCACTGTGAGACCGAAAGCGGAAGCGTTATAACAACGCAGCTTGATGTAGTCGACGCCTTCACGATCCGACCGATCCAAGCACCGAACGACGGCACCTCCGAAGTTCTCGCACACGCTCAGCTCGATGACGATCCCGGACTCGATCCAGCAAAGTGTCGGGATGAGTTCCACAAGACGACGGCGTGGTGACGATGTTGATGCTCCACCGCGCAGGGCTTCGCTTAAGCTCCGCGACGATATGACTTCTCCGGCGCAGGCTTCGCCTAAGCTCCGCGACGATATAACCAAGTAGAATATGGTGGAGGGGGCACCGACACGGCTAAGGAACGATCCGTAGATCAACTTGTGTGTCATGGGGTGCCCCCTGCCCCTCAGATATAAAGGAGCAAGGAGGAGGTGGCGGCCAAAGGAGGAGGCGCACCAGGGGGAGTCCTACTCCCACCGAGTAGGACTCCTCCTTTCCTAGTAGGAGTAGGAGAGAAGGAAGGGAAGAGAAGAAGGGTGCGGCCCTCCCCTAGTCCAATTCGGACTAGGCCTTGGGGCGCGCGCCTGCCCTAGGCAGCCCTCTCTCTTTCCCGCAGGCCCAATAAGGCCCAATACTTCTCCCGGCGAATTCCCGTAACTCTCGGTACTCAAAATACCCAATCATTCGAACCTTTCCGAACTCCAATATAGTCGTCCAATATATCGATCTTTACGCCTCGACCATTTCGAGACTCCTCGTCATGTCCCCGATCTCATCCGGGACTCCGAACTCCTTCGGTACATCAAAACTCATAAACTCATAATATAACTCTCATCGAAACCTTGCGTGCATGGACCCTACGGGTTCGAGAACTATGTAGACATGACCTAGAACTATTCTTGGTCAATAACCAATAGCGGAACCTGGATGCCCATATTGGCTCCTACATATTCTACTGAAGATCTTTATCGGTCAAACCGCATAACAACATACTTTGTTCCTTTGTCATCGGTATGTTACTTGCCCGAGATTCGATCGTCGGTATCCAATACCTAGTTCAATCTCGTTCGCAAGTCTCTTTACTCGTCCGTAATACATCATCTCATAACTAACTCATTAGTTACAATGCTTGCAAGGCTTAGGTGATGAGTATTACCGAGAAGGCCCAGAGATACCTCTCCGACAATCGGAGTGACAAAACCTAATCTCAAATACGCCAACCCAACATGTACCTTTGGAGACACCTGTAGTACTCCTTTATAATCACCCGATTACGCTGTGACGCTTGGTAGCACCAAAGTGTTCCTCCGATAAACGGAGTTGCATAATCTCATAGTTACAGGAACATGTATAAGTCATGAAGAAAGCAATAGCAACATACTAAACGATCATGTGCTAGGCTAACGGAATGGGTCATGTCAATCACATCATTCTCCTAATGATGTGATCCCGTTAATCAAATGACAACTCATGTCTATGGCTAGGAAACTTAACCATCTTTGATTCAACGAGCTAGTCAAGTAGAGGCATACTAGTGACACTATGTTTGTCTTATGTATTCACACATGTATTATGTTTCCGGTTAATACAATTCTAGCATGAATAATAAACATTTATCATGAAATAAGGAAATAAATAATAACTTTATTATTGCCTCTAGGGCATATTTCCTTCACTATGCGCAGTTGCAACCTCCACCCATATGTGTCGACTGAATCTACTTCCTTTTCTTCGTGTTCAAATATAGGGTAAAAAATAATGTTTAATTTTTTCCGTTCAATCCACCATATTCTTTTGGGAATCAAGTTCCAGACATGTGGGTAGCTGATTGACAGTGGAGCTGCGGGAGTGGTGGACATGCAATGAGGGAAGGAGAAAGAAGGAAGGATGAAGAAGGAGGGAAGGAGGTTCCAGAGCCGAGAGAAAGGAGGGAGACACCAAGGGAGGTGACATGGGAAGAAAAGCAAAGTTATGCCCCAAGGCGAGAGCGTGATCATGTTCAACTGTTCCCTTTCCATCAATGCTCAAGTTCATTATCTTTTTTGAAGTCCGCAAGTTTGGAAGCTCCACACAACTGTTGTCGAGGAAGATGGTAAACTCATTGAGGATGATCATTGGGTTATTGTGAACCTCATTGTTTGGTGGAGTAGTCCGCGACAAGAAGGACAAGCCATGAGACATGAGTAATTGATAAATTTGTACAATCACTTTCATTTTTCCTAGAACACTGGATATAATTGATTTGGTAAAGAAAACGACATGGGACTATGCTATGATTGATGTATCATGTATGATAAATTTGCGATGAGGTATGTGTCTGAATCAAGTATCATCCACTTAATCTTTGATTTATTAGTTTTGCTAAATCTCATGTGCATCAAGTTGCGTCAACAACTTTCTGCTTTGCACGAGCCCAAAGATGAGGACGACGCGAGGAGCGCCCGCCACGATGAGGTCGAGCCGTGTACGGGCAGGAGCCAGCGATAGCTGGTGGGAGTGTGTCTGAAGCTTAACCGGTGAGGGTGCATGGGGGTGATAGTGTCGAAGTTGCTCACTAGGGTGGGGCTTAAAGGGATGGCTAGGGCGGTAGTCAGCAGGATGGTGGGGGAGGAGGTCAAGGGGAGGGTGGGGCCGCAATAGCCGCCGGCCACGGGGGGTGGAGGCAGGTGGTTAGGCCTGGGTAGGCCACGATGGAGGAGGAATCGTCGCGGGTGAGGGAGTCATGGACTAAGGGGTCCTCGGGGCGACGACCCATCATACATGGGCCAGATTGGTGGAGCCATACAATGACAGGAGGTCTATGAAGCCGTGGTGTGCCCTCCAAGTCAAGGGGGCGCAGGATCTTTTCTTCCTTATTGTAATCTATCTTCGGTAACCCTAACCCTACCGGTGTCTATATAAACCGAGGGTTTTTAGTCTTTAGGGCTAGAGCTCCATCCATTACTTCATAGCCTTAGGGCTTAGCTCATGCTGATCTCGAGGTAGATCTACTCTGTAAACCACGATATATCATCAATACAATCAAGCAGGACGTAGAGTTTCACCTCTTCGAGAGGGCCCGAACCTGGGTAAACACTGTGTTCATCGTCCCCTGTTATCCATTGATCCTAGATCCACAGCTCGGGACCCCCTACCCCGAGGTCTGCCGGTTTTGACACCGACATTGGTGCTTTCATTGAGAGTCTCACTATGCTATCACCGAAATAATCAATGGCTCAACTAGTCAATGGAGACCATGCCTGTACTAAGCGCTTTACCGCCCCGGATCACCTCCTCGTCTTCAACGGCTTATTAGTGCGCGCCGACCTTGCCGGTCGCCTCAACCAGATTGGAGGCCTCACCCCCATTGAAGGATCCATCAGTTCAGGGGCATCGACCCCAGGACTAGTAAACTCACGAAAGTCTGGTATCTTTGAAGATCTGGCTCTGAAGCCCAACTCCGACGGACCTCCCACAAGGCCTCCCGTCGAATCACCGGAGCGTTCTGCACCCCTATGTCCCCAGCCGGCAGATCAGTTGGCAGATCTGTTCCGCGCAATGGGAATTTCTGTTGTCAGGCCTATAGCCTACGATCAGGTCGGGCTTAAACTCGATGACTGAGAGATAAACATCCTTCTGATTACTCACCTTGTCGCCACAGTCGAAGAGGCCCGGGAGGGGCCACAACCATATAAGCTAAAGACAGTGTACACTCGAATCTCCAGCTCGGAGTCAGACACCAGTCCGGATGTGCGTCCGGATATAACATCCGACACAAGTCCCGGCCTTGAGCCTATTCGGCCATGCGCCAGTTTGGATCCGAGCCCAGTGCGGTCAGAACCGGACATGCCTCAACCTCCCATCAAGGACAGTCCAGGCCTGCAGCAGGGGGGAATTCTCGAAATTCTCCCACCCACCCACCACACGGAATACTCTCTGGATCCGGGAATCCCAGACATATGGGACCTCATGTATGTCAAACAGCTGCCAAACGAGACAGTCCACCATTATTGGGCTAGATTTCTCCTGATGAAAAACAGGATGGCACCTTGCTGCGACGAAGAAATAATCAAAGCGTTCCAGTTCAACTGCAGGGACGAGGGCCTCTCAAACGCCCTCGCGCACCGCCGGATTCAAAGCTTCACCGAACTATCAGACATGGCGCGCAAATATTGCGCCATGGAGGACACATGGAGGGTCCAACAGCTGAGCATGGGGCCACAGCCCACCGCACATCACGGAAAGCCTCGCCTTAAACGAGCACACACAAATCGGTCACCGTAGTGCGAGCCCAATGAGAAGAAAGCCAGGCCCAGATCGGTGTTAGATGAGTTGCTGGATAAATCATGCCCAATACACTCGGTCTTGCTAGACGCAAACCCAACCTACAAACTTCGAGCCTGCTGGGTGGTAAGACAAGTGGCCAAATATGGCGAACCAATCTTGGGCCTTACACCCCCAGATAAACAATCTTCAGATTCACCATGGGACCACAGTGTCCTTATGGTATACGAGACGTTCACCTCAAACAACAAAAGGAAAAAGGCTCTTCGAGAGCTCAGCCAGATATATCAAGTGATAGCCGCACACCCATGGGCAAATACTCCAATCACCTTCAACGAGAAGGATGAGCCAAGCCCCTGTATCAGCCACGCACCAGCCGCACTGGGTTCTTGACCCCATTATCGATGGTTTCCGGCTGACCAAAGTACTAATGGACAGAGGCAGCGGCCTCAATCTCATTTACGAGGATACGCTCGATAAGATGCAGTTCAACAGGTCTCGCATCGAGCGCAGTAACACTACATTCCGAGGTATAATACCCGATAGGGAGGCACACTGCTCGGGATGCATAACCCTTGATGTGGTGCTCGTCACACCCGATAACTACAGATCCGAACCCTTGCTATTCCACATTGTTCCCTTCCGCAGCGGATACCACGCTCTTCTAGGGCGCGAGGCATTCTCGAACTTTCAGGCCATACCACATTACGGGTATATGAAACTCAAAATGCCAGGGCCCAATGGGGTAATTTCACTTAGAAGCGACCTAAGCAGAGCCTTGAAAGCCGAAAACAAAACGGCATCCCTCGCCCTAGAGGCACTATCTGAGGCCCTCACGGCCAAAGAATTGACAACTTTACGCACTACTGTCGACAGGGACAATGTGGTTCTCAGTAAAAGACAAAAAACCATGTCATTCAAGCCAGCAGACGAAATAGTAAAATCTCAAGTGCACCCAACAGATCCTAACAAAACGGCGTCCATAGGAGCACAGCCGGACCCCGCGGTCGACGAGGCATTAAGGACATTCCTACGTGAAAATTGGGACATATTCGCGTGACACCCCTCTGACATGCCAGGAATCCCACGCAGGAAAGCAGAGTACAGCCTCAACATTCTAAAAGGCTTTAAGCTAGTGAAACAGACCCTGCGCCGATTTTCTGAACCCAAACGACAAGCCATGGGTGAAGAACTCGCAAAACTGCTGGAGGCCGGATTCATCCGCGAGATCAAGCACCCCGAGTGGTTATCAAACCTGGTAATGGTACCAAAAAAAGATAAGTCCTGGCGACTCTGTGTTGATTTCTAAAACCTTAACAAGGCCTGCCCCAAGGATCCTTTCCCTCTGCCGAGGATAGACCAGATTATCGACGCCACTGCCGGACATGACTCACTATGCTTCCTTGACGCATACTCTTGATACCACCAGATCAAGATGAAAGAGTCCGACCAAGCGGCAACCGCATTCATTACCCATTATGGGCCCTTCTGCTTCAACACCATGCCATTCAGATTGAAAAACGCAGGAGCCACATACCAATGCATGATTCAAACATGCCTCAAAAATCAAATTGGCAAAACGGTCGAGGCATAACGTGGACGATGTGGTTGTCAAAACCAAACACATAGACCAACTGGTAGACGACCTACGCCAAACCTTTGACAACTTGCGAGCTTACGACATACGGCTCAACCCCGAAAAATGTATCTTCGGGGTCCCCGCCAGAAAGCTGCTCAGATTCATCATTTCCCATAGAGGAATCGAGGCCAATCCGGCTAAAATCAGAGCGCTATCTCAGCTTGCAATACCAACAGAGCTCAAACATATCCAGAAGCTGGCAGGGTGTGTGGCAGCCTTGAGCCGCTTCATATCCCGCCTCGGAGAAAAAAGCATTACCACTCTATAAGCTGCTCAAAAGACCAAGAATTTCCAATGGACAGACGAAGCAACTACGGCGCTGGAGGAGATTAAAACACTCCTAGCCAGCAACCCTATCCTGACCGCACCTAGTATCGGCGAGCCCATGCTGCTATATGTTTTAGCCACCAATCAGGTGGTAATTAAGCGCCGCGCTTGTGGTGGAACGGGAATCAGAGGGACATAAATTTCAAGTCCAGAAGCCGGTCTATTACGTGTCTGAAGTGCTAACACCATGTAAGACACGGTACCAGCACTATCAAAAGACAGCCTACACAGTCTTCATGGCGTCCCGAAAGCTTCGGCACTACTTTCAAGAATGTTCGATCACAGTAGCATCGGGGGTCCCCTTGAACGATATAATCAACAACAGGGACGCCACAGGCCGCATCACCAAATGGGCCATCGAGCTTCTCCCCTTCGAGATAATATACAAACCACGCCGATCCATTAAATCTCAGGTACTGGCCGATTTCATAGCCGAGTGGACCGAGGCCGAATTACCCCGAGAGTACTCTACATACTCGCACTGGACAATGTACTTCAACGGCTCCAAGATGTTAGCTGGACTGGGGGTTGGGGTCATCCTTATTTCCCCCATAGGCGACACTATTCGGTAAGTCCTCCAAATAATGTACACAGACTCCAACAACGCAGCCGAATACGAGGCACTGCTGCATGATCTCCGTATGGCCACATTGATGGGTGTACAACACCTCGAGGTAAGGGGAGATTCAAACTTGGTGATCTCTATGGTGAATTCGACGCCAAGGACCCCAAGATGACGGCATATAGAAACGCGGTCCTCCAAATATCAGCTCGATTCGAGGGCCTAGAATTTCACCATGTCGCTAGAGACAACAATCAAGCGGCCGACGCCCTCGCCCGCATGGGTGCCAAACGTGACCTGGTTCCCAAAAACACCTTCCTCGAGCGGCTCTTCAAGCCCTCCATGGTGTGGCAGGACGCCGCCGCCGGTACACTATCCAACGAGCTCGCTCACAATACCTTGCTCGAAAAGGAACAAGACGATCACGTCATCAGCGGCTCCGCACTTGAGGAAACGCCTTCCGCACACGAGGTAATGGCCGTAATCCCACCCTGGACAGAACCCTGCTAGCCTGCCTCATGCAACAACAGCTTCCAGAGTATCAAACCGAAGCGCGACGCATAGTTCGCCGCTCTAAAGCATACAAGGTCCATGAGGGTGAACTCTATAGGAAGAGCACCACAGGAGTTTTACAAAGGTGCATCTCCGAAGAAGAGGGGCAGAAACTCTTGGTAGAAATACACGCGGGCATGGGGGACACCACGCGGCAGCTCGGGCCCTGGTTAGCAAGGCTTTCCGAGCAGGTTTCTTCTAGCCTACCGCTCGCGAAGATGCCCGGACATTAGTCCAGCATTGCATCGGATACTAGTTGTTCGCCAACCAAAACCACATGCCCCCCGCAACTCTTCGGACAATATAGATCACATGGCCTTTCACGGTCTGGGGTCTTGACATGGTCGGGCCGCTCAAAGGGGGGACAAATAAAAAGAAGTACGTACCTATTGGTCATGGTCGACAAATTCACCAAGTGGATCGAGGCAAGACCCATCACCTCGGCAGAATCCGAACCAGTCATTTACTTCTTATCCAATGTCGTACACCGTTATGGTGTCCCCCACAACATAATTACCGATAATGGTACCAACTTCACCACCCAGGAAGTTAAAGACTAGTGCGGCAAAATGGGCATCAAGCTTGATTACGCGTCGGTGTACCACCCACAAACCAACGGGAGGGTCGAACGGGCCAACGGACTCATCATGAGCGGCATTAAGCCTCGCCTAGTACAATCCCTCAAACAATCAGACCGCCATTGGGTCGAGGAGCTCGACTCTATACTCTGGGGCTGCGCACTACTCCTAATCGATCAACCAGATACACACCATTTTTTATGGTATACGGTGCGGAAGCAGTTCTCCCGTGTGACATTATCCATGACGCGCCTCGAGTGCGCATGTACGAGGAAAAGGAAGCCGAACTTGATCGACACGATGATCTGGACGCCTTGGAAGAAGAGCGAGACATAGCTAGAGCTCAGTCCGCGTTCTATCAGCAACAAGCGCGACGTTACCACAACCGGAAGTCCGGGCAAAGACATACACGGCAGGAGACCTTGTCCTCCGACTCCCTGAAAAACAGAAGGATAAACTATCACCTAAATGGGAGGGCCCGTACATCATTGATGAAGTACTCATAGGAGGAGCGTATCGTCTTCGCCTCCCGTCCGACGATGGCCTAGAGCCGAACCCGTGGAACGCAGCAAGGCTGCGGCGTTTTTAGCCTGAATCCGACAAAACTTTCGCCTTCCCCCCCCCCCTCTTTTGTTTCTTACCATTTTCCTTCTTCTTCTGCTGTGGTGCTAGTTCGGCTAAGCCAAAACATATCAAGCGCATACTATATAGACCATTGAATGCAACACCCAGCTCTGCTTGGGGGCTCCCTTAAAAGAGCTTAATAAACGTATAAATCACATTCGTCCTGATTGCAACCTTCTCATATGTGTTAAGCCATCATATGCACTCGTTTGACTTAAGATCTTTGCCATGTTGGGTTGCTTGGCTCCAGTGCTTACCCCTACGTTCCCGATTGTTCGGCTAGGGCGTAAAGAGAGCACCTATGCGATTGTTACGACTGGGTCACCCGGGACCGTACCTCAGACGGGTGAAGCCGAAAGCTAGCGTTCTTACAGAATATAACAAGTCGGCCTACCAGAAGTGAATACAGCCTCGAGCTTATGGCCAGGGCTCCATTTACATCCATTGGCGTCTGTTGACCCTACGCGTCCGGACTATAGTTTTACCCGACGAAAGGAACTCTTGGAGGTACTATTTTCATAGGAAAATGTTTCTTACGTTAAACAGTAATATAACATCGCTCTCCGCATAAGTTTCGTCTGTTTAAACCAGAGAGCCGGATTGCCTGGTTCCCGAATTATTGCCTTGTTTCCTATGGCACAAAGTACGGAACACTCCCCGATCTCTGATTGGAGAGGCAGAAGTCTATGGCCGGTCAAGACAAAAATAACAATAAGAACGCGGATTGAGCACGATCAACGTAAAGTACATAGATACATAGAATTGACAAAACTACTCATTCTCAACATTGTCTATCAGTTGTTCTAAACCACAATTCTGTTGAGAAGAGCGAGCAACTTGCGTCACTTCATCATACACCAAGCTTAGTGGTATCTCCTGACCGTCAGGGCCCACAGGATCAGCCCGGGCCATATGCATCGGATCCAGCTTGGTGAAGCGGGTCTTTACCATAGCCCACGCCTCGCGCGCCCCTTCTCGCAGGCCGAGATCTTCCATAATTCAAACCTTCGCCGAACCCCTTTAAAACGACTAGCTAGTTCGGCCATACTGTCCGACGGCATATCTGACGGCCATAATGCCTGCGCCATGCTCTTCATGGATTTCCGGGCCTTTTCATAGGTCATCGTCAACTCCTTTAGAAGGTTCCCGTCATATGTGCCTACTTCTTCCTCAGGCCGCCCAATCAGGAGACCTACCAAGCAGGCGTGGCACATCATTAACATATCAATGACAATCGTCAAACAGTACGGTACGATCAACGCTTACCGAATATGCCACGTTTCAGCCTCTGGTTTTCCTCCGCACTTCGGGACAATTGAGCTCTCAATTTCCTTGGCTTGCCGTTGATTTTTGGCCTTGAGCTCATCTTTCTCCACCTGACTTCGCGTCAGCACCCTTTTACCAGCTTCTAGCTCCCTCCGCAGCTCGCTTACAGCTCCTGCGGCTGTACAAAGAATACGATGCTAATGCTTGACATACAACGCATACTCACGAAAACAGTCTTTTTACTCACCGGACACATCGCCAGTTCGGGCCGCCTCTAGTTCGGCTTTTGCTTCGACCAACTGTGTCTGACTCACTTCTAGGTCCTCGGACAACTTTTTGTTCTGCTCTCTTGTGGCCTGCAACAATAATACCAATTGATACCCTCAACACGGTCGTCCCGCCTGAATTACGGCTTGGGGGCTAGTTGGTTAGGAAACATGATCCGCTTTTAAGCTATATACCTGCACTGTGACGCCCGGGTAATTAAGCTACAGTAATCCCCACTAATGATGCCACGTCACCTCGGTTACTGTGGATAACCTCGCGCTAGTTCGAAACCTGATCGAATTCAAATCCAAAAATCAAGCAAACAATTAAGGTTTTTGAATATTGAAACTAAAATGTTCGGACTGAACCAAATAATTCATAGGTAATTGTGATGGAGAAATCACACTTTTATAAAATATTTAAATACTCTAAAATGAACAAAACAAGTAGCAAAAAGAATTATTTAAAAGCTTTTAAATAATAAAGCATCGCAAACTATTTCACTTTATGTGCCAAGTTAAATGTGGTTGTGGCATATTTACATATACTAAATTAGGTACAACTTTGATATTTTACAAAAACTAAGGTATATTGGAAATTAGAGAAAACAAAAAAGAAAAGAAAAGGAAAAGGCAAAACAAAAAGAGAGAAAGTCTCTCTCATTGGGCCACGGCCCAAGAGCCATCGAACCGCCAAAGCCGCCCACCAAGACCCCCACCCTCCTCCATATCCCCATCGGGAAACCCTAATCCCCACCGAACCAACCCCCACTCCCTCCCTCTCGCTCCTCCTCGTCGCCCCACGCCTCCCGATCCATCGCGCCCCACTCCCGATCCTCTCGATCGGGCGACGATTTCGGCCTTGCGGCCCCACTGCCGACCCGTCAGCCCATCATCGCTCTCACCGCCCCGCTTCAGTGGCGCCTGCCCCTCATCGCCTCGCCGTTGCCGATCCTCGCCGCCGCCTCCTCATCTCCTCCCGTCGCCCCGACTCCTGCCGACGACACTTTTACCGTCGCTTGCCCTGGCCAAGCCACGAGCACCACCACCACCCGGACGCCACGGATCGCTTCCCCCGCCTTTGCCGTCCCGTCGCCCCACCCTCCCCATCGCTTCCTTTCTTTACGGCCAATGTGAGCGCCGCCGTCCCCTTCGCCCCTATCCTCTCGCTTCGCCAAGGTCGTTCCTCACTGCCGCCGCCAGACGCCCACTAGTCGCCGTTGTCGCGCCCCAGAAGTCCTCGCCGCCTGCCATTGCAGCTTGCAACGCCGCCGTCGTCAGCAGCCTCCTCGTCCCCGCACCCATCGTTCCTCCCTCTACCTTGCGCGAGCCGGCGACCATCTCGTGCGCTTCTTGCGGTGCCAGCCTTCGCTTTGGGCGGTTCCGCCCGTCCGATTCGCCTCAAGACGCTGATCCGCCAGCCCCACGGGCCAATGGCAAGTGGGTCCCACCAAAACGCTTTGTTTTAAAAAAATCAATTAATTAAAATTAATAAAGAGTTAAATAAATAATAATTAAAATCATTATTTTGTTAATTAAATAAGTAACCTAATTATTACGGTTAATTAACTCGCTAATTACCTAATTAGTCAATTAGTCAAGATTAATGAAAACCCACATGTGGGTCCCTTCCTAGTTGACCAAATAATCGGTCAACAGCTTGACCTGGTCAACGGGTCCACTGTCACCTCTGGTTCTCTGCTGTGTGCACTCGCTGGGTGCACATAGCAATTTCACCTTTTAATTCGAATTAATAATAATTTCGAATATTGTTTAAACTTTAATAAATCATATCTTTTAATCCGTAACTCCGGATGAAAATAATTTCAACATGAAAGTTGCTCAGAACGACGAGACGAATCCGGATACGCAGTCCGTTCGTCCGCCGCACACCCCTAACCTATTGAACCTGCAAACTTTCCTCTCCGGTTCATCATCGACAGACGTCTCGGGCCGGAAAACTTTCCTGATGTTTCTTCGCCAAGATCGCTTAGCGCCACGTTAGAACACGCCTAGCTCGCTCATTTGTCCTGTATGCACTTGCTCGCTATGTATTTACTGTTTTTCCCCTCTTCTCTCCTAGTAGACCCCGAGACCGATGTCGATGTCCTCGTGATCGACTACGCCACCGACGACCCCTCTCTCTTGCCGAGCAACCAGCAAGCCCCCCCCTTGATCACCGATATCGCCTACTCTTCTCTATACTGCTTGCATTAGAGTAGTATAGCATGTTACTGCTTTCAGATACTCCTATACTTGTTGCATAGCCTTGTCCTTGTAATCTACTTTGTTGTTACCTTACCGCAATCCTATATGCTTAGTATAGGATGCTAGTACTTTCATCTGTGGCCCTACATTCTTGTCCGTCTCGCCGTGCTATATTATAGGGCCGTGATCACTGGGGAGTTGATCACGGTATATACTATATACCTTACACTATTACATTACCCGTGGTACTGTTCGGAGATGGGGTGAAAGGACGGTGGCTCCATCCCGTAGAGGTGGGCCTGGGTTCCCGACGGCCCCGATCGATACTTTGTATGAGCGGCAGGCAGGCAGGTTGAGACCGCTTAGGAGAGAGGTGGGCCTGCCCTGTTCGGGCGTTCATGTTACTTAACACGCTTAACGAGGTCTTGGTATTTGATCCGGGTTGGCTACGAGCTTATACGCACTAACCATCTACGCGGAGTAGTTATGGGTATCCCGCGTGGTATCACCGGCACTTCAGACGTCGGACGACGGCGCGCTACCGGATTGGACTGAACGCTCATTGGCTAGGTCTGCTTCCGGCCACAGACGAACGTCAGTGTGTGCTCGTGGCGATGGGCCTGCACTGCTGCGCTTAGGTTTAGACCGCGTGTTGGCCTCTCTCACAGTGCCTAGGTGGGGCTGCGACGTGTTGATCTTCCGCGGCGGGCATGACCCAGAAAGTGTGTCCGCCAAATGGGATCAAGCGTCTTTGGGTAAGATGGTGCACCCTGCAGGAAGTTAATCTATTCGGATAGCCGTGATCTTGATAACAGACGACTTGGAGTTGTACCTTGAGCTTATGACAACTAGAACCGGATACTTGATAAAACACACCCTTCCAAGTGCCGATACAACCGGTGGTCGCCTCGCTCGGGGTTATGAGCAGGGATTGCCGGTAGGATTATTGCTATATGATGTTACTTGGAGGACTTCAGTTTGTCCCTCCTACTGTTGCAAGGCGGTGTCCGTAAGCGTAGTCTTCGTTAAGACTAGCTATCCCCTTTATTCGGCTTTCTCAGAGTTCAGTCCATCGATATGGCCTTTACACATATATCCATGCATATGTAGTGTAGCTCCTTGCTTGCAGTACTTTGGATGAGTACTCACGGTTGCCTTGTTCCCCTTTTCCCCCTACCTCTACTCGATTGTTGCAACCAGACGATGGAGCCCAGAGCCGACGCCACCGCCTATGACGGCTACTACTGGAGGTGCCTACTACTACGCAGCAGCCCGGCGACGACGACTGGGAGTAACCTAGGAGGATCCCGCAGAGGCCTGCTCCTCTTCGATCTGATCCCGCTTTGTGCTAGCCTTCTTAAGGCAAACCTTGTTTAACTTATGTCTTTACTCAGATATTGTTGCTCCCGACTCGCCTATGATCGAGCACTTGTATTCGAGCCCTCGAGGCCCCTGGCTTGTATTATGATGCTTGTATGACTTATTTTATTTGTAGAGTTGTGTTGTGATATCTTCCCGTGAGTCCTTGATCTTGATCGTACACATTTGCGTGCATGATTAGTGTACGATTGAATCGAGGGAGTCACAAGTTGGTATCAGAGCCGACTGCCTGTAGGAATCCCCCTTCCACACTCCTTGGCCGAAGTCGAGTCTAGACATTGCAAAACTTTTACTAACTTGGCTGTGTGCCTTACGGGCCCACGCCGCCATCGGGTGGTACTAGGATCTTTTACTCTCGACCTTTACTCGACTCGAACTCTCTTCTATTCAGGTTAAATGAATTTGCTATAAACAAAACTAACTTTAGGTTCTCGCAAGCACTGCCTCCCGAGAACCCCTCACTTCGATGATCGTCGCGCTAATCGGAAGATTCCAAGATACTCTCGATGTTCTCTCGAGACTTTGTGCTCATCACTTTTGCTATTCCCGACCTCCGATAAACCCGTATGGAGAACTACTTACACTTGCCATTCATACGATCATCCCCATCGATCCGGTTATTACAGGATACCTCAAGTTTTCTATTGTTCCGAGAATACTTTGTGCCTACCGCCTAGCGCTCTTTGCTACATGAATACCCCTTCAAATAAATCCTCGACTTGTCGAGTATCCGCCAACCCAGCTTGTTCATGTGTTTCACGAAGTCTTCAAAATACTATTCGATCTGCCGAAAATCCTCTGGAGCCTTTGGCTCTTGAAATTCTTGCTTGCTTGCATTATGGTTAATCCCATAAGTCTCGTAGTCATATTGACATTCCTTGTCATTATCATTTTGAGTCTGTTGACTCAATATGTTTGTGAATACCCGCAATCATCATTGATCCTTATAAATTACCTTTCTGGCTGAGCTGCCATTCTTTCAACTGGAATTGGTTCTCGACCAATCCAAGTGTCGTAGATTGTACCCTAAGGCTATTCAACTTATCCATCCCTAATCAGAGCATTGCTTCTGATCCCTTGATTGGGAATCATAATTCCTTTACATTTGACAATTGAGTTAGTCAGTTGTTTCTATAATTTGATCTCCTTGCATTCTTCTTCCTCTAGTTAAATCGATGCTCACGTCGGACCCTCGTGGACCATCGGTCCATTATTGATTTCTCCCACAAGATCCTTCATATTCAATAACCTTGTGAGACCTTCCCCTGATACATAATGCCTTTGGTAAATTGCATCCTCTGCTTTGTCAACCATGCTCTGCCCTCGAGCTTGAGTTAATTATCTCTAAAGATTCTGGTATATGATTCCAAGAAGCCCCTATGGGTTGAACATATGCCTTCTCTAAACCGTGTGAACCCGAAAGTTTTCACGGATATTACTCTTCTGGTGCTTCGCCAGATAAAATTTCAACACTGCAACTTCATCGAACGTGAGAAGTGAATGAAAGGCTTTGCATTGGAGAAGTGGGAGTCGACCTTGAACTTGTGTTCATGCCCATGGACACGATGTATATCTTATCATTAAAGCTTCTCTTAAATGAATTATTCTTTCGGTATAAGTTCATCTTATATCTAGGATCCGCCTTTGCAATCGTGGTTCGACCATGATTGTTCTTCTTGATCTCATTTCTGGACAATTTAAAACAATTGTCTTCTATGGATCAATACACCAGTCCAACCTTTACTTTGATCTTGTACCGGTATTACCCTCCGTATCTCGGGATTATCATGGAACTACATAACTTTTATGAGTTCTTCATCAAGTGCTACCTTCCCACCGGTTCCACTTTTTCGCGGGCTCGAGTTGTTGAACACTCAAAGAACCCGATAATCGAACCGAGTCCGCACTACGGTTCAACAACTCTTCAAGAAGCTTCTATAAGTACGAAGTTTGTACCCGATCACGCCATTCCTAGCCTGTTTGGCTATATCATTGTCGTGATTATTTTAACTGTGCTACCCGGTCCTTCTTCTCGAGCACAAAATTGACGATGAACTAAGCTTACGCCAATTTTCCTCGTCATCCCCTTTCACCTTAAACGACAAGCTTGAGTTCGAGTTTATGTCGAACTGTGGTTCCAATAACCTTCCGCTGCATCGCTCGCTTGACTTGATGTCATCATCGATTGATTACATCTCATGAAATCTCTCGACAATTGTGTCGTGATCGTCAACATTCGAGCTCATCCAGATATCAATTGAATTCATGATGAGAAATACCGACCTTGCCCTCGATGAATTGTATTATCATCGACCACTTTATTGCCTTCCCGCCAACATAAGCTTGTTCTTGTTTTGTGTTATACCTTGAGTTCCTTGCTATCCAAAGAATTGTTCTTCTTTACCTTGGAGTATTACCATCCTTTAAGTCAAGACTGTTCGAGATTGTTCCACCTCTTGAGAATTCTTGACATAGAAATACTTCTCGAATCACCATTCGACATTGGTCGTGCAACCCAACCCATCGGGCGCACCCTTCAACCAATGTTTACTTGTGTATGTTTCTCGAGCATACTTCCTTATATCAATTGATCGACAAATGTTATCTCCTGGTTCACTTAATTGTGGAAGTCCATCTTTTGGGAATCTCGGTGAATTGCCGTGGAGTTCACCAGACACCTCCTTGTCCTCTCCTTGGGTTAATGAAGGACTCTTGTTAACGGAAATCACTTCATAGTTCATTTCCCCGAAAATCTTACAATGTCTTCTCGTCAAATTGCGTTGCACCTTTTCCTCTCGGACATCCTAAGTCTGAGGTATCTTGACACCAATCGGATCTGAATCTCGGTCAGATATGATGGTTGGGACAACTTCCAAGAGTTATGATGTTGATCCTTTGATGAACCGGTAGTATGATGTCATGCCTAGCACCCCGGCTGGAGGACCTATCATTATAGTTTCCTTTTCAAAGAAGGTTATCCGCTCATCCATGAGGAAAATGTAAGACTTATTCTACAAGTTATTCCTGATGAATCCTTCGTGATTCCAAAGTCTGATCTTCACCTGAAGGCCATGTCAATGCTATCCCGAAGCATGTCTGTGATACTGATTTTCAACAAGAACATTCAAGCCCAATGCTAAATGTTCTTGCTCAATTATCCAAATACCGATGTATGGGTAATGTCATGAAATTTCTCTCCCTTACCTACGTGGTTTTCTACATTATATCCTATAATGGATATCATGCTCGCTTATTCTTGGGAAGGATATACCCTCAAATATGTGTTTAAACACATTTTCCTTCCCATTGTTCTGCTTAACCTAATGATCACATTTTCCTTTCCATGGGTCTCATATGACCCTTCTTGTGACCTATATAATCTAAGCAAAGGATAATCCCTCGCTTAGGTAAGCACCTCGTTGCACCACTCTGTAAGTAAGACCCTATTACTATTGTTGATGACATTCTGGTAACCACCGATGGACGAGAACCTTGCCTATTGGTCCGCCTCGTTCAACGAGCAAGAAAATGGTTCTCTTCGTCCCTCGCCCTTGGTACCTATGTTGTTGCCGACATGACCCTCAGACTCTCCTCTGACATGCCTAGCTTACATGATCGTGCAAGATGTCACCAACCTTTCTACGTTTAACCACATGGTGGGCCCATAACCCACAGGTCCCAGGATCGAAACTGCCACCGTCTTAGTGATCTATTCTGGTATCAGACGCGATACTTACTCTCGCTACTCTGAACCCCTTTCTCACTCTGGTTCAGGCTTCGAGCAACTACCTACCCGCTTGGAGCCTATTATGGTACCTTCGTACCTTGCTCTCGAGGTATTTCATATGTTCAACTCGAGAGATAATTTTATACTAATTCATGGGTTAACCCCAGATTGTTTCCCATAAAAGCATTATGTCGTAGTGAGCTGCCCTTATCTTTTCGCAAGTACGATGGAGTTCCCGAAGGAATGATGACAAGTTTATCATGATGCACCGGAATAAAGGATTGAAGACATCAACGAAAGGAACTAACTTCTTCGAGAAGATCCGATAGAATATCGTAACCAAAACTTTCCCCTTACTCCCCTCTTAAATCTCGGGACGAGATTTCTTGTAGTGGAGGAGAATTGTGACGCCCGGGTAATTAAGCTACAGTAATCCCCACTGATGATGCCACGTCACCTCGGTTACTGTGGATAACCTCGCGCTAGTTCGAAACCTGATCGAATTCAAATCCAAAAATCAAGCAAACAATTAAGGTTTTTGAATATTGAAACTAAAATGTTCGGACTGAACCAAATAATTCATAGGTAATTGTGATGGAGAAATCACACTTTTATAAAATATTTAAATACTCTAAAATGAACAAAACAGTAGCAAAAAGAATTATTTAAAAGCTTTTTAAATAATAAAGCATCGCAAACTATTTCACTTTATGTGCCAAGTTAAATGTGGTTGTGGCATATTTACATATACTAAATTAGGTACAACTTTGATATTTTACAAAACTAAGGTATATTGGAAATTAGAGAAAACAGAAAAGAAAAGAAAAGGAAAAGGCAAAACAAAAAGAGAGAAAGTCTCTCATTGGGCCACGGCCCAAGAGCCATCGGGCCGCCAGCCGCCCACCAAGACCCCACCCTCCTCCATATCCCCATCGGGGAAACCCTAATCCCAATCAACCAACCCCCACTCCCTCCTCTCGCTCCTCTCGTCGCCCCCACGCCTCCCGATCCATCGCGCCCCCACTCCCCGATCCCTCTCGATCGGGCGACGATTGACGCCTGGCGCCATTGCCGACCCGTCGCTTCATGATCGCCTCACCGCGCCGCCCAAAGTGGCGCCTGCCCCTCATCGCCCAGCCGCCGTCGTCCGAACCTCGCCGCCGCCTCATCTCCTCCTCCCGCTTCGACTCCTCGCCGACGACACCGTCGCCGCTTCGTCCCTGCCTCGGCTTCACGAGCACCACCACCACCCGGACGCCTTCACGGATCGCTTCCCGCCGCCTCGGTCGTCCCGTCGCCACCTCACGCTTTCATCGCCCTTTCCTTACGGCCAACGTGGCGCGCCGCCGCCCCTTCGCCCTCTCTCTCTGCCCGCTTAGTGCGGCCCTCACCGCCGCCGCCAGACATCCACTAGTCGCCGTTATCGCGCTTCGCCAGAGTCCCGCTCGCTCATTGCTGCTGGCAACCGCCGTCGTCAGCAGCCTCGGTCCCCGCACCCACTGCCTCCTCCCTCTACCTTGCGCGAGCCGGCGACCATCTCGTGCGCCCTTGACGGTGCCAGCCCCCCCCTGCTTGGGCGGTTCCGCCACCGATTCGCTCAAGACGCTTTGATCCGCCAGCCCCTAGGGCCAATGGCAAGTGGGTCCCAGCCCAAAACGTTTGTTTTAAAAAAATCAATTAATTAAAATTAATAAAAGAGTTAAATAAATAATAATTAAAATCATTATTTTGTTAATTAAATAATTAACCTAATTATTACGGTTAATTAACTCGCTAATTACCTAATTAGTCAATTAGTCAAGATTAACAGACCCACATGTGGGTCCCTTCCTAGTTGACGGTCAATCGTCAACAGCTTGACCTGGTCAACGGGTCCACTGTCACCTCACATGGTTCTCTTTGTGTGCACTCTGCTGGGTGCACATAGCAATTTCACCTTTAATTCGAATTAATAATAATTTGAATATTGTTTAAACTTTAATAAATCATATCTTTTAATCCAGAATTCGGATGAAAATAATTTCAACATGAAAGTTGCTTAGAACGACGAGACGAATCCGGATACGCAATCCGCTCGTCTGCCGCAGACACCCCTAACCTATCGAACCTGCAAACTTTCCTCTCCGGTTCATCTCGTCTCGACAGACGTCCGAACCGGAAAACTTTCCTGATGTTTCCCCTTCGCCAAGATCGCTTAGCGCCACGTTAGAACACGCCTAGCTCGTTTGTTGTCCCGTATGCACTTGCTCGCTATGTATTTTATCGTTTCTTCCCCTCTTCTCTCCGGTGACCCCGAGACCGATCTCGATGTCCTCGTGATCGACTACGCCACCGACGACCCCTCTCTCTTGCCGAGCAACCAGGCAAGCCCCCCCTTGATCACCGATATCGCATACTCTTCTCTATCTGCTTGCATTAGAGTAGTATAGCATGTTACTGTTTTCGATACTCCTATACTTTGTTGTATAGCATGTCCTTGTAATCGCTTGTTGTTACCTTACCGCAATCCTATATGCTTAGTATAGGATGCTAGTACTTTCATCTGTGGCCCTACATTCTTGTCCGTCCGCTGTGCTATATTATAGGGCCGTGATCACTCGGAGTTGATCACGGTATATACTATATACCTTACACTATTACATTACCCGTGGTATCGTTGTTCGGAGATGGGGTTTGAAAGGACGGGTGTCTCCATCCCGTAGAGGTGGGCTGGGTTCCCGACGGCCCCGATCGATACTTTGTGGCGGAGCGGCAGGCAGGTTGAGACCGCCTAGGAGAGAGGTGGGCTGGCCTGTTCGGCGTTCATGGTTACTTAACACGCTTAACAAGGTCTTGGTATTTGATCTGGGTTGGCTACGAGCTTATACGCACTAACCATCTACGCGGGAGTAGTTATGGGTATCCCGCCGTGGTATCACCAAGCACTTCAGACGTCGATGACGGAGTGGCGCGCCGGATTGGACCGAACGCTTTCTTTGGGCTAGGTCTCGCTTCGGCACAGACGCAACGTCTGTGTGTGCTCGAGGCGATGGGCCCGCACCCTGCGCGCTTAGGTTTAGACCGGCGTGTTGGCCTCTCTATTGTGCCTAGGTGGGGCTGCGGCGTGTTGATCTTCCGCGGCGGGCATGACCCAGAAAGTGTGTCCGCCAAATGGGATCAAGCGTCTTTGGGTAAGATGGTGCACCCTGCAGGAAGTTAATCTATTCGGATAGCCGTGATCTTGATAACAGGACGACTTGGAGTTGTACCTTGAGCTTATGACAACTAGAACCGGATACTTGATAAAACACACCCTTCCAAGTGCCGATACAACCGGTGGTCGCTCTCGCTCGTGGTTATGAGCGAGGGATTGCGGGTAGGATTATTGCTATATGATGTTACTTGGAGGACTTCATTTGTCCCTCCTACATGCTGCAAGGCAGGTGTCGAAGCGTAGTCTTCGTTAAGACTAGCTATCCCCTTTTATTCGGCTTTCTGCAGCTCACCCATCGATATGGCCTTTACACATATATCCATGCATATGTAGTGTAGCTCCTTGCTTGCAGTACTTTGGATGAGTACTCACGGTTGCCTTGTTCCCCTTTTCCCCTACCTCTACTCGATTGTTGCAACTGCACGATGGAGCCCAGAGGCGACGCCACCGCCTATGACGGCTACTACTCGGAGGTGCCTACTACTATGTGCAGCCCGCGGCGACCAGGGAGTAACCTAGGAGGATCCTGCAGGAGGCCTGTTCCTCTTCGATCTGATCCAAGTTTGTGCTAGCCTTCTTAAGGCAAACCTTGTTTAACTTATGTCCAGATTCGAGATATTGTTGCTTCCACGACTCGCCTATGATCGAGCACTTGTATTCGAGCCCTCGAGGCCCCGGCTTGTATTATGATGCTTGTATGACTTATTTTATTTGTAGAGTTGTGTTGTGATATCTTCCCGTGAGTCCTTGATCTTGATCGTACACATTTGCGTGCATGATTAGTGTATGATTGAATCGAGGGAGTCACATGCACCCTGGCGACAAATAGACCGCAATTCCGTCCAGACCTGTCCGGGCTGCCCCAAGGTATGAGTCCACCAAACTGAAAGCATTAAATTCCTGTTCGATGAAGGCAACATGACGTAAAGTCTCCCTCCGGCGGCGATGGTTCATTACACTCTCAACCTCGGAATTCATGACCAAAACATCGTCGGCGTCCGCCGAAGGTACACCAGCAGCCACGTGTTTGGAGGAGGCTCTTGCTTGTGCCGAAGATTGGGGCCCGGGGTTGCGGTTCGGTGCATCTGGGAGATCTTCGGGTGGACGTTGGGGCATACGCCTCCTGCAAAATTGAGCAAGCTCTTATAAGAAAGTGTTAACGACAACGCTCACTGTAATTCCAAGATGCATTACCTTTGAGCCGAGGGGGCAGGTGCCTCCGCCTCCGCGGAAACTTTCCGCTTTGATCTCCCGTCAAGGGCCGAAGCTGGCGTGGTCCGCGCTCCTCCCGAAGCGTTCTTGCGTGAGGTGCGACGACCCTTGGGAGTAGAAGTCAGCACGTGGGGGCCACCGTGAGACGAGCGCCCTGTTCGGGGGAGGGTCTTCCTTTCACTTACTATGGATGAGGGAAGAGCCCCAGGGTGGTCGGCTGTTAGGGCCACCTTGCTACCATCAAGGCCCTCCTGATAGTACACACCATCTTCAAATTCGATCGACGTCTCTGGGTCATCATGGTACCCTGGATCGCCGTCGCGTGAGTGATTCTCTGGTTGAGGAGGAGGACAGCCAATGGACTCGACCTGACGCCTCCATCCCTGTTTAAATGATGATCAGTAAGAATTCAGTGTGATTTGTGGGCTCGACGTAACGGATTGAGGCTTACATAGTCCGCCGGATTGTATCTAGAATAGCCTTCTCGAATACTCATGCAAGTGAACTCTGCTTCGTCTCCCTTGAAGAGGCCGACTAGTATTTAGCTAGGGCCGCCTTGTAGTCCGGTCCTTGCCGCTGGTGGCGTGTCACATCATTGGTCCCGTTATAACACCATAAAGGGTATCTCATTGTTGGAGGGGTTGCACGCAACGGGTAATGGAGATGGCCATAACTTCGACCATGGTCAGCTTGATGTGAGTTAACAGCCTGACCTTGGTCGACAGCGTAAACACTTCTTCGTCGTCCTGTTGGGAAAGGCCTCTTGGCCCGCCAGTTGTACCGCTTTATGGGTGGAACATTTGAATATTAGGGTAGCCCTCGCCGAATTGGATCGATAAGGGGGACGTCTTCGATATAAAACCACTCCGAAGTCCATCCTTCGGGATCTGTCCGCGGGGTCCCAACTGGGTACCCTGTCCCCGCTATTCGCCATAGTTCGGCGCCGCCTACCTCAAATATAGATCCTTCCCGGAGGCGAGGGACGAGACAGAAGTACTTCCTCCACAAGTCAAAGTGGGGCTCGCAACACAGGAATATCTCACACAAGGCTACAAAGCCGGAAATGTGCAAAATGGATCCCGGGGTGAGGTTGTGGAGCTGGATCCCATAGAACTCTAGTAGACCCCACAGAAAGGGATGAATAGGAAAACCCATACCTCTTAGAAGGAAGGGCATGAGACATACCCTCTCTTCTTTGTTTGGGGCGGGGGAGCTCTCGGCAAGGGCATTACCGTCAACGGAGATGAGACCGGCACGGATCGAGACTAGATCGGCCGGAGGAAGGAGGCGTTGCGTTTGTAAGCGACTGAGCTGGAGATGCGAGACCGAACAGCTTGACCAATCGCCTGGGAACGGGCCGTGAGGGCGCGAGGAAGAACCTGGGACGTCGGCCATGGCTTTGGAGGGAATTTTTGGTGTCGTTCTTGATGAAAGGGATCGCAGTTGTTCTCAGTACCTTTTGGATCTATAAATAGGTGTCTCGTTTTGAAGACGAAAATACGGGAGCGTGAAAAGGTGGCATCGGGCCGCACGCCTTCTAGAAAGACGTGCTAAACCCTTGCCCTGAGGAATGGCATTAAAGCCTGATGGACCCACCTTCATCCCGAGATGTCTTCGGATCTTAGAATGTTGACACTATCCGGGCCGCAGATGCGTTAGACCGGGAGCCGGACAATGTTCTGTGAAGTCGACTAGGCTCCAAGCAGAATAAAGGAATAGAAGAACTCGTCTCGCAAGCCGATGATGTGAAGGTTCTAGAAGATGATCCCCGGCGTTGGAGGCAAGTTCGGGGGCTACTGAGGGAGTCATGGACTAAGGGGTCCTCGGGGCGATGACCCATCATACATGGGCCGGATTGGTGGAGCCATATAATGATAGGAGGTCTATGAAGCCGTGGTGTGCCCTCCAAGTCAAGGGGGCGTAGGATCTTTTCGTCCTTATTGTAATCTATCTTCGGTAACCCTAACCCTACCGGTGTCTATATAAACCGAGGGTTTTTAGTCTTTAGGGCTAGAGCTTCATCCATTACTTCATAGCCTTAGGGTTTAGCTCATGCTGATCTTGAGGTAGATCTACTCTGTAAACCACGATATATCATCAATACAATCAAGCATGACATAGGGTTTTACCTCTTCGAGAGGGCCCGAACCTGGGTAAACACTGTGTTCGTCGTCCCCTGTTATCCATTGATCCTAGATCCACAGCTCGGGACCCCCTACCTCGAGGTCTGCCGGTTTTGACACCGACAGTGGGAGAGGAGCAAGAAGATGAACAGGTGGTGGTGTGCTCCTAACCGTTGGATATTTGATGGCCAAAAATAGAAGTGATTCACGCGAAGAGTTTTCAGGTGCCTAATGTATAGGTGCCCCTTTAATTTATGAACAATAATTTACTCCTAGCAACGCACGGGCATTTCACTAGTTATTTGAAAAGCTTAGAACCAGTAGCACACCATGTGGAAAGTAGAGAAGAAAAAGCCAGGATGATATCCTCATACTCATCGACAATTATTTTAAAAGCCTTGAGATAATAACACATCATGAAAGAACTAAAAAGAAAAAACTAGCAATGCTTGTTCTTTAGATGCTAAGTATAACTAGAATAGAGATGCTAAAATTTATGAATTAAGTGACGAATATAGTGAATATTGTGATAAAAGACTGTCATGGTCCCTCTAATGATAAGTGGATAGCTAAATTTTCCGAACACGGAATCACTTGATAAAAGTATTGCTATGCACGATGAAACTATATCTATTGCCTACTGATGATGATTACGATATTTCTATTAGTTATTTATTTTTTACCCTTGAAACCACTGGGGTGTACATCTCTACTATATAATCAAATCAGAAGTCGGGAATTACAAAAAGGTTAAGGGGTGGTTAGGATATACAAAAAAGCCACCAAACCGGGCCTCGGCCCACGGACCCAAAACATCCAGCTGGGCTGCATTTCCTGCGGAAAGGCCCAAGGCCCAGGCCGACAACCTATACCTGGAGCTCAAGCCGAAGTCAGGGGAATCTCCATCAACTCCTTCCCCAAGCCGCAACCTCGCACTGTCGCACAAATCTCCGCCTCGCCTCCCCTTCCGACCCTTCCAGGCCGCAGCAGAGCGCCATGTCGTCCTCCCCTACCCCCGCACCAGACGCCGGCGCCGCCGCGATGGCGGTCGACGACTCGTCGGAGACCGACCAGCTCGACTCCATGTCCACGGAGGACATCGTCCGGGCCACCCGCCTCCTCGACAACGAGGTCCGCGTCCTCAAGGTACGGCCCCCCTCCCCCGAACCCTAGCAGCCGCTATCCCGTCCCGTCGGTCCAGGGTTGCCTGATCTGGTTTGTCTGTTCGCGGGGGTGCAGGACGAGCTGCAGCGGAACAACCTGGAGCTCGAGAACGTCAAGGACAAGATCAAGGAAAACCAGGAAAAGATAAAGCTCAACAAGCAGCTGCCCTACCTCGTCGGCAACATCGTCGAGGTTCGTGCCTCACCTGCCCCAGGAATTTACCCGATCTGGTCTTGGATGCGGAAATTATGGGTTTCTGTACCAATTTCATTCATGCCGGATTCACGATTCCCCGATCCAGTATTAGTTCGTGCAAACCAGATTAGTAGCCCAGAGTAGCATCTGACCTCACATGCTCTAGTTTTGAGCTTCACTGCGTGCTGATTGATGAGGGGCCAGTGACTGTATGCCCTAGTTTAGTTGTTGGAAATGTTTGACCTCACAGAACCGCAGTTACACGCCAATTTCCCTCTTGTGACCAACCTCGTAAACTAGTAGAACGCCTCGTGCGTTGCTACGGGCAGCAATGTGGGAGCAGTGAACGGCTTGATTGATGGGCGTGGAGAATAAACCGGGTGTGGTTGGAAACTTGGGGCGACGGGGCTTTAGTTTTGGAAGAAAATCCCTGGTGGGAGGAGAATAAAATCAGTGGGGCACTTACGTGGTGGGTCTTGTATCGATTGATGGGCAACGAATGAACGACTTACGGACTGCACCTTTAGGAGTGGAGATTATCTAGGAGGTAGTAATTCAATTGCAACTGTATTGCTTGCTATGTGGTAGCTATCTGGAATCAGTCGGTGGGTATCAGTGCTGTTGTTCATTAGCTTCTGATAACTTATCTGGCAAGGATAAACTGCTGCACTCATTTAGTCTTTTCCTTAAACTCAGAACTGATATTTTCAAGGTTATAGTCTGCCAGGTTACTGATAAATATCTTGACTTCAGATGCATTTTTACTTTGAAACCTACTAACGTAATTTGTCACCTGTTTCAGATTTTGGAAATGAACCCTGAAGATGAGGCTGAAGAGGATGGTGCTAATATAGATCTGGACTCACAGAGGAAAGGAAAATGTGTCGTTCTTAAGACATCCACAAGACAGGTAAATAAACTTGCTCAAACTTGCTGTGGTGCTTATACATCTCTAGTATCAGTTATTACTTCTACTCCAACTGTATATGCATGAACTGTCGTGGATGTAGCCCAGGCATGCCGGTGGTTGGTGCCATAGAAACAAGTACTCACAGAGGAAAGATGCTCCATGGTTGATTAGTTGTGTGTATTCAGGTTGACTCCGATTTTAGTGTTTCTGCCTATATTTGGGAGAGCCGAGGAGTACAACAGAAGTTAGTTAAGTGCTAGTGTTGTAGCTCAGCGCACTTCAGGAGGTAGATAATTAGGAAAGAGATAAGATTATGAGTTCATTTGGTTTCAAGTTAGTACAAGCATTAAGTCTCACTGGCCTAGTTAGGTATGTAGTTTTGTACAAGAGCAGGTGTTGTAATTTTTGACACTATGGACCTTTTCCATCTAAACAAGCAGTAAAATTCTTAAGTAGATTTTAATTTTGATTGACAACTCTCCTTTAGGCTATAAACACCACCATTTGTTATTTTAACTGAGTTTGGCATGTCAACCATGCCAAATTCTCCTGGGAGTTGTTACCATGATACATCAATCACAAATAGCCGAATTTATTATGTCAGACATCACATCCTAGTACTTTGCAGCGTCAATATTCCTGTCCCTGCCTGTGTACAGCATTTTACTTGGTCAATTTATCTGTATCCATATTAACCCTTTCATTTATGAGCCTATGGGCTTTTAATTTAGATTTTTGGAACTTGACAAGGTTTATTTCCACATACCATTCGATGAATCTCATTAGTTGGGCAATCTTAGCTGTTTTAGAGAATCAATTTACTTGTGTGCTGTAAAGAGTTGGACGTGCTGCTCAAGGCTTCTCTGTTCATTTTCTATTCTTGACTGCAGACTATATTCCTTCCTGTGATCGGGCTAGTTGACCCTGACAACCTCAAGCCTGGTGATTTGGTTGGAGTCAACAAGGACAGCTACTTGATATTAGACACGCTACCTTCGGAGTATGACTCTCGAGTAAAGGCAATGGAGGTAGATGAAAAGCCTACGGAGGATTATAATGACATTGGTGGCCTTGAGAAAGAGGTATTTACTATGATCGCCAGTTTATCTTTCTGTAGGTAGTACAATGTTAAGTTTCTTACCTCATGTTCTGATTTTGTATTGTCTAATTTCTAATGCAGATTCAGGAACTCGTTGAAGCTATAGTGTTGCCAATGACACACAAGGAGCAATTTCAGAAGTTGGGAATCCGTCCCCCGAAAGGAGTTCTTTTATATGGACCACCTGGGACGGGAAAGACGTTGATGGCTCGTGCATGTGCTGCACAAACCAATGCAACCTTTCTGAAACTTGCTGGTCCGCAGCTAGTCCAGGTAACTAAACTTTGGATGTTCATTGAAAGCAGAATGTGCAATATCATGTTATTATTCATTTTAATGAACTAGATGGTCATGCTAATTGACTTATTCTAGGGCTAGCAGGCTTATTCTACCAATCATTGAACACTGCTTTGGCATGCTTTGCAGACTATGATCAGTTCTGTTAAGATGATTGTATCTTTCTTCACACTAAAGCGAACTTTGATTGTAATCCTTAACTCTGTAGTTGATAGTGATTAAGGATTCTTTAGCATCATTCGCTCAGGATATGACTTAGAATATCGACTTGCATCTAAAATTGCTGGCTCCAACTTAGAATGTCCATTTGCATCTGTAATATTCCCAGGTCCAGCATTTTTTTATTCTTCTGGGTATTTTTCAGTCAGGTATTAACATTTTTGTGAATTGTTTCAGATGTTCATTGGTGACGGGGCAAAGCTTGTCCGAGATGCCTTTGAGCTGGCAAAGGAGAAGGCCCCCTGCATCATTTTTATTGATGAGATTGATGCAATTGGAACAAAGCGTTTTGACAGGTGCATTTTGCATTTCGTTTTGCATGCATCGCTTGTACACTAAGCGTAGTTTTTTTTTAGTTTAGTCCAGCATAAATGCTTAGTTTCTCTTTACCTATTGTGGTTGAAGTATGCCTTGTCATGTCGTTACTCTTGTTTTTAATTTAGCGAATTGTCTGATGAACACCATGGTAAGTATAATCTTTGTAAGAAGAAAATCGGTTAGTGTCCCTGCAAGTCGAACACTCCTTCAACCTTCTATGTCATCATATGTAAAATAAGATTAACTGTTCATGATTTTATACTTCAAGAGATAAATACATCTTAACTACTTTCAGCATATGCTGCACATATCATATGTGATGATGTTGTTAACCTATTAATGCAGGGTAAAGATATTGATTACTTGCAACTAGATATGATTTTTTTACCGGGAAGTATATATTTGATATTGTTTGTATTTTTCTTTTTCTATTTGACTGCAGTGAAGTGAGTGGTGACAGAGAAGTGCAACGAACTATGTTGGAGTTGCTGAATCAGCTAGATGGATTTAGCAGTGATGAGAGGATAAAGGTCAGCATGTCCTAATATTTGTCTCTGTAATCTTAGTGCATGCAAGCTCAACCTGTAAAGATAATTTATTTTGTAAAACAGTAATTTGATAAAAAAATATTTTTATTTGATTGATTAATGATTAGCCACTAATTGGCTTCAGTTGGTCATAATTTGAGAGATGATGAATACCTGATCAGATGTTTTATTCATCCTGTTTCCTTAATGCATTGTTGTTATGTGACTTGCAGGTGATAGCGGCAACCAATCGTGCAGATATTCTCGATCCTGCTTTACTCCGTTCTGGTCGCCTGGACAGAAAGATTGAGTTCCCTCATCCCACGGAAGAAGCAAGAGCTCGGATTTTGCAAGTATGTCTCTTGCAATTTGTTAAAGGCTGATAACTCTTATTGCAAAAATCTTTTGGTTCTGTGGACTCAAAGAAGTTTCTTCTGTGTTCTATCTTGTAGATTCACTCAAGAAAGATGAACGTACATCCTGATGTCAACTTTGAGGAGCTGGCTCGTTCAACTGATGATTTCAATGGTGCACAGCTGAAGGCTGTTTGTGTGGAAGCTGGCATGCTTGCTCTACGCAGGGACGCTACAGAGGTTTGTGCTGACTCTTGTTCTTTTGCCACATTGGTGCCTTTATGGAAGTATCAGTTTGTTGGTAGATAATGGAAGATGTTAACCGCAGATAAAATCGATTAGTATGTTAGATCAGAAAATGAAATTATAAACAAATCAACATTAGTCTATGGTATGTTCAGCATGAACTGAACAGCCTGAAATATCTTTCCTACTTCTAAAGATTTGAGTTGGTGGTGAGTTCACTCAGCTCAACTTCCTACCCTTGATCGTGGGTCCTACTACGCAGCAGATGAAATAGAAAATGTATTGACTGATGTTGAACCTGGTACGTCTCCTGTGCATGGATAGCAACCTGGTATGCTTAGTTTTTTTAGAGAAAAATACAGATCTCTTCCTCACGACTTCCAGTTACGCCGCCCCCATCATCCCCTGACAGTCTTCCTTCTCCTGGCGCCTCTATGCTCCAACTGTGACCACCGGCATTCATTTTTTTCAATCCTCGCCTCCTGACGCTGCAACCCATAGCTTGCTACGAGGAGAGTGGCAAGTGTGGGACACGCTAGCCACCAGACTGCTGCTGCAGCTACTGGAGCTCGGTGCCGGTGGGTTCTAGACCGGTGTGAGAATATGCATGGGCAACGGGGTTGGGGCTGGGGATTTCTGCTGGTGCCTGGGCGTGGAAGTTGTATTTGGTTGTTCCGTGGTAACGCACGTGCACTGATCTAGTAATACATTTTACAATAGAGAATCATAGTGGAATATAAATAGTATATAAAGATGCTGCTTTGATATCTCGAAGCATTTATGTACCATCAATTTTTGTGATTTGACTGCCTGAAGTGCACTTCCCTCATGAAGCATGTTTAACTGTATTCAGAAACAACGGATAATGCGCTCAACCTATCTTTTTGCATATGCAGGTGATCCATGAAGATTTCAACGAAGGCATTATCCAAGTGCAAGCAAAGAAGAAGTCCAGCTTGAATTATTACGCTTAGTTTCCCTTGAGTAATCAGAACGCTTGGTCCTGTGATGGCCGCTGTTTGTAACACTCGGCTACCATTTTTATTTGGAATATAGTTTAAGTCTCGAATCCTCGTGATTGTGTGAAGCACTCTTGCTTTGTGCCTTCCTGTACCGAAGAAATTATTTCTAACCAATTGCTCTGTGCCGAAAATGTGAATTGTGGACTATACGGCTTGTTCAGGATGCATTAGCTCGGACAATATTATGAACTTTTGGTGAAGACCAGCTTTTTAGGGGTTGATCCGTTGATGGGTGGATGCTTGTAGCAGTGCCTCTTGACGTGTGCGTGCATGCCCTGCTATTTGGAGAAGGAGAGGAGGAATGGCAGGAAAAGGGAGATTTTGCAGCATCCACGAGAAAACGAGCGTTGCTGCTCACTGCCGGGAGCATGGCCGCACACGAACAGGGAGCATGTAAGCAAGCTCAGCTGAAGTTACGTATTCTAATCACCTCTTGGAAGGATATTATCTTTTGATGATTACTGCGATCCCAGACACTCTGAACCTACTACTGTCTCTCTTTTAAGTTGTTCTTTTTCCGTAGAAACAGGTGCACAGAAGATGAATCATTTTCTTCTCCCGAAGGAGAAATGCAGGTATGATCATGAGGCATGAAAGACAAATCTCTTTCCCATTTTTACCGCCTGAAATAAATGCTCGTGGTTAACAAATTCAGAGCCCGTTATAAACACTGTTCCTTCCTTTCGCCACGTAACCGCATCAGACAGACAGTGCCTTGTATTCAGACAGACAGATTGGGTATTGCGACGATGTGATTTATGACGGATCGACAAGCCAGGGAACGGCGGTTGCGGCGTCGATTCTGCCTGCCTGCTTGCGGGTACAGTGAGCCACGTCCCATGCATCCTTTTTTTCTGGCCGACTGCCTCGATATACCCAATAAATTCAGTTCTTAGATAGTGACGCGCGCATTGTATTCAACGACCTATAGACCCGTCAAATTATCCGCAGAAACAAATCGACGAGTTTGGTGGCTGGTGAGGCCACACTGATGTTTCCTATCCATTACTTGTCAGATCAGTAAAAAAATATGGCAAAACGATGTTGAATGCAGCCACTCTAGGTATCCGAACCAACACGGAAACACGTTTTAAAATTCTCAAGAATCATCAGCCCCGGCCGCCGGTGGCAGAGGATATGCTAAAGAGGAGGATCCCTCCAACTATGCCCCTGATCGAGGAAACGGGTGCGGAACATGCCAAATCGACGACAAAGAAGCGCGCACGCAAGCCATGGATTGATGGACAGGCACATTTATTTTTATTGGGGTTTCTTTTGTTTCTTTTTGTTTTCCATTCTATATTTTTATATACATGATCAACATTTTTTTCAAATGTTTGTTCAACATTTTTCAAATACTTGTTTCACATTTTTCAAACACTTGTTCAATATTTTTTATATACATGATCAACATTTTTTCAAATACCTGTTCAATATTTTTTATAAACGTGGTTAACATTTTTCAAATACTTGCTCAATTTTTTATACATGAAAAATAGTTATTCAAATACTTCACTTGCAAAAAATAGTTATTCAAATACTTGTTCAATATTTTTAAATACTTGTTCAATTTTGTTTTTCAAACACTTGTTCCACATTTTTCATATATTCATTCAAAAAATGTTAAATACTTGTTCAAGATTTTTCAATTTATTTGAAGAGTGTTTTCTAACATATATATTTAAAATATTTCAAAGTATAAACAAAAGTCCAAATATAAAGTAAAAAGAAAACAAAAAACTCGTGGGCTGGCATATTTAAAAATTAACTAGCGAGCGAGCTGGGCCGGCCTGAAACCCAGCCTGTCCGGCATATGATCAGATTTAAGGTAAAACCCTACTCGTGTTCTGTCTATAATGCGATTGAGGTGCACAAAGTACATGTACGAAGCAAGGAATTGTAGCGTGTCTACCGGCTAGCTCAACCTGACTTGTACTGTAGAACATACCGAGGCCTCTAAGGTTACACAACCTAGTCGGTTTCGTCAGGGGAGGGGAGTCCTCCACGACTCTGGCTTCGTCTTAGGAAGGGTTCCAAAGTCTTCTCACATGGGGCCCATGGGCCGGATTGATGGCCCAGGATGGAACCGACCTAGGGGGCCTCGGGACAACGTGAGCCCCCTGGGCCGTAACACCATCATGTGATATTCACAGAAGAATCCCGGATCCACGGGAATCCAAATGGCACACAAGCCAATAACTAAACATTGCAGAGACTGTGGTTTGGTTATAGTCGTAGATATATGGATGACGAGTGACAGTTACAGACTTCTTGGCCGATGCTAGAGCCGAATCGAGCAACAAAATGAGCAAGACGACATCAAAAAAATAGAACGAATCTTTACACAACGCAGCAGGTCAATAGAACTAGTGGAAGTTCAGTTATGTTGGGTTGTTGCTAGTCAGCAGGATGGCGACAACGGAGACGATGGTGACCCCGAGGAAGAGGAGCCACTACTTTGTTGCAATGGATCTTCCCTTGGTCAGCAACCGAGGTACAATTTCTCCCTTTCACTAAAAAAAGGACTCGTTTAGCTGGCGATCGATCGCCCACGAGCTTCCTCCAGCGACCCTATTGCTCGTTTGCCAGGGGAGGCTGCCAGCAGCGAAAGTTTCGCCAGATCGCTCTGGTCATGTACCCTCCAGCGATTCGTTTGCTTTGCGCGACCCCGAGTTGACCCATAGGCCCAGCTAACTTTTTTTGCGAAAAAATGCCATCAAACAATAAAAAAGACCCCAATGCGATGATCTGAATTATGAAAAATAGCATGCTAATCTATAAAACTGTCCATTTCTCTAATGTATAATTTAAGAACGATTATGAGCAAAACCAAAATAGGTCGTGTGATCTAAAATTTCTTTTTTTCTTAAAACCTGCCATCCTCTAGATGAAAAATGCCATGATCGAAAAAAGGAAAAAAACAATGACATGCCAACCTCTTAATTAATACTCCCTCTATTCCTTGATATAAGGTGTATAGATTTTTGAGAAAAAGTCCGAAATATAAGGTGTATTGGGTTACACTGCTCGTTTGGATAATTTTTTAAGGAATTCGATTACATTTCCTTATATCAGGCAACCTCCTCTATTTTCTCATGTCAATTAGTCAGGTATAATCTCGCCCAAAACTTGTGAAATTTTCCCTCCACATGCGTTCTTTAATTTTCGTGCCAAAAATTATACACCCTATATTTAGGAACGGAGGGAGTATTAAAAATGTCACCCTCTTAAAAATAAAAATGCCATGTTAGTGACTATTAAAGTGCCATGCTCTTAATAATAAAACAACCATGTTATTGGTAATATAAGGCTGGCCATAGTGGGGGTAACATAAGTAGTATCATGTCATTGGAACTCGTAAACATGCTTATGTGGCAGACAATTAAAGAAGAGAGAGATGGTTATATTAACATAGGTAGATACCGTAACATAATAAATGTGATGCTAATATATGTCATGCATGGCAATAAATGAGACCACATATGATACTAATCTATGATACTATGCACTATAGAGGCAGTAACATAGACATGTTACTAGTCTAAATTACTCTCCACTATGACCAGCCTAAATGCCATGCTCTGAATAATAAAACTGGCATCCTGTTAGTAATAAAACTGCCATCTTTTAACAATAAAATGCCATGTTAATAATAATAATAATGCCATCCTCTTCATAATAAAAAGCCATGTTAATAATAACAAAAATGTCATGCTCTTAATAATAGAATGGTCATCCTCTTAATAATAAAAATGCCATATAATTATTGTTGGGAAAGTTTAATAAAAATAAATTTCCATGCTACCTACAATAAAAAAATGCACATGGCAAATTTGAAAAAAAAAACCCTTCTATAAATTTAGGGATTTTTGTTCTTTCAAAAATGGAAAAGAAATTCGTTTTAAAAAAATCAAAAGAAAAGAATTTAAAAGATTTAACTTTCAAATATAGAAAAATGTTTAAGCATATGTGATCACAAAAACCACTCCAGTCGAAGTGGCAAAGTGTATCGGCCCTCCCACAGGATGTCCCGGGTTGGAGAACCCCATCCTCCCCGTTCACACCACTCGTCCTTTTTATCTATAGTGAACGAGTCTGAATCGTTGACATGGCACAAGCCTCGCGCCGTAATTCGCGCTAGGAAAATGGACGGCAACCAGCACATTCGCTCGGATAACGTTCCCAACGAGGGTTTGCTGGATATCATTTCTGGAGAAAAAGAAGGGTCGAGGTACGGTTTTTCTGTTTGTATATGGTTTGGTCGGGACTAAGCAAGTTGTGTAGTGTAAAGTGTAATATGTAAAAAACAGGTAAAATATTAAAATTCTGAACTAAATAATAAATAAAGCATGTCGCCTGTTCTTTTTTGCTAATTGAATAAATACTTCCTCCATTTCATATTAGTTGTCGCTGATTTAGTACTACCTCCGTCCGAAAATACTTGTCATATAGATGGATGCATCTAGACATATTTTAGTTCTAGATACATCCATTTTTATCCATTTCCGCGATAAGTATCTCCGGATGAAGGAAGTATAAAGTTGTACTAAATCAGGGAGAACTAATATGGAACGAGGGAGGAACTAAAACTTGCCCAGATTCTCTAACTGAATCACAATTATGAATTAATAAAGTAAGCAATGTGGTGAAGTACTGGGCTTACTCATTACATCACAGGGATATCACATCTACCAAGGATGGCCAAGAAAGTCCCCCGGAGTGAATCGCGGACGCTGTAAACCTGTTCCAATTGGTTGGAGATCACTACGTTGCGAACAGACTTGAGGTGGTCCTCTGTTGCGTATGCTCTCATGGTGACAAGTTCCCGTGTATGCTCAAGAGTACCGAGCACAAGGTCATCGGTGCGACATCTAAACGAACAGAAGCCATGGCTACCGAGGGAAACAAATTTGCCATTGCTAACGACCTCCTCCCCTGCCTCATCCACCATCGGGAACTCAGTAATTGACAAGGATAGGGACCCTGCTGTGATGCTTGGGCTTGGTGAGTCGGTGGCGCAGACTGTGATGTTGTAAGCGGCGATCCTTTTGGCGGCAGTTGAAAAGCCAAGGAAGAGGGGGCCATGAGGGACGGCGCCTCCGGTGAATGGCAGATCCTTGTCATCCAGTTTTGAGCATTGCTCAGTCTTCAAGTTGAACATGTGCGTGCCCTTCTGCTCATCCGTCGACACCAGAATGCAGATGCTCACGGCTACAAAGGACTTGATCCTGACCACCGGCGGGAAGATGTAGTGCCTTGGGGAGAGCTCCCAGGGGAAGCAGGGCGGCCGGGGCAGTTGCTCCCATTTGCAGTCCACGAGACGGCCACTGACCACCCGCGCCTGGGAGAGATCGAGCACCTCGAACCAAGGCACGAAATTAATCTCCCCCTTCATGGCAGGCTCACGTGTCAGGGCATAGATCCTGTCGCCGACCGGTAGCAGGATCAGGCGTAACTTGGTCGACATGAGCTTCGGTCCCGGGATCACCTGGTGCGTCCTGGTGTCGAAGACGATGGTCTCGGGGCCATAGTCAATGGGTGCGTTGCCGCCGACGCCGACGATCCACGGGCCGTGCCTCGACCGCACGGCGACGAAGGACATGCAGTGCTTGGACTCAAGGCGGGCGAGATGTCGTGGGATCGGTACCGGGGCGCGGCGGCGAGGGCAGAAGGGGTTCACCTTGACGATGGAGTAGGCGGGGCGAGTGACGTCATGGCCGACCACCAGGTACACCGACGGAGGCTCCGTCTCGCAGCTGCCGGTACAGGCGATCGGACGAGGGATTGCGGCCGCCTTCTCCGGCTTCAGCTTCTTGCCCCCGCGGGGAGGCGCTTCCGTGTGCCGTTTCCGCGGCATCTTCGGGGGCCGAGTTATGTTCCGATTTGCAGCTCGATTGAGGCGGTGACCTAGGGTTTGGGGCGGCTGGAGCTGGAGACGGGGAAAAGGTAAGAATCGGACGCGAGGACTGAGACTGACCAAGCAAAAACAAGTGGTATTTATATAAAAAATCGCGCCTGGCAGAATCTATCGTCCCGTTCCATCCCAGTCTTAATGGAACACAGTATGCAAAGCGTTCATATATACGCGCATACAATCATCTCTATGAACGCATACACGCATATCCTATTCTTATAAGCACCTTCAAAAGATTGAGCCGGCATATCATTTTGGAATTTATAAAGTCATCGTAGACACCTGGTCGTCGACAGGAACGTCTCCTCCCACTGAATGCACATCGCCGGAAATTTTAAGAAAAATTCAGAAATAAATGCGAGCACCAGAACTTAAACCCTGGTTGGCTGTGGATACCTCAGTCCCTCTAACCATCGAATTACAGATACGTCCCCATAGATCCTTGCCCGTAGTGCTGCCCCCGCACTAGCCAGCAGTCCCGCTCCAGCACCATGTGACTCAAATCTCCATCTCAAATTTACACCGCCCTCTGCTGCCGCCATGGATGAAGAGCGGAGTGGAGATTGTGAGGGGACACTAGATCCATGTCACAAATCCACACGCAGCCAAACATGGGCAAGTGTATGTGTGTTTTAAGCCGTCATGGGTTTCACGGGTTCGTGGACGTGGGAACCTGATCTGTGACGGTCCTTCATGTCGATATCATGGTAATGTAGGTGTGTTTCCGCGCGTGATTATTAATTATGTAATGTACCGATGGATGTGTGCTTATTATGTAATCTATATGCTGAAATCGCTTGTTTCTTGGCAATAAATGAAACATTTACGAAAACAAAAAACTGAATTATGAATAAACACTAACGGCTGCACTTGCTTAGCTTAGCTGTTCTGACAAGGTCATCGGTAAATGTTTTAGCCCCGGTCTAAAACACTACTCCCTCCGTCCCAGAATGTACTATAATGTAAAACGTCTTACATTATGGGACAGAGGGAGTAATATTTACCAACGCTCAGTAGTTTTTTTGTGTGTGTGAGAATCCTCTGATCTATTTATCGTCTATCCTGGCACTACAAATAACATCAAAACTAACAAAAATTATCTTCAGGTACATAGACCGTCTAGCGACGACTATAAGCTTGACATATGTGTGCTTCTTATGTGACCATGTGTATTAAGCTGCATGATTTTGCCTCTAAATTTCAGGTTATTCCAAAAATTGTGCTACAAAACCGTGCATATTTTTTTTCATATGGATTACCATATACATATCTTAAATTATTACTGTGATTTTCTAGTTTTGCATTTAATGATGTTTCATTTTTTAGCATTTGCATCTGAGACGTTATAGGTGGAGCTCATGGGAGCCACCTTGTGCTTTGTAAACCTTTGAAGTGAACAAAAATGGAATGACGCGTAAACTATTTATGTCTTGTCCACCTCAAAGATACATCTGAAGCTCCTAAAATATGTATCTCTTCAAAAGAAATAAAAATGTGTGTACTTCAAGAACATAGAGGTATCCAATCAGCTCACCCTTTCCAGTGGTTTTTTATCCTGTATTTTTTTTGTGAATGCCACCCACAAGTCTATTTTAGTTACTCTCGGGTGTGTTCTTTTCTCCTTCGTTATAGATACTCCTACTTGTGTATCTGTATTTGAAGCCAATATTCATTATGTTGACGTTCGAGAATCAACTTTCCACTATGGCGCATCTCAATAGCGCGCACAGAAATTAGTGAGGGCGTATACGACAACCTTATGTCGACGGTTGCCGCACACTCGATAAAGTGACACAATGATGCTTTTTAAATAGATTCAGTCATCTCGTGGGAGCGCAACATATGTCCTACGAGAGGGTCGTCGAGAGTAGTGTCCGGGGCATGGTGCAATTGGAGTGCGGCCATTTCCCGAGTCCCACAACTCTCGGATTCTGGGCTCTTGGTCTTAGTTTGCCCTCCCGAAGGGCTTTAAGAGGGAGAGTGACCCTCCATTTGAGTGTATTCAAGTGAGAGTGAGTGAATTACATGCCAATGGGGGGGGGGGGGGGGAGGGCGTGCAAATGACCAAGGCTACCCTTGAAGTAAGAAGTTTTTTAAGGGGTTTGAAGTAAGGAGGTGTGAGGGTAGAACTAGGTAATTTCTGTCGTTTAGCCCATGCGCTCCTTATTGGGCTAGGAATTGGGTTGTTGACCATTAGGGGGGAAGTCTCTACACTAGGAGAGACCTTCTTGCCTGGACTTGGGCTTCTTTGCTCCCTTGTTTCCTCTTTTGATGTATTGTTCCTTAGAGTCTTCTTTCTTTGACTGGTCTTGACTGGCAATGTGGCACTCCACATAGGACATGGGGTGGCACCTTAAGTAGGATAAAAATCCTCTACTACAACACATTAATTTTCCATTGTGAATGAAATAAGACTTTAATATGCTATGTGATATATATGTGATGTTTAACCAAGTTTTTATGGATATATATATATATATATATATATATATATATATATATATATATGTGTGTGTGTGTGTGTGTGTGTGTGTGTGTGTGTGTGTGTGTGTGTGTGTGTGTGTGTGTGTGTGTGTGTGTGTGTGTGTGTGTGTGTGTGTGTGTGTGTGTGTGTGTGTGTGTGTGATGTTTTATGGATTATTTGAAAATAAGCACCCATACTAGAGAATATTCGAGAAAGCTCTTGAGCTCTCAAGAAAACCGAGATATTTTTCCACGGAAGTTACTGGAAAAAAATGCATCATGGCAAACTGGGAAGCTTCTAGAATATTATGGAGTATTTCACGAGGATAGATACTTCCTTTGTTTCGAAATAATTGAAGTTCTAGGTTTGTCCTAAGTCAAACTTTATTAAGTTTGACCAAGTTTATATGAAATATGTCACAATATACAACGTTAAACTTGCTTTATTAGACTCATTAGTAAACATATTTTGATCTTAGATATGTCTGATATTGTAGACCTTAGCTATTTTTTCTAAAATTTTTGTCAAACTTTAAAAAGTTTTACTTAGGACAATCCCAAGCTTGAATAGTTTTGGAACAAAGAGTATTTGAGAGGATGATTCTAGAAGACTCGTAAATAATCATGGTGGAGTTAATTTGGAGGAGAACTCTAGAAATATGCAAAGTTCCAGATAAATATGTGTAACAAGAAAATATCTAGGACCTGCATAACATTATAGTGTATTCTTGAAGATAGGTATTTTTGGTAAGATGGCATTTGTAGTATGATGACACTTCTCATACATCTGATGGTATTGAACAAATATAAATAATGGTGCCACCCCCTCTCATGGAGATATCAACTAACAGTAAAGCAAGTGATATGAGCTATCAGGGTGAGAGAGAGATAAAGATACCATTATAGTGTAAGCTAGCCAACAAAAAAAGGTTGTACATGGAATATTTATGTTTATTGCATTTTTTGCTATTACTAAATTACTGCATATTCTTAAACTTAATCTACTGCAAATAGAATTTAAGGATCTTGCATAGCAGCCCACTCTCTCTACTACTAAATTACTGCATATTCCTAAACGACTATGGTTTAGCCGTTTAGGTTTGTCGACGGTAGGGAGTTATGATATCAACATCAATAGCGTCTCCTTGAAGAGCAATCCTTTTTAAAAACAAATTAGTTACTTGAAGAGCGACCCTTTTTCAAAACAAAACTTAGTATTGGATCAAAAATGGGTGAGGAGTATGTGTTAGTGAGGAATATTGCCAAGTCAATCATCTGATCACCTAGCTATTTTATTAATCTATTCTCTTATTGCAAATGTATCAAATGAAGGAAAGAAGACACAAAAAGATTATTTTGAAAAACTACAATGAAACAATTTGTGGGATGGAATTTGTTGAGTATGCAAACCAAGAAAAAAAAGAAGTGGTGTATATTGTTTTGTTAATACAAGAATGTATTCATGTGGACTCAATACGTTGTGATTATGAGGATATGCTTGATCTTTTACTAGAGGATTTCTGCATAATTTTTAAGCGGCCAAATATGATTGCTCAGTATAATCAGCAAAAGATAGGAAATAGCTAACAATGAGTATATGAGTAATGGGAAGCCTATTCTCTAAGAGAATTTCCCAAGATTTTTCCCCAAAAGTCTTAATAAGTTATGCATAAGATAAAACTAATATGGGTACTTGTCAGAAATTTAAACAAGTCTAAATGAAGATTACCAGAGTTCACGTGTCCAGGTTTTACTCAAAAGTTTGTTCATTGGTTGGTTTTGACTGATCGTCGCCCACGTGGCAATATTCTTCTCTCTTCTTATTTTAACTCGCTTGGGTTCTTATTTGGACCCTTAACTCTTCAGAAAAAGCAAATTTTGTCCCTTGACCCGAGAAAAGCAATTTCATGCTGACTTGGCATGGTTTTTGACCCGTCGTTGACCGCGTAGCAATCTTCTTCTCCCTTATTATTTTAACTTAGTTTGGGCATTCCATCGAGCAGACGGCGTGAGCCGACCAGCAGTAAGCAGCAGGAGGAGGTGGATGTGGACCTGGTATTACTTATGGCCGTGCTTGCAGGCAACCGAGGTGCTGCGGTACGACGAGGCTCGTGGTACCAACGGGTGTGGCCACGACACTGTCATTGCTTGAGCAACAATAGATACATTGTCACCGCCTTTGCAGAGAAACGTGTAACCGGTGGACTCGGTCCTTTCCCTCCTACATATACAACCCTCCGCGCCAAACCCCAGAGGCACGGGTGATTGGTCCGACCACCATGGCTGGCAAGTACATGCCACTGGTTGGTGGCAACGGTGACACTGTGCAGGTTCCAAGCCCTGCACTCATGACGCCATGAATGTGGGTTTTCCTAGTCCTGTACTTGGGCTGTGGTTGCCGGCACGGTGCACTTAGTGAACCCAGTCGCTAGGTGGGACGAGTGCTTCTACCTGCACGCTTGCTTGGCGATCAGGTCGAAGCACTTGTGTATCGCATCGACATGATCGAAGCCGGAAGTGCACACTCAGCGTTTGCCTTTGATGAGCGTCAGGCAGCTATGTCGAGGTGGCTTGTAGTGCCCGAGGTGGGGGGCAAGAAGTCCACGTTGGACGAGTGAACGGCACCGAGGCCGGCAAGAGCATGCAATGTTTTGGTTACCGAATGGGCCATTTTTATCGAAGGGACTGGTACCGAGAAATACCGAGTATATTTTAAACAAAAATTATAATTGAGTTTTGAATTCAACATATTTGAAAATAGTTATAGACAACACATGAACTTGTATTCATCATAAAAGAGCTACTAGCACAGTGGAACGTCGTCTACTCACGTGCTGTGAGGTTGCTAGTTCGACTCTTGGGTCGTTTACTTTTCACCTTTTGTAACCAGCTACCTCTTGAAGAGAAAAATAGGTTGTTGCCCATACGCCAGAACCGACTGTGATGTCATAACTGAGATGCTACCATACTTTGCTACGGATTAAACGTTTAAACTCAAAAAATTGGGTATTTTTGCTTGGTATGGGGGTTTGTCGTGCGGGGGTGGGGGTGCGAAATATGGGGTAACCACTCGAAATTTGAGAGCGTGCCACCAGACGTGGATACAAGTCAGTGAATGGCATGATCTACATGTCCATGACCCTACCCTGCCACATAAACATGTCGAGGTCATCGCCAAACTGCTCCGCCCCGAATGGAGTAGGGCTGTCCGCACGTCAACGTTGAACGTCGTGCTATCTAGGCATTTGGGCAACTCATCTTTACCACCATTTCCAGGGCTAGCAAAAGCATGCCGTTCAGCGCACCAGGGTTATGCCTACTAAGCTCCTCCTTGTGTGCTAGTGCCCCATGGTGCCTCGAGCTCAACAGCGTCGTCGTTGGTGTTGATGGTCAACGGACACAAGGTGCTGGAGAAAATGTAGTTGCCACATTTGGGGGAGAGAGGAAGGAGAGAAAGAGAGGGTGATGTGAACCATTCGAAAAAAGAGGGTGACGCGATGATCAAATGAATTAATTTGGTTCGAAACCACGCCACATCACCGATACCGCTTAAGATGAGTTAGATGACCAAACTTGTCCGATTTTGAAAGTTCAGAGTACAACTTGTCTGGTTTTGAAGTTGGAGGACAAAACCCACACTTCTCGGTTAGTTCAGGGATGAAAAATAGTTTTTCTCAATAAACTACAACAAATTAATGTGTATGATCAATACTGTGTTGCTACAAGATAACCCTTCAGTAGAATACTAATCTTAGCGAACCCCGCAAAAAAAAAAGAATACTAATCTTACCGTGCTTAGGAATGCAATCTTGTGCCAATGAAACTTGAGATCTCCCTCCATTCCTAAATATTTGTCTTTTTAGAGATTTCAAATGGACTACCACATACAGATGTATACAGACATATTTTAGAGTGTAGATTTACTCATTTTGCTTCGTAGTTATTTGTTGAAATCTCTAGAAAAACAAATATTTAGGAACGAAGGGAGTAATAAGGAGCAGAAGTGACCAAAAGAAAAGCTAGCTAGTGCCTAGTGCTGAAACAATAGTAGTTGTTGCCTGTTGGCAGTGCTTACATGGTTAACGCAGCAACCACCGGCGAAGGATAAGCCAAATGACTGAGTGTATTTTCCAGGTTGAAAACCTGCCTCTGCTGCTTCGCTATGGCAACCGAATTGTTCCCGGAAACACCACCCTCCACCTGATAGTAGGTGTGATGAACAATTTGTGCTTTGTTCAGTTTGGCGTCCGGACCAGGATCAACACATCGAATGTCGAAAGAGGAGAAGCTGCCCTTCCCCATGGAGCACAGCAGCTGCCCCGGAACAATGCCCTCTGATATCACTTGCAACTCAACGATGGATAGCTCCGTTTCGCCCGTGACTAAATTCTCTGGCCGGAGGACCTCAATGTCGTACACTGCAGCCATGCCTCCCTTTTCTTTGGAGTAGGCAACGAAGCGGCAACCTCCGAGAGGAACGGCCTGGCCGACGAAAGGCAGGTTCTTGTCGTCCACCATGTCCCACTGCTCGGCGTCCACGTCGAAGGCGCAGGTGCCTGTACCCTTGTCTTGTTCCACGGAGAGCAGGATGTGGGAGCTGACGACCGCGTAGGCGGAGACGCGGACCTTGATCCGGTCGCGGTACTCCAGCGGGTTGATGAGGCACGGGAAGATGGGCGGCGGCGGCAGCTGGCGCCACCCGAGGTCATCCCCGATGTCGTTGAGGTCGAGGACATGGAACCAGGGCATGAAGTCCCGCCCCGGCACGACGGAGGGGCGGCGGGAGAGCGCGTGGAGCTTGCAGCCGTGCGCGATCAGGACGGGATGCATCTTGGAGTAGACGAGGCGGGGGGCGCTGTACTCGGCGGAGGCCTTAGGGTCGTAGAGGGTGGTTCGGTCCAGGCCGAGGCCCGCGATCCGGGGCCCGTACGCCGTCCCCACCGCCGCGAAGGACATGCCGTGTTTGCTGGATAGCAGGCGGCGTGTGCGTGTGGCGGCGCCCGCGGCGACCTCGATGACGGAGTGGGTGGGTTCCTCGAGTCCGTGCTCCACCACAAGGTATATCGGCTGCTTTGCCGTGGCAGTATCGCTAGGCACAGAAGCAGGGGCGGACCCAGGAATAAAACTTAGAGGGGGCAAAAAATAATTGGACGTATTTAATAACAAACAAGGCAAAGGCACGATATAAACTAAAAGTCGGGCATAATCACTTAGTTTTCCACATGGTAACCCATATTATTAAAAAAATTGAAAGTAAACTAACCTTTTAGACAAAATGAATTAAATCAATATCCCAATATCTTGTTCCAAAGTTGCAAAATAGAACATTGACAAATTGTTGTAACAATCTAATGTACGATCTGCAAGAAGAAAAAGGCGTTATCAAATTGAGGGAGAATGAAAACATAAAAAAAGTATTAATAAAAAGGAAAAAAGAGCTATAGCGCATTGCCTTTAGTTTCATCCTACGACGGACTTGCACTTCATGGAAACTTTTAGCTTTAGTTTCAACTTCTTAACATTATAATGACTAAACTGAGCACTTGGAATCAAAAAGACATTCAACGAAGTAACTCGGAATTTCCAACATTGGATCTGCCATTTAACTCATCTACCAACATGTCTAGGACAGAAAAGAAGCAATCGATCCGATAATGATGCTCATTATTAATGTCTAACACTAAATCATTTCCCATGTTTTCCATGTCTAACACTAAAATGCTGCTGTTTCATGTGTATTCATGGATGCACATGATCATTTTCCATGTCTAACACTAAAATGACATTCTTCTCACAAAAAGAATGTACCTTGTTTAGAAGATCATTCTAACCATGCTCAGATCTAGGCTTATGTAGCTCTCTCTTGGTAGATTCCACATTTGACATGGCATTAACAATGTTCATATCCTTTCCATGGAAGATTTTTGATAGCCCATTTGTCAAAGCAAATATCATCATTAGTGCGTGTAGATAGAATGTCCAAATCAATGAGTTCAGGCATTTTGAAAGTTGCTGATTTTTTGAAAAGAAATCTCTCCATTAGCTTCCCTGCAAGTTAATGCCCAAAACTGAAACCTTAAAGGCATTTTCATGCTACAAATCATGAAGATGAAGGGTGATTATCAGAATTGAACTGGAGTCTCTCAATCCGACTAGCCAATTTCTTAATAATTAGTAATAAATTCGAAGTTGCATACTAGTAAAATTTATATGTTACAAAAATTGAACTTGCCTAATAATACAAATAGGTAAACTATATACTCCTCTGTCTGAAAATACTTGTCATCAAATGAATAAAGAGGATGTATCTAGACGTTTTAGATACATCCTTTTTATCCATTTGATGACAAGATTCGACGACGTAGTACATAACTTGATCAAAGGTTGAGAGTACTTTGGTTTCTAATTTCGAAATTGCAGACGAACAAGAAAAATCTGGAAAACAAAACCTTGATTATACTACTTGCTTTCTTACCTCGAGATCAATTAGACTGAGGGAATTGTGGAATTGAAATTTGGTGATGGGGGCATGGGGCTATGCTGCAACGTCGTTGTACAAGGGCCAGAGGGATTAAGGAAAGACAACGGCAGATCGGCGATTACCACCAACGTGGCGGAGAGTGTCTGCGGCGGCTCCGTGCGAGCGGCGAGATTAGGTATTTCCGATCTGTCTCGTATGGTGTACTAGGATGGAGTCTGAACCGTCCCGCCTGGCAGGCTACGAGGCAAAAAGGGTCTAATGCAAAGTTGCAAGACATACACACAGGCAGGGGGCAGCAGGCCAGCAATTCTTTATTTTTGTGGGCTGCTAGTTAGACTAAACGGGCTTTAAAAATACAAATGAAGCTAAGCCTAGTGGGGGCAACGTAAGCTAACAACTGGGGGCACACAGCCTGTACACCCGATCAGGTATAAGCGAGCATAAAAACCAAGTGGGGGCAGGTGCCCCCACAACCATCAACGTAGGTCCGCCCCTGCACAGGAGAGGCCTTCTCCTTCCCCGAACAAATGGGAGTACGCCGAGGTCGAGTTCTCGCCGCCGCGCCGTGCTTATTCGCCCGTCTCCTCTTCTTGCCCTGCGTCATCGGCATCACGCAAATCGGATTCGTTTCCAGGACGACGACGACGACGACGATGGCGAGTAGCCTGCTCTAGTTTCCGGCGACGAGCGGGGGAATCGAGAAGAGGTCAGCGGGAGGCGGCGACTTATAATAAACAAATCAATATGAGAAACCCTAATGTCTCGCGTGTTCTTCGCGGCCCGGTTTGGTCCGGTTGTCTTCTGTTTTCTTCTTTCGATTTTCCTTGGTTCTTTCATGCTTTTCTTTGGTTTTCTCTGTTTTTTCTTTTCATTATTTCCTCCTTTTCTTTTTATTTGTTCTTTTCTTTTTTCTACGATTTCTTCAGTTCGTTTGTTATTTTCTTGATTTTCACTGTGTTTTCCCTTTTTACTAGATCATTGTTGGCGTGCGTTGCCGCGCCCGTCTAATTTGGCTCTATAATTTTTAGGGATAGGAAATAATCTGTATATCATTGTTTGCAATGCTTTGGAGTGGTGTTGTGCTGTATTGCATCTCGTGCTTCTCTCCTTCATTTGAGAAAATTCCTTATTTGACACTGTCTTAAAATCTGCTTCCTTATTTGACACTGGAAAAAATTTTCTTCCCTATTTGACACAAGTTCTAAATTTTATTCCCTATATGATATTTTCGTCCATTTTAAGCCTAAATGACACCTGAAAAGACTCTTTTACCCCTCATGTAGTATCTGTGTGTGCGGGGTAGTAGCGCACATACGCAGCATCAGCGCGAGGGCAGGAGCGCACACGCAGCAGCACATACACATGCGGCAACACACACGCACGCGCGCGCACACACACAGCAACACACGCGGGCGTGCACACACACACGCAGCAACACACATGCACGTGCACACACACACATGCACACACACGCAGCAACACACATGCATGCACACACACACACACGCACACAGCGCGCGCACACACACACGCAGCAGCACACACGCATGAAGCGCATAGGCACGCAACAGCACACACACGTGCACGTACACACGCAGTAGCAAACACACACGCAGCAGCACACGCGCACGCGCGCACACACGCAGCAGCACACATGTGCGCGCGCACCCACGCACGCAACAGCACACACGCGCGCATACACACACATACCACATGAGGGGCAAAATGGTCTTTTCACGTGTCATTTAGGCTCAAAATGAACGAAAGTGTCGTATAGGAAATAAAATTTAGGATTGGTATCAAATAGGGAAGAAAAACTTTTTCAATGTCAAATAAGGAACCAGATTTTAAGACAGTGTCAAATAAGGAATTTTCTCCTTCATTTTACAAATCATGGTATGTAATTGAAGAGAGGAATCCTATTGGATTGCAAGAAAGCAGTGTGTTGATCTTTTTTCTTAGGTCTGATGGACTTGTAGCTGGTTCATGTTTGGGTCTAAGTGTATTAGTCTCTAGGATGGTTGATGGATAGTTGGATACATGTTGTGATCGATCGTGACCACTTTTGGCTCCTAGAAAAAGTTCTCTCGAAAAGGCCCCCGCCACAAAATCTCAAAAATAGAAGTATTGAGGAAAAAAATAATATATTTGAGAAAGTAAAATAGGCACTACAAATACTTCAGAAAATTTGTACAACACATATTCTCGCCCGCAAGAGAATTCTACATTTAGTCTATCACGATAATCCTACAAGCCCCAACAAAGAGGTAAACACAAAATGTCAAATTTAATCATATTTGGTGTGAGATCACTTCACATTGAGAAATTTAAATGCCGATTATATAGTACCTATAGTATTGGCTTCATGCAATAATACAATATTCAAACCTGAAATTGGAAAATGATACTGTAGTAGTTGATCGGAAAAATAAATAACTTTGTTTGCTAAGTATTTTACCATATGTTCTACGATTTATGATTCGAGTGTAATTGGCTAATTACCGTACCGGCTACAGGGGCTAAGTGGCAGAGAGATTGAGATTGCACTGCTCCACATTTGTTGGCTTCTTCTACGGAGGTTGATCAGTTCCATGAAATATGATCATATATGTACATGTATAGCATGGCATCCATGAAATCCCAATGATCGGCGTTGACCATCATTCTGTTGAACCTGGGAATGGAAAAGCAAACCATTTTAGCTCTGGTCAAACCATTGATGAAAATGGGCTATGTAGTATCTGATGGTCTAATCAATTATGAAGACGCGAAGAAATGATCAGGTTACACTGACCAAAATGTAAGCTTGGAGAGCTGGAGAGTACAATCATCAGCATGCTAATTACACCGATGAGATAATAAGCTTCAGATAACAGTATATTTGGCTTCTAAACTATATATGTTCACAAAGCTAAGAAATTATCAGGATACACCGATCAAAATGTTCAGGCGTGGTGAATTGGAGAGTATGTACTTATAAATTACTAATACTAGATGACCCGGTTGCGCCAATGGCGCAAGAAGCCAATTAGTAGCATTGTTAGTAGTGAATAGGTAGGGGATATAGCTACAAACATAATGCAATGTGAATTTATCACAGATAGTATAGTGAGGTAGATCGTTTTACAGAAACACAAATATAGGCAGTGGTAGAGCTTATTTAGTCATCTTCTTAGTCTGACTGGTTTTCAAAAGGTGTGAACGTATGAATAAGCAGAGTGTCATTGCCACATAATGCTTGCATGGTATACTTCCCTAGGTACTTGAAGGCTCATGTGGCAAATGTAACAATTGATGTGTGACTTTTTCGCAGCGATGAGGGCTTCAATTTTCTGACTTGATCTTTGTAAAGCTTCACTTTGTTACCCCATGTGCAATGATCATCAAAGCTTCCAGCCGGGTTCCCCTATGAATGATTTTTAAAATGGCTGGTGTAAGCACAAGTATGTACTGGTATTAGAAGATCAAATGAAAACATTGTTTGCACGTACGGATAATGGGCTTAATTGCAGGTGCTGATGTTTATAATTAGTAGGAGGTTTTTGAAAGATTAGCATCTATAGGAAGACAAATTAAATAAGGCATAATGGTATTACAATGGCACAGGTAGATGATTCTGTACCATAGTTATTTGAAGCTGTGAAAATCGGAGAAATGCAACTATGCTAGAAGAAGCAGGTAGGCAGAGGCAAAAAAGTGTAACTACTCTAGATTAGAATTTGAAATAAACTTGATCCGATTCATCTGCATGAAGGACGGTAAAAGGGACCTGCTTTGACTGACGGCCTGTCGAAGTGGATGTAGGTGCAGAGGTTAATCTGTTGCTGAGGCGAGGCTTGCGGCAGCGATCCGAACAGGTTTCTTCGCGCTGATCCGATCGGTGGCCTCTGTGCGCCTGGAAGCAACAGCTGCCTTGTGGCCGTCTTGCCATGACGTGGTCGCAGAGCCAATGAACTTAAGAATCTTATGGCTGGAATCTCTTCTTCTAAATTCAAAGGAAACATTAAGCGATTCCAGCGAACTTAAGAGAAACTAATACAGTAATCAAATCGAGTAATGAGATATGTTTAATCGGGGAAGGTGGGATCAAATTAAGGAACATATATCTTCAAAATTTACTTTGTATGGCTAAGGCCTAAGGTGAGCTGATCTAAGAACAGAAAAAGATGGAAAATCACATTATTTTCACTACTGAATAATCCAAGCACTTGTCTAATTACACTAAGCAATAAACTTCCTTGTATATCATCTTATAAGGGAAGCCATGAAAGGACCCGACTTGTGCTTAGAACTTGTTTGGCAAGTAACACAGCCCACAATAAAGCTTCCGAGAAACCTACGACTAAAGATAAAATACAGGCACAACACAAATTTAGTTCTATAAACCAACATCATAATTTGCACAGACAATCTGCAGGGCTCTAAAGAAACAATTCTACTGGACTACCTTGTTATTCATTCATCAAAACAACATTAATATACCTAATATTTTTGAAGATGCAAAGAGATCAACATTAAGCATTGAGGACTGTTGAAAACTCAATAGAACATAGATTGCAACAGTATTTAACACTATTCTCATATTAAATGTGTACCATCTAATGCAAATAATAACCAAATATAAATGAAAATGACATACAAGTTTTAGTAGTTCAAAATAGAATCTAACTGAGAGCAGGAGAGAAAAATATAAAACTGTACCCTACCATCACACAGAAGAAAGTAGATTCACTGATCGTATGAACTGAAATATACTGGGAGCAGATGTATATACAGTCGGATAACCAATGGAGCACTGCCCGTTTTTTCTCTAGAACACCTCTATTCTCTTCGAACGACGCCAATATTTTATTTCTCTCACTACGCATTCAGAATCCATTCAAATAGCGACATCAATTAAAATAACCTAGAAAGGCCAAAAAAAATAGTGGCTTGGTCAACACAACTAAAAATCTAACACGATATAATGTGTAGAGATTAACAAAACATTGGGGTCGCAATCAAACATTGTAAACACATATAGACAATAAATAAGAACCTTATTGGGGTTACAAAGAGGATTATTCGTAGGAGGGGAAAGGAAGTGAAATTAGTACTCACCTCATACATGAGGAAGGGAAGCAACAAAAATACACATAACAAAATGGTGCCAGCTGCAATATCATTATGCTCACTTAACTCAGAGCATATCTTCCCAATCTGTGATCGAATATCATAATACTGCTTGATCCTTTCTTCTATCTTGCATTTCAGGTCGTCGAGGACAGGAACAACAGCAGCAAGTTGTTCCTTGAGCGACACGTAGCTCTTGTCTTTCCGCGCAAGTGCTGAGATATTAACAAAAGCATCCTAGTAAAAAGATTAAAGTAAGGTGGTATTGCCTAGAGATCTAGTATAAGCCAGTAGCTACTTTTGACAAAAAAATAGCAAACATGCATCGCCAAGTTCTATATATTAGCAATCCACAACTTGAATCATGCATGTTACCAACAACAGCCAAATTCCATCATCTCGAGCGAACCAAGCAACCACTCAGGAAGTCAACATGCAACCAACCCAATTAGTAAATCATCATGATGATCATTAGTATGCATACCTTGAGATAGAGCTTGTGCTCCCCTAGAGTAGCCATTAGCAATGGAACCTCAGCTTCTTTAGTGGCCACAGACTGGTGCAGCTGGACCTTGGTCCGATTGGCATCGTCCACCTTCTTGCAGTACACCTCCAAGCATTCTATTTGTATCTCTGACAAGACCTTGCTCTTCTCACCCTCTCTGTCCCCTTCCTCTGCCCAGATTTGCTGAGTGATAGAAACAAGAGGGCATGAGTAATCAACGAGGATGCAAATGGGCAGCCTAGATTGGAGAGGAGGAGGGGAGAAGAGAAGGCGAGGAGGAGGGGTACGGCTGCTACCTGTCGACATGTGCGGCTCCTGAGGGTTGCTCACCTCCAGCCCTCACTCTGAGTATAAAATAAAAGGCATTAAAACATCCCTAACCTGCTTATACACTGCACCCTTATCACTCTTTCTTTTGAAATATATATTAGTGCTGCTATTCAGGTTGATTTACAAACACAAATACGGATGGGAAAATATATTAGTGCTGCTATTTGATAGTATACATACATATATACTTGTAGAGGATAAATTAGTGCTGCTATTTGATAGTATACATACGTATATATTAATGCTGCTATTTGATAGTATACATACATATATATTAGTGCTGCTATTTGGTAGTATACATACATATATACTTGTAGAGGATGGGAATCCAACAAGTGCCAGAAACATAAGTTATAGCAAGGAAAACCAGCTATGAGGATAAATAAATGACCAAATTAAGAAAAGCAACCTTCAACAAAAGTAGGTATTTGGTCTGCAAAATGGTATGGCACAATACATGATAATGCCTAGCCCATTTGATGCATCTGTTAGCCACAAACGGTAATAGGACGGTACCAAAAGGGCCTACTATTCAATTCCAGTCTTCAGAGAACAAAATCACATCGCTCCTATTTTCCTAAAATGATAAAACAGTACTAAAGAGCCGATATTTGGAATCTGAGCGCTCACAATTTAAATGAGAATCCGAAGAAAACAAATGGGAGAGCAGGGAGGTCACCATTTATGTGAAATATTTAAAACCAATCTTCACAATGATGAACAAGAAATTCTGTTTGAAAGGCCGCTGTCGGGAGCCTCCCACCACTCTGCTCAATGAACCGACCAATATTGTCCTGAAGTACCCATCTACGAACCTGATTTGTCCATTTTCGTTGACGATTGCACATCAACAGAAGTTCTAAGTACACAGAACTGCTTGCAAAGTATAATCAAAAGTAGTAACCACAATTAAATTTCCTTGTTGAAGCACCCAAGAATGCAACGAATAGCAAAATAAATCAGGAGAGAAATACCTCGTGCAGTCGTGCTACATTTGTTCTAACAAGCCAAATAAACATTGTAGTATAGGCCGATATGATAAACTGATCCTAAGCTTTACTCGAATCCTTCGATAAGCACTTTCTGGCAATCATCTACAATCTATTCAGACCAACTCATCAATAGAGAAAACCATTTGTTCTTCACTGTTGCACTCTCTGTTTCAGGAATTCATCACCAGTCTTTTCGCCTTCCAACAATAATTTCCTCCTTCTCAACAGACTCAAGAGTGCAAGGAATAAGGTCCTGCAGCAAAAAAAAAAAAGCAGGGGAGAAAATGCATCTTGTTATAGGTAATGTTTAAGACAAATAAAGATTATATAAGCATCCTTTACGGTATATATGAACCAATTCATCGGGCAAACAACATATAGAACCATCAGTGAGATTGTCCAAGGGGGGAATTTATGAAACATGAGAGTGCAGAAAAGACCATTACCCACATATCCAGAAGTAAAGCTCTATTTCCATACAACCAATCATGATACTTAGATCAATCATCACCATCACAATTTTTTCTACAGGTATAAACAAGAAAAAGTACAGAGAAGAAAAATGAGCATGTATGGCCTACATGTATGAACAAGAAAAATGAGCTGATTAGTATGCAAGGAAAGAAATGGGAGGTGGATGACCATGGAGACGAACTGTTGTTGCTGGAGTTGCGAAGCGCGACGTCGCTCCCCTTCCCCTCCTCTGGCGGCCGCTGGCCCATCACCAGCCTTGCTGCTCCTTCCCTCACCTCCGTCCCTTGACTGGTCACCAATATCGCTGCTCCTTCTCCCCACCTTCATTCCTCACCTCAACTGCGAGACTCGGCAAAAATATGAGTTAAAGAGAGAGGTGGGATGCAAATTAGGAGGGGTGAAGGGGTGTGGGTACTGCAGGCCAAATGCTGTGAGGAGGATAATGGAGCACAGTGGGATCGGGTGGCGGCGTTCGTCGAGCTTGCGCCGACACACTCACTCTTCTCATCTCCCTTTGAACTGCCCTTCTTCTCGGCTCTTCACTCCCGTCGTCTCCTCCTCTCTGTTCCCCTTCACTGCCCGGGCCACTCCAGGCCTCTTCCCACCCCTCCATTGTTCACATGAGAGAAGCAGTGGGAAATTTGTAGAGGAACAAAAAAATGAGAGAGGGGAGAGGGATCTCACCACCTCCACCTTCAGTTCGCCCAAAGGCGCCCTCCCTGCCTCTAGCCTGAGCACCTCCATCCCGTGAGTGCTCCAGCCACAGGTCCGTAGTCTCGAGCTCGCCTGAGCTCCGCCAACTCTGCCTGAGCTCGACATCACCGCCACCTCAGTCCACCCCTTGTTTCTTCCTTGTCCGCCATCAAGCTCACCTCCCTTGTCAATCACCTGCGCCGCACCTACCACTCTCGCTCCAGATCAAACTGGAAGGCCAAGGGACATGGAAGAGGAGGGGCTCATGGCGGAGATGGAGGAAGGAAAGGCGGCGGCGCGCCGAGAATCGGGAGAGGAGAGGAGGCGGCAGCGCAGGAGGGGTGAGGTTCGCATGACGTGGGCTCGAGGATGGGAGGCGATTGGGGCTCGGGACGGAAGAGGATTGGGCTAGGTTTTACCCGAACCCGATTCTGCACCACGCAGCCCCGCAAAAAACCCACTGACTGATCTCTGGGCCCCACAAACAAACGAGCCCACGAGTCATTTGGCGTCAGCCCAAGTCATGTGTGTAAAATGGATGGACGGTTAATCAGTTGACACACAGATAAAAACCAGAACAGTACAACGATCGAGCGGTGAGAAATCATTTGCGAACGCAAAGGCCCCAGGAAGGCGGGTAGCACACCAAGGTTTATATGTTCAAGTTCAATGAGCAGTGCTTCTACTAATATACTCTGATAATGCACATGCTACCAAAATGCAAGTACACTTGAGAGATCATAAGTTTCAGACAAGAGTCATTTTGCTCCAAAAGTATCTACTTGGTCGATCAAGAACCTAAGAAATAATATAATGGCGTACTCACAATAATATATGAGTACAAAGAAGACAAGATAAGTTTCAGATAACAGCATTCTGAAGTGGTGACGCGAACGCTGATCAAGAAATGAAACGGAAAATGAACAACAAAAAGTGCAAGGCATTACCTGCTTTGTCACCTTCCCAGCCGACGAATGTTTTGCCGGAGATGGAACGAATGTGCAGCGTGACCCCCATGGCGAAGTCGAGCTGGATGCCTCACTTGTGGCCTTCCTGACCTGCTGCGGCAATCCAATCGGCACATCAGATTCAGAGGCAACGGACAAAGGAATCAAGAATTGCAAGATGCAGGGGAACATGAGATCGATGGGACAAGGGCAGGCCACGTAGTCGGTGAGGTCCTTGCTCTGGTCGTCGACGTCCTCCTCCTCGGAGATGCAGAGGCTCTCGCTGTCGACGCTACTCACCCACTCGCTGACGCGGTCGCTCAGGCCAACTCCACCACGCGACCTCAAACGGACATCCGGATTGGGTCGAATCTGTCCCTTTGGGGCGCCGATGGGTACGCCCGTGTCCGGCTGTGTCCATTGGGTCGTCGTCTCGCCACCACCGCGTCAAGACTCCAAATCATGTCCGGGGTGGACGGGATTAAAAATAATAATTAAATAACTAAAAAAGCAAATAAACGCATTTAAAAAAACATAAAACATATATATGGGTTGGCCATAAAACGACCCAGTTTCAACGGTCACTTAAAAGGCCCAGATTCATAATTAACTTAATAAGAAAATAAAAAAAACTCCTCCCGCGTGCTCCTGCCGCGCCCGTCGGTGCCGTGGCCGTGGCCGTCTTCACTGGCCGCCGGTGTCATCGTCGTCGCTGACGAGGTCGACGTAGGCCGGCGGCGTCCACAGGTGGGCCGGCGGTGCGTGGGCGGGCTGGACGACCGGAGGTGCCTGCACCACCTCCTCCCGTGGTGACGCCTCCCGCTCCGGTGACCGCGGGGGAGTGGGGCACCAGTTCACGCCCATGCCGGCAGCCATCTCCGGGCAAAGCAGGACCAGCCCCACCTCGCCCAGCAGCTGCTGAACGCGGCGGCGGGTCCTCCTCCTTGACGGCCGCCATCTGCAGCTCCGGAAGGCGACGCCCCGGCGGCGAGAGGGCCATGGCCTCCTCCAGCCGCCCCACCGCCGCTCGTCGTGCGTGTTCATGGAGTCGCCCATGACACGCCGCAGAGACGGGCCTCCTCCTCCGCTGCATGCGAGGAGGGGAGGCGCCGAGACGGGAAGGCGACGGCGTGGCGTCGAGCCGCGCACCCACAGACGCCCGCACGCGCTCAAGACGTGGCCTCCGCGGCCCCGACACGGTGCCGGCGAAGTAGGACGCGCGCCGCACGTCGTGCTTGTCCTGGAGCCACGTGTCCCAGAGCGGCGAGTCGGGGGCGTACCTGTGGTCGTAGTACAGGTCGTCGGGGAGGAGGCGGCGGCGGCGGTTGATCTCATCGCGCCATGCACGGCCGGTCGCCGGCACTGGCGGGATGGGGACCCGGTCTGCGGAGAGGTGCCACCCGTTGGGGAGGTGGGCATTGCTCCACGGGACCGGCGTCCTCGTCTCCCAGTACCTCCGGCACACGTCCGCGCAGATGTACTGCCGGTCGCGCTCGCCGGAGGGCCGAGGGGCAATGGTGAAGGGGGCCGGCGCTCGATGGGAGGAGCGCGGCGGAGACGCGGGGGCTCGACGGGACGAGCGCGGCGGAGACGCAGGGGCTCGACGGGAGGAGCGCGGCGGAGACGCGGGCTCCTCCTTCTTCACGGAGCCGCGGCGGCGCCCCGAGGAGGAGCCGGCCTCGCGGTCGTGCTTGCCCTTGCCGTTCCAGAAGCCCATGGCGAGGCGGGCGGCCGGCGAGCTCGAGGAGGAGGCGGGCTAGGGTTTCTGCGCTGTCGGGGTTCGAGGAGGCCGCTGGGTGGCGTGGGGCAGTGTGGACGACGACCCGTCCACGCTTCCCACTTAAAGAAGGACGGCGACCGCTCGACGTGCGGATGACAGGTGGGGCCGCCCGCTCGTGCGCATTGATGTGGGCGGGTGGGAGGTAGGTGGCTGCCTGCCACGCGGCCGTGAAGCGGATGAGGCGCGCGTCCGTTTGGTGTCCGTCGTGACCCAAACGCGGCGCAAGTTTGCGCTCGAAATGGGTCGGCCCGGACACAAAACGGACAGAATGGGTCCGAGCCGTCGCGCGCTGGGCCGCCTCCTTTGTCCCTTTTGCTCCAAACGGACAGGGCCGGACAGGATGGGGTCGCGCGGTGGAGTTGGCCTCAGGGAGTTGTGGCGACCCACTGGTTTGGGACCTGCATCGGTGGTGGCGAATCATCCACCATGTCCTTCTCTTTCTTGCTGTCGGCCCTCGTCGTGTGTGTCCGACATGTACCCGCCGTCGGGGGATAGGGCCGCCGCCGCGCCATGCGCCTTTGACATCCCCTCGATAGACCGGGGTGGGTTGATGAGGCACCGTGGGAGATGGATCGAAGGGGTACGTGGGCTTCACCTGGTGGCCGGCCCAATGAACCAGAATGTAGCGATTTTTCCACCGGAGTAGCTGCTCTTTAGGACAGTCGGCCCCCTTAGCCGTAAAACGTGGAATAACAGCACAATCCAACGACCAAAATTGACTCTGGTGTGAGATCGGATGGCCAGAAAAGGAGATGGCATGAGAGGGCCGGGATTAGGCTCGGTTATACTGTCTTAAAATTTGTTTTCTTTGGTTTTTATTTCTTTTAAGTGTTTTTCCTTTTTTTCTCGTTTTTCATTGTTTTCATTGGTTTTATGTTCTTTTCCATTTTTGGTTTTATTTGTTTCTTTTCGGTTTCCATTGTTTATCTTCGTTTCTCTTTGTTTTTTGTGGATTTTTATCGGTTTATAATTCCCACAGTATTGCAGAGGAAACTATATTTAAAAGAAAGTGTTTCTTATTGTAGAGCAGCCAATGCTTAGCAAGATATTCAAAATTCTACTATGTCAACATTAAAATATAATTTAACTTCTTTCCAAATCAACCTAGCTATAATGCATCCAGAAAGGAGATGGTAAATTAACTCAACAAACACACTCTAGAGGTTCGGAAATACCCCTCTTCATAAGATTATCACATCTCATTTCTTTTTACTGAGAAAGTAGCCACAAAAAACCTTGACTATTTTGTTGAACTTTCAACTATCAAACAAAATGCAGGTAAATTGGCTGAGCCCCCCTAAAATTTACAATAGTGTACAAAGAACCGAATGAATACACTCTTAGCTTCATACTGCCAAATCAATGCATCATATTGTTCAAAAAGATGAATAGATCTGGCAACAAACCTCTAGTTCAAACCATTACACCATCATTTCATTAGAAAAGGTCCTATGAATTTACATTTCGGAGACTCACCATCCAACATAAGTAATCCGGCCTCCTCAGATTTGACCCTACAGCTTCCCAAACGGGACTTGAAGTGAGAGTATATGATTACATGCCCATGAGGTGCTTTATATAAACTTGGGGCCCTTATATATGATCAAGGCTACCCTTGAAATAAAGAGGTTTGAGCGTAAAAGAGGCAATCTTTGTTCCATGAGTCTTTGGGTCCAGGGAGGACTAGCAAGGATAGAGGGCGGGTCCATGGCGCATTGTGGACCAATCCCTCTCATACCTTCATTTTTTTTTTTGAGATCACATGTAAATTTATTGATCCTCATAACTATGGCAAGTACACGGTTTTGGCTCAAAGATCCAAGAAAATACGGAATAACTCCTATGGCTAAGAATTACAATTATATACATATATATTGGAAACATCTTTCATTGTATAAATGTCTGCAAGACGAAATACTCCAAGATATCAATATAAATCAGTTTGTCTAATATAAATCAGATTTGAGTAAAAGTAACTTGGTGACCATGATTATTGTGTTATTCAAATTTTGGTCAAGCTTGCCAACGAAAAAAATTAGAGTGGGCAAATAAGCATTGGCATGCTAAAATAACCATTCAGACGAACACCAAAATATTAATCATTGACAAGAAAAATGATAATGCCAGCTTTGACCATCCTTCCCAACAGGCCCCTGATCATTTGTCCCGCGTTGCAATCTGTGGGAACATCGTCACTGCTTAGATCGCCCATGACTGCTTGCGCACCTATCCCGGCATTTTGAGCGGTTTTGAATTTGCATCGCCAAGTATTTAAATCAGCATTATTTTGGACCACCATAGAAACGATATACAAGCAGAGAGGGTACGTACAATATTGGATGAATAAGATTGCAAGTACACGCACGCTGGGTCAACGGCAGGTACGTAGTGTACGTGGGCTGCTACGAGCTCGAACGACCAATCCACTTTGTTTTGAGCGTACATCATGCTGAAGATAAGGAAGCGTCCAGTCCACAAGTGTGCAAAGACGTGGCAACCAACTTGACCGGCCGAGCAATTCAAAGGCAAAACTGAAGAACATGCTGACAGTCACATCTCAGTCAAGAAGATAAGGTGGTCAAGAAGGTGCTTGGATCATGCATGGACCTACTTCAAAATCTCAGTCAAATCAAGATGCATTTGGCCTGCTGATTTATATTCTTCTGTAGTCTGATGTCTTTAGCTCACCGGAAGAGCTGTGTGGTCCTTCAGCTTTCGTTTAGGGGTCAATCCGGCTCTTTGTAGAGCAGCTCCTAGCTTAAGCTTCTTGACCGGCGTTGCAGTCTTTGGCCTAGCCTGTCCCCAATGCGGTTTGTAACCTTTCTTTCTTTGTGAACGCTACGTACACTCAACGAAAGACACTCGCAGTTTATTTAAGGACCACTCCACAGTAAATGATTTCCATTTTCTTAACTACTCCCTCCGTATTATGGGACGGAGGGAATAGTAAACAATGTTTCATGTCAAAATATATATTAAATAATGTTTTAAACACGTGACGTAACTGAAAAATACAGTAAAAACACTACGCAGTTGAAAAGTGTAGTTGAAATACATGCATGGTTCAAAACCACGATGCATTGTTAATTGCATGATAGAGTACACTTGAATCAAGTGCAATGTTTTTTTAGGTTGAATCAAATGCAATATTGTCAACTGCAGTAAAATACCGGAAAAGCTCTTTCACGAGCGAGCGCTCGATCTCAATCTCTCTCTCCCACACGATTCTAATCTTTCTGGCCCCTGATTTTTAGGTGGGCCTAAAGAGATCTCCCCTCTAATTTTAACGTGGGCAGGTAAATATTCCCCGTAATCCCTCTTCCCACGGTTAATCTCTCCTGTTATCTCTCTCCCCTTCCTAATTTAAAAGGATTCCTACATTCATTCCAAATTATATAAAGATTCTATAGAAAGCATGCAAGAATATCTCTAAACTTTGACTATCCATTCATGCATATCAAAGTTCTTGTAGATTGGTGAAATTTAAAGTATGTTGCGTTTCTTTGTATTGCACTTACTATGATATTTATATATGTAAAGCAATCATCATAATTACATTTTTTTCCGGTGAATCAGAATTGGACGCCGATAAGTGCCACACGTGTGCGCGTTAGGGGATCTGCCCACACATTTTGTGTGGTGTATAAAAGGAACAGCCCACACACCTACGTGTGGGCAAAAATAAGTAATGCCCACACACCTCTTTTTCCCCTCCCGATCCATCTCACACGCGTGTGTGTGGGCAAAATAGATAACACCCACACGCCTGCGACGTCAGGCCTCGTACTGTGGTCCCGCGACGCCCAGCGTGATCACCACCGTCTTTCGCGATTGCCATGGTCCAGACCCTCGTCCATGTTCGTTTAACGATAGTTGCCATGTCGCTGAACTACGGTTGCCATGTCGGACAACTACAGTTGCCATGGTTGCACAACTGCAGTTGCCATCGCATGTCAAAAGTACCAGATGCCATTTTGGGGCAACTGCGGCTGTTGCCATGTATTGTCTGGTTTACTATAGTTTCCATGATTTGAAAACGTTAGGTGTTTGCCACCTACTAACACTAGGCAGTTGCCATGTATGGTCTGGTTTTACTACAGTTGTCATGATTTGAAAACCTTAGGAGTTGCCACCTACTAACACTAGACAGTTGCCGTGTAGCGCTACAAAAAGACATGGCAAAACAACATGTTCGGGTAAAAAAGAGAGAGTTGCCATCTGCTTACAAGCACACTAGGGCAGTTGCCGTGTACCCTGCAAAATACATGGCAACTGACATGTTTGGGTAAAACAAGAGAGAGAGTTGCCACCTGCTTATAAAGCACACTAGGACAGTTGCCATATACACTGCAAAACACATGGTAGGTGGCAACTTGGGTGTGGGAGATGAGACGGGCGTGTGGGCGAGATGGCAAATGCCCACACACCAGCCCTTGTGCGTGAGTGGAAAGTGGCGTGTGGGCGAACTGCTGAACGCCCACACACCAGCCCCTCCCCGTGTGGTGAAATGACCATGTGGGCGACCGGGTGAATGCCCACACACTAGCCCAGTCCTACGTGGCACTAGAAACATGCCAAGATTCACGCGCTCACCAACGGACGCAGATCCACGTGTGTGGGCGAGATGCAAACGCCCACACGTGCGGGCGTTAGTGTTTTCGATCAGAATTACATATTGAGGACTGTAAACATGATATCTGGCGATCAAAAGTATCCCTCCACGGCTAAATAGTACTCCTTCGCACATCTTTTTTGGAGACGGAAGCGGTCGCGACCCGCGACCCGAGCTAGGGTTCCTCCCTGCTGCCGCCGGCCGTCCTCGCCCCCTCCCGCCGGCGCCGGCCGCCTCACGCCCCCCCCCCCACCTCTGCCTCCCCTCCCCCTCCCCCCAGCGCTCCTGCCTCCCCCAGAGGCGGCGGGCGCCCCGCCTCCTCCCCCGTCTCGGTCCTCCTCCTCCCTCATCCCCCTTCGTGGCCTCCGGCGTGCCCGGGTGGCGCCGGCGACGGTGGACGTCCCTTCCCCGCGTGTCGGGAGGGAGAGTCGGGGCTCCCTCCTGCCTGGCGGCGGCGTCCTGCGGGCCTCGGGTGCCCTCGACGCGACGGCGTAGTCGTTGGTTGTGGGGCGGCTGGCCGGCGGCACCCGCTCGGCCCAGATCTGGGCCCTTTTGGGCCCCATCTGGGCTGGGGCGGGCCTGCGGTCTGGTGCGCCACGGCGTGGCTCCCTGGTGGTGTGAGGAGGGGGTCGTGGCTGCGGTGGTGGTGGCTCCGGCGGCCGACGTGCTGCAGCGTGGCTGCAGGGACTGTTTGGACCCGTTGGGGTCCGACCGGGCCAGTGGTGGCCTGGCAAGTCCCTATCGCCATGTCCAGTCGGCTCCCGCGCGGCGGTGGAGGTTGTTCCCTCATGTCGGCTGCGGTGCGGTTGCCTCCGAGCCCGGTGTCTTCTCGTCCTACCTCCAGGTCTCGTGTTGGCGGCGTGAGTGAAACGATGAAGATGGTGCGGTATCCGTGGTGGCACAGGCTAGTGGGCGGCATGTTGGGCGGTGCGCTTCCGATTGTCTGAGGTGGCGGTGGTGGTTTCGGGGCGGGAGAAATCTCTGGCGGCTCGTTCGCCACCGGCACGGCTGCGCCCGTGGGCGTTGCCGGACCCTCCTGAGGGGCGCCGGTGATACCCCCTTCCCCATTGCGATCCGCGTACCGGGGGAAACCCTAGGACTTGTCTAGGACTTGTCCGGGCAGCAGCGGCGTCGTCGTCGCATTTCTTCCTGAAGATGTTGCTTGGTATGCGAGGCTTCGGAGTGTTTGGCGGGCGGTGGTTCTTCTCCGGTGGGTGCAGCGGGTGTCGGTCATCTTTGCTTAGTTGAGCTGCCGGCGTTGGCATTTGTTTCTTTTTTTTCTCTTCTTTTTCTTTTAAGCTTGTTTGTGCTGCGGCCCAACAAGTTGGTTGTATCGGTTGGACGTTGCTTTATAATCTAAAGCGGGGGAAACCCTTTTTCTCAAAAGTATCCCTCCACGACAGAGTATGTGCATCAGTGCACGCAAAACTGTTTCTATTTTGTACTTACATGGACTGTTTGATTGCCATGAAAGATTAAAAAAAGGAGGACTACATCACTGTAGGAAAAACATACGGAAATGTTAACGCCCACACGTGTGGTGTGTAGCATCCCGCCCACACGCGTCATCTGTCGTTGGATCATTTTGCACGATTCTTGAAGCACTTTACATTCCACGTCATCCCACAGCATCGTCTGGGCGTGGACAAACTGTGCCGCACGTCCGGGCCTCGACAAACTATGCCGCACGTCCTCACTCCCGTTCTTTTTTCCCCACTCCGCCTCACCTTCTTCCCCACCTACCCGCATATCACACACAATATGGCCCGGGCGGCGGCGGACGGCAGGCCCGAGCGGGGCGAAGGCCCCTGGCGGTGGCGGGTGGAGGCCCTTGGCGATGGCGGGCGTGGACCCCGAGCGGAGGCGGACGGAGGCCTCTGGCGGCGGCGAGCGGAGGTCCCAGATGGTGGCGGGCGGAGGCCCCTGGCGGTGGCGAATAGGAGGTGGATCCGGCCGACGGCGATGGAAGGCGCAGCAGAGGAGGAAGGGCGCGCTCGCTGCGCGACGGAGGAGCCGCGTCGGGATTGGGCTGCAGCTGGGAGGAGCCGTGGCGGGGAGGAATCGCTGCAGGGAGAGGAATGGCAGCGGCGGCGACGGTGAAGAGGAGCTGCCGCAGGGGAGTGCCTGTGCGCAGCGGGGGAGGAGCTGCAGAGAGAGCAATGGCGGCGACGGCGACGGTGAAGAGGAGCTGCCACGAGAGGAGTGCGCGTGCGCGATGGGTTGAGCGGCGACGGGAGAGGAGCTGCCAATCGAGCTCGAGATGGACCGCAGGAGGAGGAGGTCCGGTAGTGAGTTCTCCTCGGCAACGCCATGGCCGCGTCTGGCGAGGCAGGTGGTGGCGGGGGAGGCCACGGTAGCGGTGAGCAATAGGCCCCGCCACACAACGCTGGAGGAGCCTGGCCTCCGTCGATTCCCTTCCTCCGCGTCCATTCTATGACGATGTTCGTCCTCACCGTGGATCCCATCACCGGCGTCGCGTCTGGCCACCCCATGGAGGAGGAGGTCGTGGCCATGCCCGTTCTCGCTGGTGAGTCGCTGGTCCATTTGGCTCTTGCTGGGAATAGCAGAATTTGTGTATATGACTAGTCCACATGATGGCAATTTTTGTATAGGATCTTATGGCAATTCACATGAGCTGAAATAGATTATACTGAATGTTTTTGCCATGGCAAATTTGTTTTTCTCATCAATCCAATGTTCAAATTAGCATAACCATGGCAATTTTTCTGTAGCATCACATAGTAAATTCATACATTGTTGAATAGATGCTACAGAATGTGTTTGCCATGGCAAATTCCATGTATCATGTACAAATTTTTCCCACAATTTTTTTGGTCACATGGCAAATGTAGGATTGCTCTTTATCCGAACACACGACATTTTCGTAAAACATGGCAAATTCTGAAATTTTATACAACATGTCAAACATACTTCAAGTAACATGGCAAACTGAATGTTGGATCAACAGTTGCCATGGCAGTTTTTGTTATGAGTAGTTCTGATGGGGCAGAATTGCTATGAGTTGTTGCCATGGCAAATTTCTGGAGTAATTTCCATGACAAAATTATATAGTAGTTGCCATGGCCGAATTTGCTACGAATAATTTCCATGGGACAGAGTTGCTATGAGCTTCTGCCATGTCAAATTCTGGAGTATTTTCCATGGCAAAAATATATAGTAGTTGCCATGGCAGAATTGTTTGGAACTCATCCCTCCGCAAATTTTTAGGGAATAACATCACTTGACCAAGCTATGGAACATGGCAACGTAATTTTATGGACCATGACATTTTTTCTGTTTTGAGTACTCTATTTTTCAATCTTCTTCTACTGTAGTTTTTCAGCGCCTTCTTCTCCACTCAAAGTTGAATGCTATACATGCATTTACCATGGTTAATTACTTTAAGAAACATGGCAATTTTTGAATTATTTTGTTTTTTGTGTTACTATTCAAATATGTGGCAATTTGTTTGGTCAAAAGATGGCAATTTTTATAAAAATAGCATGGCAAATTTGAATATGCATTTGCCATGGCAATTTTGAATCATTTTGTTTTTTGTGTTATTATTCACAAACAGGGCAATTTTTTTGGTCAAAAATACCAGGGCAAAAATAGAATATTCATTGTTTGCCATAGCAATTTAGATCAAATTTTTTTGCAGCACTTCACATTCTTCACAATTTGTTCTTTCACAAAGCATGGCAAAATTGATAAAAGTAGCATGTTATTTTTGAATATGCACTTGCCATGAAATTTTTGCAAAAAAAACGTTTTTTGTTTTTCCATACACATACACGGCAAATTTACTACGCAAAATATGACATTTTTTTGATCTTTTTTGTGTTATTTAGCACATATGGCATTTTTTGATCATTTATACGCTTTTTGTACACTACATGGAAAAATAGTTATTGCATATGGTCTTTTTTGATCATTTTTACGCCATGGCAGAAGTACAAGCATGGTGGCGGCTCGAGGAAGTCCATTCTCCGGCGAATTTCGCCCCCATCGTGCATGAAGCTCCTCCCGGCGCCACCCTCTTCTCGTGGGTGTCACCGCTGCATCATTGTGCCACACAGGTCCCCCCATCTCCCATCTCCCATGCGTTGATTTCCCCTTTTTGCTCACCTTTTTCCTACTGAATGTTTTAATTTCCTGCCCCGGTGTGAGAATGGTTGCTTTCACGGCAAATTTTATTATAAAAATGGCTAATTCTACTCATTATCTTTCATATGTATGCATGCTCACAAAAAATTGTAGCTGAAATATGTGTTTTTGTGTGATCTGCCATTTCATACTGATGTTAATGTGTCTAAAATTCCACTTCTTATCAATTTGCCATGCTTCTAAATAAATACGTGGCAACTATCCTACTGTTCAGTGCTGAAAATTGCCATGTGTTCTGATATGCCATACGACATGGCAGTTAATGCATTTACATTTGCCCTTTCATCATTTTGCCATTCTACTGAATAAATAGATGGCAACTTGCCCTATGTGTGGAACTGTAAAAACTTGCGTTGTTTGCCATGTTTTTCAAACCACAACACATCCTTTTTTTTTCAAATTTCTGAGTAAATACATGGCAAATCCCTCTCTATAAAAGCCTGAAATTTGCCATGTTTCATGTTTGTTACGCCTGTTAACAGGTACCAAGCAATTGGTATGCTACTGTACCAAATGCTTGGCAACTTCATCAGATCCATAACCCATCAATTGCCATGGCTGAACTGTTTTTTTTGCCATGTTTGCCATCTTCATGCCAACCACAACCCATCATTCTGTAATGGTATTAAATATAGACATGGCAACTCCCCCATGTTCAATCAGCCTAATTTTGCCCTGTTCGTTTTCATGGTAGATGGCAACTCACCCATATGTATGTACATTTTCCTACTTAACAATTTGGCATGCTACTCACTAAATACAAGGCAATTCAATGTTACTATCGTGGCAAATTTAATTCATATAACATGGCAAATCTATCTTTTTTTTCATGTACCACAACATTACTACTCCATGTGCCATGGCATTTTGACTTTGCACTTGCCATGGAAATTTGTTTTTGATCATTTTGTTTGTGTTATTTTCACATACACGACAATTTTATTACGTAAAAGATGACATTTTCGTTGAAACTAACATCGCAAAATGAAACATGCATTTGCCAGGGCAACATTTTATCAATTTTTTATTACTTCACATTCTTGGCAAATTTCATGTAAAATTTGATTAAAAAAAACCATGGCAATTTTTGATACAATTCTGCCATGGCAAGTTTCTCGTTCATACTTGATTCCAACTTTTTGTGTTTTTTTACACGGGCTAAATCCATCATAAAAAACACGGCAATTCTTGATACGAATCTGCCATGGCAATTTTTCTTGTTCATACTTGATTTTGAACTTTGTAAACAGGGCCACAACAATTCTTCTTTTTTTTTACAACATGGCAATTTCTTTTTGAATGGGACCATGGCAATTTTTTAGTGCATGCATCATGGGATTATAGTTTATGGATCATGGCATTTTTTAGTCTATGCCTCATACAAATTTTCTATTTTTGAAAGGGACCATGGCAAATTTTCTTTCATGCCAGTTCGTGGAGCATCGCAATTTTTCGTCCTTCTTTGCAACATGACAAATTTTCTTTTTGAATGGGACCATGGCAAACTTAGTGTATGCATCATGGCAAATGTAGTTTACGGGGCATGGCAAATTTTTAATTATATGAACCATGGCAAATTTTCTTTCTTTTTTGCAACATGGCAAATTTTCTTTTTCAATGGGACCATGGCAATCTCAGTGCATCTGTCATGGCAACGGTAGTTCATGGAGCATGGCAAATTTTCTTCCTTCTTTTACAACCTTGCAAATTTTGTTTTCGAACAGGGCCATGGCAAACTTAGTGTGTGTATCATGGCAAATGCAATTATCGGAGCATGGCAATTTTCCAATTTTAATGACCATGGTAAATTTTCTTTCCTTTTTTTGCAACATGGCAAATTTTCTTTTTTGAAGGGACCATGGCAAATTTAACGGGACCATGGCAACATTAGATTTACTCATGTTTCAAAACTAGATACGAATCTGCCATGTTTTGATAAGAATCTGCCATGGCAAGTTTCTTGTTCATACTTGAATTTCCAACTTTTTGTGTTTTTCACACACGATAAATTGATCATACAAAACGCGGCAATTCTTTGATACCAATCTGCCATGGCAGATCTCTTTGTTCATACTTGATTTTCAACTTTCATGGTAATTTAATTAAAAATGGCATTTGTATTTTTTATCTTTTATTTTGTCCTGTCAAATTTTTGTGTTCACATGAATTTTTTTTGACTATTTTGTGTTTTCTCACATGGCAATATTGTTTTTTTTGTCATGGCAGATTTGCCATATTTTCATTGGGGGATTAAATATGTGTTTATAAACCTTTGCCATTGTTAAAAAAACTCGGATCGCAATTTTTTCTGCTATTTTTCAAAGCTGATGGCATTTTTTAGTAGCTGAGCAAAATATGTGCTTTTATTTGTCAAAGAATGAAAACAAAATCTGGGCCTTTTCATTTAATTTATTGTCAGTGGGCTTTTTGTTCCTTTTTTCATAGGGAAAAGGGCCTCGTGCAATGAAGGCGTGCGGGCTGTGTGTCCCCCTAGCGAACGAATTTGTGTGAGGGATCGATCCCCTGGTGCTGAACGTGTGTGTGGTAGGGTGCTCTTCGTGCCACACGTGTGGGCAGTTTTAATATTCGCCCACACAAAGTCGTGTGGGCAGTTTTAATATTCGCTCACATAGAGTCGTGTGGGCTGCCTGCTGGATATGCCACACAGGAGCGTGTGGGCGGATGTCCATTGTGCCACACGTGTGGCAGTTACCGGGACCCAAAACATAAGGTTCCGTGTATCTGCATGTAATTACAAGAAATAACCCTGTTTTTCTAGAGAGAACAAGAAGTAATTAAGTTGCGTACATATATACATATACAACATCTGCATGATAAAACCATGTTGTACACGATGCAACACAAACCACACACACATCACTGCGCAGAACTGAAGCACATCACGGGTACAGTTGGAAACTATCCAAGACACATAACAGCACGTAGTAGTAGTAGTGTAGTACTCGATCGTCGCGAGCATCAATGCACATCTGCATGGCCAGCGCAATCAGCCATACATATGGGCGTGATCGATCAGTTCCTGTCGTCGAGGCCGAACCTGCGATCGACGAAATGGCCGACGGCATGGAAGGCCGGACCGAAGAACCCGCTGCCCCCGCCGCCGCCGCCACGCCTCTTCTGGTCGCTGTTGTAGTCGTCGTCGTTCTGCGGCGCCCCGTAGACGTGGACCTCCCTGGTGTTTATGTACATCGGCGTCCGGCCGCCGGTGTCCTGGGATGCCCAGCTGGGAGCGTTGTTGTACCCGTCGCCGCCGTTGCCGTTGCCGTAGGAAGAGTTGTTGTTGTAGCCACCGCCGCCGTTGCCGTAGGAAGAGTTGCTGTTGTAGCCGCCGCCGCCGCCGTTGTAGGGCATGATACCGCCGTTGCCGTTGCTGTGCGAGCCACCGCCGCCGTAGCCGTTGTTGTAGCCGCCGCCCCCGCCACCGTAACCACCGTTGTAGCCGCCGCCGCCGCCGCCTTCGTTGGCCCCGCCGCGGTTGGTGTTGGCGCCGTAGCCTGCGTAGGGGCGGTACTCCTCGTCGTCGTCGTCGGACTTCTTGCGACGCGACGGCGAGCGGTCCTTGCCTCCGCGGTACGCGTCGGAGCTCGAATCCTGGCTGTCGGCGCTGAAGTGCGACTTGGGCCTCCACCACGACATCGCCTCCAACTCTTGGGGCTTAATTCCTCTTCTTATCCCTGCTATGCTTCACCTCAAAAAAAAAAAAAAAATCCCTGCTATGCTACACCAAAATGAACTTCAGTTAGATCGAGGAATCATGCATCGATCGGACGGAAAGCGGTCGAGCAACGCACACAAAACTTCTGAAATCAGTTAAGAAAACTCTACTGGTACTTGCATCTTAGGACTTCTAATTACTGAAGCTAACCAACTGCTGATGAACAGTTAGTAGATATTATGAAGATATTTAGCCAAACCAGCACAGTGAAAAGTGAACACAAAGTGGAAAAACAATCAAGGTTGAGGCTAGCTTTTGGAGCATACCAGACAATAAAGTGGATGCTGGCCTTTGCACTTCTCAAGTCTGGTATGTAGCCTTGAGCCTGCGGGCACCGTTTATATAGTGTCACAACCGTTCAAGCCAACTGTGTCTACCCAACAGAGGTCATCGTTGTGTGCAATAAAAAAAGTGCACTTGTGATTACTTCCTCAGAGAACCTAACCTCATTTTCCCTTGTAACTGCGTGCATGTGGGTTAATGACGTCCTGGAGGGTACGTACGCAGCTAAATTAAAGAGCATCATCAACACTAGTTGCCAAGTGGAAGGAGCTACTTAGGAGACTTGCATACATGTAGGAACCATACAGGAAGCTTCACATGTTGTAGATAATTCATCAATTCATTCTAATTCAAAGTGGGCAGGGCGATAGATCTTCGCCGTATGTGGTGGTATTATGGACCGGTATGTGTGGCAGCATGGGTGGTGTATGTCACTATCACTATGTGGTTACTGGTAAGTACTGCACCTTGCAAGTTGCAGCCTACCTATGGTCACTGACCACTCCTACACTCATCCTTATCCCATTAGCCAGGCCATTACCTGCCAGCCTGTTAAATATCTAACTAATCAAGTAAATTATACTACTCTAGCAGTAAAAGCCACTGTCGTGGTCTAGAACCAGAAGTAGTGGAGTACCTCTTTCGTGCTCCCTGGCTAAAAAAATGGGGTTAACTTACTCAGATTACAGGAGGAAACCCCTCATGATATAAGTACTCCAAACTGAGCCTTAGATTGATAAAAAGAATTAATTGACAGGTTTATCCGAGCGTATTCGCTATTAATCAGCCATTTATGTGGTTTTTTTTTGCACGTTCGGTCGATTTCGCTCACGAGAGCAAAATTGATGAGGAGGCCGATACGGGAGTGACACGGCTTGCTGCAACGTCCTTGGTGAGGCTCAGCGGAGACGGAGACGACACGACTATGAGGGCACTCCAGGACCTCGCCAGGGATGGAACGGCTCGTCGTGGCATTGCAGCCGGACGAGAGTCAGGGAGCTCATTGCTGCAGGTGGTTAGGGTTTAGGGTTTGGCTGGAAGAACAGGATTAACTCCAGCCGCTGGATCCCAGTTTGAAGGTGGAGAAAAAAGTGACTAGAAGGGAAATAGTCACCCCTTATCCGACAAGTAATAAAAAAATTGCATCGTATTAGACTTCGTATTGTAGCCTTACTGTGTAAACCATACCTTATTGGTATCTGACTTGTATGTCATCATTCATATATATATATATATATATATATATATATATATATATATATATATATATATATATATATATATATATATATATATAGGACAAATGTTTCCTACAAGCAGTGGTAGTTACCACCACTTGTGTTTTGTATGTTGTATGTAGTATCTGTCGGAACCGAGAGTATGTAGGTGTAGTATGTAGTATATAACAATGATTAGGTAGTATATATACTAATTTTTAGGTAGTATGTACCATTTTTTAAGTATGCTCATTTTACGTACAGATATGTATGTATTTTACAAATATAAAAAAACTATGGGCTCATATGCAATTTTTTCATGTAACTTGCTTTGAAATATCTTAGATATAGTATATGAACATATTTAGAATAATAAAATAATATATATAGTACGACATGGTAGTATATGAGACATATGGGGTAACTACCACCGGGTGGTAGGATGGATTTTCCTATATATATATATATATATATATATATATATATATATATATATATATGTGATAGGCCACCCTTTGAGGGTTGAGCCAGTTCCCCAAAACCTACGTTTTACATGGTATCGAGTCTAACCTAGGTCCTCCACCTCCACCCCACCCGCCGCACCAAAACCCAAAACCCTAGGGCTGCACGCCATGCGCCATGACTGCTTCTTCTTGGGCGCCGCCAGCTCGGGTCTATCCCGCCGCTTGCAGCCTCCTCAACCTCCCACCTCGCCCCTGGCTCCGTCAGTGCCTCAGTTCTTCGGCACCACCGTCGTCGGCTCCCTGTTTTCAGCGCCGATCCCACCGTCACCGCTCACGATGGCCTCAGCACCGGTCGCACCGCCGCCGCCCGCGATGGCCTCTGATACGTCCATTTTGCATCATGCTTTTATATCGATATTTATTGCATTATGTGCTGTTATTACACGTTATGTCACAATACTTATGTCTATTCTCTCTTATTTTACAAGGTTTACATAAGGAGGGAGAATGCCTACACTGGAATTCGGGCCGAAAAGGAGCAAATATTAGAGACCTATTCTGCACAACTCCAAAAGTCCTGAAACTCCACGAAAATCATTTTGAGAAATAATAAAAAATATCCAGCGGAAGAAGTTCACCAGAGGGTGGCCCACCTGTCCACGAGGGTGGGGGCGCGCCCCCCTACCTCGTGGGCCCCCTGTTGGCTCTCCGATGGCCATCTTCTGCTATATGAGGTCTTTCGTCGAGAAAAAATCATAAGCAACCTTTCGGGACGAAACTCCGCCGCCACGAGGCGGAACCTTGGCGGAACCAATCTAGGGCTCCGGCAGAGCTGTTCTGCCGGGGACACTTCCCTCCGGGAGGGGGAAATCATCGCTACCGTCATCACCAACGCTCCTCTCATCAGGAGAGGGCAATCTCCATCAACATCTTCACCAGCACCATCTCCTCTCAAAACCCTAGTTCATCTCTTGTATCCAATTCTTCTCTCCAAGTCCGGGATTGGTACTAATAGGTTGCTAGTAGTGTTGATTACTCCTTGTAGTTGATGCTAGTTGGTTTATTTGGTGGAAGATCATATGTTCAGATCCTATATGCATATTAATACCCCTCTGATTATGAACATGAATATGCTTTGTGAGTAGTTACGTTTGTTCCTGAGGACATGTGAGAAGTCTTGCTATTAGTAGTCATGTGAATTTGGTATTCGTTCGATATTTTGATGAGATGTATGTTATCTAGCCTCTAGTGGTGTTATGTGAACGTCGACTACATAACTTCACCATTATTGGGGCCTAGAGGAAGGCATTGGGAAGTAATAAGTAGATGATGGGTTGCTAGAGTGACAGAAGCTTAAACCCTAGTTTATGCGTTGCTTCGTAAGGGGCTGATTTGGATCCATATGTTTCATGCTATGGTTAGGTTTACCTTAATACTTTTGTTGTAGTTGCGGATGCTTGCAATAGAGGTTAATCATAAGTGGGATGCTTGTTCAAGTAAGAACAACACCCAAGCACCGATCCACCCACATATCAAATTATCAAAGTACCGAACGCGAATCATATGAACGTGATGAAAACTAGCTCGACGATATTCCCATGTGTCCTCGGGAGCGCTTTTCCTATTATAAGAGTTTGTCCAGGCTTATACTTTGCTACAAAAAGGATTGGGTCACCTTGCTGCACTTTATTTACTTTTGTCACTTGTTGCTCGTTACAAATTATCTTATCACAAAACTATCTGTTACCACTTATTTCAGCACTTGCAGAGAATACCTTGCTGAAAACCTCTTATCATTTCCTTATGCTCCTCGTTGGGTTCGACACTCTTACTTATCGAAAGGACTACGATAGATCCCCTATACTTGTGGGTCATCAAGACTCTTTTCTGGCGCCGTTGCCGGGGAGTGAAGCGCCTTTGGTAGGTGGAATTTGGTAAGGAAAAATTTATATAGTGTGTTGAAATTTACTATCACTTGTTATTATAAAAAGTAATCCTCTGAGGGGCTTGTTCGGGGTATCTTCACCCCGACCAGTAGAGCAAAGAGTTTCTCATCAACCTACTGAACCTACTGAACATGAAAATATTCCCTTTGAAGTTCTTTCGGGTATGATGGAAAAACTGCTAGCTAATACTTTTACAGGAGATGGAACAAAGCATCCTGATGAACATTTACTCTATGTGGATGAAGTTTGTGGATTATTTAAGCTTGCAGGTATACCCGATGATGTTGTTAAGAAGAAGGTCTTCCCTTTATCTTTGAAGGGAGATGCATCGACATGGTATAGGCTATGTGATGACACGGGATCATGGAACTATAAACGAGTGAAATTGGAATTTCATCAGAAGTATTATCCTATGCTTCTTGTTCATCGTGATCGAAATTATATATATAATTTCTGGCCTCGCGAAGGAGAAAGCATCGCTCAAGCTTGGGGGAGGCTTAAATCAATGTTATATTCATGCCCCAATCATGAGCTCCCAAGAGAAATAATTCTTCAAAGTTTTTATGCTCAGCTTTCTGAAAACAATCGCACCATGCTCGATACTTCTTGTGCTGGCTCTTTTATGATGAAGACTATTGAGTTCAGATGAAATTTATTGGATAGAATTAAACGCAACTCTGAAGATTGGGATCTTGACGAAGGTAAGAAGTCAGGTATGACACCTAAGTTTGATTGTGTTAATTCTTTTATGGATACCGATGTTTTCCGTAAGTTTAGCACTAAATATGGACTTGACTCTGAGATAGTAGCTTCTTTCTGTGAATCCTTTGCTACTTATGTTGATCTCCCCAAAGAGAAGTGGTTTAAATATCATCCTCCCATAGAAGTAAAAGTAGCTGCACGTATTGAAGTTGAAGAAAAGATTGTCACTTATAATGATCCTGTTGTTCCTACTTCTTATGTTGAGAAACCACCTTTCCCTGTTAGAATAAAGGATCATGCTAAAACTTCAACTGTTGTTCGTAAAAGCAATATTAGAACTTATACACCTCCTGAGCAAGTTAAACTAGAACCTAATATTGCTATTGTTAAAGATCTCTTGTCTGATAATATTGATGGGCATGTTATTCATTTCTGCGGTGAAATCGCTAGAATTGCCAAACCTTGTGCTAAAGATAAACATAGACATGTGGTAGGAGTGCCTGTTATTTCTGTTAAAATAGGAGATCATTGTTATCATGGCTTATATGATACGGGTGCTAGTGCTAGTGTTATACCGCATACTTTATACGAAGAAATTAAGCATGAAATTGCACCTGCTGAGTTAGAAGGAATTGATGTCACAATTAAACTTGCCAATAGAGATACTATATCAGGAATGGGAATTGTTAGAGATGTTGAAGTATTGTGTGGGAAAACTAAATATCCTGCCGATTTTCTTGTTCTTGGTTCCCCACAAGATAGCTTTTGTCCCATTATATTTGGTAGACCCTTCTTGAACACTGTTAATGCTAAGATAGACTGCGAAAAGAATGTTGTTACTATTGGCTTGGATGACATGACTCATGAGTTTAATTTCTCTAAATTTAGTAGACAACACTGTGAAGAAGAATTGCCTAGTAAGGATGATATTATTGGTCTTGCTTCAATTGCCGTACCTCCTAATGATCCTTTAGAACAATATTTGCTAGACCATGAAAATGATATGTTTATGAATGAAAGAAGGGAAATAGATGAAGTATTCTTTAATCAGGAACCCATTCCGAAACACAATTTACCTATTGAAATCCTAGGCGATCCTCCTCCACCCAAGGGTGATCCCGTGTTTGAGCTTAAACCATTGCCTGATAATCTTAAATATGCTTATCTTGATGAAAAGAAAATATATCCTGTTATTATCAGTGCTAACCTTTCAGAGCATGAAGAAGAGAGATTATTGAAAACTCTGAAGAAGCACCGTGCTGCTAGTAGATATACTCTTGCTGATCTTAAGGGCATTAGTCCCACTCTATGTCAACATAAAATTAATTTGGAAGAAGATGCCAAACCGGTTCGTGATCATCAACGAAGGCTTAATCCTAAGATGAAAGAAGTGGTAAGAAAAGAAATACTAAAGCTTCTAGAGGTAGGTATAATTTATCCCGTTGCTGATAGTCAATGGGTAAGTCCTGTCCATTCTGTCCCTAAGAAGGGAGGTGTTACTGTTGTTCCTAATGATAAAGATGAATTGTTTCCGCAAAGAATTATTACAGGTTATAGGATGGTAATTGATTTCCGTAAATTAAATAAGGCCACTAAGAAAGATCATTACCCCTTACCTTTTATCGATCAAATGCTAGACAGATTATGCAAACATACACATTCTTGCTTTCTAGATGGTTATTCTGGTTTCTCTCAAATACCTGTATCGGCTAAGGATCAATCAAAGACTACTTTTACATGCCCTTTTGGTACTTTTGCTTATAGACGTATGCCTTTCGGTTTATGTAATGCACCTGCTACCTTTCAAAGATGCATGATGGCTATATTCTCTGAGTTTTGTGAAAAGATTTGTGAGGTTTTCATGGACGACTTTTCCGTCTATGGATCTTCTTTTGATGATTGCTTGAGCAATCTTGATCGAGTTTTGCAGAGATGTGAAGAAACTAATATTGTCTTGAATTGGGAAAAGTGCCACTTTATGGTTAATGAAGGCATTGTCTTGGGGCATAAAGTTTCTGAAAGAGGTATTGAAGTTGATAAAGCCAAGGTTGATGCTATTGAAAAGATGCCATGTCCCAAGGACATCAAAGGTATAAGAAGTTTCCTTGGCCACACCGGATTTTATAGAAGGTTCATTAAGGACTTCTCAAAAATTTCTCGGCCTCTGACTAATTTATTACAAAAAGATATACCATTTGTCTTTGATGATGATTGTGTAGAAGCATTTGAAATACTTAAGAAAGCATTGGTCTCTGCACCTGTTGTTCAGTCACCTGATTGGAATTTACCCTTTGAAATTATGTGTGATGCTAGTGATTATGTTGTAGGCGATGTTCTAGGGCAAAGAGTTGATAAGAAATTAAATGTTATCCATTATGCTAGTAAGACTCTAGACAATGCTCAAAGAAATTATGCTACTACTGAAAAGGAATTCTTAGCAGTTTTATTTGCTTGTGATAAGTTCAGACCTTATATTGTTGATTCTAAAGTAACTATTCACACTGATCATGCTGCTATTAAATACCTGATGGATAAGAAAGATGCTAAACCTAGACTTATTAGATGGGTTCTCTTGCTACAAGAATTTGATTTGCATATTGTTGATAGAAAGGGAGCCGAGAACCCCGTTGCAGACAACTTGTCTAGGTTAGAAAATGTTCTTGATGACCCACTACCTATTGATGATAGCTTTCCTCATTAGCAATTAAATGTCATAAATGCTTCTCGTAGTACTCCGTGGTATGCTGATTATGCTAATTACATTGTTGCTAAATTTATACCACCTAGCTTCACATACAAACAAAAGAAAAAGTTTTTCTATGATTTGAGACATTACTTTTGGGATGACCCACATCTTTATAAAGAAGGAGTAGATGGTATTATTAGACGTTGTGTACCTGAGCATGAACAGGAACAGATCCTACGCAAGTGTCACTCCGAAGCTTATGGAGGACACCACACTGGAGATAGAACTTCACATAAGGTATTGCAATCCGGTTTTTATTGGCCTACTCTCTTCAAGGATGCCCGTAAGTTTGTCTTATCTTGTGATGAATGTCAAAGAATTGGTAATATTAGTAGACGTAAGAAATGCCTATGAACTATTCACTTGTTATTGAACCATTTGATGTTTGGGGCTTTGATTATATGGGACCTTTTCCTGCCTCTAATGGGTATACACATATTTTAGTTGCGGTTGATTACGTTACTAAGTGGGTGGAAGCTATTCCAACTAGTAGTGCTGATCATAACACTTCTATTAAAATGCTTAAAGAAGTTATTTTTCCGAGGTTTGGAGTCCCTAGATATTTAATGACTGATGGTGGTTCACACTTTACTCATGGTGCTTTCCGTAAAATGCTTGCTAAATATGATGTTAATCATAGAATTGCATCTCCTTATCACCCACAGTCTAGTGGTCAAGTAGAATTGAGTAATAGAGAACTCAAATTAATTTTGCAAAAGACTGTCAATAGGTCTAGAAAGAATTGGTCCAAGAAACTTGATGATGCATTATGGGCCTATAGAACTGCATAGAAAAATCCTATGGGTATGTCTCCGTATAAAATGGTTTATGGAAAAGCATGTCACTTACCTCTCGAACTAGAACATAAGGCTTATTGGGCTATTAAAGAGCTCAATATGATTTCAAACTTGCCGGAGAGAAGAGGTTATTTGATATTAGCTCACTTGATGAATGGAGAACCCAAGCTTATGAAAATGCCAAGTTGTTTAAAGAGAAAGTCAAAAGATGGCATGACAAAATGATAACAGAAGCGTGAGTTTAATGTAGGTGATTATGTATTGCTATACAACTCTCGTTTAAGATTTTTTGCAGGAAAAATTCTCTCTAAATGGGAAGGCCCTTACGTTATCGAGGAGGTCTATCGTTCCGGTGCCATAAAAATCAACAATCTCGAAGGCACAAATCCGAAGGTGGTAAACGGTCAAAGAATCAAACACTATATCTCAGGTAATCCTATAAATGTTGAAACCAATGTTATTGAAACCGTAACCCCGGAGGAATACATAAGGGAAACTTTTCGGAACGTTTTAGACTCCGAAAAGGAATAGGTATGTGGTACGGTAAGTAAACCGACTCCAAAACAATTTTTAAGGCAATATTTCTCCGTTTTGGAATATTTGGAAAAATAGAAAAATAAGTAGCAGTCCGGGAAGGACAAGAGGGCCCCACGAGGGTGGAGGGCGCTCCCTACCCCCCTGGGCGCGCCCCTACCTCGTGGGCACCTCGTGTGCCTTCCGGACTCCGTTTTATTGCACGATACATATTTTGGTCGGTAAAAAATCATTATATATTCTCTCGAAGGTTTTGACCCCTGTATCACGCAATTATCCTCTGTTCTTGTTTCGAGTTGTTTTTCTGACAGATCTACATTATCAATGACGTCCCCAAGGGCCTCCAAGGACAAGTTCTTCGAGAAGGTCATCAACCCTTACCTCGCGGAGGTGCTGCGACACCCTCAAACCATTGAGATGCGTGATGGGTTGCTGCACATCCGCGATGTTGAGGGACCCAAGGGGACCGGAAGCATGGAGACGAGGCTCGAAGCAATGGAGCAACAAGTTTTCAAGTGCCAGGGGATGGTGGAACATGGACTCAACTCCAACCACATGATGATCGCGGAATTTACCAACAATCACAAGCTGGATGCCGACAACATCGGGGAAACCATCTTCAAGCTTCACGAGAAGATCGAACACCTTCAAGCCCAAACCTATGACCTGCAAAACCAAAACTGTGAGTATGAATATAGATTCAAAATGATGAGTTTGGCTGCAGATTTGAGGATTCCGGAGACTCGATCATCCTTCTATATATGATGGTGAGCCTATGCCCTGGAAGATGGATGACAAGCCCGCATCATCAACATCACCACCATCTTCTTCACCAGCAAAGGAGACATAATCACATGGGTATGGGCACTCCCCTTAGCAACTGCCAAGCTTGGGGGAGGTGCCCCGGTATCGTATCACAATCACATCTCCTATCTTTACCGTTTTTCTTAGTTCGATCCTATTAGTAGTATCTTGATCTAGTAGAATAAAGTTTATGGCATGATCTAGTTTTGAGTTTTGCTTTATGATCTCTCTATATAATCGAGTCCGTGAGTTATATAATAAAGATTAGTGTTGAGTCAAGGGCTTGATTGTTTTGCCATGATCTTGAGTGAATAAAACAAAAAAGGGAATAAAAAGAAACAAAGAGTTCATATTGATCTTATTGAGAGTAATGACTTCACATAGAAGAGTATGATGATTAAAAGTTGTTGGGAGTTGGCAAAAATAGCTTTGGTCATCGTTGCAATTAATAGGAAGTAATTAGGAAAGAGAGGTTTCACATATAAATATACTATTATTGACACCTTTTATGATTGGGAGCACTCATTAAAATATGACATGCTAAAGAGTTGACGTTGGACAAGGAAGACAACGTAATGGGTTATGTTCTCTTATATCTGAGATAAAGTATATTGTCATGGATCATCCAACATGTTGAGCTTGCCTTTCCCCCTCGTGCTAGCCAAATTCTTAGCACCAAGTAGAGATACTACTTGTGCTTCCAAAAACCCTTAAACTAGTTTTGCCATGAGAGTCCACCATATCTACCTATGGATTGAGTAAGATCCTTCAAGTAAGTTGTCATCGGTGCAAAGCAATAAAAATTGCTCTCTAAATATGTATGATTGATTGGTGTGGGAGAAATAAGCTTTATACGATCTTGTGATGTGGAAGAAATAAAAGCGACGGACTGCATAATAAAGGTTCATATCACAAGTGGCAATATAAAGTGACATTCTTTCGCATTAAGATTTTGTGCATCCAACCATAAAAGTTGTGACGCCCCCGATTCAATCGTACACTAATCATGCACGCAAACATGTACGATCAAGATCAGGGACTCACGGGAAGATATCACAACACAACTCTAAAACATAAATAAGTCATACAAGCATCATAATACAAGCTAGGGGCCTCGAGGGCTCGAATACAAGTGCTCGATCATATACGAGTCAGCGGAAGCAACAATATCTGAGTACAGACATAAGTTAAACAAGTTTGCCTTAAGAAGGCTAGCACAAACTGGGATACAGATCGAAAGAGGCGCAGGCCTCCTGCCTGGATCCTCCTAACTACTCTTGGTCGCCGCGTCGGTGGGCTGCACGTAGTAGTAGGCACCTCCGATTAGTAGTAGGAGTCGCCGTCGATGGTGGCGTCTGGCTCCTGGGCTCCGGCATCTGGTTGCGACAACGAGGTAGAAGGGAAAGGGGAAAAGAGGGAGAAAAGCAACCGCGAGTACTCATCCAAAGTACTCGCAAGCAAGGAGCTACACTACATATGCATGGGTATATGTATAAAGGGCCATATCGGTGGACTGAACTGCAGAACACCAGAATAAGAGGGGGATAGCTAATCCTGTCGAAGACTACGCTTCTGGACACCTCCATCTTGCAGCATGTAGGAGAGAGTAGATGGTAAGTTCACCAAGTAGCATCGCATAGCATAATCCTACCCGGCGATCCCCTCCTCGTCGCCCTGTTAGAGAGCGATCACCGGGTTGTATCTGGCACTTGGAAGGGTGTGTTTTATTAAGTATCCGGTTCTAGTTGTCATAAGGTCAAGGTACAACTCCAAGTCGTCCTGTTACCGAAGATCACGGCTATTCGAATAGATAAAATTCCCTGCAGGGGTGTACCACATAACCCAACACGCTTGATCCCATTTGGCCGGACACACTTTTCTGGGTCATGCCCGACCCCAGAAGATCAACACGTCGCAGCCCCACCTAGGCCAATAGAGAGGTCAGCACGCCGGTCTAAACCTAAGCGCACAGGGGTCTGGGCCCATCGCCCTTAGCACACCTGCATGTTGCGAACGCGGCCGAAAGCAGACCTAGCCTAGCAGGCGTTCCAGTCCAATCCGGCGCGCGCCGCTCAGTCGCTGACGTCATGAAGGCTTCGGCTGATACCACGATGCCGAGTGCCCATATCTTTCCCACGTAGTTGGTTAGTGCGTATAGACCAAATGGCCAGACTCAGATCAAATACCAAGATCTCGTTAAGTGTGTTAATGATGTAACCACGAACACCGACCAGGGCCAGGCCCACCTCTCACCTAGGTAGCCTCAACCTGCCTTGTCGCTCCGCCACAAGATCCACTCGCGGGTGCTCCTATGAGCCGACCCGACTTTAGTCACCACACGTATCATGTATAAAGTATATAGTATATACCCGTGATCACCTCCCGAGTGATCACGGCCCGATAGTATAGCAAGGCAGACGGACAAGAATGTAGGGTCACAGATGGAATACTAGCATCCTATACTAAGCATTTAGGATTGCAGGTAAAGGTAACAACAGTAGTAGCAAGGTCAGTCTTTGCATCAGGATAGGATTAACGGAAAGCAGTAACATGCTACACTACTCTAATGCAAGCAGTATAGAGAAGAATAGGCGATATCCGGTGATCAAGGGGGGGGGGGGGCTTGCCTGGAAGCTCAGCCGAGAAGGAGGGGTCGTCAACACCGTAGTCGTACTGGGTAGCAGCGGCGTTGGTCTCGGTGTCTAGCGTGAGAAGAGGGGTGTCGGTGTCAAAACCGGCGGATCTCGGGTAGGGGGTCCCGAACTGTGCGTCTAGGCGGATGGTAACAGGAGACAAGGGACACGATGTTTTTACCCAGGTTCGGGCCCTCTCGATGGAGGTAATAGCCTACTCCTGCTTGATTAATATTGATGATATGGGTAGTACAAGAGTAGATCTACCACGAGATCAAGGAGGCTAAACCCTAGAAGCTAGCCTATGGTATGATTGTTGTTCGTCCTATGGACTAAAACCCTCCGGTTTATATAGACACCGGATAGGTTAGGGTTACACAGAGTCGGTTACAATGGTAGGAGATCTACATATCCGTATCGCCAAGCTTGCCTTCCACGCCAAGGAAAGTCCCATCCGGACACGGGACGAAGTCTTCAATCTTGTATCTTCATAGTCTTGGAGTCCGGCCGTGACGATAGTCCGGCTATCCGGACACCCCCTAGTCCGGGACTCCCTCAGTAGCCCCTGAACCAGGCTTCAATGACGACGAGTCCGGCGCGCATATTGTCTTCGGCATTGCAAGGCGGGTTCCTCCTCCGAATACTTCATAGAAGGTTTTGAACACAAGGATAGTGTCCGGCTCTGCAAAACAAGTTCCACATTCCACCGTAGAGAGAATAACTTTTGCACAGATCTGCTGACGTATTCCGCAGCGTGACATCACACCACGGCCAGGCCTTTATATGAATCGTTTTTTACCGTTTCACCTTAGCGCGTTTAGCGAGGCGGTTTCCCTGGCACGCCCTATCAAAGCATAGATCGTGCCCCCCTTATTCTGGATTTTCCATCAATACGGACGTGGGTAACCCAACCGTGCCCGTTGGCACGCCTCCTCTATCAAAGGCGAGTCCTCATCGGCCACGGGGTGGGCTCTTGGTATTCAACCTCTTTATAATGAGACCAAGGCCCTCTTCTTTTTACACCCTCCATCGAGTTCGCCTCGCGCTTTGAGTTCCAACACCCAAAGCTTCAGATTCAGGCGCTTCGGTCTTTCGACGATGTCCAGCTCCAACCAGACGGCCGATGGATGTCTTCCTCATCACGAAGAAGATGTGCTAAAGCTGCGAGACGCCAGTATCTAACCGGCGAGATCTCGCATAGGCTGCCTGCTCCAGGGCAGGTCATTCCCACTCCGAGCCCGGCGAGAGCGCGGTGTTCGTGTCTCACTTCTGCCGGGTTTAGGCTTCCCGCGGATCCCTTTCTTGAGGGCTCATGTTTTATTATGGGCTTCATTTCCATGACTTGAATCCGGAGTCCATCCTCCATATCTCGTCATTCATTGTTGTATGTGAGGCCTTCCTCCATATTACCCCCACTTTGGATTGTGGCTCAAGACCTTCAAGGTGGAGCCAAAGATGATCGAGGGCAGCAAGCGAGTGCGGAGGGCGGTCATAAGCAAATGTCTTGATGCTCCGTGGCCCAAGGGCTCTTTTCAAGAGGAGCTTGGTTTGTGGCAGCAGGAGTGGTTTTATATCACCGCCTCGGGGGCACCAAATGGGTGGCGCTCCCTGCCTTCCGCTCAGTCCACCACAGCGGCTGGCATCATGGGTCAACAAGGGGCTCGACTGGGGCCGTCCAGGGCGTTCCCTTGCTGCGGGGCCGTGTTCGAGACCTCCGGAAAGAGAGATCAATCTGGTTGCGATGGTGCAGGTTATGGTGATCCGGCGTCTTCTGCCTGCAAGCGCCGCCCCCTCCTTTGTGGGAATTTAATCCGGAGGGACCACGAGCTCTCAAAATTTTATGGGCACGGCGCCTGTGGAGATGTATAAACTGTTCTTGAGATCACAAGAGAAGTGTCCGGACTGACCGAGGATGCAGGACTAAGCTGCAATCGCCTAGATACTCAAGTAAGTAGTCCTGTAACGGACAAGCTGTTCATTCATTTATCATATATATATATATATATATATATATATATATATATATATGCCCTTTAAAGGAGCCGTTTCTTGAGCAGGAGTGGATAGCCAAGGCAAAGTTAATAAGGTGTCGGCTCCTCCCGGAGACCACGCCGGATCCCATGCTGACCAAGATGTTGAAGGTCGCGCTTTTGAAGAAGGCGAAGGGGGGAGCGGGGAAGCAACTGCCTCTATGAAGGAGGCTATCAAGGAAGGAGGGATTAAATTCCCCATCCTTCGAGGAGAGAAGAGGACCGCTTGGAAGATCCGAGGTCAAGGCCTCAAAGAGGGAAAGGAATCTTCGTCGAGAGTCCGGCTGGGAAGTAACCCAGCCGCACTATTTCCCCAAGGGGATCAGCCCTCCAGTGAGCCGTAAGTAAAAAGAAGGGGTCTTGTAAATAAGGAACATCCCTGTATTTATTTATGAAGATAACCGAGATTGTACTTTGTAGTTCGGATCTCAGCCCTTCTCAGCAGAGCTCGTCTTCGGGGGATCTTCTTCCGGAGATGATGGAGAGCGAAACGCCTCCACCTGTCGCACCCTCATGTGAAGCGGACGACCCGGAGGTGTCGTCGCGGAGGGTTCTCCCAAGCCCGGCGGGGCTGGAAGGTCCGGCGCCAAGTGGTGTGCGGTCGGAGGAGCTGAAGGATCTGCTCGGGCGAGCGGCTATCTCAGAAGATCACCGTGCTCTAATGGGTACGGTGATCGAAAGAATCGCATCCGCGGAGAGCAGATTGCATGAAGCCGTCAGAAGCTTACTGACGCGGTTTGAGGTACGCAAAAAATGATGTACCTTCCGCGCTTATGCATAAAAATGCGCCTGTATAGATAGTAGCCCACGAGACTCGGTATGTTGTCAAAATTGACAACGTGCGAGATCAAATCTCGATTATAACATATCGCCGCTCCTAAACAGGTGGCGGGCGTCCGTGGCCAGCCGGATGATGAATATGCCGAACTAAAGCGGCAACTTGATGAGGCGGATCACGGACATCGCTGGTCAATAAGCGGTTTGATGAGTCACAAGGTATGCGACTTCTATGCGGACACCTGGTAAGGGAGCTTGACGCCCATGTCTTACTATTCGTATGCTTAATGCAGATGGTGCCGCTGTCATGGAGGAGCTGTGGGCGGAACTCGCCCGAGCGAAAGAGCAAGACAGAATTAGTAATGCGGCCGCTTTAAGGGCGGCCGAAGAGCTAGAAGCCGAACGGGCTGCTCACTGCCGAAGCAAAGAGGAAATGGCCGATATGGCCAAAAAGCTGAGGAATACTACCGATCGCTGCGAGGTTCTTGAAAAAGAACGTCAAGCCGAACAAGAGGGCCTGAAAAAGGTCATCGCCGAATCCAAGAATGCCCAGTTGGCTTTGAGAGCTGCCAAGGAGGAGCTGAGTCAGGCCGGGGCAATTGCGGCTGGAAAACCGTTTCTGCTGCGGAGGAAATATACAGATCCCAAGTATGCTCAGTTGGATAAGTTGTGGAGTTTGGAGGATGCTTATCTGGACTTGGCGGTGAGCGCTGCGGACGCGGTTGAGCACTTCCGGGGCCAGAAGGGGCATAGAAGGGAAGAGCTATATTGGTCGCAATTCCATAGTCCGGAGCGTCCTCTGCCGCTGACCGATCGGTTGGCCGAATGGGCCGAGCTGAATCGATTGTCCAGATTTTCCGTGAAGCATGTCTTGACTCACTTGTGGCAGGCGGACCCAGCCAAGAGCTATTTTGGTTTAGTGCAGCAGTTCCTTGAGCGCGCTACAGCGTATCGGCGCCATGAAGCGATCGGCGTGTATTGAGGGCGTGGATGGCTCGGCCCGTGTCAAGACATCTTGGGCGAGATGAAGGCCACCGACGTTGCATCCCAAAATTCGGACGAAGCCAAGTACCGCCGAGCACTACTTTGAAGAAGTCTCCGCGGCGCTCGTTTAATAGAGACGCAGTGCTCGAAGGATATAATGTTTAAATGACATGTATGATTTGTGAAAACAATGTTTCAATATAATATAAGAGCTTTTTATACTTGTGCATTCAAGTAGTAAACTCCTGTCTTGACCGTTTATGTATATGTATATAACTCGAAAGATGGCAGTCCTTGGCTAGCCCCCACGCACATAGTGCGGGGTGTTTGCAAAGAAAGCGCTTTTTCACGCTTAATCCAACGTCTTGGTCCTGTTAAGGAGGTGATAGCATAGCAAACCGAACAACCGGACTATAAAGCTTTATCACTTTCACTTAGCCATAGGAGTTCGAGGTGGGGCTACTATATAGCCCACAGGGGCACCGCACTCTCCCGAGTTCGAAGTGCGTATGTGCCCGACCGAAAACCGGTCCTTCGTTAATCGGAGGAATCCTAAACATTCCAGTGAGTCATCGAGTGGTTGACCAGTCTCTCGCTATCATGATGATCAGTTTTCGGCTTTCTCTCTTGAGGTGCTCGCCCGCCGAACCGGGCACAATCGCATAGTTCTCCGGTGCCGCGTTAGCCGTGAAAGCGGAACGTAAGGCAGCAAAACACAGGAGCCGGGCAACCCAACATTTGACCAAAGACATGATTGGAGCTGATGCATATAAGGCCTAACTCGAGGCGCCGAATACTCCCTAAGGTATTCGGTCTTTATGAAAAAGGGCAGAATAATGCCCTAAGCCCACAGTGTCAGTGCACGCAAAAAAATTCTGGTGCGGCCAATGCTAAGACGCCAGCCTCCTCCTCGGTTATAGTAAGGAACCGGGGGATGTATATCAACAGGAGACAGTAAAAAAGGTTTACGCAGGGTCTTAATCAAAAGAATCCTTGCAACGGGTCCCTCTGCACGTCTGCGCCCGGTGTCTCCGTTGTGCCGTATCCTGGACGGGTGTAGCACGTTGTTCATCTGTGAAAGAGAGGAACTTAGTTTGAAAGAAAAAGGATTGTGCGAAAGATGTGCTTAATATTAAATAAACAGAGTACGGTTCGAAGAAGTGAATAAAATTGAGCTTTATTGTCTCTTGTTATACATGCATGCAGCCCCTCGTATGGGGGTATGCCGCTAGTAGGCACCGGACTCGTCTAGCCGTGTCCGGGGTTTGAATGACCTACTCAGTTGCTTTGACTAGCGGAGCTGGATAGGTGTGGGGCTGTCAAAGCAATCTCACATTCTTCCGTGCTCGAGTAACACTTAATACTCCCTTTTAATGAGATGATGCCGCGTGGACTGGGCATTTTAAGTGTTAGAGATGCATAATACGGTATTGCGTTAAAGCGGGCGAAAGCTTCGCGTCCAAATAGTGCTTGATGGCTACTTTTAAATGGGGCGACATGGAAGACTAGCTTTTCACGACGGAAGTTGTCGGATGAACCGAACACAACTTCTAACAGTATGGAGTCCGTACAATGGGCATGTGGGCCTGGCATTATTCCTTTAAAGGAGGTATTGCTACGGCGAAATTTGTTTGGGTTTATCCCCATCCTGCGGATTGTGTCCTGATATATCAGGTTTATGTCACTGCCGCCATCCATGAGGACTTGCGTAAATTGGAATCCGTCGATTATAGGATCCAATATCAAGGCAGTCCATCCTGCGTTCCGGATATTTTCGGAATAGTCCTGATGGTCGAAGGTGATTGGTTTTAACAACCAGTGTGCGGCGCGCCTTTTAGTGGGCGCCGCTCTGTTTTTCCCTTTGACCACGTAAAGTGAGTTTACTGTTTTAACCTCTTGTGGGAAATTATTTTGTTTCCGGGGCTCTGCTTGTGGTGCTCGTCGTCATCTTCACTTGGTGTGTCGAGCCCCTTGTGTTCGGCGTTCGATCTGCGGACTGTTTGAAGACCCAACAATTTACGTGGGTATGGTTAGCGAGCCTCCACGAGTCTTGTGGATTTGACATATCTTGTCCAAGATTTTGTTGAAGTTGGATAGCTCATCGCTATTGTCCTTAAGGGCAGTTTTTGTTGCTCGTCGTGAGCTTTTGAATCCGGCGTTGTTGCCGTGCTCTTTGGACTGTTCCTTTTAATCCGGCGCTGGTCCTTGTTGCGCCGTGGTTTCATTTCCATCCCTGATTTGGATGTACTTGGGTCGCTGGTGCTGCATCTTGCTAGCCAGCTATCCTCTCCAGCAAAAGCGGGTCATGAGGCTTGTTAATGCGGCCATTGTTCTTGGCTTTTCTTGGCGAGGTGTCTGGCGAGCCATTCGTCTCGGACGTTGTGTTTGAAAGCTGCTAAGGCTTGACGTGCAGGACGATCGACTATTTGGTTCTTTTAGTAAGGAACCTATTCCAAATTTCGGGCTGACTCTCCGGGCTGTTGAGTTATGTGACTTAGATCGTGTGCATCCGGAGGGCGGACATAGGTCCCCTGAAAGTTTGCCCGAAACGCATCCTCGAGCTCTTCCTAGCTTCCAATGGTATTTTCGGGGAGGCTTTTAAGCCAATGCCGAGCTGGCCCTTTGAGTTTAAGGGGTAAGTATTTTATGGCGTGGAGATCATCTCCTCTAGCCATGTGTATATGGAGGATGTAATCCTCAATCCAGACTCTAGGGTCTGTTGTTCCGTCGTATGCCTCTATGTTTACGAGTTTGAATGCAGCTGGAAATTCATGATCCAGCACCTCATCGGTGAAACATAGGGGATGTGCGGCGCCCCTATATTTGGGTGTGCTATGATCTTCGGAATTTTGGCGTGTTACATTGCTTTGACGAGCCTGCTTTCTTGGCCCATAGATGGACCTAACTGGGCCATTCTTTTGATGTGAATCCTTATGCGGATCGCATATTGGCTTGTGCGTGGCGCCATTCGCCGCTCTCTTTTTGCCGTGGGGTTGTCCATCTGACCGGGTGGCCTTCTTACTTTTTAATTGTGGGGGCTCTAAGGCCTCCTCGTCGAATTCGGGCAGTAGCTTTCTTTTCGGGTAGCTCTTTGTTCGGCGACTATCGCCGTACTTGTCTGCGGTGTTGAATACTTTGCTCCATCTGATCCTGAGTGCATCTTCCGCTGATTTGAGCTTCCGCTTCTGCTTTTTCAGGCTACGCGCAGTGGCGACGAGCCTTTTCTGGAGGTCATTTTGCTCCAATAGTTTGTCCGGCGTGAGATCATCCGGACTGTTGTCTTCGCCGGGGACAGATTGTTTATCCAAGTTGTCTTGTTCGGACGATTGCTCGACAGCGTGTTCGTCGTCCACCGGTTCGCCCTGCTCTATGGCTGGGTCTCTGTTGAGGCGGGACTTGGTTCGGCGTTTACGTTGCCGTTTTGACTGCTTTTCGAGGGATTTATCCTTCGTGGCGTCCCGTTGTTCCTCGTCTTCATTTCCTTTAGGTGTATCCACCATGTATACATCATGAGATGAGGTGGTTGTCCAGCATCCTATAGGTGCTGGTTCATTGTTGTCTCCTACATCGTCGTCCATACCGTCGATGTCTTCGGAGTCGAAATCGAGCACGTCGTGTAAGCTTTCGACGGTGGCTCTGAAAGTGGGTGGTGGGTGGGCGTTGAATTTCTTCGTCGTCCGCATCCCAACCTTCCCGACCGTAGTCCGCCAGGCTCTCCGGATAAAGAGAGAGACTTTATTGAATTCAGGATGTCGCCAAAGGGCGAGTGCTAAAAGATGTCCGCGGCCGTGAACTCCATGACCGGCGCCCAATCGGATTCGATTGGCAGGGGCACGGAGGGTTCGGAGTCCGGAAAGGAGTCCGACACCCTGGAGTCAAGGTCTTTGCAAAGGACAGGGATGGAGTTCGACTCAATCGCCGTAGAGATTGTAGCCCCCGAGGCGGTGTCCAACCACTCGTCCTCGATCGGGGAATCCGGCTCCGGATTAAGGGTCGGAGCGGATACTGGTGCGGCCTCGAGGCCTTTGCTCGGCTGCGAGCTAGATCATGCCCATCGAGACAAGGCGGCATGCTTATTGCGGCTCGAATCCGTCGAAGATCAAGTCTCCGCGGATATCGGCCGTATAGTTCAAACTTCCAAATCTGACCTGATGGCGGGCGTAGCTTTCGATCTGCTCCGGATGGCCAGCGAATTGGCCCGCAGCAAAGCCGCCCGAACACGAAGATCTGTCGGGGAGAAAAGTCTCACCTGGACCGTGTCGTTGTTGATGATCGAAGGAGCCATCGGGCCTATCGGTGACGACACGGAGGAACTCTCAATGAAAGCACCAATGTCGGTGTCAAAACCGGCGGATCTCGGGTAGGGGTCCCGAACTATGCGTCAAGGTGGATGGTAACGGAGACAAGGGACACGATGTTTTTACCCAGGTTCGGCCCTCTCGATGGAGGTAATAGCCTACTCCTGCTTGATTAATATTGATGATATGGGTAGTACAAGAGTAGATCTACCACGAGATCAAGGAGGCTAAACCCTAGAAGCTAGCCTATGGTATGATTGTTGTTCGTCCTACGGACTAAAACCCTCCGGTTTATATAGACACCGGATAGGTTAGGGTTACACAGAGTTGGTTACAATGGTAGGAGATCTACATATCCGTATCGCCAAGCTTGCCTTCCACGCCAAGGAAAGTCCCATCCGGACACGAGACGAAGTCTTCAATCTTGTATCTTCATAGTCTTGGAGTCCGGCCGTGACGATAGTCCGGCTATCCGGACACCCCCTAGTCCGGAACTCCCTCAAGGGGTGAAGAAACAATAAATACAATGCAAACAAATGCATGACGATGCATGACATGACAAGTAACGGTGCTAGGTGTGCCCTAACGCGGTAGTAGGTGATACCAGCGAAGGGGGGAAACATCCGGGAAAGTATCCCCGGTGTTTCGCGTTTCCGGAAAAATGAACCAGAGGTGAAATGTTGCAGGTTCACTATGCTAGGGACGCGTGGCGGATGAACGGGCTGCGTATCCGGATTCGTCTCGTCGTCCTGAGCAACTTTCATGTAGACAATATTTTCATCTGAGCTACGGTTTATTTTATATGATTTTCTAAAGTTTTAAATCATTTTTAGAATTTATTTAATTGATTTAAACTAAAATTAAGCAGAATAGTGTTTGTTGATGTCATCATGACGTCAGCATGACGTCAGCAATCAACAAAGGTGTTGACTGGTCAACTGACATGTGGGTCCCGTTCGTCATTGACTGTTTAGTCTAATTAGAGTTTAGGCTTAATTAGTTAACTAAAATGATTAGGTTAAACTAATACATAATTAATTAAGTTAATTAATTCTTTAAGTAATTAATTAATTTTTGTTTTAATTATTATTATTTTTATTCTTTTAAATTCCCCTTTTTTTATAAAACCGTTTTGGAGTGGGCCCCTTGCCCAAATGTACAGAGGCCATTGGAGCGGCTGTGGTCTTGAGTGTGGCGCTGTGTGCGAGGGGCCTTCTTGGCCGGCGGCCAAGCACCGGTCGACAGGCGTCTGGGCGAGTGGAGGAGCAGGCGTGCGTCTTGGCCGTGGAGGTGCACGGCAGTCGGGATCGAGGCGCGCGCGTCGAGGGGGCGGCCGAGGACGCGAGAGGCGTCGCGAGCCATGGCGACCAGGGGGCGAAGGCTAGAGGTGGGGCGGCCACGGAGCACAGCGGCAGGTTGGGCGGCGGCGGGCGCAACGGCGGTGCGACGGCGGGGGCTCGGCAGCGAGCTACGATTGCCGGGGCGCAAGCACGGCAGGCTGCTGACGAGGGGCGGTAAGAGCGGCGCAGTGAGGCCACGCCAGCGGGCGGGCGGGCGGGGTTGCGATAAGCGAGGCGGCAACAGTGAGAGGAAGCAGGCGGTCACCGCGACGGGCGACGACGGCGGACGCGGGCGGAGCAGTCTGTGAGATGGTCGGCCTTGTCGGGCGAGCTCCGAGCCTGAGTGCTTGATGTCTTGTGCAGAGGAGGAGAGGAGGAGATCGGGGCGAGGCTCACTGGGGCCGTAGGGAAATGGCAGTGGGGCGCGAGGTGGTCGACGGGGACGACATGCGTAGGGGGAAGCGGGCCGGTGGGGAGGTCCGGTAAGGTGGAGGGCGGCGACGCAGCTCCGGGCGACGGGGATCGTCGGCGGCGTCGGCGCAGTTTGTTCCCCCTCCCGATCCAATCGGGAGAGAGGGGGGAGGGAGATATTTTGGGGGAGGAGTGGGGTGTCGGTGGGGGTTCGGGGTCTCACCGGGTGGGGGGATAAGGGAAGTGAGGGGGTGGCCGGTTGGGCCAGTTGGGCCGGCCTGGCTGACAGCTGGGCCACCTAGCCCAGTGGGGGGGGAGTTCTCTCTTTTATTTTATTTTGTTTTATGTTTTGCATTTTCTTTTATTTATTTCTCTTTTCTGTTTTATTTCATTTTAATGTATTTAGGCATTTTCTAAAAAGGTGTTTGCTGCACTATAATTACCTATGCCGTTTTTGTCACTGCCCGAACATTTTAGTTTTAATACTTGAACATTTTTATTGTTTGCCTGATTTTGGATTTGAATTTGAATCGGTTTCAAACTAACGCGAGATTGACAATAGTAATCGAAGTGATGTGGCATCATTAGTAGAGGGTTGCTGTAGCTTAATTATCCGGGCGTCACAATTCTCCTCCACTACAAGAAATCTCGTCCCGAGATTTAAGAGGTAGAGAAGGGGGGGAAGGTCTAGTTACGAAATTCTGACGGATCTTCTCGGTCTTGGTTGCTCTTCTCGAAGTGGTCGGTCTATTATATTGATGTCTTCATTTTTCTGCTTCAAGTCATCAAGATGAAGTCGGCATCCTTTCTTCGGGGGTTCCATCGTACTTACGAATAGGTAACAGGGCAGCTCGACAACGACAGAATGCTATAAGGGTAATAGTCTGGGATTAACCCATGAATGAGCATATGAGTACCTCTCGAGTTTGAACAAATAAAACACATCGAGATTAAAGTTCGAAGGTACAATAAGAAGTTTCAAGCATTCAGGCAATCGTTCAATGCCTAGTCAGAAGGTGAAAGGGGTTTCAAGCAACGGAATAATTATTGTGTCCGATGCCAGAATTGATGATCTCATCGGGAGGTGGCTCATGAATTACATACGAGTCCACGCGGGAGGAATAACTTTGGGAACAGGGGGTGTACAGGAGAGTCAGGTTTCGATCCTGTGGAACTGTGGGTTATGGGCCCACCATGTGGGTTAAAAGTAGGAAGGGTGATGACGTCTTGCACGATCATGTAAGCAAGGCTTGTTAGAGGGTAGCATGTCAGTTATGTTGGCAACAACGTCGTACCAAGGGCGAGGGATGAAGAGAACCCTTTTCCTGCTCGTTGAACGAGGCGGACCATTAGGCAAAGTTCTCGTCCATCGGTGGATATCGGAATGTCATCAACAATAGTAATAGGTTCTTACTAACAAAGTTGTACACCGAGGTGCTTACAAAAGCAGGAGAATATTACTGCTTAGATCATATAGATCACAAGAAAGAATAAACCAAACAATGGAAAGGAAAACATATGTATCAGATTAAACAGAACAATGGAAAGGAAAATGTGTTTAAACACATATTTCAGGGGTATATCCTTCCCAAGGACAAGCAAAGCATGATATCCTTGACATGATATAATGTAGAAAACCCTTTAGGTAAGGGGAGAGAAATTTCATGACATTACCCATACAATGGTGTTTGAATAATTGATAATGAAAATTTAGCATTGTGCTTCAGATGTTCTTATTCAAATTCGGAGTACCATAGACATGCTTCGAGATAGCATGGGCATGGTCTTCAAGCAAAGGTCAGACTTTGGATACAAAGGATCCATCGAAAACGACTTATATAATAAGTCTTACAATTTCCTCATGGAAGAATCGCTAACCTTGCTAAAAAGGGAACTATAACAATAGGTCCTACGATCAGGTGTGCTAGGCATGACATCATCTTACTGGATCATATAAAAGACCAATGTTATAACTCTTGGAAATATATTCGAACCATCATATCTGATTGAGGTTCAGATCTAATTGGTGTCGGGATACCTCAGACTCGGGATGCCTGAGAAGAAAAGGCGCAACACCAATTGACGAGATGACATTGTAAGATTCTCGGGAAACGAACTATGGAAGCGAGTTCCAAAACAAGAGTTCATCATTAAGCCAAGGAGAGGGTGAGGAGGTGGTTGATGGCTTAGCGACCATTCATCAAGATTTCCAACAAGATGGATTTCCACAATTATGTGAACAAGGAGATAACATTTGTCAGATCAAATGATATAATGAGGTATGCTCGAGGAAAACATACACAAATAAATATTGAAAGAAAATGCACCTGGAAATATGGACCAAGTAGGATATCAAAGTTAGAAAGGTGATTCGATAACGAAACTATCAGTCATTCACTTCGAAACAATAGGGTTGCTAGAGATATTAAATTCTCACAATAGAGTTCACTCAACACAGGGGCCAAGAAAAGAATGGTGATGGCGAGAAGCATCGCTGCAACAAGAATTTCTTAAGGATGGTGAATTTCTCACGACAATCCTGACATAGAAGATGGTAATACTCCAAGGTAAAGAAGAACAATTGCTGGATAGCAAGGAACTCAAAGTATAACACAAAACTCAATCAAGTTTGTGTTGGAGGGAAGTCAACAAAGTGGTCGATGATAACACAGATCATCGAGGGCAAGGATGGTATTTCTCATCATGAACTCAATTGATATCCTGGAAGAGCTCAGAATGCCGATGATGATCACGACACAATTGTTGAGAGATTTCATGAAGATGTAATCGGTCGACGATGACATCAAGTCAAAGGAATGATGAAGCGAAAGTTTATTGGAACCAAGGGTATGACACAACTCGAAATCAAGCTTGTTGTTCAAGGCAAAATGATATGACGAGGAAGAGCGGCGTAAGCTTAACTCATCGTGGAAATTTGTGCTCTGGGAAGAAGGACCAGGTAGCATAGTTAAAATTTAACATGGTAATGATATAGCCGATTAGGCTAGGAATGACTTAAAGGATTTTTAAACTCGTAAGCAACAAAAATTACTTGGAGTTATTGAATCGTAGTGCGGAATCGATTCACTTATCGGTGTTCTCGAGTGACTATTAACTCAGAACCCGGGGGGGGGGGGGGATCGGTGAGAATGTAGTACTTGATGGAGAACTCATAAGAAGTTATGTTGTTCCGTGATAATCTTGAGATACCAGGGGTAATACTCGACGTCAAATCAAAGTAGAGGTTGGACTGGGGTATTGCTTGGTAGAAGACAAGTGCTTACACTTGCATAGGAAATGGTACTTAAGGGAGAACATGGTCGGGACCACGATTGCAAAGGATCAATCCACTAATACCAAAGGATATTATATCAAGGAAATATCTATTATTACAAGAAGCTTCCATGATAGGATCTACATCGTGTCCATGGGCATGAACACAAAGTTCAAGGTCGACTCCCACTTATTCAATGTATAACCTTCCATTCACTTCTCGTGTTTTGAAAATGACACTAGTTGTTGAAAGTTTTACCTGGTGCAATACCAGATATGTATGACCCATCAAATCTTTTGAGTTCACACAGATTAGGGAAGGCGTTTGGTTCAACCCATCGGGGCATCTTAGGAACCTATACCACAAATTTCAGAGTAAATAATACAAGCTCGAAAGTAGAGCATGCTTGACAAAGCAGAGGCTACAATTTACCAAAGGCATTTCATACCCGCATAAAGGCTCACAAGGTTATTGAATATGAAGGACACTGTCGGATAATAAATTGAACAAAGGATCTGATAGTCCATAACGGGGCTGATGTGAGCATCGACACACAATCAGAGGAAGAAAACAATGCAAGGGCATTGGGTTATAGAAACAACTGACTAATCCAAAGCTCAAATGCAAAGGAATTATGATTTCCAAATCAATGGATCAGAAGCAAACGCTGTGATTAAGGATGGATAAGTTGAATAGACTTAGGGGCACAATCGACGGCAATTTGATTGGTCGAGAACTAGCTCCTGTCCAAAATGACGTCTGAGCCGGAGGGATGAATTCTAGGACCTGATTGAGGATTGCGAGCATTCACAACATATTGAATCAACGGACCCAAATGATAATGACAAGGGATGTCAATCAGATTACGAGACTTATGGGATTAACCATAATGCAAGCAAGCAAGAATTTCGAGAGCAATAGGCTGCTCGGGATTTCCAGAAAATTGAATGGTATTTCGAGGACTTTAGTGAAACACATGAACAACTAGGAATGAGCGGATACCCGGTAAGTGCGAGGGATTATCCGTAGGGTTATTTATGTGGCAAGGAATTGCAAGGCAGTAGGCTCAATGTATACTCGGAACAATAGAGAGAATTTCGAGGGTATCTTGTAATGACAAGATCAACTAGGAATAAAAGTAAGGATGGCATGTGTGTGTGTGTGTGTGTATATATATATATATATATATATATATATATATATATATATATATATATATATATATATATATATATATATATATCCATAGGGATATTTCGGTGGTAGGGAACTGCAAAAGCAGCGGACACAAAGTCTCGAGAGAATATAAGAGTATCTTCGGAATCCGTCGGTGCAGCAGGCGATCATTTGTGCTAAGGGCTCTCCAGAAGGAAGTAGTTACGAGAACCTAGAGTCGGAGTTAGTAAATTCATTTTAACCCGAATAGAAGAGAGATCAGAGTCCCGGAGTAAAGGTCGAGGAGTAAAAGATCCTAATACCACCCAATGGCGATGTGGGCCCGTAAGCCGCACATCCATGTTAGTAAAAAAAATTCAATTACTAGACTCGACTTCGGCCAAGGAGTTGGAAAGGGGGATTCCTACAGGCAGTCGGCTCTGATACCAACTTGTGACGCCCCCGATTCAATCATACACTAATCATGCACGCAAATGTGTACGATCCAGATCAGGGACTCACGGGAAGATATCACAACACAACTCTAAAACATAAATAAGTCATACAAGCATCATAATACAAGCCAGGGGCCTCGAGGACTCGAATACAAGTGCTTGATCATAGACGAGTCAGCGGAAGCAACAATATCTGAGTACAGACATAATTTAAACAAGTTTGCCTTAAGAAGGCTAGCACAAACTGGGATGCAGATCGAAAGAGGCGCGGGCCTCCTGCACGATCCTCCTAACTACTCACAGTCGGTCGTCGGCGGGCTGCACGTAGTAGTAGGCACCTCCGATTATACTAGGAGTCGTCGTCGACGGTGGCGTCTGGCTCCTGGGCTTCGGCATCTGGTTGCGACAACCAGGTAGAAGGGAAAGGGGAAAAGAGGGAGAAAAGCAACCGTGAGTAGTCATCCAAAGTACTCGCAAGAAAGGAGCTACACTACATATGCATGGGTATATATATAAAGGGCCATATCGGTGGATTGAACTGCAGAATGCAAGAATAAGAGGGGATAGCTAATCCTGTCGAAGACTACGCTTCTGGCCACCTCCATCTTGCAGCATGTAGGAGAGAGTAGATGGTAAGTTCACCAAGTAGCATCGCATAGCATAATACTACCCGGCGATCCCCTCCTCGTCGCCCTGTTAGAGAGCGATCACCGGGTTGTATCTAGCACTTGGAAGGGTGTGTTTTATTAAGTATCCGGTTCTAGTTGTCATAAGGTCAATGTACAACTCCAAGTCATCCTGTTACCGAAGATAACGGCTATTCGAATAGATAAACTTCCCTGCAGGGGTGCACCACATAACCCAACACGCTTGATCCCATTTGGCCGGACACACTTTCCTGGGTCATGCCCGGTCTCGGAAGATCAACACGTCGCAGCCCCACCTAGGCCAACGGAGAGGTCAGCACGCCGTTCTAAACCTAAGCGCCACGAAGTGCAGGCCCATCGCCCTTAGCACACACTGCACGTTATGACACGCGCCGAAGCGACCTAGCCTAGCGCGTTCTAGTCCAATCTGGCGCGCCGCTCGCCGTTGACGTCATGAAGGCTTCGGCTGATACCACGACGCCGAGTGCCCATATCTTTCCCACGTAGTTGGTTAGTGCGTATAGACCAAATGGCCAGACTCGGATCAAATACCAAGATCTCGTTAAGCGTGTTAATGATGTAACCACGGACACCGACCAGGGCCAGGCCCACCTCTCACCTAGGTAGCCTCAGTCTGCCCTGTCGCTCCGCCACAAGATCCACTCGCGGGTGCTCCTACGAGCCGACCCGACTCTAGTCACCACACGTATCATGTATAAATTATATAGTATATACCCGTGATCACCTCCCGAGTGATCACGGCCCGATAGTATAGCAAGGCAGACGGACAAGAATGTAGGGCCACAGATGGAATACTAGCATCCTATACTAAGCATTTAGGATTGCATGTAAAGGTAACAACAGTAGTAGCAAGGTCAGGCTATGCATCAGGATAGTATTAACTAAAAGCAGTAACATGCTACACTACTCTAATGCAAGCAATATAGAGAAGAATAGGCGATATCAGGTGATCAAGGGGGGGGGGGCTTGCCTGGAAGGGTCGTCAACACCGTAGTCGTACTGGGTAGCAGCGGCGTCTGTCTCGGTGTCTAGCGTGAGAAGAGGGGGGAAGAAACAATAAATACAATGCAAACAAATGCATGACGATGCATGACATGACAAGTAACAGTGCTAGGTGTGCCCTAACGCGGTAGTAGGTGATACCGGCGAAAGGGGGAAACATCCGGGAAAGTATCCCCGGTGTTTCGCGTTTCGGGCAGATGAACCGGAGGAGAAATGTTGCAGGTTCACTATGCTAGGGACGCGTGGCGGATGAACGGGCTGCATATCCGGATTCATCTCGTCGTTCTGAGCAACTTTCATGTAGAAAGTATTTTCATCTGCGCTACGGTTTATTTTATATGATTTTTCTAAAGTTTTAAATCATTTTTAGAATTTATTTAATTGATTTAAACTAACATTATCCAAAATAGTGTTTGCTGACGTCATCATGACGTCAGCAGTCAACAGAGGTGTTGGCTGGTCAACTGACGTGTGGGTCTCGTTCGTCATTGACTGTTTAGTCTAATTAGGGTTTAGCTTAATTAGTTAACTAAAATGATTAGGTTAAACTAATACAGAATTAATTAAGTTAATTAATTCTATAATTAATTATTATTATTATTATTATTATATATTCTTTAAAATTCCCGTTTTTTTATATAACCGTTTTGGAGTGGGCCCCCTTGCCCAGTGGCACAGAGGCCATTAGCGTGGCCTTGTGCTTGGTAACGGGCGCTGCGTTCGCAGCGCCTTGCCGCGAGGGGCGATCAACCGCCGACGGCGTCTGGCGGCGAGTGGAGGGAGCAGGGGCTTGCAAGGGCCGTGGAGGTGCACGAGCAGTCGGGATCGAGGCGCGGGCGCGTCCAGAGGGGCGGCCGAGGACGCGGCGAGGACGTCGCGAGGCCATGGCGACCAGGGGGCGAAGGCTAGAGGTGAGGGGCGGCCACGGGAGCACAGCGGCAGGCTGGGCGAAGCGGCGGGCGAACGGCGGTGCGACCAGCGGGAGCTCGACAATGACTACGGCTGCCGGGGCGCAAGCCCGGCGGGCTGCAACAGGGGACGGCAAGAGCGGGCGCATGTGAGGCCACGCGCAGGCGGGCGGGCGGCACGAGCAGCAGCGATTGCAGGCGTCGCGAACGCTGCGTGGTTGCGATAAAGAAGCGAGGCGGGCAACAGCGAGGGGAAGCAGGCGGTCGCCGCCACGGTCGACGACGGCGGACGCGGGAGGAGCAGTGCGCGGGATGGTCAGGGACGCGTCGGAGCGAGCTCCGAGCGCTGGCGCGGCGTGCGTCAGAGGAGGAGAGGAGGAGATCGGGGCGAGGCTCACTGCGGCCGTAGGGAATGGCAACAGGGCGCGAGGTGGTCGACGGGGACGACGTGCGTAGGGGGAAGCATGCCGGTGGGGAGGTCCGGCGAGGTGGAGGGCGGCGATGCAGCTCCGGGCGGCGGGGATCGGCGGCAGCGTCGGCGCGGTTTGCCTGATTTTGGATTTGAATTTGAATCGGTTTCAAACTAACGCGAGATTGACAATAGTAATCGAAGTGATGTGGCATCATTAGTAGAGGATTGTTGTAGCTTAATTATCCGGGCGTCACAAAAGCGCATGGCAACCTCTGCTTCCCTTTGCGAAGGGCCTATTTTTTATTATTATCTTCTACCTTATGCAAGAGTCATGGTGATTTTCACCTTTCCTTTTTACATTTTATCCTTTGGCAAGCACAGTATGTTGGAAAGATCCTGATTGATATATCTAATTGGACTTAGCGGGCATGAGTTATTATTGTTGACATTACCCTTGAGGTAAAAGGTTGGGAGCCGAAACTATAAGGCCCTATCTTTCTCTGTGTCCGATTAAAACTCCGTAACCACAAGTATCGTGTGAGTGTTAGCAATTATGAAAGACTAAATGATAGTTGAGTATGTGGACTTGCTATTAAGCTCTGACATAGACTCTTTCTGATGTTATGATAAATTGCAATTGCTTCAATGACTGAGCTTATAGTTTGTTGGTTTTCAATAAAGTTTATGATTCGTATTCTGCATTGTGAATGGATTATTACTTGAACATAAGCAATCATATGACATTACCTATATATATTGCTGTTATGAGAATAATCATGATGCCTTCATGTCCGTATTTTATTTTTTTATCGACGCCTCTACCTCTAAACATGGGGACATATTTATCGTTATCGGCTTTCGCTTGAGGACAAGTGAGGTCTAAGCTTGGGGGAGTTGATACGTCCATTTTGCATCATGCTTTTATATCGATATTTATTGCATTATGGGATGTTATTACACGTTATGTCACAATACTTATGCCTATTCTCTCTTATTTTACAAGGTTTACATAAGGAGGAGAATGCTGGCAAATGGAATTCAAATTTGGAAAAGGAGCAAATATTAGAGACCTATTCTGCACAACTCCAAAAGTCCTGAAACTCCACGAAAGTCATTTTGGGAGATAATAAAAAATATCCAGCGGAAGAAGTTCACCAGAGGGGGCCCACCTATCCACAAGGGTGGGGGCGCGCGCCATCTTCTGCTATATGAGGTCTTTCGTCGAGAAAAAAATCATAAGCAACCTTTTGGGACGAAACTCCGCCGCCACGAGGCGGAACCTTGGCGGAACCAATCTAGGGCTCCGGCAGAGCTGTTCTGCCGGGGACACTTCCCCCCGAGAGGGGGGAATCATCACCACCGTCATCACCAACGCACCTCTCATCAGGAGAGGGCAATCTCCATCAACATCTTCACCAGCACCATCTCCTCTCAAAACCCTAGTTCATCTCTTGTATCCAGTTCTTGTCTCCATGTCCGGGATTGGTACTAATAGGTTGCTAGTAGTGTTGATTACTCCTTGTAGTTGATGCTAGTTGGTTTATTTGGTGGAAGATCATATGTTCAGATCCTATATGCATATTAATACCCCTCTGATTATGAACATGAATATGCTTTGTGAGTAGTTACGTTTGTTCCTGAGGACATGGGAGAAGTCTTGCTATTAGTAGTCATGTGAATTTGGTATTCGTTTGATATTTTGATGAGATGTATGTTGTCTAGCCTCTAGTGGTGTTATGTGAACGTCGACTACATAACACTTCACCATTATTTGGGCCTAGAGGAAGGCATTGGGAAGTAATAAGTAGATGATGGGTTGCTAGAGTGATGAAGCTTAAACCCTAGTTTATCGTTGCTTCGTAAGGGCTGATTTGGATCCATATGTTTCATGCTATGGTTAGGTTTATCTTAATACTTTTGTTGTAGTTGCGGATGCTTGCAATAGAGGTTAATCATAAGTGGGATGCTTGTTCAAGTAAGAACAGCACCCAAGCACCGGTCCACCCACATATCAAATTGTCAAAGTACCGAACGCGAATCATATGAACGTGATGAAAACTAGCTCGACGATATTCCCATGTGTCCTCGGGAGTGCTTTTCCTATTATAAGAGTTTGTCCAGGCTTATCCTTTGCTACAAAAAGGATTGGGCCACCTTGCTGCACTTTATTTACTTTTGTCCATTGTTGCTCGTTACAAATTATCTTATCACAAAACTATATGTTACCATTTATTTCAGTACTTGCAGAGAATACCTTGCTGAAAACCGCTTATCATTTCCTTCTGCTCCTCGTTGGGTTCGACACTCTTACTTATCGAAAGGACTACGATAGATCCCCTATACTTGTGGGTCATCAGCCTCCTCTGGTCGCTCATCAGTCTCGTGGCAGTTTGGATCTCACCAGAAGAAGTACTCTCTTCATCTCTTGCGCTGTGCTGGTATGCTCAAGTGCAAGCCATCGCCTACGCCCATGTCCTCCACTGACACCCTTTCTGCTGCTGATGGTGCTCTTCTCTCTCCTGAGGATGCTACTGAGTACAGGAGTATTGTTGGTGGCCTGCAGTATCTGACGATCATGCGTCCTGATCTCTCCTTTGCGGTTAACAGGGTGTGCCAGTATCTTCATGCTCCCACTGATGTACACTGATCAGCTGTGGAGCGCATACTGCGTTATGTGCGTCTCACTGTCTCCTTTGGTCTTCACCTGCGCCCCAGTTCCTCCGGAGTTCTTTCTGCATTCTCTGATGCTGATTGGGCTGGGTGTCTAGATGACGAAGCGATCCACGGGGACATGATGTGTTCTTGGGTCCTAATCTGATTGCACGAGTGCACGCAAGCAAGCCCTTTGTTTCCAGCAGCAACACGAAGTTGAGTACAAATCGGTTGCCAATGCAACTGCTGAACTTATATGGATTGAGTCCCTACTTCGAGAGCTAGGAGTTGCTCAGCCACATCCTTCGGTCCTTTGGTGTGATAACATCGGTGCTACGTTTCTGTCGTCAAACCCGGTGTTCCATGCACGGACTAAACACATTGAGATTGACTATCATTTTGTGAGGGAACGTGTTGCACATAAGCTACTACAAGTCAGGTTTATCTCTTCAAAAGATCAACTTGCGGACATCTTCACCAAGCCTCTACCTTCTCCCATGTTTGAGGTCTGTAGGCGCAATCTCAACCTCCTAGATACTTCAGGAGTGAGTTGATATTGAGGGAGGGTGTTAGACTTCGTATTGTAGCCCTACTGTGTAAACCATACCTTATTGGTATTGGACTTGTATGTCATCATTATATATATGTGATAGGCCACCCCTTTGAGGGTTGAGCCAGTTCCCCCAAAACCTACGTTTTACACATTGAATCAGGGACTTTACTAATGAATCGAAATTCTGTGACAATCAGCTCGCAAGCTCTCAACTAGGAAGTCTGGGCTCTCAGACCGCCAGCTATCTGTCGCATGCTTTAGAGCTTCTTCCCAGCCGCTGCCTCCTCCTACAAGAAAAGCTAGGGTTCGTGCCTCTCGCCGGCTCCGCCGCAGGTCCGCCTCTGAAGGAAATATGCCCTAGAGGCAATAATAAAGTTATTATTTATTTCCTTATATCATGATAAATGTTTATTATTCATGCTAGAATTGTATTAACCGGAAACATAATACATGTGTGAATACATAGACAAACAGATAGTCACTAGTATGCCTCTACTAGACTAGCTCATTAATCGAAGATGGTTATGTTTCCTAACCATAGACATGTGTTGTCATTTGATTAATGGGATCACATCATTAGGAGAATGATGTGATTGACATGACCCATTTCATTAGCTTAGCACTTGATCGTTTAGTATGTTGCTTATGCTATCTTCATGACTTATACAAAGTTCTCGCAACTATGAGATTATGCAACTCCGTTTACGGAGGAACACTTTGTGTGCTACCAAACATCACAACGTAATCTGGGTGATTATAAAGGTACTCTACAAGTGTCTCCGAAAGTATATGTTGAGTTGGCATGAATCAAGATTAGGATTTGTCACTCCGATTGTCGGAGAGGTATCTCTGGGCCTTCTCGGTAATACACATCACATAAGCCTTGCAAGCATTGCAACTAATGAGTTAGTTGTAAGATGATGTATTACGGAACGAGTAAAGAGACTTACCGGTAACGAGATTGAACTAGGTATTGGATACCGACGATCGAATCTCGGGTAAGTAACATACCGATGACAAAGGAACAACGATGTTGTTATGCGGTTTGACCGATAAAGATCTTCGTAGAATATGTAGGAACCAATATGGGCATCCAGGTTCCGCTATTGGTTATTGACCAAGAATGGTTCTAGGTCATGTCTACATAGTTCTCGAACCGTAGGGTCCGCACGCTTAAGGTTTCGATGACGGTTATATTATGAGTTTATGTATTTTGATGTACCAAGGAGTTCGAGTCCCGGATGTGATCACGGACATGACGAGGAGTCTCGAAATGTTCGAGACATAAAGATTGATATATTGACGGCTATATTCGAAACCGGAAAGGTTCGGAAGTTTCGGAGAAAACCGGAGTGCGGAGGGTTACCGGAACCCCGGGAAGTAATGGGCCTTATTGGGCCAAGAGGGGAGAGAGAGGGCTGCACCAGGAGGTGGCGCGCGCCCCCCCCCCCATGGGGAGTCCGAATTGGACTAGGAGGCGGCCCCTTCCCTCTCCTCTCCTCTCTTCCTTCCCCTTCCCTCTTCCTAGTAGGACTAGGAAAGGGGAGTCCTACTGTGACGCCCCAAGACCGGAGCTTCAGTTGCCTTCCAGGGTTTCTGAGTTTTGCCATGTGTTTTGTTTTGTTTTTGCATTTCATCATGTCATCTCTTGCATTGCATCGTGTCATCATGCCATCATATCATTATTTTTTGCAACTCTTCTAAATAAATTGCATGGATTTCTCGATCCATTTAAACCGAGGGATTCACATGGTGTTTTCTCTTTATAACATACCCTCCCGATATTAGGGAGCTATATAAAATATTCCTCGTTTTGGAATCACCATAACACACTTGCAAATCCCATGCCTTTTTCTGCTTCAAGTTTGGCCCCAAACCTTGCCATTTTATTCTATCATTTTCCGGAGTTCCACCAAAATCCTTGGATCATTTTTGTTAAATTCCTCACATTTTTTGAGCTCGGAAAATTGTCCCCATGTCCAAATTCTTTCCCTAACCCTCTCGTTCTTTTGCCTCTCTTTATTTATTTTTCTGCTATATATATATATTAGAGAGAGAGGAGAGAAGAGATCCCAGCCAGCCCAGCTCGGCCCTCTCCAGCCAGCCGGCCCCTGGCCATTTCCCTCCCAACTCACCAGGCCGGCCTTTCTCCTCCCTAAACCGGCCCAAGGCCCGCCAGCTGCCCTCTAACCCTAGCCCGGTGGCCTCCATCCCCGCACCTCTCTCCCTCGTCCTCCCACGCCGCCGCTTCGCCGAACCCATCGTCCTGCCCGATCCCCTCGTCGCGCGATCCCCTCTCCCCTTTCCCCTCGCTCCTCCCTCAGGCCGGATCCGCCGCGCCTCAACCTTCCTCAGCCATCGCCCTGCTGCCCACCTCGGGAGGCCCTGCCCGACGCCTCTCCGTGCATCCTCGTCGCCGTCCCGCGCCTCTCCATCTCCTCGCGCCGACCACCCCGCCGCGCCGTGCCGGTGTCCTCGTCGCCGACGAGCTCCCCCAGGAGCGCCGCCTCGTCTCCTCTGCAGCTCCTTCCTCCTCGCCGCGCCTCAACCCTCCTCGCCGCGGGCATCGAGCTCGCCGCCGCCATCCCTTCTCCTCCCGTCCCCGCGACCTCCTCCTCGTCGCCTCCACGCGACCGCCGTGCCCGATGCCATGGCCGCGCCTCCCTGCTCCACTTCGGGAGGTCAAGCCCTTGCCATGGCCGCCTTGGAGTCCCACTGCCAGGGACCGACGGACCAGGTGCCCCGCCTCTGCTTAGTTTGAGCAGGAAGGAGGATGCGCCTCCGCTTGCCCTCTTCGACCAGAATCGCCAAGTCCAAGTACCGACACCGTGGGTTTTCACCAAGTTCGACTACCGGTGGATGCGCAAGTACCACGACTACTCTCGAGGACATTCGGTTCCGTCAAGGTCGACTTCACAAACGCCAAGTACCACTACGACCCGACGACCCCGGACATCTCCGAAGACCCATGTACAACTACCGTCGCCGAAGACCTGTGTAACGGAACCGTCAAGTTTGACTACCTTCGTGTGTACCACTACTTCCGATGACGAGATGTACCACAACCATCGAACGAGAACTTCTACTTCCCCTACGCGTGTACGACTACCATCGCCGAGACCGCAAGTACCACGACAACCCCGAAGGGTTTCGGACCCGTCAAGTACCTCTTCGAAAACGAACGTGAAACACTACTTCCTCTACCGTCGCCGTGTACCACTACTTCCCTCAGCGATCATCGCGAGAACGACTACTTCCTCTACTTCCCTCTACGAAACGCGAACCGTCCCGTTTGAACGATCCGAAGGTATAACCACCGAGATGACCGACCGTGTCCGAATTGTCACTCGTTTGTTCCTCCTCGTTGCCATGCCATCGTTCCGTGGGAACCCGGTATCCGGAATCACCCACCTTCTTGCATGACTCGCTTCACACGCTTTCCTTTGTACCGATATCTCAATTGAGTTATCGGAACCGATATGTTGCCGTGGCACCATTTTCGGATTCGTTGCCGTGGCACCTTTCTTCCACCACGGTGACATAATGCTTCATAACCATGCTCATGTTAACGTTTTCATAAAATTGCATAAGCTTGCACATGTCATCCGCATCATGATAACAACATTTAAATGTTTAAAATTGTTGTTTGCATTAATTTGCTTAATTGCCATGCTAAAATGATTTATTTCATAACTAAATAACCGTAACTCGGATTTAAATAAATTATATATGTAAATGGGGTAGAAAAATGCCTAGATTAACATGGTAGCTTTACTTTGCATGTTTAACAACTCTAAAATATGCTTTAGGTCAGATCTGTTCCAAATCCTTAATTTGCATATGGGGATTTTCCGGAATTGTTGTTGTTGTTTCCGGCCTCATTTAAACTTGCCTAAATAGGTAGTTTCATTATGCTTCACCTCTTGCCATGTTTAATAACATTTAATATTGTTGGGTAGCCTAACCGAGAGAGAACTAAATAATTGTTGTGGTGTTTATCAATATGCAACTCGTTGCATATTGAGCTCCACTAACTTGTAGTGTTGTTTGTGCATATTGCCATGCCATGCCTCTTTAAACCGGACATGCATCATACTTGTTTGTGCATCATGACATGTTTATGTGATGGTTGTTTACTATGTTGTTTGCTTCTTTCCGGTTTGCTTCTCTCGTTAGCTTCGGTTCCGTTCCGGAGTTGTGAGGATTCGTTCGACTTCGTCCGTTTGTCTTCTTCATGGATTCGTTCTTCTTCCTTGCGGGATTTCAGGCAAGATGACCATACCCTCGAAATCACTTCTATCTTTGCTTGCTAGTTGCTCGCTCTTTTGCTATGCCTATGCTACGATGCCTACCACTTGCTATATCATGCCACCCACATTGCCATGTCAAGCCTCTAACCATCCTTTCCTAGCAAACCGTTGTTTGGCTATGTTACCGCTTTGCTCAGCCCTCTTATAGCGTTGTTAGTTGCGGTGAAGATGAAGTTTGTTCCTTGTTGGAACATGGAGATGTTGTTCCTTGTTGGAACATGTTTACTTGTTGGGATATCACAATATATCTTATTTAATTAATGCATCTATATACTTGGTAAAGGGTGGAAGACTCGGCCTTATGCAGGTGTTTTGTTCCACTCTTGCCGCCCTAGTTTCCGTCATATCGGTGTTATGTTCCCGGATTTTGCGTCCCTAACGCGGTCGGGTGATTTATGGGACCCCTTGACAGTTCGCTTTGAATAAGACTTTTCCAGCAAGGCCCAACATTGGTTTTACCATTTGCCTCACCTATGCCCTTTTTCCCTTGGGTTTCCGGAGCCCAAGGGTCATCTTTATTTAGCCCCGGACCAGTGCTTCTCTAAGTGCTGGCCCGAACCAGTAGACTCATGGGGCCCCTCGTGGCAACTCGAGGTTTGGTTTTACTCGTAGGATGTCTCATCCGGTGTTGCCCTGAGAACGAGATATGTGCAGCTCCTATCGGGATTGTCGGCGCATCGGGCGGCTTTGCTGGTCTTGTTTTATTGCTGTGAAATGTCTTGTAGCCGGATTCGAGACTGATCGGGTCTTCCGGGAGAAGGAATATCCTTCGTTGATCGCGAGAGCTTATCATGGGCTAAGTTGGGACACCCTGCAGGGTTTTGAACTTTCAAAGCCGTGCCAGCGGTTATGTGGCAGATGGGAATTTGTTAATGTCCGGTTGTAGAAAACCCGAAGTTGATCTTAATTAAAATACACCAACCGCGTGTGTAACCGTGATGGTCTCTTCTCGGCGGAGTCCGGGAAGTGAACACGGTGTTGGAGTTATGCTTGACGTAAGTAGTTCAGGATCACTTATTGATCATAGTTGTTCGACCGTGCTTTGCCTCCTCTTCTCGCTCTCTTTTGCGTATGTTAGCCAACATATATGCTAGTCGCTTGCTGCAGCTCCACCTCACTACCTTGCCCTACCTTTAAGCTTAAATAGTCTTGATCTCGGGTGTGAGATTGCTGAGTCCCGTGACTCACGGATACTTCAAAACCAGTTTGCGGTGCCGATGAAACCGTGCAGGTGATGCACCTGAGCTCAAGGAGGAGCTCGATGAAGATCTTGTTCATTGTGTTGTTTCGTTTCAGCTGATCAGTAGTGGAGCCCAGTTGGGACGATCGGGGATCTGTGTAGCATTTGGGGTAGTCTTCTTTTATTTTGGTTCCGTAGTCGGACCTTGATTGTATCTGTATGATGTAATGTTTTACCCATGTATTGTGTGAAGTGGCGATTGTAAGCCAACTATGTATCTCTTTCCCTTATGTATTACATGGGTTGTGTGAAGATTACCTCACTTGCGACATTGCTTTCAATGCGGTTATGCCTCTAAGTCGTGCTTCGACACGTGGGAGATATAGCCGCATCGAGGCGTTCAAGTTGGTAATCGAGCCTTCCCGACTTAGAGCCCCCTACTTGATTGTTTGTTGACGTTGTTGAGTCTAGAACGGAAAATGTTTTGAGTCTTAGGATTATATATATCGGAGAGTAGGATTCTTTTACTCCCAGTCCCTTCGTCGCTCTGGTGAGGTATCTGACGTAGAGTTTTGACTTTTCTCTCCTCAAATTTCACTAAAATTTTTTAGGATCACGTGGGTATCTTGGAATCGTTCGATGGTTTTGTGGCGAGAACATTGTTCTTGGTGCCTCGACATTTAGGGGTTGTGGCGGTGTCCGGGAGTTGAGCTCCGAGGTGTTGTCGTCACAATTTTATCGTTGCGATTCGGAATACCGAGTTTTACCGACATCGAAATCTCTTTTGTGCGTTGTTGGTGAGATAACCCCGATAGCCCGATCTTGTGGCGAGTCTTGGAGAATATTGCCATGACTTGTATAACGGATGTTTTTGAAGGTCGAGGTACACGATTTCGAAGGTTTCTTGGTTATGTGTTGACGGATGGATACAGATTGGATCTAGGTATTGTTAGTTTGGGTGATATATTTTGTGTCCCTGTATCCCCAACACCAGATTGCATAACCGAAAGTTTCGGGAGTTTATAGGTGGGAATTCTAGTAGCTTACGGGATATTCTTTCCGGCGGATGTATGATTTGAGATTGGGGTTCAAAGTTTAGTGGTCCGCCCATTCACGGTCGATTCACGATTGGTCGCGAGGCGTCTTAAAGAATCCTTGGCTATGCTGATTCGGGGACGTCTTGTTTGTCATTCGTGACGTCCGCTATACGTCGTGTCCGTGTGGGCCCCACCACGAACACTTTGGGCGAAATCTCTATCATGTGTTTGTTCCGGCTCATTCTTGAAGCCAATCCTTTGTTTTTGTTTTGTTTTGTGGTATTCGAGTTGCTTCAATGTCGAGTGTTGATTCCATACCTTATTCTAAACGGTGTTCTCATATTGCTATGTGAATACTAATCCTTCTTGATCACTGAGCTTGTCATGTCAATTCTTTTCTTAACCGGCGTGTTTCTCTTCAAGTGGATCCGATCATTCCAACATTCGCAAGATCAATTCTAAGCTTTTCTCAACGGTGTTCGTTTCATCCGACCTAAGTTGCCTTTGTTTTCCCGCCCTCCCACCCTTTTTCTTCAAGGACTCAGATTTCTTAATCAAGTATCCATTTTTATTGAGTGAAGTCTCTTCATTCTTTTCTTTCAATGTTCTTATCCGGTGTTTTCCCATGAAGATGCTCAACAGTTTCAAGTTCATCATTCATCATTCTCGTATTCTTTTCCGGTGGCTTTAAGTCAAGTTTTCGGTGTTGATCGTATTCTTTTCATCATTTCAAATGCTTTCTCATGTCGGTGCATCTCTTAATCATCCACTTCTCGCTATTCAATTGTTCCGGAGTGTTGAAGATATCTCAGAAGATTCGTGTTTCCATTCTTAATCCGTTCAAGTTATTTCGAGATTGTTAACTCTTTCAAGCCATTTAATTCTACCGGTGCAATATCTATTTCAAACAATTGTTCAACGGTGGTTCTTTTGAGTGGGCCCTAACCCACAGGTCTTTTCCCAGGATCTTACCTGACTCTTCTAATTTTCAGGAGCTATTCCCAAATTCATTGCAAAGTTTGACGTAAGAATGAGTTATCACCAGTCAAATGTCTTTCTCCAAGATCTTTCAAATTATTTTCATTGTTGGTTCAACCTTTCTAATTTTCATTCCGGAGTGTCTCAACAATTCATGGTGGTGTTTCTCGTCGTCATTCTCGAATTTTGAAGATTGAAGAAGAGTTTCTCTTAAATCTTGCTCCATTCTCTTCAAGATTCTTGGTTCAAGCTTTGTGCCATCCTCATAATTGTTTTGATTGTGAGAATTCTTTTAACCCACCCGGAGCATTTCAGGAGTCTTTTCAGTTTGATTCTCCGGAGCCATCATCTCAGAATTATCCATTCCAGCGTTCAGCTCTTGTTCTCCAAATCTTACCGGTGCATCATTCAAGTATTCACTAATCAGTTCATGATCTCTTCATTCTAATGTATCTAAAGTTTGTCAAGCATCTTTATTCGTTTTACAATTCTTCCCGGTGAATTGTGACTTTGCTACGTTCATTCTCAATTATTATGGTGGTTTGTTCAAGAGTTCTCTTCCTTCGTTATTATATAGATTCATTCGTTCTTCCCAAATCCTACCGGCGGATCGTTGAAGACCTTCTCAAGTTTGCGCTATATCTCTATCTGTAATCATTTATCAATGAGAATAAGTAGTATGCCTAACCCATTGCTTGTCATCAATTTTATTGGTGAAGGATCAGCATAATGTAATTCTTATTCTTGTTCCATCGAGTAAATTCAATTCCTTATTCCGGAGGATCATCAAAATTCTTGATTTCATTTCTTCATCTTTTCTTTCCGGAGTTCCAACTTTTCTCGGTTATATCATTTCAAAGCTTCATCTTATCACCGCAAGGCTTCACCTTGTGTTGTCAACTTCTCTTCCTTTTTATCATCTTTTCTTTACCGGAGTTTTTCATGGAGGTTCTACATGGTGGTTCGTCAAGGATTCTTTTCATTCTTCAATTGTCCTTCAAGATTTCTCTCGGAGTTATGATCCGCCAAGCTATACTCTAAAATTGAACATGGTGCTCAACACATGTTTTGTTTTGAGGAGTTCAAGTATTCTTCTTCTTGCATTTCGAAGTGCAATTCGTTCTACCTTAACATTTGAGGTGGTGTTATGTCATTCTCGACAATTTGTGTTCGTGTTTCATGATTCACATGTTGTCAAGAATGAGGTATTTTAAATCCATCAATCTCTTCATTGGAGTTATCTTGGGCAATATTTCACCTAAAGCTTTCCCTAAGGATTGTTGCTGTTTATGGTGCTTATAAAGGACCCAAGTTCTTCATTTCTCCTCCCGGTGATATAAGTTTCTCGTCTCCTTGTTGATATCAATTCAATCGTTTGTTTCCGTTGGTGGCAGAAGCTCGCCTCATAATTTTGAGATGTTTTTCATAAGCCCACTACAAGCTTATCCTTATCGTTGTTGTTTTTCAAACAACTCCGTTCAATCCTACTTCGTAAGGATGCTCTTTCAAATTCATTATGGTGGGAGATGTTGGTTTCATTCTTCCTTCTATTCTTTCCAACTTTCTATCTATCATGCTTTGTTTCCGGAGGCATTGTGATGTTGCTCTCTTCACCCATCACCTCGTTTTGCAAAGATCATGTTCTTTTTCTTACTTATCCATTTAACCGGAGTGTGGTGTCTTCTCTTCAAGTTCTTTTCATCTTATCAAGTTTTCCTTCTTCTTTCAGTCGGAGTGCTGCCCAAATTTTATCATTCTTACTCCTTCTCGATCTAGTTTTAACCGGAGTGGTTTCAGTATCTATCTTATCACTAAACCTCTTGGTTTTCGTCGTATCCCTTGTTCCTCTTTTCTAACAGAGTGTTTTCAACTTTGTTCATCTTCATTGTTTTCTTTCTTTCATTTTGTTCAACCTCTCAAGGTTCTTTGGTTTCATTCGTTTGTCAAAAGAAGCAACTTTGTTTTACCTCTTCCTCTTCCGCTTTTCTCCGGTGCCATCCTAGATCTCGGGACGAGATCCTCTCGTAGTGGTGGAGTGTTGTGACGCCCCAAGACCGGAGCTTCAGTTGCCTTCCAGGGTTTCTGAGTTTTGCCATGTGTTTTGTTTTGTTTTTGCATTTCATCATGTCATCTCTTGCATTGCATCGTGTCATCATGCCATCATATCATTATTTTTTGCAACTCTTCTAAATAAATTGCATGGATTTCTCGATCCATTTAAACCGAGGGATTCACATGGTGTTTTCTCTTTATAACATACCCTCCCGATATTAGGGAGCTATATAAAATATTCCTCGTTTTGGAATCACCATAACACACTTGCAAATCCCATGCCTTTTTCTGCTTCAAGTTTGGCCCCAAACCTTGCCATTTTATTCTATCATTTTCCGGAGTTCCACCAAAAATCCTTGGATCATTTTTGTTAAATTCCTCACATTTTTGCGAGCTCGGGAAAATTGTCCCCATGTCCAAATTCTTTCCCTAACCCTCTCGTTCTTTTGCCTCTCTTTATTTATTTTTCTGCTATATATATATATTAGAGAGAGAGGAGAGAAGAGATCCCAGCCAGCCCAGCTCGGCCCTCTCCAGCCAGCCGGCCCCTGGCCATTTCCCTCCCAACTCACCAGGCCGGCCTTTCTCCTCCCTAAACCGGCCCAAGGCCCGCCACTGCCCTCTAACCCCTAGCCCGGTGGCCTCCATCCCCACCTCTCTCCTCGTCCTCCCACGCCGCCCGCCCATCGAACCCATCGTCCTGCCCGATCCCTCGTCGCGATCCCTCTCCCTTTCCCTCGCTCCTCCCTCAGCCGGATCCGCGCGCCTCAACCTTCCTCACCATCGCCTGCTGCCCACCTCGGGAGGCCCCGCCCGACGCCTCTCCGTGCATCCTCGTCGCCGTCCCGCCTCTCCATCTCCTCGCCGACCACCCCTTGCCCGTGCCGGTGTCCTCGTCGCCGACGAGGCTCCCCAGGCGCGCCTCGTCTCCTCTGCAGCTCCTTCCTCCTCGCGCGCGCCTCAACCCCTCCTCCTGGGCATCGAGCTCGCCGCCATCCCTTCTCCTCCCGTCCCATGACCTCCTCCTCGTCGCCTCCACGCGACCGCCGTGCCCGATGCCATGGCCGCGCCTCCTGCTCCACTTCGGGAGGTCAAGCCCTTGCCATGGCCGCCTTGAGTCCCACCGCCGGGGACCAGACGGACCAGTGCCCCGCCTCGCTTAGTTTGAGCAGGAAGGAGGATGCGCCTCCGCTTGCCCTCTTCGACCAGAATCGCCAAGTCCAAGTACCGACACCGTGGGTTTTCACCAAGTTCGACTACCGGTGGATGCGCAAGTACCACGACTACTCGAGGACATTCGGTTCCGTCAAGGTCGACTTCACAAACGCCAAGTACCACTACGACCCGCGACCCGGACATCTCCGAAGACCCATGTACAACTACCGTCGCCAAGACCTGTAACGGAACCGTCAAGTTTGACTACCTTCGTGTACCACTACTTCCGATGACGAGATGTACCACAACCATCGAACGAGAACTTCTACTTCCCCTACGCGTGTACGACTACCATCGCCGAGACCGCAAGTACCACGACAACCCCGAAGGGTTTCGGACCCGTCAAGTACCTCTTCGAAAACGAACGTGAAACACTACTTCCTCTACCGTCGCCGTGTACCACTACTTCCCTCAGCGATCATCGCGAGAACGACTACTTCCTCTACTTCCCTCTACGAAACGCGAACCGTCCCGTTTGAACGATCCGAAGGTATAACCACCGAGATGACCGACCGTGTCCGAATTGTCACTCGTTTGTTCCTCCTCGTTGCCATGCCATCGTTCCGTGGGAACCCGGTATCCGGAATCACCCCACCTTCTTGCATGACTCGCTTCCGTCACGCTTTCCTTTGTACCGATATCTCAATTGAGTTATCGGAACCGATATGTTGCCGTGGCACCATTTTCGGATTCGTTGCCGTGGCACCCCTTTCTTCCACCACGGTGACATAATGCTTCATAACCATGCTCATGTTAACGTTTTCATAAAATTGCATAAGCTTGCACATGTCATCCGCATCATGATAACAACATTTAAATGTTTAAAATTGTTGTTTGCATTAATTTGCTTAATTGCCATGCTAAAATGATTTATTTCATAACTAAATAACCGTAACTCGGATTTAAATAAATTATATATGTAAATGGGGTAGAAAAATGCCTAGATTAACATGGTAGCTTTACTTTGCATGTTTAACAACTCTAAAATATGCTTTAGGTCAGATCTGTTCCAAATCCTTAATTTGCATATGGGGATTTTCCGGAATTGTTGTTGTTGTTTCCGGCCTCATTTAAACTTGCCTAAATAGGTAGTTTCATTATGCTTCACCTCTTGCCATGTTTAATAACATTTAATATTGTTGGGTAGCCTAACCGAGAGAGAACTAAATAATTGTTGTGGTGTTTCGTCAATATGCAACTCGTTGCATATTGGGCTCCACTTAACTTGTAGTGTTGTTTGTGCATATTGCCATGCCATGCCTCTTTAAACCGGACATGCATCATACTTGTTTGCGCATCATGCCATGTTTATGTGATGGTTGTTTACTATGTTGTTTGCTTCTTTCCGGTTTGCTTCTCTCGTTAGCTTCGGTTCCGTTCCGGAGTTGTGAGGATTCGTTCGACTTCGTCCGTTTGTCTTCTTCATGGATTCGTTCTTCTTCCTTGCGGGATTTCAGGCAAGATGACCATACCCTCGAAATCACTACTATCTTTGCTTGCTAGTTGCTCGCTCTTTTGCTATGCCTATGCTACGATGCCTACCACTTGCTATATCATGCCACCCACATTGCCATGTCAAGCCTCTAACCATCCTTTCCTAGCAAACCGTTGTTTGGCTATGTTACCGCTTTGCTCAGCCCTCTTATAGCGTTGTTAGTTGCAGGTGAAGATGAAGTTTGTTCCTTGTTGAACATGGAGATGTTGTTCCTTGTTGGAACATGTTTACTTGTTGGGATATCACAATATATCTTATTTAATTAATGCATCTATATACTTGGTAAAGGGTGGAAGACTCGGCCTTATGCCTGGTGTTTTGTTCCACTCTTGCCGCCTAGTTTCCGTCATATCGGTGTTATGTTCCCGGATTTTGCGTCCCTAACGCGGTCGGGTGATTTATGGGACCCCTTGACAGTTCGCTTTGAATAAGACTTTTCCAAAGAAGGCCCAACATTGGTTTTACCATTTGCCTCACCTATGCCCTTTTTCCCTTGGGTTTCGGAGCCCAAGGGTCATCTTTATTTAGCCCCGGACCAGTGCTTCTCTAAGTGCTGGCCCGAACCGAGTAGATCTGCGGGGCCCCTCGTGGCAACTCGAGGTTTGGTTTTACTCGTAGGATGTCTCATCCGTGTTGCCTCGAGAACGAGATATGTGCAGCTCCTATCGGGATTGTCGGCGCATCGGGCGGCTTTGCTGGTCTTGTTTTATTGCTGTGAAATGTCTTGTAGCCGGATTCCGAGACTGATCGGGTCTTCCGGGAGAAGGAATATCCTTCGTTGATCGCGAGAGCTTATCATGGGCTAAGTTGGGACACCCTGCAGGTTTTGAACTTTCAAAGCCGTGCCCGCGGTTATGTGGCAGATGGGAATTTGTTAATGTCGGTTGTAGAAAACCCGAAGTTGATCTTAATTAAAATACACCAACGCGTGTGTAACCGTGATGGTCTCTTCTCGTGGAGTCCGGAAGTGAACACGGTGTTGGAGTTATGCTTGACGTAAGTAGTTCAGGATCACTTATTGATCATAGTTGTTCGACCGTGCTTTGCCTCCTCTTCTCGCTCTCTTTTGCGTATGTTAGCCAACATATATGCTAGTCGCTTGCTGCAGCTCCACCTCACTACCTTGCCCTACCTTTAAGCTTAAATAGTCTTGATCTCATGGTGTGAGATTGTTGAGTCCCGTGACTCACAGATACTTCAAAACCAGTTTGCAGTGCCGATGAAACCGTGCAGGTGATGCACCGAGCTCAAGGAGGAGCTCGATGAAGATCTTGTTCATTGTGTTGTTTCGCTTCAGCTGATCAAGAGTGGAGCCAGTTGGGACGATCGGGGATCTGTGTAGCATTTGGGGTAGTCTTCTTTTATTTTGGTTCCGTAGTCGGACCTTGATTGTATCTGTATGATGTAATGTTTTACCCATGTATTGTGTGAAGTGGCGATTGTAAGCCAACTATGTATCTCTTTTCCCTTATGTATTACATGGGTTGTGTGAAGATTACCTCACTTGCGACATTGCTTTCAATGCGGTTATGCCTCTAAGTCGTGCTTCGACACGTGGGAGATATAGCCGCATCGAGGGCGTTTCACCTACTCCTACTAGGAGGAGGACTCCCCCCTCCCTTGGTGCGCCTCCTAGGGCCGGCCGGCCCTCCCCCTTGCTCCTTTATATACGGGGGCAGGGGGGTACCCTAGAACACACAAGTTGATCTTCATGATCGTTCCTTAGCCGTGTGCGGTGCCCCCCTCCACCATATTCCACCTCGGTCATATTGTAGCGGTGCTTAGGCGAAGCCCTGCGACGGTAGAACATCAAGATCGTCCACCACGCCGTCGTCTTGACGGAACTCCTCCCGACGCTTTCTTTGGATCGGAGCCGGGATCGCCATCAAAGTGAACGTGTGCTAAGAACTCGGAGGTGCCGGAGTAACGGTGCTTGGATCGGTCGGATCGTGAAGACGCACGACTACATCAACCGCGTTGATATAACGCCCGCTTTCGGTCTCACGAGGGTACGTGGACGGACACTCTCCCCTCTCGTTGCTATGCCATCACCATGGTCTTGCGTGATCGTAGGAAATTTTTTGAAATTACTACGTTACCCAACAGCCTCGCCTCCGGTGGCCCTAGGGTCATGGGGGCGCGGTGGATCCTGGCAAGGGCCCGGGGAGGGCTCCATTGTTAGTCGTTTCTTCAAGATTTGTTAGGGTTTGTGTCCTATTCAGGAAGACGAGACGGTGGCGGCTCTCTGAAGATGGAATAAAGGTCTCCCCGCCTAGTCACCGTTTCAGTGGTGCGTCCAGCATCGTTGGTGGGCGTGTGGAGGTGTGTCTCCGGCGGATCTATCCTCGGTGGATTTGCTCGGATCTGGTTGTGGTCCGTCTATGTTCGTGTGTCTTCAGGTTGGATCCTTTCGATCTACGTTATTCTTCATCAACGACGGTTGCTGTTCTGGTGTGCTTGTCCTACGGGGCCTTAGCACGACGACTTTCCGACTGTCTAGTACAACAAGTTGTGCCCGACTCCGGCGAGGGAGGGGTGATGACGGCGGCGCGCCTTCAGCTCGCTTCAGTGATTGTAGTCGCCGCTAGGTGGTCTATGGATCTGGATGTAATTTTTATTATTTCTAGTATTTGTTGTAGTGTCATGATAGAAGATGAATAGATTGAAAATTTTCTGCTCGGGTATGAGGAGGAGATAAGAAACCTGACGATGATAGAGGGGACAAAAGGAAAAAACAGCTGGTCCTTATCTGCCTCTGAAGCAATTGAGTCTCGAGATATAACAAGTGTAGAAAGCTCTCCTTTGTGGGACAAGCCAGCAAACGGGGTGGTTAAATTAAATACAGATGCGTCATTCCTGCCGGAGACTGGGCAGTGCTAGGCGGGCGCTGTTGCCCGCGACCATCAGTGTCGGGTTCTTTTCTCGGCGGGCAGAGCGATGAATGTGTGCAAAACTGTGGAAGAAGCTGAGGGACATGCCATACTGATGGGAATCACCGCACTATCAGCTATGTATCGGGGCAGTTTAATTATTGAAACGGACTATGCCTTGATTGCAAAGGAGCTGAAGATGGGAAGCCAAAATAGGTCTGCTACTTTCTCAACTGTCAGTGATATAAAGAGCACGGCTGGGCTTTTCAACTGCGTCAGAGTCATAGCTGTTAAACAAAGCGAGAACAGACTGGCACATGGTCTCGCGGCCAGGGGAAGGCGAGAAGGAGACTCGCTGATTATCGCGGATGTACCGGAAGATCTACGGCCGCTCATGCTATCTGAATGTACCTTGTAATTGGTGTTGTTTGGGTAGTCATTCTCAAAAAAAAAAAAAAGATTGAAAGTTTTCTCGTAAAAAAAATAACCCAGCTATCTGTCACGGTTTACACAGAGGTGGGAAGATCTCGACACGTTAGCAGACAATCCGACAAGTAATCAACGGACGTTCTGGTAATTAAATACCAGCAGTGTACGCAAGCAAATACGTACGTCTAGAGGCTGGGGTGCCGTATGCATGCAAAAGACACACAGGGCCAAACCAATCAATGCTCACTACTCCATCAGCTCAGTGCCGGGAGAGATCGCGACAAGAGAGAAGATCAGGAAAGCTTTTGGCCGGAATTTTCGCCTCTTGTACGTGAGAAAATCTTAACCGAGCCATCATCCGATTCAGCGTGACTCAGACTGGATCAGTGAATTAGTCAATAGTCATATATATACTCTCACATTTTTCACAGGGACTTATCGCTAGCTAGATCGCATCTCCACCAGCTACACCTAGGTGACATTATGGCGACATCTTCGGGTTAACTTACATGCACTTGCACTATATTAGTTAACATTATTTTTTTACAAGAAAAGTTGTAGGGGAAGACACCTACAGCTGGTACTGGGTTATATTTAGCCCCCCAACCAAGTGAAATAGACTTACTTCTTTATTTTTTTAAAAAATTTGTGCGAACACACTTCTGTATTAATTAACATTTTTATCAACCAATTGGCAGGTATATACTTGTATGTGCCTTTTGTCTCTTGATAAAAGGAACAGATATACAGTAATCAACACACTAGTCATTCTTGGGCTGAAAAGTGTGGCTAAGTCTAAGGGCATCTCCAGCCGTTCGGCCCCCCAGGGCGCCTAAATAGAGCGGCATGGGGGCGTGCCGGCGCTAGTTCGGCCCCTGGGGGCGACCTAGCTCCCAGTCATGCCCCCACGCGCCGGTCCCAAGATGCGGAAAATTTAAACTTGGTCGTTCCCGCTCTTAAAAGACGCCGCAAATCCGGCGATCGGACGTAGTCTGGCGTTACAAAAAACAGAGCGCCGCCGCTGCAAGTTCGCGTGCGCAACGATTCACTCGGCGGGGTCGGCTCCAGCGTTAAGCGGAGTCGGCGTCTGCGCTGCTCATCGGTGTCGGAGCTGCTTGGTCTTTGGGCTGCGCGCGGCAACCGGCCTGTTGGCGGGCGATGTAGGCGCGCTCGGGCTTGGCGTCCGTGTGGTTGTGGGCGTCCTCGGCGTCGTCGGCGTTGCCGTCGGCAGCTGCGTTCAGATGAGGCCACGCGCACGGTACCACGCCTTGAGCTTCGTCGTTGCTCGAGCATGTCGGCCCGCCCATCGGAAAAGCCATGTCGGTGTTCCTCTTCTTCGCGGCGACGTTCGTCCGGAGCGGTCGAGCTTGATGGCGTTGTTCTTCATTAGCGACGACCACCGCGCCTCGGTCTTCTCTTCGCGAGGACGGCCCGGGCTCAGGCGTCGGCGAGGCAATGCTCGATGGACTCCTGCAATCGCGGTTGTTGTCGCGTCGGCGCTTTTCCCCTTTTTTTCCTCGGCTTCCTCTGCTTGGTGAGCCCACGCGGCGCCCATCGTTGTTGCCGCTGCATGGCGCGGCGTTTCGGCGGCATGGCGTACTTCTTCGCGGGCGGCGGGAGGGTTTAGCGGGAGAAAGGGAGAGAATGGCGGAGGAAGGCGGCGAAGGGAGAGATGCGAGGAAAAGCATCAAGAACGGCGGAAAAGGCCTCGGTCGCCTCGTATGGGCCCACGCGCTTTTTTCGCTTGTGCCGGCTCCCAAGCGCCCCTGTGCGCGGGTTCGCCTGGGTCCGCCGGCACCAGTTTTGGCCCGAGCCGGCGAAAACCGGGCTTCTATAGACGCGACTGGGGCCTTTTTTGGCGCCGCTGCAAAAATCGCTTTTAAGGGCTGTTGGGCACGGCCGAGATGCCCTAAGTACGTATAACAGAACTTGCTGGTGCATAGGCACCCGTTTGGATTCATTAGTCATGTTTGTGTGAAATTTTGACCATAAATTTGTACAACAGAATAAGTTTATGCTTGCAATAAAAGTGGTATCATTGAAATCTTTTTGGGATACGAATCTAGCAATATTATTTTTTAGGAGTACTTTATATTCTGCTAGTCGAATCTACCATCAAAGTTTGATGTAAAATACGAGGACTGAGAAAGTAGCTAGTTAGCGTGATCCTTAGTCCTTAATTGCGTGTAGGTGGAGCCAAACTGATTTGTACTAGTAGATTAATCTTAGTTCCCCTAAAAAAAAGTAGATTAATCTTAGTTCACCAGAAGTCAGGTACCAAATTTTCACGGAGTAGATAGACCAAAAAGTAGTAGGGCTAGGCAGTCGCAGTAGAAGTGATGACATATGAGATTAGTTAATATGCACTTGCGCATACACATTAGTGTGGTAAATCACGATCGTGCAGATCACAGCTATATGTATTTTGCGGCCTTTCCAAGATCAGTGGTCAATCCCCTTTTTTTTGAGCTGAAACCGTAGAACAATCGTTCTACAGTACTCCCTCCATCTCATAATGTAAGACGTTTTTTGACACTACATTAGTGTCAAAAAACGTCCTATATTATGGAACGGAGGGAGTATTTTTTATTAATTACATAGATAACAACAAAGTATTACAATTCTATCCCAACTAGTCACCCAATACCAGTTTTGTGAGACATGGAAAAAATTATAGATAGATGTACATGTAAAATTCAGTATGTTTTTTAGCAAGCTGGAATGAAACAGCTAGCTATCCTAGAAAGAGGAGTTTGCCAAGAGCCAAGAATTTAATATCCTAGCTATCAGGTTCCAACAGGATCTTAGTGGATTGGTTGGGCGTCATGAGATCGATGGATCGATAGCGATGAGCTGGAGTTGCGGGGAGACACCAGTAGTAAGAACAGCTTAATTGTTGGCTTGTTGCAAGTTGGAAACGAGAGCGACAACATCGATTCTTTCGATGTTCTAACATAGTACTTCCTCCATTTCTAAATATTTGTCTTTCTAACCATCTCAAATAGACTACAACATAAAGATATATGTAGACATGTTTTAAATTATAGATTCACTTATTTTGCTTCGTATGTAGTCATTTATTGAAATCTCTAGAAAGACAATTATTTAGGAACGGAAGGAGTAAAATGGAAAAAGGACGGAAATGGCACTTAAGCTCGCACAAGGTATCAAAAATGTGCAACTAATCCTACTGCTACTTGCACAGATGCACATATATTATCTTGTGCGACGACCCCCAAATTGCACAACCCAATCCTAACTTAGTGGTTGTAAAAATAAACACTAGTCGTCGCTGGGAAGCGCAAGAGGGAGGGCATAACTAAAATTCCAAGAAAAATATTACCGAAAGTGCTTTAAGAAAAAGACAAGAGAAGAAAAACAAGAAAAGAAAAATGTTTGCATGCCACAGATCATCATATTTCACATGAGTATTTGTACGTGTACAATACACTATAACCCATATTTATGGGAAAAAAAATCACATTTTCTACTCCTATATACCGGTTGGTGATACGTATTTGCTCCGCGTTTTATTTTCGTCCCACCTCACCCTTGCTTTTTTTGTGCACTATTTTGCATTCTCCTCCCACCTCACGCTGACCCTCCACTAACCGAAAAAACCACGTACCGAGTCCTCCACCAGCCCCCGCGCTCTTCAGGTCGTAACCAGTAACCACTGAAGAAAAAATCTACGAAAATTAACCAGCGATAAAAAACCCTACGAAAAATAACCAGCAAAAAAAAAACGTGGTGCCAATCGCCCGCACGTACGAGCTACGTCACATGCGGCACTCGATCCTCTTCTCGCGATGCGCTCCCGCTCCATCCCCGCCGCCGCCGCCGCCCCCCACCACTCCCCTGTCTCCGGCTCAGCCACCTCCACCTCCACCACCCCCACCCCCACCCTTCTCTCCATCGCCCGCGTCACTCGATCCGGTGCCGCGCCGATCTGGCGGCGGGTGCGGCGTCTTGCTCGGGTGGCGACGGCGTCCTTATGATCCAGAGAAAGAGAGACAGGGAGTGAGGGAGCCCAACGCCGCCGCAACGTCAATGACCGCCCGCGTGTCTCATTCACCTCCAAGCTTCGACAACACCAGATTAGCAGCCCCTGCGGCCGCGATGACCCTGGATCTACGGCCACGGCGGCGCCAGCGGCCCGGCCCGGTGCAGGCCGCAACTAACCCTAGCTGCACTTGGAGTTCTCCATCGGCTCGCCTTCCCCTCCGTCTCCGATGGACAAATGCCTCTTCTTTCGCTCCGCCCTAGCTATGGTATAAGCTCCTCAAAACTCTGCTTTCTCTCATGCGCTCGTGTGCCCACGACCATCCACCCGTGGCCAATCAATCTTACCCTGGCCATCACGCCATGGCAAGTTCTAGGATTTTTGGCTTGTGCGGATGCCCCGTCATCCAAAGATTTGTGCTTGTTGTGTCATGTACGTATAATACAGTAGTACTAAGTGTCACCATTTAGTGGATTTAGGCCTCAATCTCAACATCATTGTTTGATTCACATGGTTCTTATAGATGTGCGCAACTTCTGTGCAAGTCATCCAAGATGTATCTTTGCTTCTCTTAATTTTGTCAGTTGCTTTGATCTCGATGAGATGACTGTGACTGCTCTGTCGGATGGGTTTGGATCACTTGTCCGTTTCCAGCAGGACTCACTCTGATTATTCACCTAACCCAATGTTGCTGATGGCAATTTTGATTTGAAGTTAGCAATGCAATCAGCAGCCAGTTATTTATATTCAGAAAACGAGAAATCTCAAGCTTGCTTAAGCAAAGCAAAGTATGTGCCATACTGCCATTAGCTCTTCACAGTCATGGTTGCCCAATTATGAACTTTGTTAATTCAAATAACTGCACCTTTGGTCCTGACATATCAAGTAAGGTGTTTCATGTTGTCTATTCCACCAGTTCCTTCATTTTGAGATAGTGACTAAAAGGGTTGATCTTATTGTCTTCTTTATTTTATAATAACTGGCTCCACTGATTACGTATTTGCTTTGTTTGGCTTGCACTTTTATTGCATATTCTTCTCTGACTTTACTACTTAATGTATCTTCGTGTGCATGCAGGTAGACTGGGATGAATCTGCGCCCCACCAATCTTGTTGGGTACCCTCCTATTATGAAGAAGCCTAGAATTTCTAACACAATTGCACCTCTATGATCCGGAGATGTTGGCATGTCAACTTTTTGCTGGGACCACATTGTGTTCTCTTCTGCCGGCAGATTAAATGATGAAGGCGCTGACACTTTTTCCCAATGTCTGGGCAAAGTCCAGAAAAATAGTGGGACACCATCTAATGAGGAGCGGCATGTTGTACCAGGTTTAGAAGCATCAGGTTCAGAAGGCAGGGGCGCAGACAACATCAATTGATAAGCGTTAAGTAAGCCATAACCTTCCATTTTTTTTTGTTCATTGATATCATGGTTTCAACTATTATACCGATTACAAAAAAACATGAACAGGGTAGATTCTGTCACATTAAAATTAAAAAATGAACAAAAATAGTTTGTTTAGGATTTAGGTTTGCTTCTCTGTGATTTCACATGGTTAATTGGATTTTGGGGTGCATATATAATTTCGGTTATGCATGATTTTGCTTTACTCCATGTTATAATTTCAATGATGCATTATGAGCATCAGAAGATTTGTCCGTGATGGCTTTTTCTCAGCAGTAGTGCTCTTCTATTTTTGTTTCAGATCATGGTCTTATCAACATGATGGGTGTCGAGCTCGCGGTGTTGCCATGCCGGGCGGAGTGGAGGCTGCCGCTTGCATAGCTGCTTCATCCGAAGGGTCGCCATGACGATGATGCCATCGCCTGACTGGGCGAGCCGAGGTGATTCCCCTCATCCTTTTGCGTCCTTCCATGGGGCTCCCCTTCGTGGTGCTGATATGGTGTGCCGCTGCTGGTGAGAGCAGGCAGGATGCGAAGGCGGAGGTTGCCGCTCCCGCAGCTGCTCGGCCCTCTCTCCCTTGGTGTTGAGTTCTTCTTCGATCTTGGCCGTACACCGGGAGAGGAAAGAAGGACACGATGGATGTCAACATGAGAAGGGCAGAGGACGCGTGCTGGCGCTGGCGGCTCCTGGAGCTGGCCAACGATTCGGAGCAGCGCCAGGCTTTCGCCGTGGGGGTCGTGCAAGTGAGTTGTTTGTCCCTCCTCGCGACACTCGCAATAATATAGGAATGCAATTCGGCGCTACACTGATGGAGTCAAAATTTGGCTATCTGCAATTTTATTATCTGGTTTGAATCTGTGCTGATCGTCCCTGGTTGGCCTCGTTGGGTTGGGGGTTAAGTTTTTTGCAGTTGGGATTTCCTATACTTATATATGGTGATACAAAGTTGTACTTGTTAGTAGTTAATGTATGAAAAATAAGCATGATTTATGCTCCCTTTTTCTCCTTCCTGAAAACAGTACATGTTGTATGTGTTGATGACACTTTAATATGGTGATACAGAGATATGATCTTGACCCTGCTTAAGCTCGTCCACACCGTTGTCACTGTAGCTCCTTCTCCGAGTCTCCTATCATCTGCTTCGCTGCCGGCTTGGTAAATTTCCTGGTTTACTTCTCCTCTTTCTCTCTTGAGCTCTATAACCTGGCCATCGTTGTGGCTGTCATAATTAGATGATAATACTGTTCTACAGAAATACATGTTAGCAACACAGGTTTACCCTGGAAGGAATTATCTTGCAAAAGAAATACAGTAGAAACTGCATTCTTGGGAATTGTTATGGTGTTGTTCTGGAAACAAATGGCATGTCTGAATGCTTGCTTTCTTAAATTAAGTGTATAGGTAAGAGCGTAAAGCCGTAAATTAAGCTAAAATTAGGTGTACCCTGCCTCTAATTTGTTTCAGGTCATGGACTTCTATATTGATAAATCTGTCTCTCATATTATGCAGAAGTTGCATGATCGGAAGAAGAATAACTCACGCCCATACCGCTAATGTTTCAATTAAAATGTCCACACATCATGTTCTCATCTATGGGAGTTCTTTTGTTGCATAATGCCCAGAACCTGTTTGCGTTATTGAATATGAAATTGCAAATGTTATTCGCATTAAGCTTATCCAATTAGTTAAACTGAATAATCAGCTTCTGTCCTATGGCTTGTATGTCGTGGCAAGATGCCCACTTACTACACCAATTCTCATTGGAAATAATACTCTTTGTCTTTGAGACCAATTTCAGTGGTGACTTAATAAATAATTTTGTAGTTTCTGCTTTTGGTTGTGAGGATGCAGACTAACAGTGCTGCTGATTGTACAAGAGCCTGCATAAGGGAGGATAATTTATTGGACACTGTTTGTAATCGGCGAGCTGGCCAATACTGGGTTGGTCGCCTCGTTACACAAACGCGCACGCACATGGACCCACGTGATCGCTTGCCCATCGCTCGCCACACAAACCTTATCCCCACCTCCCGTGAGTATCTATCCAGTTCATCCCCACAAGCACATGGACTACTACGATGGGAGGTGGGTTCGGCATGCCGCGCAGGGGACAGCTGCAGCGACGGCGAGTGGGAGGAGCGCGCACGGCGGGTAGGAGGATGAGAAGAGGAGCGAAGTGAAGGAAGAGGAAGACGACAAACTGAGGAGATAAGAATCCAACGGCTCCGAAGGGGCCAATCAGACGGCTAGGGTGCGACCGGCCAAAACTTTGGGCTAGCGCCTATTACTGGCCCAATTTTAATTATACAAGCACTTTCTTGCCGGCATGAATTCATAACCTTTATTATAGTACTCGGTATTGTGTTGTCTAATGCTCCCTGAACTAGAAAAATTTGCATTTAGGTTGTACTTCCGAGGAGCGCACCGGTGCGGGACGTCGCAGTCACTAGAGATGATGGCAGGGTTTAGAGGGTTTGCCGGCGACAGAGGTGCCGACTCGGGTAGGGGCCGATGAGGTAGTGTGTGACAACATTTGCTGGTCGTGGATGGTGGTGGGAAGTGGTTGGGCAGGTATAGGTGGGTGGGTCATTAGAGTGGACGAAGAAAAAGGTAGGCGGCGGGAGGAAGAGAATAGTAGCAACAACAGGTTGTTACCTGTGTAGGAGAGGCGAGGGGTTAACCAGACTTGAGTGTGGGGTGTGTGATGTCGTGGTCACTAGGTCAAGGGATTTAGAGGGATGACTGGCGTCAACGTCGGCGGAGGTGGTGACTCAAGCATGGGGAAGTGTTCGACAACACTCGTCGGCTATAGGGTGGCGGTGGCAGGTGGTTAGACAGCAGGGAGAGGTGGGCGGATTGTGGACGGAAAAAAAGTAGCGACGAGAGGAAGAAGAAGAACCGGTAGCAGAGGTGGGTCGTCGCTGGCGGAGAAGAGGTAGGGGATTAATGGATTCGAGTGCAGGATACAGGAGGTCTCGGGTGACTCCGTGACGGAGATGATGGTTGGGTTTAAAGGGATGGCCGGTGCATCATGTTGTAGTATTTTTATTGCACAATCCATCCCGAGAAAACATATAAATAAAAGAAATTGGTTAAATTATGTTAGAAATATCTATTTGGGTGGAGATATGAGGAAGACTGCAGCTCATGACAGTCGCTTTCTTCTGTCGATTTTTTTTTGAGGGAAACAGCAGGACTCTGCTGCGTATTTTTATTAATTTTTTAAAAAATGTACAAAGGTTCTGTACAGATTAAAAAAGAAAAGAAACTATACAGCATCAGGATCAAAGTCCTGAGAAAATAACCCAAAAGAAAAGGAAAGAAAAATAAAAAATATCTACAAAAAGTACATCATACACAAAAGATACGCCCGAGAAGAGTGCTCCAGCCATGTAGGCAGGTAGTTTCTTAGTGAGGATCGTGCAGATCATCCGTTGTATCTCTTACTCTATCAATTCCAGAGTGGCATGCTCAAGGTGCCTCTATTTGAAGTCATCTGCCCATTGCTCCAAGTTTGCATATTCTTCTCTGGTTGCTCTGTGGACTAGCCATTTCAGTTCTTCTTTGAAAGTCTTTCGGCATCTATAAAGGCTGGGTGTTATTTTGCTGAATATGAATTCATTTCTTGTGATCCAGATTGCCCAAGCAGCAAGGATGATAATCTCTAGGGAGAAGGGGAGATCCAGCATCTCCTTTAGGTTATTGATCTCCTGTTGAATGCCTTGGTAGGTGGGAGCCCAGTTGGCTGCTAAGTATGTCCAACAGATTCTGGAAAAAGGGCAATGGAAGAACAAATGATCTCTGGTTTCTAAGACCTGCAGACCACAAAGCACACAAGTATAGCCAGGCAAGAAAAAATTCTTTCTATGAAGCATGGCTCTGGTGTTTAGCCTGTTGTGTACGAGCATCCAGAAGAAAATCTTGTGCTTAAGTTGGCAGCAAGTTTTCCAGAGCCTGTAGCTCATGAATGGTTGGTTGTTATTCCTTTAACCATGATATTGTTATTATTTAAATGTTCTAATATATTGTACAAAGCTTCCATTTATGCTTTCAGAAAAATCACTGATCCAAAAAAAGAGCTCTCAAATATATATTTTAGCTCATTAGATCAGTTGTAGAAATCATGTGCTATTTTTATGTTCACGTCATCATTTGATTATATTTGCCATAACTCGACTTGGTGCTCTTCAACGTACACTACAAGGTCTCTAATTCCTCTTAATACTCTTTACAATTCTTAATGCAATCCTTTCAGCGGGATAAAAATATATTTACTCAAATGGTTCCTATCGTCGCTACACAAAATATCATTACTTTTCACTCTTAAGGAGATACTTTAACCAACTGTTCCTAGAATTTTAATATGGGATATGCATTCTACTTCTGTAGATATCTTTTATTATGTTGATACGTCTGATTCGGTGGACTAGCATAGCAAATGTAAATGTGAATGTGAAGGAATGAAATGTGGGCTTTTCTATACTTATGCATGATTACATCATATTTGTTTTTATCATGTTATGCATGGAAAGTTGATAACCCTGATTATAGGTAAGATCTTATACGGGCAGTTCCATCTGGATTTCTTTGTATCTACTGATTCAAATTATATGTAATTTATTAAATTCTACAGCAGCCAAGGACGGGGCATCGTACAAGCGACAGTGACTGCAACGAGGACAAGATGCCAATCTTGGCGCTGGCACCGGAGACCGTGAGCACAACTGGGGGGCGAGGCGTCAACAACAGCTGCATCGCCCGTGTTGGCCCTTGAGTTTTGGACCTGCCGCGCTCCAGTTCCGGAAGTTGTCATTCCCATGCATCCCCTCCAGCGGCCTTCAGGTGAGCACAAATCTTCTGCTCCATTAAGGCAAACATCCAGCGATCGACAAATCTTCTGCTCCATAAAGATGATTGAAAGGCTCTTTCCAAGCATAATGTGAATCTTGTGCATTTAACTTTTTAGTATAATTTTTCCAGTACGATGTTTATTTTCTGAAAACTATATCGCCGTTGTAGGTTATCTGATGAAAAGTACATTCTATGCTTGGTAGTGATTTATATCTATGTTGTGGGGCATCTCTATGAAAGGGATGGACATAGATAACATTGACTTGAACGGCCGCATGGTGCCACGCATCATGACCCACGAGAGGAGAGGGGGGAGTGGAAGATAGTGTGCCTGCTGCTCCATTGGAAGACCAACAATAACCTTGAAGACGGACATAATCATTTGTTTGATTTATTTACATGCATTGCAACCCGTTGTGCCGCCGCCGCTCTTTGCTTGGACATGGCAAAGCTTAACTTGGAGACAGACTAAAAAACCAGTGGCGACTAAGTCAAGAAGCTCAGAAAATTGATATATCAATCTATGGCCTATTGTCGAGGAGGTAAAGGATTGCATGCGATGAAGGGAGGAGTTCAGGGTGGCACGGGTGAGGTGCTTGACTAATGGAGCTTCTCATTGGCTAGCAAATGAGGGTTGTGCGAATAAGTTATGTAAAACTTGGGCTTGGTACCTGTCGGATTGTATTCGTGATGTTTTGAACTCGGGTCATGCCGAAATGAATGAATAAAACATAACCCATTTCAACTATTTTTTTATTTGAGTTGTCAATAAGAGCATCTATAGTTGGATTTAACAAATTTGCACCCCTAAATGTCAACAGTCGCGGCCGGTCAGTGTCTATTTTGAGCCCCTATTTGTCCGTGCATGCAACCATACTTCTCATTTTTCTCATATATCTGGTGACTTGCATGTGATTGGTGGAGATGAAGAGATAGAAAGAATAGAAGAAATGGTGGTCTAGGGCGGGTCGTGTCCTAGGTGGCGGATTGACCGAGTGCGTCTACGAGCCATCATATCCTCCCCATATTTGGTGTCAATATGAGTGTTTGTGAGCAACCCGACTTGTAAGCATGATATGAGGGGTCCGTTGGGTCACCTTTTTCTTCTCTCTCTCGTAATGGCGCGACCGATCGGGCGTGTCGTAGATGTTTGAGCAGGATTTGAGGGACCAGCCATAGGTGCTCTAAGATTATTGTGTTTGATAGTACGACGTGTGTTAGATGATTGTCAAAAAAGTGTGTTAGCTTAGCCGACATTGTTCTCGTTATTTAGCTCGGTGAATAGCAATGGCAGAGCTTAGTGGAGACCAACCTAGGTTGTCGCCCCAGCCCATGGGATTTCTTCATACTATTTCTCAAGAAATTATTTAGATAATCAATGAAATCTGCCAAGCCTCCCCGCCCCTCCAAGCCCATTGCCCCTCCTAAGATGTGGCCCAAGCGGTAGTACCAATGAGTACCATCTTTTTTTCAAAGGCCCGTGGCAACGCATGGGCGTTTTACTAGTCTATTTTAAAATGTGGCAAGTAAGCACTCTCCCTCCCCCTTCCAGATCTACAACGCGCATGTGCGGGGGGGGGGGAGCTCGTGCCTTGCCGTCGGCTGGAGGTCTTTGCACCCTAGTGATGCCCCAACCAGGAGCACAAGAGTCACATCCAGGAGGGTCGTGACTGCCCTGGTCGGGGTCATCGGCCAAAAGGTCCGCCTCCCCCTACCTAGATCCGAGCGTAGGGTGCCATGGTTGTCGATGTGGACTGCCCCCTCGCAAATCTGACCATTTGTCATGGGGCAGTGACCTCCTCTGCCCAGTGAGGGGAAGGCATCATTGACGTTGTGAGTCAGTCCCCGATCTTTTTGTGTGGTAGATCTAGGGAGGATGTGTAAGGGGTCGCCTTCCCGTCCCCTCTCCAACAATCGGTGGTTGGTGGCACTTCCCGAAAGTTATGGAATAAAGGTTGGCGACTAGGCGGTGGCTCGGGCTTTTGTATGCCAGGGAGGCAACCCTGAAAGGCGGACGACATGGTTGGATCTCCGGCGAGCAACATTATGAAGGTGTTGGTTGTGTCTCTTGGCTATGTGAATGTTGAGGGGAACATCAGCGGGCAATCCTAGCGAAGTTCTCTCAGTGGCGGCCAAGCCTTGACCTTGATCTGGATCCCTCAGTCCTCGACAATTGTGTGGGAAGGGCCGAGCGAAAGCTTTGCACATCAGCACCGATGGTGGAGATGCTTGCAGGCGCCGCGACCCCCTTGGGAGGGGGGGGGGGGGGTGCCACCTTGGATCTCTCCTCCCTTGCCAATGCTCAGGATGAAAACCCACATCCACTCAGACGGACGTGATGACGGCGGTGCTTTCCATCGTGAGCCTCTTCAAGGCGTCACCAATGAGCGTTGGTGCCTTATTTCCACAATGATGCGTTAGTTATGGTTTGGAGCTCCAATTGACAACGCCTCTGTTACTTCGGCTAATGGTCTCATTTGTAGCTATCCTTTATATGTGACGACCTCCTACCTCTATCATTTTCTGCTTGTTGGCAGGGTTGGCACTCCATAGTTCAGAATGAGAGGGCAAGGGTCCTCTCGGTAATAGTTTGGTGGTGATGGTGCAACCGAGAATGGTGGTTTCTTCTAGGTGGCACATGTTTGCTTGTCATATGCAGCCATGTTGCTTCTTGCAATAGTCCGGCCTCTTTTGTGCCTCCTCTCAGCAGCATATTGAAAGGCGTCTAGTAGTGCATCCTTGGTGTTTGTTTAGTATGCTTGGCCTATTTTCTCATGTTTTTTCTCTGATCAGTCTCTGTGAGGAATTTTTTCGACACCATCTATCGTCTGACCGTGTGACTTTATTTGTAAAGTGAGGCAAAAGCCTGTTTCTAGGTAACATAGGACTAGTTGTGAATTGTAGTTTCCGATAAATGAGGACCCAAACAGACCAAATGAATCACCGCCATCTATTCAAGAAAAGCCCACGTAGATCAAAGGCCCACCGCATATAAGTGGCCCAATATAGAAGAGAACACAAGACAAAAAGCGAAAAGCCCTGCTGCAGGGCGAATACTAATTATCGCGTAGGCCGGGGGATATGCACTCAAATAAAGCGCACGCACAAAAAACAAGGCTTTTAGCGCACGCGCGCCAAAAAACAGCGCTTGCACGCACAAAAACAAAGTTGTAAATTTAGCACATGTGGGCTGTGGGGCTGCAAATTTGGAGCGTTGGATTGCGTGGGCTGCTGCATGTGGGGCCGCTGAGTTGGGCGTCGTGTTTTTGTGCGTCTGCTAAATCTCCCGCGTGCAAAAGCACTATTTCAGCGCTGCAAAACTTTCTTAGCGCGCATCTGTTGGAGATGCTCTCAGATAATACGTACCCTCCCCAACCGCACACCCGGCTCAGTTCGGCTGTTTTCTTGGTGTTTCCCACCGGTTTTGGTATTTTTTGTTTCCTAGAACCGTGTTTTTTTGTTTTCAGTTTATTTTCTTCAGGTTTTCATTCGGATTTTTCTATTTTTTATTCTTGTTTCTTTTCCCTTGTTGTTTTATTTTTAAATTTCATAAACATTTGCCAAAATCATGATCATTTTAGAAATACACAAACATTTTTTGTTTTTTTATTTTTCATTTTACGAATATCTTTCAAATTCATAAATAATTTTTAATTTCATAAAAAATGAATTCGTGATTTTTTTTATTACGTGGAGAATTTTTTGAATCGTGAACATTTTTCAATCACGAATAGTGTTTGAACTCATGAATATTTTTTGAATGCTTAAAAAAATTGGAATCATGAAATTTTTTCAAATGATATTTTTTTTCAAATTCGTGCACTTTCTTGAAGTTCATGAACTTGTATGGGATCCTGAGTATTTTCGGAGTATGGAAGCAATTTTCAAATTCGTGTACACTTCTTTTTAAGTTGTGAACATGTTTTAAATTTATGATTTTTAAATTCTAGAACAATTTTTAAAATTTTGGGATATTTTCGAAAATTCATAAATATTTCTTATAATTTGGATATTATTTTTGAAAACCATAACTATTTTTGAAATCCCGATCATTCTTTAAAGAAGCAAAGAAAAAGCTGAAATGGAAATCAAGATACATGGGAAAAAAACAGTCTTATCATACTACTCGTAGTAAGTATTTATTTCGACACTCTCATCTCTTCTTGCAAAACTTTTTAGGGAGTGCATATGACTCATCTAGACGAAATATAATTTGGTCTTATTCATCTGAAAAGAAAAAACAGATACAAAATAATACTACAGCCCACGTCAGCACACGCACATTTTATAATATCAAATTCAATGGCTGTAAAGATGAATGAGACATAACAAAACTCAGCTATATGAGTTCTAGCAAAACCGAACATTTTATGGCAGAAAACACATATCTGACCTGAGGCAGAAATCAAATCACAAACTGACCTGGTCACGAAAAAATTTCACTTTCCTGACCCTTAGGTGTGGCGCCGACACTGGGCGCCGCACCCTCACTGTCTGCAGCGCCATTCCCTTAGGCGTCAGACGTCCTCGCCAACAGTGGCAGCCCTGGTCCAGATTCTGCCCCACAGATAGCATCAGCAGCGCCTAAGACTTAGGCGCCACACCTATAATGTGCAACGCCTAGCCCTTGGGCGCTGCATAGTCTGTGTTCCACTTGGCTGGCCCCACCCTCTCTCCTCCCACCCCACCCCACACACCCCTACCCCACCCAAACCCTTGCGGCCCTCCTCTCTTCCCTCTCCCCTATCAAATCTTTCTCAAATCTTGCAAATCCGGAGTGTTTGACCGTGGATTTCAAGCCAACCCTCCCTTAAGGTAATCTCCTCCGATCCCTCGCTTTCATCCATAGGAATTGTCACATTTGCTCAAATCTTGCTAGTTTGGGGAAACCCTAGTTTTGCTTGGATTTGCAAATTTGTGTTGAATGATGTTATATTTCTTTGCTAATTTGGGTTGTTTAGGCTTGCATAGTATGCTAGGGTTAGGGTTATATGTGTTTGATGTTGGTGTTAGGGTTATGTTATGGTTAGGGTTGTGGTAATTGTTATGTGGGGTTAGGGTTATTAATTCATATATATGTTAGGGCATATGTGTGCAAATATTTTTCTTAAGTATTTACTTGATATATGTGTGTTTTTATTATTGTAGGGATGGGGAGAACATGTGTTTATGTTCATCATGTGGATAAAGAGGCCTTTTGAAAGGCAATGTTGAGACGGACCGGATGAGCTTGACATGGTGTTTGAGAGTAGTCCTAGCTATGCGGAGCTCTTGGAACAAGTGAGGAAAGATTTGAATTGGATTGACCCAAGTGACGTTGTTGAGTTCGAGGGAAGGCATAATGTTGGTTTTGGAATGCACATCCGTTGGAAGACAATGCGTGTGAACTCCGAGCAACGTTGGGTTGCATACAAGGAGATGGTTGCCGAATCTCTAGACAAGGCTCTTGAGTTATTTGCCTCCAAGAAGGCTGAGTCTACTTTGAAATTAGACTTGAACCGGAACCCTTCCCCGTTGGTTGCTAGCACTCCCCCACCCATGAACCAAGATCAAATGAGTGAACCTCAATTCACGCAACAAGATTGGCCAACAATGAGCCCGACTCCAAACAACCACAATGAAGGTTTTGAAGAGGAGAATGATGAGTACGAGGAGGATGACAACGAAGTTGACCTCCATGACAACAATGTGGGTGATCTCGACCAATATCATGTGCAAGAGACAATGGACCAATCCATCCCTTTTTCCGTGCATATGCATCGGACTCGGATGATGATGGTCCCGATGAAGAAGTTGATGAGGAGGGTTCACGCCAAGGAGGCCAAGCATTCAAGAAGGTATTCAAGGGATCACAAGACACCATTGTTCAAGGATCTTAGTCTCATGGATGAAGCCGTTGTGGATGGTGGCAAATGCATATCTCTTGGAGCTAGGCCAAGTTCTCACCGTGATTTGGAAGACGGCAAGAACGGGATATATCCCGGTTGTGAGTTTCAATCCTTCTTGGAATTGAAGATGTGGCTCGACAACTACTCGGTTACACATTATCGTCAACTCGGACGTGAATGTGCGTTACACGGTCAAATGTGAAGTGCCAACATGTCCATGGATTGTGCGTGCAAGGCCATGGAAAGGAGGTCCCACTTGGCGCATAGTGAGTTGTCTACCAACTCACATGTGCCGACACAAGAGGGCGGATGGCAAGCTTGTGTACCAACAACACGCATAACTCACATCCGAAGTTCATCGCTATGTGCTTTCCAACCAAATATCCACACTTCCAACAATGAGCATCAAGAGTGTCATTGACCTTGTGAAAGCCATCTTTCATTACAAGGTGAAGTACGGCAAGGCATGGAAGGCGAAGCAGGCCGCATTCAAGATGTTGTATGGCAATTGGGAGGAAGCATACAACCGACTCCCTAGGTTGTTGTTAGCTATGGCCGCCACAAACCCGTGCATGGTTCACGTGGTTGAGCCTCATGGGCACCAAACATTGATTCATAACGGAGGACCGTGCGAGTATTTGGCCGTGCATTTTGGGCCTTTGAGCAATGCGTGAGGGCTTTTGAGCATTGTCGGCCCGTCATCGCCATTGATGGCACGTTCTTGACCGGACAATACAAGGGCACTTTATTGGTTGCAATAGCAAGTGATGCCAATAACCGGTGTTGCCTTTGGCTTTCGCTTTGGTTGAGGTGAAGAACAATGATAATCGGGAGTGGTTCTTGCGTCAATCGAGAACAAGGGTATTACCTGCTGAAAGGGAAATTTGTGTCATATCGGATCGCCATCCTAGAATTCTAAATGCGGTGGTGGTTGACATTCTGGACATACAAAGTTGCATCATCGATGGTGCATGAGGCACTTTTGTGCAAACTTCTATAGGGCATGTGGTATCAAGGAGTTGGCCGATGATCTTCGTGATTGTTGTCTCGCTTTCACCAACAAGCGGTTTGCCGCATTGTTCAATGCATTGCTCGGACACAAGAAACTTGACCCGGCGGTCAGGAGTTTCTCAATAGGAACATTGCCGAAAGGAATATGTGGGCACGTGCTTTCGATGAAGATGGCGGAGGTACGGTCAAATGACAAGCAATATGGCGAAATGCTTCAATAAGGTGCTCAAGGGTGTACGTGCATTACCCGTGACGGCAATAGTTCAATACACATTTGACAAGATGAATGCATACTTTTAAAGTACTCAATGGAGACCGATAAGCAGATTGCTGGTGAGAACAAGGATAAGCACAAGTACAATTTCCCACCAAAGGTTGAAGAATGGTTGGAATTTCAATCACGAAAGGCAGACTCAAGAAGCTGTACTATATGACGACAACGAGTGGAAGTATGAGGTGAAAGAGCCCGAGGAACCACAAACGATGGCCGCCAACACGGAGGCCGGGCTTTCAAGGTCTCCCTAACACGGTGTGATTGCAGCTGCATGAGGCCGTCTTTGCTTCATCTCCCATGCTCGCACTTGTTAAATGCATCCCGGGTTAGGAATGTGGATGTCAATCACCCTCTTACCGTGAGGGAGTCCGAGTTCTCAATCATGACGGTAAAGAATACATGGACTCCACGGTTCCAGCCATACTTGGACCAATCACAATGGCCGGAGTATCATGGAGTTCAACTATGGCCGGACCCGGAATTGAAGATCGTTAGACGGGGAAGACGTAAGACAAAGCGTCTTAGAGGTGACATGGACGGATGGGGCCATGGTGGCGGTGGAGAATACGGCATCGGCCACCCAAGAGCCTCGTGAGCAATCCCGTTGTGGGGGCTGCAGTAATGGGGGACACAACACAAGAACTTGTCCCAAACCAAGAAAGAGATCAAAGAAAAATGGTGCAAGCACAAGCCAAACAAATGATAGCCAACCAAGTGAACCAAGGGGTAGCCAACCAAGTCAAACAAGTGGTGGAGTGCCAAACCACTCAAATCAAACAAGCCAACGAGGAACTAGGCAACAAAGAGGGAGTCATCTTGGTCTTAGAAGAGGCCGTGGTGGTGGTCTTGGCCGTGGTGGTGGTAGAGGCCGTGGTGATGGTCTTGGCCGTGGTGAAGGTCTTGGCCGTGGTGATGGTCTTGGCCGTGGTGGTGGTAGAGGTCGTGGTGACGGTGTTGGTCGTGGTGAAGGTTTTGGCCGTGGTGATGGTCTTGGTCGTGCTGGTGGTAGAGGTCGTGGTGACGGTGTTGGTCGTGGTGAAGGTCTTGGCCGTGGTGGTGGTAGAGGTCGTGGTGGTGGTCTTGGCCGTCTTCTTGGTAGAGGCCGTGGCGGCGGTGGTGGTATAGGCCGTGGTGGTGGCGGTAGAGGCCGCGGTGGTGGTGTAGGTCGTGGTGATGGTGGAGGCAGTGGTGATCTTGGCCTTGGCGGCGGCCGTAGTGGAGGAATGTTCTCTTGGCTCAATGGACCATTGCCGTATGTGACTTACTATGATCTTGTTATTTTGGCTCAATGCTTGTGTTGTCATTTTGTATTGTGTGACTAACTATTATATTGCCATTTTCATAGGTATGGAAACAATGAAGGGGGTGGAGGACACGGAGGGGGAATGTGAGGAGGAGGGACAAGTATATGTGCTATGTGTGTATGACTATGTGAGGGGACTAATATTTCTGAGTATGACTATGTGAGATCCCTATGTGTGTATGACTATGTGATTTGGACAAGTATATGTGCTATGTGTGTATGACTATGTGATTTGGACAAGTATATGTGCTATGTGTGTATGACTATGTGATGCAGACTACTATTTCTGTGTTTTGGACGCCTACATTTAATTTGGATATGATTATGTGGCATCTTTATGAATCACAAAACAAAAAAACCAGTAGTTATTTGAAAACAGCAGTTAGTGCAGCGCCCCGGGGTAAGGCGCCACACTATACAGTGTAGCGCCCTGGCCTTGGGCGCTGCACACCTGGACATGGCAGTAACAGAATCATTCCAGAGAGCACCAGGAGCGTTGCAGTAGCTTTTCCACCCCAAAATTTGCTAAGTCAATGTGCAGCGCCCAAGGGCCACGCGCCACACTATACAGTGCAGCGCCCAAGGCCAAGGCGTTGCACTGTATAGTGTGGCGCCTTGGCCTTGGGCGCTGCACACTGACTTAGCAAATTTTGGGGTGCAAAACCAACTGGAACGCTCCTGGTGCTCTCTGGAATGATTCTGTTGCTCTCTGGACTGCCATGTCCAGGTGTGCAGCGCCCAAGGGTAAGGCGCCACACTATACAGTGCAGCGCCTTGGTCTTGGGCGCTGCACACCTGGACATGGCAGTCCAGAGAGCAACAGAATCATTCCAGAGAGCACCAGGAGCGTTCCAGTAGCTTTTCCACCCCAAAATTTGCTAAGTCAGTGTGCAGCGCCCAAGGCCGAGGCGCCACACTATCTGATGTAGCGCCTGTCCCTTGGGCGCTGCATCAGATAGTGTGGCGCTTGGCCTTGGGCGCCTGCATACTGACTTAGCAAATTTTGGGTGCAAACCGATCGAACGCTCTGTGCTCTCTCGACTGAATGTCCAGATGTGCAGCGCCTAAGGAGAGGCGCTGCCTTGTAGTGTGGCGCTTTTCCCTTAGGCGCTGCACACTGGACATTTATTAGGCTGCACCAACTCCTCCCACCCATCCCACCCCACACACCCCACCCTCCACACAAACCCGGCTGAGTGCCTCCCTCCGCCTCCTCTCTCCCCTCTCAAATCCTTCTCAGATCCGGAGTATTTGACCATGGATTTCAAGCCAACCCTCCCTTAAGGTAATCTCCTCCGATCCCTCGTTTTCATCCATAGGAATTGTCACATTTGCTCAAATCTTGCTAGTTTGGGGAAACCCTAGTTTTGCTTGGATTTGCAAATTTGTGTTTCTTTACTAATTTGGTATGGTTAGGCTTTCATAGTATGCTAGGGTTAGGGTTATGTGTGTTTGATGTTGGTGTTAGGGTTATGTTGGTGTTAGGGTTGTGGTTATTGTTAAGTGGGGTTAGGGTTGACCAATAATTCTAGGTTTTGTAGGCATGGCTTCATCCGGTTCCATGACGAGGCCACCGTGTGCTAACCAAGAAGACATGCCGAACAAGTGGGAGGACGATCTTTGGACAAGGTGAAGGAGAAAGATGTCAACATCCCGCCATGTTGGTGTGGAGATGTTTGCAAGGTGAAGGTGTCCACCGATCAAAGAAAGCATGGACGGAAGGGCGGAGATATTTTGTATGCCGAACTATGCTTATGATCGTGCACTTCCAACTAACGCCTATGACCAACCACCGTAAGCTCGAGAAGTAAAATGTTACTCTCAAATGTGTGTCAACACTAACAACAAATTTTATGCAGTCACCGCCTCCTCTATGCAAGTACTTCACGTGGATAGATCTTGAAGTGCCGAAGATGTGAAAAGGACCAATACGCAGATTGTCTTAGGCGGCAACGACGGTTCAAGAATCATTTCAAGAGGCTTGGAGGAAGAGCGTCGTCGAAGAAGGAGAGGATGGAGCGGAAGAAACAAGAGGAGGAGAGGGCACGCCAAGCTTAAACTTGCTCGTGAGGAGGAGAGGGCAAGAAAGCTTGCAAAGGCTCGCGAGGCACAAGAGGAGGACTCGGCACGTGACAAGAAGGGGAAATGGCCTCGCTCTACTCAGTAGGGACTTCGCTTCGGTGCACTCGTCGTCAACTATTTTCTAATGAATGTGTCATGAAGTTGTGAGGGCATGTGAGATGTTGGTGAACTATCTTCTAGGGCAAGCTGCCATTTGTCATTTGTAATGAATGCGTCGTGAACCATGTCGTAGTAATGTTTGAATTGTCTTAAGTTATGAACTCGTCGGCATAAAATTTGTGTTTCTTCAAATTGTTGTGATGCTGCAGTCATTGTAAGTATTGTGGATGTGATGCAAGCCAACTGTGGCTCTCTGGATGGTCATGGAAGTAGTGCAGCGCCTAAGGACAGGGCGCTGCACTATATAGTGCAGCGCCTAAGGGTTGGGCGCCACACAAGACTGATGCAGCGCCTAATCATATAGGCGCTGCGGTGCTGCTATAAGCAAAACTGCAAACAGATGCCATTTTGGCCTCCTGCAGCAACACTCACATAATAAAAGTATCTTGTAAACACAAATACCATATCATTTAAGACAATTCAACATTACTTCAACACTAGTAAGAGTTCATCAACATATAACATAACCTCAGAAGTTCATCAACATATTATTTAAGACAATTCAACATTACTTCAGGTTCGCAAACACAAATACCACACTAGTAAGAGTTCACCAACATATAACATAACCTCACAAGTTCATCAACCTAATTAAACGGCTACCAAGCACTAATTCCTTCCCCGCGTGTTCCTGGTGGCACGCCTGCCGGCAAGCTCTTCTTCTTAGGAGCACGAGGCTCCTCTTCGCACACTTCCTCCTCCGCCTCCGCCTCCGCCTCCTCCTCCGCCTCATCATCCAAGCTAGCCATCCATGAGGTCCCTCGACCACCTTTGGGTTGCCTCTGTTGTCATAGTCGTTGGGCGTGTGCGCGCGTCTGGGCTGCCTAGGCTTCAACACATATGCGGACCGAGCTTGAGCGTCCGCCAAAGTCATGTCATCATCAAGCTCATCGCCCTATCACACAACGAAACAATATGGTGAAGGCCGGTGTCGTAATCAAGTGAGAATCACATCTAAAGGATTAGTCATACCTCTTGGGTGATCCCACCTCATCATCCATATAAGCATATGAGGAAATCACATCGTCCCCCTCATGGTGAGGTGCGGGTCCGATGGTGTACTGCACCTAGAGGTAGATGGTTCATCATATTCAGGATCACGGCAACCGAGAATATTCGATAACCGCCTTAACTTCTTGGCCTGACGCTGTAACATGAACAAGTGTGTAAGATATCAAACTTCGCAACATAGACTGGCTCTCATAGTGAATGCGATATGTACCTTGAGGAATGCTCGTAGTGAACCATCATCATTGCCGTTCAACGGTGTCTTCTCGAAATAGACCGGCTCTCACCAGCTGCTTTCTTGATCTCGGTGCGCTGCGGATGAGAAAGAATGAATCGTTAGCCATTCAAACATGTGTAATACGGTCAACAGGAAAGTAAAGAGGGGAACACTTTACCACATAGTTAATCACCGAACAGCAGGGACTCCTTGCCCTTGCCTCGACATCTCTGTTGTACTTCCCCTTTGCTAGATCCTCAAAGTTTACGGGTTCTTCAAGAATATCCTCATTATATGCCGCCGCATATCTCAACTCGAGTAGTTCCAATAAACCATCGTACGTAGTTATCAAAAGCAATTGGGTTGTGCTCACGAAGCGGGCGCGTGCAGTGCTACTGAGCTTGCTCCACACAAAGCTGGAAGCGGGTAACATACGCAGAATGATGCTTGTCCCAGTCCTTTATCTTCCGTTGCCTTCTCCTGTCCAACCTGCGTGGTATAAAACCAAACATTAGCACAATCAAAAGGAGTCCCGATGATTAGACAATACGCAGACATGCTCTCTTACCTATGAAGTGCTTTATCCGTGTCCACCCAATCCGGCGGGTGAGGCTGGAAAAGACCAAACTGACGATACACGCGATGCGGCAAATGAAACTCAACCGCCCAGTTGCATATCAATGGGCACCGCATAAGCCAGAGATCCTTATCCCGCAAGCACATCGGGTTGAGGCAGAACTCCGCGTGTACCCTAAGCTCTCACCCGCCATATGGCTGCCATTCCACCTATGAAACAGGCAACAATGCAAATTTGATGACTATTTTTCAAGCAAGCATGAGAAAGGACTAAAGTAATGACCTCCTTACCTGCTCAGGCGTAATCGTGTCCAACTCGGCAATGTACTTTTGGTACATGAGATTGACATCGTTCGTCATCTCGGAAACGATATCCCACTTGTAAGCCCACGTGGCGCCGTAATTAAATCATGTTCATCTGCATACCAAGGATCAAACTGACATTCTTGAGGCGTCCAACAGCGACGCTCCCAGCTCCATACAGAAAGTAGAAGCAGATTACCACCAATGCCTGCACTAGGTGTGATCCTGAAACACGCATCGTCCAGCTACATATGAAAGAAAAACAATGTTAACTTGACAGCAAGCTTGCATTGCTAATGAAATGAGTTGATCACAAAACAGACCAACTACCTGTCGGTACAAGTAGGCAAGAGTCGCTGAATCCCAGCTCCATTTGCTATCGAAGACGGTCAACGCCTTCAGCCACATCCATGGAGCGTTCTTGCCAGTGGAGTCAGGAAACAAAGTCCTCGACACAATGTACCACATATACACACGAGCATGTGTCGGATCACATCATCGGTGGCATCCGGAGGGCACGCCGCAGTTATTTTGAATCCACGTGAAAGCAGCTCCGCTGCTTTCCTTTCCCTCTTCTTCTTCTCTTCTCCTCCTCTACATCATCCTCAGCCTCGGTAGGAGCCATACCGATAAGAGCAATCATCTGCTCGCGCCACCCATCGAATCGGTGCTCATACAGAGAGGCCTCCGTCGATAGCAAGACCGGTGATCAACGAGACATCCTCGAGGTCACGGTCATCTCCCGTCCAAGATGGAAACTGTGGGTCTCGGCCTCCACCGATCAACAAGAGCGGACACCGTGGAGCGTTCAGATTCGGCGTGGACCGGCTGACCAATGAATCCACGGGAGTAGTCCTGCCTGCTTGATGTACGGTGTGTACCGCTCATCGTAAGGCATGGCAGGACCAGAGACCCCGTGATACCGAATCTTCAGAGGTTCAAGCTTATGCAAAAAACAAATAATGACAAATCTTAGGGCATGTAAATTTCAACTAAAGGCAAATTTGCAAAATATTTAGATTACTCATTATTACCTTATCCTTCTCAAGATCATGTAGGCCCGGTGTTGCACGTCAGAGACATCGTCCGAAGCCAAACCATCCTTACAATTTCAAACAATAAACATATAAGAGTTCATCTTCATCTCAAATATCGGTATACACTAAACACATAACATGTGTTCAACTACAAGAATCTCAACATCTCCTTCTCACACAATGAATATGTCATATGTGTTCAAATAAACTAAACATCTAATGTTTCAAATAAACTCAACATCTAATATTTGAAATAAACTCAACATCTAATATATATCTAAACAAACTTCTCATATATGTCTAAAAAATCAACATCTCATAGTTATCTATAAAAATAGGTATCTCATACATATCTAAAAAAACTAAACAATATAGGCTTTCACCAACAAGAATCATATATTGTGAACTAATAAATAACACTACGGTACTATCAATATGAATACACATCCTAAATCGAGCAAACCAAACAAATCAAGGGTTCCATCAAATCCTGGACAAATCTCTAGAATGGCAACAAATTTACGGAGCAAAAGAAAGAGAAGGGAAGAGTTTACCTAGTAGGATGGATTGGGGATCGAATCCACGGATCAAATCTTCAGATCTGAGAGGATGGGGGGGGATTAGATGGGGGCGCCGCCGCCGCCGCTGCTCTCTCTGTCAGAGAGGGAAAGATGAAGAAAACTGCCTGGTCGGGCTGGGTCGGCCAGCAGAAACATCGTGCAGCGCCCAAGGGCTAGGCGCTGCACATTACAGGTGTGACGCCTGAGTCTTAGGCGCTGCAGTGCTGTCTGTGGGGCATAAATCGACCAGGGCTGCCACGCTGGCAGGACGTCGACGCCTAAGGGAAAGGCGCTGACAAGAGGTCGGCGCCCCTGTCGGGCGCCACACCTAAGGGTCAGGAAAGTGAAATTTTTTCGTGACCAGATCAGTTTGTGATTTGATTTCTGCCTCAGTTATATGTGTTTTTTGCCACATTTTATCCGGGAGACTTACAAAACTTCGACCGCCGCATCGTACAGCCTACATACTCCGGCGCTCAACTCTAACTTGGTACTACCTCACATTCCGTTATTCGAGCTTACATTACGTACTCTGGCACGCAGCGGTTCTCGTCCGATCGCGCGTGCAGCTGTTTATTTGGCGTCGGCCGGCGCGAACCTGACCAGCGCGCAGGACTGGAGCCAGGGCTTGACGACCACCACGGCGTCGAACACGCGGCCGTCGCTGACGCCGTTGCTCCCCGCGCCGTTCGCCTCGGCGGCCGCGACGCGGAGGTAGTACTTGACGCCGGAGACCACCTGGCGCTGCGCCGACACCACGCGGGCGAACTCCAGCCGCCCGCAGACGCCGCCGCCGCGGTGGCAGCCCTCCTCCCGGCGCCGGTTGTGCTCCTCCACGGAGTACCGCCCAAGCTCTTGCACCTCCCTGTCGCCCTCCACGTCCCTCACCTCCGTCCTTCCCCCCACCTTCCTCCCGTCGTCCCACAGCTGCCGTGCGGCGCCCGGCTCGGTGCGCGCTGCGGACGCGGCGCACGCCACGAGCAGGACGAGGATGAGTGTGCAGGCGCCGGAGGCAGCGATCGCCCGAGCCATTTCACGTGCACTGTGTGTGTCCTAGCTAGATCACTGATGATGCAGTACTGCTACTTGCTAGTACTGGAGCCGTGCTGCTTGATGAGGAATTGAGGATGCGTAAGTTGTGCGGCTGTGGGCGGTGTCGTGGCCGGCATTTATAGAGGCGTGCTGCGGGTGGTGCTGGGAACGGAAAGGCATCGCTGGAGCATGGAAGGATGCGGCGCGCGGCGGGTGCATGCATACGTGCGTGCTCCGGTACGCATACCGGAGCGGGTGGATGGGCAGCGCCGCGGCGGGACGGAAGGATAGGGACGAGGCGGTGGCATGCCGCAGAGGAGACACGTAGAGCGTGGCGGACGCGGGCGGGGTGCCGCGTAGACAGACGTACGGGGCGCGCGTGACGTGAACGAGGGTTGGGTTCCTCTGACCAGCACCCATACCTCGGCTTGGCTGAATAGCATTGAGCCATATTCAGTACGCGTTCTCTCCCTCCGTCCATTGCCTCGGAAAAAAAGTCAAATACAAGAAGGCAGTTAGCCGTATGGACGTCATGTTGGGTCGCGAGATTCGGCGTGCCTAGCTCGTCCAGAGGTCGCCAAAGCTGACCACGAGCTCTTTTACCAGTCAGCGCAAAACGACGATTCAAAATCGAGTGACCCTCGCACTGCCTACCTTTGCTCGCAGGTAAGGGCAATGTCTCTCGCTCGATGGGAATTGGGAGACATACCACGGTGTTCGGGGTTCGAATCCCTCCTCGTCTACAGCCTCGGGACGGGAATCCCTCCTCGTCTCAGAAGGCGGTTCGAAGGTTTAGTAGAGATAATTGTTTTTGGCCCGAAGTACTTGAGAGCATCCAACAAGGAAGACACTTAGAGGCTGATGACAAAGAGTGAAGCACGAGCATGGCGAGGGATGCTTGGATCACTTGACTCTATACACTGGACATGAAAGACTTGTCCTGTAGGATGGAAGGGTAAGTACAAAGGCCACTGCAACAATCCAACGATCATTTTTAGGCAGTTGCAACGAAGGAATTTTGAATATCGCATTCATTCTTTTGTTTGCCTAGCTCTCACAATGACTGGAATGTGCTGTTGGGATCACCACTGATTTCTAAGCTTATTAATAGAAATGCTCCTGCTTATAACTACTCGATCAATGGGCACAAGTACTCAATTAGTTACTACCTTGCGGATGGCATCTATCCACCATGGGCCCCATTAGTCAAAACAATTCCGCGTCCAATGTAGGGGGTTAGTTAGAGTTGGCATAACCGGACACACGACCATTCGACCCTTGGGAAGAGAGACGGTCCATGCAGCGAGAAATGCAACATTAGTGTTTTACAAGTAGTGTATCGTCGTGTGCTAGATGTTGCTAATGAGATCATCTCCCACAAGATAGGCCCACGGCGATATAAAGCCCAGCTGAGGCTCGTGAAGGCCCAAACCCATTGTCATTTGCGGCCCGTTTCAATGTTAGTGATAAAATGGGTTTAATCAGTCGGTGTGGGCATCCATAGGAGGAATTTTATCAGTTGGATGATGGTCACTCGGTTTGAACCTATAAGGGTGAAACCTCACTTGGTTCACTCAGAATGCCAACAGCTAGAGTGTTAATGGATACGTTATAGAAGCGCAACACTATGCATTAATGCTTAGCGTTACTGGTTGTCATCATTGTCGATAATGGATGGCCATTTCCCTCGGTAGTGGACACATACTATTACTCATTGACACGCAGGTAATGTCGCTAGATAATGGCCAGTGGGTATAGCACAATATATATAAGCCTACCACTGGTGGCCAGTTACATATTCGACACCCTTGTATTCTCAAAATTTATACGCAAGAACACCTCCCCATGAGACATAACTAGGGTTGTTATCTCCACCGTCAAGGGGCATGAACCTTTATACTTCTTGTGTCACCCACCCGCATCTCGAAAGATCAAGCATCGTTACACTCCCTCTCTTACTGTCAGATTTAGAACCACGACAGTTGGTGCTTGATGACCCACATATATAGGGGATCAATCATAGTCCTTTTGATAAGTAAGAGTGTCGAACACAGCGAGGAGCAGAAGAAACATTATAGAGCATCAAGCAATTCATGCCTTCAAACAAGGTGCCAGATATCCTGATTTGAGATTTAAACTCGGTCGTTCAGATGTTTATACCCTGAACCGACTAATGTATATTGTCAACGGTTATGCGAATGTCAAAGAATAGATAGAGTCATGAGAGGCATGACATGTGCCGATCCCACTTAGTACATGAATAATAATCAGTTGCGCCAAAACTGAGACAACAATAATAACAAAAACAAGCGCAAGTTGGACAACAATGACGATGTCAGCAGCCCAAGCTTTATGGTAGTACCCAACCTGAAGAAGGGCAAGGGCAACCAAGGAGTGGACACCTCGGAAGAAGGCGAACACAAAAGATGATATTCTTGACAAGCCGTTCCACATCCATATCACCAAAGATGAGGAAGGAATTCTCATCTACCCAAAGAACACCACTCTATAGTGCAGGCTCTTGAAAAGGATGATGTCCGATTAATCCATGCCTTATGAGGGCCACGACAGAAAATACAAAGGGAATGAAAAGTCATTCCCTATGCCTCAGTCATAGGTTCTATAAAGTATGCTATGCTGTGTACCAGACCTATTGTGTACCTCACCATGAGTTTGGCAAGAGGGTACAATCATGATCCAGGAGTGGATCACTGGACAGCGGTCAAAATTATCCTTAGTGGAATAAGGATATGTTTCTCGGTTATGGAGGTGACAAAAAGTTCGCCATAAAGGGTTACATCGATGCAAGCTTTGACACTGATCCAGATGACTCTAAATCTCAATCTGGATACATATTAAAAGTGGGAGCAATTAGCTAGAGTAGCTCCGTGCAGAGCATTGTAGACATAGAAATTTACAAAATACATACGGATCTGAATGTGGCAGACCTGTTGACTAAACTTCTCTCACAAGCAAAACATGATCACACCTTAGACTCTTTGGGTGTTAATCACATGGCGATGTGAACTAGATTATTGACTCTAGTAACCCTTTGGGGTATTGGTCACATGGCGATGTGAACTATAAAGTGTTAAAATCAAATGGTGATGTGAACTATTGGTGTTAAGTCACATGACGATGTGAACTAGATTATTGACTAGTGCAAGTGGGAGATTGAAGGAAATATGCCCTAGAGGCAATAATAAAGTTGTTATTTATATTTCTTTATATCATGATAAATGTTTATTATTCATGCTAGAATTGTATTAACCGGAAACTTAGTACATGTGTGAATACATAGACAAAACAGAGTGTCCCTAGTATGCCTCTACTTGACTAGCTCGTTAGTCAAAGATGGTTAAGTTTCCTAACCATAGACATGTGTTGTCATTTGATGAACGGGATCACATCATTAGAGAATGATGTGATGGACAAGACCCACCCGTTAGCTTAGCATAATGATCGTTTAGTTTTATTGCTATTGCTTTCTTCATAACTTATACATATTCCTCTGACTATGAGATTATGCAACTCCCGAATACCGGAGGAACACTTTGTGTGCTATCAAACGCCATAACGTAACTGGGTGATTATAAAGATGCTCTACAGGTGTCTCCGATGGTGTTTGTTGAGTTGGCATAGATCGAGATCAGGATTTGTCACTCCGAGTATCGGAGAGGTATCTCTGGGCCCTCTCGGTAATGCACATCACTATAAGCCTTGCAAGCAATGTGACTAATGAGTTAGTTGCGGGATGATGCATTACGGAACGAGTAAAGAGACTTGCCCATAACGAGATTGTACTAGGTATGATGATACCGACGGTCGAATCTCGGGCAAGTAACATACTGATGACAAAGGGAATAACGTATGTTCTTATGCGGTTTGACCGATAAAGATCTTCGTAGAATATGTCAGAGCCAATATGAGCATCCAGTTTCCGCTATTGGTTATTGACCGGAGATGTGTCTCGGTCATGTCTACATAGTTCTCGAACCCGTAGGTTCCGCACGCTTAACGTTCGATGACGATTTGTATTATGAGTTATGTGATTTGATGACCGATGTTTTTTTGGAGTCCCGGATGAGATCACGGACATGATGAGGAGTCTCGAAATGGTCGAGAGGTAAAGATTCATATATTGTAAGGCTATATTCGGACATCAGAATGGTTCCGAGTGATTCGAGTATTTTTCGAGTACCGGAGAGTTACGGGAATTCGTCGAGGGAAGTTAATGGGCCTTATTGGGCTTTAATGGAGAGAGGGAAGAAGGGCCACGAGGTGGCGCGCGCCTCCCCCCTACACAAACCGAATTGGACAAGGGGTGGGGGCGCGGCCCCCCTTTTCCTTCTTCCTCTTACTCCTTTCCTTCTTTCCTACTCCGAAAAGGAAAGGGAATCCTACTAGGACTTGGGAGTCCTAATAGGACTTGGACCTTATAGGACGAGTCCTAGTAGGACTCCCTACACTTGGCGCGCCCCTAAGAGGGTCGGCCTCTTTTCCTCCCTCTTTTATATACGTGGGCAGGGGGCACCCCGAAGGCACTCTAAGATTTGTCTTAGCCGTGTGCGGAGCCCCCCTCCACATTTACACACCTCGGTCATATCGTCGTAGTGCTTAGGCGGAACCCTGCGTTGGTAACTTCATCATCACCGTCGCCACGCCGTGGTGCTGACGGAACTCTCCCTCGTCCTCAACTGGATCAAGAGCTTGAGGGACGTCAACGTGCTGAACGTGTGCTGAACACGGAGGTGCCGTACGTTTGGTACTTGGATTGGTTGGATCGTGAAGACGTTTGACTATATCAACCGCTTTACTAAACGCTTCCTCTTTTGGTCTACGAGGGTACGTGGACACACTCTCCCCGCTCGTTGCTATGCTTCTCCTAGATAGATCTTGCATGATCATAGGATTTTTTGAAATACTACGTTCCCCAACAGTGGCATCCGAGCCAGGTCTATGCGTAGATGTTATATGCACGAGTAGAACACAAACAGTAATGGACGATTATAGTCATATTGCTTACCACCAACGTCTTACTTTGATTCGGTGGTATTGTTGGATGAAGCAACCCGGACCGACATTACATGACCGCGTTCATGAGACTGGTTCTACCGACGTGCTTCGCACACAGGTAGCTAGCGGGTCTCAGTTTCTCCAACTTTAGTTGAATTGAGTTTGACTACGGCCGGTCCTTGTTGAAGGTTAAAACATCACACTTGACAAAAAATCTTTGTGGTTTTTATGCGTAGGTAAGAACGGTTCTTGCTAGAAGCCCGTAGCAGCCACGTAATACTTGCAAAAACAAAGTAGAGGACGTCTAACTTGTTTTTGCAGGGCATGTTGTGATGTGATATGATCAAGACATGATGCGATATAATTTATTGTATGATATGATCATGTTTTTTAAAAGTTATTGGCAACTGGTAGGAGCCTTATGGTTGTCGCTTTATTGTATGAAATGCAATCACCATGTAATTGCTTTACTTTATCACTAAGCGGTAGCGATAGTTGTAGAAGCTATAATTGGCGAGACGACAATGATGCTACGATGGAGATCAAGGTGTCAAGCCGGTGACGATGGAGATCATGGCGGTGCCTTGGAGATGGAGATCAAAGGCACAAGATGATGATGGCCATATCATGTCACATATTATGATTGCATGTGATGTTTATCTTTTATGCATCTTATTTTGCTTAGTACGGCGGTAGCATTATTAGATGATCCCTTACTAAATTTCAAGGTATAAGTGTTCTCCCTGAGTATGCACCGTTGCTACAGTTCGTCGTGCCGAGACACCACGTGATGATCAGGTGTGATAAGCTCTACGTTCACATACAACGGGTGCAAGCCAGTTTTGCACATGCAGAATACTCGGGTTAAACTTGACAATCCTAGCATATGCAGATATGGCCTAAGAACATTGAGATCGAAAGATCGAGCGTGAATCATATAGTAGATATGATCAACATAGTGATGTTCACCATTGAAAACTACTCCATCTCACGTGATGATCGGACAAGGTTTAGTTGATATGGATCACGTGATCATTTAGATGACTCGAGGGATATCTATCTAAGTGGGAGTTCTTAAGTAATATGATTAATTGAACTTCAATTTATCATGAACTTAGTCCTGACAGTATTAGCATATCTATGTTGTAGATCAGTAGCTCGCGTATAGCTCCCCTATTTTATATTTTGATATGTTCCTAGAGAAAACTAAGTTGAAATATGATAGCAGCAATGATGCAGACTGGGTCCATGATCTGAGGATTATCCTCATTGCTTCACAGAAGAATTATGTCCTTGATGCACCACTAGGTGATGAACCTGTTGCAGGAGCAGATACAGACGTTATGAACGTTTTGCAAGCTCGGTATGATGACTACTTGATAGTTTAGTGCACCATGCTTTACGAATCCGCACTTCAAAAATGTTTTGAAACACCACGGAGCATACGAGATGTTCCAAGAGTTGAAATTTGTATTTCAGACTCATGCCTGTGTCGAGAGGTATGAGACCTCTGACAAGTACTTTGCCTACAAGATGGAGGAGAATAGCTCAGCCAGTGAGCATGTACTCAGAATGTCTGGGTACTACAATCGCTTGAATCAAGTGGGAGGTAATCTTCCAGATAAGATAGTGATTGACAGAATTATCTAGTCACTATCACGAAGCTATTAGAACTTTATGATGAACTATAATTTGCAAGGGATGCCGAAAATGATTCCCGAGCTCTTCGCGATGCTGAAATCGGTGAAGGTAGAAATCAAGAAAGAGCATCAAGTGGTGATGATTAATAAGACCACTAGTTTCCAGAAAAAGGGCAAGGGAAAGAAAGAGAACTTCAAGAAGAATGGCAAGCAAGTTGCCACTCCCATGAAGAAGCCCAAAGCTAGACCCAAGCGTGAAACTGAGTGCTTCTACTGCAAAAGGAAATGGTCAACGGAAGTGGAACTGCCCTAGATACTTGGCGGTTAAGAAGGATGGCAAAGTGAACAAAGGTATATTTGATATACATGTTATTGATGTGTACTTTACTAGTGTTTAGAGAAACCCCTCGGTATTTGATACTGGTTCAGTTACTAAGAGTAGTAACTCGAAATAGGAGTTGCAAAATAAACAGAGACTAGTTGAGGACGAGGTGACAATGTGTGTTGGAAGTAATTCCAAGGTTGATACGATCACCATCGCACACTCCCTCTACCTTCGGGGTTAGAATTGAACCTAAATAAATGTTATTTGGTGTTTGCGTTGAGCATTAATATGATCAGATCATGTTTATTGCAATACAATTATTCATTTAAGTCAGAGAATAATTGTTGTTCTGTTTATATGAATAAAACCTTCTATGGTCTTACACCCAATGTGAATGGTTTATAGAATCTCGATCGTAGTGATACACATATTCATAATATTGATGCCAAAAGATGCAAAGGTTATAATTATAGTGCAACATATTTGTGGCACTGCCGTTTAGGTCATATTGGTGTAAAGCGCATGAAAAACTCCATGCAGATGGACTTTTGGAATCACTTGATTATGAATCATTTGATACTTGCGAACCATGCCTCATGGGCAAGATGACTAAGACTCTGTTCTCCGGAACAATGGAGTGAGGCACTGACTTATTTGAAATAATACATACCGATTTATGCGGTCCGATGAATGTTGAGGCTCGCGGGAGGTATCGTTTCTAACCTTCACAGATGATTTGAGCAGATATGGGTAATCTGAAACACAAGTCTAAAACATTTGAAAAGTTCAAAGAAATTCAGAGTGAAGTGGAGAATCATCGTAACAAGAAAATAAAGTTTCTACGATCTGACCGCGGAGGCGAATATTTGAGTTAGGAGTTTGGCCTTCAATTAAAACAATGTGGAATAGTTTCACAAACTCATGCCACCTGGAACACCACAGCATAATGGTGTATCCGAACGTCGTAACCGTACTTTATTAGATATGGTGCCATCTATGATGTCTCTTACCGATTTACCACTATCGTTTTGGGTTTTGCATTAGAGACAGCTGCATTCACGTAAATAGGGCACCGTCTAAATTCGTTGAGACGACACCGTAGGAACTCTGGTTTAGCAAGAAACCTAAGCTGTCATTTCTTAAAGTTTGGGGCTGCAATTCTTATGTAAAAAAAGCTTCAACTTGATAAGCTCGAGCCCAAATCAGAGAAATGTGTCTTCATAGGATACCCCAAGGAGACTATTGGGTACACCTTCTATCACAGATAAGGCAAGATATTCGTTGCTAAGAATGGATCCTTTCTAGAGAAGGAGTTTCTCTCGAAAGAAGTGAGTGGGAGGAAAGTAGAACTTAATGAGGTAATTGTACCTTCTCCCGAATTGGAAAGTAGTTCATCACAGAAATCAGTTCCTATGATTCCTACACCAATCAGTGAGGAAGCTAATGATAATGATCATGAAACTTCAGATCAAGTTACTACTGAAACTCGTAGGTCAACCAGTGTACGATCCGCACCAGATTGGTACGGTAATCCTGTTCTGGAGGTCATGTTACTAGATGATGATGAACCTATGAACTATGAGGAAGCGATGATGACCCCAGATTCCGCGAAATGGCTAGAGGCCATGAAATCTTAGATAGGATCCATGTATGAAAACAAAGTATGGACTTTGGTTGACTTGCCCGATGATCGGCAAGCCATAGAGAATAAATGGATCTTCAAGAGCAAGACGGACACTAATGGTAGTGTTACTATCTACAAAGCTCGACTTGTCACAAAATTTTTCAACAAGTTCAAGGTGTTGACTACGATGAGATTATCTCACTCGTAGCGATGCTTGAGTCTGTATGAATCTTGTTAGCAATTGCCGCATTTTATGAAATCTGGCAAATGGATGTCAAAATTGAATTCCTTAATGGATTTCTTAAAGAACAGTTGTATATGATGCAACAAGAAGGTTTTGTCAATCCTAAAAGTGCTAACAAAATGCTAAGCTCCAGCGATCCATCTATGGACTGGTGCAAGCATCTCGGAGTTGGAATATACACTTTGATGAGTTGATCAAAGCATATAATTTTATACAGACTTGTGGTGAAGCATGTATTTATAAGAAAGTGAGTGGGAGTACTACAACCTTTCTAATAATTACTCCCTCCGTTCTGAATTACTTGTCTTAGATTTGTCTAGATACAGATGTATCTAGACTCATTTTAGTGCTAGATACATCCGTATCTAGACAAATTGAAGACAAGTAATTCGGAACGGAGGGAGTATATGGGAATGACATATTGATGATCAGAAATGATGTAGAATTTTCTGGACAGCATAAAGGAGTGTTTGAAAGGAGTGTTTTTCAAACAAAGACCTCTCGGTGAAGCTGTTTAAATATTTAGCATCAAGATCTATAGAGATAGATCAAGACGCTTGATAAGTTTTTTTCAATGAGTACATACCTTAACAAGATTTGGAAGTAGTTCAAAATGGAACAGTCAAAGAAGGAGTTCTTGCCTATGTTGCAAGGTGTGAAGTTGAGTAAAGACTCAAAACCCAACCACGGCAAAAAATAGAAAGATAATGAAAAGTCATTCCCTATGCCTTAGTCATAGGTTCTATAAAGTATGCTATGCTGTGTACCAGACCTATTGTGTACCTCACCATGAGTTTGGCGAGAGGGTACAATCGTGATCCAGGAGTGGATCACTAGACAGCGGTCAAAATTATCCTTAGTGGAATAAGGATATGTTTCTCGGTTATGGAGGTGACAAGAAGTTCGTCATAAAGGGTTACGTCGATGCAAGCTTTGACACTGATCCGGATGACTCTAAGGGGTTGTTTGGATAGATGGTTTGTAGAAAATACGTTTTATATAAACTAGGAAAATGGCCTAACAACCTAAAACCACGTTTGGCTAGCCTAACTAATCCTTGGATATGGAAAACTAAATTTTCTATAACCCAGAATTTTGCGTTTGTGGAAAAACGACTATTAGTCGTTTTTGTAAAAACTCGATTTGCGTATCCTTGTTCCTTGTTGCCGATCCCGGCGGGCCCGTTCATGAGCGAAGAGAAGCTACCGAGGCTGGTGGCCATTGCCGCGTCCTCACTACATATCGCCGGCCTGCTCGAGGGTCAGTGAGACGACGACAGCTGTGATGGACTCGCCAGTGAGTCATACAACGTAGTCGTACTCATACGTCCTCGTCTGGCCGCCGCGCCACGGCTGCCGCGTCCTCCGTGTCATCCGTCCTGGTCGTCGTTGCAGCCGCTGAGGTCAGCTCGTTGAGCGTCGCCGCCGCCGGCACGCGACAACAAAGCAGGAGGAGACATATATGGCTGCAGCTTGGCGTCGGCCAAAGGGTTTGCACCAGTGGGCACAAGCTTTTCTCGTCCTTAACCCCAACGGCGAGGGTGCATAGCTACAGGCAGGGGCGCCATGGCCATGAACGCCGACGTGCATGCAGCGTGAACGACCAAGAGGAAGGTGGATCCGAGGAGGCTTTTGCCATGAATCCTCTTGTGTCTCTCGCGTACGTGTACGTTTCATACATTTTGCAGCTGGTTGCAGATGCTTGCCCATGGTAGCAACTTTCTACGTGTGCGTGTACGCGGCCGTCCGGCGAGATCAACTACCCAGCTCCATTACCTGCGTTTCATTGACGGAAAGTCGAGAATAAGAAGATCGCCGGAGAATAGGGAACTGGACAAACGCACTTTTCGACCCAAACGTGGTCTTCTATAAACTGACTATTAACAAAAAAGTTAGCAAAACCGGTTTTCCTAAAAATTAGGTAAAAACGCGTTTTCTATAAACTCAATGATAATATTTGTTATCCAAACAACCACTAAATCTCAATCTGGATACATATTAAAAGTGGGAGCAATTAGCTAGAGTAGCTTTATGCAGAGCATTGTAGACATAAAATTTGTAAAATACATACGGATCTGAATGTGGCAGACCCGTTGACTAAACTTCTCTCACAAGCAAAACATGATCACACCTTAGTACTCTTTGGGTGTTAATCACATGGCGATGTGAACTAGATTATTGACTCTAGTAACCCTTTGGGGTATTGGTCACATGGCGATGTGAACTATAAAGTGCTAAAATCACATTGAGATGTGAACTATTGGTGTTAAGTCACATGACGATGTGAACTAGATTATTGACTCTAGTGCAAGTGGGAGACTGAAGGAAATATGCCCTAGAGGCAATAATAAAGTTGTTATTTATATTTCTTTATATCATGATACATGTTTTTTATTCATGCTAGAATTGTATTAATTGGAAACTTAGTACATGTGTGAATACATAGAAAAAACAGAGTGTCCCTAGTATGCCTCTACTTGACTAGCTCGTTAATCAAAGATGGTTAAGTTTCCTGACCATAGACATGTGTTGTTATTTGATGAACGGGATCACATCATTAGAGAATGATGTGATGGACAAGACCCACCCGTTAGCTTAGCATAATGATCGTTTAGTTTTATTGCTATTGCTTTCTTCATGACTTATACATATTCCTCTGACTACGAGATTATGCAACTCCCGAGTACCGGAGGAACACTTTGTGTGCTATCAAACGTCACAACATAACTGGGTGATTATAAAGATGCTCTACAGGTGTCTCCGATGGTGTTTGTTGAGTTGGCATAGATCGAGATTAGGATTTGTCACTTGAGTATCAGAGAGGTATCTCTGGGCCCTCTCGGTAATGCACATCACTATACCTTGCAACCAATGTGACTAATGAGTTAATTGCGGGATGATGCATTACGAAACGAGTAAAGAGACATGCCGGTAACGAGATTGAAATAGGTATGATGATACCGACGATCGAATCTCGGGCAAGTAACATACCGATGACAAAGGGAATAACGTATGTTGTTATGCGGTTTGACCGATAAAGATCTTCGTAGAATATGTAGGAGCCAATATAAGCATCCAAGTTCCCCTATTGGTTATTGACCGGAGATGTGTCTCGGTCATGTCTACATAGTTCTCGAACCCGTAGGGTCCGCACGCTTAACGTTCGATGACGATTTGTATTATGAGTTATATGATTTCATGACCGAAGTTTGTTCGGAGTCCCGGATGAGATCACAAGCATGATGAGGAGTCTCGAAATGGTCGAGAGGTAAAGATTCATATATTGGAAGGTTATATTCGGACATCGGAATGGTTCCGAGTGATTCGGGCATTTTTCGAGTACGAGAGAGTTACGGGAATTCGCCCGGGGAAGTTAATGGGCCTTATTGGGCTTTAGTGGAGAGAGGGAAGAAGGGCCACGAGGTGGCACACGCCTGCCCCCTGCCCAAACCGAATTGGACAAGGGGTGGGGGCGTGGCCCCCCTTTTCCTTCTCTCTCTCCCTCCTTTCCTTCTTTCCTACTCCGAAAACGAAAAGGAATCCTACTAGGATTTGGGAGTCCTAGTAGGACTCCCTACACTTGGCGCACCCCTAGGAGGGCCGGCCTCTCTCCCTCCCTCGTTTATATACAAGGGCAGGGGCACCCCAAAGGCACTCCATGATTTGTCTTAGCCGTGTGCGGTGACCCCCTCCACAGTTACACACCTCAGTCATATCGTCGTAGTGCTTAGGCGAAGCCCTGTGCCGGTAACTTCATCATCACCATCGCCATGCCGTCGTGCTAACGGAACTCTCCCTCGGCCTTCACTGGATCAAGAGCTCGAGGGACGTCATCGTGCTGAACATGTGCTGAACACGGAGGTGCCGTACGTTCGGTACTTGGATCGGTTGGATCGTGAAGACGTTCGACTATATCAACCGCGTTACTAAACACTTCCGCTTTCGGTCTACGAGGGTACGTGGAGACACTCTCCCCGCTCGTTGCTATGCTTCTCCTAGATATATCTTGGGTGATCGTAGGATTTTTTTTGAAATACTACGTTACCCAACCAATGCTCCTCAAGAAGCCACTAGGGCCACCGTATTCTCCTCACACCCTCACACAATGCAAGAAGCCGTGATTCCACTATTGGTGCCCTTGGAGGCGGCGGCCGAACCTTTACAAACAAGGTTGGGGCAATCTCCACAACTTAATCGGAGGCTCCCAACGACACGACGAAGCTTCACCACAATGGAATATGGCTCCGCGGTGACCTCAACCGTCTAGGGTGCTCAAACACCCAAGAGTAAAAAAATCCGCAAGGGATTAGTGTGGGGAATCAAATTTCTCTTGGTGGACGTGTAGACCAGGGCCTTCTCAAGCAATACCTAGAAAATCAACAAGTTTGATTGGCTAGGGAGTGAGATCGGGCGAAAATGGAGCTTTGAGCAACAATGGAGCTTGGGGAGAGAACACGTGGTCAACTTGGGAAAGAAGATCACTTTATATAGTGGGGGGAAAGATCCAACCGTTACACACTTATTCAGCCTGCGACATGCGGTACTACCGCAAAGACACGCGATACTACCGCAAGGGCTTGCGGTACTACCGCTAGGCGGTGCGGTACTACCGCTCGCGCGGCTGAGACTAGACGAGGCCCTGTTGCATATAGAAATGAGCTGTAGAACCGCCGGAGCGGTACTACCGCGCGCCCTTGCGGTACTACCGCAAGGAAGGGTTCAATTGGGCTGGGAAGGCACGTACTAATAAAACTACATCCATCGCTACTTCCGCAGTTTCGGTCTGTGCGAAAATCCGGCACGGTACTGCCGCTCGCAGGGAGCGGTACTGCCGCGTAGGGTGCAGAAGTAATTTTACTTCCGCACCTACTTCCGTGCATGCCAGCGTTCTGGGCTAGAGGCCACAGTACTACCACTCGCGAGGAGCGGTACTACCGCTACCCTGGGCGGTACTACCGTGGACCACTGCGGTACTACTGCTCCCTTGAGCAGTACTACTGCACGCCAGAAACTATGGCATTTGGAGGCCTTCATCTTCGCATAGACAAGGGAAAACGACCGGTGCTCCAAGGAAGCGAAGGAAGGTGGCGCAAAGGAATAGATGTGTACGTGTTGATTCCGCCCTAACCTTTCTGAAGCGGACCCCCTCTTAATGGTACGGCTTTCCTATGACTCAAATCCACCGAAAAGAAACGTAGAGAAACGTCTTCTTCGATAGGCTCCGAGGGGCACCGAATCGTCTTGTGCCTAGACATGAGATATCTGAAATGCTCAATGCACACGATTAGTTCGCAAATGCATTGTCATCAATCACCAAAACCACATAGGGAGAAATATGCCCTTATAATCTTCCTTTTTTGGTGGATTGATGACAATATTGGATTTGCACATAAGGATATAAAATGAACATAAGAAAACCCAACATCTATAAAATATAGACAGGCTCCTCCTAGATGTGTGCCCTCTATAGATATGCTTTGGACTGCACGGCACACATACTAGGATCAACACTCCCCCTATATTTTGTAGACAAGGCAATCCTTGCGACAATATAAATGACACTAAGCATGGAGGCAAGGTAAAGTACGTGAGCATGAAGTCAAGGGCACAAGATAACATAAGCTCACAATCTACTAAATATACTAGACAATAAGATAAGCTTCAGTGCATATGTCTCACACCATACGATAGTCTCCTGGTCTCACACGAACACAACCACAAACCAACAAACCAAAGCAACGAGGGTTCAACGGAACGAAAGCAAAGCGACACAAGACTCGACGCAAGACTCGCAAATCCTACACTCTCTCCCCCTTTGGCATCGAGACACCAAAAAGGCAGAGAGGACACCTACGACACAGGTGGTGGTAGAACTCCAATGCATCACCAGTCATGTTCCTCCTCCTCAGACTCCTCTGCAGCACGGGATGAAGAGCGAACTCCAGTATCCTCCTCAGACTCACTCCACCGGCAGTGTTGTCTGGTCCATGCTTCCTCATCTGTGATCTGCTCCTCGGAGCAATCCGCAACCTCAAGAGCAACCTGCCTATAATAGCCTTGTCGCGACGACGAGCCATCTTGGTGTTCACATGAGCCTTGTACTGTCCCTTGGCCTGCATGCAGAACAGAGCCTTCATTTTGGACTTGAGCTTCTTAGCCCAATATGGCTCAACAGAGGGAGGAGGGTAACCCTCAGAACTGTCATTAGCCACCTCCTCCTCAAACTCATCCTCATCCACATCCATCCGTGCAGACTCAGCCTCAGCCCGGGTTGTGGTATTATCCCACTTTCTCTTGATGCATAGCTTGATAGGCTCATGGTGAATTCAGTTGGGAGCAAGAAACTCTTCACCCCGAAAGAGCTTCTCCAAAGTCTTCGAGATCAAGAGAAATAGGTAAGGTCCATAGATGGGCACCTTACGACTGAACACAGCAAACTGCAGCTCACACCACATGATATGAGAGACATCAAGTGGTTCTGTCTTTGGAGACGCGCCTTCTCACAGATGAGCATCATGTCCACAAGATAGGCATGCACCTTGTCCTTGTCGCCTATGCGAGGAAAAAGTGAGTTGCGGAAGATCCGGTGCATGATGTCAAGGAATGGGTTCAACACCCAAGTCTTCTTGTCATCGACTATCTTCTTCTCAACAAGGTAGGGTTGAAGCTTGTTCTTGTTGGCCGACTCGGGGTTGGCATGTGGGTGGACACCAACGGGCACATTTAGCCCCTCATCATGAACATGCAACATCTCCATGAACTCCTTCCACTTAGTAGATATCCTGTTCCCATTAGTCATCCAAGTCATGGTCCGCTGCTCATTCGTATGGAAGTGGACAGAAGCAAAGAACTGAGCCACAATCTCTGGGTCAAAGCCCATGTGGAACATGAGTAATTCCTCAATGCCAAACTGCTCCACCAAATCCAGAGGCTCGCCAAAATATGCCCGGTTGTTGTCCTTCTTCATATGATTCATGTCAATCCACTACACTGGCACATAGGTGTTCTGCTTGGCCTTGATTACATCTAGGAAGATGAGATTCTGCTACTTGGTCCAAAACAAGTCATTTCCCCTTGTGATCTCCCTAGGGTTGACGTAGGGGTTGATCTTCCTTCGAATCAGAAACTCTGCTTGAGGCATTTCATCAATGCCAACATTTGGCTCCTTGGTCTTGGTAGTTGTGGTCTTGACTCTGTGTTGTTGGGCACTGGACCCCTCAGGAGCTTCTTGGCTGCGAAGCCGCTTGGAGCTCATGTCGCGGCTGGGATTCGAGCGCCTGACATTGGAGCCACCACCTATGACACACAACAAAAACACACGAGAAGAACGAGAAGGATCATTGCAAAGACCAAGGCCAAAACCAAATGAAACAAGTACAAATGAGATTGAGTGGACAAAACAAAGTAGTTTTTAACTCAATGGTAGTACCGGCCAGGATGTGGGTGTAAAATTTTACAGCTGCTCTAGCCGCGGTAGTACTGTGCCGGGTTGGCATGGTAGTACCGGCCTAGAGCTGAAGTAAAATTTTACTTCCGCGCCCCGGGCGGTAGTACCGCTCCGACGAAGTAGTAGTACCGCGTGGGGCGGTTCTCGTACGGGCGGGCGGTAGTACCGCTCCAGGAGGAGCGGTAGTACCGCACAAAACTAAATCGCACGAGAACAACATCTACAGATCTAGTAACATCCGCAAATGTAGATCGGTACTACTGTTGATCAAAACTACGTTGTTGCATCACACCGAATATCATATCTATTGCACTAGCACTCTCCAACAATCTCCTCTTGCAAAGATTTAGCCAAAAATCACAAGAACTACACATGCATCTCCCCAAAACCTAAAAGCACAACAACGGGGCAAAGAGAGAGGGGCTAGGGGAGATACCGGGTTCCATGGCAAGAGGGCGAGGTGGGGATCGATCCCATCGGTCAGAATGCGAGGAGAGCGGCCGGAGACGGAGATCCGGTGAGGTCCTCCGGCGCCGTTCTTGGGAAGGAGAGAGAGAGAGAGAGAGACGAAGTGAGGGGAAGAGATGAATGGGTATGGGGGAGTTGGAACTCCCCCTGCCCACTCTTAACCCCCACACGCTCGCGATGGCGCGGTAGTACCGCAGGTCATTGCGGTAGTACCGCTCCTCCAGCGGCAGTAAAAAATTACTGCCGCGATGGAGGCGGTAGTGCCGTGCCATGGGCGCAGCTGTGCATGCAAAGGAGCACTTGATCTCCAGTGGTAGTATCGTGGATTTCCATGGTAGTACCGCAAACCCAAGAAAGTGCATGTTTCAACGAAAACAGAAAAACGCGGCCTTTGCAATGCAAACTTCAAGCAACCGGACACACAAACGAGCATACACGAGGCAACTCAAACACAAACACGGCTCAAAATAAGGCAAAAGACAACACGGACCAAACACGAACCAAAACCTCTCAAAGAGAGAGGGCGGTGGCCGGAGCCACCTATGTTTGAGTCAATTGGTATGGCACCGCGAAGAATTATCCTTGGGCCCATGACCAAAACTCGTCTTTGAAGCACAAGTCCATAAAAATGGCTAATGTGAAAGAGTTGTTCAATTTATGCATAATGGGGGGAGGGAGAGTTCATTGAGAGAACAACACTCCCCCTGTGTCCATGCCTACACCTAAACAAGACACCACGATGAGTATGGTGGGGTGTGAAAAGGTTCAAGCCACATTGCTCGAATCAATGATATTTAGCTCATGCCTTAACTCACGAAATCTTGCTTGATCCAAGGGCTTCGTGAAGATATATGCAAGATTATCATGAGCCATATTGAAAGTGTTCTTGAGGGTACACGGGAATTTCATCTAGTCACTTTCATCATGTTGGTTTGATTTGTGTTCGCTACTTTGATATTTTGATATGTGGGTGGACCGGTGCTTAGGTGCTGTTCTTACTTGAACAAACCTCCTACTTATGATTAACCCTCCCGCAAGCATCCGCAACTACGAGAGAAGTATTAAGAATAAATTCTAACCATAGCATTAAACTCTAGGATCCAATCGGTCCCTTAAGGAATAGTGCATAAACTGGGGTTTAAGCTGAAGGAAATATGCCCTAGAGGCAATAATAAAGTTGTTATTTATATTTCCTTATATCATGATAAATGTTTATTATTCATGCTAGAATTTTATTAACCGGAAACTTAGTACATGTGTGAATACATAGACAAACAGAGTGTCACTAGTATGCCTCTACTTGACTATCTCGTTAATCAGAGATGGTTAAGTTTCCCAACCATAGACATGAGTTGTCATTTGCTGAATGGGATCACATCATTAGAGAATGATGTGATTTACTTGACCCATCCGTTAGCTTAGCACTATGATCGTTTAGTTTATTGCTATTGCTTTCTTCATAACTTATACATGTTCCTATGACTATGAGATTATACAACTCCCGAATACCGGAGGAACACTTAGTGTGCTATCAAACGTCACAACGTAACTGGGTGATTATAAAGTTGCTCTAGAGGTGTCTCCGATGGTGTTTGTTGAGTTGGCATAGATCGAGATTAGGATTTGTCACTCTGATTGTCGGAGAGGTATCTCTGGGCCATCTCGGTAATGCACATCACTATAAGCCTTGCAAGCAATGTGACTAATGAGTTAGTTAGGGGATTATGCATTACGGAATGAGTAAAGAGACTTGCCGGTAATGAGATTGAACTAGGTATGATGATACCGACGGTCGAATCTCGGGCAAGTAACATACCGATGACAAAGGGAATAACGTATGTTGTTATGCGGTCTGACGGATAAAGATCTTCGTAGAATATGTGGGAAGCAATGTGAGAATCCAGGTTCCTCTATTGGTTATTGACCGGAGATAAGTCTCGGTCATGTCTACATAGTTCTCGAACCCGTAAGGTCCGCACACTTAATGTTCGATGACGATCGGTATTATGAGTTATGTGTTTTGATGTACGGAAGGTTGTTCGGAGTCCCGGATGTGATCATGGACATGACGAGGAGTCTCGAAATGGTCGAGACATGAAGATTGATATATTGGAAGGTTATGTTTGGACACCGGAAAGGTTTCGGATGAGTTCGGGCATTTTCGGAGTGCCGGGGGGTTAGCGGAACCCCCCGGGGAGTTAATGGGCCTTAATAGGCCATGGTGGAAGAGAGGAGGAGGCCAAGTGGGGCGTCGCTAAGCCCAATCCGAATTGGGGGGGCTTTCCTTCTCTCCCTCTCCCTCTTCCTTCTTCTCCTACTCCAACTAGGGAAGGGGGGAATGTTGGGGAACGTAGCAGAAATTCAAAATTTTCTACGCATCACCAAGATCAATCTACGAAGATACTAGCAACGAGAGAGAGGGGAGTGCATCTACATACCCTTGTAGATCGCTAAGAGGAAGCGTTCAAGTGAACGGGGTTGATGGAGTCGTACTCGTCGTGATCCAAATCACCGATGATCCTAGCGCCGAACGGACGGCACCTCCGCGTTCAACAAACATACGGTTGGGAGAGACATCTCCTCCTTCTTGATCCATCAAGGGAAGGAGAGGTTGATGGAGATCCAGCAGCACGACGGCGTGGCGGTGGAAGTAGCGGGATCCCGGCAGGGCTTCGCCAAGCGCAAGCGGGGAGGAAGAGGTGTCACGGGAGGGAGGGAGGCGCCAGGGACTCAGGTCCGGCTGCCCTCCTTCCCCTCCACTATATATAGGGGCCTAGGGGGGCGCCGGCCCCTTGTAGATCCCATCTAGGGAGGGGGGCGGCTGCCCTAGGGGTGGCTTGGTCTCCAAGCCAAGTGGAGGCGCCCCCACCCCTTATGGTTTCTAACCCTAGGCGCATGGGAGGCCCAAGGGGGGCACACCAGCCCACCAGGGGCTGGTTGCCACGCCCCTTCAGCCCATGGGGCCCTCCGGGATAGGTGGCCCCACCCAGTGGATCCCCGGGACCCTTCCGGTGGTCCCGGTACAATACCGATGACCCCCGAAACTTTCCTGATGGCCGAAACTGGACTTGCTATATATAAGTCTTTACTGAAGGAAATATGCCCTAGAGGCAATAATAAAGTTATTATTTATTTCCTTATATCATGATAAATGTTTATTATTCATGCTAGAATTGTATTAACCGGAAACATAATACATGTGTGAATACATAGACAAACATATAGTCACTAGTATGCCTCTACTTGACTAGCTCATTAATCAAAGATGGTTATGTTTCCTAACCATAGACATGTGTTGTCATTTGATTAATGGGATCACATCATTAGGAGAATGATGTGATTGACTTGACCCATTCCGTTAGCCTAGCACTTGATCGTTTAGTATGTTGCTATTACTTTCTTCATGACTTATACATGTTCCTGCAACTATGAGATTATGCAACTCCCGTTTACCGGAGGAACACTTTGGGTGCTACCATACGTCACAACGTAACTGGGTGATTATAAAGGAGTACTACAGGTGTCTCCAAAGGTACATGTTGGGTTGGCGTATTTCGAGATTAGGATTTGTCACTCCGATTGTCGGAGAGGTATCTCTGGGCCCACTCGGTAATGCACATCACTATAAGCCTTGCAAGCATTGTAACTAATGAGTTAGTTGCAGGATGATGTATTACGTAACGAGTAAAGAGACTTGCCGGTAACGAGATTGAACTAGGTATTGAGATACCGACGATCGAATCTCGGGCAAGTAACATACCGATGACAAAGGAAACAACGTATGTTGTTATTTGGTTTGACCGATAAAGATCTTCGTAGAGTATGTAGGAGCCAATATGAGCATCCAGGTTCCGCTATTGGTTATTGACCGGAGACGTGTCTCGGTCATGTCTACATAGTTCTCGAACCCGTAGGGTCCGCACGCTTAAGGTTTCGATGACAGTTATATTATGAGTTTATGAGTTTTGATGTACCGAAGGAGTTCGGAGTCCCGGATGAGATCGGGGACATGACGAGGAGTCTCGAAATGGTCAAGACGTAAAGATCGATATATTGGACGACTATATTCGGAGTTCGGAAAGGTTCTGAGTGATTCGGGTATTTTTCGAGTACCGGAGAGTTACGGAATTCGCCGGGAGTATATGGGCCTTATTGGGCTTTAGGGAAAAGAGAGAGAGAGGTTGGGCGCCCCCAAGGCCTAGTCCGAATTGGACTAGGGGAGGGCTCGCCCCCTCCTTCCTTCTCTTCTCTTCCCCTTTCCTTGACTCCTACTTTTACTACTTGGAAGGAGGGATCCTACTCGGTGGGAGTAGGACTCCTCCTTGGTGCGCCCCTTCTAGGCCGGCCGCCCCTCCTTGCTCCTTTATATCTGGGGACAAGGGGCACCCCACAACACACAAGTTGATCATCGTGATCGTTCCTTAGCGTGTGCGGTGCCCCCTCCACCATATTCCACCTCGGTCATATCGTCGCGGAGTTTAGGCGAAGCCCTGCGTCGGTAGAACATCATCATCGTCACCACGCCGTCGTGCTGACGAAACTCATCCCCGATACCCTGCTGGATCGGAGTCCGGGGATCGTCATCGAGCTGAACGTGTGCAGAACACGGAGGTGCCGTACGTTCGGTACTTGGATCGGTCGGATCATGAAGACGTACGACTAAATCAACCGCGTTGTCATAACGCTTCCGCTTTCAGTCTACGAGGGTACGTGGACACACTCTCCCCTCTCGTTGCTATGCATCACCATGATCTTGCGTGTGCGTAGGAATTTTTTTGAAATTACTACGTTCCCCAACAGTGGCATCCAAGCGTAGGTTTTATGCGTTGATGTTATATGCACGAGTAGAACACAAGTGAGTTGTGGGTGATACAAGTCATACTGTTTACCAGCATGTCATACTTTGGTTCGGCGGTATTGTGAGATGAAGCAGCCCGGACCGACATTACTGCGTCACGCTTCGCGAGACTGGTTTCACCGCTGCGAGCACTCGTTGCTTAAAGGTGACTGGCGGGTGTCTGTCTCTCTCACTTTAGTTGAACCGAGTGTGGCTACGCCCGGTCCTTGCGAAGGTTAAAACAGCACTAACTTGACGAACTATCGTTGTGGTTTTGATGCGTAGGTAAGAACGATTCTTGCTCAGCCCGTAGCAGCCACGTAAAACTTGCAACAACAAAGTAGAGGACGTCTAACTTGTTTTTGTAGGGCATGTTGTGATGTGATATGTTCAAGACGTGATGCTATATTTTATTGTATGAGACGATCATGTCTTGTAACCGAGTTATCGGCAACTGGCAGGAGCCATATGGTTGTCGCTTTATTGTATGAAATGCAAACGCCCTGTAATTGCTTTACTTTATCACTAAGCGGTAGCGATAGTCGTAGAAGCAATAGTTGGCGAGACGACAACGATGCTACGATGGAGATCAAGGTGTCGCGCGGTGGCGATGGTGATCATGGCGGTGCTCGGAGATGGAGATCACAAGCACAAGATGATGATGGCCATATCATATCACTTATATTGATTGCATGTGATGTTTATCTTTTATGCATCTTATCTTTCTTTGATTGACGGTAGCATTTTAAGATGATCTCTCACTAATTATCAAGAAGTGTTCTCCCTGAGTATGCGCCGTTGCCAAAGTTCTTCGTGCCCAGACACCACGTGATGATCGGGTGTGATAAGCTCTACGTCCATCTACAACGGGTGCAAGCCAGTTTTGCACACGCGGAATACTCAGGTTAAACTTGACAAGCCTAGCATATGTAGATATGGCCTCGGAACACGGAGACCGAAAGGTCAAGCGTGAATCATATAGTAGATATGATCAACATAGTGATGTTCACCATTGAAAACTACTCCATCTCACATGATGATTGGTTATGGTTTAGTTTATTTGGATCACGTGATCACTTAGATGACTAGAGAGATGTCTGTCTAAGTGGGAGTTCTTAAGTAATATGATTAATTGAACTTAAATTTATCATGAACTTAGTACCTGATAGTATTTTGCAAATTATGTTGTAGATCAATAGCTCGCGTTGTTGCTTCCCTATGTTTTTGCTTCCCTATGTTTTTATATGTGTTCCTAGAGAAAATTGTATTGAAAAATGTTAGTAGCAATGATGCGGATTGGATCCGTGATCTGAGGTTTATCCTCAATGCTGCATGAAGAATTATGTCCTTAATGCACGCTAGGTGACAGACCTATTGCAGGAGCAAATGCGGGGCGTTATGAGCGTTTGGCTAGCTCAATATGATGACTACTTGATAGTTTAGTGCACCATACTTAACGGCTTAGAATCGGGACTTCAAATACGTTCTGAACGTCATGGACCATATGAGAAGTTTCCAGGAGTTGAAGTTAATATTTCAAGCAAATACCCGAGTTGAGAGATATGAAGTCTCCAACAAGTTCTATAGCTAAAAGATGGAGGAGAATCACTCAACTAGTGAGCATGTGCTCAGATTGTCTGGGTACTTCAATCGCTTGAATCAAGTTGGAGTTAATCTTCCAGATAAGATAGTGATTGACAGAATTCTCTAGTCACCATCACTAAGTTACTAGAATTTCGTGATGAACTATAGTATGCAAGGGATGATGAAAACGATTCCCGAGCTCTTACGTGATGTTGAAATCGACGAAGGTAGAAATCAAGAGAAAGCATCAAGTGTTGATGATTGACAAGACCACTAGTTTCAAGAAAGGGCAAAGGAAAGAAAGGAAACTTCAAGTAGAATGGCAAACAAGTTGTCACTCCCGAAGAAGCCCAAAGCTGGACTACAGCCTGAAACCGAATGCTTACACTGCAAAGGAAATGGTCCTTTGGGCGGAAATGCCCTGAATATTTGGTGGATAAGAAGGATGGCAAAGTGAACAAGGGTATATTTGATATACAGGTTATTGATGTGTGCCTTACTAGTGTTTATAGTAGCCCCGAGTATTTGATACTTGTTCGGTTGCTAAAATTAGTGACTTGAAACAGGAGTTCTGAATAAGCAGAGACTAGTTGAGGGTGAAGTGACGATGTGTATTGGAAGTGATTCCAAGATTGATATGATCATCATCGCACACTCCCTATACTTTCGGGATTAGTGTTAAACCTAAATAAATGTTATTTGGCGTTTGCGTTGAGCATGAATATGATTTGATCATGTTTATTGTGATACGGTTATTCATTTAAAGTCAAAGAATAATTGTTGTTCATTTACATGAATAAAACCTTCATGGTCATACACCCAATGAAAATAGTTTGTTGGATCTCGATCGTAGTAATACACATATTCATAATATTGATGCCAAAAGATGCAAAGTTAATAATGATTGTGCAACATATTTGTGGCACTGCCGTTTGGGTCATATCGGTGTAAAGCGCATGAAGAAACTCCATAAAGATGGAACTTCGGAATCACTTGGTTATGAATCATTTGATGCTTGCGAACCGTGCCTTTTGGGCAAGATGACTAAAAAACTCTGTTCTCCGGAACAATGGAACAAGCTTCTAACTTGTTGGAAATAATACATACCGATGTATGGGATCCAATGATTGTTGATGCTCGTGGCAAGTATCATTATTTTCTGACCTTCACAGATGATTTGAGCAGATATGCGTATATCTACTTGATGAAACATAAGTCTGAAATAGTTGAAAAGTTCAAAGAATTTCAGAGTGAGTGGAAAATCGTCGTAACAAGAAAATAAAGTTTCTGTGATCTGATCGTGGAGATGAATATTTGAGTTCCGAGTTTGGCCTTCAGTTAAAATAATGTGGAATAGTTTCACAAACTCATGCCACCTGGAACACCACAGCGTAACGGTGTGTCCGAACATCGTAACCGCACTTTATTGGATATTGTGTGACCTATGATGTCTCTTATCAGTTTACCACTGTCATTTTGGGGTTATGCATTAGAGACAGTTGCATTCACTTTAAATAGGGCGCCATCGAAATCCGTTGAGACGACGGCTTATGAACTGTGGTTTGGCAGGAAACCAAAGTTGTCGTTTGTTAAAGTTTGGGGTTGCGATGCTTATGTGAAAAAGTTTCAACCTGATAAGCTCGAACCTAAATCGGAGAAGTGCATCTTCATAGAATACCCAAAGGAAACTGTTGGGTACACCTTCTATCACTGATCCGAAAGCAAGATATTCATTGCTAAGATGGATCCTTTCTAGAGAAAGAGTTTCTCTCGAAAGAAGTGAGTGGGAGGAAAGTAAGAGCTTGATAAGGTAATTTGTACCTTCTCCCGAATTGGAAAGTAGTTCATCACAGAAATCAGTTCCAGTGATTCCTACACCAATTTGTGAGGAAGCTAATGATGATGATCATGAAACTTCAGATCAAGTTACAACAAAACCTCGTAGGTCTTCCAAAGTACAGTCCGCACCAGAGTGGTACGGTAATCCTGTTCTGGAAGTCATGTTACTAGACCATGATGAACCTACGAACTATGAGGAAGCGATGATGAGCCCAGATTCTGCGAAATGGTTGGAGGCCATAAAATCTGAGATAGGATCCATATATAAGAACAAAATGTGGACTTTGGTTGACCTGCTCGATGATCAGCAAGTCAAGTAAATGGATCTTCAAGAGGAAGAAGGACACTGATAGTAGTGTTACTATCTACAAAGCTCGACTTGTTGCAAAAGGTTTTCGACAAGTTCAAGGTGTTGAATACGATGAGATTTTCTCACTCGTAACGATGCTTAAGTCTGTCCGAATCATGTTAGCAATTGCCACATTTTACGAAATCTGGCAAATGAATGTCAAAACTGCATTCCTTAATGGATTTATTAAAGAAGAGTTGCATATGATGCAACCAGAAGGTTTTGTCAATCCTAAAGATGCTAACAAAATGTGCAAGCTCCAGCGATCCATCTATGGACAGGTGCAAGCATCTCAGAGTTGGAATACACGCTTTGATAAGTTGATCAAAGCATATAGTTTTATACAGACTTGCGGTTAAGCCTATATTTACAATAAAGTGAGTGGGAGCACTCTCGCCTTTACGATAAATATATGTGAGTAACATATTGTTGATCGAAATGATGTAGAATTTTTCGGAAAGCATAAAGGAGTATTTGAAAGGAGTTCTTTAAAAGAAAGACCTCGGTAAAGCTACTTACATATTGAGCATCAAGATCTATTCAGATAGATCAAGGCGCTTGATAAGTTTTTCAATAAGTATATACCTTGTCAAGATTTTGAAGTAGTTCAAAATGGAACAATCAAAGAAAAGTTCTTGCCTGTGTTGCAAAGGTGTGAAATTGAGTAAGACTCAAATCCCGACCACGGCAGAAAATAGAAAAGAGAATGAAAGTCATTCCCTATGCCTCAGTCAAAGGTTCTATAAAGTATGCTATGCTATGTACCAGACCTATTGTATACCTTGCTCTGAATTTGGCAAGGGAGCACAATAGTGATCTAGGAGTAGATCACTGGACATTGGTCAAGAACATCCTTAGTGAAGACTAAGGAAATATTTCTCGATTATGGAGGTGATAAAAGAGCCCGTCGTAAAGAGTTACATCGATGCAAGCTTTTTACACTGATCCAGATGACTCTAAGTCTCAATCTGGATACATATTGAAAGTGGGAGCAATTAGCTAGAGTAGCTCCGTGCAGAGCTTTATAGACATAGAATATTTGCAAAATACATACGGCTCTGAATGTGACAGACCCGTTGACCAAGCTTCTCTCACGAGCAAAACATGATCATACCTAAGTACACGTTGGGTGTTAATCACATAGCGATGTGAACTAGATTATTAACTCTAGTAAACCCTTTGGGTGTTGGTCACATGACGATGTGAACTATGGGTGTTAATCACATACAGATGTGAATATTGGTGTTGAATCACATGATGATGTGAACTAGATTATTGACTCTAGTGCAAGTGGGAGACTGAAGGAAATATGCCCTAGAGGCAATAATAAAGTTATTATTTATTTCCTTATATCATGATAAATGTTTATTATTCATGCTAGAATTGTATTAACCGGAAACATAATACATGTGTGAATACATAGACAAACATATAGTCACTAGTATGCCTCTACTTGACTAGCTCATTAATCAAAGATGGTTATGTTTCCTAACCATAGACATGTGTTGTCATTTGATTAATGGGATCACATCATTAGGAGAATGATGTGATTGACTTGACCCATTCCGTTAGCCTAGCACTTGATCGTTTAGTATGTTGCTATTACTTTCTTCATGACTTATACATGTTCCTGCAACTATGAGATTATGCAACTCCCGTTTACCGGAGGAACACTTTGGGTGCTACCATACGTCACAACGTAACTGGGTGATTATAAAGGAGTACTACAGGTGTCTCCAAAGGTACATGTTGGGTTGGCGTATTTCGAGATTAGGATTTGTCACTCCGATTGTCGGAGAGGTATCTCTGGGCCCTTTCGGTAATGCACATCACTATAAGCCTTGCAAGCATTGTAACTAATGAGTTAGTTGCAGGATGATGTATTACGTACGAGTAAAGAGACTTGCGATAACGAGATTGAACTAGGTATTGAGATACCGACGATCGAATCTCGGGCAAGTAACATACCGATGACAAAGGAAACAACGTATGTTGTTATTTGGTTTGACCGATAAAGATCTTCGTAGAGTATGTAGGAGCCAATATGAGCATCCAGGTTCCGCTATTGGTTATTGACCGGAGACGTGTCTCGGTCATGTCTACATAGTTCTCGAACCCGTAGGGTCCGCACGCTTAAGGTTTCGATGACAGTTATATTATGAGTTTATGAGTTTTGATGTACCGAAGGAGTTCGGAGTCCCGGATGAGATCGGGGACATGACGAGGAGTCTCGAAATGGTCAAGACGTAAAGATCGATATATTGGACGACTATATTCGGAGTTCGGAAAGGTTCTGAGTGATTCGGGTATTTTTCGGAGTACCGGAGAGTTACGGGAATTCGCCGGGGAGTATATGGGCCTTATTGGGCTTTAGGGAAAAGAGAGAGGAGAGGTTGGGCGCCCCCCCAAGGCCTAGTCCGAATTGGACTAGGGGGAGGGGCTGCGCCCCCTCCTTCCTTCTCTTCTCTTCCCCCTTTCCTTGACTCCTACTTTTACTACTTGGAAGGGGAATCCTACTCCCGGTGGGAGTAGGACTCCTCCTTGGTGCGCCCCCTTCTAGGCCGGCCGCCCCCTCCCTTGCTCCTTTATATACGGGGGCAAGGGGGCACCCCACAACACACAAGTTGATCATCGTGATCTTTCCTTAGCCGTGTGCGGTGCCCCCCTCCACCATATTCCACCTCGGTCATATCGTCGCGGAGTTTAGGCGAAGCCCTGCATCGGTAGAACATCATCATCGTCACCACGCCGTCGTGCTGACAGAAATCATCCCCGACACCCTGCTGGATCGGAGTCCGGGGATCGTCATCGAGCTGAACGTGTGCAGAACACGGAGGTGCCGTACGTTCGGTACTTGGATCGGTCGGATCGTGAAGACGTACGACTACATCAACGGCGTTGTCATAACGCTTCCGCTTTCGGTCTATGAGGGTACGTGGACACACTCTCCCCTCTCGTTGCTATGCATCACCATGATCTTGCGTGTGCATAGAATTTTTTTTGAAATTACTACGTTCCCCAACATTTACCTCCGGACCATTCCGGAACTCCTCGTGACATCCGGGATCTCATCCGGGACTCCGAACAACTTTCGGGTTACCGCATACTAATATCTCTACAACCCTAGCGTCACCGAACCTTAAGTGTGTAGACCCTACGGGTTCGGGAACCATGCAGACATGACCGAGACAACTCTCCGGCCAATAACCAACAGCGGGATATGGATACCTATGTTGGCTCCCACATGTTCCACGATGATCTCATCGGATGAACCACGATGTCGAGGATTCAATCAATCCCGTATTCAATTCCCTTTGTCTACCGGTATAGTACTTGCCCGAGATTCGATCGTCGGTATCCCGGTACCGTGTTCAATCTCGTTACCGGCAAGTCTCTTTACTCGTTCCGTAACACACATCCCGTGATCAACTCCTTGGTCACATTGTGCACATTATGATGATGTCCTACCAAGTGGGCCCAGAGATACCTCTCCGTCACACGGAGTGACAAATCCCAGTCTTGATTCGTGCCAACCCAATGACACTTTCGGAGATACCGTAGTGCACCTTTATAGCCACCCGATTCGTTGTGACGTTTGGTACACCAAAGCATTCCTACGGTATCCGGAGTTGCACAATCTCATGGTCTAAGGAAATGATACTTGACATTAGAAAAGCTTTAGCATCTGAACTACGATCTTTGTGCTAGGCTTAGGATTGGGTCTTGTCCATCACATCATTCTCCTAATGATGTGATCCCGTTATCAACGACATCCAATGTCCATGGTGTTGTCTATGTACCCACACATGTATCTGAGTTTCCTATCAATACAATTATAGCATGGATAATAAACGATTATCATGAACAAGGAAATATAATAATAATAACTAATTTATTATTGCCTCTAGAGAATATTTCCAACAGTCTCCCACTTGCACTAGAGTCAATAATCTAGTTCACATCGCCATGTGATTAACACTCACAGGTCACATCGCCATGTGACCAACATCCAAAGAGTTTACTAGTGTTAATAAACTAGTTCACATCATCATGTGATTAAGACTCAATGAGTTACGGGGTTTGATCATGTTTTGCTTGTGAGAGAGGTTTTAGTCAGCGGTCGCAACATTCAGATCCGTATGTACTTTGCAAATCTCTAGGTCATATTGTAAATGCTGCTTCCACGCTCCACTTGAAGCTATTCCAAATGGTTGCTCCACTATCGTATCCGGTTTGCTACTCGAGTCATTCGGATAGGTGTTAAAGATTGCATCGGCGTAACCCTTTACACGAACTCTTTATCACCTCCATAATCGAAAACATGTCCTTATTACTCCAAGGACAATTTTGACCGCTGTCCAATGATCCATTCTGGATCACTCTTGTACCCCTGCGGACCGTGGCAAGGCACATACCAGTGCGATACAAAGCATGACATCTTGTATAGAGCCTATGGCTAAGGCATAGGGGCGACATTAAATCCTTTCTCTTTCTTCTGCCGTGGTCGAGCTTTTAAGTCTTAACTTCATACCTTACAACTCAGGCAAGAACTCCTTCTTTGACTTATCCATCTTGAACACCTTCAAGATCATGTCAAGGTATGTGCTCATTTGAAAGTACCATTAAGTGTTTTTTGATCTATCCTTATAGATCTTGATGCTCAATGTTCAAGCAGCTTAATCCAGGTTTTATATTGAAAAACACTTTTCAAATAACCCTATATGCTTTCCAGAAACTCTACATCATTTCTGATCAACAATAGTCAACAACATATACTCATCAGAAATTCTATAGTGCTCCCACTCACTTCTTTGGAAATACGAGTTTCTCATAAACTTTGTACAAACCCAAAGTCTTTGATCATCACATCAAAGCGTATATTCCAACTCCGAGATGCTTACTCCAGTTCTTGGAAGGATTGCTAGAGCTTTGCATACTTGTTAGTATCTTTTAGGATTGACAAAACCTTCTGGTTGTATCACATACAAACTTTCCTCAAGAAAAACGTCGAGGAAACAATGTTTTTGACATCCTATCTGCAAGATTTCATAAATAATGCAGTAACTGCTAATATAATTCCAACAGACTCTTAGCATCGCTATGAGTGAGAAAGTCTCATCGTAGTCAACTTCTTGAACTTGTCGGCAAACATCTTAGCGACAAATCAAGCTTTCTTAATGGTGACACTTACCATCATTGTTTGTCTTCCTTTTAAAATCCATCTGTACTCAACAGCCTTACGATCATCGAGTAGTTCTTCCAAAGTCTATACTTTGTTTTTATACATGGATCCTCTCTCGGATTTTATGGCCTCGATCCATACGTCGGAATCCGGGCCCATCATCGCTTCTCCATAGCCAGTAGGTTCATTGTTGTCTAGCAACATGACCTCCAAGACAGGATTAAGTACCACTCTGAAGAAGTACGCATCCTTGTCGACCTACGAGGTTTGGTAGTGACTTGATCTAAAGTTTCATGATCACTATCATTAGCTTCCACTTCAATTGGTTTAGGTGCCATAGGAACAACTTCCTGTGCCCTGCTACACACTAGTTGAAGTGATGGTTTAATAACCTCATCAAGTCTCCACAATCCTCCCACTCAATTCTTTCAAGAGAAACTTTTTCTCGAGAAAGGACCTGTCGGGGATATACCCTGCGGTATGACCCGGCCGGAAGTATGACCTGGCCGGACTTGGCGCTTCACCGATGACCCGCCGGAGGACTGGCGACTCACGGGTCAGGCGGCTCACTGGTCAGACGACTCACAGATGACCCCAACGGCGGGTCACATAGAAAACTAGGCCCAAGGCCCAGTAGGCCGGCTCGTATTATGGTGGGCTGGCTTAAGACATAAGGCATGAGGAATATTTCCTTTACGAGGAAGCAAGACCCGTACTTGTATCCGACTTGTAATAGAGAATAAGTTAGCCCTAATCCTAATAGGACTCCATATGTAACCCGCCCCTTCAACTTATATAAGGAGGGGCAGGGCACCCCAAGAGGGACAGGCAACAAGAAACAATCTTTAGGGCTAGACACAAAGAGCCGGCTTACCGGCGACTCCCTCATGATCATAATGAGACCTAGCCACAAACAGCATGTAGGGCTATTCCGGATGATGTTTCCAGGGGCCCGAAGGTATCTAAATCTTTGTCTTGTGTTGCGTCTCTCGATTCCGCCCAACCCTTCAAACATAGATGCGTTGGCCTCGCGACTAAGTCCTCACGCTAAGGGCATCTGCCACGACAATTCCATGACAGTTGACGCCCACCATGGGGCTCGCGCACGGTGGTGTTGAGTTCTTGGAGAGATCTCTCACAAGGATCGTGAAGCTCACAATTTTCCGGAGGAAGAAGAACCAATTTTTGAAAGATCTATATCAATTACAAGTACAAGTTTTCAGCAGCAGTATTTACAAGATTGAGATAGAGAATATTTAGGGTCGCATCTATGCATCGCTGCGTCCTACGACTCGCCAAAAGCCGGCAGGAGATGATTTCGGTTGTGCGCTGCCGCGCCGCAGAGCCGCCGAGATCGGCAAGAGATTGGTTGCGCTGAGATCTCATTAAATTAGTACTCATTCGGATCGATCTAAGGCTGGTTGTAATGGGGAGTATCATATACTAGTATCATGCATATGATACTAGTGTATGATACTACCTCCCTAATGCATAGTATCATATATTAGTATCATGTAGTACTCTATTTATTATCATATATTACACAAAGTAGTATAACATTTAATATGATACGGTATCATGATATGATACTACACCTTCTCTTTCTTCCTTTAATGCTATGACACCTCATCAAAATTGCCTAGTTGGCATGCATGATACTAGCTATGATACTACCACTACAACCAGCCTAAAAAGGGTACTACCTCCGTCTCGGTGAATAAGTCATTCGCGTAGTTCTAGGTCGACGATTTAACCATCTAAATATGTATTATATGTGACAAAAATATATATTTAGAAACTACATCCGTGTAGAAATCTAGTGATATACTTTTCATGATATATAACACATATTTAATTCCTCAAATCGATGACCTAGAACTACGCGAATGACTTATTCACCTAGACAGAGGTAGTAATCAGCAAGTCGCCGTCGCAACAGCTGTCCGGATCTGAGTTAATCTAGAGACCTCGTAAACCGCAGTGCGTGACGTGTGATTGACAAGTTTCAATGCGTCTGGACATCAGCCGTTCTGCCGAGTTGTCGTTTGCTCTTCCCAAGAAAATCAGACATAGCTACTACTAGTAGTATTTACTACGAGTTTGATCGCTGCTACTACTGGTCAACCAAAAGCAAAGTCGGCAGCCCGGAAAAAACGCTCAGTATAAAAAAGTCAAGGAAACAGTCAAGAAAGGAAGAGGCAGACGTGCAATTTCCGAAGATGCCCACGGCCCGAAATCAATCGATACATGGATAAATCATGGCAGCAAAAGAAAGGCTAGCGGTGCAGGTCAAATCCGCCAAGTTGTCACTGCTATTGCTTTTTTAGACGTGAGGGCAAAGGAATAAAGAAACAAGCATCATTGCATGTCACGAGTCCCTAGGTTTAATGGAAAACTACTCTAGATGGAAGACAAAGAATACTGATACTAGCGCATCAATTGCTAGTAGTAATAGCACCAAAGTTGTCAGGCACAGATGGAGGACGCGTTCACGTTTGCACACATACAGGCTGCATAGCCAGCGCAAGCACACGCAACCGCGCTTGAAGGGTCTCCACTCGTTCGTCCAAACTGGCAGGACAGACAGAAGCTTATGCGCAAGGGACGGCCAGGCCGCCAGGGCACGCAGCAGTACATGCTCGTGTGGAGATCCATTAGTACAAATCGTGTGCACTTCTGAAGGCCTCAAGGGAAGACTCCGCTACAGACTCGCCTGCCCGGCTGGTGCTATTTCACTCTGCCGACGCAGGCGGGTCACCACAACCACAAGCTAACTCCGCCACCTTGAGCCGCCCCCTGCTCCATTGACTCGCCGTGACTTGCCACGTTTATGTCACTGTTGCCTGAGCCACGCCTGCAGCGCGATGACCCGCCAGGGGCGTGTTGATCCGCCCCCTCCCTCTGTGTGGACACACGTGCCGTAAAGACTGTGACTGCGGTGTAATACCAAAGCGAGACTACAAACGCTACTGATGGTTGCATAGTATTACTAGTACTAACTCTTATATGAGCGAGGATTCACAAGTCATCATGAACCCTGCGGCTGAGTGTCATCCGATGAAAAATACGAGAGTGCGTGTTAAAGCATCATCATTCACCGGCGTTTCCGCCTGCTTGCTGTTGAATGGGTGTGCGCAAGCCGCCACCCGTGCAGCTCGATCTACATCAACACGACGTGATTGACTCGCCGTCGGCGTGGTTTACTGCGCTTGCGATTGAATTGCCAATCCGCTGCAGGCTTACAACGCCGCGGCCGTCTCATCTGTCTGCTCCCGCGGCCGACTCGACCGTGATTGATTTAAGCTTCACCGTGGTGATCATCAACTCCGCGGTGAATAATTTTTGACCTAACATATGAGGTGAAATCCATCCAGTATATTTTTATATATTATATATTGTTTTCTTTAAAAGAGCAATTACTCTGGTTTGCGATGTTGTTGAGGCTGGACAATTGTTCACTACATCAACATGACGTGATTGACTCGCCCGTCCGCGCCGGCTTACAACGCCGCGGCCGGTTCATCCGTCTGTCTCTCGCGGCCTGGTCTACATCAACACATCGGGCCGCATTTGTTTGGATGAGCTGTTTTATTGAGTATGAGCAAGTCACTACTTGGGAAACCCCGTTTTCTTCAAACAAATTAGAGGCAAATTATCATATATTATCAGCCGCCGTCTGCACTGGATGGTTCAATGGGTAGGTGCACAAGTCGCCGCCACTACAGTTTGGTTAACTTCAAACAACCAGTTGGAAGGAGCCATTGGCCGAGTTGCTGACACGGCTCATACGGGATCATTTATAACCCACCGCAGTCACCTCAACCTTCTGTGGATTCACATCGCGCTATCAACGCCAATGATGTATACCTTCTGCTATGGTCAAATATGGAGAATCTCAAGCCAACTCCTCGAGTCGTCTTGAGACTCGAGGGCTACAATGGTATGACTCGGCAAAATTAGCCGGTTTCAATGAATTCAAGAACTTCGGGTCATTGAAGGAAAAAATAACCCGGGCCCCGGAGATTACTGCTAGATCGATGAAAATTTAAAAGCCGTCAGAAGATTTCTGGATCAAAATAAGGACTCTGGTTTATAATCCGGTTCAAGAGACATCTTTCTCCCACAAAGCACTGAAGCTCTCAAATCCGGTTCAAAAGCCGGCCCAGGGTAAATTTGTCCCTCATAAATTTTTGAAGCTCTCAAATCCGGTTCAAAATCCGGCTCAAGGTAAATTTGTTCCTCACAAATTTTTGAAGCTTTCAAATCCGGTTTAAAGTTCCGGTTCAAAAAGAATTAATCTCTCGCAAGTTTGAGTTCTAAGAAAAATTAAAGGTTCCAAAAAGAACTTGCTGCCATGATGCGCAGTTCAAACATAGGTATCCTGCCTTACGGCTTATCTTATTATGGTCACTTGGGGGCTTCCTACTCATCGAGCATAGCTGTCGGTACCCTCTTGATCGGTGCAATGCTAATATATGGTCACTTGGGGGCTTCCTATTCAAACATAGGTCGTATTCGAACCAAAAAGAACATAGCTGTCAAAACCCTTTTGATCGGCACACTGCCAAACTCACTAGGGGGATTCTTGATCGTATCTGAATCATAGCTTAACCTCTTCTGGGTCCGACGTGGATCGTATTCGAATCAACATCGTTAAACAACTCTCAAGGTCATTTGGGGGCTTCCTATTCAAACATAGGTCGTATTCGAACCAAAGAGAACATAGCTGTCGGTACCCTCTTGATCGGCAATGCCAAAGCCACTGGGGGCTATATGATCGTATTCGAATCTTAGCTCAACCCCTTTGGAACGGTTTTCTGATCGTATACGAATCAGAAGCCTTAAGTTTTTAAGTATTTTTTGTGAAAAATTTTGGGTTTGACTTGAGACCTTTTTTGGATTATATCTCAAATGTATATAAGTGTTTATGCTTAACCCGGCTTGACTTTTGACTATAAGTCGCCAGCTTATGACAATCATCATCTATGTGGAAGCATTAGCTTCTAAAGATTGGGTTATCACCCTTACTGCACAGGTCATGTAAACCGGCAGCACAAATTCAATATCACCGTGGTTATATGTGAGGTATTATGACCCGCCCTATGGTAAACCGCCAAGGGTTCTTGTGATCTACTTGTGTGCAGGATAAGACTACATTTGAGTGGTTACCTGCCCTGGCCCTTGACGTTAAGTCGCCAGGGCATATGTCGTTTAAACTCTGTGTAGGATTTGCAGAATTATGACTTATATAAATGCTTCAGTCCAAGCTCATCACTGAAATTGGTGTCTCAAAAGGGTTATCAATTATTGATTTTCTCAAGGGCTATAGGCCACCGGGTTACAAAAATTCCGGCTTACAATGAATGCGCATTAAGTCATCATCGGCCAACAGCCGCCAGGTATTTAAACTCCGCATTTACTTGTCAACCGATGAGGTATTCAAATCTTTAATAGCCAAAACTGGCTGGATTTTCATGATGATATTGTGATTGAGGTTTTCATACCGGATTATATTATTCAAATCTCGAATAGCCAACATGGCTGGATTTCTATTGTGATTATCAATAACCAGTGTTATGATTGAGGTTTTCAAAGTCGCTTTAAGCAAGCGGCTATTATTTTTATCAATGGATATGATTTATTCTACAATGGAAGGAATAGTCCCGAGTCGCTCAGAGCTTACGACACAGCACTTGGGGGCTATATTATTCAGATTGGGATTATATCAAATATGCAAGTCCCATGTCACTGCCAGCATGCACCATGGCACTTGGGGGCTAATGCAAAGTCATTTTTGCTCAACTTATTGAAGACCTGACTCATCACATTCTAAATGAGTTAGCCCTTGGGGGCTACCAATTCCTCCTGTCAAAAATTGAAGGTACACAAGCATTAATCCATTATATTGAACGATCCACTATTCAGTTGGTGGAGTACAAAGCTCTTAACCTTATGGACGTGGGTTGAAGCCCCATGGGGAGACTATATTATATGATGTTATTATCAATTATATACAAAGTTCCAGCTCAGTATTATCTTACTAAGCCAGCACTTGGGGGTTACACATTGCAGTTCAAATTTACATGGTTATATCTACAAAGTCCCTGCTCATTATTGCATAATGACCCGGCCCTTGGGGGCTACACTGGTTGAAATTTTCATGAGCATAAAGCAATTACAAGTCCCAAGTTGCTGCAAGCATGGCAACCCGGCACTTGGGGGCTACATGTGTGGAATATTCAGATTATATGATTGAGACGAATAAACCGGATTTCTTCAAGGTTGCAACATTTATTGGAGCAAGTCTAAAAACCATCACTTTGTTCTGCTCAAGACTTGGCGGCTACAGGTAATATGGATATAAGGGAGAAAAATCTTCAAATTATCAGTTTTGAGCAAATCAGGAGGACCAATTACATAAACCGGTGTCAACAACAATTATGACCCGGCATCGTCTGTTTTATAATCCGGTAGTTTTTGGTAATGATAAACCGGCAAGTTTTACATCTTCAAGCCGGCTGAATATTAGATGAGTATTTGAAGACCAAAATTATTTAGCCCGGCGCCTTGGAAGCCGACTCAAGTGGATTATTCTTCACAATATTTTTCTGTGAGAAACCAACATCAGCAAATTGAGTATGAAGCTAGCTTATTTGACCCGAATTTTCTAGATGAAGGAAATGACAATTGGACTTAAGGATAATCAGGTCCCGTCTCAGGAGAATATTTAACCCGGAGCACAAGGAATTAAGGATGATCAGGTGCCGGCGTACAAGAATTTTTAACCCGGAACACAATCTGTCAAAGTTGTTCTTGTGTTTGTTTTACAGGATCAGTTTAACATGTATGAATCCAAATTAAACTGGGGGCTAATGTCGGGGATATACCCCGCGGTATGACCAGGCCGGACTTGAAGCTTCACCAATGACCCGCCGGAGGACTGGCGACTCACTGGTCTGGCGGCTCACTGGTCAGACGACTCACGGATGACCCCGACGGCGGGTCACATAGAAGACTAGGCCCAAGGCCCAGTAGGCCGGCTCGTATTATGGTGGGCCGGCTTAAGACATAAGGCATGAGGAATATTTCCTTTACGAGGAAGCAAGACCCGTACTTGTATCCGACTTGTAATAGAGAATAAGTTAGCCCTAATCCTAATATGACTCCACATGTAACCCGCCCCTTCAACTTATATAAGGAGGGGCAGGGCACCCCAAGAGGGACAGGCAACAAGAAACAATCTCTAGGGCTAGACACAAAGAGCCGGCTTACCGGCGACACCCTCATGATCATAATGAGACCTAGCCACAAACAACATGTAGGGCTATTCCGGATGATGTTTCCTGGGGCCCGAAGCTGTCTAAATCTTTGTCTTGTGTGGCGTCTCTTGATTCCGCCCAACCCCTCTCAAGCTACCACAATAGATGTGTTGGCCTCGCGACTAAGTCCTCACGCTAAGGGCATCTGCCGTGACAATTCCACGACAGGACCCGATTCTAGAATCAATCCCTTTTGCTTTCGGATCTGAAATAGGAGGTATACCCAACTGTTTTGGATGTCCTATGAAGATGCATTTATCCGCTTTGGGTTCGAGCTTATCAGCCTGAAACTTTTTTCACATAAGCGTCGCAACCCCAAACTTTTAAGAAACGACAACTTAGGTTTCTCTAAACCACAGTTCATACAGTGTCGTCTTAACGGAATTGCGTGGTGCCCTATTTAAAGTGAATGTGGTTGTCTCTAATGCCTAACCCATAAACAATAGTAGTAATTCGATAAGAGACATCATGGTATGCACCATATCCAATAGGGTGCAGTTATGATGTTCGGACACATCATCACACTATGGTGTTCCAGGCGGTATTGGTTGTGAAACAATTTCCACAATGTCCTAATTGTATGCCAAACTCGTAACTCAGATACTCATTTCTATGATCATATCATAGACATTTATATCCTCCTGTCACGACGGTCTACACCTTCACTCTGAAATTACTTGAACCTTTCAATAATTTAGATTTATGTTCCATCAAGTAAATATACTCAGTATCTACTCAAATCATCTGTGAAGTAAGAACATAACAATATCCACTGCGTGCCTCAGCACTCATTGGACTGCACACATCAAAATGTACTACTTCCAACAAGTTGCTTTCTTGTTCCATCTTACTGAAATCAAGGCTTTTCAGTCATCTTGCCCATGTGGTATGATTTGCATGTCTCAAGTGATTTAAAATCAAGTGAGTCCAAACGATCCATCTGCATGGGGTTTCTTCATGCGTATACACCAATAGACATGGTTCGCATATCTCAATCTTTTCAAAAACGAGTGAGTCCAAAGATCCATCAACATGGAGCTTCTTCATGCGTTTTATACCAATATGACTCAAGTGGCAGTGCCACAAGTATGTGGTACTATCATTACTATCTTATATCTTTTGGCATGAACATGTGTATCACTACGATCGAGATTTAATAAACCATTTATTTTAGGTGCAAGACCATTGAAGGTATTATTCAAATAAACATAGTAACCATTGTTCTCCTTAAATGAATAACCGTATTGCAATAGACATAATCCAATCATGTCTATGCTGAACGCAAACACCAAATAACAATTATTTAGGTTTGACACCAATCTCGATGGTAGAGGGAGCATGTGATGCTTGATCACATCAACCTTGGAAACACTTCCAACACATATCGTCAGCTCACCTTTAGCTAGTCTCCATTTATTCCGTAGCCTTTTATTTCGAGTTACTAACACTTAGCAACCGAACCGGTATCTAATACCCTGGTGCTACTAGGAGCACTAGTAAAGTACACATTAATATAATGTATATCCAATATACTTCTATCGACCTGGCCAGCCTTCTCATCTACCAAGTATCTAGGGTAGTCCTGCTTCAGTGGCCGTTCCCCTCATTACAGAAGCACTTAGTCTCTGGTTTGGTTTCAACCTTGGGTTTCTTCACTAGAGCAGCAACTGATTTGCCATTTCATGAAGTATCCCTTCTTGCCCTTGCCCTTCTTGAAACTAGTGGTTTCACTAACCATCAACAATTGATGCTCCTTCTTGATTTCTACTTTCGCGGCGTCAAACTTCGCGAATATTTCAAGGATCATCATATCTATCCCTGATATGTTATAGTTCATCACAAAGCTCTAGCAGCTTGGTGGCAATGACTTTGGAGAAACATCACTATCTCATCTGGAAGATTAACTCCCACTCGATTCAAGTGATTGTGGTACTCAGACAATCTGAGCACAAGCTCAACGATTGAGGTTTTCTCCCTTAGTTTGCAGGCTAAGAAACTCGTCAGATGTCTTATACCTCTTGACGTGGGCACGAGCCTGAAATCCCAATTTCAGCCCTCGAAACATCTCATATGTTCCGCGACGTTTCGAAGTCGTCTTCGGTGCCTCAATTCTGAACCGTTTTAACATCACTGAACTATCACGTAGTTATCAAAACGTGTATGTCAGATGTTCGCAACATCCACAGACGACGCTCGAGGTTCAGCTCACTGAGTGGTGCATTAAGGACATAAACCTTCTGCGCAGCAATGAGGACAATCCTCATTTTACGGACCCAGTTTGCATAATTGCTACTATCAACTTTCAACTAAATTTTCTCTAGGACATATCTAAAACAGTAGAACTAAAGCGCGAGCTACGACATAATTTGCAAAAACCTTTTGACTATGTTCATGATAATTGAGTTCATCTGATTATTTAATGAACTCCCACTCAGATAGACATCCCTCTAATCATCTAAGTGATACATGATCCGAGTCAACTAGGCCGTGTCCGATCATCACGTGAGACGGACTAGTCATCATCGGTGAACATCTTCATGTTGATCGTATCTTCTATACGACTCATGTTCGACCTTTCGGTCTTCCGTGTTCCGAGGCCATGTCTGTACATGCTAGGCTCGTCAAGTCAACCTAAGTGTATTGCATGTGTAAATCTGGCTTACACCCGTTGTATTCGAACGTTAGAATCTATCACACCCGATCATCACGTGGTGCTTCGAAACAACGAACCTTCGCAATGGTGCACAGTTAGGGGGAACACTTTTCTTGACATTATTGCGAGGGATCATCTTATTTAAGCTACCGTCGTTCTAAGAAAATAAGATGTAAAACATGATAAACATCACATGCAATCAAATAGTGACATGATATGGCCAATATCATTTTGCTCCTTTTGATCTCCATCTTCGGGGCGCCATGATCATCATCGTCACCGGCATGACACCATGATCTCCATCATCGTGTCTCCATGAAGTTGTCTCGCCAACTATTACTTCTACTACTATGGCTAACGGTTTAGCAATAAAGTAAAGTAATTACATGGCGTTGTTCATTGACACGCAGGTCATACAATAAATTAAGACAACTCCTATGGCTCCTGCCGGTTGTCATACTCATCGACATGCAAGTCGTGATTCCTATTACAAGAACATGATCAATCTCATACATCACATATCATTCATCACATTCTTTGGCCATATCACATCACAAAGCATACCCTACAAAAACAAGTTAGACGTCCTCTAATTGTTGTTTGCATGTTTTACGTGGCTGCTATGGGTTTCTAGCAAGAACGTTTCTTACCTACGCAAAAGCCACAACGTGATATGCCAATTGCTATTTACCCTTCATAAGGACCCTTTTCATCGAATCCGATCCGACTAAAGTGGGAGAGACTGGCACCCCCTAGCCACCTTATGCAACAAGTGCATGTCAGTCGGTGGAACCTGTCTCACGTAAGCGTACGTGTAAGGTCGGTCCGGGCCTCTTCATCCCACGATGCCGCCGAATCAAGATAAGACTAGTAACGGCAAGTAAATTGACAATATCGACGCCCACAACTGCTTTGTGTTCTACTCGTGCATAGAAACTACGCATAGACCTAGCTCTGATACCACTCTTGGGGAACGTAGCAGAAATTCAAAATTTTCTACACATCACCAAGATCATTCTACAGAGATACTAGCAACGAGAGAGAGGGGAGTGCATCTACATACCCTTGTAGATCGCTAAGCGGAAGCGTTCAAGTGAACGGGGTTGATGGAGTCGTACTCGTCATGATCCAAATCACCGATGATCCTAGCGCCAAACGGACGGCACCTCCGCGTTCAACACACATACGGTTGGGAGAGACATCTCCTCCTTCTTGATCCAGCAAGGGAAGGAGAGGTTGATGGAGATCCAGCAGCACGACGGCGTGGTGGTGGAAGTAGCGGGATCCCGGCAAGGCTTCGCCAAGCGCAAGCGGGGAGGAAGAGGTGTCACGGGAGGGAGGGAGGCGCCAGGGACTCAGGTCCGGCTGCCCTCCCTCCCCTCCACTATATATAGGGGCCTAGGGGGGCGCCGACCCCTTGTAGATCCCATCTAGGGAGGGGGGCGGCTGCCCTAGGGGTGGCTTGGACTCCAAGCCAAGTGGAGGCGCCCCCACTCCTTAGGGTTTCTAACCCTAGGCGCATGGAAGGCCCAAGGGGGGCGCACCAGCCCACCAGGGGCTGGTTCCCACGCCCCTTCAGCCCATGGGGCCCTCCGGGATAGGTGTCCCCACTCGGTGGACCCTCGACCCTTCCGTGGTCCCAGACAATACCGATGACCCCCAAAACTTTCCCGTGGCAAATGGACTTCCTATATATAAATCTTTACCTCCGACCATTCCGAACTCCTCGTGACATCCGGGATCTCATCCGGACTCAACAACTTTCGGGTTACCGCATACTAATATCTCTACAACCCTAGCGTCACCGAACCTTAAGTGTGTAGACCCTACGGGTTCGGGAACCATACAGACATGACCGAGACAACTCTCCGGCTAATAACCAACAGCGGGATTTGGATACCCATGTTGGCTCCCACATGTTCCACGATGATCTCATTGGATGAACCACGATGTCGAGGATTCAATCAATCCCGTATTCAATTCCCTTTGTCTACCGGTATAGTACTTGCCCGAGATTCGATCGTCGGTATCCCGATACCTTGTTCAATCTTGTTACCGGCAAGTCTCTTTAATCGTTCCGTAACACATCATCCCGTGATCAACTCCTTGGTCACATTGTGCACATTATGATGATGTCCTACCGAGTGGGCCCAGAGATACCTCTCCGTCACACGGAGTGACAAATCCCAGTCTTGATTCGTGCCAACCCAACAGACACTTTCGGAGATACCCGTAGTGCACCTTTATAGCCACCCGCCATTCGTTGTGACGCTTGGTACACCAAAGCATTCCCTACGGTGTCGGTGTACTAGAGTAGGGTACCCTAGTATCCCGAACTCGCACGGGCAGTTGTAGCACCTCAAGCAAAGCTGGCCTGATGACCGCTAAGATCTCAATGCCCTTTGGAGCCATTCAAGAACAAAGTAATCAAGACCCGGCAAGAGGAGCTTGTCGGGAAGGCCACTCAGTAGCGCCAAGGAATAAGGCCCCGCAAGAGGAGCTTGCGGAAGGCTTGGTGAGCGATAAGCTCGAAGGCGACAAGAACCTTGCGCTGCAAGGTACTCGCCATGCAAGTGACTTCTCTTCATCTCCGCTCCAGCTCACTCGCTAACGTGTCACCACGGGCTCTACCAAGCACGCGTGTCGACGGGCTGTGCAGCCAGCGGGAGCACCGATAAGCGGCGCCGACAAGCTACCATCGTGGCGAACGGAGGCGCACTTAACGGTCCTCATTACATCGTTTCAGGCGATCGAGACGGGCATTGATGACTCTTGTCCCATGCCGTCGAGTTAGGTATAGATTATCAGACATCAACAAAGCGTGTACCAACCTATGTTTTACTATCTTACCCTTCCCTACTTGCCACATGTGGTGACCCCTTGTGCCTATAAAAGGAGGCCCAAGTGCAACGTAGAAAGGGTTCGGTTCAGCTCCGGCTTAGTTCATCCTACTCATACGAGACCACACACTCAAGCTAGGTTTTGTAGCCCTCATTGCTCCCTAGCAAGAACACAATATAATCCACAAAGCAGCAGTAGGAGTATTATCTCTCCGGAGAGCTCCAAAGCTGGGTAAATCTGCTCATGTGCATCGCCTCGATCCGCTCATCGTGCAATCTCCGCCCCCCTCCGAACCACAAGGGACCCAGGTCCCATAGGTGTTCGTGGGCCACGATCAGCTTCCCCGACATCTTTGGCGCGCCCGTGAGGCGTCGAGGCTGTGTGAACCTGATCCGCGCTCACACGAGCAACTTCATCAACATCTTCGTCAACATGGCGCCAAGAAGAAGTCTTCGCAGCAGCAGAACCGTCTGCTGTTGAACCCACCACCACCGGAGCTGTCAGGTGGTGGGGGAAACGCCGGCGGAGGAACCGGCGTCGTTTAGAGAGCCCACAACGCCGCCAGGTCCAAGGACAAGGCGGCGCAGGCGTCGGCGTCCGAGTCCGCACCGCGTCCTTCCTGGGAGGCGCGGGACCGACAGCGCCATGATGCTCGCGGCACCATACGCCATAGATCAAGGCCAAGCTGGAGGATCCCGAGGCCCGAGAGACCGCATGCACCTCAAAGATGCCGGTGCAGTGGAGTACGGTCGCTTAGGGATGCTGCTCCTCCTAACTTGGTTAGGAGTCCGAGCACATCCCGTTCCTCGCTACGCACGCCATTGCCACCCACCACACCAGCAGAAGCCTTGGCAAGAGCACAACTACTTCTAGACTACCCTCCAACGGCCGACAAGGTCGACGAATGGAGGGCCACAATTCAGAGTCTCATCGGCTTCGCCAACGGCGACGTCCCGCGGCAACCGAGTGCCTCGCAGCCGCGGCAAGGCGGCAAGGCGCGAGCTGATGGCGACGAGACTTGCGGGGGCAGCCCACCGGCACTCCCCTTCCCGAAGGCCAAGATCGCCACTCGCCGGATCCACCTCGACAACGACTCCACGGTGTCGCCGATCCGCGAGCTTGCCGCGACCAGCGCCAAGTTCTCCGAGAACGGCAAGAAGAAGACGCTCGAACCCGTATCGAGCGCCGAAAAGAAGCGCGCCGTCAATCCAACCAGCGCGCCGGGCCCATCGTTGATATGCATGCGCCAAGGGAACCAGGTGACTTGCCGTACGCGGTGGGTTGCCCTGCGTTCACTCGTGAGCTGCGGCAAGTCCGGTGGCCCGACAAGAAAAACTTCAAACCTGATGTGCCGGAGAAGTATGATGGCAGGACACACCCATCGGAGTTCCTCAGCATCTACACCATCGCGGTGCAGGCTGCGGGAGGATGAGACGACAAGATCCTCGCCAACTACTTTCCCCTGGTGCTCAAGCCAAACGTCAGATCTTGGCTCATGCACTTGCCGGATGGCTCTATTTCTTCTTGGGCAGATTTGTGCCACCAGTTTGTTGGCGCCTTCACAAGCGGCCACAAGCCTCATGGCCAGGAGAGTGACCTCCACCTGCTTGCCCGAAGGAGGAGAGTCTCATGCGCAAGTTCATCCAGAGATTCACCGAGTGCACTACAACATCCTGACGCCCACCCCGCCGTGGTGATCGCAAAGCATTTCATCGTAATGTACGAAACCGCAGGATGAGGGAGGAGATGGCGATGTGCAAAGTGAAAGACGCCAACAGCTCATACGCCCGGCCGAAAGTGTGCACGCTGCTGAAGAAGGAAGAAGACTCCTGTGAGAGAATGTGGGAGCAGAGTCGACAAGGAGGAGATCGCCTGCAAGGAAGAGCCAAGCGGCGAAACAACAGAAAAGAAGAAAAACCAAGAAGTACTAGTTGTCGAGCAGTCCGGCAAAGGAGGTGGCACCGGCAAGGCTAAGGCTAGCGGCTCCGCAAGGAGGTTGCCGCGACGCTGACCGCCAAGCTGGGCGGCCGCCGACAAGCCCGACAGCTCCAACAAGCAAGATCAGAAGATCCACCGCACTAAGGGCCACGATCTCCAGAGATGCAAGAAAGTCGAGCAACTTGTTGAGCTACGTAAAGCTGAATACGAAAGCGGCGAGACAAGGAGAAGGCCCAGGAAGGTGCAGGTGCAGCAAGTAAGAAGAGACCCGGCCGGGAGGACGCCAAGGCAAGGCCAAGCAGCGGCAGGTGACAGACCTCCCGCCGCGCGACAAGGAAGAAGACGAAGATGAAGATGACGAGGACATGGAAGATGATGAAGCTGACAAGCAGGAGTTCCGAAGGCAACGGAGGTCCTTTATGCTGACGGTGGTGCGTCTCTGCATACCTCGCACCGCCAACTCAAACAATGGATGCGTGAGGTCAATGCAGCGAACCATCCATAGAATCACGCAAACCTCTCGGTGGTCCAGACGCCCATCATCTTTGACATTGAGGATCACCCTGATCGCGTCATCTGCGGTCGGGTGCTTGCCGATGTTGGTCTCACCAACCATCCGCAACCTCAAGGTCACAAAGATGTTGGTTGACGGCGGGCCGGCCTGAATTTGATCTCCTCTCGCAGTGCTCCGTAAGCTTCAAATCCTGACAGCGAGCTCAAGAAACTGGTACTTTCCAAGGAATCAACCCAGGAAGGAGCAAGCCCAAAGGGAAGATCACGTTGCCGGTAACATTCGGCAGCGAGCTCAACTTCAGAACTGAGAGGGTCATGTTTGACGTTGCCGATTTCCCATTACCCTACAATGGCATACTTGGCTGTCCAGCACTCGCCAAGTTCATGGCCGCCTCTCATTATGCTTACAACCTACTCAAGATGCCCGGCCCGATAAGCGTCATTTCTGTCCATGGCGACAAGAAAGATGCGCTTATCTGCGCCGACAAGATTTACCGGGATGCGGCAGCCGCAACAGATAGCAAACCACTTGCCGATGAAGCTCCCGGAGGGAAGAAGAAGACCACCAAGTCCGGCAAGAGCTCTATTGCCCACTCCGGCAAGCGCACCTCTTCGGAGTGCTGCGCTACCGTCGAGAATGCACCATCGAGCTCCACCGGCAAGTGCAAGAAGATGATGGCAGCTCCGCCGAAGACCAAGAAGGTGCCCGCCAAGGAGGACGGCACTGGTGGTACCTTCACCATCAGTGCCACGCTTGATCCTAAATAGGAAAGCGAGCTCGTTGCTTTCTGCGGGCGAATGTCGATGTGTTTGCATGGCAACCATCCGACATCCCCGTGTTCCTGTGAAAGTAATTGAGCACCACCTAGCTGTCTGTCCTCACGCCGCCCGCCAAGCAAAAAGTTAGGAAACAGCGTTGAGCGCCAAGAGTTCATAGCGTAAGAAATCAAGAAGTTGGAAGCAGCAGGGATTGTCGAGGAGTCCTCCATCCTACGTGGTTGGCCAATCCGTAGTTGTACATTAAGGCCAATGGGAAATGGAGACTGTATTGACTTCACCGATGTTAATAAAGCTTGTCCCAAAGACCCATTTCCCTTGCCACGTATCGACCAGATTGTTGACTCCACGGCTGGATGTGATCTGCTTTCATTTCTTGATGCATATTCAGGATATCATCAAATCTTCATGGCAGAAGAGGATGAAGAGAAAACCGCATTCATTACACCATGTGGCACGTACTGCTTCATACGGATGCCTTTCGGTTTAAAGAATGCCGGTTCAACCTTTGCAAGAGTAGTCCATGATGCCTTTGAGCCACAGATACACAGAAATGTAGAAGCCTACATGGATGACATAGTGGTCAAGAGCAAGGACAAAGCAACTTTGGTTCAGGATTTGGATGAAACATTTGCAAATCTGCGCAAGATCAACCTCAAGCTCAACCCCGAGAAGTGCGTGTTTGGAGTCCCTTCCGCAAGCTTCTCGGGTTCTTTGTGTCTCAAGGGAATCGAAGCCAATCCCGACAAGATCAAGGCCATTGAGCGATCAAGCACCAAAGCGCGTCAAGGATGTCAGAAGGCTTGCCGGTTGCGTGGCTGCTCTCAGCAGGTTCATCTCTAAGTCTGCTGAGTGCGCCCTGCCATTTTTCAAGATTTTGAAAAAGGCAGGTCCAATGAAATGGACTCCCGAAGCGGAGGCTGCGCTGCAGGACTTGAAGAGATACCTGTCCTCCGCTCCAATACTTGTCGCACCTAGGCCACAAGAGAAGTTGCTGCTGTATATAGCGGCAACCAATCAAGTGGTTAGTGCTGCGTTAGTAGCGGAGAGGGAGGCAGATGATGAGCCGGCAACCGAGGCAGACGCATCCAGCGACAAGCAAGAGGCTTCGCCGTCAAGCTCCGTCCCGACAAGGACAGATCAGCGCAGGGTTGCGACAAGACACGAAGAAGATGGTGCAGCGCCAGCTTTACTTTTGTCGGCCCTTCGCAAGGGGCTAGGTCAAGGTACTCTGGCGTGCAAAAGTTGCTTTTCGCCTCCTCATGGCCTCGAAAAGCTGCGCCATTACTTCCAAGCACACGAGATAACAGTTGTCACCGCTTCGCTGAAAAGGATATTACAAAATCCGTATAACAGGCAGGATTGTCGAGTGGGCACCGGAACTGTCAAGCTTTGGTCTCAAGTTTGAAAGCACTTCAACTATCCAGAGCAGAGCATTGGCGGAATTCATAGCGTAATGGACGCCACGCAAGATGAAGAAATTCCAGAGACAAGCATCCCGCCAAGGAGGCAAATAAAGAGCGGCTGATGTACTTGATGGTGCTTTCGCTGCAAGGCGCCGGTGCCGGCGTGCTGCTTATCGCACCCACCGGAGAACACCTCAAGTACATAGTCCAGATGCACTTTCCCAAGGAACAAGCAACAAACAATACTGCAGAGTATGAAGGTTTGCTTGCCGGTCTCAGGATTGCGGTAGACCTTGGGATCAAGAAGCTCATTGTCAGGGGGGACTCGCAACTTGTCGTCCGCCAAGTAAATAAAGATTATTAGAGTCCTTTGATGGAAGCCTACGTCGATGAAGTGAGGAAGCTAGAAGAGCACTTTGAAGGCCTGCAAATGGAACACGTTCCAAGAGCTCAGAATGATATAGCTGATGGCCTCTCCAAATGTGCCGCACTTAAGTTACCTGTGGAACCAGGAATTTTTGTGCTCAAGCTGACTCAGCCAACCGTAACACCGTCAACAGGACAGAGCAAGAAGAGAAAATTGGTTTCCAGCGACTACTTTCCGGCAGAGCTCCCTGGAGCCGCCACCAAGAAGGTCTCTAAAATCAATACAATATCATCGGGGAGCAGTTCGCTCGACAAACCCTGTGGTTTGTCTCGTTGAAGCAGACGCCCCGACAGTTTTGCTCCGCAAGCTTGCCGGGATCATCAAGCTCCGCAGAACCACATGTTCTTGCCGTGGAAGCTAATGTTCCCACAGGGTAGATGAGCCTTTGGTCCTTGTTGTCGAGCCACAGCTCCAAAGATGGGCGCAGCAAATCGCCCATTTCCTTCAAACAGAGAACTTCCCAAAAGCAAGAAGAAGGAAAAAGTAGCCCGGCAATCAAGTATGTATCAGTTTGTTGACAACATCCTGCATGTAAGAAGACTCAACGGTGTGAAATTGAAGTGTATTTGCCGGAAGATGGATGAAGCTGTTGGCGAGAATACATGGAGGCATATGTGGTCACCACATTGGCGAAGAGCACTTGCCGCAAAGCTTTCCGGCAAGGTTTCTTCTCGCCGAAGCCTCCAGATGCAACCGCACAAGTAACCAAGTGTGAGGCGTGCAGTTCCATTCCAAACAGATACACCAACCAGCTCAAGCTCTCCAGACAATCCCTTTATCCTGGCCCTTCTCGGTCTGGGGGCTCGACATCCTCGGCCCCTTCCCCCGAGCTGTCGGGGGCTTTGAGTACTTGTACATTGCAATCAACAAGTTCACAAAGTGGCCGGAAGTGGAACCAGTGAGGAAGGTGACAGCACAGTCAGCAGTCAAGTTCTCCAGGTCAATTGTTTGCCGTTTTGGGATTCCTAACCGGATCATCACCGACAACGGCACACAGTTCACGAGCCGCACCTTCATGCAGTACGCCCAAGATCTTGGCGCCAAGATCTGCTTTGCTTCAGTTGCTCATCCGAGAAGCAACGGTCAAGCAGAGAGAGCAAACGCTGAAGTGCTGCGGGGACTCAAGACCAGAACTTTCGACAGGCTGCACAAGTGCGGAAGAAATTGGATCGAGGAGCTGCCGGTGGTTCTTGGTCGATCAGACGACGCCAAATCGAGCCACCGCCGACACCTTTCGCCTAGTCTATGGAGCAGAGGCAGTTCTCCCCACGGAACTCAGATACGGGTCACCACGAAAGTGCTCGCCACGATGAGTTTGAGCAAGAGCAGCTGCGACAAGATGACGCTACTGCTCCTCGAGGAAGATCGCCTTCAGGCTCTTTACGAGCTGTTCGTTATCAGCAAGCTTTGCGCCGCTACCATAGCCGCAGTTAATGCCGAAGCTTCGAGGAAGGCGACCTTGTTCTTCGCTGCTCAGTCCGCCAAGAATTCCAACAAGTTGACGCCAAGGGGAAGGCCCTTATCGGGTGAAACGAGTCACTAGGCCCGACGATGTCCGCTTTGAGACCAAAGATGGCGCCCGTGAGCAATTCCTGGAATATAGAGCATCTTCGCAAGTTTTACCCATATAGGCGCGGTTGCGGATCCGTCCCAAGAACCACTCTTTGTACAAGTCTTGCCGCTGTTGCATGTAATCCTTTGTACAAAGACGGGCGCACCCGTGCATCAAGAAGTTTATGTGTTGCGCACAACTTGTCAATACATGCTCTCATAATCTTATATGCATGTGTTTACTAACATTTTGTGCAGCACCCACACCCGGTAAGCGATAACGAGCCACTAGGCTCCATAACTTTATTTTCTCTTCTTTCTTCTCAAACAAGAAGAAGGTTCATCCACCCACAAGTTAACCGGGGGGGAAGGGGAAGATAATGGTGTGGACCGCCAAGCGTCGCTCGAGGAACTGTCGCCTTGCCGGGAAATGGACAACAGAAAAGCTAAGTTGCTAAGTTTAAACGACCAGTTTTAAATTTTTAAGTTATCTTCCTCGAACGATAGTACTTTGTATGGAAAACCTCCAGCGCTGGAGGAACCGACTCGCGACTAGCTTGCGCCTTACTTTGTTTCGAGTCCGCTCAACAACTTAAGTGTGCTGCAACTAGTTGCGACAAGGTTGCTTGTCGGAGGCGGCATCGCCAGCAAGCTGCTGAAGTTCTGCACTCGGCGCTCGCGGCTAAGGTGTTCGCACTGATAAGTTCCCCTGAAAGCGAAGGGTATAGACATACAAAGGAAGAAATCGAGTAAAGGAAATAACATTGCATTCGATTGCCTAAGATAGTGTATATTACATAATAACTTGTCGCGGATCTAATAGACTTTTTTACCTAAACAGGATCTACAGCGACAAGAGAAAGATAGACTTGGCGGCCTAGTCCACGCGGTCGCCCTCAAGCCTCTTAACTCCGCTCACCCTGTCCACAATGGGTGCGACGAGGGCCTTGAGCGCTTCAACATCGGCGGATGGAAGCAGGGACTTGAGGGCTTTGGTGAAGTCGACGCCTGGGTTGCGGAAGGCCACCTTCATCAACACTTTCTGGAGAGCCTCGGCGCAGACTTGACGCGATTCCTCCGCCAGTTGCTTTGGAATCTCTTCCCGGAGCCGCTGGATACCCGCCAACACGCCTTTGAAGAATAGGCTGAGCTTGACGCTGGGTTGGAGGTTCTCGTCGGTGGAGTATCCAAGGTCTGTCATCCCCAACTCCATCAGCTCATTATGGATGCCGGCGGCGGTGTCCACAAGACCTTCTGTCCATTGCATTATGCTGTCTCGAAGATTATTCTGGGCGGTCACAGCATTCGACAGCAACTCCTCGGTGGCCTTGATCTTTTCTAGCAGGCCCGTTTCCCGATCCTTGGTGCCATTCAATGTCTCCGCCAGGATGGTCACCAGCTCCAGATCCGCCTTTGACGCCCTTGGCGGCATCGATCTCCTTGATCTTTTCAGCAAAACGACCCTGCAGCTCGCCGAGGGTGTAAGCGTCCTTCTCACGCCAAGGCTTCAACCCGGCGACCTCCTCGGCACTCTTCGGAGGGTGGACTCCAGCTGAGCCACCTCGCCTCCAATTCCCTCTTGGCGGCCTCGGCAGCCGCAGCAGCATCTTTGCCTCCCGGTGGCCCGCTAATCGCTTGCTGCCACAAGGCGAGATCTTCCTCATAGCTGTCGAGGTTGATCTTCCGCTGCGCCACCACCTTCTCGCGGAGAGCTTCTCACGGCAAGCCTCTGCTGCCCTCGATCTCGCCCTTCTCCAAGATGAAGGCCGTGCGCTCCTCGACAAGCTGCTCCGCGCCTCGCTATATCCCGGAGAGTTTCTTTGTTGGCGCGCGGAGCTCTTTCGCGTTTCTCAAGTCAGCTCCCGCCCTCGCGACAAGCGCCTCGACTCCAGTTTGGCCTGTCCGGGCGCGGTAGAGCGACAAGAACCTCCTTAGCAGCTGCTCCTCCTCAGCTCACCGCTGCTGCTGCTCGGGCATCAACCAGCGACAGCCCGGCGGAGGCAAGCAGTTCCGCATCAAGGTCTCCCCTTCGCCGGTGCCTCGAGCTTGATGCCCATGGGAGCTTAATAAAGACACCCTCGCCTTGGTGTAGGCGCCGGATCGGGCTCTTCGTGGTCCTGTGCGGCATTGGTAGCGGGAGGACCGGCGGTCGGTGCAGCGCCTGACGCTCCTGCGGCCTCAGGGCCGTCAGTGCGATCGCCAGATTCCTCCCCAGCCCCTGCACCAGCAGCCTTGGCGGCCTCCTCGCCGGCAGGCCCGTCAGCGCCAGCCTCCTCCTCCATGTTGGCGGCGTCGACATTTTCGCCATGAAGGCCCTCCTCGCCGGGCGGCTTGGGCCCATCGGATCTCCGGCAGATGGATCTGATGGTCAGAAGAAGAAAGCACAAGTCAAGCGAATGTTCGAAAGAGAAGAACAGAAGAAAAGAACCCAAGGGAAATTCTCAAACAAAAAGATTACCTGCAGTAGGGTCTGTTGCCGCGGTCTCCACCACCGGAGGGTTGTCGGCGCTGCCTCTTGCCGGAGAAGATCCCCTTGTCGGAGAGGCCTCCCTCGCCGGAGAGCGCTCCCTTGGCGGAGAATTCTCCCTTGGTGGCGTAGTTGAAACGAGCAGAATTTTGGGGGTGACCTCCGGAGCTTCATGATGAGGCCGGACCTCGGGAGTAGCCTCCGGTGCTTCCTGATGTGGCTGCTCTGCTCCTACAAGATTCAACAAACCAGATATTGGTAACGGAGAAGCACCCAAGCACACCCAACCACGAAAAGTAAACCAAACACTTACGCTGGGGTCAGGCTGGGGGCTGCATCTTTGAAGGGGTTGCCGGATCCGCAAGGGAGTCCTGACGTGCCCCTGTCCGTGTGGGAGTCATCTCGAGACAACAACCACCGGCGTCTTGGCCCTCTTCGACGCCTCCGAGCTAACGTCTCAAGAAAAGGTTCAGAGTGAAACCAATCAGATATAAGATAAAACAATAAATTGAAGATTACAAGTAGCAACGACAAGATCTTACTCTTCCTCTTCTTCCTCGGAGCTGAGGGCGGAAAGATCAAACTCTGCTCCGCGCCGACGGATTGGGGAGAAGATTCTCCTCGACGCTTGGCGGGTGCAGGGCCGCGACTCAGAAGACCCCGCGCCCACGCCCGTGGCGGAATGAGGCGCCCCTGCTGCAACAAAGCTTGCAGCGGTGGAGCTGCGGCTGGGCGGCGTAGGCGGCTGTTGGACCGTATGCCCCCGCCACTTCTCCGCCTTCCAGAGGCGCCTCCTTGGCGGGGCAAGGGCTCCCCCTGCGGCAAGCTACTTGACGGCGGAGGAGAGGCGCCGGCAGGCTCGCTTGGCTCGCTGATCGGGCTCGATCTGCTCCTCCTCGGCGATTTAACTCTTCTCGGTCGGCAAGGCATGCCGCCGGCCGCCTCCGCCTCGACGAAGAAACCCAATATGCCGGGCGGCAGCAGCTCGCAGCCTCCTCCAACCTCGTGGCGATGCGCGCCATCTCCTGATCGATGGTGTCATGGGTGAGCCGCCTCTGCCGGGCGCGGATCGACACTTCAACCAAGTTGTCGAAGAACTGCTGCACGACGTCGTTGGCGGGCTCTCGCCAAGTTGGGACGATTCCATGGGAATCGCTGACAACGGCATTATCGCTGGATGCTATCAAGCGACGAGTTGTTGCACAGGGCACAACTCCCTCGCAACATGCACCACCCGGGGTTATCCGCTTCAAGCTTGAACAATTCCCGCAGCATGCCGTCAAGCTCCAAGGTAGTAAAATTCCAATTCAGACCTGGGCGCAGCCTCATGATATCCGCCGCTCGAATTCCCAAGCAGGCCCCCTCTCTCTGCAAGGGGCGCAATGCGGCGGCGAAGGAAGTCCGCGCCAACTGCTTCCTACGGTAAGCCCCGCTGCGGAGACGCAAAATCCTAGTCGTGGCAATCTTCAACTTGTCGTCCTCCGCACCAAGTTGCTCCAATCGCTGCCGCTAAACTATGGGGGTCTCAGCGCAGGCGGTGAAAGGCTGTGGCCTCCTCTAAGATCCAACACCAGTCAGCTCTCCACTCCTCCCACTTGCTGCGCAACTCTCCGTCAAGACACGCCTTCTTGCCGATCCTAGAGGTCCATGCAATTCCTCCGACAAGCGGCTCTCCTCTCTCTACGCTGGGTGAGAAGTAGTGGCGAAGAGTGCGACATTTGGGTGGACCCGACAAAGTTCTCGCAAAGGTGTGCGAAACGCCATGGTGAGGATGGCGTTGGGGGTGAAGTCAAGGAGGCGGAGGCCATATGTGTTCATGACATCGCAGAAGAATTCAGAAAAGGGCGGGCAGAGCCCGCAGTGGAAGAAAATCGCGAAAAAGGGGTACCCGATGGAGACCTT